>CM069132.1:2848622-4204216 GCA_035221665.1 Okamejei kenojei | reverse complement strand
GTGGGATACCGTGAGGGTGAGAGAAAGAGAGTGGATGGATAGAGGTATTGTGATGGAGGGAGAGAGGAGTGGAGCAAGGGAGAGAGGGAGAGGAAGAGAGAGAAGGCGAAAGAGAGGGAGGGAAAGAGAGAGGGAGGGAGAGAGGGAGGGGGAGAGGGAGGTAGATAGAGGGAGGGAGAGAGAGAGTGGGAAAGAAGAAAGAGAAAGTGGGAGGAAGGGAAGGAGGCCCAAACCCCGGTCCCAGGCTCGTCCTTGGTTCCATCCCAGGCCGTGGCTTCTTTTTCGGCCCTGGTCACAGCCCCATCCCAAGCTCTGGGCTCGGCCCTCACTTCATCTCCAGCCCCAGGCTCGGCTCGGCTCGGCTCCAGCCCAGGTCCAGTCCCCGGGGGTTTGTCCTTGGCTCCAGCCAGGGCCCAGGCCCAGTCCCATGGCTCTGCCCACGGCACCACCCGTCTGCCGCCGCTCCTTCAACGCACCACCAGTGGCGACCTCCAGCCGAGTGACAGCAGACGCTGCCAATCAGTGTGGCGATGGTGCAGGAAATTGCGTTGCCGTCCTGGCAACGCCTCTTCCTGACTGACAGGAGAGGAGGCCAATCTGAATGGCGGGGACTGAAAGGAAAGGAGACCAATCTGCGCATGCGCAGTTTTTAAAAATTTTCAAATCTTAATAACTTTTACAATACACCATCGATCGGAACAAAACTTGTCGCACTTGAGCACAGGAGAACGGTGAGTAATAGGGCCTGTCCCACTATACGAGTTTACCCAAGAGCTCTACCCAGTTCTAAAAAAAATCAAACTCGTAAGTATGTAAAATGTACGTAGCAGGTACGTCGGAGCTCGGGATGTCTCTTAACAGCTCGAATACTAACGGCAGGTACTCGGGAAACGAGGTAACCTCGTGAAGTTTTTTCCACATGTTGAAAAATGTCCATGAGAGCCCTGAGTACCTACGAGCGGCTATTGACGTAATGCTCCAAGTTCAATTCATGGGAAACTCAGGAGAACTCTTGAATTACCTCGTACAATGGGACAGGCCCTCAAGGTGACAAAAGATCGTAGCGCTATCGTGTACCGTTTTGGCGCAACTAGGAAAACCGCGCAAGCCGGAAGAGCACAAGATCAAAGTTTTAGTGATAGATAGATAGATAGATAGATAGATAGATAGATAGATAGATACACAGGTGAGGTGAGTACATGGACTCAGACAAAAAAACAAAAATTATACATATATTATACAAACATTGCAGATAGAAGATTGCAGAAAAAAATACATATGTGCAAAAACATAATTGGAGAAAAATAGGAAAAAGTTCTAGTACATTATATTACCACAGTGTTCCATTATCAAGGTAGGATTTGGGTATATTTAAAGAAGCTGATGGTTGTGGAAAAGTCACTGTGGCTGAACCTGTGTTTGAACCTGATGGTGTGAAAGTTCAGGAAGTTGGTAGTATTCCTGAATGTAGTGATGTGGGACTATCTCCTGCCAGATGGTAATCTGAACTCTAACCCTAATGCATGGTAACTATGAGAAGAAGGCATGGCCCACATAGTGAGAAACATTGAATGATAGAATGCCAATCTCCTGAGGCAGCATCCCATATAGATGCTATCAGCATTGGTGAGGGCCGGGGTTTTGGGGGGGGGGGGGGCCCAATGATTGACTGGGCTCAATCCAGCATTCTCTGTAATCACTTGTATTCCTGTGAATTGGAATACACAACCAATATACCAATATGTAACCAGTCAGGACACTTTCTGCAATATGTCTGTAAATGTTTGTCAGGGTATTTGGAGATATACTGAATCTTTTTAAACATTAAAATGTAGAGCCGCTAATGTCTTCTTCACAATTACATCTATGTGCTGGGGCCAGGACAGGTTATACGGATTGTTAACACTAAGAAATGTGGTCTCCACCATCATATATAGCTGATAATGCAAATCTGAAATAAAAATAAATAAATATTGGAATTACTCAGTAGGTCAAGCAATAACTGTAGAGGGATGAACATAGTTAATATTTCAGTTTAATGAACTTTCCTTAGAATATCTTTGATGGATTTATCAATTTTTTCTCTAGGCTTTAGAAAGTGGTAAGACATTCGTGCTACACACAGAAGGGAACATCTGAAGATCATGGAGAATCATCTACAATCTCAGAGAATCCTGAAAGGATTCTCAACACAAGAGTGCAATGATGTGACAACAACTTCAACCATCCAGTATGATAATGCATGTGGAAATTCCCAGCAGTGGTGAAAGGGACGCGAGTGAAGAAAAGTCAACAAATTGACAAAAATTCATCACAATGTGACACCTTCATTAATTGTACTGTGTTTGATTGGCATGAACAATAAGGGGGGTCTTCATTCACCCAGTTTTAAGGTGGAGAAAACTTATTTTAATTTATCAATGCTTAGATGTTTAATTGTCATTCTGAAGGATGACTATAACTTCAGCAGCACATTCCAGGATAATCTCGGAAATCTGGAAAGAATAGTCAGCGCCAGACCCTGCATCTTTATTGGAATTGTTTGATAATAGTTTGTTAAATGCATCAATTTCTTCAATGCTCTTTCGTGTACATAAACAAACAATCCTGCTTAAACCAGACCCCATTCTGATCATCACTATTGATCCTGTTTTGAAAGTCCTAATTTTGTGGAACTCATACAGCTATGGAAGCCCTCAACCAGCTTCAAATACATTCAGTGGTCACTGTGCTGGCTTAAAAACCTGATGAATTGCTACAATTTACAATCTACCCCAAGCTCCATACCATACCAAATAAACAAAAAGCTGGAAAGATTCAATGGTAAAGCAACATATATGAAGGGAAATAAATGGTCCTCCCCACTGTCTCACCTCACCCTCTTACTTCTATATACAGACTAACCCCTCCCTCTAAACGCTATCATTCTATTCAGGTTTTTTGATTCTTTGGAGATGAGATTGCAAACAGACCAGCCAGGATCTTATAAAATGGTAGATCAAAGTTTGAAGGATTGAGCAATCTAATCCTGCTCCTAATTTGTGTGTGCGCTTTTTTATATACGCGTACTAAGGCATAATTATTCCTGTGCTGTATATATTGAGGCTTCTAATTAACTCTTGAATCTGCACGTTTGCTTTCAATACCTTGTCTACAAAGTCTCCAATTGAACATTACATTTCCAAACTTTTCACCATTTAAATAAACACTGAGAAATGAGTGCTATTTTTTTAATCTTTTTTTTTCACATCATGCACCATTGGCTATGCTGTTCCCCAATCACTTAATGTGTTCATATATATTTTCTGAAGTACTTATTGCAACATTAGTAATGATATGTGAGTAGTGTGAAACATTCAGAAAAGTGTGATAAAGAAAACTGTGAAACATTCAGAACCCATGTTCAGCTAGAAGCGCTGAAGAAAATTTCATTTGCAGCCTCTTCGGAAGGACCTCACCATAACAAAAAAAGGGGATTCTTTGCTTTTTGAACAATGTTTAATTCTATTTGCAATTCATCAGCAAATGAAGTAGCTCAAGCCTGCTTGTAAAGGGACCAAGACATCATTCAGATTTGATAAATCTCAAAACACACTCATGCCACAAATGTACCAGAGAATCTAACACCTACTCTTGAGATGCAATGGTAATATTATAACTATGTCTCCCACCGTCAATATCCCGCTGGTCACCATTGACTTCAAACTCACCTGGGCCAACTACATAAGAACAAACAGCTGCAAGAGGCTAGATATTGTGCAATTCCTGACTTCACAAGTCATTTCAAAGAAATCAGAGTATGATGTAATATTCTTCACTTGCACAGACAAGAGCAACACCAACAACTCTCAAGAAGCTTAATATGATCCAGGGTGAAGCAATCACTTCAATTAGAACCCTAAACAACCAACCTAAACTAAATGTCCCTCCATCAGATTGTAACTCCACATTCATGTTTATGTGTAATACCCTTGCTTATCCATTGTTGTTTACTTTTACTTACTTAATAGTATTTAGAAATTATCTTCCTTAAAAGGTGAAGGAGTCCAAAGACTCAGGACTCTCAAAGGAAAATTGTCTCATCAGTCAGAGTTGTGATCCCTTATTGTAAACAACGATGACCAGTTTTACATTCTTCCACAAGACGAAATACCCTTCCTGTAAAGGCATTTTATGATCTGAGTTGAAACTTTGAAGCCTATCAAGTCCTTCTTCAGAATGATTAGCCGAGCAAACCATTTTTGAACTGCTTCCAACAAATTTACAACCTATTATATAGACACGGAGTTGAATACTATACACTGCACTCCAGATATGATCTTACTAAAGCCCTATGTAATTTAAGCATAATCTCCCGAAGGCAATAAATTATATCACTGATAACTTTCCCATTTACTTAAAATACTTGCACAGAAATACACCCAAGTCTCTGCAACTCAGACCTCTGCAGTCACTTACCATTGAAGTAGTGTCCTGTTTTGTTTCTCCTGCAGAAATGGGCGATTTCACATGTTCTCACTTGATACTTCAGAATGTTGCCCACTCAATGAAAAAATATCCTATTGCAGCCACCCGTGTTTGCTTAACAACTCTACCACCCTATGGGTCCATTAACCACTTAGCAACCATATCTAGTGAGCCTTCATCAAATCCTCTTATAAAAATTTGTGCGAGCCCTAGCACAGACCATCCACAAAATTCCACAACACACCCCTCATTACATCATACCTAAACATATACCATACAGGAAGCTGGTAGCACTTGGGAAATCGAGCAATATTGCCATCCGCATTTACCACTAAATACTAACTGCAATCCATATGGAAGGATTCCTCTCATCGTAGGGTGTTCCCAGAATTAGATATTTATTTTCTAATTGTGGTTTGTAAACTTCTGGGTTCTTTTTTGCAGCACCTGATTTAAATATTTTGTCACGGATGTTGGTCAAAAGTCAAGAATATTTTATTGTCATATGTACTAAAAGGAACAATGAAATTGTTACGCAGCAGCATAACAGGTTTATAAACACGGTACACGAATGATAACATAATAAACGGGAAAAAAATTAAATAAATAAATAAATATTTTATGCAACATAAAACTACGCCCAAAATCCCAAGTGTAACTAAGGCAGTTTGGACTTTAGTTGGATTTTGTAATGTTCAATAGATTGATGGTTGTTGGGAAGAAGCTGTTCCGAATCTGGACGTTAAGGTTTTCATACACCCTATAACCTTTGCTTCCAATGTCAGTAGTAGAAATAAGAGCGTGGCCAGAGTGGTTTGGGTCCTTGATGATGCTAGCTGTCTTTTTGAGGCAGTGCCTCCTATAGATTCCTTCAATGATGAGGAAGTCAGTACCCGTAATGGACTGGGAGGTGTTCACCATTGTTTGTAATCTCCTTCGTCCCAGTCAATATACTGTCTACTGTACAGTGTAGAAGTTCAGGAGAGTACTTGTCAATACACCAATTATTTTGATTACATCAATGTACTGGGCCAGGACAGAGATTGAGGCTGCATTTGGAGTACTGTTCAGTTTTGGACGTCCTGTTATAGGAAAGATGTCATGAACCTGGAAAGGGTGCAGAATAAAATCCAAGAATGTTACCAGGTCTAGAGGGACTTAGTTACAGGGGGAGATTGGGAAAGGCCAGTACTTAATTTCTTAGAGCATAGGAGACCAAGGGGTGACCTTATTGAGGCGTATAAAATCATGAGGGGCATAGATAGGGTGAATGCATGTTGTCTTTTTCCCAGGGTTGGGGAATCAAGAACGAAAGGGTACAGGTTTAAGGTGACAGGGGTAAGATTTACTAGGAAACTGAGAGATAACATGCTCACACAGAAGGCGGTATGCATGTGGACAATTGTTATGTAGGTACAATAACAACACACAATTAATTTAGACAGGCACATGGATTGAATATTTAGAGGGGTAAGGGTCAAACTCAGGCAAATGAGACTAGCTTAGATGAGGTATCCTGATTGACATGGGCCAGTTTGAAAGAGTTAGTTATTAATTGATTGTTGTCATATTTAAGGTTTTCTGAAGTAAAAAGCAATTTTGTAATGTCATGATGGGGATTGAAAAAAAATCAAGTTTGGTCTATCTTTTTAAAGAAGTGAACTTTCAGCATAAGTTAGGGCCAAAGGCTTTACCTGTGCTATCAATCCTACGACTGGCCGCGGCTTGCATTAGTATGACGATGGATTAAAACTGACGAAAAAATGCATACATGTTTTTCAGAGGTTATACCAGTACAATCAATCACCTTTAAAACAGTCTGAAGAAGGGTCTCGACCCGAAACGTCACCCATTCCTTCTCTCCCGAGCTGCTGCCTGTCCAGCTGACTTACTCCAGCATTTTGTGTCTACCTTTAAAACTGATACAACTAGCACTCATTTAATATACAAAATGTTCGTCAAGGGACTGAAACAAAATTTGTAAGGATCAGCAAAATATCTTGCTAAATTGTTTTGCTGTTGGAGAGAGATTGTAAAAGGTGGTTCACATAGCATCAATATGCAGTGGGGGTTCATTAATGGCATCACAAGTAGTAGAGTCGTACAGAGGGCACATGTATGCTTTATAAAACTTTATTAAACCACATTTGAGGTATTGTGTGCAGTTCTGGATGCCCCATTACAGGATGGATGTGGAGGTTTTGGTGAGGGTGCGAAAGAGATTAATGTCAATTCTGTCTAGATTAGATTGTATTAGCTAGGTTAGATTAAGTTAGGTTTGCTTTATTATTGTCAAGAGTCCCGATGGAAAGTGAAAAGCATTGTTTTGCATGTTATCCAATCAAATCAGATAATATCATCCATAAACACAACAAAACAAACTCAAGTACAGTAGATAGAGCAAAGGGGAAGAATCAGAGCGCAGAATATAGTTCTCAACCTTATCGCACATCAGATCCATTTACTGGATATCTAATGATCGCGATGGAGTAGAGGCGAATCAGACAGGATCCTAGTTTATGGTGGGATGTTCAGAAGCCTGATAACAGATGGGAATAAGTTGTTCCTGAGTCTGGTGGTGTGCTTTCAAGCTTCTGTACCTTTTGCCAGATGGGAACAGGGAAAAGAAGGAATGACCGGGTGGGACAAGCCTTGATTATGTTGGCTGCTTTTGCAAGGCAGCATTAAGATAAAGTCAGTGGTGGAATCTGGTCTGTGTGATGAATTGGCCTGCATCTACAATTCTCTCCAATTTCTTGCGATCTTGGACAGAACTATTCCATAATCAAGCTGTGATGCAACATGACAGTCTGCTTTCAATGTGTATCTTTAGAAGCTTATACAGATCATTGGAGACATGCCAAATTTTCTCAGTCTCCTGAGGAGGTAGATGCATTGTTATACCCTCTTGGCTGTCATTTCAATGTGTAGGTCCATGACGATCAAATTATTTAAGAACCAAAGAAAATGAGCTCTCAACCATTTCCAACATTGACACCATTGATGCCTGATTGGGGCTTGCACGCACCCACTCTTCCTGATGTTTAATAATGCCCCCTTTCCCACTTTAGGAAACCAGAACGGAAACCTCTGAGAGACTTTGCGTCCCCCCCCCCCCACCCAAGGTTTCCGTGCGGTTTCCGTGCGGTTCCAACCAGCAACCACCTCAACAAGCAACACAACCCGTCTTTACAAAAAAATTACAGATTTTTAAAACGAAAACCACTTCTGACCATTACAGTAACTGACAAAAACCGTCCGGGAACCACGCACGGAAGCCTTGGGGGGCGCAAAGTCCCCAGAGGTTCCGTTTAGGTTTTCTACGTGGGACAGGGCATAACAGCTCCTTATTTTGGTGACATTGTTTTTTGTTTATTTTAAATTTTTTTTTATTAATATGAAACAATATATACAGAGTACACTCTTATACGCATTGAAAATATATAATATACAAAATTATATAGATATTGATTATGCAATTGATTACTGTTTGTGTTAATGTAATGTTATCCATTATACATTTCCAGTTATTTATTTTTGTATAATTGGGAGTGTATGTGGTAATATTCCCTAAAATAAGCAATATAATCTCACACTTCTCATACCACACATATTTCTTCTAATTACCAAATACAAATCCCCCCCCTAATAAACTACATAAAACCCAATCTTAACCAACTTCTATGATATCATGATATTTCATAATATTAAAGTGTTTTTGTATATTTATTAACTTTATATTTCCAAAAATTATTATATAGTTGAAAATGCACAATTTTATATAATTACAAATTTAAGACATCTATTAATATTTTCATACAACTAATAAAGGGTATTCATACTAATATTATGAATAAATGTAAAATTTTTCCTATAACTTTTTTTTACCAACTTAAAGATAGAAAGATAGAGATAGAAAAAAAAAAAAAAAAAAAGGTTAAAAAAAAAAAAAAGAAAATAGAAAAGAAAATGTGAAAAGTTTGGTGGAGATTAAAATATTACAACATAATCCATTCTTTGAGATACAATCATGATTTATTATATGTAATTCTTCATCCATCAGATATTCAGGCTCAGTCAAGTCCCCGCGCCGAACCATAGGACCCTGTAAATATTCAATGTATGGAGACCAAATCCTCTTTGAAGAGATCTAACCCAATCCATAAGGACAAGGCTCAATCTCGTCCAAGTGAAGTGTCTCCGACATTTCTGTATTCCACATTTTAATTGTTTGGATGCAGGGCCTTTCCAAAATTTTAGTATTAATTTTTCCAATTAATTAGAGAAAAGCGATAAAAAGTTTTCTTTGATTCCTTGTATTATTTGTTTGTCCGTTTCCGGTATTCCAAGTATTATTAACTTTGGAATCCAGAATCATAGTAATATTAACAACATTCGAGATTATCTTAAATTATTTCGTTCCAATATTCTACAATCTCGTACAAATTAGTAATGAATGTTACAAATTTGCTTCTAAGATTTGACATTTATCACATATAGGCGAAATTTTGGAAATATATTAGTAATTTAGATTAGAGTAATGTAATCTATGTAAAATATTAAACTGTATAAGAGCATGTTTAGCATTTAACGAGCAGTAATGTATGTGTGTAAGCTTTCTTCCCATAATTTCTGGGCTTATTATTTGACCTAATTCAATCACTTTCCCAACGCGTCTGTGTATTTCCGATGATGGAATATCACGTTTCCAACAAATATGTAAATGTATGATATCATTTTTTTCTGTATTTGGATTTTTATTCAAGCATTCATCAAATTTCACTCTTTCTTATTTCTGAATTCATGTTGTATTGCAGAGATATAAGTTTCTGATGTTGTAAGTAACGAAAATTCATTATTATGAAGCCCTTAACTTGTTGTAATTCTTGAAATGAAAGAAAAAATTTTCCTTATAAAGACCCCTATATTTTAAAATTCCTTATTTTTCCATTGTTATAAAAGCCTTATCCATCTTGTGGGTTAAAACTAAAATAGTTGGTAATAAGTAATACCTAGCGTATAAAATTTAGTTTTAATGTTTTCTTTATATGTTTCCAAATACGTATTCCACCTTTCTATATTCGAGTTTTCACTATAAATTTCTTAGCACATTAAAATTAGCAAATAATATAGAGCTAAATTTCCAATGGAAAACAGTCTTCTCTCTTTCCATTTTTAACCAGTTTGGTTTATTATCCTGTTTCTTCTCTTCTAACCAGAAGTTCATATTTTTAATATAACGCCTCATAATAAAACATAAAATTTGGTAATGCTAAACCCCCGATTATTATAGCTTTACATAAGTGTTTTTTTTATTATTCTATGGTTCTTATAATCCCAGATAAAGTTAGGACTATAGATCTAACTTTTTTTAAAAAAAATGTTTAGAGACTTAAGTATATCGTGATTGATTGAAATAAATATAATAATTGTGGCGAAAAATCATTTTTATTGCGTTTATTTTACCTAACATTGAAATAGGTAAACTTTCCAGTAAAATATTTTTATTTAATTTATTCAGTAATAACGGGAAATAGACTTAAATAGAGATCAAATCTTTTTGTAACAAAAATACCAGAATATTTAACTTTTCATTGTTATCTAAAGGAAATTGTTGTAATATCTGTAAGTTATTCAGGTTATTGGCATAAGTTTCACTTTTATTCCAATTAATACTGAATTCCTGAAATAAAACCAATTTTCCGTTATTAGTTTTAAACAAATACGGATATCTTATTTTCCGGTTTAGTGATAAAAGTAATAACAATCGTCCGCAATATAACGAGAATATATTCTTAGTATCTTTAGTACAATCCGTAATATTTTCCGGGTGTCAATTTTTACCCTTGGCCAAGATGTTCATTGCTAACGCAAACAGTAAAGTAATAAGGATCAGCCTTGTCTACAACCTCGAGATAAACTAAATTTAGTTTGAATAACATATGGTTTGGTTGTTATTCTAGCTGTTGGGTTGATAAATAATTTGATCCAGTAGTACAACTTATCACCAAGCCTTAAAGAGCTTCCATCACCGAAAATAAAATAAGGCCATTTCCCACCTGGACCAAAAAAGCTTTTTCTGCATCCAGCGAGATAACTACTAAGCTTTTTTATCACTTCTTTTCGAATATATGATATTAAATAACCGTCTTAGATTATAATGAAGAATAACTTTTAGGTATAAATCCTGTTTATCAGGATGAATTAATTCGTTAACAACTTTGCTTAATCTTTGTGCTAGATCCTTATGTTAAAATTTTTTGATCCGTATTTAATAAAGCAATTGCTCTATAAAATTCCGGGTCTCCTAAATCTTTAATTTAGTTTAGGGTATAAGTGTTATAATAGACTCGTTCATGTATCTGGTAATTTTTCTCTTGTTATATATCTGTTCATAAATGATTTAAATATGGGACCATAGAGAGGATAGTATGAAAATTTTATAAAATATTCAGAACCTATACCATCCGTTCCTGAGTTTACCATTTTTTAAATAATTTAATAGATTCTTGGATTCTTTTATTGAAATATCAGTCATTTAATAGTTCTCTATTTTGGAAATCTAATTCTTTTAGTATCATATATTTTAAAAAGCATCTATTTCTGTTTTATTTACTGTCGCTGTTAGCAGGATACAGATTTTTATAATATTGCATAATCTTTCCTTAATATCTTGGTTGTATTAATAATTCACCGTTTTGTGGATTTAATCCTATTGTATAATTTTTTCTGCTTCAATTTCCTTAATTGTCGAGCCAAAATTTTGGGGTTTGTCTCCAAAATCAAACAGCATTGTTTATATGTTGGTAATATTTAAAAAAACTGATCAGTGTATATATTTTGTTTAATTATTCTTCATGCTACAATTTTTTATATGTAATTTATTATATCTGATTTTGTTTGCAATCTGTATAAACTAATTGTTAATCTCCCTTTCTAAGAGTCTGTTGTTCCTTCCGAATCTTTTTATTATGGAATGCTTGTGAAGAAATCAAATTCCTCGAAGATATGCTTTAAATGTTTCCCATAATAAAGAGCGAGATATTTCTGGTTGACATTTATTTCAAAAAACATCTTAATCTGAGTTATAATATATTCCTGAGTGGCTTTATTTTTTAAAATTTGTGGGTTAAGTTTCCATTGTCCTAGATTTTCTGTTTTACCATTTATTTTAATTTTAAAGTGTTAATGGTGCATGAATCTGAAATTATAATATTATGATATTTAGATTCGTAAGTAAGTGAAATAAGCTTTGCATCTACCAGAAAGTAATCTATTCTTGAATAAGTTTTTATGTACTGGCGAGTAAAAGGAATATTCTCGACCAGTAGGATTTTCTGTTCTCCAAACATCTTTAATGTTAGTCGTTTGGATATATTGCATTTAATAAATCACTAGTATGTGATTTAATTTTTTCTTTGTTTTGAAGATCTATCTAAATAAGGGTCTAATGTACAATTAAAATCTCCTCCAATTATCAAATTATAATGTGTTAATTCCGGAATATTATTGAGTACTTTCTTAAAAAATAAAGGACTGTCAAAATTTGGTCCATAAATATTAACGAAAATCATTTTTTCCCTGTTTATTTTCTCCTATCACAATAATATATCTGCCATCTTTATCAGATATAGTAGATGTATGCTTAATAAAGTACCTTTACGAAATAATATTGCTACGCCTCTTGATTTATGCGTAAAGGAGGAGTGATATATTTTGTCTATCCATTTGGCTTTCAGCCTATTTTTCAGCGTCTTTTTTTTAGGTGAGTTTCTTGAATATAAATTACATCAGCTTTAAATTGCCTTTAAGTGTGCCAATATTTTTCCTCTTTTTTATTGGCTCATTGATTACCTTTAATATCCAACTGCAAAAGGTTAATCCCTCATCCCCATATTTCTTTTTAAGTCCTTGCATTTTAAATTTGTGGGAATCTACAATAGAGTCCAAGGGTCCGTGCAGTAGACCTAAACCTTACACCCGAACACCGAATAGATGAATTTTAAATCTCTTTTATGTACTTCACGAATATATCTCCATTGTTCCAGTGTGTAGCTCCATTCAAACTGAAAGATACAATAAGTGTAAAAGGATAGTAAAGAGTAGATAAAGAGATTAATAGAGTTGTATAAAGAATGAAAAAACTACAAATGAAATATTTGTAGTTTGTGTAAGCCATACTACATTGGCTATCCATCTAAAGGCTTCCGGCATTGATGTTATTAATTTGGCCAGCTCCTAGATTTAAGGAATTATTATTCCATAATAATATTTTAACGGGGATATATATTAAAGAAAATGAAAAAGTGATATTGATCATCATATAAAAAGTATGTATATCTAAAACTAATTTAAAAATCTAACTATAAAACAGGAATAAAAGAGTTTTTAAAGTACAAAAAAATAAAAATCATTATTAAGAAGAAAAAAATAAGGGGAGGGTATCTCCAAATTTAACAAGACATAAGATATTAATTATTAGTAATATTAATTAGCAATAGTGAACAATCTTGGTTAATAATAATCATAGTGATAATGAAACCGCGTTTGATTTTAGTATGTGTGTTAAAAAAAATTTGTTTGTGTTAGTTATATATTATGACTAATTGTCAATGTTCAGCAAGCATCTTCCAAATCCAGAAAAACGCTTCGTTTCCATACGACATTGTCCCGTTCCTTCTAGTTCCTTCTAATTCCATATATTCGTATGAAGTCTCACAGAATGTTAAGAGACCATACTAGGTCTGTAAAAGTAGTAAAAGACAGTATGTTTGCTTGTAGATAATTTTCAAGTGTCAAACTGCTTTGCAAATTCCATTGCTTCTGCTGGGGTCTTGAAGAAATGTTCCACGTTGTTATAGTACTCTTAGGATGGCTGGGTAATTCAAACCGTATCTCAAGTTTTCTACACCCCTCATAAGGCTTTTGGCTTCATTAAAACGCTTTTCGTTTTCTGGCAAACCTCTGGGGGATAGTCTCGATAGATACTGATTCTTTGTC
This sequence comes from Okamejei kenojei, assembly GCA_035221665.1. Lineage (NCBI taxonomy): Eukaryota > Metazoa > Chordata > Chondrichthyes > Rajiformes > Rajidae > Okamejei > Okamejei kenojei. Next base: position 4,190,749 of record CM069132.1, on the reverse strand, counting down.
CTTGAAATGTCAGATTCTTTTTTCCCGAAGCTCTCCGCATAAATATCCTCCAGGATAAAATCATATTGTAGCTTTACAATCATTTGGTCTTGGGGGGCATTTGTACTGGTCTGTCGTCTGCCGACTCGATGTGCACGAGCTAATACAGGCTTATCATCCAAAGATAAAACAGCTTGAAGTAATTTAGCATTGAATTCTCGAGTATCTTCGTGTTTCTCTAGACCTTCAGGAATCCCTGCGATCCTCAAGTTCTGTCTTCTCTGATAGCCTTCTAGCTGAGTGCATTTCTCTGTTACTTTAGGACAACAACTCCAGTAGACGTTCTTGTTCTGTTATCAGCTTTGCTGTAGACACAGTACTAGCCTCCGCTATCTTTTTCAAAGGTTTTTCATGCCATCTGCCTGTTGTTCCACCACATTTGCAATAGGATCAATCTATTTTGAAAGTCTTTTTTAACTTTTTCAAGTTTAGTCTCCATCTTACCGTTCCATATTATTGATCATATCAATAAATTCATTCTTCAATTTTTCAGATTCTTTCTTAAACTTATTATCAATTTTTGACTTTGTATCTTTTTGAAATTCATTCCATTGATTTTTCATCGGTCCATCTGATTGTTAATTTGACAAATTTCTTCCTTTATTTCTCCCTTTATATCTTTCATTTCTTGCTTTATATCTTTCATTTCTGCCTTGAACTCTCGCTTTAAATCAGCCATCTGGTGAGAAATAAAAGTTCTCAAATCCTCACCTTCTGTGCCTGCTTTCCTGGAGACATCTTCCAGGGAGCTGGCCCTACTTGAGTCCGAGGCTTCTCCCAGGCCTTCTCCCGCTCTCGCCCGGTTTTTTCGAGCTTTTGTCTTGTCGGTAGGGCTCCGTGCCGTCATGGTTTGTCGCAGGGCTGATGACGTCACTCGGTACCGTCGATATTAAAACGGCAAGCAGTGTGAAGCAGGGCAGGCCGGTAAGTCTTTTTAAATCCCCGTTTTTCCCGAATTTTTTACGGAGCTGGCTGGCGCTATGCTCTAAGACTCCATAGCGCCACCGAGTCGACTTTTTTGTGACATCGGCCGACAACTAATCTTTCCACCTGAAATTGCTTCAACCAACCTCAGGCCAGATTTGGTGTTCTGGTCCCTTTCACAGAAGACTGCTTACATCATAGAGCTCACAGTTTTCCATGGGAGAACTCTGTTGTGGAGGCCTATGAGCGTAAGAAGCTGCGCTACACAGAGCTTTGCAGCAGAGGCAAGGCAGCGTGGCTGGAACATCAACGTTTATCCAGTTGAAGTGGGATGCAGAGGATTTGTTGCGTCATCTACATCAAGACTGCTGAAGGAGCTTGGAATCCAAGGTCAGGCTCTGCAGAAGACCATAAGATCACTCTCAGACGCGGCTGAAAGAAGCAGCTGTTGGATTTGGCTCAAGCGGAAAGACCCATGCTGGGCCCCAAATGCGTCACGTGTGAATCTTTGAGGCAGTTTGACACAGGACACACGCTGAGGGCTGATCATCCTGCAGCGGGCCGCCCTTGTGGAGGGTGTATAGTGATAAAAGGCCGAAACACCAGTGATGCAAGGTACACTACTGATGATGTGTCCTGTGCCCAGCTGTCCTGAAGGTTACCCAGGCCAAGATATACGTATACGTACCCCCCCCCCCCCTGATGTTGAGCGTCCACCACTCTCAGCAATCAATGAATGTCGTGAAATGCTCCCCACCTACTGGCACAAGGGACTTCTTAACATCTAGTCCTGTGTATTTGATTCATTTCTTGCTTTATATCTTTCATTTCTGCCTTGAACTCTCGCTTTAAATCAGCCATCTGGTGAGAAATAAAAGTTCTCAATCCTCACCTTCTGTGCCTGCTTTCCTGGAGACATCTTCCAGGGAGCTGGCCCTACTTGAGTCCGAGGCTTCTCCCAGGCCTTCTCACCGCTCTCGCCCGGGTTTTCGAGCTTTTGTCTTGTCGGTAGGCTCCGTGCCGTCATGGTTTGTCGCAGGGCTGATGACGTCACTCGGTACCAGTCGATATTAAAACGGCAAGCAGTGTGAAGCAGCAGCCGGTAAGTCTTTTTAAATCCCCGTTTTTCCCGAATTTTACGGAGCTGGCTGGCGCTATGCTCTAAGACTCCATAGCGCCACCGGAAGTCCTTTATTTTGGTGACATTGTTAACCATCAGGGAGACCAAGTACTCTGAACTGGCAACTGAAGCTGCCCAGAATGGCTGGAAGTCCAAGATTTTCCCTGTAGAAATGGGATGCAGGGGATTTGTTGCTACACCTATGACCAGTCTATTACTGAAAATGGGGGTGAGGGGTCACTCCCTCCAACAAGCAATCAAGTCATTATCAAATTCTGCAGATAAAAGCAGCAATTGGCTTTGGATCAAAAGGAAAGATAACAATTGGGTTGCAAGATGAAGACAGGAGGGTATGGAATTGAAGGGGGTGTACCTGAGACGCCAGGTATCACCGTTGAGCCCTCTGGAGACGTTGCGGGCTTATCAATCAAATGTCAAAGAAAGTTGATGACCCTGCCTTTCACCACTCGAGTCCGACTGCAAATATCAAGAGTGCCGACTTATTACAGGGAATGAAACATCAAGTCCTATTAGCCCTTGTTATTATTGTTCATAATCTGGCCTGCCATAGTGGTAATCTGCAAACATGCAGATGGAGTTGGCTATAAGTAGAGGTTGGACAAACTTGCATTGTTTTCACTGGACTGACAAAAGTTTTCAGAATCTAAAAAAGTATATAAAATGAGAGGTATAGAAAGGGTAGACAGTCAGAACTATTTTCCCATGGTGGAAATATCTGAGACTAGAGGGCATAGCGTTAAGGTGAGAGGGAGAAATTTAATAGAGAAGTGCAAAGCAAGTTTTTTTACACAAATGGCAAGTGCCTGGAACATGCTACTGGAGGTAGTGGTCAAAGCAGATATGATAGTGGTGTGTATGACACTTATAGATGCGCACATGGATATGTAAGGAAAGGAGTCATATGGATCACATGTAGGCAGAGGGGATTAGTTTAATTTGGTATCATGTTCGGGACAGGCATTGTGGGCCGAAAGACCTGTTTCTGTACTGTTTTGTTCTATGTTCTATATTAAGAAATCTTAATGGACCTTACTGTATTTGAAACAATAAGCATAACTAAAGAAGACATGAGCACTCTAGACCAAATGATGATCTCTTCTGCTATAAAAATTCCTACAATTCAATGGTGTGTGACTAACTTTATTTAGTGCATTATTTCTTCTGGTCAGTGAATTAGAGATCTATAATTTTAAGATGAAATAAATCTGCATTTTACTTCCTCAAGAGATGGCATTTCCGCTCCAACTCTTTGTTTGCAAGCATTTGGAGGATATACATCAAGTACTGAATAAAGATCTACAGGCCACTGTGATAGAGAATAGCTTATTAATACCAACTCAAGGGCCTCCCACTACCATGGATTACATACTGACTGAACTCTTCCTGCTGGAATTTGATGACACATTAGTCATGCAGTAGCTCATCATTGTACAATTTGTGTCTTGTTCACGCAGACAATCTTCACTAAAGGAGAAAAATAATTAAATGGGATCAGTGTCATTAAGGTCATAAGGTCATGTGATAGGAGCAGAATTAGACCATTCGGACCATCAAGTCTACTCCACATTCAATCATGGCTGATCTATCTCTTATTCCTAACCCTCTTCTCCTGCCTTCTAACCATAACCTCTGACACGTGCACTAATCAAGAATCTATCTATGTCTACCCTAAAAATATCCACTGACTTGGCTTCCACCGCCTTCTGGGGCAAATAATTTCACAGATACATCACCCTCTGACTAAAGAAATTCCTCCTCATCTTCTTTCTAGACGAGCATCCTTTAATTCTGAGACCATGACCTCTATTCATAGACTCTCCCACAGGTGGAAACATCTTCTCAACATCCACTCAATCCAAGCCTTTCACTATTCAGTACGTTTCAATGAGGTCCCCCCTCATTCTTCTAAACTTGATTAAATAATACTGGAAGCAATTGCCATTCACAGGCAAAAATGCCAATCCATGCTCATGAACACAAAGATTTTTATTGGATTATTGAGAGGTAATATACAATTTATCTTGTCCGTGCACGCCCAAAGCTCAGAAATCTCGAGATCGACTGAAATCTCAACCATCCCTTTTTCAGATGCTGCTTGTCTCTTCCGGCATATTATTCTTTGCTCCAGATTCCTGCATTTGCAGCAGTTTGTGTCTCCTCATGATCAGGTTACACAGTTCAGGATGTATTGGGAAACTCAAGGTCACATATTCATACAAATGCTCAATGGACAGGGTTTCCTCATCCAAGTTGTGGGTTCTGAAGAAAGATCAATATAAAAGATTCTGCAACGACTGTATGTTGATAAAGCAGATCTTAAGTATTCTGAAATCCTATTTTAAGTACGGAGAAACCATGGGCCCACAAAACCAATTCAGTTTCCACATAGTTGCACTCCTTAATATTGCTATGAAAATAATGTAGTGCTTGCAGAAGGTTAGGATGATGAGAGGATGAATATGATGACACTTGGAGTGGGAATTGTGGGCTTGGACACCACCCTCCCTGTAGCGTGATGCTGGTGGACAGGAAAGCAGAAGGTCGAGGAGAATAGTTAGAGAAAGGAGGCCACAATTTATAGCCCTGTGCTTTCTGCTAAATATATTGTCAGCACATCAATCTGTTAACAATCACGTGTTCTTGCATACGCCTTCACAGAATCACAATTGGTAGCCATGGGAAGTGGGATTAGTTCAAATAGCATATAGGATTTTGATCAGCATGAACCAGTTGGGTCTCTTTCCATGCTATATAATACTATGATTCCATTCAACTAATTTTCTCTGGCTGGCAGAGAAATCCTTTGTCTTCATCCCGTGTTCTTTCCCGTACCTTTGCATGTATCTCTCAAGTGATTAGCCATCTTCCTTTGAAAGCCCTGACCACTTCTATTTGTACTACCTCTATAATGTTATGAATCTGTGATTATTACAGGAAATAGTGAGCTCCACATCATAAATCCAATGTGCTTTATAAAATCATCCCACATAGTCTGGCCAGAAGCTTAAATTTGTGTTTCCTTGTTCTTGAACTGCAGGATCAGCACCTATAATTTTATCGTATTTTAGTCAAATGCTGTAAATTCTTGGACATCTCAATCAAATCTGGTCTCAAACTTCTTTCTTCCAATTGAAGAAAATAGTAAACTTATACAGTTTCTTACAGCTGAAATTCCTTATCCCTGGAATTATATCAGTGAAACTTTTCAGCATCAGTTTCTTCAAATTTAGGACCTTCAACTGAGTTAATTTAAATTTGATGAGATCATAAACAATGTGATGTTGTCACTGATTTTATTCTGATGTCATAAAGCTTTGAAGTTAACATGATGTTATCAGAGTTGGTTAGGACTTGTAATCAAGATTTGCAACGTGGACGCCAGAGGAGGAGGAAATTATGGACGAGTACGGACCCAGGATACGGAAATTGGAGGAAAAGAAATTTCTTAAGGCTCAGGAAGCAACAGGGACCTGTGCGGTATATGGAGAATGTCAGTAGTTCATTTCTGTGTGCTATTTATCGGCACAGATTTGGTGGGCTGAAGGGCCTATTCTTGTGCTGTACTATGTTCTATGTGTTCTATGTTCTATGTTCAGTCATTCACTGAGATTTCTTCAATTGCATTTACCTAACCTTGTCCTTCATTGGCTAGAAGTACGAAGGTAGTGAGTATTGGAACACTGCCAACTCCAAGTTAACCTCTGGTCTTATACCAATCCAATATGGACATATTGCTGTACTCTGATTGTCACCATGCCAAGATTGTAGAACTCTCTAATATCATTATAGACATACTATCACCACAAAAGAAATAGAGGTCAAAGAGGTTGCTCAATGACCTCTCCAAAGTCAAGTTTGGATTTCCTAAATACTGGCATTGTCAGTGATGTCCGCATGCGATCAGAGAATTAAAAAAAATTGTGGACTTGGGCGCTTTTCTCAGGAATGTTAAAGGCTGTCAGGCAACTTGTTAGAAGTGTATATAATTATGAGATGGACTAGAATCTTTTATCCAGGGTGGAAATGTCAAATATTGGAGGCATAGGTTCAAACTGAGAATTAGTTTATCAAGTGGCCCATCAAACAATCATGTCCATTAGTTATTTTTGGTGTCATTTTAGTTGAGCGATGAACTAGAACATCAGGGAGAACCCTTCTTTGAATGCCACATCATGTGCCAATCTGTCTCTTAAAGATTGCTTAAAGATCATATCTGCTTTCACTACCTTCCCTGGCAGCATCTTGCAGGCACTTCCCATTCTAGGTAGAAAACTTGCCTCACAGATCACCATTAAACTTTCCCCCTCTCACTTTAAACCTCTGCCCTCCAGTATTTGACATTTCCACTCTGGAAAATAAACTCAAGTCTATCTGTGCTTCACATAATTTTGTATAGTTCTATCAAGTCGTCTTTCAGCCTCTAACACTCCTGAAAAAATGTGCAAGTTTATCCAACATCTGCTTACAGTTAATACACTAAAATCCAAACTCCTGGTGAACGTCTTCAGAACCCTCTCCAAAGCTTCCTTCCTAAAGTGTGGCAACCAGCGCAGCCTATACCATTCCAAATGTGGCCAAACTAACGTTTTATAAGCTGCAACAATGTTCACGTTGAACATAATGCCACGTTAATCTAATCACCTCGGCCTGTGTAATCCGTATCTCATCATTCCCTGTGTATCCATATGTCTATCTAAAAGCCTCTTAAATGCCACTATAGTATTTGCCTCCACCACCACCCCAGCCAGCACATTCCAGGCACCCACCACTTTCAGTGCAAAAAGCTTCCCCCATTTATGATCTTTAAACTTTCTCCCTCTGGCCTTAAAGCTATGCCCTCTAGTCTTTGAAATTGTCACCCTGGGAAATGTAACTATACACGAAGGATTGAGTTAGATATTTAAAAACTAAATAACAGAAAATACTGGATATATATGGAGCAGGTCAGTTAACATTTATGGAGAGAAAAATTGAATTAAAAGGATGGATTCTCTGGTATGCCGCCACCACGTGAACCAAGACTTATCCCAAGGAAATCCCTTTTCTAATGTTGTGAGCCTAAGCAATGGTTGTTAAAGACCGCCTGTGCACTGTGAATTCCAACAGGGCAGAATGATCTTCGACAGAAATTCCAATTCTCACTGCACAAAAAACAATTCTGATCAATGGTCTTCCACTTGAGACATTAACGGTTTTACCTTCCACAGATGCTGCCTGACTTCCTATGCTTTTCCAGAACTTTATCTTTTTTTTTCCAGCATCTGCAGATTTTTTATTGTCAGCTTGGAGTTCTTGCATTAAAGTAAGTGCCATGGAGCCTGTCAGCCCTCTCATACGCCATAATCTGCCTTAATCATTGCTGCCCTCTGGACTTGCTTGATTTTTCATCAACTACTGTATTTCAATGGCATGATTCTTCACGCTTTAGACCTATTCCATTCTTCACATACTATATATATTTTTCTGTGTTCTTTCTGTTTCAGACTGTAAAGGTCCTTGGGCATCAGCTGCCAGATAAATGTGGATTTTCTTGTGTTGTCCACTTCCTGAATTATTTATCTAAGGCTCACATTTTTGAAACTGCTTCTTTGTTCAGCCTTTCATGTTTCTTGTATGAGTCTTGCATGAGTCCTTTTCAACAGAGGACCATAAGCCAATTTTGTCCATAAGTTGGAAAACACAATGTCACTCAATATAGGACCCATACCTCCGTGGTAACATAATGAATGGTGTTGATAAGGGTCAATTAACATGAAAATGTATTTCATGTCTTCCTTTGTTTAGTTACAATGATAGAAAATCAGGATCCCTACAATCAATGGGTAGCTTTGACAAGCTTGAAGTATTAGTGACTGCAACATTCTTCAATGGAGTGTTATTACACAAGTATCAATGGAAGCGAGGACGGACACACAATGCTGGAGTAACTTAGCGGGTCAGAGAACATCCCTGGAGGATATGGATAGGTGACGTTTCGGGTCGGGACCTATGCTCAGTCTCAAGAAGGGGTTCCGACCCTAAACATCACCTATCTTTGTACTCCAGCGATATGCTGCCTGAGGGTCCCGACCCGAAACGTAACCCATCCATGTTCTCTACTGCTGCTGCCTGACCTGCTGAGTTACTCCAGAATTTTGTATTTTTCCTTGGTAAACTAGCATCTGCAGTTCCTTGTTTCTATCAATAGAAGCATTGCTTGACAATTTCCAAAGCAATTCTCCTAAGTGTGAAAAAGGCAGCCTATGCTCTAAAGAGATATGTAAATAGTTTTTATTTGTTCAATGGTTCCTTTTTCAATTTAATAACATTTATGATAACTTGTTTATCTGTATAAGGTCTGTATAACTTGTTTATCTGCATCTGTATGTGGGATTTGTAACCTGGAAATAATTTTGTTCCTAGTGAAGAATTTGTATAGTGTCGAAAGTGACGATGAAGAGGGGGTACCAACTCCGTTACCATCAGTTAGAGTATTCTCAGACATGCTAGAAATGAGGAAAATACAACGTCAGTATGTGGAAATGATTGACGAATTGGATAAGAAAGCTGAGGGCCTTAGGAAGGAATTGGCATGCCGATATATCTCAGGTGAAAAACGGAAGACAGTGGGAGATGCATTAGAAGCAACGATTGCGGGGAGCAAGGAAGCAAGGACCGCATTATTCGAGATAATGGCAAAACAGGTGGAAATGGCAGAGAAAAAAACTGAATTGGAGAAAGCAGAAGCTGGCCACCTAGGTGAGTTATGAATTGACAAATGCATGAATGAATGATACTTTGTCACATGTACCTATGATACCTGGGTACAGTGAAATGCTTTGTTTTGTGTACAACCTTGGCAGTATACAAGTGTTGGCCCTGAAAAAGTTACAGAAGTATCAAACTCACACAGGTATGAATGTTAAAACATAATTTAGAAAAGTCTTTGCCAACCATAAACCAATCATTTGCATTAATCCTGCATAAATCCAATTTTATTCCCATAAACTCACTCCAGATTCGCCTCCATGGAGGGCTATTTATAACAGCCAATTAACCCACCAAAATTAGCATTTTTGCCAATGTCAGTATTCAATTGGAGTTGCCAGTTCCACAAATCCAAGAGGTCCAGGTTAATTCACGTTGTGTTCTCTCATTTCCACCATGATGAATCCCATCAATTGTCCTGTGCCACTCTGAACTTGAACACATCTGCTTCAATGCACCAGTGCAATCCCAGCGACCTTTCCATAGGCAGATTTTCATTGTCCAAGTCCAGCTCCCTGGTCTCCTTGGCTCTGGTTTCTTGTGGAATGGATGCCAATACAGCAGGGCTGTTGCTGATCCACTTTGAGCATGAATCCTCCCATTTGGCAGAGGGAAGTCAGGTGTGTTACCATTCGAGCTGCTTCCTGTTCCGAAGGCATGGAACAATCATCTACATAGAAGTTGTTCTTTACTGTGTTTCTCACCTCTGCTAGGAAATGAGCTTTGTTGTTTCCACTCAGGGGACCATAGATGATCCACCCCAGTAAGGTCCTCACGGCATATAGTCCATCCCCTTGGCTGTTGACCAGCTCCCAAAGTTCCAATACCTTTGGAGCATTTGTTCCATGAATAGGTCAATGCCAGAGTCTATTTTAGGAATCGTGATATCAAATAAGGCCATTGTATGTCTTGCTGTCTGGGAATGTTGAGCTGAGAAACAGGCAAGGTCTTATGTGTGAACACATCAGACAGTCGCAATGTTACAACATTTTGAGATTAAAAAAATCAAGTCTGCAATTTATCCCATCAGATAAAGCATAAAAAGAAGTTTAATTTGACACCCAATTCACTTTCATATCTTCAGTATTAAAAAGAGTATGGCCATTTTCATACTTGGAAATTAGAATCTTATTCCCTATTGTTTTTCCATTGACAACACAAAAGCTCTGATCAAGGACAGTCAAAAGCCCATAACTTTCTTAAAAATTAAGAGAACTGAATGACATTTTCAGTTATTATAGATTGAAGCATTCTGAAACAAATATGAAACAATCTTACTTGGATGACCTGAAATTAAAGCATATAATTAGTTAGTTACCTAATTGTAGCTAATTACAAAATTCAATTACTAGATCTAAACATCTATCCATTTCTTAAGAAAAGGTTAACATTTTTTAAAAGCCTAAGTGCCCAAATAACATTCACACAAGAATTTGCAATATGACATGATTTTTAAATCTCATTGTCATGAATTTATAGGCCAAGTGGAAGGAATTTAGTGTTTAATTCCCAGAAATTAATGGCCATTGAAATCAACTTGCGAGTGAGTTTTTGTGGAACGCGATCGTTTGGAACGTTGCGGTTTGCGGTGAATTTAACCCCCAGTCGGCAGGAAAAATACTGCCAGTTCGTATATTTTTTGTCCCCTTTTCGCAAAATGAAATTTTGATTAAAGGCTTCCTAAGAAGAACGTTTTTATGTAAAAATAAACTGTGTACCTTCTTTTGTCCCCTACGTAAGATCCATCCCGTTGTCGGCGTTCACGGCTTTAGAAGATGATTTTTAATTCACTCTAGCAATTAAATTATTCAGCACAGTTTAAAAATACCTTCATAAAACAAATGTCAGAGCGATTTCTCTTCAGCAACTAAATCCCCTGAGATGAATCGATTTGAATGGTCTGGAGCAAACGGCATTTTAAACCCGCCCCCCTCTCAAAGGCGCCAAAGTCGCGCACACGTGTAGTGGCAGAACTGCAGCGCCGCTAAATGTAGGTTTTGTAACACACCTACAGACAGTTGTATAAAATCGTCTTTGTCCACACTAGATATTTCCAAACCTGAGATATGATGACTGATCACAGGCATCTCTTGATTCATGGTGCGCAAGAGAATCTTAGTCTTTTGTCCTGTAATGTTCAGCCTTCTCATCAAGCTTTCTGTGCAAAAGGGAGTTGAACTTCAATGATCCAAAAATGCGTATGTTTGTAACACACTATCCCCCTTGTGGTTCTTTACCTATACTGGTATGATGGAGAGGATGCAGATTTCATCACTGGCCCCAATATGCCCACATATCGGAGATGAGGAAACAGAATCACTCAGTTGGCTTCTCATTTTGTTCTGTATGCTCCGGCTTCTTCTCTGTGTTCTTTTGTTCAACATGAAGTATTTCAGGATGATCTTGGTTGCAAACATCACAAGTCATGTAGTCTTTGCTCATGTGTCCTTTCTTCAAACATCCAAAGCAGAATCCCTTCTCTCTTAAGAAGTCTGTGCCCCTTGGCACCGAATCTGTGGACACTGCCCCAATGTGTGCCCACTTCTTCTTGATCTCTTGGCCTCAAGTATACTGATCCATGCATTAACTGCTGCCAGCTCCATCTCTAGTTCCAGCCATTCCATCTCTCTTTTCAACTGCTTCTCTTTTGCCTCAGTCTCTCTTCTCAATTGCTCCTCTTGTGCCTCAAACTAGTGCTTTTTTACTCATTGCGGCAGCCCATTCCAAGAGAACAGACCTATACTAGCAGAGATCCTTGAAGATGCACATGATGAAGAACTAGACTTGTGGCTTAATCTTCGATTTGAGACATTTGAAACACTTCAGGTCCAATTTCTGATTCTACAACACTCTGTTGTAAAGCACCTTCAACTATGGAGTGTGTAGTTTGCTATCCAACTTCAGATAACCACATCTGTTAAAATATTCCATTCTTTCTTGAAACCACTGATTTTGCCTTTCAAGCTCTTTTTCAGGCAGTGGTACTTTGATCAATGACTCATGGTTTTCTCTGACTTCATTGCGGAGCTTGATTAATTGAACCAGGTTAGATTGTACCTCATTTGCATTCTCATATGATTTCATGAGCTCCTTCAGCTTTTCAATTAACTTGTTAGCTTGTTTACATATCGTGTTTCTTGATTTCTGATACCTTTCCATGAATATTTTCCGGCCTTTGTCGGTTTGTTTAAAGGCTGCCTCGCCAGCAGTCTGTCATGTCCCTTCTCGGTTTTTATTATTTTATGTTTCAAATGTGTGTTTCAATGTTTCTAGGTTAGTTTATGTGGGTGGGGGGAATTAATGGGATTTACCTCAATGGAGATGCGAGTTTCTCAATGTCTCATCTCCGCCGCTCCAGGGCTGGATTGGTGCGGCCTTTCCTGGAGACTGGCCTAAAAGGAGCTTCAAGCCGCAGGCACGGTGCGGACTTTAACATCGCTATCCCTTTAAAACCTGGAACGTAAAACCGTACGCTTACAAGCTGGAATTCAAAACAACTGAGCGGGAATTCAAAACAACAAATATCGTAGTGATTCTCAAGGTCACTTCTCAAATCTCCACAGTAACAGCCATTTTCCAATACAGCTTATCTTTAAGCAGCTCCTTTCCAATACAGCTTAATGCAGTACGTTCAGTTGAACTTTAGCCTTCCCAATAAAGCTTAATGCAGCACGTACTCACTATTCCCTGCGAGTTGGCTTTGAAGTCTTCAATCTTCATTAGTCTGAATAGCGCAGGTGGCAAATAGCGCAGGTGTATTGTTTCAGAGTGGCGATGTCAGGCTTGTGAAATAAAACAATCCTTTGTTCCCTGGGTTCACAAGCCCAGTTTCACTCATAGAGAAAAGTTTTTACTTTAATGTAATGGCAATTTCCAACTTTTCCAATGTCCAACTTTCCGTTGCCATTACTACACGGGCAGGCAGGAGTGAACTTACGCAGATAAGGAAAAAAACAAATCTTCCAGTCATTATTTCCAGTTTAATTGATTCTTTATTGAAGTTGTTGTACAAACAAAGAAATGATTCATACCAGGTACTCTTTCTTCTTTCCGTTCTTTCCGTTCTTTCTCCTCTGATTTCACTCATCTGTTTTCTATCATCTGATAGGAACTGTGTACTCTCTCTCCCTTGCCTGGTCTGATCTAGTCACTCCCTGTAGCTATGCTATATGTAAAGTCCTACCGAGCATCAAGAGCCCACCCCCAAGTGTTCAAAATAATACTGCCAGAAATATCTAGACAAAATAATATAATATGCCAACAGCAGTGAGCCTAAACCTAAATGGCTCCTACAGACAGGACAGCTCCTAAAACTAAAAGAGAAGGCAGATAACATTGCAAAGATTAGTGGGAAGCCAGAGGATTGGGAGTCTTTTGAAGAACAACTGAAGGTAACTAAAAGGGTAATCCAGGGAGAAAAGATGAAATACGAAGGTAATATAATAATAATGCTAATAATATAAAAGAGGATAGCAAGAATTTCTTCAGTTATATAAAGAGTAAGAAAGAGGCAACAGTGGATGTTGGACCGCTGGAAAATAATGCAGGAGAAATGATAATGGGGAATAAGGAAATGGCGGAGGAGTTGAATAACGTTTGCATCAGTCTTCACAATGGAAGACACGAGCAATGTGCCTAAAATTCAAGAGAGTCAGGGGGTGGAAGTTAGTGGAGTGGCTGTTACTAAGGAGAAGGTGCTTTGGGAAGCTGGAAGGTCTCAAGCCACCTGCACCAGAAGGACTGCACCCTAGGGTCCTGAATTAGGTGGCTTTAGAGATTGTGGAGGCATTAATATTGCTGTTTCAAGAATCACTAGAGTCAGGAATGGTTCCAGATGATTGGAAAATTGCCAATATTACCCCGCTGCACAAGAAGGGAGCAAAGCAACATAGTGGGAACTATAGGTCGGTTGACTTTGGTGGTTGGTAAGATTTTAGAGTCTAGTATAATGCATGAGGTTATGGAGTACTTAGAAATTCACGATAAAATAGGCCGGTCAGCCTGGATTTATGAAGGATTGCCTGAGGAATCTGCTGGAATTCTTTGAAGAAATAAATAGCAGGACAGACAAAGGTGAGTCATAAGATGTTGTACACCTAGATTTACAGAAATCCTTTGATAATGTGCCAAATGGGAGGCTGCTAAGGATTATAAAAGTCCATAGTATCAAAGGGCAGATACGAGCATGGATATCAGGTTGGCTGAATGACAGAAGGCAAAGAATGGCAATAAAGAGGGCTTTTTCTGGTTGGCTGCCAGTGACTAGCAGAGTTTTGCAGGGCTCGGTGCTGGGGCCGTTGTATATTAAATTTGGGTGAAGGAACTGAAGGCCTTGTGGCCAAGTTTGCGGATGATGCGAAAATAGGTGGAGGGGCAGGTAGTGCAGAGAAAGCAGGAACTCTGCAAAAGGAGTTGGTTAGGTTGGGAGAGTGGGCAGAGAAGTGGCAGATGGAATATAGTGCTGCAAAGTGTGGAGTCATGCGTGATGGAAAGGGACTTGGGAGTGCTGGTGCAAGATTCCCCAAAAGTTAATCTGCAAGTTGAATCGTAGTAAAGAAAGCAAACTCAATGCTAGCATTTATTTCAAGAGGGCTTGTATACAAAACCAGGGATGTAATACTGAGGCTCTATAAGACGCTGGTCAGGCCACATTTGGAATATTGTGAGCAATTTTGGGCACCATATCTGAGGAAGGATGTGCAGGCACTGTAGAGGGTCCAGTGGAGGTTTACAAGAATGGTCCCTGGTATGAGTAGGTTAACCTATGATGAGCTTTTGTCGGCACTGGGTCTGCACTCGCTGCTATTTAGAAGAATGAGGGGGAACCTCTTTGAAATGCACAGCACAGTGAAAGGCTTGGATAGAGTGGATGTGGAGAGGATGTTTCCATTAGTGGGAAAATCTAGGACTAGAGGTCATATTCAGAATTAAAGGATGTTCTTTTAGGAAGGTGATGAGGAATTTCTTTAGTCAGCGGGTGGTGAATCTGTGGAATTCTTTGCCACATAAGGCTGTGGAGGTAAAGTCAGTGGATATATTTAAGGCAGAGATAGATAGTGTAAAAGTTCGTTAGAAGACAACAGAGTACATCAAACAATTTATAATAAAAAACAAATCACTCTTTATTACGGTACCGGGAGTGGGGGAGATACAGTCAGTATGGTTACATACTACATGTCGCTCGAAAACCCACTCAATGATGGAGAGGATGAGCTGCATATTTATACATATAAAACGAGAAGTATTTAAGGGTGACAATGAGTTTTATTACATCATGCAAACGGTCAAGAGTCAGGCTAATCATATTTTACAATAACAGATGCACAGATGGCCATTAGGTCAGTTACCTGCTTAACCACAACTTTCCACATACTCAGCACTGACGACCCCAATATTTAGACACGTTGCACTAACAACCTGATTTCTAGACACGTTCACCTTCTGCACTTCTCCTTTCTCCAGTTACTTCCCCTATTGACAGTGTAACTATACAGATGTTTCCTCCTGTAGCCTAACGGTACCTCTCAGTTAGGCCATAACTCACATTATGAAGTAACCTAAGTAAGCCTTGACAGTCGCATCTAGTTCCTCAATTTTAATAGTATAATGATTCCATGCTCAACTCTTAATCTAGAGCATAGTCAAGCAGTAATATTTCAATGCTTAGCTTTAATTGAGCATAAAGGTAAAGCATATTAAATTTCTCCTTCACAATAGATTCTTGATTAGTACGGATGTCAGGGGTTATGGGAAGAAGTCAGGAGAATAGGGTTAGAAGGGAGGGATAGATCAGCCATGATTGAATGGTGGGGTAGACCTGATGTGCTGAATGGCCTAATTTTTGCTCCTACCACTTATGATCTTATAATTTTATGAAATCCGGGTCACAGGGAGAACATTCATACTCCACACAGACAGCAGGCAAAATCAGAATTAAACCTAGGTCGTTAACTCTATCAGCCGCACCACTGTGCCACTCCACCTGTTTTATTATTGCATATGCCAAAAAAATTCCCTTGAAACACATTGATAATCCTGGAATTTGAACTACTATATGGTTGGCAGTAACCTTGAGAGTTAAGGGGCTGTCCCACTTGGGCGACCTAATTGGCGAGTTTAGGAGAGTTTGAAAAGATGTCATGTTGAAGACCTCCTTCGTCTATGTAGAAGACCTCCTTTGACTATGTTGAAGACCAGCTTCAACTAGCTATAAGACTAACTTTGGGAAAATTGGACACCGAATAGTGGAGAGTGAAGACGACCTCCTTCGATCTCCCTTCGACCTCCCTTCGACTATGATGAAGACTATCTACGACTACCTTCAACTACCTTTGACTACCCTTGATTATCTACGACTAACATGCCAATCTACTACGACCTAGTACGACTAAACCTACGAGTAAAAAAAGTCTCGATTTTTTCCGTGACCTTTTCTTACTCGCGGGCATTTTTTAACATATTGAAAAAAACACCATGACCTAGCTGAGGCCTTGACTACACGGAGACCACTCTCGAGCATGAAGGAGAGTTACGAAGACCTCCTACGACCTCGTGTCGACCATGCTGCGAGTATGAGTCGAGAGCAAACTCGACAGAACTCGCGGATTAGGTTGCCGCAGTGGGACAGCCTCTTTACACACTTCAGTAAGGTTCCAGAGATCAGTGCTGCGATACTTACATTTGCAATATATATCAATGATATATCAGATGGTTAAGATAAAAGTAAATTTTTCTGCCGTTGCACACCTCCTAAATTATTTCCATAAAATTATTAATCTCATTTATTGTTGACACATCATCTCTGTCCAGCCCTTGCTGTACTTAATTTTCTTTGTATGTCATTTTGCTGAAGTTGCTGTCTAGAAATACCATTCCTAGAAAACTGTCCACATTTTCATACTGCCAAATTGTGACATCTGTGCATCAAGAGAGATGCAAGTTGAAAAAGAAGTACATGTAAATTTGGGGTTTATTTGTTTTACTATTTTTCACGTAAATTTAATGCGGGTGAGGTTTCATTCTTCATAGGGTCATGGAATCATACATTGGGGAAACAGGCCCTTCAGCACAACTTGTCCATGCCAACCAACATGCTCTATCTACTCTAGTCCCACCTGCCTACTTTTGGCCATATCTCTCGAAATCTTTCCTATCCATTGTACCTGTCTCAATTACCTCCTCCGGCAGCTCATTCCATGCACCCACCACTCATTATGTAAAAATGTTATCCCTCCGGTTGCTATCAAATCTTTCACCCCTCACCTTAAACCTCTGTCCACTGTTTCTCAATTCCCATTCTCTGAGGAAATGACTGTGCATTTACCCGATCTATTCCACTCATGATTTTATACAGCTATAAAATCACCTGTCATCTAACTGCAAACCAAGGAATAAAGAAAGCCCTAGCCTGCTCAACCTCTCCTTGAGTCCTGGCGACATCTTCGTAAATCTTCTCTGCATCCTTTTCAGCTTCACAATATTTTTCCTATAACATGGTAACCAAAGCTAAACACTATAGTCTAAATGTGCCCTCACCAATCTTTTATATAACTGTAACATGCCCTCTCAACTTCTATACTCAATACTCAGATTAATGTAGGTGAATGTACCAAAAGCATTTTTGACCACCCAATCGACCTGCTACTCCACCTTCATGGAGCTATGTACCTGTACTCCTAGATCTCTGCCCTACAGCACTCCCCCAGAGCTCTACCTTTCACTGTGTAGGTCCTGTCCTTGTTAGACGTCCCAAAATGCAACACCTCACATTTCTCTGTATAATTGATTCCATCAACCATTCCTCAGTCCACCTGCCCAACCAATTAAGATCCTGCTGCAATTTTTGACAAGCATCTTCACTATCTACAATACCCCCATTTTAGTGACCTGCCAATTTGCTAATCATGCCTTGTACGTCCTTATCCAAATCATTGATATACAGTGCATTCAGAAAGTATTCAAACCCCTTCACTTTTTCCACATTTTGTTACCTTAAAGCCTTATTCTAAAATAGATTAAATTATTTTTTTTAATCATTTATCTACACACAATAAACCATAATAAAAAAGCAAAACCAGGTGTTTAGAAATTTTTGAAAAAGTAATTAAAAAGAAATAACTGAAATATCACATTTACATAAGTATTCAGACCCTTTTCTATGACACTCAAAATTGAGCTTAGGCGCATCCAGTTTTCATTGATTATCCTTGAGATGTTGCCCCCACCTGACCCCACCTCCACATCAATCTGAAGGTGTCTCGACCCGAAACGTCACCTCTTCGCTCCGTAGATGCTGCCTCACCCGCTGAGTTTTTCCAGCATTTTTGTAAACTAATCTAAACTAAGTGATCCATTTCCCTTAATTCCCTGCATATACCTGTGTCTATCTAAAGACATCTTAAAGCCTATTCATTTCTGTATCCACCTACACGCCCAGGGGCATATTCTAGGCATCTATCATTTTCTGGCAATTCTTTACGTTCCACACACTTTCACATGTAAACTTTCACACTCTGATGTGCAGAGGTGCAGCGGTAGAGATGCTGCCTTACAGCGCTTGCAGCGGGAGAGATTCCAGTTCGATCACAACGGGTGCTGTCTGTACAGCGTTTGTACGTTCCCCCCGTGACCGCATGGGGTTTTTCTGAGATCTTCGGTTTCCTCCCACACACCAAAGACATACGGGTATGTAGGTAAATTGGCTTGGTAAATGTAAAAATCACTCTAGTATGTGTAGGATAGTGTTAATATGCGAGGGATCACTGGTCGGCGAGGACCCGGTGGGCCGAAGGGCCTGTATCCTGGCTGTATCTCTAAATTAAACTAAACTAAACTATGTCCTATAGTCTTTGACATTTCCAACCTGGGTGCAAGGTTCTAACTGTCTACCCTATCCATGTTTCTCATAATTTTATGTACTTCCATCAGGGAAAACAATTCAAGTTTGTCCAATCTCTTCTCTAATTGTGGCAGCATTTTGGTAATTTTTCTTAATCCTCTCCAAAGCTCTACATCCTTTTCCTAATGAGGTGACCAGAACTACACACAATACTTCAACTACAACCTGACCAAAGTTCTCTAAAGCTGTAACATGACTTCCTAACTCATATACTCAATGCCCTGACTGATGAAGCCAGGCATCCCATATACTCCTTCAACACTCTATCTACTTGTGTTGTCTCTTTCAGGTTGTTAAGGACTTGGATTCCAATATCCCTCTGTATATTAATGCTGTTAAGGGTTTTGCCCTTAATTGTATACTTTCCTCTTACATTCAACCTCCAAAATTGCAACACCTCACTCACACTTGTTCAGAGTAAATTCTATCTGCTGTTTCTCCACCCTTATAAAGTCATAACGTCAAACAGCACAGAAACAAGCCCTTCGGCCCAATTTGCAATCCAAGATGCGCATCTACTCTCGTCCCCAGCACCCGCGTTTGGTCTCTACCCTCTGAACCCTTCCTATCCATGTATACATCCTTCCGCTATTTGATTTTCCAAAATATATTACCTCACACTTAGTGGGATTAAATCAGTTTGTCATGAGTTTGACTTCCGGTGGCGCAATGGAGGCTTAAGGGCCTGTCCCACCAGCATGCGACTCCATGCGATGAGCGCGACCTAACGTGGTCGCTTGAGCCGTCCAGTGTCGCGGGGCCGGTCCCACTTCGATCGCTGGAGCCGTGTGGAGTTGTGCGGAGTTCGTCCCGACATCGCGCGGGGCTCCGAAAAACTGACCATGTTCAAAAATTCCGTGCGGCAATGGCTTGTCGGCTCGCAGTCACCTCGACGTCGTGCCTCCGTGACCCTCTCATTTGGTGCCTCCATGACCCTCTCTGTGTGTGGCTCCGTGGCCCTCTCTGTGTGTGCCTCTGTGCCCCTCTCTGTGTGTCCCTCTCTGTCCTGGCGAACTTACCTTTCAGACTTCGCTCCAAGTTCGCCTCACTTCGCGCCCCGTCGCGCCACTCACCCGCCTTCACGCGGCACCTGCTGCCGGTTTGGTCGTGCTCTTCGCATGCACATGCATGCTGTTGGGAACGGCCCTGTACAGAGATCACCCGACCTCCGCACGGCCCCCGCTTCTAGTTTGATCGCGCTCACCGCATGGAGTCGCATGCTGGTGGGACAGGCCCTTTAGGGCACTCACTCATCACCTCCATACCATCTAAATCCAAAACTTCTAAATTTAAACCGGACAGATCTAAAAATACTTACCGGCAGACGCTCAGCAGACTGGTAAGCGACGTCATCGGTACGCGACTCCCGTACTTTTACAATGCCGGTTAAATGCTCGCCAAAACAACGGAAGAAAACTCAATTCGAAGATATTGAAGGCCACGGAGAAGCCTCGACCTCGCCTAAGGCACAGCCCCAAGAGGAAGCAGCAAGTCAACCTCCGGCTTTGGAGGTCATTCGTTCATTACTGTGTCAGGAACTTTCGGCTGTGAAGGCAGAAATCTGTGACAAGATTGACGCTCGTATAGAAGAGGTAAATTCCAACCTGAAAGGGAAAATCCACAGGCTTGAAACCAACATCAGACGTAACCTATTCTTGTTAACTCACAAAAACAAAGCGAGGCTATCCGGCAACTGGAAATTGGTGCAGCGTTAAATGCTGAGACAACACACAGGCTGATGGTTGAGGTGGAACGCATCTCCGGGTTACTAACTAAAGTAACAGAAAAATGCCTAGATCTGGAAGGACGTTCTAAACGTCAGAATCTAAGGATTGTTGGAGTGAAAGAAGGCAAAGAACATGGTCAAAATCTTCGAGATTTTACGGCGCAACTACTTTAAGATGTACTCACTCTGGATGAAAAACCTAGACTTGACCGGGCTCACAGAGCCCTGAGAGCCTGGTCAGACGGCACTGCCCCACCAAGACATCTGATCCTGAGGGTGCACCACTGCCATGTTCTGGAGGATATTCTGCAGAAAGTTGCTAGCAACAGAAACTTAACATTTCAAGGTGAAAACATACAAACCTAGTCTTAAATTGAGATACTTGTCTCTCCTTCTTCCTATTGCAAATAATCCCTCGTTTAAACCATCTACTTTAGATATGGTGTTTGTTCAATGGAAGAACCTGGGAATCAATACTGTGGGAGATCTCTATAATAAGGGGGACTCCCTCTTCTTTTCAAGAACTACAGAAGAAATATCACTTGAATGCCAACAATTTTTTTAGATACCTTCAAATCCGAGATTATGTGAAAACATATACACAAGACTGTCCTCTTATGGGTCCAGATATATTAGACGATTGTTTGAATAGACATGTCGATACAAGTAAGTTGATATCTTACATTTATAACACTCTTCTAAATATTGACACCCCACCTTCTGAGATTTATAGGCGAGCATGGGAGGACGAGCTGGGTCTGCCCATTTCAAAACATATATGGGATGAAAGCCTACAATACATACATTACTGTTCTTCAAATGCCAGGCACTGCCTGATACAATTTAAAGTATCGCATAGGTTGTAGTACTCAAAGACCAAATTGAACAAGATCTTCCCAACTGTTTCTCCTCTTTGTGATAATTGTCACTTTCAAGAAGCCACCCTAACTCATACTTTTGTATCCTGTATAAAAATACAAAATACTTCTGAATGGAAATGTTCAATATTATTTCTAAAATACTTAAAACTCAATTGGAGCCAGATCCAAAATTAATAATAAAATTAGGAATGTCAGAGGGCTAACCTAATCTAACGATATTTCAAAGACGCTTCCGTGACTACGGTTAAATAACTGCAAAAAAACTTATACTTAAATTCTGGAAAAAGATAACAGTCCCCACAGTGAAGATGTGGACCACAGAAATGATCGAGACACTACATCTAGAAAAAATAAGGTTTGTCTTGACTGACAAACCAGATCAATTTTACAAAATATGGTCTCCTTTTATTGAATTTCTTCAACACCATAATGGTTGAACACTTGAACAATTGCTTCGAACAAAAATAAAACAAATAAAAAATAATAAAATAAAAATAAAAGTGAATCAGTCTGTCATATGCTAAGGGTTTACTCCCGATATAATGTACCTCGTTCCAGTCTTTGCACATTTTTTATGCACATATTCTCTATAGTTGTAGCTATATTCTGCAATTTAGTTTAGTTTAGGAAACAGGCCCTTCGATCAACCGAGTGAATGCAGTATTGCTTTACCATTCCCAATTAGCAAATACACAGAAATAGTTGACTGAGCCCATGCAAGGGGTGCCATGTTTTGCTGCCGTTTGCCAAGTCCAGTCTACACTCCAGTTGATATGAGCGTTACCCGATTCAGGCAAGTCCCAGGCTGCTTCGAGCCTCCATTCATTTCCTTCCTTGGTCGACCAGCAACCTCTCCTCACCTGTGCTCCTCTGTGCCCCAGAGGCACCTCCCTCAGCCAACGAAGAAGGTCAGACCCTAGTTCCCTCTTCGCTCTTACCGACCTCGATTCTCGCTGGTCACATTGTCGCTGGCTCCATCTTCCCAGTCTTTGGTCTTTAGGGTACAAGCAGGGGTCTGCTTGGCGGGCTCCCCCTTCCAAGCCATGGTCCGCCGGCTCCTCCAAGCATGGGCCGGCTCGACGGCTATTCCCTGCAGGTCAAGGTCCATCACTCTTATGATCCCAATTATAATATTGTTGGGACCAATAATAATATTAAATAAATTCCACCTGCAACTTCTCAACCAGTCATTCCAGCTCATCTATATCTAGCTTCAGCTTTAGAAACCTTCCACGCAATCCGCAACTGCATTGATTTTTATGTTGTTCACAAACTTGCTAATCATTCCTCCCACGCTTGCATCCACCCCTCTTTTGGGGTTAGAAATTCCTCTTCAGTTTCTTGTGTTCGAGGCTGCATCTGCACATGATCCTCCACCCTGACATTCAGTTCCATTGACTTCAGTAGAACCAAATTTCAGAAGCAACCTATACCACGCATCCACAATGTGTGCAGGGAAAACAGCGGAGGATGAATTTTGGATGTAACAAAATGTTAATAACCAGCGGTGTGGGCAGCTGCTAGCTAGCAAATTCCATTTGAATTTATTCCTCCAGAGAGAACATCAAGAATATTAACAAAAAAAAGCCATGTGTTTCAACCAAGCTTAGGTTTTGTTACTGTTAAGTAATTGGTTTATTCAGATATCTAAATAACTTTGATTATTTATTTAGTGGAGAGACAAAAAAACTGGAACAAACCGTTCATAGGACCATTAAGAAGACCACAACGTGAGTACTGAAATATTAGCCCGCCTGTTTTGGTTGAACATACTCTGTTAAATGATTGGTATATTCAGATATCTAAATAACTTTGATTACTTATTTAGCGCCAGTCCTGGGACCGGTACGCTATCTGCCTCCTAAACGAATCCCACCATTCATAGGACCATTAGAAAAACCACCAGGTTAGTACTGAAATGTTTGTCTGCCTGTTTTGTTGATGGTGTGTGTACATAAGCTGACTTCAGAAGGTTGTGTGATCCATATTTTGGCTCAGATCCTGAAGCACAAATTGAGCAAATTATTCAATTTCCTAAGGCACCGTCCTCTCTAATAGTCATTAACCTGAGTTAATGATTAGCTGATTCAGCTGGATTAAATTTCTACTGGTATTTCACAAAATACAAGGCAAAGAATCCAAATGGATTGATAAAACTCAGTATCAGCTTCCAACAAGGCCATTTGGAACCAACAAGATTTTGTAGTGATTTTTGAATACCAATGTTGTTCTGGGCTTTTGATGCAGTAATAACGATCGCATGCGTCCAGCTGTGGATTGAGAGGGATATGGAAAAGATGATGTTCACTGCTGGTTGGCTTGTACAGGCAAAGGTTGGAGGTAAAATTCATGACAATTTCATGTCCCACCCCACCTCGCCCCGCACAGATGCTGCTAGACCCACTGAGTTCTGTTACTTCCCTGTTCTGTCGCACCACATTGAGAACAAATTTCCACACACCTTAGTTTTAAATAACTATCCCTATAGCTTGTAATTATGTGTTCTCGTTCGAGACTCCACTGTCAATGGAACATTCTCAATATCTAACCTGCAATGTCTCTTTGGATCTTGTATGTTTCGCATACGCATGACTTTACACACTCACGACTTACACTGAAAACTAATCCTTGTGAGAAATTGACAGGGTGAATATACACACGCACTATTTCCCAGGGTTGGGGAATCAAGAACAAGAGAACATGAGTTTAAGATGGGAGGGGCAGATTTAATAGTCACCTGAAAAGCTACTTTTTCACACGGAGGGTTTAGTTGTAGCATGGAGAATGAGTCATAGAATTTGAGCAGCATATTGAGGCATAGCTATTGCTAATACACCAAGACAAAGGAAATAGTGTTTGACTTCATTAAGCAAAGCGGTACACATACCCCAGTTTGTATTGATGGTGCCAGAGATGGTTGAAACCTTCATTCCTGTGATCCTTCATTATGAAAATTCAATAAAGAAAAGAAAAAAAGCTAAATTACCTCACAGCACTGAGTACTTTTACCACTGCAACTGCTGCAAATCAGGAGGATAATTCACCGCAGTATTTTCTTGATCATCTTGGGACAGATAACTTTGTTACAACAGCCATGAACATTGCAAGGTTAAATAAATTCCCAATTCTGATTTAGTTGAAGTTACCCAGGCAGCAAATGTGCTGTGTGGAGAAACATAGCAGGGGACTGCAGATGCTTTGCTACGCAAGAAACTTAGAAACATAGAAAATAAGTTGAGGAGTAGGCCATTCGACCCTTCGAGCCAGCACCACCATTCAATTTGATCATGGCTAACCATCCAAATTCAGTACCCCGTTCCTGCTTTCTCATCATATCCCTTGATTCCATTAGCCCTAAGAGCTAAATCTAACTTACTTGAAAATATCGATCGTCCCGATGTGGAGGCTTTGATCGCCGGCTGTGGGAGCTTCAATCGCCCGACTGTGGATGGTGTGACTGCCCCGACCGTGGGAGAATAAAGAGGAAGAAGATAAGACTTTATTGCCTTCAATCACAGTGAGGAATGTGCGGAATCCACTCTGGTGGATGTTTATGTTAACTTTGATTTAGTTGTGTATCTTGTTGCTTTTTTTAAAGTATGGTTTTATGGTAATTCGAGTATTCACTGTACCTTAATTGGTACACGTGACAATAAACAGACATTTGAACCTTTGCAACATCCAGTGAACTGGCCTCCACTGCCTTCAGTGGCAGAGAATTCCAAGATTCACAACTCTCTGGGTGAAAAAGTTTTTCCTCAGCTCACTGTGGGGCTTCTGCAGTTAGCGGCACTTCTGCAGTCAGCGCAATCTCTGCACTCACCGGAAATTACGCAATCAGGGCGACCTCTCCACTAAGCGGAAGTCATGAAATGAGCGGGACTTTTGGACTAAGCACAGTCGGACCTAATAAAGCATGTATTCCTTCCAAACACAGTCGGACCTAATACAGCATTTATTCCTTCCAAACACAGTCGGACCTAATAAAGCATTGCAGTTTCAAGCACAGGCAGAGCAGCAGGCCAAACAACTCATGCATTGTCATTTCATTTCATTATATTTCCATTTAAGCATTGCACTTTCAAGCACAGGCAGGGGCAGCAGGGCAGCAGGGCAGCAGGCCAAACAACTAATGGGATTGTCATTAAGGAGTAACAAATCATTCATTGCAGGTACATTGCAGACTCACAGTTCAGTTGATTCACAGCTTAGAATGACAGTCGTGGCCTCTCCCTCGCGACCTTGCAGAGTGACTGAATCACATCCAGGTATCCGGGGTTTTATAGTCCTGCCCCCCCCCCCCCCAGAAGGGGCGTTACCTTAATCGCGGTGATTGACAGGAGAGAGGACCAAGCAGCTGATCTCAAGGTTTTTTAAGCACACATATAACGTTTTTATTTTTTGTCGATGGGAAAAATCCTCGGGACTGGCTCAGCGGAGAAGGGCAGTGTGAGTAAGGCGGCCAAAAATCACAGCGATACAAGGTAGCTTTTTTCTAAAATCAATATACAGCGCAGACAGGAAGTGGTCAAGGTGAGACTTTTAATTATATAGATGTGAGGGGCAATGTTTTCATACAGAGGGTGGGGTATATTGATCTACATAATGAGAAACAACTACTGCTAATATACTAAATCAGTATGAACACTTCCTTTCATAATGCGGACATTGATACATTATCTTTTCATTTCAGAGGGGCCTATAAAATTGCATCCGTTCAAGATGCGTAAGTATAATTAATGTTAGATTTCAGATACAGAAATTTAGTTTAGATTTGATAAAAAAAAAGCTGGAAAGACTTTGTAACTGGGGAACCAATATTGAGAGGCTCAAGGCATTGGTTTCTGCTGTCAGTTCAGCATATGATAAACCTCACACCTGTTGCTGAAGTATAAAACCATAAACAAACTGCTGAAAGGGACTCAGTGGGCTGAGCTGCATCTGTGGGAGCATGGCTCAAGAATAAGGGCTGCAGGGAAAATGCTGAGAACTATAGGCCAGTAAGCTTAACATCTGTTGTTGGAAAGTTACTAGAGAATATTCTGAGGGAAAGGATAAACAGGCATTTGGATGGGCAAGGGCTGATTAGGAGAAGTCAGCATGGTTTTGTGTGTGGGAGGTTGTGTCTGACAAATCTGAGTTTTTTGAAGATGTGACCAAAGGGTTTGATGGGGGAAGAGCTGTAGATGTTGTAAATATGGACCAACAAAGCATTTGACAAGGTTCCACATGGTAGGCTGCTCTGGAAGGTTAGGTTGAATGGGATTCAAGCTTAATTGAGAGTTAATTGAATGGATAGAAAATTGGCTTCATGAAAGGGAGCAGAGGGTGATGGTGGAAGATTGCTTCTTGGGCTGGAGGCCTGTGACTAGTGGTGTGCTTCAGGTTTCGGTGCTGGGTCCGTTACTGTTTGTCACCTATATCAATGATTTGGATGAGAACATGCATGGCAAGATTAGCATACAAAAGTGGGTGGTTTTGCAGATAGTGAAGATGGTTGTGAAAAATTGCAGCAGGATCTTGATCGATTGGCCAGGTGGGCTGAGGAATGGTTGATGGAATTTAATACAGAGAAATGTGAATTGTTGCATTTTGGCAATTCTAACATGGGCAGAACCTACACAGTTCATGGTAGGGCTCTGGGGATTGTTGTAGAGCAAAGGGATCTGGGAGTGCAGGTGCATGGTTGCTTGAAGGTGGAGTCACAGGTAGATCAGGTGGTCAAAAAAGCTTTTGGCTTCATCAGTCAGAGTATTGAGTATCTTAAACTGGAGATGAGATGATCTACACATGTGGGTTTAAACTAAATAGTGGGGGGGAAGGGATTGACAAATTGGGAGTATAAAGATGGAGTGGAAGGGGATGTGGCTACAGGAAAAATTTCAAAAGATTCTCGAATTAATGGGAAGGAAAGTTTGAGAATGGACAACAGAGTAAGGTCAGGGAAATTGCGAGGGGGGATGTGAATACGGAGGTCAAATTGCTGTATATGAATGCCCGAAGTATAAGGAATAAAATGGACGGGCTTGAGGCTCAGTTAGAAACTGGCAAGTATGATGTTGTGGGAATTACTGAGACATGGCTGCAAGAGGGCCAGGGCTGGGAACTGAATATTCAAGGGTACACCTCCTATCGAAAAGACAGGCAGGTGGTCAGAGGGGGTGAGGTTGCCCTGTTGGTGAGGAATGAAATTCAGTCCCTTGCAAGGGGTGACATTGAAACAGGAGATGTGGAGTCAGTATGGATAGAACTAAGGAATTGTACGGGTAAAAAGACCCTAATGGGACTAATCTACAGGCCCCCAAACAGTAGCCTGGACATAGGGCGCAAGTTGAATCAGGAGTTAAAATTGGCATGTTGTAAAAGTAATGCTGTGGTTGTTATGGAAGATTTCAACATGCAGGTAGACTGGGAAAATCAGGTTGGTACTGGACCCCAAGAAAGGGACTCTGTAGAGTGCTTTTGTGATGGATTCTTTGAACAGCTTGTATTGGAGCGTACCAGGGAGAAGGCAATTCTGGATTTAGTGTTATGTAATGAACCGGATAAAGGGCCTCGAGGTTAATGAGCCATTAGGAGGCAGTGATCATAACATGGTCAGGTTTAATCTACAATTGGAGAGGGAGAAGGGTAGATTGGAGGTGTGAGTGTTGCAGTTGAATAAAGGGGACTATGGGGCCAAGAGGGAGGCGCTGGCCAAAGTTGACTGGAAAGATACACTAGCAGGGATGACAGTGGAACAAAAATGGCAGGTGTTCTAGGAATAATACAGAAGGTGCAGGATCAGTTCATTCCTAGGAGGAAGAAAGATTCCAAGGTGAGAAAAGGATGACCACAGCTGACAAGAGACGTCAGGGACAGTTTAAAAATTAAACGTAGCAAAAATTAAAAGTACAACGTAGCAAAGATGAGCGGGAAGCAAGAGGATTGGGTAATGTTTAAAGAACAACAGAAGATAACGAAAAAGACAATACGGGGAGAAGAAAATTAGTTAACACCAAAATTGGACCCTTGAAGACCGAAAAAGGTGACTTTATTATGGGGAACAAAGAAATGGCAGTTGAACAGATACTTTGGATCAGTCTTCACTAAGGAGGACACAAACAATCTTCCTGATGTACTAGCCAGAGGATCTGGGGTGACGGAGGAAATGAAGGAAATCCACATTAGGCAGGAAGTGGTGTTGGATAGACTGATGGGACTGAAGGCTGATAAATCCCCAGGGCCTGATGGTCTGCATCCCAGGATACTTAGGGAAGTGCCTCTAGAAACCGTGGATGCATTGGTGATAATTTTCCAATGTTCTATAGACTCAGGATCAGTTCCTGTGGATTGGAGGTAGCTAAAATAATGTCCCACTTTTTAAGAAAGGTGGGAGAGCGAAAACAGGGAATTATAGACCAGTTAGCCTGACGTCGCTGGATTCAATTATAAAAGATGAGAGAGCCGCACATTTGGATAGCAGTAACAGGATCAGTCTGAGTCAGCATAGATTTACAAAGGGGAAATCATGCTTGACTAATCTTCTGGAATTTTTTGAAGATGTAGCTCGGCTAATGGACAAGGGAGAGCCAGTGTATGTAGTGTATCTGGACTTTCAGAAAGCATTTGATAAGGTCCCACATAGGAGATTAGTGGGCAAAATTAGGGCACATGGTATTGGGGGTAGAGTGCTGACATGGATAGAGAAGTGGTTGGCAGACAAGAAACAAAGAGTAGGGATTAACGGGTCCCTTTCAGAATGGCAGGCAGTGACTAGTGGGGTACAGCAAGGCTCGGTGCTGGGACCGCAGATATTTACAATATACATCAATGATTTGGATGAAGGGATTCAAAGTAACATTAGCAAATTTGCAGATGACACAAAGCTGGGTGGAAGTGTGAACTGTGAGGAGGATGCTATGAGAATGCAGGGTGACTTGGACAGGTTGGGGGAGTGGGTAGATGCATGGAAGATGACGTTTAATGCAGATAAATGTGAGGTTATCCAATTTGGTAGCAAAAACAGGAAGGCGGATTACTATCTAAATGGCGTCAAGTTGGGAAAAGGGGAAGTACAACGGGATCTGGGGGTCCTTGTACATCAGTCTATGAAAGTAAGCATGCAGCTACAGCAGGCAGTGAAGAAAGCGAATGGCATGTTGGCCTTTATAACAAGAGGAATCAAATATAGGAGCAAATAGGTCCTTCTGTAGTTGTACAGAGCCGTAGTGAGACAACACCTGGAGTATTGTGTGCAGTTTTGGTCCCCTAATTTGAGGAAGGACATTCTTGCTATTGAGGGAGTGCAGCGTAGGTTTACAAAGTTAATTCCCGGGATGGCGGGACTGTCATATGCTGAGAGAATGGAGCAGCTGGGCTTGTACACTCTGGAGTTTAGAAAGATGAGAGTGGATCTCATTGAAACATATAAGATTGTTAAGGGCTTGGACACACTAGAGGTAGGAAACATGTTCCCGATGTTGGGGGAGTCCAGAACTAGGGGCCACAGTTTAAGAATAAGGAGTAAGTCATTTAGAACGGAGACGAGGAAACACTTTTTCTCACAGAGAGTGGTGAGTCTGTGGAATTCTCTGCCTCAGAGGGCGGTGGAGGCATGTTCTCTGAATGCTTTCAAGAGAGAGCTAGAAAGGGCTCTTAAAAATAGCGGAGTCAGGGGATATGGGGAGAAGGCAGGAACGGGGTACTGATTGTGGATGATCAGCCATGATCACATTGAATGGCGGTGCTGGTTCGAAGGGCCAAAGGGCCTGCTCCTGCACCTATTGTCTATTGTCTATTGTCTATTATCTCAGGAAGGGTTGAGTCCGTAATGGCCAATTGTTAGCTGGGGAAGGTGTGATAACAAGAGGGATACAAGGATGCGACCAGTGGACTTGGTGAGATGACTACAGTGGGAAAGGGGGAGGGAGAGGGAGGGGGAGAGGAAGGATCACAGGAGTTATTTGAAATGAGAGAAATCAACGTTCATGCACTAGGTTGCAAGCTGCCCAAGTGAAAGCTCCACCAAAAAGCTGCTGTTCCTCCAAAATTGTGTGTGGCCTCACTCTGACAGTGCAGGAGGCCCAAGACAGAATGGTCAGTATGGGAATCAGATGGGGAGTTAAAATGTTTAGCAAACGGGAGATCATATAGGCCAAGACGGTCTGAGCATAAGTGTTCAGTGAAACGATCGCCGAGTCGGCGCCTGGTCTCGCAGATATATAGAAGCCCACACTGAGAACAATGGATACAGTAGATGAGGTCGGAGGGGGTGCAAGTGAACCTCTGCCTCACCTGAAAGGATTGTTGGGGTCTATTCTTTGATGGAGTAAATGGAGGAGGTATAAGGACAGTTGTTGCATTTCCTGTGGTTGCAGGGGAAAGTCCCTGTGGATGGGGTGGTTTGGGTGGGAAGCGATGAGTGAACAAGGGAGTTGCGGATGGAACTGTCTGTGTGGAGAGCAGAAAGGGGTGGAGATTGGAAGATATTCCTAGTGGTGGGATCCCATTGGAGGCAACGAAAATGTCAGAGGATGAAATGTATGCTACGACTGAGTTGGTGAAAGTTGAGGACTCAGTTGTCTTCATAAGGTCATAAGTGATAGGAGCAGAATTAGGCCATTCGGCCCATCAAGTCTACGCCATTCAATCGTGGCTGATCTATCTCCCCCTCCTAACCCCATCATCCTAACTTCTACCCATAACCCTGCTAGAGTCAGTTATTAAAGATGGGATAGCAGCACATTTGGAAAGTGGTGAAATCATTGGACAAAGTCAACATGGATTTACAAAAGGTAAATCATGTCTGACGAATCTTGTGGAATTTTTCGAGGATGTAACTAGTAGCGTGGATAAGGGAGAACCAGTGGATGTGGTATATCTGGACTTCCAGAAGGCTTTCGACAAGGTCCCACATAAGAGATTAGTATACAAACTTAAAGCATACGGTATTAGGGGTTCAGTATTGATGTGGATAGAGAACTGGCTGGCAAACAGGAAGCAAAGAGTAGGAGTAAACGGGTCCTTTTCACAATGGCAGGCAGTAACTAGTGGGGTACCGCAGGGCTCAGTGCTGGGACCCCAGCTATTTACAATATATATTAATGATCTGGATGAGGGAATTGAAGGCAATATCTCCAAGTTTGCAGATGACACTAAGCTGGGGGGCAGTGTTCGCTGTGAGGAGGATGCATATGGAGTGCAAGGTGACTTGGATAGGCTGGGTGAGTGGGCAAATGTTTGGCAGATGCAGTATAATGTGGATAAATGTGAGGTTATCCACTTTGGTGGCAAAAACAGGAAAGCAGACTATTATTTAAATGGTGGCTGATTAGGAAAAGGGGAGATGCAGCGAGACCTGGGTGTCATGGTACACCAGTCATTGAAAGTAGGCATGCAGGTGCAGCAGGCAGTGAAAAAAGCGAATGGTATGTTAGCTTTCATAGCAAAAGGATTTGAGTACAGGAGCAGGGAGGTTCTACTTCAGTTGTACAGGGCCTTGGTGAGACCACACCTGGAGTATTGCGTACAGTTTTGGTCTCCAAATCTGAGGAAGGACATTATTGCCATAGAGGGAGTGCAGAGAAGGTTCACCAGACTGATTCCTGGGATGTCAGGACTGTCTTATGAAGAAAGACTGGATAGACTCGGTTTATACTCTCTGGAATTTAGGAGATTGAGAGGGGATCTTATAGAAACTTACAAAATTCTTAAGGGGTTGGACAGGCTAGATGCAGGAAGATTGTTCCCGATGTTGGGGAAGTCCAGGACAAGGGGTCACAGCTTAAGGATAAGGGGGAAATCCTTTAAGACCGAGATGAGAAAGACTTTTTTCACACAGAGAGTGGTGAGTCTCTGGAACTCTCTGCCACAGAGGGTAGTTGAGGCCAGTTCATTGGCTATATTTAAGAGTGAGTTGGATGTGGCCCTTGTGGCTAAGGGGATCAGAGGGTATGGAGAGAAGGCAGGTACGGGATACTGAGTTGGATGATCAGCCATGATCATATTGAATGGCGGTGCAGGCTCGAAGGGCTGAATGGCCTACTCCTGCACCTAATTTCTATGTTTCTATGTTTCTAACCCCTGACACCCGTACTGATCAAGAATCTATCTACCTCTGCCTTAAATATATCCACTGACTTCCTGAGTGGATAGGAAAGCATAGCATAGAGTCCCTGCTTTCTCTACACTACCTGCCCCTCCACCTATTTTCGTATAACCTGCAAACTTGGCCACAAACACCCTCATCCCCTCATCCAAATCATTAATATATAACGTGAACAGTACTGCGGAACTCCGCTAGTCACTGGCAGCCAACCAGAAAAAGCCCCCTTTATTGCCACTCTTTGCCTTCTGCTGTCCAGTCAACCTGCTATCCATGCTAGTATATGCTCTTCGATTCCATGGGCTCTCATCTTCCACAGCAGCCTCACGTGTGGCAACATCACTGACTCTCCTTTATCTGTCCTACAATTTACTTCTGCATAGAATTCCATCAGATTTATCAGGCAAGAATCCCCCCTTCTCAAAACCATGCTAACTTTGGCCTATTGTATCGTAAACCTCTAAGTACTCCATAACCTCATCCTTTATAATGGACTCTAAAATCTTACCAACCTCTGAAGTCAGACTAACCGGCCTATAGTTTCCACTTCTGTCCTTGTTGCGACTGGGGGGAGGGAGAGCAAGAGTGGAACTACGGGTTAGAGAGGAGACCACTATGAAGGCGTCATCTATGATAGAAGGGAGGAATCCATGTTCCCTAAAGCAAGGAACTTTAGTCCTAGTTTGGAACACCTCATCTTGGGAGCAGATGCGTCAGAGACAAAGGAATTGGAAGCAGGGGGTTGTCTTTACAAGAGGCAGAGTGGGAAGAAATCTAGACCCTACAACTGTGGTAGTTAGTAGGTTTGTAGTAGATGGTGTAATGATGGGACCCTCTGCAGGAATTTTATTTTGATGTGTGGAATTTATGCTGACGACTTCACAAATGGAGACACAATAGACGGCAGTTGCTGGGATCTGGAGCAAAAAACAAACTGCTGCAGGAATTTGGGGAATGAACAACTTGAGCACATAGGCAACTTTTTACACAATGTATGATAGGTATATAGAAGAAGTTGCCAGATGAAGATATTATAATTATGGAATGGAGAATGTCAGAGATATTCATCCACAGAATGAGACACAACTATTGCTAATGCAGTGAATACACAGTGCTCTTTCTTGCATAATGTGGATATTGACATAATAATCTTTTTTTTTAGGCAGCTTGGAACAATGTATGGTTCAAGGATATACTGAAGCAAAAGGTAAGTACAATTATCATTATTGAAGAATATGGGGGTTGGGGGGGGGGGTGGGGGCGCGGTGGGAGAGGGGGGTTGGGGGGGGGGGAGAGTAGCTCGGATTTTCAGAGAAAGAGAGCATTTCTGAGAAATGTATCCCCCATTCCACTGAACTGCTGGGTAAAAGTGGCAGCATATTTAAATTCAGTTCCTTTGAAGACATATAACGTGGACACAAAATGCCAGTCATATACAGTGGCTTGCAAAAGTATTCATACCCCTTGAACTTTTCCACATTTTGTCGCGTTACAACCACAAACATAAATGTATTTTATTGGGATTTTATGTGATAGACCAACACAAAGTGGTGCATAATTGTGAAGTGGAAGGAAATTGACACATGGTTTCCAAATTTTATTACAAATGAAAAACTGAAAAGTGTGGCGTGCAAAAGTATTCAGCCCCCCTGAGTCAATACTTTGTAAAACCACCTTTCGCTGCAATTACAACTGCAAATCTTTTGGGGTATGTCTCTACCAGCTTTGCACATCTAGAGACTGAAATTTTTGCCCATTCTTCTTTGCAAAATAGCTCAAGCTCAGATTGGATGGAGAGCGTCTGTGAACAGCAATTTTCAAGTCTTGCCAGAGATTCTCAATTGGATTTAGGTCTGGACTTTGACTGGGCCATTTTAACACATGAATATGCTTTGATCTAAACCATTCCATTGTAGCTCTGGCTGTATTTTTAGGGTCATTGACCTGCTGGAAGGTGAATCTCCGCCCCAGTCTCAAGTCTTTTGCAGACTCTAACAGTTTTTCTTCCAAGATTGCCCTGTATTTGGCTCCATCCATCTTCCCATCAACTCTGACCAGCTACCCTGTCACTGCTGAAGAAAAGCATCCCCACAGCATGATGCTGCCACCACCATGTTTCACAGTGGGGATGGTGTGTTCAGGGTGATGTGCAGTGTTAGTTTTCCGCCACACATAGCGTTTTGCATTTAGGCCAAAAACTTCAATTTTGGTCTCATCAGACCAGAGCACCTTCCTCCACATGTTTGCTGTGTCCCCCACATGGCTTGTGGCAAGCTGCAAACGGGACTTCTTATGGCTTTGTTTCAACAATGGCTTTCTTCTTGCCACTCTTCCATAAGTGCCCGATTTGTGGAGTGCACGACTAATAGTTGTCCTGTGGACAGATTCTCCCACCTGAGCTGTGGATCTCTGCAGAGTTACCTCCTCAGAGTAACTCCTCCAGAGTTACCATGGGCCTCTTG
Source organism: Okamejei kenojei (assembly GCA_035221665.1). NCBI lineage: Eukaryota > Metazoa > Chordata > Chondrichthyes > Rajiformes > Rajidae > Okamejei > Okamejei kenojei. Next base: position 4,155,845 of record CM069132.1, on the reverse strand, counting down.
GCTGCTTCTCTGATCAATGATCTCCTTGCCCGACCTGTCAGTTTAGGTGGACGGCCATGTCTTGGTAGGTTTGCAGTTGTGCCATACTCTTTCCATTTTCGGATGATGGATTGAACAGTGCTCCGTGAGATGTTCAAAGCTTGGGATATTTTTTTATAACCTAACCCTGCTTTAAACTTCTCCACAACTTTATCCCTGACCTGTCTGGTGTGTTCCTTGGGCTTCATGATGCTGCTTGTTCACTAATGTTCTCTAACAAACCTCTGAGGCCTTCACAGAACAGCTGTATTTATACTGAGTTTAGATTACACACAAGTGGACTCTATTTACTAATTAGGTGACTTCTGACGGCAATTGGTTGCACTGGATTTTATTTAGGGGTATCAGAGTAAAGGGGGCTGAATACTTTTGCACGCCACAATTTTCAGTTTTTTATTTGTAAAAAAATTTGAAAACCATGGATCATTTTCCTTCCACTTCAAAATTATGCGCCACTTTGTGTTGGTCTAACACATAAAATCCCAATAAAATACATTTACGTTTGTGGTTGTAACGTTACAAAATGTGGAAAAGTTCAAGGGGTATGAATACTTTTGCAAGCCACTGTACAGTTACTTCTGGGGAGAATGGGAGATTAAGACAGGAAAATAACTATAATGTGTGTCAGAGTGGTTGAATTTAGAACTTACATTCAGATTTTAGGGAAATGTATACCTGTGGTAGGGTTAGGAGTGAGAATATTTATGTTTGGGGACGGGAGACAGTGGTAATTAACCTAGATAGTTGCACCAACCTCCAGACAGCAAGCTATCCAACAGGTAATTTAATCCTTAACTTCCTGAGGGATTTTGATTCTCAGAGAATTCCAGATTGGAGCATAGATCCCTATGAAGACTGGTTGAGTGAGATGTTAAATGATGAAACCTTTGATGCCTCTTGCATATTCATATACTGGCCCACATAGTTCATTTATTTGCCTAAAATGTCTCCATGCCTTTGATCCATCTGCATGACCTCCTACAAGTGAGGTGCTAATAGGTGTAGGTAAATCCTCGTCATAAACTAGTTTTTGAATGCTAAAAAGTTGAAAATGCAAAGAGGATCAGGATTAAGCAGTATGTGTACTAAGCAATGCGATTCCTGTGTTAAGGAGCATCCTGAACATGGTGCGGTAAGAACTTTTCAAACAGAAAGTTGTCAGGGAAACATGATTGTTAGAACATATTGCTCCATGAAAGATAACTGTCGTTTTTCAGACCTGTAAGGGGAAAAATCACTCTGGAGATCCATATTAGGATTGTGTCATCGGTACCATCCTATGCAGGAGTTTTGTGTTGCTATGTGGAATCTATGCAGGCTAGAGTTCATAACCAGAAACACAAGAGGTGAAAAAAAACCAGGAATGTACATTAACTACATTTAAAAGGCATTTAGATTGGTACATGGATAGGAAATGTTCAGAAACAAAGAAGTGCAGATGCGTGTTAATACACAAAGAGCAAAATGTGCTGAAGTAGCTCCGCAGGTCCAGCAGCACCTCTGGAGAACATGGATAGGTGACATTTTGAGCTGAGTCCCATCTTCAGTCTGGAGAAATGTCCCGATCCAAAACGTCACCTATCCATATTCTCCAGAAACGCTGCCTGACCTGCTGAGTTACTCCAGCACTTTTGGATATGAAATATTTGGAGTGATATGGGTCATACCATGGCAAATTGGACTGGCATCTTGATTGGCATGGACAGGTTGAACTGATAGGCCTGCTTTTGTGCTGTATGACCCTATGACCCTAAGTAATTTGGGCACTAAAGACATCTTTGGGACTCCCTCACATTCGTCTTGATAGCTGGGGTGGGAGATTGCAACCTTCACGTGGTCCGCCCTGTTTCGACAAATGCAATAATCCGGCGTGCACAATCAAATAAGATCAAATAGAACAATTTGTCCGACAACTTTAGGCTGTGCACGCCATACGCAAGAAGAAGAAGAAGTCTTGATAGCTGCTAGAGCATTCCAGATGGCATCTGCTGATGTACATTACAATGTAAACATTTTTTGATCACTAATTATGTGGCATCATTGAGTTTCTGTGCTCCACTTCATCTCCTCTTCCTACGGCCTACAGCCTATAATGCAGAATCCCCAAAGTGCAGACAAATAAGGCACGTCCATTTTTTTGAAGCCATTCTATGTGGTGGCTTACCAACTCTTTCTTCAGAATCTTCTCCACCATCTTCTCATGGTCATCTCGGGATAGCTAACTTTGTTGCAACAGTCAATGAACCTTGCATGATTAAATAAACTGTCAATACTCATTCAGCTGCATTCATCACTTGCCCAATGTGCTGTGTAGAAAGGCATTGCTTGAGGCTGCAGATGCATTGCTGCATTAGTGAGTGGCAAGCACATAACTTTCTTGAATTTGGCACAGTAGACTAAACAAATAATATATTTATAGCCTGGGAAATAAAATGTAGCAAATGTGCTGCAATATGTGTCTTTGCCTAATGTTATTAAGCATACTTTCAAAAGATGCTTCTTTAGGGAGGCATGGTAGCACAGCAGTAGCGTTGCTGCCTTACAGCACCAGAGACCTGGGTTCCATCCTGCTGACGGTGCTTTCCCGTACGGAGTTTGTACGTTCTTCCCGTGACCTGCGGGCGGGTTTTTCTGAGATCTTCGATTTCTTCCCACACTTTTAAAAGTATAGGTTTGTGGGTTAAATGGCTTGGTATAAATATAAATAATCTCTGCAGAAGTCTGAAGAAGGGTTTCGGCCCGAAACGTTGCCTATTTCCTTCGCTCCAATAGATGCTGCTGCACCTGCTGAGTTTCTCCAGCACTTTTGTCTACCTTAAATTACCCCTGACTAGCGTAGGATAAGTGATAATGTGCGGGGATCGCTGGTCGGCGTTGACACGGTGGACCGAAGGGTCAGTTTCTCCATTGTATTTCTAAACTAAACTAAACTAAGCTGAACTAAAGTTATAGAATTAAGACTGAGTCACAGATATTGAGCAACATAACGAGACACAACCACTGGTAATACACCCAAAACAAAAAAGCTTTTTATTGTACGGTATAAGTGATAAAAACCAAACTAAACTAAACTAACTAAAATCAAATTGAGCACTATCTTGCCTAATGTGGACATTGTGACATTATCTTTTTTCTTTTAGCATTGTCCCAAGCTGAACCAGCATTCGAAGAATTACTGGGTAAGTTTAATTAAGGATAGCATTTACTTTTGTTTTGGCGAAAAAGACATTGGATGGACTTCATAATTGAGGAACCAATATTGAGAAAATCAAAACACTGGCTTATGCCCTCAGTATAGCGTAGGCTAAACTTCATACTTCAATTACACCAAACTGGACTACCGTTTGGTAATTGTTAGATCATGGAAGGTAAATGGGTCCTTATGAGTCAGTAATTAATAATGTGATAGCTGATTTTGATTGCCAGAATAATGTCTAAATCAGCAGAAACACTGTTAGAAACATAGAAACATAGAAATTAGGTGCAGGAGTAGGCCATTCGGCCCTTCGAGCCTGCACCGCCATTCAATATGATCATGGCTGATCATCCAACTCAGTATCCCGTACCTGCCTTCTCTCCATACCCTCTGATCCCCTTAGCCACAAGGGCCACATCTAACTCCCTCTTAAATATAGCCAATGAACTGGCCTCAACTACCCTCTGTGGCAGAGAGTTCCAGAGACTCACCACTCTCTGTGTGAAAAAAGTCTTCCTCATCTCGGTCTTAAAGGATTTCCCCCTTATCCTTAAGCTGTGACCCCTTGTCCTGGACTTCCCCAACATCGGGAACAATCTTCCTGCATCTAGCCTGTCCAACCCCTTAAGAATTTTGTAAGTTTCTATAAGATCCCCTCTCAATCTCCTAAGTTCTAGAGAGTATAAACCGAGTCTATCCAGTCTTTCTTCATAAGACAGTCCTGACATCCCAGGAATCAGTCTGGTGAACCTTCTCTGCACTCCCTCTATGGCAATAATGTCCTTCCTCAGATTTGGAGACCAAAACTGTACGCAATACTCCAGGTGTGGTCTCACCAAGACCCTGTACAACTGAAGTAGAACCTCCCTGCTCCTATACTCAAATCCTTTTGCTATGAACGCTAACATACCATTCGCTTTTTTCAATGCCTGCTGCACCTGCATGCTTACTTTCAATGACTGGTGTACCATGACACCCAGGTCGCGCTGCATTTCCCCTTTTCCTAATCGGCCACCATTTAAATTGTTGGTGTGTGTGTGTGTGTGGGGGGGAGGATATATTATCTGAAATGTTGAGGTGAATGATTTCTCTTTATTTTTATTTAATTTTGACAGGATAGAGGGAGGAGCAGCATGAAAAAAGAATTTAAGGGGAGGGGAGAGTATTTCCGTGAACCATCCTCTTGCTGCACTAAAATTACTGGATCACAGAAACAGCACATTGAAATGCAGTTCTATTGAAGTCATATCTATAAAATGGAATGGTTCCAGAGAGAATGGGAGATAAAAACAGGGAAATAATTATTTGGTCTGTCAGAGGAGTTGATCATTTACATTTAGAACCTTAGAAATGTATACTGAGGTAGGGTAAGAGTGAGACAATTTCTGTTTGGGGGGGTCTTATCCTGGATAGTACACACTTGCACCCACCTTAAGACACTTTACTATACAACAGGAAATGTAATCCCCAACTTTCTGAGGGACTTTCATTGTCCTTAGAGACATCTGCCAAAGCATACAGCAGAATATTGATATTGTTGGAGAAATAGCACATTAAGTTTTATCCAAGCAAATGTGAGGAGTTGCACTTTGGGAGACCAAATATAAGGAGGAAGTATAAAGTTAATGGCAAGACCCTTAACTGCATTGACGTACAGTGGGATCTTGAGTTCTAAGCCCTTAGGTCCCTGAAAGTGGCAGCGCAAATACATGGGGAAGATGTAAGGCATGCTTGCCTTATCTTGGTCTGCAGCTCTGGCCACTACCTAACAGGAAGGATGTGGAGGCTTTGGATAGGGTGTACAAGAGGTAAACCAGAATGCCGTCTGGAGTAGAGGGTATTTAAATGATCGGTTGGGCAAATTTGGATTGTTTTCACTGGAGCATAGGAGTTTAAAGGGAGAATTTAATGGAGGTAAATAAAATTATGAGAGGTATAGATAGGGTAGACAGTTAAACCTTCTTCCCAGGATGGAAATGTCAAATACTAGAGGGGCATAGCTTTAAGGTGAGAGGGTCAAAATGTAAAGGCGATGCGCAGGGCAATTTTTTTTACAGTGAATGGCGAGTGCCTGAATTGCTTGGCCAGGGTGGTGGGTGGAAGCAGATACGATCAAGGCATTTAAGGGGCTTTTAGGTAGACAAGTGTATGCAAGGGATGGAAAGATATGGATCACGTGCAGGGAAAGCAGATTGGTTTTAACAGCATCGTGTTCAGCCAAACAGTCTGTTTTTGTGCTGTATTGTTCTATGCTCTAAGTTTTTAGGACGGTCAATATTACAGTTAAGGAGGTACAGGATGACAAGATGATAGGTAAATCTCCCAGGTGAGCTCAAATATATCCAAGGACATTGTGGGAAGCTCAAGAAGAAATTGCAGTAGTCCTGGCTGAGAATTATGATTTATTGTTAGACACAGGTGAGGTGATGGAAGACTGGAGGTAGTATTGTGCCTCTATTTAAGAAGGGCTGCAAACTTAAACTTGACAACTATAGACCAGTAAGCCTAACATCTGTGGTATAAATGTTACCAGAGATGATTCTGAGGGATATGATGTACATGTATTTGCAAAGATTGGTTGATTAGAGTTAGTCATCATGGTTTTGCTTGGGTGAGCATGTTTCACAAACATGTTCTGGTAGTTTAATATAATCTCCTTTCTGTAGTGTTCTTTAGATTCCATGTCCATTATGAATTATCTTTGTTCAACCTACCCTGTCACTTCTGCAATTGTTTTGTTTGATCGGTGAAAACATAAAGGAATCTTTATCTTCTTTACCAACAGTAGCCAATCCAGAAGCTCCAAGACAGGTTACAGTACCTGGATGTAAGTAATATTTTTTAGCAGTAAAACAATTCAATGTGAAACACATATTAAGCCTTTATTTTCATAGCCACCACTCCTTCGCTGAAATACCCCACTACCACTCAATAATATTGCGTATGGATCAATTGCCGCAGTGCATTATTGGGTCTTAATATATTCCACAAGTCTGTCATCCCAAGCACAGAAAAAAATGGTAATTTAACAAACTCATAAATTATGGCATTCACCTAGAATGTTCCAAAGTCCAGGCATTTAAATGTCAATCTGCAGAAAACTATTCCTCAGGGACATTTCAGGTACAAAAACATTGGAAAAGATGAAAAGTTAAAGGAACATGGCTAATCAGTTGGCAGCCTTTTTCATTAGGATCACAGGCAGATTCTAATACCTGCGCCACTGTGGAACTTCGGGACCATTTTTGCAGGAAGTGCCTCCAACTATTTGATTTCCATCTCGAGAAGCAGGTAGAGTCAATGTGAATGTGATATTCCTGGAAGAAAGATTTAAGGAGTTGGCCACCACACATTCGGGTTATAAATTGTTGACCATCGAGAAGGGTAGGAAGGGCAGGAAATGCAGAACCTTAATCTGGTACTCAGCGTTAGAAAATGTTGGGAATGATGCTTTGAAGGTGTGCTGTCTGGTACTGTATTGAGAGAACAGCAATGCACAGGCATGCAGTTGTTATGAGGAAGGATAGTGAACATTTCTGTAACTGTCATTGTGAGTCCTGCATGGTACGGGAATATGTTAAGCTCCTACGCCCAAACATTCAGAAGTAAGGGAAAAGTTAGGACCTCAAAGGCAATAATCTTTTGTTTAGATTAGCGTTGTTAGATGTACCGAGGTACAGTGGAAAGCTTTGTTGTTGCGTGTTATGCAGTCAGCAGAAAGACTATACATGATTACAAACAAGTGTTCAAATACAAGATAAAGGATTTAGTGCAAGATAAAGTACAGTAAAGACAGATTAAAGATAGTCTGTGGGTTTCCAATGAGGTAGATAGTAGACTATAGACAATAGACAATAGGTGCAGGAGTAGGCCATTCGGCCCTTCAAGCCAGCGTAGCCATTCAATGTGATCATGGCTGATCATCCACAATCAGTACCCCGTTCCTGTCTTCTCCCCATATCCCCTGACTAGCTCTCTCTTGAAAGTATCCAGAGAACCGGCCTCCGCCGCCCTGTGAGGCAAAGAATTCCACAACTCACAACTCACAGTGTTTCCTCATCTCCGTTCTAAATATCTTACCGTTTATTCTTAAACTGTGGCCCCTGGCTCTGGACTCCCCCAACATTGGGATCATATAACCATATAACCATATAACAATTACAGCACGGAAACAGGCCCTCTCGGCCCTTCCAGTCCGTGCCGACCATTTGTTTTCCCCTAGTCCCATCTACCTGCACTCAGACCATACCCCTCCATTCCCTTCACGTCCATATACCTATCCACTTTACTCTTAAATGTTAAAATCGATCCTGCCTCCACCACTTCTGCTGGAAGCTCATTCCACACAGCCACCACCCTCTGAGTAAATAAGTTCCTCCTCACGTTACCCCGAAACCTCTGTCCCTTAATTCTCATGTCATGCCCTCTTGTTTGTTTCCTGTCTCTATAGCAAGAATGTCCTTCCTCAAATTGGGAGACCAAAACTGCACACAATAGTCCAGGTCTCAATAGGGCCCTGTACAACTGTAGAAGGATCACTTTGCTCCTATACTCAACTCCTTTTGTTATGAAGGCCAACATGCCATTCACTTTCTTCACTGCCTGCTGTACCTGCATGCTTACTTTCATTGACTGATGAACAAGGACCCCCAGAATCCGTTGTATTTCCCCTTTTCCCAACTTGACACCATTTAGATAATAATCTTCCTTTGTGTTTTTGCTACCAAAGGGGATAACCTCACATTTATCCACATTAAACTGCATCTGCCATGCATCTGCCCACTCACCCAACCTGTCCAAGCCACCTTGCATGCTCATAGCATCCTCCTCTCAGTTCACACTGCCACCCACCTTTGTGTCATCTGCAAATTTGCTAATGTTATTTGTAATACCTTCATCTAAATCATTAATTTATATTGTACATAGCTGTGGTCCGAACACCGAGCCTTCTGATACCCCACTAGTCACTGCATGCCATTCTGAAAGGGACCCGTTAATACCTACTCTTTGTTTCCTGTCTGGCAACACAATTTTCTATCCATGTCAGCACTCTGCCCTCAATACCATGTGCCCTAATTTTGCCCACTAATCTCCAATGTGGGACCTTATCAAATGCTTTCTGAAAGTCCAGGTACACTACATCCACTGGCTCTCTCTTGTCCCAGTTACATCCTCAAAAAATTCCAGAAGATTAGTCAAGCATGATTTCCCCTTCGTAAATCCATGCTGACTCGGACCGATCCTGTTACTGCTATCCAAATGTGCCGCTATTTCATCTTTTATGATTGACTAGCATCTTCCCCACCACCGACGTCAGGCTAACTGGTCTATAATTTTCTCTCTCCTGCCTTTCTTAAAAAGTGGGATAACATTAGCTACCCTCCAATCCACAGGAAATTATCCTGAATCTATAGAACATTAGAAAATAATCACCAATGCATCCATGATTGCTAGAGCCACTTACTTAAGTACCCTGGGATGCAGGCCATCAGGCCCTGGGGATTTATCAGCCTTCAGTCCCATCAGTCTACCCAACACCATTCCTGCCTAATGTGGATTTCCTTCAGTTCCTCTGTCACCCCAGATCCTCTGGCTGGTACATCAGGAAGATTGTTTGTGTCCTCCTTAGTGAAGACTGATCCAAAGTACCTGTTCAACTCATCTGTTATTTCCTTGTTCCCCATAATAAATTCACCCTTTTCAGTCTTCAAGGGTCCAATTTTGGCCTTAACTAATTTTTTCCTCTTCACATTCCTAAAGAAGCTTTTACTATCCTCCTTTATATTCTTGGCTACTTACCTTTGTACCTCATCTTTTCTCCCCGTATTGCCTTGTTACTTATCTTCTGTTGCTCTTTAAACATTACCCAATCCTCTGGCTTCGGTCGCCCCTTACGCCCCTTATGCCCCTTGAAATCTTTCTTCCTCTTTGGAATGAACAGATCCTGCACCTTCTGTATTATTCCCAGAAATACCTGCCATTGTTGTTCCACTGTCAGATTATTCCTCTCAGCTCCATTTCTCCTGAGGTGTTTGTATCTATTGACCTATTGATAGTTGATGTGCAGCCTTTCCATATATTAACTTTTTTTTTTCTATTATGTGTTTACAGATGGAGTAGGAAATGTGGAAGAGTGTAAGTACAATGTGGTTCTGTGTTTATCCGTGTGAATAGCATTTGGATTTTTTAACCAATAAGATTTTGAAAAAAACTTTTTTCTTGTTTAGCAATTGACCCCTATAACGTTGCATTACTACCAGAACCAGAACCAGAACCAGAAACGACATGCGTAAGGAGAAAAGGTAAGAAATATGGTTATTAGCAGAATACATTTAATTTCCTCCATTAGTATTATGTTGGGTCAAATGTGACACAAAAGGCTCCATACATCCTCCCTGCCACGTAAAAAGATGAACTAGTTTACTGTCACCACCAACAAAAAAACTTCAGGAGACACTCGGCAGGTTAGGCAGCATCTGTACAAGAGAAGCAAAGTGAACACCTCTGGTCAATATCTAAGGTGATCAGAACATGGAAAGTGAGGATGTATAAGTGTGTTTTAAGTTGGGGGAAGGAATGGATAGAACAGTGGGAGTTTTTCTGATAGGGTCAAACTAGGGTTGTCTAGCCGATTCCAAACAAAGTCTCTCTGCCAAAGAGAAAACAAAGGAGCATATAAAGCTGTGATATTCACATGAAAGCTGTTGCTGAATCCAAGTCCAAAAGAGATTCTTAACTCATCCAGCAGTCTCTGTGCAAAGCAGACCTAGGTAGTTCTGTTTAGTTTAGTTAGAGAGACAATACATGATTACAATCGAGCCATCTGCAGTGTACAGATACATGATAAGGGAATAACGTTTAGTGCAAGGTAAAGACAGTAAAGTCTGATCAAAGATAGTCCAAGGGTCCCCGATGAGGTAGATGGTAGTTTCGGACTGATCTCTGGTTACAGTAGGATGGTTTAGTTGCCTGCTAGCAGCTGGGAAGAAACTGCCCCTGAATCTGGAGATGTGCGTTTTCACACTTTTTGCCCAATGGGAACGAGAAGAAGAGGAAGTGGCTGTGGTGAGTGTCGTGCTTGATTATGCTGCTGGCCTTGCACCTGCTACTATGATAATAATGTCAATGAATGGCCTGAAAGTCATCGTTGTGTAATCAATGTTGAAACCTGTTCAGTTGGAAGATGAGGTGCTTGCATTGAGGCTCATCAAATCAGTGCAGCAGGTCATGGACAGATCCGAGTTGAAGTGAGGTAGAGAGGTAGAAGGGATTAGTTTTGATGGGCATCAAGGTCGACACAGGGGGGGCTGTTCCTGTGCGGTACTGTTGTCTGTTCATCCATCTGTTCTTTTCTGACCACAATTGTTGCTCGACCCATTGAGTTCCTCCAACAAGTTGTTTGTTATTGAATGCTGGGCAGTGAGCTGGTATGTTCTATTCTCACTCCTAATTCTAACATTTCCTTTTGCAGGAGAATTATCCGACAAAAGGATGAGTAAATATTTTAAGCAGTCAAAGCGTCCTATATTGCCTAGACCACGTATTCCAGAGGGTAAGCAAAATAAGTTTGAAAGATTTGATAAAAAGAATAGGGATTCAGATTACGATGCACGCAACTGGTCTGCATTTTTGTGCATGCAGACGTAAACGTTAGTTACCGAAGCTTGGGCAGAAGGAAATTAAGGAGATTTGGTACATTGTTAAATACGCTATCAAACTTCCACCAGTGTATGGTAGAGAGCATCCTGACTGGTTGCAGCATGGCCCAAATTGGTAACTCAAATGTCCGGAAATGAAAGAGGCCAAACAGAGAGGTAGACACTGCCTGGTCCATCACAGATATCTGACCACCCCAGCATCAAAGGAGGCACTGTCTCAAAAAGGCAGCCAATATCATCAAAACCTTGCACCACCCTGGCCAAGCTGCTTGCAGTTTTGGTCTCCAAATCTGAGGATGGACATTCTTGCTATTGAGGGAGTGCAGCGTAGGTTCACCAGGTTAATTCCCGGGATGGCGGGACTGTCATATGTTGAAAGAATGGAGCGACTGGGCTTGTATACACTGGCATTTAGAAGGATGAGAGGGGATCTTATTGAAACATACACGATTTTTAAGGGATTGGACATGCTAGAGGCAGGAAACATGTTCCCGATGTTGGGGGAGTCCAGAACCAGGGGCCACAGTTTAAGAATAAGGGGTAGGCCATTTAGAACGGAGATGAGGAAACACTTTATCACACAGAGAGTTATGAATCTGTGGAATTCTCTGCCTCAGAAGGCAGTGCAGGCCAATTCTCTGGATGCTATCAAGTGAGACTTAGATAGAGCTCCTAAAGATAGCAGTCAAGGGATTGTGGGTGGAATGCAGGAACGGGGTACTGATTGTGGATGGTCAGCCTTGATCACAAAGAATGGCGGTACTGGCATGAAGGGCCGAATGGCGTACTCCTACATCTATTGTCTATTGTCCATTGTCTATTGTCTATTGTCTATTGTCTCATTTTGCCGCTAAAGCGGGGAAGACGATATAGGATCCTGAAAAATATGACCACCAGGTTCAAGAACCACATCTTCCCAGGAACCATCAGGCTCTTGAAATCTGCACAAGACATCTACAACCCTACCCCAGGAACTATAAACTTCATCCTTTTAAAATCCCTACCTGCCATTCACCTGAACCCCCCAGCTCCTAGCCAAAACCCAGCAAACTCCCAATTGTGGCTCTGATCACCAGTCAACACATCACCATAGATACCAGGCAATAGTGATCCAACATTAACTCATTGAGCATTCGAATATCACAATCTATATCAATGATTTGGCTGAAGCTATAGGTATATCAACTAATTGGTTTGATTGTGATGATGAAATCATAGAATTATATCGCAAAGAAACAGGCCCTCAAACCCAACATATTGATTTGTACTAACTACTCGCTGAGCTTTTAATTGAGATGCCGACCAAATTGTCTAGATGAGCTAGTCCCCATTGCCTGCACCCTGCCCTTGATCCTCCAAACCTTTCCTATCCATTAACCTCTCCCAATGTATTTTAAACATTAAGAAGACACAAGGAACATCAGATGCAGGGTTACAAAAAAAGACACAAAATGCTGGAGTAACTTAATGTGTCAGGCAGCATCCCTAGAGAGAAAGAAAGGATAACGTTTTGGGTTGAGACCCTCCTTCAGTCTGATGTCAGGGGAGAGGGAGATACATAGATAAGGAAATGTAAAGTGTGAAAACAGGACAAAGGGAATGGAGATCAAGGAAAATGTAGAATAGATCATTGGCAGCTGGGAGAAGGTAACAACAAAGCCAACAGATAAAATTTAGTCGGAGACAGTCAAACTGGTTAGCGAACTGGGAAGGGGAGGGTTGGAGAGAGAGGGAAAGCAAGGGTTACTTGAAGTTAGTGAAGTCAATGTTCATACCGCTGGGGTGTAGGCTGCCCAAGCGAAATATGATGTACTGTTCCTCCAATTTGCGATGGGCCTCACTCTGACAAAGGAGGAGGCCCAGGACAGAAAGGTCAGTGTAGGAATGGGAGGGGAAATTAAAGTGTTTAGCAACCATGAGATCAGGTAGGCCACTGCTGCCACTGCCTCAGACCTTCGCCAGCTCCCCTGCTGTCCGCTGACCAGGGTTACCGAAGCTGACCCATATCTTTACTCCAGCCCCTGGGGGCCTCCACCAGCGACTCCACCAACCCTCACCTTTCCATCGCCCACCGGTGGGCCAGAGCCGTCACCTCACCTGAATTCCATGCTCAGCGCCAGGCCCACAGCCTCCATGATGCACGTGGCCCGACTCCACGGTGTCCAACTGCTCCCCCCCTCCTACAGGGAACCTCAGTGGTGCGTCCACTGGGTCTTCCCTTCCCCCACTTTGAACCAGGTGGCCCCAGCTACTCCCTGCCCGTGCACTGGTCCTCATTGCCCCCTCCTCTCTGAACACCCACCATCCCCCCCACCAGACCTCGCCTCAGCCACCCTCCACTCACCTGCCCTCCTCCGACCCCAACCCCCACCCTTGTTGTGGCTTCACCTGACTAAGTTTGCCAACTTTCTCACTCCGTCAAACAACCCTTGTTCCAGGGAGTACTCTACCTGTGCAACATTGATGACTGCATCGGTGCTACCTCCTGCACCCATGCAGAACTCACTGACTTTGTTAACCTTACTACTAATTTCATCCTGCACTCAAATTCACTTGGGCCATCTCTGACATCCCCCTACCATTTCTTGATCTCACTGTCTCCATCACAGGAGACAGGCTATCAACTGGCGTTTATTATAAACCCACTGACATCCACAGCTATCTAGACTACAATTCTTCCCACCCTGCTTCCTGTAGAGACTCTATCCCTTACTCCCAATTCCTCCGTCTACTTCGCATCTGCGCCCAAGATGTGGTGATCGAAACCAGGACTTAATCCTTATTCTTTAGGGAACAGGGGTTCCCCACTTCTATCATAGATGAGGCCATCACTCGTGTCTCCTCGATAACCCGCAGCTCCGCTCTTGCTCCCCATCCTCCCAGTTGCGACAGAGACGGAGTCCGAGTCCGAACCTTCCACCCATCAGCCGTCACATACAGCACATAATCCTCCGACAATTTTGCCACCACCAATGGGATCCCACCAATAGCCACATCTTCCCATCTCCACCTCTTTCTGCTTTCCACAGAGACCATTCCCTCAGTAACTCCCTGGTCAACTCATCCTTACCCACCCAGACCCAGGTACTTTACCCTGCAACTGCAGGAGATACAACACCTGCCCCTATACCTCCCCCCTTAACTCTGTCCAAGGACCTCGACAGTCTTTTCAGGTGAGGCAGAGGTTCACTTCCACCTCCTCCAACCTCATCTACTGCATCCGCTGTTCCAGGCGTGGACTCCTATATAATCGGTGAGACGAAGCGCTGAACATCTCCGCTCAATCCGACTAAACCTACCTGATCTCCCGGTTGCTAAACACTTTAACTCCCCCTCTCATTCATACACTGACTTATCTGTCCTGGGCCTGCTCCATCGTTAGAGTGAGGCCCAGCGCAAATTTGAGGAACAGCATCTCATATTTTGCTTGGGCAGCTTACACCCCGGCAGTATGAACATTGACTTATTTAACCAAGTAACCCATGCTTTCCCTCTCTCCCCATCCCTCCCCTTCCCAGTTCTCTGACCAGTCTGACTGTCTCCAACTACATTTTATCTCTGTTTGCTTTGCTGTTACCTTCTCCTAGCTAACAATGATCTATTCTTCATTTTCATTGATCATCATCTCCTTTGTCCTGTTTTCACACCTTACACTTCCTTATCTATGTATCTCCCTCTCCCCTGACATCAGTCTGAAGAAGGGTCTCAACCCAAAACATTACCCATTCCTTCTCTCCAGGGATGCTGCCTGTCCCGCTAAGTTACTCCAGCGTTTTGTGTCTACCTACCAGTGGAACATTGTGTTCACCCTACTGTAAGGAAACTTATCCACCCTGCAGTGCTGCACAGCAAATTAAGAACAAGGACTCCCTCTTCACCTACGACTGCATACCTGTACATGGTACCAACACCATCATCAAGTATGCAGATGACACAACGGCGATTGGCCTCATCAGCGACAACGATGAGTCGGCCTACAGGGAGGAGGTTCAGCTCCTAACAGCATGGTGTGCCGACAATAACCTGGCCCTCAACTCCAAGAAGACCAAGGAGCTCATTGTGGACTTCAGGAGATCGAGAGGCTGCACGCACAACCCCATCCATATCAACGGGACGGAGGTGGAACGTGTCCCCAGCTTCAGGTTCCTGGGGGTCAACATCTCCGATGACCTCTCCTGGACCCACAACACATCCTCGCTGATCAAGAAGGCTCACCAGCGTCTCTTCTTCCTGAGGAGACTTAAGAAGGTCTACCTGTCTCCCCAGATTCTGGTGAACTTCTACCGCTGCACCATCGAGAGCATCCTTACCAACTGCATCACAGTATGGTATGGTAACTGCTCTGTCGCCGACCAGAAAGCTCTGCAGAGGGTGGTGAAGATCGCCCAACGTATCACAGGCTCCTCACTCCCCTCCATTGAGACTGTCCATAGTAAATGATGCCTGTGCAGGGCGCACAGCATCAGCAGGGACAGCTCACACCCCAACCATAGACTGTTTACCCTTCCTCCCATCCGGAGACGCTACAGGTCCCTCCGCTGCCGGACCAGCAGGCTCAAGAACAGCTTCTTCCCTGCGGCTGTCACACTTCTCAACGCTGCACCTCAATGACTGCCTGTCCCCCCCCCCCCCCCCCCCCCCCCCCCCCCCGGACTATCCAATCACCAGCAAATTGCATGGATACCACTGTATATGTATATGTATTACTTGTTTATTCGTAAGTTCGCCCTTCGGAGATACCAACTGCATTTCGTTGTCTCTGTATTGTACACTGCACAATGACAATTAAAGATTGAATTGAATTGAATTGAATTGAATTGAATTGAAGGACTGCTGCATGTAGTGAGCTTTCACTGCCACTCCAGAAGATGTCGCAGTTGAACAAGTTATTAGTGACGCCTTGCCTGGAGTACTAGTTTTGGTACCCTGCTGCAGGAACAATGCTTATAAGCTGAAATATGCAGAGAAGATTTATGAGAATGTTGCCAGGACTCTGGAGCCTCTGCTACAGGGAGAGAGGTTGGGCTGGCTAGGACTTTTTTCCAAGGAGCACAGGAGACTGAGGGTTGATCTTATAAAGCTGGAGAAAATCATGTGGGAAATAGATAGGGTGAATGCACAGTCTTTTTCCTAAAGATCAAGAGGCCATAGGTTTAAGGTAAAAGGGGGAAGATTTAATAAGATAACTGAAGGACAACGTCTTCACATACAGGGTCTTGGGTATGTGGAATGAGATGCCAGAGGAAGTGGCTGAGGCAGACACAATAACAACATTTAGATAGGTACCTTATTCAGATTTGGTCTAGTGGGATATAGATCAAATACGGGCAAATTAGATTATCTTCAGGCATCTTGAAGGCATCAGCATGGCCTAATTGGACCAAAGGGTCTGTTTCTGTGCTGTATTACTCTATGACACTCTCCACGTGAAAGACCTGACCCGCACATCTCCTTTAAAGATTCCCCCTCTCATCTTTGGCCTTTGGTATTTCATATTTCTACCTGGGGGAAACAAATCTGACTGGCTACTCCTTCCGTGTGTCTTGTGACTTTATAACTTATTTCAGGTCTTCCCACAGTTCAGGTTTTTGCTCCAGGAAAACAATCCATGTTTGTCTAACCTCTCCTTATATCTAATACCTGTAGTCCAAACAGTGTTGTGGTAAAACTCTTCTGTACCTTCTCCAAAATCTCTACATCCTTCCCGTAATGGGATGTGACCAGAACATGCAATACTCTGAATGTGACCTAACCAATATTTTATAAAATTACAACCTGCCTGCCTAACTCTATACTCAAGGCCCTGTCCGATAAAGTTAAATGTCTTCATTACTATTCTGTTTACTTGTTTTGCTATTTTCAGCGAGCTAGGAACTTGGAATCTAAGGTTCTGTTGAGTGTGCTGTCCTTATTGTCCCAAAATGCAACACCTGACACAAACCCAGATTAAACTCCATCTGCAAATTTCTCTATCCATATCGAAACTGATCTACATACCATTGTATCCTTTGACAACTTTCCTCATTGTTCCCACCTCTACCAATTTTGGTGTTGGCTACAAAGAGTCATAGTGATACAGCGTGGAAGGCCCTTCCGCCCAACTTGCCCACACCGGCCCAACATTTCCCAGCTACAACACTCCCACCTGCCTGTATTTGGTCCATATCCCTCCAAACCTGTCCTATCCATGTGCCTGTCTAATTGCTTCTTAAATGTTGGGATAGTCCCTGCCTCAACTAACTCCTCTGGCAGCTTGTTCCATACACCCACCACCCTTTGAGTGAAAAAGGTTACTCCTCAGATTCCTATTAAATCTTTTACCCTTCACCTTAAACCTATGTCCTCAGGTCATCGATTTACCTACTCTGGGCAAGAAACTGTGCATCTGCCTGATCTATTCCTCTCATGATCTTATACACCTCTATAAGATCACCCGCATCCTCCGGCACTCCAAGGAATAGTCCCAGCCGACTCAACCTCTGCCAAAAGCTCAGACCCTCTAGTCCCGACAACATCCTCGTACATCTTCTCTTCACCCTTTCCAGCTTGACAGCATCTTTCCTATAACACGGTACCCAGAACTGAGCACAATACTTTAAATATGGCCTCACCAGCGTCTTATACAACTGCCACATGACCTCCAAACTTCTATACTCAATACTCTGGCTGATGAAGGCCAATGTGCCAAAAACCTTTTTGACCACCCGATCTACCTGCTACTCGACCTTCAGAGAACTAGGCACCTGCACTCCTAGAATCTGCTCTGCAACACTACCCAGAGCCCTACCATTCACTGTGTAGGTCCTGCTCATGTTAGACTTCCCAAAATACAACACTTCACATTTGTCTGCATTAAATTCCATCAACCATTCCTCTCAGTCCATTTGGCCAATGGATCAAAATCCTGCTGCAATTTTTCACAACCATCTTCACTTTCTGCAAAACCACCCATTTTTGTATCATCTGCAAACTTGCTAATCTTGCCATGTATGTCCTCATCCAAATAATTGAAATAGGTGACAAACAGTAAAGGACACAGCACCAAACCCTGAGGCACACCACTAGTCACAGTCCTCCAGTCTTACTCCTCACCGTAAACCTATGGCTGCTGATCCCAGATATTTCTGGAAAGGGGAAATGTTTTTTACTATGCACCCCATCCATGCCACTTTACATTTTGAATAGGGTTTTTTTGCAGAGGTGCTAGGGGGTGATTCATTTACTGAATCGTTGTGTATATTATATGTTCTCTACATGTACTGTGCTTAAAGGCCTGTTATACTGCTGCAAGTAAGAATTGCAATGTTCGTACATAAAGCAACTAAACACTCTTGAACTCTGTCAAGAACCTCTCCATTGCTCATAGGAAAATATCTCTCATCATAACTAAAGAATTCCATCCCAGGTTACATGCTGGAGAATCTCCCTTTCACCCACACCAATGCAATCATGTCCTTTCTGTAGCATGGCAACTGCAACTACATATAGTATTCCAGAGTAGAACATAGAACAGTACAGTGCAGGAATTGTACAAAAAATGTTTGTACCAAACATGATGCCAAGTTAAGCTAATCTCATCTACCTATACACGATCCATTTCCCTCTATTCCTTATACTTCCATGTGCCTATCAAAATACCTTTTAAAACATCGTTATCGCAGTGGGCAGGTGCTATAGACCTGCACGGGAAGGTAGACGCTCCCGCCCCCATGAGTCTCGGGCAGATGGGGCTCATCAGCCTGGGAAGGCGGTCCATCTAGGAGAGGGAAAACTCTGGTTTAAAACCTCCACTGCCTTGTGGCCATATCCAGTCATGGAAAAGGCTTTTTGGAGTAAACCTCAAGAAAATCCGGAGTCGGAGCCCCTAAGGTAGTTCGTCGTTTTCTACAACCTCGCTCTGGCAGCTCCTGCGACGGCGCTGGTGCCAAACTGTAACGGCCCTGCTGTTCCTTTTTGATCGATCAGCGACGAGGAGAGGGGGAGCGTGCTGCATGGGCAACAGCCTGTCCTCCATATGACATTGCCCAGGCTTGCATCCGACTACACATCACCTGCAAACTAGGATGCATCACCCATGGTCAGTCATGACCGAGGGGGGGGGGGGGGGCTACTGATCGTATCTTCCTCCACCCTCACCCCCTGGCAATGCGTTGCAGGCCTTCCCAACTCTCTGTAAAAATACTTGCCCGCACATTTCCATGAAACTGTCCCCCTCTCACCTTATAGCTATCCCCTCTCACGTTGGACATTTCCATCCTAGGAAAAAGGTTATGACTGTCTACCCTACTATTTCCTCACAGCTCAACAAATATTTTATAAAGTTGTACCAAGACTTCCTGCTCTTATACTGTAAGCCCCAGCTAAAGAAAGAAAGCCTTCTTCACCATTCTATTCACCCGTGCCATGGATAATTGGAGGTGTACACTATGGTTCGCTTGTTCCTCAAGGAGCCCTAATGCTCTATCATTCATGATATATGCCCTAATAATAGACCTCCCAATATGTAACTGTGGTTTGATTAATAGTTTTCTGATCACAATGTATCTGTAAAATGATTTAGTAAGCTTTAATTTTTAGTGATACGTGTGATTTTATTTGTTTACAGAAGTGGATGATGACCCTTATGGGATAGCTCCCCCCCCACTACCTCAAGATGAAATGGGTAAGTTCAGAAAAATTCACAAATTCCATTTGTCACCTTCACCACTTTCAACCTGATCTACAGTGTGGCTTCCTTTACATTGGTGAGACCAAGAATAGACATCTTGCACCTGCATTCTGTTGCAATGGCCATTTAGCGCATTTGACATTTCCATCCTGGGAAAAGTGTTCTGACAGTCTATGGATTTATGTCTCTCATAATTTTATATACTTCTGTGTGACTCCCTCAACCTCAGCCACTCCAGAGAAAAGAATCGAAGTGAGAGAATCCAGAGCAGCAAACCTAGTTAATCCAGGAAAATATACAGGATTTTGTCAGTGGTAGAGAATCAATTGGAGATGATTCTTAGGGATAGGATTTACTCACATTTGGAAAAAAATGGGATGCTTAAGAAAGACAGCATGACTTTGTCTGCGGGCAAGTAATATCTTACAAACCTTACTAAGTGTTTTGAAAAGGTGACAAAGGTGATTGATGAGGGTAAAGCAGTGAATGTTGCGACATGGATTTTAGTAAGCCATTTGACAAGGTTCCTCATGATAAGATGAATCAGAAAATTAAGAAGCATAGAATCCATGGTAATTTGGTAGTTTAGATTCAGAATTGGTTTACCCATAGAAGAGAGAGTTATTCTGGCTGGAGATCTGTGGCCAGAGGTATTCCACAGAGATCTGTGCTGGCCCTTCTGTTGTTTGTGACATATATGAAGTGGACTTTAATGGAGATTGATTGGTTAGTAAGTCTGCAGACGACACCAAAATTGGTGGAATTGCAGACAGCGATGAAGGCTGTCATAGAATACAGCAGGATAAAGGTCTGTCACAGTTACGGGTGGAGAAATGGCAGATCGAGTTTAATCCTGACATGTGAGATCTTGCACTTTGGGAGGTCAAATGTAAGGAGAAAGTTTAATGGCAGGACACTTAACATAATTGATGACTCAGTGGGAACTTGGGGTCCAAGTCCACAGCCCCTGAAAGTAGAAACATAAATAGAGTGGTAAAGAGCCACGCCGTATGGTTGCCTTCTTCAGTCAGAGAATTGTGTGCAAGAGTCAGGAAGTCATGTTGCACCTTTATAAAACTTGGTTAGGTTGCAATTGGGATATTTTGTGCAGTTTCAGTTGTCCAATTACAAGAAGGATGTGGAGGCTTTGGAAAGGATGCAGAGGAGGTTCACTAGGATGCTACCTGGATTAGAGATTATGAATGAATGACAGAAGGAATGAATGAATAAGTTTATTGGGCAAGTATGTACACATACAAGGAATTTGCCTTGGTGCTCCGCTCGAAAGTAACAACACGACATACAGTAAACCATTAAGTATAAACCATTAAACATTAATAATAAAACATTACAGTTTAAACATGTAAATGAAATAAAATACCAGAGCAAAATGAGGCTACAGACTTTTGGTTATTGAGTAGAGCTACTTCTCATGGAAAAAAGCTGCTTTTATGTCTGACTGTGGCAGCTTTGACAGTCCGGAGTCACCTTTCAAGGGGAAGTGTTTCAAAGAGTTTGTGGCCAGGGTGAGAGGGGTCAGAGATGATCTTAGCCGCTCGCTTCCTGATCCTTGCAGTGTACAGTTCGTCAATGGAGGGAAGGTTGCAGCAAACAACCTTCTCAGTTGATCGGACGATTCGCTGCAGCCTCCGGATGTCGTGCTTGGTGGCTGAGCCAAACCAGACCATGATGGAGAAGGTGAGGACAGACTCTACGATGGCCGTATAGAATTGGACCATCATTGCCTGTGGCAGATTGTGCTTCCTCAGCTGCCGCAGGAAATACATCCTCTGTTGGGCCTTTTTGACTGTGGAGTCGATGGTGGCCCCCCATTTAAGGTCCTTGGAGATGATGGTTCCAAGGAATTTAAAAGTCTCCACAGATGCGACTGTGGTGTTGTTGATGGTGAGTGGGGGGAGGGGAGGGGGAGCTCTCCTGAACTCTACTAGCAATTCCACTGTCTTAAGAGCACTGAGCTCCAGGTTGTTGCGATGGCACCAGGACGCCAGATGTGTCACTTCCTCCCCATTCTGGATCAGTCCAATCAGGATTGTGTCATCCGCAAACTTGAGAAGCTTGACAGAGGAGTCAGTGGAGGTGTAGTCATTGGTGTAGAGAGAGTAGAGGAGAGGGGAAGGTACGCACCCTTGTGGTGCTCCTATGCTGAGGGTTAGCGGGTCTGAGATGTGCTTTCCCAGCCTCACATGCTGCTTCCTGTCTGTCAGGAAGTTGGTGATCCACTGACCGAAGAGTTCAGGCATAGTCAACTTGGGGAGTTCGGACACAATGGTGTTGAATGCAGAGATAAAATCCACAAACAAAACCCTTGCATAGGTTCCCTGGCTGTCTAGGTGCTGGAGGCTGAAGTGCAGGCCTAGGTTGGCTGCGTCATCCAATACAGCTATAAAGCTTTTAATCTATAAAGAGAGGTTGGGGAAATTTGTATTGTTTCCTCTGGAAGCTGAGGGAAGTACCCACAGTACATTCAAGTACGAGAGTCATAGATATGAGAAAGGACATTTCAAGTACTAAAGGGTATAACTTCAAAGTCAGAGGGGGAATGTTTAAAAGACATGTGTGGTTGTTTGGAATGCACTAGCAGGAACAGTGGCCGAAGCAGATATGGTAGTGGTGTTAAAGAGGTTTTTAGATGGGCACATGAATACTTTTGGAATGGAATGATATAGATCACGAGCAGGAAGAAAAGATTGTGTTTGGCACAGTCTTTCCATATTTTATGTTCTGAACTATGTTCTGAACTTCAGACAAGTTCTATGACAACCAGAACTGATTTGTTCGAGCAGCTGTGCATATAAACACGTGAATCAAGCTGGGATTAGAGTCAGAATTAGGGGGGGGGAAAAAAAGACAAAACTGAAGGCTTTTTATCTAAATGCATAGCGCATTTCCCCAGGTGCCATGGTGGGACCTGAACTCAAGTCTCTTGATCAATGGTTCAGAAGTGTGACAGCTAATGCGGTAATTTAACCACTACGCTGCTGAACCTGAGAGGTTTAGGATATATATATATATATTTATATGTATAACGTGGTAAATTAATTGAAAGGCTTAATTTTCTGAGCTAAATACTGAGAAGCCAACCAGGGACTCTATAACTGGAGGGTCCACTCCTAGGTTGAGGGTCAGGTTTTAAATCTTTAGAGATTAAAACAGTTTTGAATTCAAGTGGAATCAAGTGGTTGCAGATGTTAAAATGCAGACAAAGAGCAAGATCAGTAGGAATCCTTTTGAATGGCGAGTAGAGCCATATGATTCACTACTGTGCGGACGCCTTATGCTCATATCAATGTTTTCATTAATAGCCTTTCAAACAGCTTTTACACAGACCATATTATTTTTGATGTACCCGTCTTTGCTAATTATTTAATGCATTTTCTATTAACAGCAATGCATCAAATGCAACAACGTAAGTACTGATTAAGTACACTTTTTTAATTGTTTTTTTTACCTGGATATTATAGAGTAATGCAATGTCAGCGCACTCATTTCTTAAGAGCTCTGTATTTCTTTGTAAAGGATGTTTGCTGCTTGCAGTTCTGAGCATGTCTGGTATTTTAGGTGGGGCAATGAAACAGAAATAGCCTCAGTTGTATCATGTTCAACAGTAAATTGTATAATCAATCAAATATATTGGGCTTAATACCAATAAGAAAGCAGCACCAATAAGGTCATCAATGTACAACAAGGAAGGTGAGGGATGGGGCTCATGTGCATATGAAACATTCCAAGTATACAGTGAAAAGGCAGGCAGAGCTTGCTCCAGTGTAACAACCACAGCATCACCTGTGGTTTGGAGGAAGTGAGTTAGTTCAATCATAGTCTGACATTCATTCATCTCTGAACAGACACTTAATACCATTATGTGTCATGCTGACCATCAAGTTCCAGTCCCATTTAGCCGTCACCATCTTCTCGGCAGTGCTGGTTGCACCACTCTCCGCCCCTCCTCATGCATGTAAGCATGTTAAAAGCCTTGTTCACTGTCTGACGCACTAGTTTCAGGGAGCCATGCACTGTACTGCCAGATCCCTCTGATCTACAATACTCTCTAGGGGTCTAAGTCCTGCCCAGGGTTGACATACCAACGTGCAGCAACTCACATTTGTCAGAGTTAAATTCCATTTGTCACCTGCACCACTTCCAATCTGGTCTACAGTGTGGCTTCCTCTACAATGGTGAGGCCAAGAACATCTTACACCTGCATTCTGTTGCAATGGCCATTTAGTGTTTCTGATATATACATATATATATATAATGTGGTAACTTAATTTTCTGAGCTAAATACTGAGAAGCCAACATAGAAATATAGAAACATAGAAAATAGGTGCAGGAGGAGGCCATTCGGCCCTTCGAGCCAGCACCGCCATTCATTGTGATCATGGCTGATCGTCCACTATCAATAACCCGTGCCTGCCTTCTCCCCATATCCCTTGACTCCACTAGCCCCTAGAGCTCTATCCAACTCTCTTAAATCCATCCAGTGATTTGGCCTCCACTGCCCTCTATGGCAGGGAATTCCATAAATTCACAACTCTCTGGGTAAAAAAGTTGTTTCTCAGCTCAGTCTTAAATGACCTCCCCTTTATTCTAAGACTGTGGCCCCTGGTTCTGGACTCACCCAACATTGGGAACATTTTTCCTGCATCTAGCTTGTCCAGTCCTTTTATAATTTTATATGTTTCTATAAGATTCCCCCTCATCCTTCTAAACTCCAGTGAATATAAGCCTAGTCTTTTCAATCTTTCTTCATATGACAGTCCCGCCATCCCAGGATTCAATCTCGTGAACCTACGCTGCACTGCCTCAATCACAAGGATGTCCTTCCTCAAATTAGGAGACCAAAACTGTACACAATACTCCAGATGTTGTCTTACCAGAGCCCTATACAACTGCAGAAGAACCTCTTTATTCCTGTACTGAAATCCTCTTGTTATGAAGGCCAACATTCCATTAGCTTTCTTCACTGCCTGCTGTACCTGCACGCCAACTTTCAGTGACTGGTGTACAAGGACACCCAGGTCTCGCTGTACCTCCCCCTTACCTAACCTAACCCCATTGAGATAAAAAACTGCCCTCTTGTTTTTGCCGCCAAAGTGGATAACCTCACATTTATCTATATTATACTGCATCTGCCACACATCTGCCCACTAACTCAACCTGTCCAGGTCCCCCTGCAACCTCCTAACATCCTCTTCACAGTTCACACTGCCACCCAGCTTTGTGTCATCCGCAAACTTGCTAGTGGTGCTCCTAATTCCCTCTTCCAAATCATTTATAAATGGTAAACAGTTGCGGCCCCAACACCGAGCCTTGCGGCACTCCACTCGCCACTGCCTGCCATTCTGAAAAGGACCCGTTCACTCCTACTCTTTGCTTCCAGTCTGCCAACCAATTTTCTATCCATGTCAACACCCTACCCCCAATACCATGTGCTCTAATTTTAGTCACCAGTCTCCCGTGCGGGACCTTATCAAAGGCTCTGAAAGTCTAGATACACTACATCCACTGGCACCCCTTCATCCATTTTACTTGTCACATCCTCAAAATCCAGAAGATTAGTCAAACGTGATTTCCCTTTCATAAATCCATGTTGACTTGGACTAATCCTTTTACTGCTATCCAAATGCCCCATTATTACCCCTTTAATAATTGACTCCAGCATCTTTCCCACACCGAAGTCAGGCTAACTGGTCTGTAATTCCCCATTTTCTCTCTCGCTCCTTTCTTGAAAAGTGGGATAACATTAGCTATCCTCCAATCCACAGGAACTGATCCTGAATCTATTTGACATTGGAAATTGATCACCAATGCATCCACTATTTCTAGAGCCACCTCCCTGAGGACCCTGGGATGCAGACCATCAGGCCCAGGGGATTTATCATCCTTCAGTCCCATTAGCCTACCCAATACTATTTCTTGCCTAATGAACATTTATTTCAGTTCCTCTACCCCCTTAGATATTCTGTCCTCCAGTACATCTGGGAGATTGTTTGTGTTCTCCTTGGTGAAGACAGATCTGAAGTACCTATTCAACTCTTCTGCCATTTCCTTATTGCCCACAATTATTTCACCCGTGTCTGCCTTCAAGGGACCCACATTTGACTTTGCTGGGACTGTATAACAAGGGACAAGGACCTCTATAACTGGAGGGTCCACTCCTAGGTTGAGGGTCAGGTTTTAAATCTTTAGAGATTAAAACAGTTTTGAATTTAAGTGGAATCAAGTGGTTGCAGATGTTAAAATGCAGACAAAGTGCAAGATCAGTAGGAATCCTTTTGAATGGTGAGTAGAGCCATATGATTCACTACTGTTGCGGGCGTCTTATGCTCATATCAATGTTTTCATTAATAGCCTTTCAAACAGCTTTTACGCAGACCATATTATTTTTGATGTACACGTCTTTGCTAATTATTTACTGTATTTTCTATTAACAGCAATACAACAAATGGAACTGTGTAAGTACTGATTAAGTACACTTTTTTAATTGTTTTTTTTACCTGGATATTATAGAGTAATGCAATGTCAGCGCACTCATTTCTTAAGAGCTCTGTATTTCTTTGTAAAGGATGTTTGCTGCTTGCAGTTCTGAGCATGTCCGGTATTTTAGGTGGGGCAATGAAACAGAAACAGCCTCAGTTGTATCATGTTCAACAGTAAATTGTATAATCAATCAAATATATTGGGCTTAATACCAATAAGAAAGCAGCACCAATAAGGTCATCAATGTACAACAAGGAAGGTGAGGGATGGGGCTCATGTGCATATGAAACATTCCAAGTATACAGTGAAAAGGCAGGCAGAGCTTGCTCCAGTGTAACAACCACAGCATCACCTGTGGTTTGGAGGAAGTGAGTTAGTTCAATCATAGTCTGACATTCATTCATCTCTGAACAGACACTTAATACCATTATGTGTCATGCTGACCATCAAGTTCCAGTCCCATTTAGCCGTCACCATCTTCTCGGCAGTGCTGGTTGCACCACTCTCCGCCCCTCCTCATGCATGTAAGCATGTTAAAAGCCTTGTTCACTGTCTGACGCACTAGTTTCAGGGAGCCATGCACTGTACTGCCAGATCCCTCTGATCTACAATACTCTCTAGGGGTCTAAGTCCTGCCCAGGGTTGACATACCAACGTGCAGCAACTCACATTCGTCAGAGTTAAATTCCATTTGTCACCTGCACCACTTCCAATCTGGTCTACAGTGTGGCTTCCTCTACAATGGTGAGGCCAAGAATAGACATCTTGCACCTGCATTCTGTTGCAATGGCCATTTAGTGTTTCTGATTCCATATCATTTTTATTCTCCTCCCACTCCCAAGTCAACCTCCCAGTCTTTGGCCTTTTCCATTGCTACTGAAGGGACAAACGTGAATGAGAAGAACGCCATCTCATGTTCATACCTAGAGCAATTCAGCGCAGGAATAATACCTTTGGCCCACAATGTCTGCACTGCACATGATGCCAATGTTCAACTAATCTCTTCAACTTACATGTCATTCATATCACTCCTTTCCCGACATATCCATGTGCTTGTCCAAGCACCTCTTAAAGATCACCATTGTATCTGCCTTCACCACCACCTGGTAGCGGGTTCCAGGGACCCACAACTCTCTGTGTAAAACAACTTGCCATGCACATCTTGTTTAAACTTTTCCCTTCCCACCTTAAAGCCACACCATCTAGCTTTTGACATTTCCATCCTGGGAAAAATGCTCTGACAGTCTACGGTATTTTTTTATCTCATAATTTTATGTACTTCTGTGTGACTCCCTCAACCTCGGGCGCTCCAGAGAAAACAATCCAAGTGAGAGGCATGATAAGGTCCTGAACCTTTTTCCCCAGTGTGGGAATGCTCAATACTAAAGGGCATGGCTGTGAGGCCAAGAAGAAAACGTTTAAAGGGGATGTGCAGAGACAGTTTTTTACACAGAGCGAGCGGTGGACGCCTGGGACGCACTGCTACAGTTGGTGGTGGAAGCAGATACGATAGTGGCATTTAAGAAGCTGTTGGAAAAGCAAAAAAGAGATCATGGATAGGTGACGATTTCAGTCGGGGCCCTTCTTCATATAGCCACATGGATACGCAGGGAATGGAAAGATATGGACCACATGCAAACAGGAGAGATTGGTTTCATTTGGCATAAGGTTCGACACAGACATGTTGCGCCAAAGGGCCTGTTCCTGTCCTGAACTTTCTATGGTCGATATTTAAGATCCTCCCCCAGTGTCCTGCCATTATTTGTAAGATATGCTCTGCCCTATAATGTAATCGTTGTTAAAGGACCCATGGATTACTCACAGTACACATGACTTACTTCTTATGCTATTTTAACTGATACCAGGTCTTATTTTTAAGCATCATAGTCAGATGTTTACTACTATACTGGTGTAATGCTTTACTAACATAACTACCCATTACTTGAAAAGGGGAGGGAAGATAATGTATGGGGAAAAAACACCACTTGCAAGTCTCTTTACACACATTCCAAGCTTGAAAATACCTGACTGTTCCTTCATTATTGCTGGATGAATATGATGAAACTCTTTTACTAACCAATGCTTTGCTGAAACCCATATATGCAATGTCTGAATCTGACTGAATCTGAATCTATACTGTGTCTCTATACATTCTGGCAGGCAGGTTTGCTAGTACTACATGGGTAAGTTGAAACTAAATAGTCGGGTGGTGAGGTGAACAAAGTGGATGCGTATGTGTGCTAACAGGATAGAGTGCAGGAAAGTTCATGTTTAAACTAACATGGCAGGGGGATGTGAACCAATACAAGGAGACAGGGGCTGTAAAATGAGGACAGAAGCAAAAGGTAGGAGAAAAGAAAAACAAACCTGAAAGCTTTGTGCCTTAATGCGAGGAGCATTCATAATAAGGTGGATGATTTGTATGCGCAGTTAGTCGCTAAGGGATATGATATAGTTGGGATTACGGAGACATGGCTCCAGGATGACCAAGGCTGGGAGCTCAAAATGCATGGATATTCAATATTCAGGAAGGATAGACTGAAAGGAGATGGAGGTGGGTTGGCATTGCTGGTTAAAGAGGAGATTCATGCAATAGTAAAGCGCCTGTCCCACTAACGTGACCTTTCAGCGACTGTCTTCGACCTTCAAGCTCGAGGCCACTCGCCTGGAAAACCTCGAGCTGGATCGGCCGTCAGCAATGAAACCGCGAGCCAGACTGACTGTCTGCACGCACGCATGCGCGCACACACACACACACACACACACACACACACACACACACACACACACACACACACACACACACACACACACACACACACACGCACGCACACACACACCGCAGAGGCGGGGGCCAGGGAAAGCGGGGGACCGCTGTCTGAAATTCACACCCGCGATGAACAAGAAGGTAAAAGACGGATGGCACAGTTACAGTAAGTCCTTTAGAGAACGTGGAGAGGGGGGGAGAGGAGAGGGAGAGAGGGGAAGAGAAGGGGAGAGAAGAGAGAAGGGGGAGAAGGGGAGGAGAATGGAGTGGAGACATTTTTAAGAAGCCAGACAACCTTTAATAAAGTTAACATAACCGGTTGGTTTACTTACCTTTTTTTCCTTTCGATTACCTTCGATTGCTTTCGATTTCCTACGATAACATGCCGACCTACTACGACCTACCTCGACTAAACCTACGAGTAAAAAAATATCATTTTTCCATGGCGACCTTTTTTCGTTCGCGGTCATTTTTCAGCTTGCTGAAAATAACGCCGCGACCTAACTGAGGACACGGGGACTACTCTCGAGCGTGAAGGAGAGTTACAAAGACCACCTAAGGACCTCGTGTCAACCATGCTGCGAGTATGAGTCGAGGGCAATTAGATCGCCGCAGTGGGACAAGCCCTTTCGGAGAGACATTAGCTTGGATGCTGTAGAATCGGTATGGGTAGAACTGCGAAATAGGGTAGAAAACGCTTGTTGGAGGTGTATACAGATCACCAAACAGCTGTAGGGAGGTTGGGGACAGCATCAAGCGGGAAATTAGGGATGCATGCAGCAAAGGTACAGCAGCTATTATGGGTGTCTTTAATCTACATATAGATTGGGCCAAGCAAATTGGTAACAGCGCTGAGGAGGAGGATTTCCTGGAGTGTATACGGGATAGTTTTCTAAGGCAATATGTAGAGGAACCGACTAGAAGGCAAACCGTCCTAGACTGGGTATTGTGTAATGAAGATTAGTTAGCAATCTTGTTGTCCAAAGCCCCTTTGGCAACAGTGACCATAATATGGTGGAAATCTGCATTAAGATGGAGTGTGACACGCTTAATTCAGAGACTAGGGTCCTGAACTTAAAGAAAGGAGACTTTGATGGTATGAGACGGGAATTGGCTAGGATAGACTGGCAAATTATACTTAAAGGGTTGACGGTGGAGATGCACTGGCAAAGATTTAAAGATCGCATGGATGAACAAAAATTGTTCATCCCTGTCTGACGAAAAAAAGAAACAGGGAAGGCGTGTTTTATTTTTATCAGCTCAACCGTGGCTAACGAGGAAATTAAGGATTGCGTAAATCCAAGGAAGAGGCATATAGATAGGCCAGGATAAGCAGCAATCTGCAGGCTGGGAGAAATTTAGAATTCAGCAGAGGTGGACAAAGGTGTTAATTAAGAGTGGGGGAGGGGGGGGGAGAGCATGAAAGAAAGCTTGCTCGGAATATAAAAACTGACTATAAAAGCTTCTTTGGATATGTGAAAAGGAAAAGATTCGCTAATACAAATGTAGGCTCCTTGCAGTTAGAGACAGGTTAATTTACAATTGGAAGCAAAGAAATGCAGATTAGTTAAACAAGTACTTTGGGTCTGTCTTCACTAAAGACACAACAATCTCACAGAAATACGAGGGGACCGAGGATCTAGTAGGAGGGAGGAACTGAAGTGAAACCCCCGTTAGTCATGAAATGGTGTTAGGTAAACTGTTGGGACTGAAGGCAGATAAATCCCCCGGGCCTGATGGTCTGCATCCCAGAGTACTCAAGAAGATGGCCCTAGAAATTGTAGATGCATTGGTAATAATTTTTCAATGTTCTGCAGACTTAGATCAGTTCCTATGGGCTGGAGGGTAGCTAATGTAACACCACTTTTTAAGAAAGGAGAGAGAGAGAAAACAGGGAATTATAGACCAGTTAGCCCGACATCAGTAGTAGGAAAGATGCTTGAGTTGATTATTGTAATAGCGCATTTTGAAAGCAGTGACTGGATCGGTCAAAGTTAGCATAGATTTATGAAGGGGAAATCATGCTTGACTAATCTTCTGGAATTTTTTGAGGATGTAACAAGTAGAATGGATGAGGGCGAGCCAGTGGATGTGGTGTATCTGCTTTCAAAAAGCTTTTGACAAGGTCCTACATTAGAGATTAGAGTGCAAAATTAGAGCACATGGCATGGGGATAGGGTATTAACGTATAGAAAAATGGTTGGCAGACAGGAAGCGAAGAGTAGGAATTAATGGGTTCTTTTCAGGACGGCAGGCAGTGACTAGTGGGGTGCCGCAAGGCTCAGTGCTGGGACCCTAGTTATTTGCAATATATATTAACGATTTAGACGAGGGAACTAAATGTAATATCTCCAATTTTGCGTATGACACAAAGCTGGGCGGCAGTGTGACCTGCGAGGAGGATGCTATGAGGCTGCAGGGTGACTTGGATAGGTTGGGTGAGTGGGCAGATGCATGGCAAATGCAGTGTAATGTGGATAAATGTGAGGTTATACACTTTGGTGGCAAGAACAGGAAGGCAGATTATTATCAGAATGGTGTCAAATTAGGAAAAAGGAGAGGGGCAATGAGACCTGGGTTTCCTTGTACACCAGTCACTGAAAGTAAGCATGCAGGTATAGCAGGCAGTGAAGAAAGCTAATGCCATGTTGGCCTTCATTGCGAGAGGTTTTGTTTAGGAGCAAGGAGGTCCTACTGCAGTTGTACAGGGCCCTGGTGAGACCAAACCTAGAGTGTTGTGTGCAGTTTTGGTCTCCTAATTTGAGGAAGGACATTCTTGATATTGGAGGAGTACAGCGTAGGTTCACCAGGTTAACTCCTGGGATAGTGGGTCTGTGATATGATGTAAGAATGGGTCGACTGGGCTTGTATTCACTGGAATTTAGGATGAGAGGGGATCTTGTAGAAACATAAAATTCTTAAAGGATTAGACAAGCTAGATGCAGGAAAAACGTTCCTGATGTTGGGGGAGTCCAGAACCAGCGGTCACAATTTAAGAATAAGGGGTGGGCCATTTAGGACTGAGATGACGAAACACTTTTTTACCCAAAGAGTTGTGAATCTATGGAATTTTCTGCCACAGAAGGCAAGTGGAGGCCAATCCACTAGATGTTTTCAAGAGAGAGTTAAGGGCCTGTCCCACTTGGGCGTCATTTGCGTGGCACGCAGATGGCGGGCGAAGATGTTGTACATCCCAAAATCCTGGGGCGCTGCGCGCAACCGCGCGTCACTGCCTACGTCACCACGCACCATGCGCACGTAACACGTATTGTGGCGTGTAAATGATGTCGCGTAAATGACGTGCAAATGGCGCCCAAGTGGGACAGACCCTTTAGGTTTAGCTCTTATGTCTAAAGGAATCTAGGGATATGGGAAAAAAGCAGAAACGGGGTACTGATTTTGAATGATCAGCCATCATCGTATTGAATGGTAGTGCTGGCTCAAAGGGCCGAATAGCCAACTCCTGCACCTATTCTCTATGTTACTATGTTTCTATACAATGTCTATAATGTCTATACTAACAATGTATACAACAGGGGGTACACAAAAAGCTGGAGAAACTCAGCGGGTGCAGCAGCATCTAAGGAGCGAAGGAGATAGGCGACGTTTCGGGTCGAGACCCTTCTTCAGACAGCTTGGCTCTCCAACATTTTTGGTCACATCATCAAAAAACTAAATCAGATTTGTGAAACACGACCTCCCAAGTACAAAATAATGCTGGCTATCTGTAATCAGCCCTTGTCCATCTAAATGCATGTATAACCTATCCCTCAGAATACTCTCTCGTAACTGTCTGACCACCGATGTTAGGCTCACTGGCCTGTAGTTCCCAGGATTTTCCCTGCAGCCGTTCTTGAATAGAGGCACAACATTTGCCACCCTCCAGTCTTCTGGCATCTCACCAGTATTTAATGACGACTCTTAAATCTCACTCAAGGCACTTATAACTTTCCTCTAGCTTCCCGCAATGTCCTCAGACCCGGGAGATTTATCTACTTTCAGATGTTGGCCTGACCAACTAAATTCCTCCAATAGTTTGTTGTGTGATCTGGGTTCCAGCATCTGCATTATCTCATGTCTTCTATTGATTGGGTTGCCGATTATTATGAGAGGAGTTAGCTAATGTGAATTTCCTGTAGCTTTCCACCTCTTGATTGTTTTAATTAATGTTCTTTGGCTAATATATTTTTCTGCATGCAGTTTTGCCAAAAGTGTGATTATTTTTTGTTAATAGCTACAGACGTCATCAGGCAAACACCAGAAGAGCGTGAAATGGAACTAAGAGAAAAGGAAAAAGCGGATTTGGCGAACATGGATGAACAGATTTTTTGGGCGGACTTCAATCACAGAGAGTTGTGTAATGTTCAGAAAAATACTCGCGGAGAAATTAGAGAGTTAAGACAGAAGTTATCAAACACATTTCTGTTACCAGAAGAGGAAGTTGAAATTCAAAAAGACATACAAGCACTAGAGAGAAAATTAGGAGATGCACGTAGGCAACAGCAGGCTTTTTTTAGACAAAAAGGAAGTCTCAACAGAGCGAAAAAGGAATTAGAGCAAGTTCAACATACTCGTAAGTTATGAATGTTAAAATATGCTTTAGGTTCACTTGAACCTTCTTCTGTAAATGAGAATATTTCTTCTTGCTGACAGCTTGTCTCACTTATGTGTCCTTGGCATGCAAATTATGTGACCTCGTGGTCGTGTTGAGCCGAGACGGTTGAGCGAAGGTCGGGCACGATTTCATGCGTACGCACAGCCGTCTGGAGTGCGTGACGTCTTTTGAAGATGGACACAAATCTGGATGTAACTCAGCGGGATCGGCAGCATCTCTGGAGAGAAGGAATGGGTGATGTTTCGTGTTGAGACTCTTCTTCAGTCTAAAAAGAAGGGTCTTGACCCGAAACGTCACCCATTACTTCTCTCCAGAGATGCTGCCGGTCCCACTGAGTTACTCCTGCATTTTGTGTCAATCTTCAATTTTCTTGGCCCCGCTCTGGGAGTAGAAGTGGGGGCGGATCCGGACTGCAACGGCCTTGAGTCCCAGGCCGAGCTCGGCGATCGTTTGCCTGCTTCTGCTGCTGTTGGAGGTGAGACGTTGCATCGCGCCAGGGTCTTGGGCCTGTCCAACTTTGGCCGTCAGTTCCGCGACAGGCCGTTGGCATGCGAAGATTTCGTTCACTGCAAGAATTTCGGAGTGATGTCGGGACCGGCCCCGCACAACTCCATACCCCTCCGCGCTTCTAAGTGGGACTGGCCCCTCGCAGCCATACGGTGCCCGTACGCCTCCAGCTACCACAAGTACGCGTAATTTGCGAGCCAAGGACGCGTAACTGGGGCAGGCCCTTTAATTTATGCTCAGATGAGTCAGCTCAGCTTCAATACAGTGAAGCCCAGCAAAGGCTTGCACTATTGGAGATGCAGAAGAGGTTTACCAGTCTGAGGAAGGGTGTCATCCTGAAATGTCACCCATTCCTTCTCTCCAGAAATGCTGCTTGCCTGTCTGTCTGGCTGAATTACTGCAGCATTTTGTCTTTACCAAGATGTTGACTGGAAATAGATATTGGACAAACTTAGCGTGTTTCTTCTGAGGCATCAGAGGGTGAAGGGAAACCTGATAGTAGCTAAAAAAAGTTAGATAGGATAGACAGTCTGAGCCTTTTTCCCAGGGTTGAAACTATCAAGACTGAAAGTTCATAACTTTCAGATGAGAAGGGAGTTTTAAAGGAGATGTGGAGGGCAAGGTTTACACACAGAGTGGCAGGTGCCAGGCATGGTGGTGGTAGTGAATACAACAGCATCATTTGAGAAGCTTTCAGATAGTCATGGATATGCAGGGAATTAAATGACTGGATCACATTCAGGCAAAGGGAGAGTATTTTAATTAGACGTCATGTTTGGCACAGACATCATGGGCCAAATGTCCTGTCCTGTGCTGTACTGTTATATGCTCTGTGAGTGATGGAGAAGGAGAAAACTAAGAGTTAAAGAATACAATAGAACTGTCTGTTACTGTTTGGCATTTTTGTGACCCAGCTAATGTCATCACACACATCAGGAATCTTCCACAAGTAACCTATTGAGATTTTCCAAACTTTAGTTCCTCCAATGGCGGCTGGGAATGTATTAAGCCCCTGTCCCACAATGCGAGTTTACCCAAGAGCTCTCCCGAGTTTAAAAAAAATCAAGCTTGTGATAAGTGCGTAGAATGTACGCAGTGGGTACGTCGGAGCTCATGGATGTCTCGTAGCAGCTCGTAATGCTAACGGCAGGTACTCGGGAAACGTGTGAAGTTTTTTCAACAGTGTGAAAAAGAGTAAAAAACTACTCGTGATGAAGTACCACCAGTTTGATTTGTTTTTAAACTCGGGAGAGCTCTTGGGTAAACTCGCATCGTGGGACAGGGGCTTTAACTTGTTTGAACTTTCAACTCATCTGCAATACCCTATGACAGACACAAAAAGGTGGAGTAGCTCAGCGGGACAGACAGCATCTCTGGAGAGAAGGAAAGGGTGACATTTTCGGTTGAGACCCTTCTTCATTCCTTCTCTCCAGAGATGATGCCTGTCCCGCTGAGTTACTCCAGCTTTTTGTGTCTATGATCGGGTTAAACCAGCATCTGCACTTCTTTCCTATGCAATACTCTATGACTACATTCTGAGCTGTAAGAGTGATTTGGGCAGAAATTGTTCCTCAAACTATTGCATGGGAAACTGAATCTGCACATTATCCTCCACCATGACACCCAGCTCTATTGAATTCAATAGAAACAAAATTTCCGAAGCAGAGTGGACCATACTTCAACATTACGCATGCTAATGCAGAGAAAATGGCTGTGGATCAATTTCTGCCTCAACACAAGATTAATAACTGAAGCTGTAGACAGCTTGCTGATTATCAAAATATTTGATTTTTTTTGCAGGGTGCATGCCAATATTGATGTGAATAAAAAAAGTTTCAACCTTGCTTATGTTTTTTGCCATTATTTGATGTTTAGTTTACCCTATTGTTCAGGTAACTTTCTTTATCTATTTGTTGGCAGAGCGACTCGAGCAGGCTTATGTGCCTCCTGTATTTCATGCAGCCCAAGTATTGTCACTTGATGAGCAGAGTAAGTGTTTAATTGTCAGCCAACTTATTTCAGTTTGTGGTGCACCTACTCTGAACATAAAAGGTTGTGCAATCATCATCAGGAATTTTGGTTCAGAATCTCATGCCCATTTTGAGGATATTTTTTAAGCCACATCCTCTGTAACAGATATTCATCAGAGGTTTCAGTCTATTCCTATTGTACAGCTGGATTCAGTTTTGCATATCAAATGGAACACATTGCGATTTAATATGAAATGCTTCACATCCTTTGGCCTCATCATCTATACCTCCTCCCTCACCTTCATTAAGTGAGCCCAGCAGTCCCCCCAGGTGCACACAACTAACCTCAT
This sequence comes from Okamejei kenojei, assembly GCA_035221665.1. NCBI lineage: Eukaryota > Metazoa > Chordata > Chondrichthyes > Rajiformes > Rajidae > Okamejei > Okamejei kenojei. Next base: position 4,119,574 of record CM069132.1, on the reverse strand, counting down.
CAACTGCACAGAACACAGAATATAGAACAAGACAGCATGGGAACTGGCCCGTCCACCCATAATGTTTGCGCTAAACATGATGTTGTCATCTAAGTTGCCTGTATTTGCCTGTAATTTGCTATATCCCTCCATTCCCGGCACGCTCACATGCCTATCTAAAAGCTTCACATTCATATTCAATTCCTCACCTGTGAAGCCAAGTATTCCATACTTGTATACTATACTATACTATATAAGTAGAGCCAGGATGTTTAGGCACAAAAAACTCTGAAATAGGCAGGCAAAAAGGCATAATAAAATTACAAAAAAGGCACAAAGGCATTTATTAACAAAAATAGGTGAAAAAAGGCATTTATTTCCACCACCAAAATATGGTTACAAATGATAATATAAAGGTATTCTACATTAATTGACCAAAGTTGCCTTGTTGCACATAATTACTAGCATTTCTTTTCAAATTATCTGGTGTTAAACTATGCCGTCTGTTAAACAGGATACGGGTACTGATTGGGGATGATCAGCCATGATCACATTGATTGGCGGTGCTGGTTCGAAGGGCCAAATTGTCCCTTCCTATTGTCTCTTGTCTATTATCATTGTATTCTTGAGCATGTTGATACTATGCTTTTACATTGTCTCACACGTCTCCTCATAGAACCCCAATTGCCAATTTTCTACCCAGGTGACCAATGCATTCATAGCTTCCTCCAATGTACAGATTTATTTCTCAAAGTGAACCACATGAATCTTTATTTTACAATCTGCAAATGTAGTGAGTGGGTGATCGATGGTCAGTATGGGCTTGATGGGCCAACAGATCTGATTCCATTTAATAAATTAATCAAAATACTTAAAGCACTGTCCCACGGTGCGAGTTCATTCAAGAGCTTAAAAAAAGAGTTTAAAAAAAATCAAATTCATGGTTAGCACGGAGAATGAACGTAGCGGGTACGTCGGAGCTCGGGGACGTCTCTTACCGGCTCATACCACTAACGGCAGGTAAGCATGGGAAGACTCGTGAAGATTTTTCAACACGTTGAATAATGTCCACGAGAGCCCCGTGTACCGACAAGTGGCCATTACCATAAATCTCCGAGTTCGAATCAGAGCAAACTCGGGAGAGCTCTTGGAATTAACTCACACCGTGGGACTGACAACTGAAAGAACTCGCAGCTGAAAGGACTGAACGTTCAGCTCTGTTAGACACGACTGGGAACAACTTTCCAATCAAATTAACAAATACCTTTTAATTCCTGCCACTGACCCACTTTTACTCCTATTTGCCACTTTCTCAAATGTTATTAATATCCATGTAAATCAGTTATGCTTCATTAACAAACCTATCTTGTTATCTCCTCAAATAATTCTACTCATCAGGTGGCACAAGTCCTGTTGATGTGCAACTAACTTGTCTGGAGGTGCCATTATGCCCAGATCTTCCCCTTGTTGACCCAATTTCACATCCGTGTTCAGTGTACGGTGCAGGTTACAGCTATATATTGATTAACAAATAATTTGGATGCATGGACAGTTAAATTTATTTCTGGGAGTCATTCTCTTCTATCATCATCATGGTATTTTGTTGAAGTACAACCAGCTTTTCCTGGATGCCTCCCACTTTCTCTGGGGCCTGCTGAAGAGACTTACAAGAGGTGGCACAAATTAATAGGATACTGTTGCTAGGAATAACCCAGGTACACTGTAATGAAAAAATAAAGTGAACATATTTAAAAAATATTTTTAAACATCTTTTTTATTGTTTTCCAGATAAATTACGTACGTTAGAGAATCTTAGTACGAGCTACTATCCGACCTATCATGCTCCTGAACATCCGGACCCATATGCAAATGTGCAAGGGAGAGGTAATTAGTAAAATAATTAAATGACATGACAACTCACTGGATTATTAACAGAGAGGGGTCTGATGGACAAGTATCAGTTAATTATTTCATTTCAAAGACTGAATTTGTGAACTCTGGGATTTGAAAGTGTGAGCAAGCCATAATCTAAGGGATTCATGATTAACTGGCATGCAATCCAATCACTGGGACATCTTAGGTTACACAAGTGGAAGAGCAAGAACGGGTGGCTGAAATACGTAAGCCCAAGATCTACATAGCACAACCCTGCGGATCAAGAGAATGAACTAATTTCTGTAGCATCTAAAGATGCAGTACGTGGGTTTTCTTTTTGAGGGACATCGGTGCCCATTCTGAAACACCAAGGACATTTATGGATTTGAATGGGTTCCGTATGAACACCCAGCATGCAGTAAAACAGGCAGGAGGCATTGGCATTAATCTAAACAAGGGGGAACTGGAGAGAGGGTTCTATGAGAAATGTAAGCAGCCTAGATTTAATGGAGGACATCAATGGCAAGAGAGTGAATAGAGTACAGAACTGGATAACAAAACTGAACACAAAATAACAATTTGGAAGGCAAAGACAAACTATGGGATTAAATGTATTTCCAATCAGAAAGAATACAGTGGTAAAATATTTTAAAGTTACATCAAAGGAAAATGAAGGTCAGATGGGAATAAGGTCATTAACGGAGAGACAAGTCAAAAGTCAAGAGAGTTTATTGTCATGTGTCCCAGATAAGACAATGACATTCTTGCTTTGCTTCAGCACAACACAATATTGTAGGCATGAGTACAGAACAGATCAGTGTGTCCATATACCATTATATAAATATAGTTGAGTTTAATAGCCTGGTGGCTGTGGGGAAGTAGTTATTTCTGAACCTGGACGTTGCAGTCTTCAGGCTCCTGTACCTTCTACCTAAAGGTAGCGGGGAGATGAATGTGGCCAGGATGGTGTGGGTCCTTGATGATGCTGCCAGCCTTTTTGAGGCAGCGACTACGATAGATAAAAGCATTGAAGCAACAGGGAGACAGTGGAAATATAAAATGTTTCCATGATATGTATCAAGCAGATTGAAGCACGTGGACTTGACAGTAAATGGTGACTTGGAAGACATGCCTTTAAAAGGAGGACATACCAGATCAAATATCTGTCACAGCCAGTGGTGCTGCTGCTTCACAGTTGTAACTACCCGTGTTTGATTCCAACTTCCGATGCGGTCTGTATAGAGTGTGTACATCTCGCTGTGTTCAATGGTTGACCACGTGCGTTGTCTTGTATCATTATAGCATTTTGTTTATGCTTATGTTTTCAAATTTTGTTTCTTGAACAGTTTTATATGACACTCATCTGCGCTACCCGCCCCAAGTTCCAACACCACGTAAGTCATTGCAATACTTACTTACTTTTTATTACAGACTCAAGGTCCAGATAAAAGACAAGACATTACATGGAATAAATCGCTGACAAAAGCACAATAAATGAAATACAAAACCACAATACATACATTGATCTTAATACATACATGGTTAAGATCAAAGAATAAAAAAATTAGTAGTGTGTAGTGTAATAGAAAGGTTACTCTACCAAAAGAGGTTTAAACTTTCTTTTGAAAATAAGTAACATTTAGATTTAATCTCCCTGTTCTGTCCAAGGACACTGAATTTATAAATGAGCGAGTTAATTTATGGCATGTTGCAGGCAGGTTATCCTGGAGTCCACTAGCTCCAAATAGTTACAATTTGCTAGTTGCACTGTTTTTACAGTTCTAAATAAGAATATTGTGCATTCAGATCTATGGAGCGACTTTATAGAGTCCTGGCTGGTTTAGCAAAATGTCTAAAACCAGATGGTGCCAGAGTGGTAACATTTTACCTGAAGCTCGCCTTAAAACAGTTAAAACAGTTGTTAATTATCGCATTTCCTTACTGTCTATCTGTTCCAGCAGTGAGAAAGTCATTAGTTCCAGCACTGAAAGTCTCCTGTTAATCACTGCTATTTCAAAGGAACGATTGATATTTATTAGACCAACAATACCGGCATTGCCTGGGTATTAACATTTAATCACTCGCAAACAAGATTGAAGATTCACAGAGTTAGAGCAAGGCTGCTGTTTCAGGGCTTGCTGTGTCCTTTATTCCACTGAAACATGCCTCACCCCTGACTCACTTGACCCTACAACACAACACAAGGGTTTCTCCATTTATTGTATGGCCTCTACGGAATCCTCAGCAAGGGGAAAGATGGCAGCATCTGCTTTTTGGTCAAGGCTTGAAACGATCTCAACTTCATTCTGCTCCTCTGGCCTGGTAAATCTGTCCATAAAACGTTGTCCCATTTATCTGTCAAGGGAATTCACCTCTACCATTTTATTGATGATCTAACCACCTAGCACCAATTCCAAGATGTAACACCCTCAAGACAACAAAACCTGTGGTGCTGTTATTCATTGCTGGCAATTTCAACAAAACTAAATTCAGAAAAGTACTCCCAAAATTCCAACAACATGTCTCCTGCTCCATGTAGGTATGAACACTCTTGATCACTGCTACACCACCAACAAATATGTCTATAGCTGCATCCTGGCCAAATCGGTCTATTGCTTCATCTTGGTCAGTCTGATCTTGTGTTAGTGCTTCTCTTGATGGCATACAGACTGAGACTTAAAAGTGAGGCTCTAACAAAAAAAGTAATCTTCTTGCATATGCCATGCACAGCCTAAAGTTCTAGGTCAAGGGTAGACATCCAGGGTAGGACAGCATCAGTTACTGGGTGGATGGCTTTGATGCCTCCAGGGAAAAGCCTCAGTGAGCAGTCTGGTCTGGATGTCCGCAGTCACAAGCAGGTCTGTCTGTCATCCCCCACTTACGCAGGTGATGGGCTGTTCTTGCATGGAAGGCGTGGATTCTGTTCAGGGTTAGCCATTGCTTGAGATGGAGGTCAAATCCCGGTTGTTTCACTGTGGGTTCTATGATGACCTCTCCGTTGTTGCTGTCGGCATCTTTCCAGGATCTGCGCCACTCAGTAATGGAGTCAAAGCCTTCCAGGGATTTAACGGAAGACCAGAAGGGTTTGTGGGACTTCAGGTGCATGCTGGGCAGATTGTTCTAGTCAGCATGGATGGGAAGGTCAGGGTTTGCCTCGATGGTGCACCAATCTTTCAACATCCTCTCCCTCTGCGTATGCTGGGAGGGATGATATGAGAGAGGACAGGGAGCCATTAAGCATCCCTGTAGACAATAGACAATAAACAATAGGTGCAGGAGTAGGCCATTTGACCCTTCGAGCCAGCATCGCCATTCAATGTGATAATGGCTGATCATCCCCAATCAGTACCCCGTTCCTGCCTCCCCATATCCGCTGACCCCGCCATTTTTAAGAGCCCTATCTAGCTCTCTCTTGAAAGCATCCAGAAAACTTGTTTGGTGTGGCAGCTATTAGCCCAAGCTGTTGAGCAAAACTCGGCTGTTGAGTAGACTAGGTTTAAGCTTGCTGTACGGAGGGTGTGTGCATTGGATCCCCAGCTGTTGCCAGCAAGTTTCCTGATAATGTTGACCCTTGCTGCTAGCCACCCTCTTCAGGTGTTCACGATAGGTGAGGGTGCGATCCAGGGTGACTCTGAGGTACTTGGGGAATTTTTCATTCTTCACCGGCTTACCACAAAAGGACACTTGGAGCTTTGCAGTGGTGAGCCGATTGTTGAGGTGAAAGGCATTGACAGTTGTTTTAGATGGGTTTGGGCAAAGTTGCCAGAAGGTGAAGTACTACTCCATCCCCTTCAAGTCTTGGGTTAGCACTGCTGATATCCTCAAGGGCAGCTCCCTGGTAGGCGAGGGCAAGGTCATTGTATATGCAAAGTTCCTGGACGAGGTAGTTGGGCATTTCACTCACATAAATGTTGCAGAGTAGGGGAGCTAGGACAGAGTCCTTGGGGAGACCATCACTCAGGGTCCTGACAGAGCTGGTCTGGTTCCCAAGCGAGACCCTAAATCTATGGTTGCTGAGGATGGATGAGAGGGCACACATGTGGTTTGGCACTTCAAGATTCTGGAAGCTTTTAGCAACAGACCATGTCTCCACAAGGTTATAAGCTGACGAATGATTGATAAGAGCAACATGTTGGAAGCCAGCCTCTATATTGGCAGTGAGGGCAAGGACATGATCTGGGCAGTTTCTACCAGGTCTAAAGCCAGCTTGCTCACTGGGCAGAACAGGTTCTGCCAATGGAGAAATCCTGGCAAGCAGGAGGCACTCAAACAGCTTGTAGGATATACACAAGAGGGAGATGGGTGGTAAGAAGCTCGATCATCAGCAGATTTCCCAGGCTTGAGGATGGCGATGACTTTAGACTCTCTCCGGGCATTAGGGATAATTCCATTACAATGGACATGGGTGAAAAAAACAGCCAGCCAGTTGCGACCAAGGTTCCGAAATTCCGGGTAGATCCCAATGCTTTCCCAGCTTTAGTAGAGGACAGGCCTTTGTCTGCATCAACTGGAGTGTATGGATTAGAAAGTTGGCTTGAGGATGGTGAAGAAGAGATGGACTTTGTCAGGCTCCATCTCACTTCTTGTCGGGCTTCTTTTGAGTTTGTCAGCCAGCGGAAGGCTACGGCATTTGCTGACATCTTGGGTGGTTGTACCAGGCAGGAGCAGCTGAACCGAGATGACAAAGGAGAGTCCAAGCCTTCCTGCTGGAGTGTGTAAAGTTCAAGTCATCTACAGTCTCTTGCCAGCACTGGCGTCTTGCTGCATCCAGGGAATCTAGCAGTTCTGTGGCAGTATCTGGGTGACCTATGGCCTCATCCTGCTTCAAGAGGTCTTCTGATTCAGGGAGCCAGCAAGGAATGAAGTTTTTGCAGAAGTCTCTAGGGACGTAGTTCTTTGCTGCAGCCTTCAGGATTGTGCAGAAAGACGTAGTTCTTGGGGACAGGTTCAAGACATGATCTTTTCCTCAACTTCTTGTATTAAACCTGTCCAATATGCTTTCCTGAATTTCCAGTGTGGGCGAGGCTTGGATGAGATTACAGGAATCTGTACACCGATGTGGATCAGAGCAGGTCTATGTTGACTGTGAGGGAAGTGCGAAAGGATCTTAAGTGACATATGGAGAGTGTGGCCAGCATTGGTTTTCGACGTGAAGCAGAGGTCTGGGTTGTTTGTAGTCTCTCCTCCATCTGCATGAGTGGAATGTGCCTGGTTGCTTGGCATCATGGAGGAGGTAGCAATCATTGGTGGATGGCCACATATCCAGTAATTCCCATTCTCATCATTGGTTGAGTAGCCCCAGGATGAGTGATGACTGTTAAAGTCCCCTGCATGTACTTCTGAGTGGAGGAAAGTGGGTAACATGAAGGCAGGCCATGTGACTCTAGGGGGTTTATATACATTTGTGACAGTGATATCCCCAATCCTCACAGTAGCAATGAAGATGTCATTGGAGCAAGATTCCTCAAGACCACAGAAATCATGTAGGCCCTAACTCAAGTAAGTAGCAATGCCGTATTTTTCATGGCATACACAGCACCAACAAACTTGAAGCCATAGATACGGAGCATGGAAGCACATGAGATATCAGGGATGTGCGTCTCTTGTAGGAGGAGGACAACAGCATTAAGGTCCTCAGCAGATCTTGAGATGTTTTCATACTTTGCCCTGGACATTCCTTCCACATTTAGCTGGTAGGTGTGTAGAGATTTCCAGATGCTGCGGACGTTTTTTTGGGGGGTTTTTGAGTGCACAAACAAAAAAGGTAACGGAACATATTCAAGGCCACTTCATCTAGCCTGCATGAGTGCACCTCAGTCATCACTGGACTCATCAAGAAATATATTGATTGCATTCTGGCAAAAGCAATAATGGTCTATCCTAATTAGAAACATTACATGATTAGGGAGATACTGTACATTCTCTGCTAAAGACCAGACTCAAGGCTTTTGAAGAGGCTGATCTCATCGTGTATGAGGTCCAAGTGTGCCCTCTGCAAGGCTATCAGGGATGCCAAGAAAGTCTTCTGAAACAACTTTGAGGGTCAGTTGAATTAATTGGATGCCAGGTGACCGTGGCAGTGTCTGAACACCCATTGCATCTAAAAGCTGAAATCAGGGGTGATCTCGGTAACAACATATCTCTGCCAATCAGCTCAATCACATGGCCGTTTTGAACAGTCAAAGATGCACCTAGGTGTAAGTGCACGATCAACATGGTACAACATTGTGGATCATGAGAATAAACTCATTTCTGTAGCATCAAAAGATGTGGAACGCGGGTTTTCATTTTGCTACCCATTCTGAAACACCAAGGACATTTTTGGATTTGAATGGGTTCCTTCTGACCATCTAGCATGAAGTAACAGGGCAGCAACAGGGAGACAGTGAAAATATTAAATGTTTCCATGATATATATCAAGCAGATTGAAGCACATGGACATGACAGCAAATGGTGACTTGGAAGCCATGCCTTTAAAAGGAGGACAGACCAGATAAAATATCTGTCACAGCCTGTAGTGCTGCAGCTTCACAGATTTAACTACCCGAAACTGTAATCTCCCAAAACGTAATCTGCTCGAACAAGAGGAATTAGGAGCGCAGGTCTCAATTAAGGAAATAGAAGAAACAATAAACTCACTGAAGAATGGCAAAACACCAGGACCGGATGGATTTAGTAATGAATTTTATAAAAGATTTTATGAGATAATTTCACCACGTTTACATAAAATGTATACATATGCTTTCAAAGAACAAACATTACCAGAAACATTAGTGGAATCAACGATTACACTTATACCTAAAAAATATAAAGATTTAGAGGACCCTGGCTCATACAGAGCCATTGCACTGTTAAATGCAGATCAAAAAATATTAGCGAACCTTAAGCAAGAAGATTAAGTAAATATGTTAGCAAATTAATAAATGCGGATCAAACGGGGTTTATACCCAAGAGATACTCATGCAATAATTTGAGACGTCTGTTTAATATAATGCATTCATATCAAACTGAAGAACAAGACTTATCAATTATTTCATTGCACGCAGAAAAACATTCGATCAATTGGTATGGGATTACCTCGTTAAAGTATTGCAAAAATTTCAAATGGGAGAGAAATTTATCTCATGGGTTAAACTATTATATGACAGGCTGCTGCTAGAATATTAACTAATAACATTTGTCTCCGAAATTTCAATTATCCAGGGGCAATAGACAGGGATGCTCACTATCACCTCTGCTATTTGCTCTTGTAATAGAACCCCTAGCTGAAAACATTAGAACACATCTGAATATCAAATACTCAAATAACAAAATATCATTATACGCAGATGATGTACTACTGTATATTACAAAATCGCAAATCAGTATCAAATATATTAAATCTAATAGCGGAATTTGGATCATTTTCAGGATACAGAATAAATTGGAATAAAAGTGAAATTATCCTCAAGACTCGACACACGTTAAAATTCCCTTTTAAAATTGCTACAGAAAAATTTAAATACTTGGGAATCAAAATCTCCAGAAAATATAAATCTTTATTTAATGCAAATTATATGCCCCTACTTACTAAATTAAACGCCCTGATTACATTTTGGAAAACTCTTCCGATGTCTTTAATAGGCCGAATAAACGCTATAAAAATGATCTTCCTACCACAAATTTTATATTTATTCCAATCAATACCAATATACTTACCTAAAATGTTTTTTAAAAAACTGGATTCTGATATCACAAATTTTATATGGGACTACAAATCCTACAGAATTCAAAGAAGACATTTGTACAAACCTAAAGAATTTGGTGAATTAACACTCCCTAATTGTTTGTATTATTATTGGGCAGCAAATGTCAAAAATGTAATTCACCTGTTGGACAATTCTGCCCAGCGGGTGGATTGGATAGTAATGGAGAGAGAGGATTGTTCCCCTTTTAATATAGGAGCGATCCTTCTCTCACCAATAAAACTGAATAATACAATTTACAATAAAAATCAAATTATTCATAGTACTATTAGAATATGGAAACAAATAAAATTAACCCTTAAATTAAGAAATCTATCACTTCTCTCTCCCATAGTTAATAATCCGTCGTTTAAACCATCCACTATTGATAAATCATTTACACATTGGGAAAGAATAGGAATTAAAACGTTTGGAGACATGTATGAAAATGGAAATTTGTTATCATTCCAACAACTACAACTAAAATACAATCTGAGAAGTAATCAATATTTTAAATATTTTCAAATCCGTAATTATTTGAAAAAATATACACAAGAATACCAAAATTTGACTCCAGACCTATTAGACGAAGCTATGAATAGAAAGGCTGACAACTAATTTAATATCATACCTGTATATATCATCCTAAATATAGAAATAATCATCCGCTAGAATTAGAAGAGATTGGGAACAAGAACTAGCTGTAAAAATCTCGAAAGGGAGTTGGGTTAAATACTTCTTATATGCATAAATGCTCGATCAATGTAAGACATTCTAATCCAATTTAAAATCTTACACAGATTATATTATTCGAAAACTAAAATAAGTAAATTCTTTCCAAATGTTTCCCCCATTTGTGATATGGAAGGTCTCTCAAGAAGCAACTATAGCGCATTCCTTTGTTTTTTGCATAAAAATCCAAAAATTTTGGAATGAAATCTTTGAAATTTTTACAAAATTATTTAAAATAAAATTGAAACCGAATGCAGAATTGATTATTTTTGGAACAATGGAAATCGGCTTTGAGCTGACTTCATTCCAAAACAGTTTCCTTAATTATGGCTTAATAATGGCAAAAAAACTCACACTTAAATTCTGGAAAAACGCTCCCACACCAACGGTAAAAATGTGGATTTCAAATATGTCCGAAATGTTACACCTCGAAGATATGAGATTCGTCCCAGCAGGCAAATCAGACAAATTCCAATAGATTTGGTCTCCATTTATCGACTTATTACAAGCATAGGGTGCAACATAACTTTGAAAATAAACGGTTTCAGGACCTGGTGAGGGGTGTGTAAAGATATGTAGGCACATCCCTTTTATCTTATCTTATTTTCTTATATTTTCTCTGTTCTATTTTTCTTTTTTCTTTTTTCTATTTTTTTATTCTTTGTCGCGTTCTACGTCTCTACGGGTTCTTCCTTTTCACTTTTTCACGCACTTACTATCTTATCTAACTTTCTCTATTTTTCTTAACGTTTAAAACAAGAAGTGGTACATGAAATGTATTATGTTATTTTTGGCTTATACTACTGTAATGTACATTACTTCTAATAAAAAGAAATAATAAAATAAAAAATAAAATAAAAAGATTTAACTACCCGTGTTTGATCCTGACTTCCGATACGGTCTGTATAGAATTTGTACATTGTTGTACATCGCTGTGTTCAATGATTGACCAAGTGCGTTGTCTTGTGTTTATACAGCATTTTGTTCATACTTATTTTTTCCAATTTTGTTTCTTGAACAGCTCCACTAGACCCGAACGATCTTTTAGATTCTAACTGGCCAGATATGACGAGTAAGTCCTTGTAATAGAAAGGTTGCTCTACCAAAAGAGGTTTAAGCTTTCTTTTGAAAATAAGTAACATTTAGATTTAATCTCCCTGTTCTCTCCAAGGACACTAAACTTATAAACTAAATGAGCAAGTTAATTTATGGCATGTTGCAGGCAGGTTATCCTGGAGTCCAATAGCTCCAAATAGTTACAATTTTTGCACTGGTTGCACTGTTTTTACAGTTCTAAATAAGAATATTGTGCATTCAGATCTGTGGAGCAACATGTAGAGTCCTGATTGGTTTAGCTAAATGTCTAAAACCAGATGGTGCCAGAGTGGTAACCTTTTACCTGAAGCTCGCCTTAAAACAGTTAAAACCGTTTCTAATGATCGCTTTTCATAGAAACATAGAAACATAGAAATTAGGTGCAGATGTAGGCCATTCGACCCTTCGAGCCTGCACCGCCATTCAATATGATCATGGCTGATCATCCAACTCAGTATCCTGTACCTGCCTTCTCTCCATACCCCTGGTCCCTTTAGCCACAAGGGCCACATCTAACTCCCTCTTAAATATAGCCAATGAATTGGCCTCAACTACCTTCTGTGGCAGAGAATTCCACAGACTCACCACTCTCTGTGTGAAAAATGATCTTCTCATCTCGATCCGAAAAGACTTCCCCCTTATCCTTAAACTGTGACCCCTTGTCCTGGACTTCCCCAACATCGGGAACAATCTTCCTGCATCTAGCCTGTCCAACCCTTAAGAATTTTGTAAGTTTCTATAAGATCCCCTCTCAATCTCCTAAATGCTAGAGAGTATAAACCGAGTCTATCCAGTCTTTCTTCATCAGACAGTCCTGACATCCCAGGAATCAGTCTGGTGAACCTTCTCTGCACTCCTTCTATGGCAATAATGTTCTTCCTCAGATTTGGAGACCAAAACTGTACGTAATACTCCAGGTGTGGTCTCACCAAGACCCTGTACAACTGAAGTAGAACTTCCCTGCTCCTATACTCAAATCCTTTTGCTATGAAAGCTAACATACCATTCGCTTTCTTCACTGCCTGCTGCACCTGCATGCCTACTTTCAATGACTGCTGTACCATGACACCCAGGTCGCGCTGCATCTCCCCTTTTCCTAATCGGCCACCATTTAGATAATAGTTTGCTTTCCTGTTTTTGCCACCAAAGTGGATGACCTCACATTTATCCACATTATACTGCATCTGCCAAACATTTGCCCACTCACCCAGCCTATCCAAGTCACCTTGCAGTCTCCTAGCATCCTCCTCACAGCTAACACTGCCCCCCAGCTTAGTGTCAACCGCAAAATTGCCTTCAATTCCCTCATCCAGATCATTAATATATATTGTAAATAGCTGGGGTCCCAGCACTGAGCCTTGCGGTACCCCACTAGTCACTGCCTGCCATTGTGAAAAGGACCCGTTTACTCCTACTATTTGCTTCCTGTTTGCCAGCCAGTTCTCTATCCACATCAATACTGAACCCCCAATGCTGTATGCTTTAAGTTTCTATACTAATCTGTTATGTGGGACCTTGTCGAAAGCCTTCTGGAAGTCCAGATACACCACATCCACTGGTTCTCCCTTATCCACGCTACTAGTTACATCCTCAAAAAATTCCACAAATTTTGCTTACTGTCTATCTATGAGAAAGTCATTAGTTCCAGCACTGAAAGACTCCTGTCATTTGATATTTATTAGACCAACGATACTGGCAGTGCCAGGTTCCTAATGCCCCTGTCCCACTTAGGAAACCTGAACGGAAACCTCTGGAGACGATGTGCCCCACCCAAGGTTTCCGTGAGGTTCCCAGAGGTTCCCGTGAGGTTCCCAGAGGTTCCTGGGGGTTCCGGTCCCTCTCCATGAGTCACCAGAGGTTCTGGTCAATTCCCTGGAAAGCCTCAACCAAAGCGTGACCAAATGCCGACCGCGCGCACACACACACACACACACAAACACACAAACACATCGCGAAGGTGGGGGCCAGGGACAGCGGAGGAGCGTTTTCTGCGTGTGAAGAGGAAAGTAAACGGCGGCCACAGAGCACGGTAAGTCCTTTAGAGAGCGCGGGAGGGAGGGAGGGAGAGAGAAGGGAGAGAGAAGGGGAAAGAGAAGGAGAGAGAGAAGGGAGAGAGAAGGGAGAGAGAAGGGGTAGAAAACGGGAGAGAGAAGGGAGGGAAGCAGTGGAGACAGTTTTAGGAAGTTTAATAAAGTTAGAGGGCATTTTACCTTTGGTAAAATGGCAACCTATTTTTAGTTGCGGCCGGTTTTGTTTTTTTTGAAATAATCGTAGGAACATAGCAGAAGCCGCGATTACGCGGAAATCACTTTCCATAATTAGGGAGAGTGCCAGGAACCTCCGGGAACCACATGGAAACCTTGGATGGGGCGCAAGGTCTCCAGAGGTTTCCGTTCAGGTTTCTTAAGTGGGAAGATCCGCCGGAAGGTAAAATGCACGCTAACTTTATTAAACTTATTAAAACTGTCTCCACTCCTCCTCCCGCCCGTTCTCTCCACTTCTCCCCCCTTCTACCCCTTTCTGCCCCCTTCTCTCTCCCCTTCTCTCTCCCCTTCTCTCCCCTTCTCTGTCCCCTTCTCTGTCTTTCTCTCCCTCCCTCCCGCGCTCTCTAAAGGACATACCATGCTCTGTGGCAGCCATTTACTTTCCTCTTCATCACGCAGAAAGCGCTCCCCCGCTGTCCCTGGCCCCCACCTTCGCGATGTGTTTGTGTGTGTGTGTGCGCGGTCGGCAGCAAAGATCCTATAATCTTTGGTCAGTAGATGCAGCTCACGCTTCGGTTGAGGCTCTCCAGGCAATTGACCAGAACCTCTGGTGACATGGAGAGTGACCGGAACCCCCGGGAACCTCAGGGAACCTCACGGGAACCTCTGGGAACCTCACGGAAACCTTGGGTGGGGCACACGGTCTCCAGAGGTTTCCGTTCAGGTTTCCTAAGTGGGACAGGGGCTTAACATTTAATCACTCGCAATGAAGATTGAAGATTCACAGACTTAGAGAACGTCTGCTGTATCAGGGCTTGCTGTGTCCTTTATTCCACTGAAACATGCCTCACCCCTGACTCACATGACCCTAGTACACAACACAAGGGTTTCTCCGTTGATTGTATGGCCTCTATGAAATATTCAGCAAGGGGAATGATGGTGGAATCTGGTTTTTGGTCAAAGGCTTGAAACAATCTCAGCTTAATACTGTTCCTCTGGCCTGGTAAACCTGTCTATAAAATGTTATCCCTTTTATCTGTCAAGGGAATTCACCTCTACCATCTTATTGATGATCTAACCACCTAGCTCCAAATCCAAGGTGTAACAACCTCAAGACAACAAAACCTGATGCGCTGTTCTTCATTGCTGGCAACTTCAACAAAACTAAATTCAGAAAATATATATAAGCATCTGGATAAACAGGGTCTGATCAGGAACAGTCAACATGGATTTGTGCCTGGAAGGTCATGTTTGACAAACCTTCTTGAATTTTTTGAAGCGGTAAATAGGGAAATTGATGAGGGTAAAGCAGTGGATGTTGTCTATATGGATTTCAGTAAGGCCTTTGACAAGGTTCCCCATGGAAGGTTGGTTCAGAAGGTTCAATCTTTGGGTGTTAATGGCGGAGTAGCAAGATGGATTCAACAGTGGCTGAATGGGAGATGTCAGAGAGTAATGGTGGATGGCTGTTTGTCAGGTTGGAAGCCGGTGAGCAGTGGGGTGCCTCAGGGATCTGTGTTGGGTCCACTGTTGTTTGTCATGTACATCAATGATCTGGATGATGGGGTGGAAAATTGGATAACTAAGTATGCAGATGATACTAAGATAGGTGGTATTGTGGATAATGAAGTAGATTCTCAAAGTCTACAGAGAGATTTGGGCCATTTTGAAAAGTGGGCTGAAAGATGGCAGATGGAGTTTAATGCTGATAAGTGTGAAGTGCTACATCTTGGCAGGACAAATCAAAATAGGACGTACATGGTAAATGGTAGGGAATTGAGGAATGCTGTGGAACAGAGGGATCTAGGAATAACTGTGCATAGTTCCCTGAAGGTGGAATCGCATGTAGATAGGGTGGTAAAGAAAGCCTTTGGTGTGCTGGCCTTTATAAATCAGAGCATTGAATATAGGAGTAGGGAAGTAATGTTAAAATTGTACAAGGCATTGGTAAGACCAATTCTGGAGTATGGTGTACAATTTTGGTCGCCTAGTTATAGGAAGGATGTCAACAAAATAGAGAGAGTACAGAGGAGATATACTAGAATGTTGCCAGGGTTCCAGCAACTATGTTACAGAGAAAGGTTGAACAAGTTAGGTCTTTATTCTTTGGAGCGCAGAAGGTTAAGGGGGGACTTGATTGAGGTCTTTAAAATGATGAAAGGGATAGACAGAGTTGACGTGGATAAGCTTTTCCCATTGAGGGTAGGGAAGATTCAAACAAGAGGGCATGACATGAGAATTAAGGGACAGAAGTTTAGGGGTAACGTGAGGGGGAACTTCTTTACTCAGAGGGTGGTGGCTGTGTGGAATGAGCTTCCAGCAGAGGTGGTGGAGGCAGGATCGATTTTAACATTTAAAAGTAAAGTGGATAGGTATATGGACGTGAAGGGAATGGAGCGGTATGGTCTGAGTGCAGGTAGATGGGACTAGGGGAAAACAAATGGTCGGCACGGACTGGAAGGGCCGAGAGGGTCTGTCTCCGTGCTGTAATTGTTATATGGTTATATGGTTAAAAGTACTCCCAATATTCCACCAACCTCAAGAGAGAGAGAGAGAGTTTTATTGTCATGTGTACCTGATAGGACATTTAAATTATTGTTTTGCTTTAGCACACCAGAACATAGTTGGCACAAATACAGAACAGATCAGTGTGTCCATATACCATTGTATAAATATATATGCACATGAATAAATAAACTAATAAAGTGCAAATAAACAGATAATGGGCTATTAATGTTCAGCGTTTTGTCCGAGCCGAGTTTAATAGCCTGGTGGCTGTGGGGAAGTAGCTGTTCCTGAACCTGGTCAATGCAGTCTTCAGGCTCCTGTACCTTCTACCTGAAGGTAGTGGGGAGATGAGTGTATGGCCCGGATGGTGTGGGTCCTTGATGATGCTGCCAGCCTTTTTGAGATAGTGACTGTGATAGATCCCCTCATTGGAAGGGATGTCAGAGCCAATGATGGACTGGGCAGTGTTTACTACTTTTAGCCTTTTCCACTCCAGGGCGTTCAAGTTGCCGAACCAAGCCACGATGCAACCAGTCAGCATGCTTTCTACTGTGCACCTGTAGAAGTTAGAGAGAGTCCTCCTTGACAAACCGACTCTCCGTAATCTTCTCAAGAAGTAGAGTCGCTGATGTGCTTTCTTTATGGTGCATCAGTGTACTGGGTTTCATAAGGTCATTAACGAACAGACAAGACCAAAGCAATGAAGCAACAGGAAGACAGTGGAAATATTAAATATTTCCATGATATGTATCAAGCAGATTGAAGCACGTGGACTTGACAGTAAATGGTGACTTGGAAGACATGCCTTTAAAAGGAGGACATACCAGATCAAATATCTGTCACAGCTAAATGGCTTCACAGCTGTAACTACCCGTGTTTGATTCCAACTTCCAATGCGGTCTGTATAGAGTTTGTACATCTCGCTGTGTTCAATGGTTGCATTGTTGTTTGTTATACAGCATTTTATTTATGCTTATATTTTCCGATTTTGTCTCTTGAACAGCTCAAGATAATGTGCACAAAATTCCATTGAGTCAGTTGGCGAAGCCATATTTGTCACGTAAGTTCTTGCAATGGAAAGGTTGCTCTACCAAAAGAGGTTTAAACTTTCTTACCTTACCTTACACTAAACTTATAAACTAAATGAGCAAGTTAATTTATAGCATGTTCCAGGCAGGTTATCCTGGAGTCCATTAGCTCCAAATAGTTACCATTTGCTGTTTGCACTGTTTATACAGTTCTAAATAAGAATATTGTGCATTCAGATCTGTGGAGCAATGTGTTCAGTCCTGGCTGTTTTTGCAAAATGTCTAAAACCAGATGGTGCCAGTGCGTGGTAACATTTTACCTGAAGCTCGCCTTAAAACAGTTAAAACCGTTTCTAATGATCGCTTTTCCTTACCGTCTATCTGTTCCAGCGTTGAGAAAGTCATTAGTTCCAGTATTGAAAGTCTCCTGTCAATCACTGCTATTTCAAAGGAACTATTGATATTTAATAGACCAACGATATCGGCAGTGCCTGGGTACTAACATTTAATCACCCGCAAACACGATTGAAGATTCACAGTTAGAGCAAGGTTGCTGTTTCAGGGCTTGCTGCAGTGTTTCCACTTTGATTGAAATTACCTGAAATTCGGGAAGTTCTGGTTGTCTTTGGGTAATTTTAGGGAGATTAAATAATTTCGGGAAATTTCAGGAAGGAGTGTAAAGGTAATACACAGAGCACTGCCTGTTTGGCGCTCAAATGTTTAAACAGCACACTGTCAGTTTAACGCATGGGAATTTAAACAAAAAGCTGTGGGCTGCAGCGCTATGGGTTCTAAATATAGCGCAACCGCTGCAGCACTATGGGCTTTAAACATAGCGCAATGGCTACAGCTCTATGGGTCACAGACTGTTCGAGAACATTCTTGTATAACAATGAATCTTTGGAATTCTCTTTCTCAGTGGAAGTTGAGCCTTTGATTATTTTTCAGGCAGTGTGAAAAGTTACCAGTGGGCGGTGAGATTGCAGTTTCATTGGGATTGGCCTTGATCTTGAACGGTGGGTGGGCTCAAGAGGCCAAGAGGGAGAAAGGGAGGGGTGGAGGGGGGGAGGGGTGGTGAGAGGGATACAGGGAGAGGAGAGAGAGGGGTGGGAGAGTGGGAGGGAGGGAGGGATAGAAGGAGAAGGAGGGGTGGATAGAGGGAGAAGGAGAGAGAGAGTGAGAGGGGGAGTGAGAGAGGGAGGGAGGGAGAGAGAGGGAGAGAGGGAGGGAGAGAGGGTGGGAGGGAGGGAGCGAGGGAGAGGGAGAGGGGGTGAAAGAGGTAGGAAGAGAGGGATGGAGAGAGAGAGGGAGGGAGGGAGGGAGAGAGGGAGAGAGATAGGGAGGGTGGGAGGGAGGGAGGCAGGGATGTAGGGAAGGGGGAGGGAGAGGTAGAGAGAGGGAGGGAAAGGAGGTAGAGAGAGAAAAGGAGAGATAGAGCAAGGGAGGGAAAGGGAGGGATGAAGAAAGGAGGGGAGGGAGAGAGGGAAAGGGGAGGGAGGGAAATGAGGTAGAGAGAAAAAGGGGGAGATAGAGCAAGGGAGGGAAAGGGATGGATGAAGAGAGGAGGGGAGGGAGGGAGGGAAAGGGGGAGGGAGAGAAAGAGGGAGGGAGGGAGGGAAGGAAGGAGGGAGATAGAACGGAGACACATGAGAGCAGGTTGAAAAAACAGACAATAAAGCTGTTGGAGGCAACAAAAGCTGCCTTGTATAACACTGTACAAGTGAGTAACAGAAGCAGGCAGATATGGTGTAGTTACATAGATCTGTTTTGCCTCGTTCTTCTTTGTATTGTTAACGTGTGCCCACGAAAAAAAAACAACAAATAGCACGCAGGAAGCATTTTTGAACATTTCAGGAAATACTATCAAATTCCAGGAAATTTGGGATTCTATGTAAGGAAAAAAATGTTGAGGTGTGGAAGCACTGGCTTGCTGTGTCCTTTATTCCACTGAAACATACTTCACCCCTGACTCACTTGATCCTACAACACAACACAAGGGTTTCTCCATTTATTGTATGGCCGCTACGGAATCTTCAGCAAGGGGAAAGATGGCAGCATCTGATTTTTGGTCAAGGCTTGAGATGATCTCAACTTCATTCTGCTCCTCTGGCCTGGTAAACCTGTCTATCAAATGTTGTCCCTTTTATCTATCAAGGGAATTCACTTCTACCATCTTGTTGATGATCTAACCATCTAGCACCAAATCCAAGGTGTAACACCCTCAAGACAACAAAACCTGATGCTCTGTTCTTCATTGCTGGCAACTTCAACAAAACTAAATTCAGAAAAGTACTCCCAAAATTCCAACAACATGTCTCCTGCTCCAAGTAGATATGAACACTCTTGATCACTGCTACACCACCAACAAATGTGGCTATAGCTGCATCCTGGCCAAATCTGTCTATTGCTCCATCTCGACCCGAAACATCACCTATTCCTTCGCTCCATAGATGCTGCCTCACCCGTTGAGTTTCTCCAGCATTTTTATCTACCATTGGTCCACCTTGGTCAGTCTGATCTTGTGTTAGTGCTTCTCTTGATGGCTTACAGACAGAGACTTAAAAGTGAGGCTCTAACAAAAAAAGTAATGGAACATATTCAAGGCCATCTGATATAGGCAATGACGATCTATCCTTGCCAGAGACATTGCGTGAATAGGGGGAAACTGTACATTTTCACCTAAAGACCAGACCCAAGGCTTTCAAAGAGGCTGATCGCATCGTGTATAAGAAGTCCAAGTGTGATCTCCACAAGGCTATCAGGGATGCCAAGAAATTCTTCTGAAACAAGTTTGAGGGTCATTTGAATTAATTGGATGCCAGGTGACTGTGGCAGTGTCTGAACACCATTGCATCTAAAAGCTGAAATCAGGGGTGATCTTGGCAACAACATATATCTGCCAATGAGCTCAATCACATGGCCATTTAGAACAGTCAAAAAAGCGAATGGTATGTTAGCTTTCATAGCAAAAGGATTTGAGTACAGGAGCAGGGAGGTTCTACTTCAGTTGTACAGGGTCTTGGTGAGACCACACCTGGAGTATTGCGTGCAGTTTTGGTCTCCAAATCTGAGGAAGGACATTATTGCCATAGAGGGAGTGCAGAGAAGGTTCACCAGACTGATTCCTGGGATGTCAGGACTGTCTTATGAAGAAAGACTGGATAGACTCGGTTTATACTCTCTGGAATTTAGGAGATTAAGAGGGGATCTTATAGAAACTTACAAAATTCTTAAGGGGTTGGACAGGCTAGATGCAGGAAGATTGTTCCCGATGTTGGGGAAGTCCAGGACAAGGGGTCACAGCTTAAGGATAAGGGGGAAATCCTTTAAGACCGAGATGAGAAAGACTTTCTTCACACAGAGAGTGGTGAGTCTCTGGAACTCTCTGCCACAGAGGGTAGTTGAGGCCAGTTCATTGGCTATATTTAAGAGTGAGTTGGATGTGGCCCTTGTGGCTAAGGGGATCAGAGGGTATGGAGAGAAGGCAGGTACGGGATACTGAGTTGGATGATCAGCCATGATCATATTGAATGGCGGTGCAGGCTCGAAGGGCTGAATGGCCTACTCCTGCACCTAATTTCTATGTTTCTATGTTTCTATGTTTCTAACAGTCAGAGATCCACCTAGGTGTGCCCATTACCAACTGGCTTTGTCCCATCTATCTCAGTGGCAGAAGCCAAATGAACATAGGACATAGGAACAGGTCCTTCAGCCCACAATGACCCAAACATGATGCCAAGTTGAACTAATCTTCTCTGCCTCCTGTGATCTCTCTCCCTCCATTCCCTGCATCTCCATGTGCCCATCTAAAAGCCTCTTTTAAACGCCATGATCACACCTCAGGTGCTGTCACATGCACTTACTCTTAACTTTATCCCATTCAGTTATACTGTTATTGTACTTTAATATTCTTTTGCACTGTTTGGAATTTGCACAAGAATCTTGCACTATTCTGCTGCTTTGCACTCATCATTGTGTTATCATACATATACTATTTATTCTGTGTGCTCTGTTCTTCTTATACTTTAGCTTAGTTTTCTTAAATATCATTCCCATGTGTGTGTAATGGCCCTGTCCCACGGTACGAGTTCATTACAAGAGCTCTCCCGAGTTTAAAAAAAATCAAACTCGTATCATAGAAACATAGAAAATAGGTACAGGAGTAGGCCATTCGGCCCTTCAAGCCTGCACCGCCATTCAATATGATCTTGGCTGATCATCCAACTCAGTATCCTGTACCTGCCTTCTCTCCACGGAGAATGAACGTAGCGGGCATGTCGGAGCTCGGGGACGACTCTAGCGCTAACGGCAGGTACTCGGGAAAGCTGGCTAACGGCAGGTAAGCACAGGAAGATTCGTGAAGATGTTTCAGCATGATGAAAAATGTCTACGAGAGCCCCGAGTACCAACGAGTGGCCATTACCGTAAATAACCGAGTTCGAATCAGGGCAAACTCGGGAGAACTCTTGGAATGAACACGTACCGTGGGACAGGGGTTTAACTTGTTTCCTCTGGCTACCTCATGTCTGTTTCAACAAGATGCCAGTGGTCCTCCACACTCACTCACTCACTCCACAATCAAGCTGCACAAATCCGAGACACTAAAGTAATCGATTCACTTTGAAATTAAGTAATCAAGTGGCCTTGGTTCACTTGAGCAAAAGTAATTTCAACCTGAAATGTTACTTTGTTGATATCTGATCTTTAAAACGGAGTCAAAGACAGGTTCACTAATGTTAATTGAGATTTGTATATTTAATAGTAAGATTAAACGAGAACTTGCCAAGTTTGAAGGTTGATCTGTATTTTACGAGGAGTCGCGGTGAGGGACTTCGTGAAGACCCCGCCAGCACGCATGCGCGGCATCCTTCAAAGCAGCAGTGTGGAATCACAGAAACACATCATGACTAAAAATAGTAAGATGAAGAACGTAGAACTTCCTAGTTGACCTTATGATAGAGGGTGGGAGCGGTGGGCACGAAATCCCTCACCGCGACTCCTCGTAAAATACAGATCAACCTTCAAACTTGGTAAGTTCTCGTTTAATCTTACTATTTTACTTCGGAGTCACGTGAGTGACTTCGTGAAGATTTCAAAGCTCTGTGATTTCACGCCCTGGACAATGTCCATGCTTATCACACTGCCGCCAGTCTGATGGAGGAAGGCTGTTAATGCAGTTCAGTTGAAACTGGCTGAAAAATCAACACAATTTATTAATCAAATAAACAACAAATAACCCCTAATTCGGGGACAGACATTCACTGAGCGGTTCCCAGGATAGCTTCTGCGAATGTCGCAGGGGCGACCAGTGGCTTGTTGTAGAACCGTTGAAAGGTTTCTTCACTGGCCCAGCCCGCGGTGGCGAGGATGTGGTCCATGGGCACCTCCATGGCCCTCGCCGCTGATGTGGATGCAGCCCTGGTGGAATGAGACTTAAAAATGTTAGTAGCAACTCCTGCTGCATCCAGCACCACCCTGAGCCACCTGGCGATAGTCTGTACAGTCACCCGATGATGCGGAGGTTTGTGGCTGATGAGGAGCCCCTGTTCCTTCATCCTGATAACTCCTGTAACTCGGATGTGGTGGTGGAGATGGGTGACTATGCAGAGAGTGGCATCTACAGGGTACGCCCGAAATTCCAACTGCAGCCCATGCGCCCCTGGCCTGTGCTGCTTCAATAATTCTTGGACAAAGAAATTTATTTGACCAGGGGTGGCCACCATGCTGTCCAGTCGCAGTTTTTGTAACGTCTGGACTCGTTGGGCTATAGTCAGTGCCATCAGCATCATCACCTTGAGGGTGAGCTGTTTCAGTGGTAGCTCATTCATTGGAGCCCAGCTCCGCAGTAGGGTCAGCACGATCCCCACATCCCACGTTACAGAATATCTGGGTCGCGGAGGGTTGGTGTTGAACACTCCCCTCATTAGTTTAGACACCAGGTGGTTGGAGCTGACACCTATATCCAGGTATGAGGACAGCGCACTCCTGGCGCTGTTGATGGCACTGTAGCTGAGGCCAGCATCGAAATGGAGGCCAGCTAGAAACTCCAGGACATCAGGTATCGTTGCCGAGTTGGAAGTCTTGTTAGTCCGGGCACAGAATGCCTCCCACTTCCTGATTTGGGTGAGGTACTGTTTCCGAGTTGATTCTCGGCATGATGCGGCGATAAGTTCTATGGCTCGTGATGAGATGCCCGCCCGGATGAGTGGTCTTTTCAGAACCTGCAGGCCAACAAGTTTAAGTGACCATGGCAAGGATGACTAACCCCCGTAATGGGGTGAGTAATCAATTTGGGATGTTTCCCAATCGCCATCCATGGTTGTTTTAAAATTTTAATGACCATCGGGTACCATGGTTGTGTAGGCCAGTCGGGAATGATCAATATGCCAGTTGCAGAGTCCAGTTTAATTTTCTGCAATACCCGACTGATGAGGCAGAATGGGGGAAATGCGTAGCATTTCCCCCATGGATAAAAAATGCATCCATTGCTATTGCCCCAGGGTCTGGTTCCCACGACACATACGTTGGTATCTGATGGTTCAGCCTGGACGCAAATAGGTCAATATCTGGTGTCCCATAGTGAGCTATAATGTCTCCAAAAATTTGGGGGTTCAACATCCACTCGATGTTGTCATTGAATACTCGTGACCTGGTGTCCGCCACTGTATTAAGCTTCCCAGGCAAATAGGTCGCAGTAATCCAAATATTCCTCTCAATGCACCAGTGCCAAATCGTGTTAGCCAATTCATCACAAGATAGCGTCCTGATACCACCCATATGATTGATGTAAGCCACCACTGTAGTATTATCTATTTGAAGGCGGACATGTAAATCCCGTGAATTAGTACAGTAAGCCCGCAGTCCATGAAATTCCCCCAGCATTTCTATATAGTTTATCCCGTGTGACTCCAGGAATGTAGACTCATGAGAGTTCCATCTGCCACCACAACTGGACATCGTATCAGTTGCTCCCCAGCCTTGTGCGCTTGTGTCAGTTTGTAGCACAACATCAGGGTTGCTTACCATGATGGGTCTATGACACTCTCTAATATTGTCAACCCACCATTGTAGCTCGTTTCTAGCTTTCGGTGGTAACCGAATTGGCCGATCAAAGTGCCCAGCATTTGTTTTTAATGCTGTGATCTTTGTTCTTTGTAAATTTCGGTAGTGTAGTGGTCCGAATTGTGCAGCTGGGAATGTAGCTACCAATTTCCCTATACCTTTTGCTGTTTGCCGAATGGTCGGTACCCTGGCGCAAGTAAGACTGTGGCACTCTTCTTTTATAGCAGTAGCTTTATTGGTTGGGATGGTAATCTTCATTAAATTGGTGTCTAGGGTGAACCCCAAATAATCCATAACCCGTACCGGGTGCAATTTTGATTTGTCTGGATGGATTACAAACCCCAGCTTCTCGAAAAGAGCCTTAGTTGCAGCCACTCCTTGAATTGCCAATTGGAGGGTCTGACCCACTATAAGGATATCATCCAAATATGCCATTACTATATAATTTTGTTGTCGGAGAAGAGCCAATATAGGTTTTACCAATTTTGTAAACAGCCTAGGGGCTGTGGTGATTCCATTGGGCAATGCCTTGTATTCCCATAATTGACCCTTCCAGACAAACTTCAGGAATTTTCTGTGAGCCTCAGAGATGGGCACCGTATAGTATGCATCTTTCAAATCAATGCATGCCATAACGTACCCTGGGTAAAGCATCTGCTTGGCTGTTTCTAAAGTATCCATTTTGAAATGGGTATATTGTACAAAAGTGTTCAGCTCAGTTAAGTCTATTATAATCCGACATCCCCCATCTTTTTTAATTCTGGTGAAGATGTTGGACACAAACTCAATAGGTTCATGCTTGGTTTTGCCAATTACCCCTTTTGCTGCTAGCATATAATTTCAGCATGTCCTGCCTCCACCTCTTTTTGGGATAGAGTAAAATTCCTATGAGGCGAATGCTGGGTAGGGGGATTTATACCTCCAATAAATTCTATAACATACCCTTGAACACTTTGTAAAATAAACTCATCTGTGGTGACAGTTTTCCATATGTCCAAAAAAGCCCGCAATCGCCCACCTATTCGTGTAGGAGGGGATGCTACGGCGTGAGAGGAACCAGACCCCCTTACCTCCATGGTTAACGGCGGTTCCGTACGTACGGTGTTTTGGGTGGACGTTGTGGAGGTTGACGGGGCGGCGGCCGCATCTTCCATGCAGGCCGCTGTTGGCCTTGCCCTAAAAAAGGTCGTTGTGCTTGCGGAAGTGGAGGTAGGTAGGACCTTTGTGTCCTGTCCGGCAGTCGAGGTTTCCAGGTTGTGTTTGGCTGTTGCCGGTGGTATGGGTGAAGTCTGGCCGTCGGAGGTTTCATGAGGCCAGCTGTTTTGGCCTCCTTGTCCAGTTCCTTCACCTGTTTAGACAGGTCTCCAAACAACTGATGCGGCGGTGGAGCGGTTGATGGTCGGCACAACCCCGCGAATTTGGGGTTGGGTGTGGGCTTTATGGAGCTCTTATGCAGGCAGTTTATCTCATACTGGGCATTGCATAGGAGTGCCAGTGCATCTTGCTGTTCACTGGACACATTATCCCTGTCCAGGGTCCTAGCAAACGCCGTTATGCCCGTGGAGAGAACCTTTAAGATACGCTGGAGGCGGACATCCTGCATCCTGGTGGCCGTACTCAAGTGTCCCCAGATCTGGGCATTAACCAAGGGCACACTGAGGTTGATGCAGTTCTCAGGCGGTTTTATTTTCTCCAAGGTATCATTGAGAACCTGACTCTGAAGTTGGTGCGTAGTCAGGTAATCAATGGTGCCCGCCAATTTGTGGTGCAGAGGTTCACCTGTCTGTGTAGTAGCGGCAAACTTACCCACCACATCCAGCATATCCTCCTCATGCTCTGGCTCAGCGGTCACTGGCTGTCAGGTTCTCAATGATACCTTGGAGAAACGTGGCTCCCCGGAGTCCGTGCAGGCTTACCTCCACACTTGCCCATCTTTTGGCGTGGAGGCGCATGGTCGGCCGCTCCCAGAGCTGAGCTGACCGACCGTCTACTGCTGCCACCTCCGCCCTTGACCGCAGCCTGACAGGGTGTTTTGTCGGCGGTATCTGCTCCTGCAGGCCTAGTCGACGCAGCAGTGGAGCTGCCAGATTGCACTACGGCAGATCTCCCTGGCAGTGGTACGTGTTGGTGCACTTTTGCAGGGCTCCCCTGTCGTGCAGCTGTCCCCCGGCCCAGCCCCCTCGGGTCCTCTGGACTCGGGGAGAGGTCGCTTGTGAAGAGCGAGGCCCCTTAGCACGTACCTGTTTCCCCCCTCTTTTCTTGGGGGAAGGGGGCTCGAAGTCTGGATCCGTTGCATCCAGCTCCGGGGCGGCAAACCACTCAGGTGAGTCGGGCGCTAAAGTAGCGGGAGTGCCCGGCTTCCGCATTCCTGCCCCCACATGCCTCGAAGCTGCCGGGGACAAGGGCCGTTGGCTGGTCGATGCAGCTCGGCTCCTCGACAGCGTCGCCTTCCTCTTGCCCTTGTCCATCCTGTGGAGTAAAGGTAAGTACTTACCTGCCGGCCTTATGAAGGAGCCCGAGGAGAGAGCGCACTCCCCCCCCCCAGCCTGCCGATGCAAATGCGCGCGACGATATGCCGCGCATGCGTGCTGGCGGGGTCTTCACGAAGTCACTCACGTGACTCCGAAGTAAAATTAAGCTTTTCTTTTCATGCAATCAACCAATATGAAGCTTCTCACAACCTTTGTGTCATAATGTTGGGAATTATATTATCCATTTAAAGTGACATTACCAATTTATTCCTTCTATGGTCATGGATTCTGTTGGTTCCCATTTTCAAGGTTTATTCATGAAGAGATTGAATGGCATTGAATCACACTAATCGCCATAGATCTGTATGTAACATGGAATAGTGGAAGGGATGCAGAAAATAAATAAGTACAAATATATGTAGAAACAATATCCTGTTTGCTTGACAGTTTTTTTCCACTCTATTTGCAGTTGCTCAAAGGGAGAAGTATAATAGACAGATAGGTAAGTTCCAGAATAATGAGGGTTCAAAAGATGTAAAGGTAATGATAGAAGGGAAATCTAGTAAGAGACAATGAAGTTTCAAGGAGTACATCAATGAATAGACACATAGAACCAAAGAACAGGCCAAATATTTAATACACGCCCTTAAATTCAAAATTAATTGCGTAATTTATATGCAGGAGTATAGTCTGGCATCTGATGCAGTTTTGAACAAATACAAATATTTCCCTTTAAAAAGATGGCCCAAAGAATTGTCTGCCTGTTCAGGTCAACTTATACGATCAAATGATATGGTATGAAGTAGCTTCTTGATTTATGACAAACATTTACCTCTCAGTTAATATCCTGAAAACATATAAATGAAAAATTACACAAAATACATTGTGTTGGAAATTGTATTGGTTATTACTTCTTAATGGTTTTAAAATAGTAATGTCACCTTAATGTGGTTGTATTAATAATGAGCAAGAACTTCACAGTAAGAGTCTCATAATAGCAATGTTGTGTTTCATTGTGTAACACCATGGTGCAATGCATCTACTCCTGTTGATATACTGCAAATTCTTGCAGCTGTCAGTATTCAGCCTAGCTGGTACAATCTTTGCAGCCAACCCCGACAGGGGCCACCTTTGCAGCAAGTATCATTTTTCCAGAGAGTGGAGTGATGCTGCAAAGTGAATGGGTGCAGCAGGGATTCCTCTGCCATCAATGCACCAAGCCAAAGGATTAACAATATACATATAGTCTGGCTGAGCTTACAGTAGCTAGTATTCCTTATGAGTGTACTGTCAGCTACCCAGTCTTAAATCCTCTGCCTCAGTCAGTAGAAATCCTATATTTTGCCATAATGCCACATTTCCTCCTGTCGCCAAAGGTCTTTGGACATGCACGCTACAACCCTGTACCTCAATATCCTGCCATTTTCCATGCATTTCCCTATTTTGTTTAGCCTCCCAAACTTCACTATTTAACTATTTTCCACTAAATATATTGTATTGTATTGTAATTGTACTGTAATAAAATAATTAGCCAAGTATGTAAAAACATACAAGGAATGTGATTTGTCATACAGTCATACCAAAAAAGCAAAAGACATACAACTACATAAACATTAACATAAACATCCACCACAGCACACTGTGGTGGAAGGCAATAACTTATTATCTTCTTCCCTCCTTTTCTCCTGTGGTCGAGGCAGTTGAACCATCTGCAGTCAGGACGACCGGAGCTCCTGTAACCGGGGCGATAGAAGCTCCCATGGTTGGAGCTCCCGAAGTCAATCCCTAACAAAGGGACCGCCAGCTCCACGATGTTAGGCCACAGTGTGGACGGAGATACGATACAGAAAAAGTCGCATCTCCGTCGAAGAAAGAGATTTTTAAAAGTTTCCCCGCCCCACCGTCCAGATAATACAAAACTAGAGATATATTGAAACATACATTTAAAAACAGACTAAAAACAACAAAAGAAGAAAGAGACGAGACTGTTGGCGAGGCTGCCATCATATGGCGCCACCTGGTGGTGATCACCAGCTGATTGGTATCAAAGTAATGTTCTCCAGTTCAATAAGAAATGTGACTGAATCATTCTTGCCATCTGCACATTCTAATATATTGTTAAATTATTCTTCCTCTGATTTCTCCTGTAAATTGAAATTACCACACATTAATTTACCCTACTAATATATTCATTCAATTCTGATATTCCTCTAACTTCTCTCCTGGACTCCATTGCTTCACATTGCAAACATAATGAAAAACACACTGTGTGGAGTTAATTGCCACAATATCACAAATGTTCCTTTTGTTATCTATTTCCTGAATTATGTATATTATAAGATTTGTATGTTTTTGACATGTCTTCTTACACTTAATTTTCTATGGACACAGTTTTGTTTAGAACTTCTTTCAACTTTTTGTTTACAGAGCAAACACCCCTGCATTTTGATTTCACTAATCCGCAAGACACCTACCGGAGGTACGAAGCAGGCAGCAGGGAACTGGCAATGAGGAGACAATGTGCCTCTCAAATGGATAACGCGTTGAAAATAAAAAAGGCGGCTGACATGAAGGTTGCGACAATCCAAAGGAAAATCCAAGAAATAGACAATAAATTGCATTCCCCTGGTGTGCCGGCGTCAATACGACAAGAGTTGAAGCAACAACTACTGATGCTAGATTTGGACCTTCAACGTCACAGAGAACAGGCAACAATGATAGATGACAGAATAGCAATGCTACCAAGCGCAAAACCGCAAGATACAGGTGAAAGTAAGTGTCAAAATATGCAAACCCAATATTTCCCAAACCTAAGAGATTGGAATTCATTTGTTCTTTGCACTCTATAGAGTGAGCCATCATGAACCCCAGCAATTGTCCTGTGCCATCAAAGTAACTGTAGATACAATGCAGAGATAGATTCAATGGTGACTGGGACTCTTAAGAATGTCTGTTTCAGACCAAGTACACCTTGGAATGGGGGTGGAGTAGTTAGGAGGGTGAGCTTCAGATTTTTGGAACCTTTTCTGGGGAACATCAGACTTGTGTAAGCTGGACAAATTATACATGATCCTTTGCAAAGGGTTCAAACTAATGTGGCAGTGGACTGAGTAGATGTACAATTGGGACATGGTACAGTGACAATAGAAAGAAAACTAGTTAGTAGAACAGACATGGGCATATTTAGGAAATAAAGAATAAGCCACATCTATTTTAATGCAATTGATATGGCGAGTAAGGCAGATGTTTTCATCAGCACATAGGAATATGAGATAGTTGCTATTGCCAAGAAGGGCATAATTGGCAGTTTATCATTCCAGGACACAGATGTTTCAGGCTTGGATGAGAATGGAAAAGAGGGCATGGCAAAGAGTTAGAGATATTCACCACAGCTATTTCAACCATCAAGAACATATCCATACTAATTCCATTAGCTAGCGCTTGGCCCACAGCCCTCTATGTCTTGGCAATTCAGTTCAGCTCAGTTCAATTTAATATATTGGCACGTGTACCGAGGTACAGTGAAAAGCTTTTGTTCCATACTAACCAGTCAGCGGAAAGTCAATACATGATTATAATCGATCCATTTACGGTGTATAGATACATGATGTGGAAATCATGTTTAATGCAAGGTAAAGCCAGCAAAGTCCGACCAAAGATAGTCCGAGGATCACCAAAGAGGTAGATGGTAGATAGTAGTTCAGAACTGTTCTCTAGTTGTGGTAGGATGATTCAGTTGCCTGATAACAGCTGGGAGAAACTGTCCCTGAATCTGGAGGTGTGCATTTCCACACTTCTATACCTTTTGCCCAATGGGAGAAGGGAGAAAAAGGAGTGGCCGGGGTGCGACTCGTCCTTGATTGTGCTGCTGGCCTTCCGAGGCAGCGTGAAGCGTAAATAGAGTTAATGGAAGGAAGGTTGGTTTATGTGATGATCTGGACTGCGTCCACAATTCGTTGCAATTTCTCATGGTCTTGGACGAGCGTTCCCAAACCAAGCTGTGATGTGATGCACATGATAACATAATTTTTATGACGCATCTGCCGAAATTGGTGAGAGTTGTTGGGGACTTGCCGAACTTCCTAAACCTTCTAAGTTGGTGTACTTTCATGGTCATTGCCTCAATATGGGTGATTCAGGAGAAGTTGTTGGTGATATAGACTATTAGAATTCAAGTGTCATCTAAACACTTCTTAAATGCTGTGAGACTCACAGCTCATCTTACCGACTCATCCTGTAGCGTGAATACCCATCTTACTGACAATAACAGTCTCAATTTTTGTATAATTATGATTATATTTCCTATTTTCACATTCAAGTCATGAATGTGAAAATATTCAAGTCATGAATGTGAAAAGGTGGTATGGAGAGAAGGCAGGTACAGGATACTGAGTTGGATGATCAGCCATGATCATATTGAATGGCGGTGCAGGCCCGAAGGGCCGAATGGCCTACGCCTGCACCTAATTTCTATGTTTCTATGAATGTATACAGCAGCAACAACTGTATTTAAAATTACACACCTTAAAGATTAAGTGTCTGGTAGAATTTAAGACTGCACAAATAATTAATAAAGCAAAAAATAAACTGCTACCTGTAAACATACAAAAACTGTTCAAATCAGAGAGGGGGGTTATAACTTTAGAGGGAAACTAAACTTGAAACAGCATTATGCTCGGACCCATTTAAAAAGTATGTGTATTTCCATTTGTGGGGTGGTTTTGTGGAATGGTCTTGACGAAACGATTAAACAAAGTATGAAAATAATGCAATTTAAAAAAATGTACAAAAGATATATCCTTGAAAAGTACAGTAATGAGGAAGGAGAATGTAAATCTCACAGATGTTAATGGTGCTTGTTGTTTTGTTCTTTTATTTTATTTTATTTTATTTTTTATTTTTTATTAATAGCTTGATTGGAGTAGTTTTATTTGAATTGTCTGTTTAGTTTATTTTATTGTATTTTGCATTTGTTAATGGTGAAGAATGGGGGTAGGACTTGACAAGCATAGGCTTCTTCCTATCCCTTTTCGAACGAGTCCAATGTGTATTATGTTGAAATTGGCTTTTGATTTCTTAATTTATGTATATACATATATGTTATGTATATGTGTATGTGTGTAAATGTGTATATGTATGTATATATATATGTACATGTATATGTATGTATGTGTGTATGTATATATATATATATATATATATATATATATATATATATATATATATATATAATTTTATTTTTATTTATTCATTTTCATCTTTTTTTTTCTTCTCTTTTTTTTAAATCATTCGAAATAATATAATGTAAAGATTAAAGATTTAAAACTCTAGTGCCTACCCTCTGATTCCTATTACTACATTAGATTTGG
Organism: Okamejei kenojei; assembly: GCA_035221665.1. NCBI lineage: Eukaryota > Metazoa > Chordata > Chondrichthyes > Rajiformes > Rajidae > Okamejei > Okamejei kenojei. Next base: position 4,087,527 of record CM069132.1, on the reverse strand, counting down.
ATCCCATAACCTCTAACCCTTTACACCAATTTCCCATGTGAGATCTTCTGGGAGGCCTTAATGAAGTCCATGTAGACTACATGGACTACAATGCCCTCATTGTGTTATTTCATATATTATTTGCCTCTTCAAGATTTCCCCATGATAACTCCATGTGATAATTACTCTCTGCCTGTCCAAGTGTAAATTAATCTTGTCACTCAATTTTTTTTAATAACTTCCCTATCACTTATATTCACTGGCCTAATTACTTGGCTTCTTCCTATTGTGCACTGTGCAAATATCTCGAAGCACCGATCTGGTCAATTATATGTTTTCTTTTTGTAATGGCAAAAGTCAGTGGCTAATGAGAGATCCATTAACCATCTGTCAGACAATTATAACCTGACACTCAATACCATGGAACATAAGAACATAAAACTGTTTAGAGTATTGTGTATAATTCTGGTCCCTATATTAATGGAAGAAGGCAGTTGTCATGGAGAGCGTGCAGAAAATATTCACCAGAATTTTACATCGAATGGATGGCTGTATTTATAAGGATAGGCTGGGTTTATTTTCACTTCAATATAGGAGACTATAGAGAGGTTTACAAAATAATGAGAGGTAGAGAGGTTTACAAAATAATGAGAGGCACAGATATGGTATAGTCAGATTCCTTTTCCCAGGGCAGGGGAATCTAAAATTAGCAGGCACACTTTTAAGGAGAGGGGGAAGAAAAGTAAATGAGATAGTCATGGAGCAATGCAGCACTAAAAAGGCCCTTCGGGACAACTTGTCCATGCCGACCAAGATGCTCATCTGAGCCAGTCCCATTCCCCGAATTTATCCAATATCCCTCCAAACCTTTCCTTTCCATGTACTCGATCACATGACTTTTAAATGTTATTGTATCAGAAATGTTTTGAGACTCGCAGCTCATCTTTCCAACTCATCCTGTAGCCTGAATATCCATCTTTGGCAGCTCATTCCATCTACACATTACCCATTGTGTGAAGAGGTTTCTCCTCCTCAATCCCTTTTAAATCTTTCCTCCCTCTCCCCAAACCTATGCCCTCTAGATTGTGATACCCTTAGCCTGGGTATGACCGTGTACCTTCACCTTATCAATAGTCATCATGATCTAATACACCACTATAGATCACCCCACGCTCCAAGGAATAAAGTCTTGGTTCATAACTGAGGGTGAGGTTACTTTCCATCCAGGTCCTCATTCATTGCCAGAGTGAGGCCCCCACATGCAAACTGGAGGAACAGCAATTCATGTCCCACATAGGTAGCCTGATAGTATGAACAGTATGAAGATGCTAATTCTCTAACTGTTGGTAATTACAACCCCCTCTCTTCCCGTCGCACACCCCTCCTTTCATTTCCCCTGTGCCCCATCTGGACTTGCACCTATTTCCCTTCCCCTCCACCTATATTCCTTTCTCTAGCTTCACAATTTGGTACTCTTCAAACTTTTTGTCTCACACCTTCTGTCTTTTTTTGTTCTGCTGGTAACTAAAATAAATCCATTTTTCCCTGCAGCAGGAATCCTAAAAATGATATGCATAAACAGACACTACCTTATATTCTTTATCTGTTGTTATTATTTGGTTTATTTTGATGTCCAGTTAACCTTTGATTATCTATTTAATAGTACACATAAAACCCGACACACGTCGACCTGGTGATGCGTGCCTTCCTCAGGGCTTTGTCCTTCAAGCCCCACCAAAAAGAAAGAGAGCAGCAGGTAAGTACTGAAATGTTGATATGCTTGCTTCAGATAGTCTTGCTCTGCTACAGCTATATAAAGAGTAAGAAAAAGGCAAAAGTAGACATTAGACCGCTGGAGAATGATGCAGGATAAGTGATAATGGGGAATAAAGAAATGGCAGAGGAATTGAATAACTTATTTGCATCAGTCTTCACAGTGGAAGACACCAGCAACGTGCCTGAAATTCAAGAGAGTCAGGGTGTGGAAGTTTGTGGAGTGGTGAGGTGATTGGGAAGCTGAAAGGGCTCAATGTAGATAAAGTCACTTGGACCGGATGGACTGCACCCTAAGGTTCTGAAAGAAATGGCTTTAGAGGCATCAATAGAGGTATTTCAAGAATCACTAGAGTGGTTTCAGACGATTGGAAAATTACCAATATTACCCTGCTGCACAAGAAGGGAGCAAAGCAGAATAGTGGGAACTATTGGCCGGTTAGTCTGACGTCAGTGGTTGGGAAGATTTTAAACCCCATTATAAAAGATGAGGCTGTGAGTACATAGAAAAGTTCATGATAAAATAGGCCGAAGTCAGCATGGCTTTGTGAAGGGGAGTTCCTGACTGAAGAAGTAAGTAGAAGGACAGACAAAGGAACGTCAGTGGATGTTGTAAACCTAGATTTTCAGAACGCTTTAGGTAAGGTTCCACACATTTGGCTGCTGTGGAAGATGAGAGCTCATGGTATCAAAGGGCAGATACTGGCATGGATAGCAGGTTGGCTGGATGGCAGAGAGTGGCAATAAAGGGGGGCTTTTTCAGGTTGGCTGCCAGTGACTAGCGGAGTTCCGCAGGGGTTGGTGCTGGGTCCGCTGCTCTTCACGTTGTATATTAACGATTTTGATTAAGGGGATTGAAGGCTTTGTGGCCAAGTTTGCAGATGAGATACGAAAATAGGTGGAGGGGCAGGTAGTGTACGGAAAGCAGGGACTCTGCAGAAGGACTGGGACAGGTTGAGAGAGTGGGCAGAGAAGTGGCAGTTGGAATATAGTGTAGCTAAGTGTGTAGTCATGCATTTTGGTAGTAGGAATAAAGGCGTAGACTTTTCTAAATGGGGAGAGAATCCAGAAATTGTAAGTGCTAAGGGACCTGGGAGCGCTGGTGCAGGATTCTCAAAAAGTTAATTTGCAAGTTGAATCATAGAAAAATAGGTGCAGGAGTAGGCCCTTCGCCCCTTTGAGCCAGCACCACTATTCAATATGATCGTGGCTGATCATTTAAAATCAGTACCCCGTTCCAGCTTTCTCCTCATATCCCTTGATTCCTTTAGCCCTAAGAGCTAATGGGCCTGTCCCACTTAGGTGACCTTTAAGGCAAGTGCAGGAGACTCAGCGCTCGCCACATGGTCGCCACATGTTCGCTGGTGGTCTCTGGTGAGTCTGCTTCATGGTCGCGAGGAGTTCCCGCATTCTGGGAACTAGTCACAGCCTCAGTATGGTCGCCGCAAATTTTTCAACATGTTGAAAATTTTTCTGCGACCAAAAATTGGTTGCCATGGAGAAAATCGACAATTCTGTAGTCGTAGGTGCAGTTGTAGTGGGGTCGCCGTGCAGTTATAGGTAGTCGAGGTAGTTTTAGTTAATCGCCTTTGCTGACCGGTCATTTTAATTGGCTCATTGGGGAAAAAAAACGTAAGCAGGAGTTGTACAGTCATATAATTAAAAGCAGAACCAAGGATAACCGACTGGTAATGTTAAATGTCTGCCGAACTTCAGTGTATCTCTGGCTTATTGAAAGTTGCCTGGCTTCTTAAAAGTGTCTCCACTCCTTCTCCCCCCTTCCCTTACTCTCCCTCGTCTTTTAAAGGACTTACCGTTCACTGTGCTTTAGCCGTCTTCATTACAGCACCAACCTTTCTGTTCATCGCGGTGTGTGTCGGTATCACCTTGGCTTTGCACCGTGTGAATTTCAGCCAGCGCTCCCTGCCCGCTTCCCCTGGCCCCGCCTTTGCGGTGTGTCTGTGTGTGTTCCACTCTGACAGTCGCTGTTCCAGTTTCCAGTTTTTCAGGCGACTGCCGGCAACTTGACAGTCACCGGCAGTCTGCTGAAAAATCGCCTAAGTGGGACAGGCCTAGAAATCTAACTCCCTCTTGAAAACCTCCAGTGAATTGGCCTCCACTGCCTTCTGTAGCAGATAATTCCACAGATTCACAACTCTCTGGGTGAAAAAGTTATTCCTCATCTCGGTCCTACATGGCCGTCCCATTATTATTAAATTGAGACCCCTGGTTCTGGACTCCCCCAACATCGGGAGCATTTTTCCTCCAATCAGAATCAGAATCAGAATCACACTTTATTCGCCAAGTATGTTTTGCAACATTCGAGGAATTGGCCAGGTCAGTCATATAATTAAAAGTAACAGATCACTTCAAAAACACAGTGACTCCTAAGCATTCCTCACTGTGATGGACGGTGATATAAAGTTCAAATCCTTCCCTTAGTTCTTCCTTGTCCGTGTGCCTCGAGCCCCCATTGACGGGATGATCTTAACTCCCATAGCCAGCGGTGTTTGGGCCCTCCGTGTCGCTGCGATCTGCTCCTGCATCGGGGGGATGTCAGTTCCCCCACGCTGGACGATCAAACCTCGCGTCGGGGCTGGTGAACCTTCCGAGACATTGGAGCTCCCGATTCGGCCTCACCCGAGACTGTGAGCCCTTGATGTTGATTCTGCGGTGGTCGCAGTGGGAGCGATCCCAGGCAAGGGATCTGCTCCGATGTTAAGTCCGCGCCCCGTGGTGGGGCTCACGACAGTCCGAGGAGGCCTCCAGCTCCATTGATGGTAGGCCACAGAGCCCGGAGAATGTGATCTGAAAATTGATCACATCTCCGGCAAGGTAAAAACCTGAAAAAAGGTTTCCCCCGATCCCCTCCCCCCGCATAAAACAAACTGAAGAACATTAAAACAAAACTTTTAACAAACTAAAAAATAACAAAAAGAGTGAAAAGAGGAACAGACTGCCGGCAGGGCAGCCTGGTGAGGGGGATGTAATGCTGAATGAGGCTCTATCAGGCGCTGGTCAGGCTGCATTTGGAGTATTGTGAGCAATTTTGGGCACCACATCTAAGGGAAGGATGAGCTGGCCCTGAAGAGGGTCCAGAGGAGGTTTACAAGAATGATCCCAGGAATGAGTGGGTAAACATATGATTAGCGTTTGACGGCACTGGGCCTGTCCTCGCTGGAGTTTAGAAGGATGAGGAGGGACCTCATTGAAACTTACCGAATAGTGAAGGGTTTGGATAGAGTGGATTTCGAGATGTTTCCACTAGTGGGAGAGTTTAGGACTAGAAGTCATAGCATCAGAATTAAAAGGATGTTCCTTTAGGAAGGAGATGAGGAGGAATTTATTTACTCACAAGGTGGGGAATCTGTGGAATTCTTTGCCACAGAAGGCTGAGGAAGCCAAGTCAATGGATATTTTTAAGGCATAGATAGATAGATCCTTGATTAGTGCGGGTGTCAGGGGTTGTGGGGTGAGGAGGCAGGAGAATGCTGTTAGGAGGGAGAGATAGATCGGTCATGATTGAATGATGGAACAGACTTGATGGGCCGAATAGCCTAATTCTGCTCCTATCACAATGATCTTATGATATTATGACCTTACTCTGATCACAGACAACTGTGGGATTTACATCAGAATTCTGCATATTTTTTCCCATCAACGCCTCCCGACTTAAGGTCATGGAGTCATATAATGTAAAACAGCCCATTCGGCATAACTCCCCGTCCATGTTGAGTTTTTCCACTATTAGTTTATTTTATATTTCCAGCATACACATTGTATTGTCCTTATCTCCTTTCTTCTGTGCTACCCCACTCCTCCACTTTTATTTAAAAGGCTTTATAGTAAATCACACTCTTGCTTGGATCATTAAAGCGAGAAAAATATTAAGCAGTTATTTTCATGAAGGAATGTATTTTTACTTTTGTCTTATTGCCAACAGCTGGACCGAGCTCACAATCTGGCGTCTGTCCACTACCATATTCAGGTATGGCATGATTAAATACCATCATTGCAACCTCTACAGAGAATGATAGAAATACATAAGGACAGTTACCTCAATTTGAAAAGGATACAATAGGACAAATCTGGCCCAATGATTAACTGGACAATCCAGACATTACAATTTGTGGAATGTCTATATTGAGCAAGAGCATGGTTTACAGCATTTATTAACTGCAAATAGATTAAGAGACAATAGACAATAGGTGCAGGAGTAGGCCATTTGGCCCTTCAAGCCAGCACTGCCATTCAATGTGATCATGGCTGATCATCCACAATCAGTACCCCATTCCTGCCTTCTCCCCATATCCCCTATCTCCACTATCTTTGAGAGCTCTATTAAACTCTTTCTTGAAAGCATCCAGAGAATCGGCCTCAAATTCACTCTGAGGCAGAGATTTCCACAGACTCACAATTCTCTGTGTGAAAAAGTAGTTCCTCATCTCCGTTCTACATGGCTTACCCCTTATTCTTAAACTGTGACCCCTGGTTCTTGACTCCCCCAACATCGGGAACATGTTTTCCAAACCCTTAGTAATCTTATATGTTTCAATAAGATCCCCTCTCACCGTCTAAATTTCAGAGTATACAAGCCCCGCTGCTCCATTTTATCAACATATGACAGTCCCGCCTTCCCGGCAATTAACCTGTGAACCTACGGCTGCACTTCCTCAATAGCAAAAATGTCCTTCCACAAACTTTGAGACAAAAACTGCACACAATACTCCAGGGGTGGTCTCACTAGGGCCCTGTACAACTGCTGAAGGACCTCTTTACTCCTATAGTCAACCCCTCTTGTTATGAAGGCCAACATACTATTAGCTTTCTTCACTGCCTGCTTATTTTCATTGACTGATAAACAAGAACCCCCAGATCCTGTTGTACTTCCACTTTTCCCATCTTGACACCATTTAGATAATAATTTGCCTTCCTGTTTTTGCTACCAAAGTGGATAACCTCACATTTATCCACATTAAACTGCATCTGCCACTCACCCAACCTGTCCAAGTCACCCCGCATTCTCATAGCATCCTCCTCGCAGTTCACACTGTCACCCAGCTTTGCATCATCTGCAAATTTGCTAACGTTACTTGTAATCCCTTCAACTAAATCATTAATTAGAGAGGAAGGAGATTTTGGTGCAACCATGTAAAGCATTATTTAAGCCACAGCTGGAGTAGTGTACACAACTCTTCATGTTATAGGAAAGATGTAACTTTCTAGACTAAGTGGGACCCGTTGGGTCCCATCTTCACATGGGAGGGCTGGTCTCCCAACGCAACATTCCACCTCTCCACCAATTCCAATATTGCTGGCCCATGAGGGGGGGGGGGGGGCTTTCTGGAGCACTAGCACGGTGTTGTGGGCTAAAGGGTCTGGTTTCCATTGTGGGCCGAATGTATTCTTGGGCTGTGGCAGCTCAGTCACTGAGACCACCCACACACCCACACAGTTTTTTTAAACACTCATAACTTTTTTATTTTTCATCGATGGGAAAAATCCTCAGGGCCTGCTCAGTGGAGGAGCTTATGAGTAAGATGCCCAAACATCATAGCGATATATGGTAGCGTATTTTCTAAAATCAATATACACTGCAGACAAGAAGTGGTGAAGATGAGACTTTTAATTATATAGATATCATAGTTTTTGTAAAGCATTTTGTTTTTGGGAATGGTTCAGAAGCAAATAGGACTGGAATAAATAAAAATGAGTGAAGATCTGCAATTTTTGATTTTGTTATATTATTGTTCAGAAATCTGCTTATTGATAATTCGGGTGAGCATTTGGGGTGATTGATCAAAGCTGATGGTCCTTTGACCAGTGTATCAGTATTCCAATAAAAGAAGTGCATGTCACACTAACAATAGAGGGAGAGAAGTATTGTTAATGTTTCAGATCAATAAACCTTAATTAAAGTTCCAGCATGTGCAATTATTTTTTATTTTCAAATAATATTTCAATGAAAGTTAATGTTTGCCGCATTACCATTCTCATCTCCTGAAAAGCATTTGGGATTATCATGCCTTAGCATTCACAATAACTTTGCTGAAAATAAAATGTAATTGTGTTTATGTCTATTGTTAGATCGGCCAGGGGGATCACAATGACCAGAATGTGAGTAGTAGAAATAAGTAATGTTTGACATGATATGTACAAGTAATTAAGTTCTGTGTTCAACTCCAGTATAATAGCTTATGAAAGGTTTTTTGTGGTATAGGGTTGTGATGCTTTGGTTATAGAGTGGGGATAATCTGACATGGGGTGGCCAGTGTGAGGCCCACCGTAAATTGGAGGAGCAGCACCTCATATTTCGCTTGGGCAGTTTACACCCCAGCGGTATGAACATTGACTTCTCCAATTTCAGGTAGTCCCTGCTTTCTCCTCCGCTTCCCAGCTCTCCCTCCGCCCACTGTCTCCGCCTCGTCCTTTCTTCTTCCCGCCCCCCCCTCACCCTGACACCAGTCTGTAGAAGGGTCACGACCCGAAACGTTGCCTATTTCCTTCGCTCCATAGTTGTTGCCTCACCCGCTGAGTTTCTCCAGCATTTTTGTCTGCCTTCGATTTTCCAGCATCTGCAATTCCTTCTTAAGCATGGTATAGGGTGGTAATGCTTTGCAGAGTTGTTAAGTGAGGATTCAGTGTCCCGAATCATCAGGCTTTTGAGCCCCCTATCTCAGCACCGAACTACAATTGATTTTGCATAAGATTGTACTCTGTAATATGGCTTGCATTATTTTGGTCTGGTTTATAAGTACAACTTTCCTGCTGTAGGAAAGATGTGGTCAAGCTGGAAAGAGTACAGAGAAGATTTATGAGAATGTTGCTGGGAATTGACGCCTGAGCTATAGGGAGAGGTTGTCAGGCTAGAACCTTTGGCATTTAGGGGGATCTTAGAGAGGTGATCTTATGAAGGGACTAGTTAGAGTAGATGCACAGTCTTTTACCCAGAGTAGGGGAATCAAGAACCAGAAGACATAGGTTTAAGGCGAGAGGGGAAAGATTTATGGGAATTTGAGGGGCAACTTTTTCATGCAGAGGCTGATGGGTGTATGGAATAAGCTGCCAGAGGAGGTTGTTGCCAGTGGATAGTTGAGGTGGGTATATGAAATGAGCTGCAGATGAGGCCATTGAGGCAGATATTTTACCAACATTTAAAATACACTTGGACAAGTATATGGACAGGAAAGGTTTAGATGGCTATGGACTAAACATGGGTAGGTGGGACTAATATAGATGGGGAAGCCTGGTCGGCATGGGCAAAAGTAGGGCCGAAGGGCCTGTTTCCTTACAGTATGACTGACTTTACAACTGAAAACTTATAGTATATTTATTTGTTAAAATGTTGCATTTCCCGGTACCTGCAAAGCTGCAGCAAGTAAGAATTTCAATTATCTGGTACTGTGCATATGGCAATTAAACTCTCTTGACTCTTGAACATCATTTGAACATTTAAATGTAAAGCCATTCCTGACATTTGTCAGTTGCAAAAAAAATACTCCATGTTTCCAACTTCACTGCTTGATTGTTTGACAGTTTTCCAATGAAATTAGGTGAAAGTGTGGCAGAAAGTGTCCCAACATTGGTCTCCATGGACTAATCACTGTCAACTGTTCAAATAAAGATCTGTCCGTTCCCAGATTTAGCTTTCTGAGGGCCAACTGTTTTCTGTCCATGTCCTAAGTAGTGTGCTTTAATTTTGCACAGTAATTCTTGTATGAGACCTCAACATAAAGTTCTCTGAAAGTCCAAATACACCATTGCCACTAGTTCTCCCTTCTGTAGTGCTTACATCTTTATCAAATCCCAGTAGACTTTTCAAGCATGGTTTGCCTTTCACAAACCCATGCTGGCTTTGTCTGATTATATTGTTCATCTCTGAGTGAACTTTCTACCAAAATGCAACCCCTCACATTTTTCCACAGCAAATTTAATCTCCCACTCATCCACCTATCCCTACGCCAGTCTATATCCTACCTCAATTCATCATTATATTGAGATCACAATATGGCCACGTTTTGTATCAGCAGCAAATTTTGAAATTATGACTTTTATCTCATCCTGGTCAATAATGTGGTCAATGAATTAATTAATAATTTTATTGGCCAAGTATTCATATACAAGGAATTTATAATAACCATATAACCATATAACAATTACAGCACGGAGACAGGCCCTCTCGGCCCTTCCAGTCCGTGCCGACCATTTGTTTTCCCCTAGTCCCATCTACCTGCACTCAGACCATACCCCTCCATTCCCTTCACGTCCATATACCTATCCACTTTACTTTTAAATGTTAAAATCGATCCTGCCTCCACCACCTCTGCTGGAAGCTCATTCCACACAGCCACCACCCTCTGAGTAAAGAAGTTCCCCCTTTCCGGGAAATGTAACATTTGTCCTGGTGCTCTGCCCACAAGTGACAACATGACATACAGTGACAGTTACGAATGACACATAAAACATTAATAATAAAACATTATCGTTTAAACGTGAATTAAATAAAATAGTAAGATTAAACGAGAACTTACCAAGTTCGAAGGTTGATCTTTATTTTATGAGGAGTTGCGGTGAGGAATTTCATGAAGACCCCGCCAGCACGCATGCGCGACATCCTTCAAAGCAGCGGTGTGGAATCACAGAACGCACCATGACTGAAAATAGTAAGCGTAGAACTTTCCAGTTGACCTTATGATAGAGGGTGGGAGCGGAGGGCACAAAATCCCTCACCGCAACTCCTCATAAAATAAAGATCAACCTTCGAACTTGGTAAGTTCTCGTTTAATCTTACTATTTTACTTCGGAGTCTCGTGAGTGACTTCGTGAAGATTTCAAAGCTCTGTGATTTCACGCCCTGGACAATGTCCATGCTATCACACTGCCGCAATCCTGATGGAGGAAGGCTGTTAATGCAGTTCAGTCGAAACAGGCTGAAAAATAATGCATATTTATTAAACAAATAATAATAAACAGATAACCCCTAACTCGGGGACAAACATTCACTGAGCGGCTCCCAGCACAGCTTCTGCGAATGTTGCGGGGGCGACCAGTGGTTTATTGTAGAACCTTTGGAAGGTTGCTTCACTGGCCCAGCCCGCGGTGGCGAGGATGTGGTCCATGGGCACCTCCATGGCCCTCGCCGCTGATGTGGATGCAGCCCTAGTAGAATGAGATTTAAAAATGTTAGTAGCGACTCCTGCTGCACCCAACACCGCCCTCAGCCACCTGGCGATAGTCTGCACAGTCACCCGGTGATGCGGAGGTTTGTGGCTGATGAGGAGCCCCTGCTCCTTCTTCCTGATGGTTTGTGTAATTCGGATGTAGTGGTGGAGATGGGTGACTATGCAGAGGGTGGCATCAGTGGGGTACGCCCAAAACTCCAACTGCAGCCCATGAGCCCCAGGCCTGTGCTGCTTCAATAAGTCCTGGACAAAGAAATTCACCTGTGTAGGGGTGGAGACCATGCTATCCAGCCGCAGCTTTTGTAATGCTTGGACTCGTTTTTGTAATTGCTATTGCCCCAGGGTCTGGTTTCCAAGACACATACGTTGGTATCTGATGGTTCAACCTGGACGCAAAGAGGTCAATATCTGCTTTCCCATAGTGAGCTATAATGTCAGCAAAATTTTGGGGGTTCAACATCCACTCTATGTTGTCATTGAACACTCGTGACCTGGTGTCCGCCACTGTATTAAGCTTCCCTGGCAAATAGGTCGCTATAATCCAAATATTTCTCTCGATGCACCAGTGCCAAATTGTGTTTGCCAATTCATCACAAGATAGCGACCTGATACCACCCATATGATTGATATAAGCCACCATCGTTGTGTTATCTATTTGGAGGCGGACATGTAAGTCCCGTGAGTTAGTACAGTAAGCCCGCAGTCCATGGAAAGCCCCTAACATCTCAATATAATTTATCCCTTGTGACTGAAGGAGGGTAGACTCATGAGAGTCCCATCTGGCACCACAACTGGACATGGTGTCAGTTGCACCCCAGCCTTGTGCGCTTGCGTCAGTCTGTAGCACGACAGATGGGTTGCTTACTATGATGGGTCTGTGACACTCACTAATATTGTCAATCCACCATTGTAGCTCGGCTCTAGCCTTTTGTGGTAATCGGATTGGTCGATCCAAGTGCCCAGCATTTGCTTTTAATGCTGCGATCTTTGTTCTTTGTAAATTTTGGTAATGTAATGGGCCGAATTGCGCAGCTGAGAATGTAGCTACCAGCTTCCCAATTACTTTTGCCGTTTGCTGAATGGTTGGAACCCTGGCGCAAGCAAGGCTGTGGCACGCCTCTTTTCTGGGATAGTGATCATCATTAAGGTTGTGTCAAGGGTGAAACCCAGGTAATCCATAATTTGAGAGGGGTGCAGTTTAAATTTGTCTGGATGGGTTACAAACCTTAGCTTCTCGAATAAAGATTTAGTCGTTGTAACTGCCTGTGTAGCCAATTGGTCTCTCCCACGATAAGGATATCATCTAAATATGCCATGACAATGTAATTTTGTTGTCGGAGGAGGGCCAATATAGGTTTCATTAATTTGGTAAATAGTCTGCGGGCTGTGGTGAGCCCATTAGGCAATGCTTTGTATTCCCACAACTGTTCCTTCCAGACAAATTTCAGAAACTTTCTGTGCGATTCAGTGATGGGCACTGTATAGTATGCATCTTTTAAATCGATGCAGGCCATAAAGTACCCCGGGTAAAGCATCTGCTTGGCTGTTTCGAAGGTATCCATTTTAAAGTGGGTATATTGTACAAAAGTGTCCAGCTCAGTTAGGTCTGTAATAATCCGACACCCCCCATCTTTTTTGGTTTTGGTGAAGATGTTGGACACAAATTCAAGGGGTTCGTGCGTTGTTTTCCCTTTGGCTGCGAGCCATAAGATTTTGGCATGTCCTGCCTCAACCTCATTTTGAGAGAGTGTAAATTTTCGATGAGGCGAATGCTGGGTAGAGGGAAATTGACCATCGATAAATTCTATGACATAACCTTGAACACTTTGTAGAATAAATACGTCAGTGGTGATAGTGTCCCAAACTCCCCGAAAAGCCTGCAACCATCCCCCAATTTGTGCAGGAAGAGATGCTACTGTCTGAGAGGAACCAGACCCCCTTACCTCCATGGTTAACGGCGGGTCCTGGCGTATGGCGTTTTGGGGGGACGTTGCGGTGGTTGTCGGGATGGCGGCCACATCTTCCATGCGGGCCGCTGCAGGCCTTGCCCTAAAAAAGGCCGCTGTGGTTGGGGAAGTGGAGGGGGATAGGCCCTTGGCGTCCTATCCGGCTGCCGCGGTTTCCAAGTAGTGTGTGGTTGTTGATGGTGATATGGGTGGGGTTTAGTCGGAGGAGGTTTCATAAGGCCCGCTGTCTTGGCCTCCTCGCCTAGTTCCTTGACTTGTTTGGAAAGATCTGTTCCAAACAGTTGATGAGGTGGCACAACCCCGCAAATTTGGGGTTGAGAGTGGGCCGGATGGAGCTCTTGCGCAGGCAGTTTATTTCGAACTGGGCGTTGCATAAAAGTGCCAGGGCATCCTGCTGCTCGCTGGACACATTGTCCCCATCGAGGGTCCTGGCATACGCCGTAATGCCCGTGGAGAGGAGCTTCAGGATACGCTGGAGACGGACATCCTGCATCTTGGTGGCCGTGCTCAAATGTCCCCAGGTCTGAGCATTGACCGTAGGAACACTGAGGTTGATGCAGTTCTCAGGTGGTTTGATTTTCTCCATTGTCTCATTAAGTACCTGACCCTGAAGCTGGTAAGTGGTCAGGTAATTAATGGTGCCCGCCAGTTTTGGGTGCAGGGGATCCCCAGTGTGTGTGGCCGTGGCAAATTTGCCCACCACGTCCAGCATGTCCTCCTCGTGCTCTGGCTCTGCGGTCTCCGGCAGTCCCGGGTCGTCTTCGAAAGCAGCAGCCGGGCAACTGCCGGCACTCCTGGCTGGTGAAGACGAGAAGCTGAGTGGACTCCTGGCGCGGCTTGTAGAGGCCCGCGAGTCCCGTTCATCCCAGTCCCTGTCCCGCTGGAGGAGTTGCTCCACTAAGAGCTCCAACCGCTCAATGCGACCGTCCCTTCTATTTGCAGCGGACAATCCGACTTCCCCAGGCCCTGCGAATTCACTGGGGCTTCCACCATCGGACCACACCTCCGTAAGGTGCAGACTAGGGTCCGATGGCAGGTCGTCGTGGCCTACCGCCCCTGTAGGCTCATACGACTCCCGCACGGACTCTCCGCTAGTCTGTCTTCGAGCAGACTGTGGTGGCCCACCTGCCTGGTACGAAGGCAGGTGAGTTGGATCGGCGCCGGCCCCCGGAACCTGGCTCCCCGGAGTCCGTGCAGGCTTACCTCCACTGTCGCCCAATGTTCTGCGTGGAGGCGCATGGTCGGCTGCTCCCAGAGCTAAGCTGACCGACCATCTACTGCTGCCACCAACGCCCTTGACCGCAGCCTGACGAGGTGTTTTGCCGGCAGCACCTGCTCCTGCAGGACTGCTCTACGCAGCAGTAGTTCTGCCAGACTGCCCTACGGCAGATATCCCTGGCAGTTGTACGTGGTGGAGTGCAGCTGCCGTTCCCCCGCCCGGTCCCCGTGGATCTACTGTAACGCGGGGTGAGGTCGCTGGCGACGAGCGAAGCTCCTTTCCACATACCTGTTTGCTCCCCCTCTTCCTGGGGCTTGGGGGCACGAAGTCTGGGTCGGTAGGCTCCAGCTCCGGTGCGGTGAACCATTCAGGTGATGAGTCGGGCGCTGGTGTAACGTGAGCGCCCGACTTCCGCATTCTTACCCCCGACCGTCCCAAAGCTGCCGGTGGTGCTTGCAGCTCCGGTGACTAAGGCCGCTGGCTAGTCGATGCCCCGCGGCTCCTGGCGAGCGTCGCCTTCCTTTTCCCTTTATGCATGCTGTTGGAATAAGGTTAGTAAACTTACCTGACGGCCTTTTGAAGGAGCTGGTGGAGAGAGCGCACCACCCCCCCCCCCCCCCAGCTTGTCGAGGCAAATGCGCGCGACGATATGTCGCGCATGCGTGCTGGCGGGGTCTTCACGAAGTCACTCACGTGACTCCAAAGTAAAATACCAGAGCGAAAGGAAGCTACATATTTTTGTTTATTGAGTAGAGCTACTAGTCGTGGAAAAAAGCTGCTTTTATGTCTGGCTGTGGCAGCTTTGACAGTCTGGAGTCGCCTTCCAGAGGAAAGTACAAAGAACATTGATCACTGTGAATGCCAGCACGTACCTTCCATTCAGATGAACAATCATTCGCCACCACCCTCTGCTGTTTGCTACTGATCCATTGTATCAATATTCCTCTCTTTTACTTTGCTGAGAAAGCTCTCAGGTGGCATCTTTTCAAGAGCCACATTTTACACCACATTTGACAGCATTGGCCACATTCAAAAATTCTATCAAACCTAATTGAGTTCCAGCCCACAGCATTGCCAGTCCATTCCCTCCTCAAATGCTCCCTGACCCACTGAGTTCCTCCGGCACTCGGTGTTTTGCACATGACACGTGGACAAAAATGCTGGAGAAACTCAGCGGGTGCAGCAGCATCTATGGAGCGAAGGAAATCGGCAACGTTTCGGCCTGAAACAAGCCTGTCTGTGCTGGTTTGCCTCAATTAACCCATTCACCAGCAAATGACTATTAATCCTGTCCCACTTTTTTCCAGTACCAAGGCTAATCAGTCTGGCCTATACTTGCTGGCTTTTCCTTACTCCTTTTATTGGAAAATGAACTAACATTTGACTTTCAAGCACATCACAAATCAAAAGAGCATTGCCGATTATGGTTAGTGCCCTCAATATTTTCTCCTGTACCTCCTGTTGCAGTTTAGAAGAATGAGGGGTAATCTTATTAAAACAGGTAAGATCTTAAGGGGGTGGGACAGGATAGATGTTGAGATGTTTCCACCAGTTGGAGAGTCCCAAGAAAAGGGAGGCAGATATAAAATCAGGGGGCAGTCATTTAAAACAATGGGAATATCAACATGCACAGGGCAACAAATTTCTGGAATACTCTTCTCCAGAGGGATGTATAAGCTGAGGAAAGGCTGGTCAGGATGGGAATGGGTTGGAGAGTTAAAATGATTTGAAACTGGGTGCTTTAGATGCCTATTGTTGACAGAGCACATTGATGCTTGGAAAAATGGTTGCCCTAGCCTGTGTTTGGTCTCGCTGATGTAGAGGAGGTGACATTAAGTGCACCAACAGACACCCTTCCTCTACCCCCATTGCACTCTCAATCCTAATCCAGAGTCTCAACTTGAAATAATGACCATCCCTTTGTCGTCACAGATAATGTCTGATCCACTGAGTTCCTTCAGCAGCTTGTTTTCTATGATTCCAGCACCTGCAGTCTTTTGTGTCTCTTTGTGTCTTGCTTCAGTAATATGGCTTTCAATATTTCAACCTGTGCTTTATTCTCCATCTCTTGCCCTCCCTTCCCCTCCCATTAGCTAAACAACTGAACTCCCCTTCCCATTCCCACACTGACCTTTCTGTCCTGGGTCTCCTCCATTGTCAGAGTGACAACCAGCGCAAATTGGAGGAACAGCACCTCATATTGGGGAGCTTACACCCCAGCAGTATAATTATTCACTTCTCCAACTTCAAGTAACCCTTGCTTTCCCCATCCTAGTTTCCCGCCTAGTTTCACTGTCCTGTTTAAATGCCTCATTATCACCTTCGCCATAACTAACTATGATCCATTCTACATATTTCTTGCACATCATCCCCTTTGATCTTACATTTTCACACCTTACTCTTCCATATCTCTATGCCTTCCTCTCCCCTGACTCTCAATCTGAAGCAGGGTCACGAACTGAAATCCCTCCAGAGATGCTGCCTGTCCCGCTGAGTTACTTCAGTATTTTGTGTCTATCTTCGGTTTAAACCAGCATCTGCATTCACAATTCTCTACCTGAAATGTCGCCTACTCCTTTTCTCCATAGATGCTGCCTCACCTGCAGAGTTTCTCCAGCATTTTTTCTATATTTCGTTAACATCGTTTTGGTAAATTGGATGTATTGTTCTGTCTTCTCGGGTATCAGTCTCTTCAAACACCACACTACAGTCTAAATCAGAGTTCCACCTTTCACATAGAGCAAGTTATAAACTTAATATTGTTTCAAGTCACGTTTATTGTCATATGCACAAGTGCAGTGAGGTACAGGTCAGTAAAAAATATTGCTTCCAGCAGCATCACAAGCACATAGACTCAGACAAATATACAGAAACAAATTATACATAAAATTTCAGAAAAATCTGTGAAAAACATAATTAGAAAAAAGTCAAATGACAAAAAAAAGAGAATGGAAGAGAAAGGCCGTAGTGTTCAGTTATCGAGGTAAGATTAGGGTGGTGTATGAATTATAAATGAATACTTGCAGGAAAATAGTTGTTCCTGATGGTTTTCCAGTGGTGTGGGACTTCATGCTTTAGTACCCTTTGCCTGATTACAGGAGCAAAAAAAAGGGTGATGTGATGGTGGGGACCCTTAATAGATGCTGCTTTAGGTTCTTTTGATGGTGGCGAGGGCTATGCCTGTGATGGGACATGCTGAGTCTATCACTCTCTGCAGCTTCTTGCATTCCTGTGCATTAGAATTGCCGTATCAGGTCATGATGCAACCAGCCAGCATAATTTCTACGGTGGTCTGCAGAAGGGTCTCGACCCGCAACGTCACCCATTCCTTCTCTCCAGGGATGCTGCCTGTCCCGCTGAGTTACTCCAGCATTTTGAGTCTAATTTCTATGGTACATGTGCAGAAATTTGTTAGAATACTTAGAGACAGTCACAGAGTGATACTTTGTGGAAATAGGCCCTTCAGCCCAAATTGACCAAGATGCTCCATCTACACTAGTCACACCTGGCTGTGTTTGACCCATATGCCTCTAAACCTATCCTAACCCATATACAGGGTACCTGTCTAAATGTATCTTAATTCTTGCAATAGTACCTGTCTCAACTACCTCATCTGGAAGCTTGTTCAATACACCCACCACCTTTGTGTAAAAAAGTTACCTCTCAGGTTCCTATTAAATCTTTTCCCCCTCATCTTAAACCTATCTCCCCAGGTTCTCGATTCCCCTCTTCTGGACAAAAGACTGTGCATTTACCAAATTTATTCCTCTCATGATTTTGTACACCATTATCAGATCTTCTCTCATCCTCCTGCACTCCAAGGAATAAAGTCCTAGCCTGCCCAACCTCTCCCTAGAGCTCAGGCCCTCGAGTCCTGGCAGCATCCACATAAATCTTCTCTGCACCCTTTCCAGCTTACCAACATCTTTCCTACAACATGGTGCCCAAAACCAATAACCGTGGCCTCACCAACGTCTTATATAACAGCAACATAACCTCCCCAACATCTGTACTCAATATTCTAGGTAGACAAAAGTGCTGGAGAAACTCAGCGGGTGCAGCAGCATCTATGGAGCGAAGGAAATAGGCAACGTTTCGGGCCAAAACCCTTCTTCAGGCTCAGGGTCTGAATGTTCCTTCTTAATGTACTCAATATTCTGACTGATGAAGGCCAATGTGCTGAAAGGACTTTTGACCACCCTATCTACCTGCGACGCCACTTTCAAGGAATTATGTACCTGCACTCCTAGATCCCTCTGCTCCACAACATGTCCCAGAGTCCTACCATTCTGATCCTGGCCTTGATAGACCTCCTAAAATGCAAAACCTCACATTTCTCTGTATTAAACCATCACTCAGTCCACCTGCCCATCCAACCAATTTTTCAAATCAGTCTTCACTATCTACATCACCACCCACTTCAGTGTCATCTGCAAACGTACTAATCATGCCTTGTATCTTCTCATCCAACTTGTTGATATAGTGACCTCTTTAAACTTCTAAGAAAGTAGAGACACTAGCATGTCAACGCTTAGATACTTGAAGCTCCCAACTCTCCACTGTGGCCCACTGACGAGTACTGGTTCATAGTCTCAGACTTGCCATTTCTCAAGTCAGTGGCACACAGTGTTCTCAGATATACCTGATCAAACCTCTGTGATTTATCTAGCCTAATATTTTCTAAAATGTCCAGCCTCTTTTCTAGTAATGCAGACTATCCCCAAAACATCCTCATTCACTTTCCTGAGTTCCCTAGTCTTTATGTCTTTCTCCATGGTAGAAATAAAAGATAAATATTCATTGAGGACCTCACACATCTCATGCGGCTCCACACACAGGTGTGCCATTTGGTCTTTGAGGGCCCTATTCGCTTTTTCTGTGAGTATATTTATAACGTTTCTTTAGTTCTCCTTCATCTTCTCTGCCAACTATCTCATGCCCACTTATTGTCTCCTGATTTCTTTCTTTGGTACATTCCTGTATACCCAATACTCCTCCATGGATTCACTTTATCCAGGATGCCAGACCCATGCTTCCTTTCCGTGTTTGGTGGCGTAGCCACCAAGCACGACATCTGTCGGCTGCAGCAAATTGTTCGATCAGCTGAGAAAGTTGTTGGCTGCAACCTTTCCCCCCCCCATTGACAAACTGTACACTGCAGGAAGCGAGCGGGTAAGATAATCTCTGGCCCCTCTCACCCTGGCCACAGACTCTTTGAAGCACATCCCTCTAGAAGGCGATTCTGGACTGTCAAACCCATCATAAAAACAGCTTTTTGTCACGAGCATTAGCCCTACTCAATAAACAAAAGTCTGTAGCCTCCTTTTGCTCTGGTATTTTAATTAATTCACATGTTCAAAACTATAATAACCATATAACAATTAACAATTACAGCACGGAGACAGGCCCTCTCGGCCCTTCCAGTCCGTGCCGACCATTTGTTTTCCCCTAGTCCCATCTACCTGCACTCAGACCATACCCCTCCATTCCCTTCACGTCCATATACCTATCCACTTTACTTTTAAATGTTAAAATCGATCCTGCCTCCACCACCTCTGCTGGAAGCTCATTCCACACAGCCACCACCCTCTGAGTAAAGAAGTTCCCCCTCACGTTACCCCTAAACTTCTGTCCCTTAATTCTCATGTCATGCCCTCTTGTTTGAATCTTCCCTACCCTCAATGGGAAAAGCTTATCCACGTCAACTCTGTCTATCCCTTTCATCATTTTAAAGACCTCAATCAAGTCCCCCCTTAACCTTCTGCGCTCCAAAGAATAAAGACCTAACTTGTTCAACTGTGACTATAATGTTTTATTCTTAATGTTTTAATGTTTTATGTTTTATTCTTAATTGTTTACTGCATGTTGTGTTGTTACTTGCGAGTGAGCGGAGCACCAAGGCAAATTCCTTGTATGTGTACATCGTACTTGGCCAATAGACTTCATTAATTCATTCATTTTTATTGTTCTTCACCTTTGAGACACCTTCAGCAAAAGTTCACGAAAATGGGTAACAATCACATTCTGAAAGGGTCAGCACAATGGCACAATGTCAATGTCCCGGGTGCAGTCATGACTACAGGTGCTGCCTACACAGAGTTTGTACGTTCTCCCTGTGTGTGAGTTTAATCCGGGTGCTCCAGTTTCCTCCCACATTCCAAAGATGTGCAGGTTTGTAGGTTAATTGGTTTCTGTAAATTTCCCTAGTGTGCACAGTGGATCGATGAACAGCGGGAACACGTTAAGCCGAAGGACCCATTTCCACACTGTATTTCTGAACTAAACTAAATGGCTAAAACAAAAATTAAACAATAAAGTAAAATCAAAGATCTTCAGCAACAGAAGAGTAAATTAATAACTTATTTCAGGTTTCTGTTGCTCACTGTTTCCTGACCAAAATCATCCACTCATCAAGCTGGTGATGATATGCTGTGACAAGAATTGAAAGTTGTTCTCTTAATTAAAATATTAATTGATACCAGAAAGAAAGACTTCTAAATTGAAGTGAGATAGTGTATTTTAAGAGCGTGGAGCAAATATTTTAAGAATGTGGAGCAAATCACCACTGAGTGCCGTAGGTATTTAGATAATAACAACTACAAAAACAGACTATCTACCTCTTCAGGTAAAGGTACACAGCACATATAATAGATTTAATTTAATAAGATGGCCAACTGGCAAAATATTCCAACGTTTTTATGTTTGAATACAGCAGAGTGATACACATGTAATTTTACATATATATCTGTTGTGTTTGATTCTAATACTTAAAGCTATTAAACAAAAATGAAACCATGAAGCTAATGTTAACTCTGTCCCATCTTACAGTCGGTTATGGAGCTATGTGATCATTCCCAGCCAGCCACTTTGATTTGCCTGGGTTCAGCGTTGAGAAGACCTCCTCCACCACTGTAGCAGCCAGACCGAACTGCATTATTACATTCTGATGAGCGAAACAACAGAGCTGAACAGTGGGAATCCTGAACTCAAGAAACAAATAAAGCACGTTGCAAAAGTCAAACGTTCTTCTTGTCATTACCCTGTGATGCTCAGGGCCTTTTTTTTGTTTCTTCCTGTCCCTAACTAACAAATTACCAGTAGATGCCCACAACCATACTTTGTGCGTAAAGTTTTTAAAACATAAAAAAAGAACACAGCACAGAAACAGGGCCTTTGGTGAACATGATGTTGTTCAACTACTGTCCGCACATGAAGCATATCCCTCCATTACCTACATAGTCATGTATCTGTCAATTACTACTATTGTATTAGCTTCTATCACCATTCTAGCAGCGCATTCCAGGCATCTACCATCCTCCGTGCATCTCCTTTAAACTTTAACTATGTAGTTGTTTATTAACCTGCTTAATTCTACCTCTGATCTACTTTTAATTCCTGGCTTTCCATGGCAACGGATGGAATCAATCTTTATTGTCCACTGAAAACACACAGACAAATTTCTAACGTGTTTGTTTATTTTTGTTAGAAGTAAGTACAGTAGTCTGGTACTTAAGTACCTAATACATAATACATAAATACATATTTTCATTCTTGTACAACTTCATATTTTTGGTGCAATAATAAAAGAACAGTGAGAGAAAAGAGAAATAAAGAGTGTCGGAATAGATAGACAAGCAAGTAGAAACAGAAAGTAAAAAAAAATAAAGGACAGAGGTGAGAAGTTAGAAGATTGAAAGAAAAGGAAAAAGTAATAAGAAATGAAAGATTAGGAGAGATCTACCTATCTCATATTTTTGCCCATTCGTCACCCAGTTCTGAACCATTTAATTTCTAAGGTTATGTTATGTTGCACCATATGCTTGTATAAAGTTGATAAACGGAGACCAAATCTTTAAGAATTGGTCTACTTTGCCTAGTAAGAGGAATCTCATTTCTTCAAGATGTAGCGTTTCAGACATATTTGAGATCCACATTTTGAATGTTGGCGTAGGTGCGTTTTTCCAAAATTTAAGTATAAGTTTTTTCGCTGTTATTAGACCATAATTAAGAAAGGCTTCTTGGAATATAGTTAGTTTACTTCCCTCTTCCATTGATCCAAAGATAATCAATTCAGTATTGGGGTTCAATTTTGTGTTAAATAGTTTTGTAAAAATTCCAAAAATTTCATTCCAAAATGTATACAGTTTTGTACAAGAGACAAAGGAATGTGCTATAGTGGCATTTTGAGTTAGACATTTGTCGCAGATGGGGGAAACATTTGAAAATATTTTATTCAGTCTTGTTTTCGAATAATATAATCTATGTAAAATTTTAAATTGAATTAGGTTATGTCTTACATTCATTGAACATTTGTTTACATATAATAGATTTTTATCCCATCTATCGTTCGGAATTTTTATCAATAACTCTTGTTCCCAGTCTCTTCTAATTGCTTCTGTCGTTGGTGTTTCTATATTTAGAATTATATTATATAAGTAAGATATTAAATTGCTTGATTCTGCCTTTCTATTCATTCCTTCCTCCAGTAGATCTGGGGTTAAAGTTTGATATCCTTGTATATACTTTTTCAAATAATCTTGAATTTGAAGGTATTTGAAATATTGATTACTTTTCAAATTATATTTTAGTTGTAATTGTTCGAATGTTAAAAGTTTTCCCATTTCATACATATCTCCCATCATTTTAATTCCTATTCTTTCCCAATGGGTAAACGTTTTATCAATAATGGATGGTTTGAATGAGGGATTATTAGCTATTGGGGAAAGAAGCGATAATTTTCTTAATTTTAAAGTTAATTTTATTTGTTTCCAAATTCGTATTATACTATGAATAATTGGATTCTTCTTGTATATTACATTGTTCAGTTTTATCGGGGAAAGAAGGATCGCTCCTATATTATAAGGGGAACAATCCTCTTTCTCCATTCTTATCCAATCTACCTGTTGGGCAGAACTGTCCAACCAGTAGATTATATTTTTAATATTCACTGCCCAATAATAATACAATAAGTTAGGGAGTGTCAGTCCCCCTGATTCTTTAGATTTACACAAGTATTTTTTTTTTATTCTGTGTGATTTATAATCCCATATAAAGTTTATAATATCAGAATCTAATTTTTTGAAGAATTTTTTAGGTATGTATATTGGTATTGATTGAAATAGGTACAATATTTGTGGTAAGAAAGATCATTTTTTATCGCGTTTATTCTGCCTATTAATGACATCGGCAGTGTCTTCCAAAATTTAATCAGCCCATTTAATTTAGTTAATAAAGGCATATAGTTTGCGTTGAGTAATGATTTATAGTTCCTAGTAATTTGGATGCCCAAATATTTAAATTTTTCTGTTGTAATTCTAAAAGGGAATTTCAACAGATGTGTCGACTCTTGAGGTTTTATCGTCATAATTTCGCTTTTGTTCCAATTTATTCTATATCCTGAAAAAGAACCAAATTCCTCTATTAAATTTAGTATATTTGGTATGCTAATTTGCGAATTTGTAATATATAATAATATGTCATCTGCATATAATGAAATTTTATTATTTGAGTGTTTGGTAATATACCCGTGAATGTTCGGATGGCTTCTTATACTTTCAGCTAAAGGCTCTATCACTAGTGCAAAAAGCAGGGGCGATAACGCGCACCCCTGCCTATTGCCCCTTGCTAAGTGGAATTTCAGGGATAATATATTATTAGTCAGTATTCTAGCCGTCGGCTTATCATATAATAGTTTTACCCATGAAATAAAATTATCTCCCATATTAAATTTTTCCAATACTTTGAATAAATATTGCCATTCTACTTGATCAAAAGCTTTTTCTGCATCCAATGAAATAATTGCTAGTTCTTCTTCAGTATTATGTGAGTACATTATATTAGACAACCGTCTCAAATTGTTAAATGAGTATCTCTTTGGTATGAACCCTGTTTGGTCCGGATTTATTAGTTTACTAACATATTTACTCAATCTTCTCGCTAGGGTCTTCGTTAATATTTTTTGGTCTGTATTTAGGAGTGCAATAGCTCTATATGAGCCTGGGTCTTCTAGATCTTTATCCTTTTTTGGTATAAGTGTAATAGTTGATTCAGTTAGTGTTTCTGGTAGTTTATTTTCTTTAAAAATGTATATATATAAATCTTGCAACCGTGGAGAAATTATTTCGTAGAATCTTTTATAGAATTCATTACTGAAGCCATCTGGTCCTGGGGTTTTGCCGTTCTTCAACGAACTAATTGTTTCTTCTATTTCCTGTAGTGTAATCTCAGACAAATTTCTAACGTGTAACAATATTAGGACAGTTATAGTTTTGATGACCATGATGTGACTATGGGATTATGGTCTATCTATTATGGTCTATCTACAAAGAATGCAAAATTCCAACGCAGCTTCAGGAAAAGTTTATAACGAAGACCCAACAAGAATGACAAGAATTGAAGCCACAGACAGATGTGATTTTGGATTCAGTTTTGGAAAATGAAATTGTGGTATTTTATGGTAGTCACCACTATTCCGTTGGATTGTGCGGAGTTATGAAAGAGGATAACGATGAAATAGAGGTAAAGCGCTGCAAATACAGTAGGTAACCAATTTTACTCATACTGAACAAAAATACACTGGAAAAATTGAAGGGAAATCAGGTTCAGAGCAATCAAAAGCATTTAAGATGGAGATTCAAAAGGTTCAAGTTAAACATTCCCACAAAAAAACAGGTGGGATCGCCACATCTAGAACAGGATTAAGGTTCACTCAGGGCAGGATAATACAAAAAAGAACATGCTGAACAGCAAGAGTTTGTTCAGGAGGCACACCTAGAAGAGTTTAGAAACTGTAGGGTGAAATTCAAA
This sequence comes from Okamejei kenojei, assembly GCA_035221665.1. Lineage (NCBI taxonomy): Eukaryota > Metazoa > Chordata > Chondrichthyes > Rajiformes > Rajidae > Okamejei > Okamejei kenojei. The sequence goes on along the minus strand of CM069132.1, from coordinate 4,062,601 downwards.
TGTAAATTCCGAAATTAAAGGGAGGTCTGACGGGTAGCTGGTGAGGACAAGGGGAACCATATTCTTATTCTGATTGTGAGGAGAATGAGCAAGCAGAAACGCAGGAAGTGAGATGGATATGGTAGAGAGAGAGCTCTACCAACTGGTGTGGAAGGGAAATCACCATTAACGCATGACAAAGACATTTGGGAATGCTTGGTATGGAAAGTGTCATCTTCAGCAGGTGAAATAGAGTGTGGAGTAAATACGTTTATTTTTGGTACTAAGTTAAAAAGACTAAAGGGCCTGTCCCACTTGGGCGTCATTTGCACGTCACGCAGGTGGCGCGCGAAGATTTTGTGAATCCCAAAATCCTGGGGCGTCACTGCCTACGTCACGATGCACCATGCTCGCGTAATGCATGCCATGCGTCGTGACACGTAAATGATGTCGCGTAAATGACCCGCAAATGACCCCCAAGTGGGACAGGCCCTTGAAGGCTGTATTTTTTATTGTAAAACAGAGTATTGTTGCACAATGGAATCGCTTGTTTGCTTATTTCAACAGCCACCCATGGTGAAACTGGCAGACTGTTATTTTAAGAGGCAATAGCGTCCAATTACTGTGTGGCAGTTACATGGAAACAGTTTTTACCCCATGACTGTTTCAGTTTCTGTGCTTGTCAATTTCCAATGTAACTTTTATGCGGTTCTCTTAGTAGTTCCCAATTACACCCAATTTGGCCAGCATAATGTAAAACAGTGTTCCCTGAATCATCAATCATGTTATATCCAATTTCCGGTATGGAATTGTGTGCTATAACAGAGCTACCTGCATGTGAAAGTGAGCGCTGGATGTAAAATAAAATGTAATGGACATTTCAAATTCCTTTTAAGAGCAGGGAGTCACATCAGTTCAGTCATCAAGGTAGTGGAAAGAGGTGAGAGAGGAAGCCTAAGACAAGAACAGAAATAATCTTCTCACTCCAGAGCCTTCACATTGTACGGATAATCGTTCATAACTCTGAGAACTCCATGATGTCACCATTACACTCATCTTCTACTCCCCTCACCTTCAGCCTTCCATAGGCACCATCGCCTTCACAATGTTCACTCTTCCAACTCCACCTCCATTAGCTTAATTTGTCTCATGACATCTTCCTCGCACGGTTGTAACAGATACAAAACTTGCTTTTTTTATTTTTTGCCTTGCAATTGTCTAAGGTCGCAAAACCCTTTTCAGATGAAGCAGTGATTCATGTGTCCTTCATGCACTTTTATATAGAAGAGACCAAACAGATTGGTGAGCAGGATATCCCCAATCTGCGAAGATGACCATGAGGCTTCAGTTGCCTGTGACTTTAACTCTCCATTCCACTCTCACTTTCAACACCCATGCATGGAAGATCATGTTTCGCCAATTCTTGAAAAGATGACCAAGAAAATTGATGAGGCTTTAGTGCAGTCGACATTCTCTACATGAACTTTCCAAGGCTTTTGTCAAAGTTCGTCATGGTTGGCTTCTCCAGAAGATTAAAATGCATGGGTTCCAGTGTCTTGGTAGTTTCGATTCAGAATTAACTTACCCCGAGAAGATAGTGGTGGAAGGATGTTATTCTGGCTGACACCGCCGACTTGACAACAGAACAGAACGTGCATGGAATGGAGAGATTGGGGGTCACGTGCAAACAGAAGACAGTTTAACTTGGCATGTTCGGCATGGACATCGTGGGCCGAAAGGCCTGTCCTTGTGCTGTACTGTTCTAAGTTCTAAAACAGGCTTTCATTTCTGGAGTGGCAGAGGGTGGAAGGTCAGCTTTAAAGTGCAACAAAAATACAAGACTTCTATTCAACACACAGTGGGAAGAGGTGCATGAGCAACATGAAACCCTTGGAGGTCAGACGACTCTCCACATTAGATTTACACAGTTGGAGGTGAGAAGGTGCGTGTTGAGTGAAGATGATGGCTACTTGCCAGACAGACAGCCCCTTCTTTCTCCCATCTTTTCCAGGAATGACAACAGGATTCCCCGTGCCGAATGCCCTTCCATTGGGGTGATACCGCCTTGTTGTATTTCTTGAGAAGAGCTGACAACTTGGCCACTCCCGGTGGCCATTCCCTTGCCTTGCATGTTGCAGAATGCAATAGAGAATGTTAACAGCCCACTGTACAGGAGGTAGTGGGAAAGGTGAGGAAATGGAGGCAAAGACTCTGCACACCCATGAGTCAACCGAGGGGCTCTTCATAGGAAACAGGGAAGCGGTTATTTGGGCTGGGTGGGCTTCACTATGTCATAGACTCATTCAACACAAAAACAGGCCCTTCTGTGCAACTTGCCCATGCCGACCTAGATGGCCACCTTGTCCCACCTGCCCTTATTTGGCCCATATCCCTCTAAACCTTTCCTATCATCAGGTCAATTCCCAATAACAAACATCAACCAAAATGGTTTGGTTGAGGTTGAACTTTGGTTGAGGACAAAACTGAACATGACCACTTTCAAGTTTGATTACAGATTAGCATGTGCCAGTTTTATTGACTTTACAATGTGTGGTTGTGATTCTTTTGCTCTGTCTGCCACTTGTTATCTCGCATTATAGTTTCTACCAAATGAACAGTGGTTTCCCATCTTTCCTTGACATGTCTGCCAAGCAATTAAGTAGCACCATGAGGTCAAGCACCAAATTGTGTGGTGCGTTCTCATGGATGATTTTCTGCAGATACTGTACATCATTGTAGTTGGCTAATAAAGTCGGGCACAGAGGCTTCTCCTTCAGGAATCCAAAGGTGTTGACCATATCCTCTGCAAATCTGGCATGCTTTTGGATGCTATAGCCAAAGTTTCTCAGGCTCTGTATTAGTTCTCTGTAGCGATGGTTCATTGCATCCTGCTCCGCAGCGTTTTTACACATCTAAAGAGGAAACACTCCCATCAGGCTACAATTTATTACACGTGAGCTTTCGCTCAAAAATCCACCTTCACTATACAAATGCCTTCTACACACTTATGCCCCTCTCCCACATAGGAAACCTGAACGGAAACCTCTGGAGACTTTGCGCCCCACCCAAGATTTCCGTGCGGTTCCCGGAGGTTTTTGTCAGGTTCCCGGAGGTTTTTTCAATTTTTTTAAATAATCGCCGGAACATAGAAGAAGCGGAAACCACTTTCGACCATTAGGGAGACTGACGGGAACCCCTGGGAACCTCCGGGAACCGCACGGAAACCTTGGGTGGGGCGCAAAGTCTCCAGAGGTTTCTGTTCAGGTTTCCTAAGTGGGACAGGGGCATAAGGTTCCTTACCCCCAAAGAAAACAATATGATAGCATTGAAGGTGGTCCAAAGGCTAGTCGCCAGGCTAGCTCCTGGGAGGAGAAGGTTGTCATGCAAGACAGTGTCGGTATATGGATAGAGTTTGTAGGGATATGGGCAAATTCAGGCAAATGGGACTAGCCCAGAATGCCAATTGAGTTAGCGGAGACAGGCCCAAACTGAAATGGCCTGTTTCAGTACAGTACAGCCCTATGAATTTCTTTCAGTTTAGATGAATGAGAGCCAACTTCATGTGGATAGGATAGGTTGAGCAACAAGAACTGTAGATGCTGGAATCTGGAGCACAACACAAAGTGCTGGGGGAACTCAGTGTGTCAGGCAGCATCTGCGGATAGAATCGACAGGCAATGTCACAGATTGGAACTCTCCAGACTCTTTAGGGTAGATGTTGAGATACTTTCACCAATGGAAGAGTTTCAAATAGGAGACAGCAGCAAAATAAGGGGCCAGTTACTTAAAAGTGAGGTGAGTGAGGTGTTCTCTCAGAGCGCAGTGCATCTCTGGAATTCCGTGCCACCAAGTGTGGTGGCTGGAACATTAGATATATTTAAGATTGGCAATGAAAAAAAATATTGAAAAGATCAAGGTTTATATCCCTCTGTTCCCAGCACACCCATGTGTCTAACTAAAAGCCTCAAACACCACTATTGTATCTGCCTCCACCCACCACTCGGTAAAAAAACACATCCCGCACATCCCCTTTAAACTTTCCTCCTCTCACCTTAAAGCTATGTTATCTCGTATTTGACATTTCTACCCAGGGAAAATGGTTCCGACTGTCTATCCTGCCTCAATGGTCGTACTCTTGGGTTGAAGTTATCCAAACAGAATATAAGGTGCTGTTCTTCCAGTTTGCGTGTGGTCTCACTCTGGCAATGGGGGAGGCCCAGGAAAGAAAGGCCAGTATGGGAATGGGAAGAAGGCTTAAAATGGTTAGCAACCGGGAGATCCAGCAGGCTTGAGCAGACCGAGCGCAGGTGCTTAGCGAAACAGTCACTGAGCCTAAGCTTGGCCTCACCGATATACAGGAGGCCACATCGGGAACACCAGATGCCGTCAGGATGGCTACTCCGGGATTGACCTAGATGATCTCCTGCACAGATTCCTACTTTTGTACTCTATTCCATGGTGTATGTGTCAACAAGCTGAGTCGTGTAATGTGTAATAGTGTTGGGTCATCATACATGTGACCTGAGCACTTGTTTAAGTTGTGGAAGTCGGCAATTCACTGTCCAGCCTGAGAATCATAGAGCTATGGAGAAAGGAAAAAAAGCCCTTTGGCCCACCTTACCCAGACCAAGTTGGTGGTTTGGGCTTAGCCCATTTGGCCCATTTCCTCTACATTTGGCCCATGGTCCTCTAAACCATTTCTATTCATATATCTGTCCAAATGTATTTAAATTTTGTTATTTGTATCTGTTTCCTCTTTGTATATGTTCCTCTGGCAGCTTATTCCCGATACAGACTGTGCTCTGAGTGAAAATGTTGCCCCTGAGATCCCTCTTAATTCTTTCCACCTTAATCCTAGGGTGATAGGCTTTAATCCTCTACCCTGGTAAAAGGACTGTGAGCGTCCACTTTATCCACGGTCGTCATGATTTTGTAACTCCTCTACCTCCAACTCTCCAAAGAGAAAACTCCCAGCCTTTGTGGTATCTTTCCATAATTCTGCGTTTGTTGGAGGTTGGTTGAACACTGCCCCTTTCAGACTCCGTCCCTGAGGTTGGAGAGATGCAAAGTATGAGACGTACAGACCTGTGTGATCTTGGGGATGTTCAGCACTCTGAATCCATACATCCGGATTCCTGTATGGAAGACATGCGACAGGATCCTACGATCCAGCTGGAAGGCAATTTCTCCAATAACTCGTTGTGAGGTGTCGTCTTCTGAAAAATAAACGTCACATTTCAGTTGACCTTCGGGAACTGACCTCGTCCAGGGTACTGATACCCGCTGCTCTGGTTTAGGGTATCTTTCAAGTTGTTGTCAGCTTTGCAAACCACACTCGCTATCATCAACACATTTGATTTAGGAGCCACACACCAAGCGAGAAAGGCCAGCCTGCTTGAGTTCCTCAGCTCCACTTGACACTATGGTAGCAATGTTCGACTATGCGTCCTGCCATATGAAGAGCAAAGTGATTGATTGAAAACAGCATGGAAACAGGCCATTCGGCCCACCAGGTCCACGCCAGCCATCAATCACCTGTTCGCACTAATTCTAAGTTATCCCATTTAAGCATCCACTCCCTGGGCAATTTACAGAGGCCAATTAACCTACAAATCCACACGCCTTTGGGATGTGGGAGGAAACCGGAGCACCCAGAAGAAATCTATTCGGTTGCAGAAAGAACATGCAAACTCCACACAGACAGCACCAGAGGTCAGGATTGAAACCTGGTTTCTGGTAACTAAAAGTCATTAAGCCATACAGGATAGAAACAAGTCCCTTCAACCCAGCTGATCTATGCCAACCAAGTTACCCACCTAGTCCCATTTGTCTGTGTTTGCCACTTATCCCTATTCATGTCCTGGTCTAAATGTCATAGATTCATCAAGTGATAGAGTGTGGAAACAGGCCCTTCAGCCCAACTTGCCCACAAAGGCCAACATGTACCATCTACACTAGTCTCACCTGACTGCGCTTGGTCCATATCCCTCCAAACCAGTCCTATCCATGTACCTGTCTAATTGTTTCTTAAACGTTGGGATAGTCCCAGCCTCAACTACCTCCTCTGGAAGCTGTCTTTTAAACATTGTAATTGTATCTACTCTACAGCTTCCTCTGGTAGCTCGTTCCACATACTCATCACCTTCTTTCCCCTCGGGTCTGATTTAAACCTCTCTTCCCTCACCTTACACCTATGCCCTCTTGTTTTTGACTTCCCCACAAGACTGTGACCATTTATCTTATCAATGCTCCTGTAATTGTATACAACTCTCTATAAGGTCACCTCTCAGCCTCCTAAACTCCAGGGAAAAAGGCCTGCCCATCCAACATCTCCTTATAACCCAAAGCCTGCAGTTTCTTCTGCACCCTTTCCAGCGATTGCTTGCATGCTTCCTATAGCTCGGTGACCAGAACTGCACACTGTACACCAAGTGAAATCATAGTGTATTTACCTATCCTAATACTGGAAGTTTTCATAATACTAGAAACCAACAACAGTTTCCTCCTCTCTACATTATAACAATAAAAATAATAATAATATATTTTATTGTCATTACACATAAGTGCAACGAGATTTGGTTTGCAACTTTCATCCGATGTCATAACTTAAACGACTAATAAAATTTAGGTTTAGATAACCCGAGAACAAGGTTAAACAGTCAAAACAGACTAAAGTGCAGATGTGTCTGTGTGACGTGTACTCCACCACTTCCAGTGCTAAAGCAAAGGCAAGTGAGATTAGTGGCAAACACTCACTCCCTCTCCCTCCCTTTTCCACCTTGATGACCATGCCTCGGGCAGGTGCAACTGGCTGGTGGTTGTCAGGGATCCTTGTTATAAAACACAAGTGCGACACAGTGGCGCAGCGGTAGAGTTGCTGCCTTATTGCGCTTGAGACTCGGGTTCCATCCTGACTACGGGTGCTGTCTGGACAGAGTATGTACGTTCTCCCCATGACCTGCGTGGCTTTTCCCCGGGAGCTCCGGTTTCCTCCTACACTCCAAAGACGTAGATTAATTGGCTTGGTAAAATTGTAAATTGGCCCTAGTGTATGTAGGATAGTGTTAGTGTGCGGGGATCGCTGGTCGCAGCTGACTCGGTGGGCCGAAGGGTCTGCTTCCGTGCTGCTTCACTAAACTAACCCAATACACACAGAGCAACAAAATAGCAGGACGTATTAATGATGTTTCCTCGGGAAAACTCCTTCCCGGCTTTTTGCTGAATCACAAAAAAACCTGGCAAAAGCTGCAAGAATGCTCAAGAACGCCCCTTCTCCCCGCTCCTGTTCTCAGACGATACAGAAGCTTGAAAGCCTTCACCACCAGACTCAGGAATAGCTTGTTCCTTGCTGCTATTCAGCTTGTGATTGGTACTACTGTACGTCAGGGTACTGTTTGATTCACCTCTACCCCATTGAGGACGTTGGACTTTATCTCTGGAGCAGATGCACTACAATGCTGAGAACTATATTCTGCACTCTGTATCTTTCCTTTGCTCTACCTATTGTCCTCGAGTTTAACTTAATTTGATTCATCTATAGTAGCAAATCTGATTGGATAGCATGCAAAACAAAACCTTTCAGTTGACATAACAATAATAAACCTAAACATTGAATTCAGGCGGAAACCAGGAGAGATGCTCAACCCAACGTCTGGTGCCATAGATCCCCATTCCCAACATCCCGAGCAGCTGGGAAGAGAATATAATACCAGAAACCGCCTTCGTTTTGGAGCCGCCTTCGTTTGGGATAGTGGGCCTATCAACCGTACTGGTCCGGTGCTGCGGTCTTGACACACAAATTCCTGGTTGTTGTAGCGTCAATAATCCTCTTCTCTTCAGGTTGCGTCTTCTGGTTCTTTGTCCTGAAGCAATCAAGAAAGAAGAGAGAAGGACAAAGGTTCAGGGTATCCAACTACCAAACAACGACGACGTGTAAAACCTACGTGTAAAACATTGCCCCTCCAGGTAAAAACCTGGCAAAAGCTGCAAGAATGCTCAAGAGCAGAGTCGCCCCTTCTCCCCGCTCCCGTTCTCAGGCGATACAGAAGCTTGAAAGCCTTCACCACCAGACTCAGGAACAACTTGTTCCTTCCTATTAGGTTTCTGAATGGTAGGGTACTGTTCGATTCTCCTCTACCCCATTGTGGATGCTGGATCTCTGGAGCTGATGTACTACAATGCTGAGAACTATATTCTGCACCCTGTATCTTCCCTTTTGCTCTACTATTGTACTTTAGTTTGACGATTGGATTAATGTATAGTATCAAATCCGATTGGACACCATGCAAAACAAAACCTTTCACAGAACCTCAGTTGACATAACAATATAAAAACCTAAACATTGAATTCAGGCGGAAACCAGGAGAGGTGCTCAACCCAACGTCTGGTGCCATGGATCCCCATTCTCAATGTCCCGAGCAGCTGGGAAGAGACTATGATACCAGAAGCCGCCTTCGTTTTGGAGCCACAAGCTAAGAGGAAGAGTGGGTCTAACAACCAACCGGTCCGGCGATCCAGTCTTGACACACAAATTCCTGGTTGTTGTAGCGTTGATAATCCTCTTCTCTTGAAGTTGCGTCTTCTGGCTCTTTGTCCTGAAGCAATCAAGAAAGAAGAGAGAACGACAAATGTTCAGGGTATCCAACTACCAAAAACGACTGAATATCACCATCCAGAGTCAATATCGCTCCAATTATACTTTGTGTGGCAGCTTACAAGGAATAGGTGAGGCCAAACGTGAGGTGTTGTGTTCAGTTCTGGTCACCGTGTTATAGTGCACTGACTGTCACATGTTCAGGGAGGCAGCAACCAGCGGAGGCACCGCTGACTTGGAGGAGTACACGGCACCAGTGACTGGTTACATCAGTAAGTGCATTGATGACGTTACTGTCACCAAGCTCATCACCACAGTCTCCAACCGTAAGCCATGGATGACTGCAGAGGTACGTGCGCTGCTGAGAGCCCGAGACACGGCCTTCAGAGCAGGCGAGAAGGAGGCCCTGAGACCAGCGAGGGCCAAACTGTCCCGGGCCATCAGGGAAGGAAAGCGAGCACATGCCCGGAAAATCCACGACCACTTCAGTGACAGCGGGGACACACGGCGGCTGTGGCAAGGCATCCAAGCCATCGGCAACTCCTGTGAGAGCGGTGCCTCTCTGCCTGATACGCTGAACATGTTCGACGCCCGGTTTGAGGCACAGAATGACGTGGTGGTGAGGAAGACCACCGCCCCTCCCCCCCCCACCGACGACCAGGTGCTATGTCTGACCACAGCTGATGTGAAAAAATCACTATGCAGAGTTAACCCGCGCAAGGCTGTTGGCCCAGACAATATCCCCGGTCGAGTGCTCAAAGGGTGTGCAGACCAGCTGCCAGATGTTCTCACAGACATCTTCGATATCTCCCTGAGCAGCGCCACCGTCCCAACGTGCTTCAAAACCACCACCATTGTTCCTGTGCCCAAGATGTCACCTGTGTCCTGCCTCAATCACTACCGCCCCCGTCGCACTCACCCCCACTATCATGAAGTGCTTCGAGAGGCTGGTCTTGAGGCACATAAAGACCCTCCTGCCCCCCCGCCCTGGACCTTCACCTAGCACTCACCCTCCTGGACAAAAAGGACACATACGTCCGAATGCTGGTCATAGACTTCAGTTCAGCATTCAATACTATCATCCCCCAGCACCTGACCAGGAAGGTGAGCCTGCCGGGCCTGAACACCTCCCTCTGCAACTGGATCCTGGACACCTCCAGCTCCACCACAGTGAGCACAAGCCCCCCCCCCCCTCCAGGACTGTGAGCTCAGTCCACTGCTGTTCACACTGCTGGCTCACTACTGCACAGCGCTGCACAGCTCGAATCACATCATCAGGTTCGCTGATGACACGACCGTGGTAAATCATGGCCCCTCCGGTTCCTGTTATCAGGATGTCCTGCCCGTTGTTCCCCCCATCCTCCCGTCCCGGCCCCGACAGGGCAAGGAGCCACTCACCTACAGGACGTCTCACAGAAGACCTCTGCTGTCCAGAAAACGGGATTGGCGCTGATGTACCTGCTGGGAAGAGCCAGAACAGAAGGAGGTTGAAGCTGAGGTAACTCCAACGACATCGAGCTGTGGCTGACATCCCAAACCCCGAGAGGCTCACTGCACCACCTGGCTCCGTCTCACCACTGAGGCTTCGTTACCCACCCAAAGTAGCAGATGGAGGTGGGGGGGGAGGTACTGAGGGTCGGTGCAAAGTGAGCACAGCACACCCACCTACCCAAAACATGGCAGCTATCCTGCATAGTGTACATTTGGAATAGACGGGGCTTACTCTAAGTCATCCACCAGGTTGTCAGTTATTAGTTTGGTTTACATTGCTGAGGGCGCAACCTGGCAAAAGCTGCAAGAATGCTCAAGAGCAGTCGCTCCTTCTCCCCGCTCACGTTCAGCAGACGATGCAGAACCTTGAAAGCCTTCATCACCAGGCACAGGAACAGCTTGTTCCTTGCTGTTATTACGCTTCTGAATGGTAGGGTACTGTTCGATTCACCTCTCCCCATTGTGGACGTTGGACTTAATCTCTGGAGCTGATGCGCTACAATGCTGAGAACTATATTCTGCACTCTGCATCTTCCCTTTTGCTCTACCTATTGTCCTTGAGTTTAACTTGATTGGATCCATGTATAGTATCAAATCTGATTGGATAGCATGCAAAACAAAACCTTTCAGTTGACATAACAATAATAAACCTAAACATTGAATTCAGGCGGAAACCAGGAGAGGTGCTCAACCCAACGTCTGGTGCCATAGATCCCCATTCCCAACATCCCGAGCAGCTGGGAAGAGAATATAATACCAGAAACCGCCTTCGTTTTGGAGCCGCCTTCGTTTGGGATAGTGGGCCTATCAACCGTACTGGTCCGGTGCTGCGGTCTTGACACACAAATTCCTGGTTGTTGTAGCGTCGATAATCCTCTTCTCTTGATGTTGCGTCTTCTGGCTCTTTGAACTGAAGCAATCAAGAAAGAAGAGAGAACGACAAATGTTCAGGGTATCCAACTACCAAAAACGACTGAATATCACCATCCAGCGTCAATATCGCTCCAATTATACTTTGTGTGGCAGCTTACAAGGAATAGGTGAGGCCGAACTTGAGGTATTGTGTTCAGTTCTGGTCACCGTGTTATAGGAAGGATGTAATTGAGCTGGAAAGTGTGCAGAGAAACGTTACAAGGCTGTCAGGATTCAAGGGCCTAGACTGTAGGGAGAAGTTGGGCAGGCTAGGACTTTATTCCTTGAAGTGCAAGAGGATAATGTATAGTGGTGTATAAAATCATGAGGGGAATAGATAGGATAAATGTAGTAAAAGTACCTGCCTCAAGCACCTCCTCTGGCATCTCATTCCAAATACTCACTACCCTACGTGTAAAATATGGCCCCTCCGGTTCCTGTCATCGGGGTGTCGTGCCGTTGTTACCCCCTCCTCCCGTCCCAGCCCCGTCAGGGCAAGGAACCACTCACCTGAAGAACGTCTCAAAGTAGACTTCTGTCCAGAAAACGGGATTGGCACTGATGTACCTGCTGGGAAGAGCGAGAACAGAAGGAGGTTGAAGCTGAGGTAACACCAACGACATCGAGCTGTGGCTGACGTCCCAAACCCCGAGAGGCTCACTGCACCACCAGGCTCCGTCTCACCACTGAGGCTTTGTCACCCAACCAAAATAGCAGATGGAGGTGGGGTGGGGGGGGGAGGCACTGAGGGTCGGTGCAAAGTGAGCACAGCACACCCACCTACCCAAAACATGGCAGCTATCCCAGAAATCCCTTTCCAATCCTGCATAGAGTACATTTGGAATAGGCGGGCCCACTCTACGTCATCCACTAGGTTGTTAGTTATTAGTTTAGTTTACATTGCTGAGGGTGCAACCTGCCAAAAGCTCAAAGGGCAAGGAGCCACTCACCTGCAGGGCGTCTCAGAGAAGACTTCTGCTGCGCGGAAAACGGTCTTGGCGCTAGTACACCTGCTGGGAAGAGCAAGAACAGAAGGAGGTTGGAGCTGCCATCGACATCGAGCTGTGGCTGACCCCCCAGCCCCCGAGAGGGTCACTGCACTGTCGGGCTCCGTCTCACCACCGAGGCTTCGTCACTGAGTGCCCGTTGGGTTCAGTACACCTACTCATCCAAAACATGGCAGCTATCCCGAGTCAAGTCAAGTCAAGTCACATTTATTTATATGGCACATTTAAAAAACAACTCTCGTTGACCAAAGTGCTTTACATTTGTTATAAGCGTAGTATACACAAGCAGGCTACATACATATATACCAATAGCCCTCACTCAGAGGATGTCAGGAAAGGCCTGGGAGAACAGATATGTTTTTAGGCTAGACTTAAAGGAGTCGATGGAGGGGGCAGTTCTAATGGGGAGGGGGATGCAGTTCCACAGTCTAGGAGCTGCGACCGCAAAGGCGCGGTCGCCCCTGAGCTCATGGCTAGACTGCGGGACATTCAGCAACCCCAAGTCGGCCGATCTGAGGGACCTGGAGGTGGTGTAGTGGGTGAGAAGACCTTTAATGTAGGTGGGTGCAAGCCCATTGAGGGCTTTGTAGACAAAGAGGAGGGTCTTGAAATTTATTCAGAACCGCACAGGGAGCCAGTGTAGAGGCCAGGATCGGGGTGATGTGGTCCCTTTTTCGGGTGTCCGTCAGGAGTCTCGCTGCGGCGTTTTGGACCAGTTGCAGGCTGGACAGGGAAGATTGGCTGATGCCAGCGTCACGGGAGTTGCAGTAATCGAGGCGGGAGGAGATAAATGTGTGGATGATCTTTTCGAGGTCATCAAACTGGAGGAATTGTTTTATTTTAGCTATCGTCCAAAGCTGAAAGAAGCTAGCTTTTACCATGGCAACCCTATCCAATCCTGTACAGTGTACGCCCACTGCACGGCATCAACCAGGTAAAGTCAATTATTAAGTTGGTTTACATTGCTGAGGGCACACTCGGAATATTGCGTTCAGATTTGGTTACTTGCTACAGGAAAGATGTCATTAAGTTGGAAAAAGAAGATTTACCTGGATGTGGCCAGGATTCAGGGCCTGAGCTACAGGGAGAAGGTGGGCAGGCTAGGACTTTATTACCTTTGAGCACTGGAGGATGAGTGGTGAGATTATTGCGGTGCATAAAATCATGTCTTTTTCGCAGGATAGGGGAATCAAAAACTAAACGTATTAGATTTAGGATGAGAGGGAAAAGATTTGAAGGAAACCTAAGGGACAATTTTTTCACACAGAGGGTGGTGGGTACATGGAATGAGCTGCCAGAGGGTGTGTTTGAGGAAGTTACAATAAAAATATTTAAAAGACATTTAGTCAGGTAATTTCATAGGAAAGGTTCAAAGGGATATGGTGGCTTTAGAGAGGTTATAGAAGAAATTTACTAGGATGCTGCCTGAATTAGAGGCTATTGGCTAGAAGAAGAGGTTGGATAAACTTGGATTGTTTTATCTGGAGTGTGATAAGCTGAGAGGACACTTGATAGAAGTTTAAAAATTAAACTAGACTAAGTCACACAGGAAGCCTGGTCCCCCAACGCAACCCATTCCCCAACGCAATATTCCACCACTCACCCATTCCCCCAATGCAACCCATTCCCCAACGCAATATTCCACCACTCACCCATAGCCCCTAAGGGGGGTTTGTGGGGGGTGGGAGGGTGGGTGTGCAGGGGTTGTGCGGGGAGGGGGGGTGTGTGGACCAAGTGGAATGTGGGGGGAGGGGATGTATGGGCGGGTGGTGGGTTATTGGGTGAGGGGGTGTGTGGGCAGGGGGCTGGTGGGAAGAGAGCGCGGAGAAAAGACGGGGTGGGGGGAATCATGGGGGGAGATGGCGGTATCACAGGGGAGGTGGGCAGGAGCCAGCGAGGTGGACGTTTGGCGACATAGGCGACATCTCCGACTGCTTCCGAACATTTTGTCTGGTTGGAGACCACCACCGGCCACCCACAGCTCCAGTAAAGACAGAATGGCACAGGAAGGGGCGGACCATCCCAGGGAATGACAGGAGAAGAGACTAATCCGCGTGGCGCTGACTGGCAGGAGCGGATATCGATCTGCGTACGTGCGTTTTTTAAGATTTTTAAACCTCGCTAACTTTTACAATATGCCATCTTGGTACTCTCGCAGCACAGGAGAAGGGTGAGTGAGCTGCCGTGTACTGCTTTGCGCAAATAGAAAAACCATGCAAAACAGTGGATAACAAGATCAGTTTTAGGGAGGGGGAGAGAGGGGGGGGGAGGGAGAGACAGACAGACAGACAGACAGACAGACAGACAGACAGACAGACAGACAGACAGACAGACAGACAGACAGAGACATAGATGGGGTAGACTGACAGTCTTTACCCAGGGCAAAAATGTTAAAGACCGATGAGCATAGTTTTATGGTGAGAGCGAAAATGTTTAAGAAAGATCTTGAGGCAAGTTTTATTAGTGAATGGTGGGTAACTGGTATGCGCTGCCAGGAATGGTGGTGCAGGTAGATAAAATCATGGCATCTCAGCGATGTTTAGTTATGCGGACTTGCAGAGGATCACTTGAAGGGAGAGGTTAGTGTGCGGCATAGACCTGAAGAACTTGTTTATGCGCTGTACCATGTTGTTCTGAAAGCCTCATTTAAGAAATACAACACTGCCACCAATTCTGGGAATCTCTGGTCTCCATCATTCACTTACAGTGGGTTGCAAAAGTTTTCATACCCCTTGAACTTTTCCACATTTTGTCACGTTGCAATCACAAACGTAAATGTATTTTATTGGGATTTTATGTGATAGACCAACACAAAGTGGCACTTAATTGTGAGGTGGAAGGAAAATGATACATGGTTTTCAAATATTTTTACAAATAAAAAACTGAAAAGTGTGTCGTGCAAAAGTATTCAGCCCCCTTTACTCTGATACCCCTAAATAAAATCCAGTGCACCCAATTGCCTTCAGAAGTCGCCTAATTAGTAAATAGAGTCCACTTGTGTGCAATCTAATCTCAGTATAAATACAGCTGTTCTGTGAAGGCCTCAGCGGTTTGTTAGAGAACATTAGTAAACAAACAGCATCATGAAGCCCAAGGAACACACCAGACAGGTCAGGGATAAAGTTGTGGAGAAGTCTAAAGCAGGGTTAGGTTATAAAAAAATATCCCAAGCTTTGAACATCTCATGGAGCACTGTTCAATCCATCATCCGAAAATGGAAAGAGTATGGCACAACTGCAAACCTACCAAGACATGGCCGTCCACCTAAACTGACAGGCCGGGCAAGGAGAGCATTGATAAGAGAAGCAGCCAGGAAGCCCATGGTAACTCTGGAAGAGCTGCAGAGATCCACAGCTCAGGTGGGAGAATCTGTCCACAGGACAACTATTAGTTGTGCACTCCACAAATCGGGTCTTTATGGAAGAGTGGCAAGAAGAAAGCCATTGTTGAAACAAAGCCAGAAGAAGTCCCGTTTGCAGTTTGCCACAAGCCATGTGGGGGGGACAGCAAACATGTGGAGGAAGGTGCTCTGGTCTGATGAGACCAAAATTGACGTTTTTGGCCTAAATGCAAAATGCGATGTGTGGCGGAAAACTAACACTGCACATCACCCTGAACACACCATCCCCACTGTGAAACATGGTGGTGGCAGCATCATGCTGTGGGGATGCTTTTCTTCAGGTTTACAGGGAAGCTGGTCAGAGTTGATGGGAAGATGGATGGAGCCAAATACAGGGCAATCTTGGAAGAAAACCTGTTAGAGTCTGCAAAAGACTTGAGACTGGGGCGGAGGTTCACTTTCCAGCAGGACAACGACCCTAAACATACAGCCAGAGCTACAATGGAATGGTTTAGATCAAAGCATATTCATGTGTTAGAATGGCCCAGTCAAAGTCCAGACCTAAATCCAATTGAGAATCTCTGGCAAGACTTGAAAATTGCTGTTCACAGACGCTCTTCATCCAATCTGACTGAGCTTGAGCTATTTTGCAAAGAAGAATGGGCAAAAATTTCAGTCTCTAGATGTGCAAAGCTGATAGAGACATACCCCAAAAGACTTGCAGCTGTAATCGCAGCGAAAAGTGGTTCTACAAAGTATTGACTCAGGGGGTCAGAATGCTTTTGCATGCCACACTTTTCAGTTTTTTATTTGTAATAAAATTTGGAAACCATGTATCATTTTCCTTCCACTTCACAATTATGCACCACTTTGTGTTGGTCTATCACATAAAATTAATTTACGTTTGTGAAAAAGTTCAAGGGGAATGAAATCTTTTGCATGCCACTCTATTCTCAGCCCCTTGTGCTTTGGTATCGGAGGTTTAGAATACTTGACGTCTGCAAAATACCTTTCCCTAATGTTGTACAGAGCCAGACAGGGCAGAGAGGTGGGATGGGTGCTTTTGTTGTATGTAATCATCAGAGTTTCAGGTGCTCCCTATTGACCACACTGACCAAGCAGGTGAGGCCACAACAAAAGCTGCTGACCTGGTGTTGCTAATCTGCCGTTGCTGCCACTGCACGGTGCAAGTGTCGCAGTGTGGTCTGGGTACAGCACAGGGAGGGAGGGAGAGGGGGAGAGGGAGCGGGGGGAGGGAGAGAGGGGGAGAGGGAGCGGGGGAGAGGGAGAGAGGGGGAGAGGGAGAGAGGGAGGGAGAAAGGGAGAGAGGGGGGAGAGGGGGAGAGGGGGAGAGGGGGAGAGGGGGAGAGGGGGAGAGGGTGAGAGGGTGAGAGGGAGAGAGGGAGAGAGGGAGAGAGGGAGAGATGGGGAGAGGGGGAGAGGGGGAGAGGGGGAGAGAGGGAGAGAGGGAGAGAGGGCGGCTGTTCGTGGAGTCTGTCAAGGACTAAAGCTCAAATGTCTGCTCACTCACCTGCACATTGAGACAGCTGGAACTGCTGTGGAGTGAACTTCATGTCCAGAGGTGGAGCAGCTGCCAAGGAGACAGGGAGTGGAAATCAGTAACAACCCACGGCAATTCATCAAATAGACGTTGGTGAGCATGAAGGTGGCGTTACTGTGGGCGAGGGGGGACTGTAGATTGGGATGTGGACGGAGACGGACAATGTATGGGGTGTATGGTGTGAGGGCCGGATGGGGGAAACTGTTGATGGGGATAGACTTTTTATCCCTCTGATTAACATGGTTCTCCTCTCCTGGCTCCACGCCAATTCTGCTCAATCTCATTATCCTTCTCAGATATTCTGTTGCCACATCTTTTATTTTTGACCCCAGTATCATCCCTCTTTACTCTCTGTCTCCCTATTTATTTGTTAATGGAGTGGTCACATCTCCAATCCACAGGAACCACCCAGGACCATGGGAGATGATGACCAGACCTCACACTATCTCTCAAACCACCTCCTGCACTACTCGCCCACAGGGGATAGGGGGTGGGTCAGGGGAAGTCAAGTGTGAATGGAGAGAGGCAATGTTGAGAAAGTCTCTCAGCTCCTGAGAGAGAGAGAGGGAAGTGATACCTGCGATAATCCATGGGCCTGAAGAAGCAAGGAGCTGGAACCAAGGCCAATCCAAATAGCCCACAGACCCAGCACTGACCCATCCTGTAGGTAGACAAAAGTGCTGGCGAAACTCAGCGGGTGCGGCAGCATCTATGGAGCGAAGGAAATAGGCGACGTTTCGGGCCAAAACCTTCCTTCCCGAAATGCTGCCTGTTTCCTTCGCTCCTTAGATGCTGCCGCACCCACTGAGCTTTTCCAGCACTTTTGTCAACCTTCGATTTTCCAGCATCCCAGCTAAGAGGCTGCAGGGAGCGATGGATTCAGCCCAGTCTGTCACGGGTGCAGCCCACTCCACCATCGCAAGCATCAAAAGGGGAATAGACAGGATGAATGCACAAGGTCTTTTACCCAGTGTAGGGAAATCACAAACTAGCGGGCAAAGGTGTCAGGGGGAGCGGACTATTTTACAGCAACCTGTAGGGAACCTTTTGTGGTGGAAAACCTGCTTCCACAAGTTTCACCTCCCCCCTTCCCTCCAACCCCCTCCCCCTGCTCCCACTCTTCCCCCTCCCTGCTCCCACTCTTCTCCCTCCTCACTCTACGCTTCAGTTTGACCTGGGCACAGTTGCTTGGGTGAGTCACCTGCACTGCATGGTTGGACAGTTCTGCTGCCAATATTACTTGGACACGTTCCTGCCACCGGAGAAGGCGTGTGAAGAGAGAACGGCAGGCTGGGTGCAGACAAAACATTCGGCACATTTGTAATAGGCCGCCGCATTGCTGGTCTTGCCGGTCTTGGAGCTGCCAAGAAGTAAAAACAAACTCCAGCATTAAAGTGTAGAAAGAGGGAACTGCAGAACTTTGTTTGCAAAAAAGTAAGAATTGCTGGAGTAACTCAACGGGTCAGATGACTGGAACTGATGGAGAGCAGTCAGAGAGGGTCTCACAGAACTCCCATCAGAGAGTGGAGGAGAACTTCTTCAGAAGTCAAGAGTCAGAGAATGGTGGACTCGGTCCGATCCATCACGGGAACAGCCCTCCCCAACACAGAAAGCCTTGGAAGGGGAATACATGGGGTGAACGCACGTGGACTTTTACCCAGGGTAGGGGGATCAAGAACTATAGGATTTAGGTTTATGCTGCACGAAATCCTCGCCTGCCACCAGCGTGGCGTGATTTGCATGCAACTTCGCGCGTAACGACGCAGCGACCTATTTCACATATGACACGTAAATGAGGCGCAAATGACGGCCACGTGGGACAGGCCCTATAGCCAGCACCTAGACGAGTGGTGCCTCAATAACACTCAAGGTCAGCAAGACCAAAGAACTAATCATTGACTTGAGAAAGGAGAAGTTGGGTGACAAGCTGCCAGTTTTCATTGGTGCATGAGCGGTGGAGAGAGTTAGCAGTTTCAACCTCTTGAGCGTTACCACCTTGCTTGACCCAGGACACAGATGTAATCCTGAAGAAGGTATGCGAGCCTACCTAGAGGTTTAATGAGATTTGGTGTGTCTCCAAATACTCGGACAAACCGCTACAGATGTACAGTAGAAACTATCCTGACTGGTTGTATCAGGGCCTGGTACGTCAACTCTAATGCACAGTAACATAGTAAATGAGATACGAGCCAAACGTGGGCAAATAGCACTGGCTTAGATGGGGCATTTTGGTCAGCATGGATGAGTCCAGCCAAAGAGCCTGTGTCCATGCTGTATGATTCTACACTAGACGCTGCCTACATGAGGATTTGTTGAATGGTTTGAGCTTTGGCTCTGGATCAATGGTGTGGACCTCTAGTTGCATTCCGGCCCGAAGCATTGATTCTGCTCCTCCCCACCCGCTCCTGCTGGACCTGGTGAGAGTTTGCCCCCTTTCTCTGGGGACCTTGGCTTCCCACCATTCCCAGAGGGGACCTGTCCGGGAATCCCTGCTTCCACAAGTTTCACCTCCTCCCTTCCCCTCCACCCCATTCTCCCTGCTCCCACTCTTCTCCCTCCTCAGTCAACGCTTCAGTTTGACCTGGGCACAGTTGCTTGGGTGACTCACGTGCACTGCATGGCTGGACAGTTCTGCTGCCAATATTACTTGGACATGTTCCTGCCATCAGAGAAGGCGTGTGGAAAGAGAATCGATGGCCGGGCGCAGACAAAACATTCGGCACATTTGTAACAGGCCGCCGCATTGCTGGTTTTGCCGGTCTTGGAGCTGCCAAGAAGTAAAAACAAATTCCAGCATTAAAGTGTAGAAAGAGGGAACTGCAGAGTCTGGTTTGCAAAAAAAAAATTACAATTGCTGGAGTAACTCAACGGGTCAGATGACTGGAACTGATGGAGAGCAGTCAGAGAGGGTCTCACAGAACTCCCATCAGAGAGTGGAGGAGAACTTCTTCAAGAGTCAAGAGTCAGAGAATGATGGACTCGGTCCGATCCATCCCGGGAACAGCCCTCCCCATCACAGAAAGCCTTGGAAGGGGAATACATGGGGTGAACGCACGTGGACTTTTACCCAGGGTAGGGGGATCAAGAACTATAGGATTTGGGTTTATGCTGCACAAAATCCTCACGTGCTACCTGCGTGGCGTATCGCGTATGCATGCTGACGCATTGGGTACGCACGCTGACGCATTGGCGTCGCACGCTGTCATCCTGACGTCTCACGTGTATCGCGTGGTGACGCATGGTTACGTCACAGTGCGTAACCATGTGTCGCTGCAGGGTATTGTTTTAAAAATATATATTTTTATTAGAAGTAATGTACAGTAGTATAAACCAAGAATAACATAATACATTTAATGTATTATGTCTTAAAATTTAATAATAGAAAATTAGCAGAAGCAAGAAAAAGAGAGACAGGGAAAGTTAGGTAAGGTAGTGATATTGATAGTTCGTGAAAAAGTTGAGAGAAAGAACCCATAAAGATGTAAAGCACGAGAAAGAAAGAAATAAAAAAGAAAATATAAAGAAAGTAAAAGGGATATACCTGCTTCGTATCTTTGCACACCCCTCACCCAGTTCTGAAACAATTTATTTCCAGAGTTACATTGCACCCTTTGCTTGTAATAAGTCGATAAAGGGAGACCAAATCTTTAAGAATTAGTCAGATTTGCCTGCTAGGACGAATCTCATATCTTCGAGGTGTAACATTTCAGACATATTTGAATACGCATTTTAAGCGTTGGTGTAGGTGCATTTTTCCAGAATTTTAGTATAAGTTTTTTTGCCATTAAGCCATAGTTAAGGAAACTCTTTTGGAATGAAGTCAGCTCAAAGTCGACTTCCATTGTTCCAAAGATAATCAGTTCTACGTTGGGTTTCAGTTTTATTTTGAATACTTTTGTGAAAATTTCAAAAACTTAATTCCAACATTTTTGGAGTAATATATTCTATGTAAAATTTTAAATTGAATTAAGATATGTTGTACGTTGATCGAGCATTTATGTACATATAGCAAGTATTTATCCCATCTCTCTTTCGAGATTTTTATAGATAGTTCTTGTTCCCAATCTCTTCTAATTGTGTCAGATGATGGTATTTATATATTTAGAATGATATTATACAAATATGATATTAAATTAAATGAATCTGCCTTTCTGTTCATTGCTTCATCTAATAAATCTGGTCAGAGTTTGGGTATTCTTGTGTATGCTTTTTCAAGTAGTCACGGATTTGAAGATATTTAAAGTATTGATTATTTTTCAGGTTATATTTGAATTGTAGTTGTTGGAATGATAAAAAGGTTTTCCGTTTCATACATGTCTCTAAGCCTTTGAATTCCTATTCTTTCCCAATGGGTAAATGTTTTATCAATAATAGATGGTTTAAACAACAGATTATTAACTATAGGAGAGAGAAGCAATACATTTCTTAATTTGAGCGTTAATTTTATTTGTTTCCAAATTCTAATTGTACTATGAATAATTGGATTTTTCTTGTATATTGTATTATTCAATTTTATTGGTGAGAGAAGGATCGCTCCTATATTAAAAGGAGAACAATCCTCTTTCTCCATTACTATCCAATCTACCCGTTGGGCAGAATTGTCCAACAAGTGAATTACATTTTTGATATTTACTGCCCAGTAATAGTACAAACAATTGGGGAATGTTAGTCCACCAGATTCTTTGGATTCTATGGGATTGAACTAATCATTGACTTCAGAAAGGAGAAGTTGGGTGACAAGCTGCCAGTTTTCATTGATGGATGAGCGGTGGAGAGAGTTGGCAGCTTCAACCTCTTGAGCGTTACCACCTCCCTTGACCCAGGACACAGATGTAATCGTGAAGAAGGTATGCAAGCCTTCCTAGAGGTTTAATGAGATTTGGTGTGTCTCCAAATACTCTGACAAACCTCTAGGATGTACAGTATAGAATCATAGAATCGTAGAAAATAGGTGCACGAGTAGGCCATTCGACCCTTCGAGCCTACACTGCCATTCAATATGATCATGGCTGATCATCCAACTCAGTATCCTGTACCTGCCTTCTCTCCATACCCCCTGATCCATTAAGCCACAAGGGCCACATCTAACTCCCTCTTAAATATAGCCAATGAACTGGCCTCAACTACCTTCTGTGGCAGAGATTTCCACAGACTCACCATTCTCTGTGTGAAAAATTATCTTCTCATCTCGGTCCTAAAAGACTTCCCTCTTATCCTTAAACTGTGACCCCTTGCTCTGGGGTTCCCCAACACCAGGAACAATCTTCCTGCATCTAGCCTGTCCAACCCCTTAAGAATTTTGTAAGTCTCTATAAGATCCCCCCTCAATCTCTTAAATTCCAGTGAGTACAAGCCGAGTCTATCCAGTCTTTCTTCATATGGAAGTTCTGCCATCCCAGGAATCAGTCTGGTGAACCTTATCTGTACTCCCTCTATGGCAAGAATGTATTTCCTCAGATTAGGAGACCAAAACTGTACGCAATACTCCAGGTGTGGCCTCACCAAGACCCTGTACAACTGCAGTAGAACCTCCCTGCTCTTGTACTCAAATCCTTTTGCTATGAATGCCAACATACCATTCGCTTTCTTCACAGCCTGCTGCACCTGCATGCCTACTTTCAATGACTGGTGTACCATGACACCCAGGTCTCGTTGCATCTCCCCTTTTCCTAATCTGCCACCATTCAGATAATAGTCTACCCTCCTGTTTTTGCCACCAAAGTGGAGAACCTCACATTTATCCACATTAGACTGCATCTGCCATACATTTGCCCACTCACCCAACCTATCCAAGTCACCTTGCAGCCTCCTCACAGCTAACACTGCCCCCCAGCTTCATGTCATCCGCAACCTTGGAGATGTTGCATTCAATTCCCTCATCCAGATCATTAATATATGTTGTAAATAGCTGGAGTCCCAGCACTGAGCCTTGCGGTACCCCACTAGTCACTGCCTGCCATTCTGCAAACGAGAACAGTAGAACTGTTGTATCAGGACCTGGCATGTCAACTGTAATGCACAGTAACATAAGAGGCTGCAGGCAGTGATGGATTCAGCCCAGCCCACCACGACAACAGCCCACTCCACCACCGCAAGCATCAAAAGGGGAATAGACAGGATGAATGCACAAGGTCTTTTACCCAGTGTAGGGAAATCACAAACCAGAAGGCATAGGTTTCATGTGGGATGGGACCATTTTTATAGCAACCTGAAGGGTAACCTTTTGTGGTGGGTATATGGAACAAGCTGCCAGAGTAGGTAGTTGGGGCAGGGATTATAACAACATTTAAAAGACACTTGCACAGGTACATAGGTAGGGAGGATTTAGCGGGATATGAGCTAAACGTGGGCAAATAGCACTGGCTTAGATGGGGCATTTTGGTCAGCATGGATGAGTCCAGCCAAAGAGCCTGTGTCCATGCTGTATGATTCTACACTAGACGCTGCCTACATGAGGGTTTGTTGAATGGTTTGAGCTTTGGCTCTGGATCAATGGTGTGGACCACTAGTTGCGTTCCGGCCCGAAGCATTGATTTTGCTCCTCCCCACCCGCTCCTTCTGGACCTGGTGAGAGTTTGCCCCCTTCCTCTGGGGACCTTGGCTTCCCACCATTCCCAGTGGGACATCTCCGGGAACCCCTGCTTCCACAGGTTTCACCTCCTCCCTTCCCCTTCCCACCCCCACACTCCCTGCTCCCACTCTTCTCCCTCCTCAGTCTACGCTTCAGTTTGACTTGGGCACAGTTGCTTGGGTGCCTCACCTGGACTGCATGGCTGGACAGTTCTGCTGCCAATATCAATTGGACACGTTCCCGCCACTGGAGAAGGCGTGTGGGGAGAGAACGGCAGCACAGGCGCAGACGATACACACGGCGCATTTGTAAAAGGCCGCGGCATTGCTGGTTTTGCTGGTCTTGGAGCTGCCAAGAAGAAAAAACAAACTCCAGCATTAAAGTGTAGAAAGATGGAACTGCAGAGTCCCATCAGAGAGTGGAGGAGAACTTCTTCAAGAGTCAAGAGTCAGAGAATGGTGGACTCGGTCCGATCCATCCCGGGAACAGCCCTCCCCATCACAGAAAGCCTTGGAAGGGGAATACATGGGGTGAACGCACGTGGTCTTTTACCCGGGGTAGGGGGATCAGGAACTACAGGATTTAGGTTTATGCTGCATGAAATCCTCGCGTGTTACCTGCATGGCGTATCGCGTACGCACGCTGACACATTGGCGACGCACGCTGACACATTGGCGTCGCACGCTGTCGTCCTAACGTCTCACGTGTATCGCGTGGTGACGCATGGTTACGGCGTAACCATGCGTCGCCGCGCGCCGCAGGGTTTTCTAATGATGTCTTGCGCAGCAGACGGTATGATGACGCGTGATTTGTGGGCAACGTCGCGCGTAACGATGCGTCAACCTATTTCCATGCTGTATGGCTCGTGTCCATGCTGTATGATTCTACACTAGACGCTGCCTACATGAGGGTTTGTTGAATGGTTTGAGCTTTGGCTCTGGATCAATGGTGTGCACCTCTAGTTGCGTTCCAGCCCGAAGCATTGACTCTGCTCCTCCACACCCGCTCCTGCTGGACCTGGTGAGAGTTTGCCCCCTTTCTCTGGGGACTTTGGCTTCCCACCATTCCCAGAGGGGACCTCTCTGGGAATCACTGCTTCCACAAGTTTCACCTCCTCCCTTCCCCCCCCTCCCCCACCCCCACACTCCCTGCTCCCACTCTTCTCCCTCCTCACTCTACGCTTCAGTTCGTCCTGCGCACAGTTGCTTGGATGACTCACGTGCACTGCATGGCTGGACAGTTCTGCTGCCAATATTACTTGGACACGTTCCTGCCGCCGGCGAAGGCGTGTGGAGAGAGGACGGCACGTCGGGCGCAGACGAATCATTTGGCACATTTGTAACAGGCCGCGGCATTGCTGGTTTTGCTGGTCTTGGAGCTGCCGAGAAGTAAAAACAAACTCCAGCATTAAAGTGTAGAAAGATGGAACTGCAGAGTCTGGTTTGCAAATAAAAAAGTAACAATTGCTGGAGTAACTCAACGGGTCAGATGACTGGAACTGATGGAGAGCAGTCAGAGAGGGTCTCACAGAACTCCCATCAGAGAGTGGAGGAGAACTTCTTCAAGAGTCAAGAGTCAGAGAATGGTAGACTCGGTCCGATCCATCACGGGAACAGCCCTCCCCATCACAGAAAGCCTTGGAAGGGGAATTCATGGGGTGAACGCACGTGGACTTTTACCCAGGGTAGGGGGATCAAGAACTATAGGATTTAGGTTTAAGGTGAGATTAATTTTTTTTTACAGGAACCTGAGGGGCAACTTTTTTGTTGTCACTGTCTCAAAAAAGCAGCCAGCAACCATGAAAGTCCCTTACCACCCTGGCCAGCCTTCAGCTCACTGCTACCATCAGGAAGAAGATACAAGAGCCAAAGAACCATGACCTTCAGCTTCCTCCCACAACCATCAGGTTGGTGAACCACTGTGCAAAACACCAAACCACAGCAACTATGATCTATGCTCTGTGTCTTTGGTTGCACTATCGTCTTCGGTTTTGCACTATTATGGTTATCTAGTATAAGAATCATAAGAATATAAGGCATAGGAGCAAAATTAGGCCATTCTGCCCAATGAGCAGAATTCAATCAGGGCCGTTCTACTTTTCCCTCTCAACCCCATCCTCCAGCCTTCTCAACGTAACCTTTGACACCCTTTTGTCAGTTATTAATTTGTTATATATTTGATTATTATATATTTATCTGTGAGTTATTGTGTTAATGTGCCTGTTAAGCTGCAGCAAGTTAAAAAAAAAAAATTGTTTAGAGACTTTAGAGAGGCAGTGGAGAAACAGGCCCTTCTGCCCACTGGGTCCATGCCGACATACACTAACACCAGCCTAGACACAAGGGGCAATTTATAGAAGCCCGAATAACCCACAAACCTACGTCTGTGGAGTGTGGGAGGAAATCGGAGCACCCAGAGAAAAACAGGGAGAACGTACAAATTCCGCCCAGACAGCAGCCGTGGTCAGGATGTAACCCGGGTTGCAAGGCAGCAACTCTACCGCTGCGCCACCGTGCCGTGCGTTCTGTTGCCGAGACAATATGACCATGAAACACTCTTGGCTCCTGACTTGCCTGTAGGTGGTCTCAGAAAGGCAAATCACATTTCCCTTCGCAATGTGTTGATGTTACCTGACATACCTGGACTTTGGACGCCTGGCTTTGGACTCCTTCTCACTGGCCCTGTTTTCTTGTCGATAGTGAGCTTATGCACTTTTCTCTCTCCGCATGATGCGTCTGTTCGAGAAATAATCAAAGTCAATCTGATGTCAAAACAACAATGAAACCTTTGCTTCCTCGTATAGGGTTGCAAGTCTCTGGGCTGGAATACTGAGACCTGTAAAAACATACTATGGACATGAAGAAATTTACAGCCTGTGTATATAATATCCATTTTATGTATGGTTTGTGGGCTTGAATTATAGAACGGTTGGATAGGCTATGTCTTTGGCCTTTCGAGTGTAGGAGGCTGAGGGGTGAACCTACTGAGGTGTGCAGAGGATGCGGAGCATGAAAGAGTGAATGCTGACAGCTTTTTCCCCAGTGTAGAGGATTCTAAAACTATAGGGCATAGGCTCAAAGTGAGGGAGGAGAGATTTAAGGACTTTTTCACTCATTGGGTACTCTGTATCTGGAATGACCCGCTGAGTTACTCCAGTACTTTGTGTTTTGCAGAAGTGATGAGTGGATTCGGGTGCGAAGAGGTGATTGGCGGCCGTAAGGAACTGCAGATGCTGGTTTACAAGAAAAAGACACAATGTTCTGGAGTAAATCGGCGGGTCAGGCAGCAGCGTCGGAGACCATGGATAGGCACCAATTTGAGTCAGAACCCCTCCCCAGAATCAGAGGTGATTGGCAGATGGGTGGATCGTGCCAAAGGCTAGAGGTGAAAAGAAGAGACAAAAGGTTGTCAGAGAAGGAGAGGAGAGGAGTGGAGGAATTAAATGTAAAGGCGAATTATGTGTGGAAGGGGACGGGTGGGGGATTAAACAAGCGGTGATAAAAGGGAAATGGGGATTCAGAGGTGGAAGGATAGGAGATTAACATAAGGAGGTGGGGACAAGGTGGTGGGGTGGCAGGAGAAAGATATCGGCAGCATGTGGGTAAATAGCTGTAAGAAATTGCTGTTCAGTTGGTGGTCATGGATTTGGTGGGTCGAAGGGCCAGTTTCCATGTTGTATCTCTTTACTAAAACTAAACCTGAATAATGATGGATTGAGATGGAATGGATGATAGGAAACTCTTCCTCCTGGGGAGAGGTGCATAATATAGAGGGCACACGGTCTAGGGTACGATATGAAAGGTGTAGAGAGAATCTGAGGCATGTTTCTTTCAGCATCCGGGGGACACTCACACAGTCACTCGTAGAACATACACACAGAAAGCACCTGAGGTCAGGAGTTACTCCTGCATTGTGTGTTTTTTCAGCTCAGACTCACCCCCAACGGTCTTGAGAGTCGGGAAGTTAAAGAAAACCCGATTGCCCACGGCCTCAGGAACAAACCGTAGTTGGGAATGCTTGGCAGAATGACCTTTTGTGGAAGACAAGGGAGAAAAGAAATTCAACGACAATATTTTCAGGTAGCGAATCAAATACAGAACAGAATTCTCAAACAACCACACGTACAATTACAAGGTCAAGTCAGATTTAGGATAAACACATGGGTATGCAGGGAATGGAGGATGTGAATCACATACAGACAGAGGAGATACATTTAACTTGGCATCATGTTTGACGCAGACATAGTGAGCTAAATGGCCTGACCTGTGTCGGACTGTTCTATGTTCTGAGGCGTAGTTGGACGTCGATCTAAATGAGATAATGCAGAGGGGTGTTGTTGAGGTCGGCTGATAACGTATAAAACTCTAACACTTAAAAAGACCCTCAGACAGGTACGTGAATAGGAACGTTTTAGATATGGGCCAAACCCAGGCAAATGGAGGCTTAGATGGGGCATCACAGTTGGCACATTGAGGACCACATCTTAGATGGACACATTGGGCTGAAGGGCCTGTTTTCGTGCTGTATGACTGTTATGGAGTATGAGACACTAGTTGTTCTGGTCTTTCCATGTTCTCTTCCACTGATGTAAGTCCACCCACCATTTGACTGTCGGTATAGAGCAGGCCTGAAGAAGGGTCTTGACCCAAAATGTCACCTATTCCTTCGCTCCATTGATGCTGCCTCACCCACTGAGTTTCTCCAGCATTTTTGTCTACCTTCAATGTTGGCTGACTGTTACTCCACCATTTTGTGTCTATCTTCATTGTAAAGCAGCATCTGCAGTTCCTACACAGGCCCTGTTTTTCTTGCATATTTCACGCTTTGCATTGAGCCATTGATATGTTTTAGTTTCTCAATTAATTATGTGGTGCAATTTAAATGAAAGACGCACTAAATATTTTCTTATAGTTAGTTCCACACTTCCCAGTCTAAATGTGCTGTGATATCACATTCTCCCAGGCTGCTCAAAGATCACTCACATGCTGCCTCATACAACACAGAAACAGGTCCTTTGGCCCAACTTGTCCATGCCGACCAAGATTTTTGTTTATTTTCAATAATAAATTTAATTCAGAATAAAAATTATACGCAAAACAAGATTGTGCAAAACTTCTTCATACATTCTGAATGCCTTACATTCAAAAAGTGTCATACTCAATAGTCTTCACACCTATCTTTATAAAAACATCCTTGCCACTTATTTAGTTTAGTTTAGTTTACAGAGAACGGAAACAGGCCCTTTGGCCCACCGGGTCCGTGACGACCAGCGATCCCCGCACATTAACACTATCCTACACCCACTAGGGACAAATTTTACAATGACCAATTAACCTACAAACCTGTACGTCTTTGGGATGTGGGAGGAAACTCGAAGATCTCGGAGAAAACCCACGCAGGTCACGTGGAGAACGTACAAACTCCGTACAGACAGCAGCCGTAATCGGGATTGAACCCGGGTCTCCGGCGCTGCATTCGCTGTAAGGCAGCAACTCTACTGCTGTGCCACCGTGACTGCCTAATGTTAGACCCTAGGGTGAGATACCTTGCCTTTTTTGGGGCTACCCCACCAGACTCTGCCCCTCAATGTTCCATAGCAGAAGGAACCATCTAAGCTAGTCCCACTTACCCAAATTTGACTCATATCCCTCGAAACCTTTCCCATCCACGTACCTGCTCAAATATTTACATAGAAACATAGAACATAGAAAATAGGTGCAGGAGGCCATTCGGCCCTCCACCATTCATTGTGATCATGGCTGATTGTCCCCAATCAATAACCCGTGCCTGCCTTCTCCCTATATCTCTTGATTCCACTAGCCCCGAGAGCTCTATCTAACTCTCTCTTAAATCCATCCAGTGATTTGAACTGCACTGCCCTTTTAAGAAAGAACTGCGGATGCTGGAAAAAAAATCGAAGGTAGACTAAAATGCTGGAGATACTCAGCGGGCGAGGCAGAGCGAAGGAATAGGTGATGTTTCAAGTCGAGACACTTCTTCAGACTGATGAAGGGTCTCGACCAGAAACGTCACCTATTCCTTCACTCCATAGATGCTGCCTCACCCGCTGAGTTTCTCCATAGTTTTTGTCTACCTGTCCGATTTCCTCTTTAACCTGCTGTGGCCCTTGAGTTAATGTTATTTGAGTAACAATTAGGGAAGGAACTTACTCCCTGGATTGCGGACCCTGTAATATTTTTGCAAGGTCTTCCCCATTGATGAAACATTATTGAGCTGAAAAGTTCCACTGTCTGATCCACTGAATAACCCCAGCACAACCCTCCAAGCCCACCCCTGTCATCATTTTGCCCTGTCTGGTCTCTTACCTCTGAAAGTGGGTATCTGGGATTTTGTTCTAGGCACGGTAGAATGCTTCCTTGCTTTGACCAGTCTGCGATGCGTTGGAGGTGGAAGAAAGTCCATTGAGTGTCGTCTTGGGAGAGTGTCCTCTTTGCAGAGAGATTACAGAATTTAAACAATGAAAACTGGTCACCTCTATTCTAATCCGAGTCACCGAGCTGTGTGGCCTGAGCGTTGGCTTCAGACAACAAAGCCCTGTACCCAAGGTGAATGAACAAGGAGACACACTTTTCTTGTGGCAGGTGGATTTTGATCAGGACTGTCACACTCACTCTCAGACAGGAGACACCCCCCGCCTCCAATGGATGTCAGCGCAGTGAAACATTTTTCAGCAGGAGAACCACTATATGTGGCACAGGGTCATGATTTTAGCGGTGATGCAAAGATAAGGCTCCAAGTTACCGGGTTGCGTCACAACTTGGTTTGGCAACTTTGGTTTGGAGATGCAACCAACTTAATCAAGGTTGGCTAGGCTGTAGAGTGTCCCCACTGTGTAGGTTTGTGGCAGAATCTGTGGAGAAGCCGGTAAGAAAGTGGAAGCGATACGGCCCAACTGATGTCTGTCGACTAATGTGCCTCCATTTTCCCACAAATCCCCCTAAACCTGTCCTATCCACAAACCTGTCCAAGTGTCTTTGAAATGCTGTTATTGCACCCACCTCAACCATCTTTTCTGGCGGCTCATTCCATATACCCAGGGTCCAACATGTGTGAAAATTTGTCCCTTGGGTCCCCTTTAAATCTTCCTCCTCTCACCTTAAACCTGCGCCTTATTCAAGAATTGCTGACACAAACAAGGGCAGGACAACAATGTCAGAGAAGAGAAGCAAGCACACACAGCACCTCTTTGGCCAATCTTTGACAGAATGATAAACATTATTGTATTTGTCGACTCAGGAAAAGACAAACCTGACATGTCCTGGCTATGATCAGAATCATCCATTTTTTTGGAGTCTGGCAACCTCGGCTTCTGATTACTTGTTTCGAACCGCACTGTAGAAGTAAAAGACAATACAACCTCTCCTTTAATGCCTGCACATCAAGACCCTGGAAGTACTGTTGTGTCACCAGACAAGTAATGGGTCGGGACAGATGCTTAAAAGGGTTCAAAATCAACATTCTTCTCATAATTGGCTAAACTTCTATCAGGTTGCCCCAATCTCTAATCCAAGCAGCATTCTGGTTATCCACTTTGGTAGCAAAAACAGGAAGGCAGATCACTATCTAAATGGCATCAAGTTGGGAAATGGGGAAGCACAACGGGATCTGGGGGTCCTTGTACATCAGTCTATGAAAGTAAGCATGCAGGTACAGCAGGCAGTGAAGAAAGCGAATGGCATGTTGGCCTTTATAACAAGAGGAATCGAATATAGGAGCAAAGAGGTCCTTCTGCAGCCCTAGTGAGACCACACCTGGAATATTGTGTGCAGTTTTGGTCCCCTAATTTGAGGAAGGACAATCTTGCTATTGAGGGAGTGCAGCGTAGGTTTACAAGGTTAATTCCAGGGTTGGCAGGACTGTCATATGCTGAAAGAATGGAGCAGCTGGGCTTGTACACTCTGGAGTTTAGAAGGATGAGAGGAGATCTTATTGAAACATATAAGATTGTTAAGGGTTTGGTCACGCTAGAGGCAGGAAACATGTTCCCGATGTTGGGGGAGTCCAGAACCAGGGGCCACAGTTTAAGAATAAGGAGTAAGCCATTTAGAACGGAGACGAGGAAACACTTTTTCTCACAGAGAGTGGTGAGTCTGTGGAATTCTCTGCCTCAGAGGGCAGTGGAGGAAGGTTCTCTGGATGCTTTCAAGAGAGAGCTAGATAGGGCTCTTAAAAATAGCAGGGGATATGGGGTGAAGGCAGGAACGGGGTACTGATTTGGATGATCAGCCATGATCACATTAAAATGGCGGTGCTGGATCGAAGGGCCGAATGGCCTCCTCCTGCACCTATTGTCTATTCTGGTAAAACCCCTCTGCACCCTCTCCAAAGCCACCACATTCCTTCCTGTAAAAGGGGGAACAAAACTGCACACAATATTCCAACCGTGGGTTTAACAAAATCCTATAAAGCTGCAACATAATTTATTGACTCCTGTACTCAATGCGTGGCATATGAAGTTTGCCTTACCATAGGCCTTATTTACCACACTTGTGTTGCCATTTTCATGGAGCTCTGGACTTGGGCCCTGAGAACCCACTGTACAATCAGTCTGAAGAAGGTCTCGACCGTAAACGTCACTATTCCTTCGCTCCATGGATGCTGCCTCACCCGCTGAGTTTCTCCAGCATTTCTGTCTACCTTCCACTGCATAATAATGCTGTTTAGGGTTTTGCCATTAATTGTACACTTTCCCCTTTTATTCGACTTCCCTAAGTGCACACTCACTCAAATTAAACACCATCTGCTATTTCTCCGCCCATTTCTGTAGCTGGTCTACATCCCGTGGTATACTTTGATAATCTTTCTCACAGATCCCTGCGGAACTCTACTGGTCACAGACTTCTGGCCGGAATAATACCCATCCACCACTATCGTCTATGGATAAACAAGTTCTGAATCTGTATGGCCACGTCACTGTTAATCCTGTACATCTTAAGCCTACCATGGAGGACTAAAAAATGCCTCACTAAAATCCATAATGACAACATCCACTCCCCTACCCTCATCTATCACTTTCGATCCCTCCTCAAAAACTCAATCAAGAGTCAAGCGAGTCAAGAGTCAAGAGTGTTTTATTGTCATATGTCCCAGATAGAACAATGAAATTCTTACTTGCTGCAGAACAGACTATGTAAACACAGTACACTGTAAACAATATGATAGGGAGGAAAAAAAAACTTCAGTGTGTATACACACACACACACACACACACACACACACACACACACACACACACACACACACACACACACACACACACACACACACACACACACACACACATATATATATATATATATATATATATATATATATATATACATACACACACATATATATATATACACACACACTCAAACAAACAATAATAGTTAAACAATTAATAAGGCATGACCTGCCGCATACAAAGCCATGCTGACCCTCTAACTATCCCTTTCTCTTCCAAATGGTTAGTAAATACTATCCCAAAGAATCTTCTCCAACAGCTTCTCAACCACTGATACGAGGCTCACCAACCTATAATTTCCTGCATTTTTCTCTACTTTCTTTCTTGATTGAATCTGTGTCTCTAACACAGTGAAGCAGCAGCTCTACCAACTGGGTCACCCCTATAATTCAAGGTTGAATGAAAGTAACAGCAAGGGTCAGTTGGCTGTGTAATGCATCAGTTGATTTGATGCCAATGCTGAAATGTTCATATTACTAAAATCATAGAGTGATACAGCGTGGAAACACCCCTTTGGCCCAATTTGCCCACACCGGCCAACATGTCCCAGCTACACTAGTCCCACCTGCCTGCGTTTGGTCCATATCGCTCCAAACCTGTCCTATCCATGTACCTGTCTAACTGTTTCTTAAATGTTGGGATAGTCCCAGCCTCAACTATGTCCTCTGGCAGCTTGTTCCATACATCCACCACCCTTTGTGTGAAAAAGTTACTCCATAGATTCCTATTAAATCTTTTCCCTTTCACCTTAAACCAATGTTCTCGGATCCTCGATTCTCCTACTCTACCCAAGAGACTCTGCGCATCTACCTGATCAATTCCTCTCATGACTTTATACACCTCTATAAAATCACCCCTCATTCTCCTGCGCTCCATGGAAAAGAGTCCCAGCCTACTCAACCTCTCCCTATAGATCAGACACCCCAGTCTGGGCAACATCCTTGTAAATCTTCTTTGTACGCATTCCAGCTTGACAACATAAAGTTCTGCTGAAGGCTAGAAGTGTTGTTGACTCACAGGGGCAGAATGCAGTCTCGCTGCCACTAGTGGAACCTCCATCAACTGAATCCAGCACTGGCATCACTGTATCGAATCGTTCTGCGAAAATACAAACAAAATGGATCAATAAATAGCGTCAATAAATCAATCAACTCTACACTGTGTATCAGTACAATAGTGGCATTTAGAAGAGTATAAAATTATGAGGGGCATAATGTCATGAAAGATGCTCAGAACCTTTTTCTCACAGTGAAAATGACAAAAACAAGAGGGCACAGCTTTAAGGTGAGAGGCACAAAGTGATGGATGCCTGGAACGTGCTGACGTAGCTTCTTGATGGAGGAACTAATTTACTGAGCCTGATCTCCATGATCAGACCATGGTAGGTCAAGTAACAGAGTGCATAAAACATAGACCAGTGGAGCACAGGGTCTATACTGAATATGATGCCATGTTAAACTAATCTCTGCCTGCACATAATCAATATCCCCCCATCAATATCCATGTGCCTATCTAAATGCCTCTTCAACGTCACGAGCGTGTCTGCTTCCAACACACCCTTGAAAGTGCATTCCAGGCACCCATCACCCTCTGGGTTTAAAAACTTTCCCTGCACATCTCCTTTTAAATGTTTCCTCCCCTGACCTTAAAGCTATGCCCTCTGGTACTCTAGGGCAGCGATAAGACATCTCTTGGTCGGTCCTGCTGGCCATTTTCCCACCCACCGATCAGCCACCTGGCAACCTCTCATTGGCGCAGGAGTTGCAGGGTGGTCCGTGCCCCTGGTGGTGCAGTCAGTATGTGAGAGAGAGCGGCACATCTGGACACACCTGGAATGTTCAATAAAGAACCCAAACCAAAAGGCCTACGCAAGGTGACGACTGAACCCATTGCTATAGCAATCACAGAAGATTCATCTGGGTGCAACTGAACGCAGCTTGAGTTATAGGGGGAGGTTGGACAGGCTGGGATTTACGTTGAGACTTGTTTACAAAACATGACTGATTAGTATTAGTATTGGTATTAATAATTTGGAATGGGTGTAGAAGATATTAACCAGGATGTAACCTGGATTAACGGGCTTGAGTTATGGGGAGAAATTGGATAGGCTAGGAATTCTTCTCTTTAGAGCATAGGGGCGACCTTATTGAGGTGTACACGAAAATTGGATGAAGTGAATTTTCACAGTCTTTTTCCAAAGCTATTCTAAAAGGGGATAGATAAAAGGACACAAAATGCATGAGGAACTCGGCAGGGCAGGCAGTACCGCCGGAGAATGTGGATAGGTGACGTTTCGAGTCGGTACCCTTCTTCAGACCGCAGACCCAATGTTACTTATCCATGTTTTCCAGAGACGCTACCTATTCTAGAGGGCACAGGCTTAAGATAAGAGGGCAGAGATCTCAGAGGGATCTCAAGGGGCAAGGATGGAGCAGAGGATTGCCAGTGTCTTTGTAAAGGGACCATTCTGCCCAGCTGATTTGCAGGATTTTATCATCGTAGCCAGTCATAGAGTCGATTATACAGCTGGGAACAGGCCCCTCGGCCCAACTTGGCCCTGCCAACTAAAATGCCCCATCTACGCTAGTCCTATTTGCCCAGTCGTTGATTAAAGTTGGAAACTGAATGTTTCAGGCCATGTAGGGGTTGTCAATTGACCACTTGGCCCTGGTGTAGGTGAGTGATAGACTGTGGGACATCTGGTGGGAAGGAGAGTGGAAAATAATGAGTTAGGGTAAGACTTGTGCAAAGTGGAATCTTCATATTCTCTGGAGACTCGTTGAGCTGTCGGGCCTGTTACTATTGTGTATTTGCCTATGACTTGGTGTAAAGTATTAAAACTGGCAATAGACACAAAATGCTGGAGCAACTCAGCGGGATAGGCAGCGTCTCTGGAGAGAAGGAATGTGTGGCATTTCGGACGACACCCTTCTTCAGTCCAGAGTCTGGGAATGGGAAAAGAGAGATATAAAACAAATGAAGCAGAGAGATATAGAACAGATGATGGAGAGAGTGGGAATGTAAGGGTTACTTGAAGTTAGAGAAATCAATATTAATATATCTGGGCTGTGAGCTGCCCAAGCGAAATATGAGATGCTGTTCCTCCAATTTGTGTTTAGCCTCACTCTGACAATGGAGGAGACCGAGGACAGAAAGGCCAGTGTAGGAATGGGAAGGGAAATTAAAGTGTTTGGCAACCGGGAGATTTTTGCTTGGGCAGCTTACGACCCAGGGAAGCAATTTTGATTTATCTAATCAAGTAAACCCTACAATCCCTCTCTCTCCATCCATCCCCCATCCAAGTCGCACCAGATTCTCGTTCTCACCAAGCAAACAGCTAACAATGGCCTGTTTTCTTTATCATTGTTACTTGTTTACATATCTTTCATTCATTTGTTCTACGCATATATCTCTACTGCACCATCGATATCTCTCGTTTTCCTTTCCCCTGAATCTAGTCTGAAGAAAGGCTCGACTCGAAACATCGCCCATTCCTAATCTCCAGAGATGCTGCCTGTCCCGCAGAGTTACTCCAGCATTTTGTATCTATCTTCGGCTTAAACCAGCATCTGAAGTTCCATCCTACACATTAAAACTGGTATCAGCTTTATACCTCAGAATAAATTCTATTTGCAACCAGAAAATCTCTGTCCAAAAGAGATTTATAAAGTGATTTCCGGGAGTATTGCCCTATCGCACGTTGTTACAGAAATTGGATCTTTTGAGTTCAGGATGAGGGGTGATCTTATTGAAGGGTATAAGATCCCAGCCTTGGCACAACAGGATGGGTGTCGATAGGTTTCCACCAGTGGGGTTCTTGGACAAGGGAACATGACTACAAGATAATGGAATGGTCCATTTCCAGCTAAAGTCCTTCGGAATTTCCCCTTGCTGAGATCGATGGTTCTCTGGAGTTCTTTACCCCAACGGCAAGTAACGAGGTGCATTTAAAAAGAGATGCAGGGGCAGGATCGATTGATGACGATGTGGAACACGCGTTGAGGAGGAACTGAAACCTGAGACAGATCAGCTGCGATTGTTCTGAAGCACTTTGGAGTACACACTTTGGAGGCAGTACTTGCTCCAAAGTGACCTGGATGGTCTTCCCAACTGTAAGGAACCATAGCAGGAGGAGGTTGTTTCAGCCCCATGGCTGCTCTGCTATCTCAGTCGATTCTTACCCAGTGTGTGTTTTTCGACCTGAGACACCCTGTGGCAGACACTGGATGAGGTGTTATCCAGGAGATCAGAATCATCCGAGTCGGACTGACACACCAAGGGTAACATCTGATCATCTCCATTATAGGCATGTGGTTCTGTGAATACAAGGGATAGGCATCTATGTCAATACTTAACTTACACAGTAAATACATGCCCATTCTAAATGCACACACACTGCCACCCTGCAGGAGCTGACATTGAGGTGGTGCAGACATATAAATACCTTGGAGTGCACCTTGACAAACTGGACTGGTCTGTCAACTCTGACGACCTCTACAAAAGTGGCCAGAGCAGACTCTTTATCCTCAGAAGGCTCAAATCCTTCAATGTGCGTAATGATATGCTGCATATGTTTTACAACACTGTGGTTGCAAGTGTCATTTTTTACGCTGTTGTCTGCTGGGGCAACAGCATCAGTGCGAAAAACAACAAGAAACTGGACAAACGGGATAAACGAGCTGGCTCAGTGCTGGAGGGGAGAGTGGACTCTGGGATGGATGTGCTTGAGAGGCATATGAGGCGCAAGGTGCAGGTCATCCTGGAAAACCCCGGGCACCCCTCCATGAAATTCTGGAGAGTCAAAAGAGCACTCGGACAGTCTTAGGCCACACTCCTAAGACGTACAGGTTTGTAGGTTAATTGGCTTGGTGTGAGTGTAAATTGTCCTGAGTACGTGTAGATAGTGTTAATGTGCGGGGATCGCTGGTCGGTGGGCTGAAGGGCCTGTTTCCTTGATATATCTCTAAACTAAACTAAAGTTGCACACAACGGAAACAGACCATGCGGCCCGCTGCATCCACACTGATGAGTGGGCACCTATCCTTACACAGAGTTATAGGGCCACCTTGACCATGCCAAACAAATTGACATTCCAGGCTAGTCCCATTGGCCTTCAATTGGCCTGAGTCATGAAGTCTGAGAATACTCTTATCTAGAGAGATATAGAATAGTTTATGGATATGGATATAAAATTCTCCAATATAGAAATAGATTGACCTGTCCTGGGATGTAATCATGAAGAAAGTTTGCCAGCGCTTCTACTTTCTTAGAAGTTTAAAGAGATTTGGTTTGTGACTGAACGCTCTAACAAACCTTTACAGATAAACAGTAGAAAGTGTCCTAACTGTTTGCATTGTGTCCTGGTACAGCAATTCCAAAGCACAGGCACGCAAGAGGCTGTAGAGTGTGGTGGACTCAGCCCAGTCCATCACGGGCACATCCCTCCCTGCATCCCTCCAAGCAATGCGGGTGTTAACACTATAACACTGCAAAGATGTACTTGGGTACGAGTTGGTTGTACTCATGTGCGCAAAACAAAAGCTTTTCACTGTCTCTCGGTACATGTGACAATAATAAAACCAATACCAATTCTTCAATGTATACTTGCTTCAAGAGCCAAGGGTACAATTTATTGTCGATTGATCTACTTTTGAAGTTGTTTGATGCCCATTTCCCTGTGTTTATCATTTCTCCAGTGCACACATTCCCGTACTACTTAGCAGAAGCCAAGTCCCGTCTGAAACATCACGATGTACATAGGTTTCTTTGTTGACTCACAGGGACAAATTCCAGAATTGTCAGAAGAATCTGAACCATCAAAATCTTGATCAGGCACCAGTGGTAACATTATGTTGCTTGAATGTAAACTATTTTGGCTTGTGGAAGGAGGAAAAATTAGACTTCTCATTCGCTATTTGCACATTGCTAAATCCAACAACACACACACACAGCAACAGAACTTTTTAAAGTGTATTCATTTTTTTAGCTTTATCCAATTCTTCCCCATCCCAATCCCTCTTGAGAAGCTGCTAGCGCCTATCCTCGTTAAACATTATTTCTCCTGAACGTCGGAAGTTGAGGGGAGACCTGATAGAAGTATATAAAATTATGAGACTCATTGATAGGGCAGACAGTCTGAACTTTTTTCCCCAAGGTGGAAATGCCCAATACTAGAGGGTAAGAGGGGGAACGTCTCGTGGCAGTTTTTAACATGGAAAGTAGTGGGGGTCTGGAACGCAATGCGTGGTGGAGGAGGCAGATACGATAGTGCCATGTAAGAGGCTTTTAGATAAGCACTTGGAAGAGCAGGGAATAGAAGAATATGGATCAACTACAGGTGGATGAGATCAATTTAATTGGGCATCATGTTCAACATTGTGAGCCAAAGTGCCTGTTCCTGTGCTGTAATGTTTTATGTTCTATATCTTCATTTCTGGTGGAGATGCCCCATCTCACCTTAAACCTACACCTTCTTGTTCTTGACTCCCCGATCCTGGGAAATAGACTCTGTGCATTCAACCCAATCAATTCCCCTCATGATTTTACACACCTTTAGAAGTTCACCTATCACCCTGCTGCCATCCAAGGAATAACCCACAGCCTTCCTGTAGCTCAGTCTTACGAGTCTTGGCAAGTAAATGGTGCTATAATGTGATGTGATGGGTTGTACTATCAGCCAATGGAACTCACTGCACATTCTGGATCATCCAATTAAAAAAATCAGCGACGTTTGAGACTCACTGGGCCAGGCACTAGAGCCGAACAAATCATCAAGACGCAATGGAGAGTCCAAATCATCTCCATCCATTGTCAACCTCGGGGAATTCATAAATCCAATAAATGAAAAGTTGTCCATTACACAATTGCATAACATTGCCCAATGTCCCAATATTACGAAGTGCAATATTGAATAAAATTGTTAAAAGCTCCAAAAGGTTTGCATCACAGGTAGAGCCCTCTCCACCATCAAAAGCATCTACATGAGATGCCCCCACAAGAAGGGCATCAATCATCACGGATCCCCACCATCTGGGCCGTGCCCTCTTCTCACTGCTGCCGTCGGGGAGCAGGTACAGAAGCCTGAAGTCCCACACCACCAGGTTCAGCAACATCTACTGAACTACAACCATCAGGTTCTTGAACAGACCTGCACAAACGTAATCCCACTGTCTTGTAGAACTTATAAGTAATTTATGTCTAAATTATGTTTCTGTGCCTTGTCTGAGTCTGCGATTCTGCTGCAAGCATGGTTTTCATTGTACCTGTATCTCACCGTACTTGTGCTGCACTGACTAATTCCTATGTATATACACAGTTGCCCGATCTGGAATGTACAGACATTGTTGATGTGGACTCACCATCTTTTAATGGTGTTCTTCTGGAAACGTAAACGCAGGTGACTCCTGAAAAAAAAACCCAAAAGCTTGCATTTACATGGCATCTTTCACTTCACTCCAAAACATTTTTACAGCAAACACATTATCTTAGGAAGAGTGGTCACTACATCAATGCAGAAAACAGCAGCCAATTTGCACACATCAGGCTCCTATACATAATAACAAGACTCACAATAACAAGTCAATGGATATTTTTAAGAGGGAAATTGACAGGTTCTTGATTAGTATGGGTGTCAGGGGTATTGGGGATAAGACTGGAGAATGGGGTTAGGAGGGAAATATAGATCAGTCATGATTAAATGGCAGAGGGGACATGATGCCTGAACGGCCTAGTTTTGCTCCAATACTTCTTGGCGAGCATATCACTGGCCAGCAAACCAAGTCACTTCAACTGCTGTTCTTCAGGCCATGGGATCGCTGCACACACAAGATCAATGTAATGTTGCAGGAACAGCTGCCGGTGTCCGGTGGAGAGCGCACAGACTGGTTGCTTCAGTAACCCGAACGGCCAGGAGACTGCGGATAATCCATCACAGGTACTGAGCTCCCCACCATCAAAGGGATCTACAGGAAGCGTTGCCTCAAAAAGGCAGCCAATTTTATCAAAACCTGTACACCACCCTGGCCATACTCTTATCTTAGGAAGAAGGCGCAGGAGAACTGAGAACCATGATCTCCGGGTACAAGAACAGCTTTTTCCCCACCAAACGAGGCTCTTGAACCACCCTGGCTCAACCCTAAAACCA
The DNA here is from genome assembly GCA_035221665.1 of Okamejei kenojei. NCBI lineage: Eukaryota > Metazoa > Chordata > Chondrichthyes > Rajiformes > Rajidae > Okamejei > Okamejei kenojei. The sequence continues at coordinate 4,021,757 of CM069132.1, read as the reverse complement.
ACCCTGCCTCAGCACCTAACTACTTGAAGTTGCAATATGTGACTCGGTTTGTACGATTGTGGCTTGGTCACCAAGTATAACTGATAATTTATTGCATTATTGATTATTGTATATTTATTTGCTATGTTATTGCATTAAAGCTGGAGCAAACGAGAATTTATTTGTTCCATTCCTGGTGCCTATGACTATTAAACTCCTTTGACTTGACCCATGAGGTCCACCTTAGGAGCTCCCGTCAGACCTCTTCAGTATGACTTTGACTCCACTTCAGGAGATCTGACCTTCCCACTGCTTCTAGGTCACAGTGCGGTCCTGAACTATGCTGAACAGAGTGGGCAGATGCACCGCACATCTGGCCCTTAAACTGGGCGTCAGGTTTGGCTGTTGTACAGCAACAATGTTGGGGTGGAAGATTGCAACCTTCACGTTCACCTGTTTCGACTAATGCAATCAACTCGACGTGCACAAACGGAACAAGTTGTCCTACAACTTTAGGCTATGCACGCCACACGAAAGAAGAAGCAACAATGTTGCTACTGGTCTTATAAAAAAAAAGGTAGGTTCAAGGGTGTGGTATCATTTTCCTGATTTCAATTTATATTGATGCTATTAATTAGTTTGCTGCATTTTTACATCGTTTTTGCTGCACATATATTTTTTTAATTATTAATGAATGTCAGTGATATTAAAAACATGAGAATACCTTTGTCGGTGAGGAGCTGGGATCAAGGATTCTGGTTTCACCAAATGAGGCCCAGTCACCATTTGCATCGCGCTGAGCCCTGTGCCATGAATTGGTGCCACTCCACACCCAGGACCACAGTAGGTAGGCACAGTCACGGGATTAGTGCGATGGGTCGAGTGGAGGGGGGGGGGGGTCGGATGATCTGATCCTCACTGTTTCACCAGCAGGGAGACGCTCTGGAGAGAGTTGGACTACATGCCTGAAGAACAGTCTGTAATGGGGCCAAGGCATTAATTGATTGAATTACAGCTTGGCCTTCCGAGACCACTCTGACCACTCAAACTAGTTCTATGTTATCCCACTTTCTCATCCATTTCCTACGCACCCAGGGCTACACACATCCGACACGCCGACAAACCCACACGTCTTTATATCTGATTTATCAATGTGCCTAGACACAAAATGCTGGAGTAACTCAGCAGGACAGGCAGCATCTCTGGAGAGAAGGAATGGGTGATGTTTCGGGTTGAGACCCTTCTTCAGGCTGCCTTGTATTGGCCGAGAGATGAACCATGTTCTGCACTGGCCCAACCTTGGTATGGTTGAGGAAGAGGATTGAAATAAATAGAGGCAACACAGTGAGATTGGTTCTGTTCGATGCCAAGTTTTAATGAGTATAACAAAGGTCAGAGTGAACAACAACTTATTTGCAAAATGATCCACCGTCCCATCTCACGAGTTCTTAAGTGCACCTGGAAAATATGAGAAGAAAAATGCGTCAGTTATATATTTGCCATGTGATCGACCTGTCCCTTTCCCCACCCAGGCATCTAAATTGTAGGGAATGCAGAATGTCATAGCTATTGAAAATACTAAAGAAACTTCCAATGATAAGCAACTTTTTGTCAATTGCGTCTAGGTGTAATCTTTCATTACCAGACTCAATTAGCTGAGCAGGGAAGATTTTCCAATGTTCTTCCATCCACATTATTCTGCTGTAAACCTGCTTATTCAATTACATGTTCAAACACAAAGTGCTGGAGGAACTCAGCAGTCAGGCAGCATCTGGGAAAGGAATGGACAGGTGATGTTTTGGGTCAGAACTCTTCGTCAATTAATGATGCTTTCAAGAGAGAGCTAGATAGGGCTCTTAAAAATAACGGAGTCAGGGGATATGGGGAGAAGGCAGGAACGGGGTACTGATTGGGGATGATCAGTCATGATCACATTGAATGGCGGTGCTAGCTCGATGGGCTGAATGGCCTACTCCTGCACCTATTGTCAACTGAAAATGTTCTTGCACCCTAGTAATTACTTCTTCCATCTGAAGAAGGGTCCAGAACAAAATGTCACCTGTCCATTCTCTCCCCCAAATGCTGCCTGACCCAATGAGTTCCACCAGCATTGTTCACAAATCCAGCATCTGCCTCCATTACAGGTTATATGTTGGTCAAATTCTTAAAGTCCCCAATCTTGATTGAATTATTGCAACAAATCTAAGTGGCGCTGTGACTTATAATTGGACAGGTATATGGACTAAAAGGTTGAGAGAGATATGGGCCAAACACAGGCAAATGGGACTAGGTAGACACAAAATGCTGGAGTACCTCAGCAGGACAGTCAGCATCTCTGGAGGGAAAGAATGGGTGACGTTTTGGGTCGAGACCCTTCAGATTTGACTAGCTCAGGTAGGCATGGACGAGTTGGCCGAGGGACTGTTTCCAGGTTCAATAACTTGTTTAGTTTAGTTTAGGTAACAAACCCTTTGGCCCACTAGGTCCTCATCAACCAACGATCTCCTAGTTGTAGTTTTCGCATCCACTCCCTACACACCAAGGCCAATATTACCAAAGCCAATTAACCTACAAGGAAAGTCTGAAGAAAGGTCCTGACCCGAAATGTCATCTATCCATGTTCTCCAAAGATGCTGCCTGACCCGTAAAGTTCAACCAGCACTTTGTGTCCATGTTTTTAACCTACAAACCCACACGTCTTTGGAATGTGGGAGGGAACCGGAGCACCTGGAGGAAACCTAGGCAGGCATAGGGAGAATGTGCAAACACCACACAGACAGCACCCAAGGCCAGGATTGAACCTGGGTCTCTGGCGCAGTGAGGTAGTGAAGCTCTACTAGCTACGCCACTGTGCCACCCTTACCCACAAGGATCATCAGTAGTAATAACTTAATCGCTAAAGTGTTTTTGTGCAGGTAAAATGGTCATTTACCTGTTCTACTGAAGACACTGGTGTAAAAACGTATTTGCCATCATGTGTTGCGGTTCTTTTCACCCGATGCTGCAAAACAGGTTATGGTTAGGTTTCAAAATGTTTTCTCAGTACTGCGTGGGGTTTGTTGCAGGGTGCTCTTGTGTCCTGATCTCTCTGGACCATGCTGACATCCTCTGGTTCTTCCTTTCCTTCATTTAGAAGGTTGCTCGATTATATAGATAATACAGCAATGCCAACTTGGTCGGCAAGGCTAGATGGGCCAAAGGGCCTGTTTCCGTGCTGTACAGTTCTATGACTCTCAATTCCAAAACCAAGCTTGAAAGCACGTACTCCCAAAGTCAGCACCAGCTTCTTCCCTGCTGTTATCAGACTACCGAACCGTCCTCCCTTAGCTAGGATGCAGATCCTTTTTTCCAACTTACCTCATTGCAGACTTTTTCTCTGGAACCGTAAAGCTACGACGCTGTAAACTATATTCTGCACTCTGGTATTTTTTTCTTTGTGCCCCCTGATGTACTAGCATATGGTTTGATTGTACTCAGATATAAAGTGATCTGATTTAATTGGATAGCACACAAATGTTTCACTAATACCAGAAACCACAGTCAGATAGAAATTTGTGTCATTGCTTGGACCCATCCCCAAGCACATATTCTTTACACAGCAATGCATGTGTCACAACCACTTGCTTGCATGGAAAATAGGGCATGTTTCCTTATACACTCAAAATTACTTAATTACCATTCTATCACAAGATAATCAGCAAAATGCCATAAAAGTTTTATGAGCAAAATATATGTAATAACTCATCTGCAATTATATATTTCCATTATGAAATGGCAGGTATTAATTCCAATTGAAAGAATGCATGTAGTCTTAATACATCAAAAAGTCACTGATGACTGAGAATGATAATAATATGGAAGGCTCATTAGAAAGTTCCCACACTCTACTATTAGAATGGTATATAATTCGCCCAAACTGCACCCACCAGTGAGAATTGTCTTCAGATACAGTCACTGATGTGTAACAACTGAACACTTCTTTCAATAAAGGATGTAACACAAATATTCCCAAGAAATCGATGTTGTCAGGACCCGAGGGCCTGAGCTACAGGAGAGATTGGGCAGGCTTGGACTTAATGGAATGCTGAGGGGTGATCTTATCGAGGTGTTCAAAACCATGAGAGAAATAGATAGAGTGAATGCAGAGGTTTTTTCCCCCCAGGATTAGGGAATCAAGAATCAGAGGACATAATAGGTTTAAGGTTTGGGGGGGGGGGATTTACAAGAACCTGAGGGGCAACATAGTGTGGCCGGTATATGAGCTGCCATAGGAGATGGTTCAGGCAGGCCTAATAACAATATTTAAAAGATATTTGAGCAGATACGTGGATAGGAAAGGTTTAGAGGGACATAGGTCAGTCATGCGCAGATGGGACTAGCTTAGATGGGGCATATTGGTAGGCATGGACAAGTTGGTTCAAAGGGTCTGATTCCATTCTGTATGACTATGACATTTGGATAGGTATCTAGGTAGGAAAGAGTTTGAGGGATATGGGTCAAACGCAGGTAAATGGGACTAGTTTAGATGGGGCATTTTGGTCGGCATGGAGGAGTGGGTTAAAGGGCCTGTTTTCTATGACTAAGTCCTAAGAGAAGATTGTCATTGTCTCTGGACAACAAAGCAATTCATCACTTAAGGGAGTGCGCATTAAATAAACAAGTGAGGCACTGGTATCTTGTAGATAAAAATGCTGCAGAAACTCAGCAGGTGAGGCAGCATCTATGGAGCTAAGGTAAAGGTGACGTTTCGGGTCGAGACCCTTCCTGGTCATTACTGCCAAAGAGTCCACCAGGGACTATACTGGAAGTTGGACAATTTTATACTGGACAATTTTTACATTTTATCAAGCCAATTAACCTACAAGTATGTACGTCTTTGGAGCGTGGGAGGCAATGTTTGCTGGCACAGGGGTGCCCATTCCTGACCCGAATTGGTGCCTTGGGAGAGAGTTGGTGCCTATTAAGGGTCTGTCCCACTTGGCGAGCATTTGCGTGCGACTAACTTCAGCCACTCTGTGAGTCAGTCTAATCATGCCCCCCACCACCCAGTCAACACACTGACAACTGCCCCGACCCAAGGTAAAGTATTAGTTGTGTACTAACCACCGGAGGCCGAGGATGCCCCAGGGTAGGGGCAGGTCCCGTCCGGGGACGCGCTGGAATCACATACAGCCGCACCGCCAGGGCTCGACCTGGGCTGGTGGTGTCCGGGGCCAGGGGTCTGGTTGCCGGCTCTGTGGGGGATGTTGGGGGCGCTGCCGCCCGTCTTCTCGTTGTTGTCCATAGATAGTTCTTCCTCCTCCCCTGTTTCCCCTTGACCGGGCTGCTTGGTGTCGGATGGAGTGAGGCGACAAGTCTTTCATCCCCCCCCCTACCCCGGCTCTGTGACGTGCGCTGGGAGGGCGAGTGAGCCAACAATGCAGACACCGAGAGTGGGCTCAAAGCCCCGGCCCCATGTAGCAGCAGCAGCAGCGCTGTCCCGCCCTTCAATCACCCACCTACCTACACACCCACCCACCTACCTGCCTGAGCTGGCGAGCCCACACACCGTCAGGTGAGTGCCTCACTCACACAGTGCTGGAGTAACTCAGCGTGTCAGGCAGCCAAGCCTCTCTGGAGGGCATGGATGGGGCGAAGTGCAAGGGAGGAGAGATCCTTCTTCAGTCTTGCAACCCGCGGTTCCTTGTGTCGCGAGTATTTTACTGTTTGGAGTCGTTGAGCAGCCCCACTGAAACTCCATGCGGACCACGGCGCCCCATTCCAAGCAAGTCATTTGCCCACAAAAAAAAAGACAAAAGTGCAAAGGAGTAGCTCAGCGGGCCAGGCAATATCTCTGGACTTTTTGAAAACCGGCGCATGTAGTTCCTCCTAGAAACACAGGTGCAGGAGGAGGCCATTCATTGCGACCATGGCTGATCGTCCGCTATCAATAACCCGTGCCTGCCTTCTCCCCATATCCCTTGATTCCACTAGCCCCTAGAGCTCTATCTAACTCTCTCTTAAATCCATCCAGTGATTTGGCCTCCACTGCCCAAATGTGGCAGGGAATTCCATAAATTCACAACTCTCTGGGTGAAAACGTTTTTTTCTCACCTCAGTCTTAAATAACCTCCCCTCTATTCTAAGACTGTGGCCCCTGTTTCTGGACTTGCCCAACTTTTGGAACATTTATCCTGCATCTAGCTTGTCCAGTTCTTTTATAATTGTATATGTTTCTATAAACCCCCCCCCCAGTGAATACCCCCAGTCCCGCCATCCCAGGGATCAATCTCGTGAACCTACTGCCTCAATCACAAGGTTGTCCTTCCTCAAATTAGGAGACCAAAACTGTACACAATACTCCAGATGTGGTCTCACCAGAGCCCTATACAACTTCAGAAGAACCTCTTTACTCCTATACTGAAATTCTGTTGTTATGAAGGCCAACATTCCATTAGCTTTCTTCACTGCCTGCTGTACCTGCACGCCAAGTTTCAGTAACTGGTGTACAAGGACCCCCAGGTCTCGCTGCACCTCCCCCTTACCTAACCTAACCCCATTGAGATAATAATCTGCCCCCTTGTTTTTGCCGCCAAAGTGGATAACCTCACATTTATCTATATTATACTGCATCTGCCACGCATCTGCCCACTCACTCAACCTGTCCAGGTCCCCCTGCAACCTCCTAACATCCTCTTCACAGTTCACACTGCCACCCAGCTTTGTGTCATCCGCAAACTTGCTAGTGGTGCTCCTAATTCCCTCTTCCAAATCATTTATATATATGGTAAACAGTTGCGGCCCCAACACTGAGTCCTGCGGCACTCCACTCGCCACTGCCTGCCATTCTGAAAAGGACCCATTCACTCCTACTCTTTGCTTCCGGTCTGCCAACCAATTTTCTATCCATGTCAACACCCTACCCCCAATATCATGTGCTCTAATTTTAGTTACCAGTCTTCCGTGCGGGACCTTATCAAAGGCTTTCTTAAAGTCTAGATAAACTACATCCACTGGCACCCCTTCATCCATTTTACTTGTCACATCCCCAAAAAATTCCAGAAGATTAGTCAAGCATGATTTCCCTTTCATAAATCCATGTTGACTTGGACTAATCCTTTTACTGCTATCCAAATGCCCCATTATTACCTCTTTAATAATTGACTCCAGCATCTTTCCCACACCAAAGTCAGGGTAACTGGTCTGTAATTCCCCATTTTCTCTCTCGCTCCTTTCTTGAAAAGTGAGATAACATTAGCTATCCTTCAATCCACAGGAACTGATCCTGAATCTATTGGACATTGGAAATTGATCACCAATGCGTCCACTATTTCTAGAGCCACTTCCCTGAGGACCCTGGGATGCAGACCATCAGGCCCAGGGGATTTATCATCCTTCAGTCCCATTAGCCTACCCAATACTATTTCTTGCCTAATGAACATTTATTTCAGTTCCTCTACCCCCTTAGACCCTCTATCCTCCAGTACATCTGGGAGATTGTTTGTGTCTTCCTTAGTGAAGACAGATCTGAAGTACCTATTCAACTCTTCTGCCATTTCCTTGTTGCCCATAATAATTTCACCTGTGTCTGCCTTCATGGGACCCACATTTGACTTTGCTACTCTTTTCCCCGTAACATATCTAAAGAAGCTTTTACTGTCCTTCTTTATATTCCTGGCCAGCTTCCCTTCATACTTCATCTTTTCAGCTCCCCCTCTCATGCCTTCATAGTCCCCTTTGTTCAACTGCATCACTGCCACTTCTAATGTAACATTCTCCTTCTCAAATTGCAGATTAAAACTGTATCCCGTTTGCCCATATTTGCCCCATATCTTTTCTAGGGGGGAAAAACACATCCCAAGCTCTAAAGAAATAGGTCCTAGCCTCTCCAACCTCCCTCTAACTCAAGTTCGCAAGTCCAAGTAACATCCTGGACAAAATTTGCCCTGAGATTCCTTTTAAATCTTTTTCCTTTCGCCTTATCCATCAGAAACCTCCATCAAGTTAGTTTGAGTCAACTTATCATTGGCTAAAAAAAAGGATAGAAAGTGCTGGACTAATTCAGTGGGTCAGGCAGCATCTCTGGAGAACATGGATAGGTCACGTTTCTGGCTGTGATCCTTCTTCAGACTGGTTTACCATTTGCAAACCCATTTAGCTCCCAATGTCCAAGTAACTACAAATCTTATCCATGCCATTGTTTCTGCGAATGACAATAGACAATAGGTGCAGGAGTAGGCCATTCGGCCCTTAGAGCCAGCACTGCCATTCACTGTGATCGTGGCTGATCATCCACACTCAGTACCCCGTTCCTGCCTCCCTATATCCCTTGACTACGCTATCTTTAAGAGCTCCATCTAACTCGCTCTTGAAAGCATCCAGAGAATTGGCCTCCACTGCCTTCTGGGGCAGAGAATTCCACAGATTCACAACTGTCTGGGTGAAAAACTTTTTCCTCATCTCCGTTCTAAATGGCCTACCCCTTATTCTTAAACTGTGGTCCCTGGTTCTGGACTCCCCCAACATTGGGATCATGTTTCCTGCCTCTAGCGGGTCTAATCCCTTAATAATCTTATATGTTTCAATAAGATCCCCTCCCATCCTTCTAAATTCCAGTGTATACAAGCCCAGTCGCTCCATTCTCTCAACATTTGACAGTCCAGCCAACCCAGGAATTAACCTTGTGAACTTAAGCTGCACTCCCTCAATAGCAAGAATGTTCTTCCACAAATTTGGAGAGCAAAACTGCATACAATACTCCAGGTGTGGTCTCACTAGGGCCCTGTACAACTGCAGAAGGACCTCTTTGCTCCTAAACTCCTCTTGTTATAAAGGCCAACATGCCATTAGCATTCTTCACTGCCTGCTGTACCTGCCAGCTTGCTTTCAGTGACTGATGAACAAGTACCCTCAGATCTCTTTGTACTTCCCCTTTTCCCATTCAAATAATAATCTGCCTTCCTGTTTTTGCTACCAAAGTGGATAATCTCACATTTATCCACATTAAACTGCATCTGCCATGCATCTGCCCACACACCAAACCTGTCCAAGTCACCCTGCATCCTCATAGCATCCTCCTCACAGTTCACAATACCTCCCAGCTTTGTGTAATCTGCAATTTTGCTAATGTTCCTTTTAATCCCTTCATCTAAATCATTAATGTGTATTGTAAATTGCTGCGGCCCCAGCACTGAGCCTTGCGGTACCCCACTAGTCACTGCCTGCCATTCTGAAAGGGACCCATTAATCCCTACTGTTTGTTTCCTGTCTGCCAACCAATTTATTATCCATGTCAGTACTCTACCCCCAATACCATGTGCTCTAATTTTGCCCACTAATCTCTTATGTGAGACCTTATCAAAGGCTTTCTGAAAGTCCAGGTACACTACATCCACTCATATTTGCTATGTTGGACTTCTTCTCTTATATTTTTATACTGTCCCCGACTTCCCTTGTCAGCCATGGTCATCCCTTACTTCCCTTGGAATCTTTCTTCCTCTTTGGAATGAACTGATCCTGCACCTTCTGTTTTATTCCCAGAAATGCCTGCCATTGTTGTTCCACTGTCATCCCTGCTAGGGTATCTTTCCAGTCAACTTTGGCCAGCTCCTCCCTCATGGCTCCATAGTCCCCTTTGTTCAACTGTAATATTAACACGTCCGATTTTCCCTTCTCCCTCTCCAATTAAAATGAATCATATTATGGTCACTACCTCCTAATGGCTCCTTTACCCCGTGTTCCCTTATCAAATCCGGTTCATTGCATAACACTAAATCCAGAATTGCCTTCTCCCTGGTAAACTCCAATACAAGCTGTTCTAAGAATCCATCATGGAGGCCCTCCACAAACTCCCTTTCTTGGGATCCAATACCAACTTGATTTTCCCAGTCTAACCTGCATGTTGAAATCTCCCATAACAACCGTAGCATTCCCTTTGCGACATGCCAATTTTAATTCTTGATTCAACTTGCACCCTATATCCAGGCCACTGTTTGGGGGCCTGTAGATAACTCCCATTAGGGTCTTTTTATCCTTACAATTCCTCAGTTCCATCCATACTGACTCTACATCTCCTGATTCTATAAGCCTCAAGCTCATCCACTTTATTCCTTATACTGTGCATTCATATATCATTCTTTTTATCCAACCTACCCTCACCTCACACATCGATTCCTATTACACTTGCCCATGCTCTCCTATCCCTTCCTGAGGTTTCTGCCCTGTTAATTCTGGTGTCTTTCTTAACCTTTCTTTCCCTTTCACTCCATCCTTATATTTCCAGTTTGTCTCTCCCACCCCCGCTACTATTTAGTTTAAACCCACCCATATAGCAGTGGCAAACCTTCCCGCCAGAATGGGAAGCCTGCGGTTATGGCTTAGTATGTAAATCCTTCTTTGAACAAACACTTAACATCTGCAACTTTCCAGTCTTTAGGCACTACCTATGTCTGGAAGATTATGATTCGGGCTCTTGTAGTTTCCTCCCTTCCCTCAGCGACTTGGGATGCATCCTGTCTGCACCTGGTGAATTATCCCATTTGAGCGCAGTTCATTATTTTAGCACCTCCTCTCTATCAATTGTAGACTATTCAGAATCTCAGCATATCTTCCCACAACATATTCTTTGTTTAATAATATTTTTATTAGAAGTAATACATCATAACAACGGTATAACAACTTTTCAAATACACAACCAACTTATTTCAATAAGTATACGGATGTTACAAATAATTTTTATAAACTTCTATTTTTTAGAAAGTAGAAAAAGAAAAGAATAGATTTTAATCAATAAGAATGGTTATTAAATAATAATTTTGATTATATAGAGAGAGAAAGAGAAGAGAAAAAAAGAAAAAAGAAAAAAGATTATAGTATATATTATTCATCTTAATAGTGAATAACACAATTTCAAATAATTATATCAATAGAGACATGCATACAAATCCAAAAAAAAAAAAAATATTTTCATCTAATCCTGCCGGGTACCCATTGAGTTGTGATGCCAAGAACAGCTACCCCTTCAAATATTCTGTATATGGAGACCATATCTGTTCAAAGAGTTCGTATTTGTCCATTAGGACAAATCTGATTCTTTCCAAATGCAACGTCTCCAACATTTCCGCTGTCCACATTTTAATTGTGGGGGATAATGTTCCCTTCCAAAATTTCAATATTATTTTTTTCCCTATTATCAAACAGTAATCCAAGAAATTTCTTTGGTTTACTGTTAATATTAAATTTGAATCCGGAACTCCTAATATTATTAATTTTGGATCTGGGTCCAGTTTAATTTTAAGAACTTCAGAGATAACTCTAAAGATTTCTGTCCAATAATAGTTGTTTTATACATGTTACAAAACTATGCATTAAGTTAGCTTCCAAGTTCTGACATTTATCACAAATAGAAGAAATGTTAGGATAAATTCTATTTAATTTCGTTTTTGAATAATGTAATCTGTGTAATACCTTAAATAGTATCAATATATGTCTAGCATTTAATGAGCAACGATGTATACATTGTAGGCTTTCTTCCAAAGGTTCCTTCGTTATAGATAAACCTATTTCATTTTCCCATGTTTGTCGATATATTTCCGAAGTTGGGATTTCCCTAACCAAGATAGTATTGTATATATACGCTATTAATTTTTCTGTATTTGGGTGTTTATTAAACAATTCATCTAATAATCCTGGTTTTCTATTTTTATAGTCTTGTGTATTTGACTTAATATAGTTTCTAATTTGTAAATACCTAAATATGTTGTTTGACTGCAATCCATATATATCCTGTAACTCTTGAAATGAAAGAAATGTTCCTTTCTTGTAAAGATGTTCTATCCTTTTAATTCCTAAATCATTCCAGTGTCTAAACCCCCTGTCCAATACAGAGGGCTTAAACAAAGGATTACTCATAATTGGCAAACAAAGTGACAAATTATCCATATGTAGGGTCTTAACTTATCCATATTAGGGTTTCTAAATACGTCTATTGCTATGAATTATAGGGTTATCACCATACATTTTTTTTGTACTTCCCTTGGTGCAAAAATAATCGAACCTACATCAAAAGTCTTCCTTTTCCATCTTTAGCCAGTTTGGCTCATAATCTAAATTTACCAACCAAAAATTCATATTTTTAATCTGAACTGCCCAGAAATAATATAAGAAATTTGGTAGTGCTAGTCCACCATTTATTTTAGATTTACATAGATGTTTTTTACTTATTCGATGATTTTTATAGTCCCAAATAAAACTATTAACCAAAGTGTCTATTTTTTCTAAAAACATTTTAGGGCGATATAAAGAGATGGCTTGAAATAAATATAACAATTGTGGTAAAAAAATCATTTTTATAGCATTTATTCTACCGATCATTGAAGTAGGTAGTGTTTTCCAATATAAAATATATTTTTTTAGTTTATTTAACAATTGAGGGTAATTATATTTAAATAGACAGTTATAGGATTTAAATACATTAATTCCTAGATATTTAAATTTGTCCGTGACTATTTTAAGAGGGAATTGTTCTAGTATATTTAATTTTATTCCAGTTATAGGCATAATTTCACTTTTATTCCAGTTAATTCTATACCCAGAAAATGTGCCAAACTTAGTTATAACATTAAGCAGATAAGGAATACTAATCTCCGGTTTTGTGATATAAATTAAGATGTCATCAGCGTATAGAGATATTTTATTTGTTGTAGTTTTGGTATTATATCCATATATTTCTGGTTCTGATCTAATCATTTCAGCTAATGGTTCTATTACCAGAGCAAATAGTAATGGTGATAATGGGCATCCTTGTCTACAACCCCTAAAGAGATTAAATTTTGCTGATAACATTTGATTTGTTAATATTCTTGTAGTTGGATTCGAGTATATGATTTTAACCCATTTGGAAAATCTATCCCCCAGTTGAAATGTCTGCATTATTTTAAATAAATATGGCCAATCAACCTGGTCAAATGCTTTTTCAGCATCTAAGGATATGACAGCTAGTTCAATATCATTCACTCTTTTTGAGTATACGATATTGAATAGACGTCTCAGATTATAAGATGAGTAGCGTTTTGGGATGAAACCTGTTTGGTCATGATATATTAAGTTATTAATCACTAAACTTAGCCTCCGAGATAAAATTTTAGTTAGTATTTTTTGATCAGTGTTTAAAAGAGCTATTGCTCTGTATGACCCAGGGTCTTCCAAATCTTTATCAGCTTTAGGGATAAGTGTAATTGTAGATTCATTTAATGATTCTGGTAACTTTCCTTGTTCATAAGCATATTTATATATTATATGTAAACGTGGAGAGATCAGATCATAAAACTTCTTATAAAATTCAACACTTAAGCCATCAGGGCTTGTGGCTTTTCCGTTATTTAATGATCCAATTGATTCTTCAATATCCTTTACTGATATAACAGCATTTAACAAGTCGCTACCTTCCTGATCCAAACTATTAATATGACATTCTTGTAGGAATGTTTCCATTCCATCTGGTTGTCCTGCTAGTTTAGATGAGTAAAGATTTTTATAATATTGTAAAAATGTATTGTAGAGAAGGTACACAGACACCTTAAAGTCTTCACTACTTTATTAAGCATACATTATATATAACCTTGGCTGTACGTGGTCTGTCACGATCACTAGAAAGCGAGCTAGGGGCGTGTGGGTTACAATTATACTAATTGGTGGGGGAGTGGTTAGCATGGACATCGTTATTATCAATTAAAGGTGTATACACATATCATCTACATGTATCATTGATATCTTTTGGTAAAGTCAATATTTCTCCTTGTTCAGATCTAATTTTATGTATCATTTTCTCCTCATCTAATTTTCTAAGCTGGCATGCCAGTAATTTTTGTGGTTTATCCCCAAATTCAAAGTGTACTTGTTTAGTCTGTTGAAAAAGTTTAATAATCTGATTTGAATATAATTTTTTCATTTAGCTTATATTTTAATGATGCAATTTTATTACTTAGCCCCTTTGAAGGGGATATTGCATTTTCAATATCTAATTGTTTTATTTCATTTTCCAACTTTTGTTGAATCTTTCGATTTTCCTTATTAAAGTATGCGTGTCTGATATTATCGCACCACGCATAAATGCTTTAAATGTATCCCAAAGCAGTGATGATGAAATTCCAGGTTTGTCATTAGTTTCAAAAAATAATTTAATCTATTTTACCAAGTAATCATAACAAGCCTTATCATTTAATATTTGGGGGTTGAGTCTCCAGTTAGAGGTTTTAATAGTTATGTCTTTTAATTTTATCTTAAATGTTAATGGAGCATGATCCAAGATAATAATATTATGATATTTTGAGTCATATGTAAATGGAATTAGTTTTGAATCTATTAAAAAATAGTCTATCCTTGAATAGGTTCCAAATACAGGGGAAAAAAATGAGTATTCTCGACCAGATGGGTTATCTGTTCTCCAGATATCCTTAACATTTGCTGTGTTAATAAAATAATTTATAAGAGTACTTGACTTAGAGGTGGTTTTCCTTTTCACTGATGTAATTAATTATCTAAGGTACAATTAAAATCACCTCCAATTATTAGATTATGTTGAGTGGATATAGGGATATTGTTAAATATTTTCTTGAAGAATAATGGGTTATCAAAATTAGGACCATATATATTCATAAGGATTACTTTTTTACAATGTAATTCACCTGTAATTATTATATATCTACCCTCAATATCTTCTATTTTTGAGCTTTGTTTAAAAGGTATACCTTTACGAATAATTATTGCTACCCCTCTAGACTTATGTGTAAATGAAGAGTGATATACTTTGGAAATCCATTTTGCTGTTAATCTATGCTGCGCGTCTTTTTTAAGTTGTGTCTCTCTGAGAAAAATAATATCAGATTTCAATCTATTTAATTGAGCTAAAACCTTACCTCTTTTAATTGGTTCATTAATTCCCTTAACATTCCAACTACAGAAGGTGATTCCATCCCCCAATCCTAGTATTTATGTCATACATGTTATTATTAAGATGGTTTATAATGGAGTAGATGTCTCAGCTCATCTAACCCAATCCTTTACCCAAACATCAGATCGATGAAATTTAATTTCTGTATCATTGTCTTATACACACGTCTCTTTGAACTAACTATATATTAACAATCATACTTAAATCCATATAATATATAATATGAAATAAAATACATAATATAAAAGTAATAATAAAAAATGTGAGTAAAGTAAGTGATGTTAGTAAAGTGTACGGGGAAAAAAAAGTGACTACAACTATAATTAGTGTAGTTAGTATTAGTGTAAGCCACACTAGTGTGGCTATTAATCTACGGACCTCCGTGAAAAAAAAAAGATGTTAATAATTCCAGCTCCGTTTTTGCCTTAGGGGCTGTATATGTCGGGGTGGGGTATTAAATTTATATACTTAATAATCAATTAATAATACTACTAATATCAAATATAGTTAGTGTCATAGCACTATATTAGGAGAGTTAACGTACATTTTTAAGGGGTAGGTAATACAAAACTATATTTATTAATAATCCATCCATCCTTCCTTAACCCCAAGTTCCCGCAACATATTCTTACCCAAAGAATACTGAAGTCTTCATTAAGTACCTCAGCCATGCCCGGTACCTCCTAGTAAACCCCCCTCTGCTCTTTAATCAGCTTAACGCCTCCTCTCATAAACCCATTTATGTTCTCAAGCCTATAGAATGCCTATGGGGCTTTTTAGTTTTAGTTGAGTTTATAGTCACGTGTGCCGAGGTACAGTGAAAAGCGTTTTCGATTGTGTGCTATCCAGGGGAGGGGAGAAATATGTGCGAGTCCAGATGTGGCACAGGGGAGGGGGAAGAGGGGAAAGAAAGGGGGGAATGTGGGGGAGAAAGGGGAGAGGGTGTTGTATTGAACTTTAGAAACGCAGCGTGGAAACAGGCCCTTCGGCCCACCGAGTCCGTGCCAACCAGTAATCACCCCATACACTAACACTATCCCACACACTATGGACAATTTACCACTTTACCAAAGCCTAATTAACCTGCAAACCTGTACATCTTTGGAATTTGGGAGTAAACTGGAACACCCGGAAAAAACCCACACAGTTACAGGGAGAACGTATAAACTCCATACAGTCAGCACCCATAGTCAGGATCAAACACAGATCTCTGGCACTGTAAGGCAGCAACTCTACCACTGCGCCACCATGACGATAGGTCATGCAACGATTAAAAATATTAAATATCAGCACAATACTTATACAGACCATGAAAAGATAAAACTATTTTCATACTTATATTAGATCATTTATATGATCGTGTTTGCTAGATGCTTCCCCACATGCCCTGGCTCATGATCCAGCACTAAATCCCCCGATGCCACAGTGTTACTGGGCCTGAGAGGTACTGACCAAGAATTATCTCCTGAAAAAGAATCTCAGAACATACTTCAGCCCCCACACACCAATGGTGTACCACAGAGATTGATGCTGGGTCCACTACTGTTTATTATCTGCATTAACAATTTGGATGACAATATTGTTAACATTGATAGTAAATTTGCAGTAGAGATCAAAATCAATGGTATAGTGGACGGTGGGGAATGCGGAGATTTATGAGGGTCCCGAGTGGCAACCTTTTCACTCATAAGGTAGCCCATGTTGGGGATGAAGCAGGAGAAGTGGATACAAAAGACCTTGGGGCATACAGTATATATGGATGGGAAGTGTTTGCCTTCAAACCAGGAAAATGGGAGTAGCCCAGTTGGGCCGAAGGGCCTGTTGCCATGCTGTATAGCTCTGTGGCTCTCAATTATGATGGATGATTGATTGATTGAAAGATACAAATTAAAAATAGGCCCTTCATCCAATCACCCACCACACTACTTCTCTTATCCCACGTTCGCATTCACCCCTCACACACTTTCGGCAATTTTACATTGCAGAAGCCTGAATAAGGTCCCGACGCAAAATGCCACCTATCCATGTTCTCCAGAGATGCTACCTGCGTCCTTTTGTAAAACCTACATCTGCAGTTCCTTATTTCAACATCTGTAGATAGGTGACTTTTTTGGAGAGATATTGGTGGTTTGGGACGAGGGAGAGGGGAAAGGGAGGGCACAATAGTGGGACAAATGGGTGTGCACTGTGAGTCTAGTCAGTAAGGCAGGTGAACTTTAAGTGTTGGTGAGAATAAGAAAATAGTACATTCCTACTCACCTGGTTGAAAGACGGGCAGAACTGGAAACGGCATCCCAGGATCTTCCTGGGTGACAAGGAGATGGGAAGAAAAGATAGGGGCAATAGATTTACTGCTCAGAAACAGGCCCTAAGGCCCAACTTGTCCATGCTGATCTGTGCAGGTCCCATTTGTCTGCATTTGACCCATATCCCTCTAAACTTTTTCGTTGCATATTCATGTTCATAAATTATAGAGCAGAATTAGGCCATTTGGCCCATCAAGTCTACTCCACCATTCAACCATGGCTAATCTATCTTTCCCTCTCAACCCCATTCTCCTGCCTTCTTCCTGTAACCCCTGACCTGTTCTAATCAAGAATGTATCAAACTCCGCTTTAAATATATCCATTGACGACCTCCACATTGACGAACTCATGATATATGTATTTTTATTTTTTTTATTTCTATTTTTTACCGCACACTGAATGGACATTGGTTGAGCAACGTTTTTTCATTTCCTCTGGGTATGTAAGTACTCAGGAAAAATGATAATAAAGATATACAATACAATATACAGCCTTTCTGTGGCAATAATTTCCACAGATTCACCACCCTCGGACTACAAAAATTCCTCTTCATCTCCTTTTATTTTATGCTATGGCCTCTGGTCTTAGACTCTCCCACTAGTGGAAACATCCACTCCACATCCAGAAGGGTCTCAACCCGAAACGTCACCTATTCCTTCTCTCCAGAGTTACTCCAGCATTTTGTGTCTATCTTTCATTTAAACCAGCATCAGCAGTTCTTTCTCATACACTCCACATCCACTCTTTCCAGGACTCTCACTATTTGGTCTCAATGAGGTCCACCCTAGTTTTTCTGAGCTCCAGCGAGTACAATTAGCCCAGTGATGTCAAATGCTCATATGTTAACCCAATGATAAGATCATAAGTGATAGGAGTAGAATTGGGCCATTTGGCCCATCAAGTCTACTCCGTCATTCAATCATGGCTGATCTATCTCTTCCACTTAACACCATTCTTCTGCCTTCTCCCCATAATCTCTGACGCCTGTACTAATCAATAATCTATCTGCCTTAAAAATATCCACTGACGTGGCAAAGAATTCCACAGATTCACCACCCTCTGATTAAAGAAATTTCTCCTAATCTCCTTCCTAAAAGAACGTCCTTTAATTCTGAGGCTATGACCTCGAGTCCTAGACTCTCCCACTAGTGGAAACATCCTCTCCACATCCACTCTATCCAAACCTTTCAATCTTCTGTTTCATATAACCATATAACAATTACAGCACGGAAACAGGCCCTCTCGGCCCTTCCAGTCCGTGCCGACCATTTGTTTTCCCCTAGTCCCATCTACCTGCACTCAGACCATACCCCTCCATTCCCTTCACGTCCATATACCTATCCACTTTACTTTTAAATGTTAAAATCGATCCTGCCTCCACCACTTCTGCTGGAAGCTCATTCCACACAGCCACCACCCTCTGAGTAAAGAAGTTCCCCTTCACGTTACCCCTAAACTTCTGTCCCTTAATTCTCATGTCATGCCCTCTTGTTTGAATCTTCCCTACCCTCAATGGGAAAAGCTTATCCACGTCAACCCTGTCTATCCCTTTCATCATTTTAAAGACCTCAATCAAGTCCCCCCTTAACCTTCTGCGCTCCAAAGAATAAAGACCTAACTAGTTCAACCTTTCTCTGTAACATAGTTGCTGGAACCCAGGCAACATTCTAGTAAATCTCCTCTGTACTCTCTCTATTTTGTTGACATCCTTCCTATAATTAGGCGACCAAAATTGTACATCATACTCCAGAATTGGTCTTACCAATGCCTTGTACAATTTTAACATTACTTCCCTACTCCTATATTCAATGCTCTGATTTATAAAGGCCAGCACACCAAAGGCTTTCTTTACCACCCTATCTACATGCGATTCCACCTCCAGGGAACTATGCACAGTTATTCCTAGATCTCTCTGTTCCACAGCATTCCTCAATTCCCTACCATTTACCATGTACGTCCTATTTTGATTTGTCCTGCCAAGATGTAGCACTTCACACTTATCAGCATTAAACTCCATCTGCCATCTTTCAGCCCACTTTTCCAAATGGCCCAAATCTCTCTGTAGACTTTGAAAATCTACTTCATTATCCACAACACCACCTATCTTAGTATCATCTGCATACTTACTTATCCAATTTTCCACCCCATCATCCAGATCATTGATGTACATGACAAACAACAGTGGACCCAACACAGATCCCTGAAGCACCCCACTGGTCACCGGCTTCCAACCTGACAAACAGCCATCCACCATTACTCTCTGACATCTCCCATTCAGCCACTGTTGTTACATCTTGCTACTCCGCCATTAACACCCAAAGATTGAACCTTCTTAACCAACCTTCCATGGGGAACCTTGTCAAAGGCCTTACTGAAATCCATATAGACAACATCCACTGCTTTACCCTCATCAATTTCCCTAGTAACCACTTCAAAAAATTCAAGAAGGTTTGTCAAACATGACCTTCCAGGCACAAATCCATGTTGACTGTTCCTGATCAGACCCTGTTTATCCAGATGCTTATATATATTATCTCTAAGTATCCTTTCCATTAATTTGCCCACCACTGACGTCAAACTTACAGGTTTATAATTGCTAGGTTTATTCTTTGAACCCTTTTTAAACAATGGGACAACATGCGCAGTACGCCAATCCTCTGGCACTATTCCCGTTTCTAATGACATTTGAAATATTTCTGTCATAGCTCCTGCTATTTCTACACTAACTTCCCTCAATGTCCTAGGGAATATCCTGTCAGGACCTGGAGACTTATCCACTTTTATATTTTTCAAAAGTGTCAGTACTTCCTCCTCTTTGAATCTCATAGTTTCAATAAGGTTCCCCCTCATTCTTCTAAACTCCACCGAGTCCAGGCCCAGTGCTGATAAAGTCTCATCATCAGTTAACCTACTCATTTGTGGGATCATTCTTGTAAACTTCCTTTAGACCCTCTCCAGAGCCAGCACATCCTTCCTCAAATATGGTGCTCACATTGCTCCAAATCTGGTATGACCATCACCTTATAGAGCCTCGGCATTACATCCCTGTTTTTGTGTCTTGAAATAAATGCTAGCATTGAGTTCGCTTTCTTTACCACCGATTCGACTTGCAGATTAACTTTTTAGGAATCCTGTACCAGCACTCCCAAGTCCTTTTGCACCTCCAATTTCTGGATTCTCTCCCCATTTAGAAAATAGACTACGCCTTTATTCCTACTAACAAAATGCATGACTCCACACTTTGCTACATTATATTCCATCTGCCACTTCTCTTTTTTTTTAAATATTTTTATTAGAAGCAATGCATATTATCTAAGGTACAACAGTTCTTCAAATACAAATTAGACTTATCACAAAAATTGTACAGATGTTACGGAATAATTTATGTATGCTTCTGTTTTTTTTTTAAAGTAAAGGGGTGGTAAAAAAGTAAAAGTATAGATCAGTAATCAAGAGATGGTGGTTAAATAATAATGATTATATTAAAAAAAATAAAAAAAATAAAAGAGAATAAAAATACAAAAAAATGAAAAAATTATAAAAATAAACAACAACAAAAAGTTATTATATAATAAAAAAAATAAAGAATACATCTTAACAATGAATGGAGCAATTTCACATAACAATATCTATAGAGACGTGTATACAGATCCCAGAGTACATCATTTCATCTAATCCTACACCAGGGTACTTATTGAGTTACGATGCTGAGCTCAGCTACCCCTTTAAATAATCAATGAATGGAGACCATATTTGTTCAAAAAGTTCATATTTGTCCATTAGGACAAACCTAATTCTCTCCAAATGCATCGTCTCCGACATTTCCTCAGCCCACATTTTGATTGTGGGGGATAATGTTTCCTTCCAGAATTTTAATATTAATTTTTTTCCAATTATCAAACAGTAATCAAGAAGTTTTCTTTGACTTACTGTTAATATTAAGCTTGAATCAGGAACTCCTAATATTATTAGCTTTAGATCGGGTTCCAATTTAGTTTTAAGAACTTCAGAAATGATTCTAAAAATATCAGCCCAATAACTATTAAGTTTTATGCATGTTACAAATTCTGACATTTATCGCAAATAGAAGAAATGTTAGGAAAAATTCTATTTAATTTCGTTTTTTAGTAGTGTAATCTATGTAATACTTTAAATTGTACCAAATCATGTCTGGTATTTAATGAGCATCGGTGTATACGTTGTAAACTTTCTTCCCAAGTGTCTTTCGTTATAGATAGACCTATTTCATTTTCCCATGTCTGTCGGTATGATTCTGTTGTTGGGACTTCCCTATCCAAAAGAGTATTATATATGTACGCTATTAGTTTTTCTGTATTTGGATGCTTGTTAAGCCACTCATCCAGTAATCCTGGTTCTTTGGGTTATTTGGGTGTAATCCATAGATATCTTTTAACTCTTGAAATGAGAGAAATTTTCATTTCCTGTAAAGATGTTCTATCCTTATAATTCCTAAATTTTTCCAGTGTCTAAACCCCTTATCGAATATAGAAGGTTTAAATAAGGGATTATTCATAAATGGTAAACAGAGTGACATATTATCCAAATGTAAAGTCTTAACTATTTGTTTCCAAATATGTATATTGCTATAAATTATAGGGTTTTCCCCGTAAGTTTTTTTTTGTACTTCACTTGGAGCAAGAAGAATCGAACTTATATCAAACGGTAAACAGTCTTCCTTTTCCATCTTTAGCCAAGCTGGTTCTTGATCCATTTTTACCAACCAAAAATTCATATTCTTAATCTGAACCGCCCAAAAATAATTTAAAAAAATTAGGCAACGATAATCCTCCATTTATCTTGGATTTACATAAGTGTTTTTTACTTATTCTGTGATTTTTATAATCCCAAATAAAGCTGTTAATAATAGAATCGATTAAAAAAAAAAGTTTAAGGGAGATATAAAGGAATAGCTTGAAATAAATATAATAATTGTGGTAAAAATATCATTTGTATAGCATTTATTCTGCCAATCATTGATATTGGTAATGTTTTCCAGTATAGAATATTCTTTTTTAGTTTATCCAATAATGGAGGATAATTTAATTTGAATAAAAAATTATAAGATTTGGATACATTAATTCCTAGATATTTAAATTTGTCCGTAACTATTTTAAACGGAAATTGTTGTAATATATTTAATTTTATTCCAGTTATAGGCATAATTTCACTTTTATTCCAATTAATTCTATATCCTGAAAATGTACCAAATTTAGTTATAACGTTAAGTAGATTAGGAATACTAATCTCCGGTTTTGTGATATATATTAAAATATCATCTGCATATAAAGATATTTTATTCGTTGTGGTATTAGTATTGTATCCATATATTTCTGGATCTGATCTAATCCTTTCGGCTAATGGCTCGATTACAAGAGCAAATAATAAGGGTGATAACGGGCATCCTTGTCTACAACCCCTAAAGAGATTAAAATTGGCTGATAACATTTGATTTGTTAGTATTCTTGCTGTTGGGTTAGAGTATAAAATTTTAACCCATTTACAAAATCTATCCCCCAGTTGAAATTTCTGCAGTATCTTAAATAAGTAAGGCCATTCATCCTGGTCGAATGCTTTTTCCACATCTAGTGAAATGACAGCTAATTCAATATCATTAATTCTTTTTGAATATATGATATTGAATAATCGTCTCAAGTTATAAGTGGAATAACGTTTGGGAATAAAACCTGTTTGATCATAATGTATTAGTTTATTAATCACTAAACTTAACCTTTGGGATAAAATTTTAGTTAATATTTTTTGATCTGTATTTAGAAGAGCAATTGCTCTATATGATCCAGGATCTTCCAGATCCTTATCTACTTTAGGAATGAGTGTAATTGTAGACTCATTTAGAGTTTCTGGTAACTTTCCTTGTTCATAAGCATATTTATATATTGCTTGTAAACGTGGGGAAATCAAGTCGTGAAACTTCTTATAAAATTCAGCACTTAGGCCGTCAGGGCCAGCAGCTTTTCCATTTTTCAACGATCTGATTGATTCCTCAATGTCTTTTACTGATATTTCAGCATCTAACATTGCCTTCCTGATCTAAACCTTTAGAAACATAGAAATTAGGTGCAGGAGTAGGCCATTCGTCTATTGCACCGCCATTCAATATGATCATGGCTGATCATCCAACTCAGTATCCCGTACCTGCTTTCTCTCCATACCCCCGATCCCCTTAGCCACAAGGGCCACATCTAACTCCCTCTTAAATATAGCCAATGAACTGGCCTCAACTACCCTCTGTGGCAGAGAGTTCCAGAGACTCACCACTCTCTGTGAAAGTTTAATATGACATTCGTGTAGGAATGTTTCCATTCCATCTGATTGTCCCGTCAGTTTAGTTGAGTAAAGTTTTTGATAGTAATGCAGAAATCTGTCATTAATATCTTTTGGTAAAGTTAATATTTCTCCTTGTTTTGATATGATTTTATATATCATTCTTTCCTCATCTGATTTTCTAAGCTGGCGTGACAATAATTTTTCTGGTTTATCACCAAATTCAAAATGTACTTGTTTAGTCTGTTGAAAATGTTTTATAACATGATGTGAATATATTTTATTTAGCTTATATTTTAATATTGCAATGTTATTATGTATCACCTTAGATGGAGATATTGCATTTCAATATCAAATTGCTTTATTTCATTTTCTAATGTTTGTTGCATCTTTCGGTTTTCCTTATTAAGGTATGCTTGCGCAGATATTATAGCACCACGCATAAAGGCTTTAAATGTGTCCCATTAATTCCCTTTACATTACAACTGCAGAAGGTGATTCCATCACCCCCAGTTTTCGTATTAATGTCTTGCATTTTGTTGTTAAGGTGGATTATAATGGAGTAGATGTCTCAGCACATCCATCCCAACCTCATACCCGTGCTTCAGATCGATGAGTTTTAGTACTTGTAACTTTATCTTACATACATATCTCTTCAAACAATACTGTACATCAGTACAATTCATAATACCATTCATAACTAAAAGTATAATATAATACATTATATAAAACAAAAAATAAAAATAGAAATAAAAAATATTAGTAGTGTTAGTAATGTGCAGAGAGGAAAGGGTAACTACAGCTATTTTTACTGTAGTTAGTGTAAGCCACACTAGCGTGGCTATTAATCTAACGACTTCCGTTGTTAAAAAATATATTAATAGTTCCAGCTCCAAATTTTCCTTAATGGAAAATTTTTAATTGCCTTAAGGGCTATTTATATAGGGGTAGGGTGCTAGATTTGAATGATTGTAAATTGTGAACACTTATTTAAATTCTTAATAATATCATAACACTATTTTGGGAGGGATAGCATACAATTTTAAGTGATAGTTAATACTAAACTATTCCTATTATATGTTAATTTTTTTAGTAATCCTTCAAGCCATCCTTAACCAGTGTATTTAAGAGTCCATTATTCTTCCTCCTTCTCTATGGATATTTGGTACCATCAGGTAAATGTTAAATATAGTTCAAATTCACTGTTCTTCATCCTCGTCTACTTCCTCCTTCTTCTCGATGTTCCGAGCGAATTCAAGTGCCTCTGTGTGCTTGATGAAGTGATGCTCTTTGTTTTTATAGGTTACTCTTAGCGTTGCGGGATACATCAGACCATATCTCAGACCTTTTATCTTCTTAAGAATGCCTCCTGTTTCTGTAAATAGAGCTCTTCTCTTGGCGACTTCCGCAGGGTAGTCTCTGAATATGCTAACCTTATCTCCATCGTGGATGAGATTTCCCTCACAAATTATTATCTTCATCATATCCTCCAAGACGTGATCATCTGATAAACATTTGTTCTCGGAGAGAAGTTTCTCATTTGCCTTAACACTTGTATCGGCAATACTAGACAGTTCCTTTATTGCCACATGTTGTTGATCAAGTGACCATAAAATAGGTTCTAGCTTAGTATCAACCTTCGACTCCATCACATCAAATTTAAGATTTACCTCATCCACATGTTGTTGCAAAGTTTGCATCCGCCTGTGTTTTCCATTCATCGAGCATAGTCTTTACTGTAAGTATAACTTCTCTTTTTAATTCATCTTTCACTTACTCTTTAAACACTTGAAAATCTTCTCCAAGGATCATTAAATCATCTTTATAATCCTTTTTCATTTTTTTCAGCTCACCCGTAATAGTTTTTGTTTCTGCAGAAACAACATTTTTAAGTTCTTCCATCTCAGATTTCCTCCTTGAGATGTCTTCCTGGGAGGCCATCAAACTCAAGCCCGAGGCTCCAGTCGGGCCTACTTCCTTTTTCAGTGCTAGTCTTTTTCCTTTGCGGGGGGCGTATGCTGCATCGACATACCGTCGGTATAGTCGCGCGCCTGATGATGTCACGCACCTTTTAAAAGCTGCCGGTGCCGTTCTCACCCGTTCTCCTCCAGTAAGTGACTTTGAATCACCCCGCTTTTCCCCGTTTTTTATTCAATTTTTAAGGAGCTGGTTGGCGCGAGTTCCACCTACTCCATAGCTCCACCAGAAGTCTCCCATCTGCCACTTCTCTGCCCACTCTCCCAACCTGTCCAAGTTCTTCTGCAGAGTCCCTGCCTTCTCTACACTACCTGCCCCTCCACCTATTTTCGTATCATCCGCAAACCAGGCTACAAAACCTTCAATCCCCTCGTCCAAATCATTAATATACAATGTGAAAACTAGCAGCCCCAGCACCGACCCCTGTGGAACTCCACTAGTCACTGGCAGCCAACCAGAAAAATCCCCCCTTTATTGCCACTCTTTGCCTTCTGCCGTCCAGCCAACCTGCTATCCATGCTAGTATCTGCCCTGTGATACGATAGGCTCTCATCTTTAGTGACTACCCTGGTTTAACTTCACACTTGTATGAGTTAAATTCCATCTGCCATTATTGGTCCACTTACCCAGTCAATCTAGATACTGTTGTAATCTTAGATAAATGTCTTCACTGTCCACCATTCCATCGATGTTGGTGTCAAACACAAACTAACCATGTCCACTAGTTTATAATCCAAAATTGATAATATTGATGTCAATGGCCAACGACAGCGTACCCAGTACTGGAGGCACAAAGAACTGCAGATGCTGGGTTACAAAAAAAGACACAAAAGTGCTGGAGTAACTCAACGAGTCAGGCAGCATGGATAGAAAACATGGATAGGTGATGTTTTGGGTCGGGACGCTTCTTCAAGGTACTCTGCACTGATCTCTGTGGTACGCCACTGGTCACATGCTGTCATTCTAAAAATAATCCTCATTACTGCCCTCAGAGCCTGCCATAGACATCTTGGCAAAGTTCAGGTGGACAATGTCTACCACCCTACTCTTGTGATCACTCATTCACATGCTGACTGGTCTGTATTTCTCTGCATGTTTCATCCAGCTCATCTTACATAAAGGCACAATGTTAGCCACCCTCCAGCCTACCGGTACTCACCTGTGGCTAAAGTAGATCCAAATTGGGCAATACAGTGGCACAGAGCTGCTGCCTCACAGCGCCTGCCCTCGGGTGCTGTCGGTGTGGAGTTTGCACGTTCTCTCGTGACTGCATGGGTTTCCTCCTGGTGGCCCAATTTCCTTCCACATCCCAAGATGTGCAGGTTTGTAAGTTAATTATCCTCTGAAAATCACCCCTCGTGTGCAGGGTTTGGATGCAAAAGTGGGATACCATAGGATTAGTGTGAACAGTCAGTGTGGACTAGGTGAGCCAAAAGGCCTGTTTCTCTAAAGAAAAATATTTCTGCCAGGATGTAGCAATTTCTTCTCTGGTTCCCACAATGTCCTGAATACACTTAGTCAGGTTCCCAGGGATTTAACCACCTATATGTGCTTTAAAATCCCCCTCCCTCCCCCATCAGTATATTAACTTTCTTAAGGGTATGTGAAGATTTGAGGATTCGCTTGAACTTCTACAGATGCATCCAACAGACTCGTTATTCTGCTGGAATGCATCTCAGCCTGATATGGCAACTGCTATGATCCAGGATCATCTTCACGATGTGTTGCATCAGGAAGGCTAGAAGCATCGTCAAGGATGCCTGTCGCCTTAGCCAATTCCTTTTCTGTCTTTCCTTTTCTACCTTCTGGGAAAAGGCACAGGAGCTTGAAATCTCAGAGCTCCATATTAAGAACAGCTTATTTTCCATTGCCATCCAACTCTGAACCAATCACACCTCATTCCCTGAAGTGTTGCCACGTACGTTTAACTTTACCTCATTAGTTAGTCTGTTATCAAATTATTTTGCACTATTAGATTTTTGCAGTACAATCTTACACCATTCTGCTCTTTTGCACTCTTCATTCAATTTATTGTTGCATTTATCATATGATGCTTACTTTAGGGCCTGTCCCACTGCGGCGACCTAATCCGCAAGTTAAGGTGAGCTTGCCCTCGACTCATACTCACAGTATGGTCGACGCGATGTCCTAGCAGGTCTTTGTAACTCTCCTTCATGCTCAAGAGTAGTCCCCACGTACTCGATGCCTCAGCTAGGTCGCGCCGTATTTTTGTTGAAAAATACCCGCGAGTAAAAAAAGGTCGCCATGGAAAAAAATCAATACTTTTTTTACTCGTAGGTTTAGTCGAAGTAGGTCATAGTAGGTCGGCATGTTATTCGTAGGTAATCGAGGGTAGTCGAAGGTAGTCATAGATAATCTTCAACATAGTCAAAGGGAGGTCAAAGGAGATCGTCTTCACTCTCCACTCTTCGGTGTCCAATTTTCCCGAAGCTAGTCGAAGCTAGTCTTCAACATGGTCGAAGGAGGTCTTCAACATGACATTTTTTTCAAACTCTCCTAAACCCTTCTAAACTCGCCAATTAGGTCGCCGCAGTGGGACAGCCCCCTTTGTGAGCTTCATGTGAACAATAAATTTCATTGCACCCTGATTACATATGACAATAAACTAACCTGTATGATCTGTATTTTGTGATGTGGATGTGTTCCCTAACTTCCATTGAGAAATTCCTAAAAACAATTGAGAAATATTCATGAAAGATCTCGCCTATCTCCTTTGGCTCCACACAAAGGCAAACACTGATCCTGAAGAGCCCCTAGTCTCTCCCTGGGTACCATTTTCAATTAATATAGGATCTCTATATGACCTTGATGAGGAGGCAATAAAGCGGTCACTACAATAGAGGAAGGAAGCACACAAGAGGCGGCAGATGAACAATCTGTGAGAGGAACTCAGCGAGTCAAGTAGTATCTGTGCTGGGGCGAAGAAATTGTGGGCATTTTGGGTCATCTTTTCCATGGGTCACCTGAGTGTCGGCAGTTTGTTTACCCTGAACCCTGCAGATTGCTCATTACATAGGAAGGGTTACACCTTTCAGTTCAGAGAGACTGCATTTGCTTGGGCGGCAAGGTGGTGCAGCAGGAGAGTTGCCGCCTCACAGCGCCAGAGACCTGGGTTCCATCTAGACTACGGGTGCTGTCTGTGTATGGAGTTTGTATGCTCTTTGTGAGACCGCATGGGTTTCCTCCGGGTGCTCCAGTTTCCTTCAACATTACAAAGACAAACGACATACCTGGGATTCCTGCAGGGTTGTTGTGGGAAACTTTCAAGGCCTATATCAGAGGCTGTATTATTGCATACCAAGCTTTTCAAAACAAGAAAAATAAGACTGAACAATTGGAATTAGAAAAACAGATTAAACAGCTAGACTCAGAAAATGCGATTGACCCAACCATAGCAAAACATAATAAGATAGCTGCATTAAAATTTAAATGAAACCAGATCCTTTCTGCAAAAATTATTAGGGTATTTCATTATACTAAGCAAAAAAATTTTGAATTGACAAACCACATAAACTACTAGCACGTCAGCTCCGTAAATTAGAGAATGATCGTACTATTCAAAAAATTAGATCAGAAAAAGGAGAGCTGCTTACACTGCCTAAAGATATTAATGAAAGATTCTTAAAATTCTATCAAACACTATATTCATCAAAAACAACAGCCGATCCTGCAAAGATGAAAAGCTTTCTTGAGAATTTGAATTTCCTTTATTGTCATTCAGACCTTTTGGTCTGAACGAAATTTCATTACCTTGCAGTCATAACAAATAATAAAAAACAAAACACACAATAAACACATATTTAACATCCACCACAGTGAGTTCACCAAGCACCTCCTCACTGTGGTGGAAGGCAAAAGTCTTAAAGTCTTCTTCCCTCCTTGATCTGCGCTGAGGCGATCCAGGCCTCCGATGTTATAGTCCACGAGGCCCGCAGCCGAGCCTCCGACGCCGGGCTGCCGCCACCGCTCTGAAGCAGGGTCCGCCGCTGGAACGCTGGAGCCCCGCAGCTCTGAAGCCGGGTTGCCACTGGAACGCCACCACTGGAGAACTGCAGCTCTGAAGCCAGGACGCCGCTGGAGCACCGCAACTCTGAAGCCGGGCCGCCGCTGGAGCACTGCAGCTTTGAAGCCGAGCCGCCGCTGGAGCACTGCAGCTCTGAAGCCGTGCCGCCGCTGGAGCACCGCAGCTCTGAAGCCGGGCCGCTGCTGGAGCACCGCAGCTCTGAAGCCGTGCCGCCGCCGCCGCTGGAAGCTGGAACGCCGCCATAGCTCCGAGGCCGCAAGCCCCGCCATTAGGCCTCAGCACAGACGGAGACGGTGATGGGGGACATGACAAGAAAAGTTGCACCCCCCCGAAGGGAGAGACTAAAACCCTGTTTCTCTCCCCCCACCCCCCCCCCACCCCCACACACATACACAGCCTAATAAACCAAAATTCTAACTAAAACAAACACAAGAAGACAAAAAAAAAGAAAAAAACAGACGGACTGCAGGTGAGCCGCAGCTGCAGGCAGCGCCGCCACTTCCGGAATTTTCCGGAATTGCAATCTCCCATCCCTTAATGAGAAGGAACGGGAGTAATTAGGGGCAGAAATAACAACAAAAGACATTGTAGAGACTATTAAATAATTGAAAAGTAGAAACAACGCCGGGTCTGGATGGGTTTAGTAATGAATTTTATAAAAAATTTAATGATTTAATTTCCCCACGATTACAAGCCCTTTATATTCAAGCATTTAAAGAACAGACTTTATCACAAACTCTTGCCGAATCAATTATTACATTGATTCCAAAAAAAGCTAAAAACCTTGAGGAGCCTGGATCATATAGGGCAATAGCCCTTTTATATACAGATCAGAAGATATTAGCTAAAACTTTGGCTTGCAGATTAAGCTTGGTTATTAGTAAACTAATACATCCAGACCAAACTGGGTTTATACCTAATCGACACTCGTTTTATAATCTGAGACGTCTGTTTAATATAATGTACTAGCATAGAATAGTAAGATTAAACGAGAACTCACCTGTTCGAAGTTTGATCGTTATTTTACGAGGAGTTACGATGAGGGATTACGTGAAGAGCCCGCCTCACGCTGGTAACGGCATACTTCAAAGCAACGGCATGAAAAACACAGAACACCAAAGCCGGAGTAACATAGTAAGGCTCATAAAAAGACTTAGAACCACCATTTGATCATTTATTTTACGAGGGTGGGAGTGGAGGGCACGTAATCCCTCATCGTAACTCCTCGTAAAATAACGATCAAACTTCGAACAGGTGAGTTCTCGTTTAATCTTACTATTTTTACTTCGGAGTCACGTGAGTGACTACGTGAAGAGTTTTAAAGCTTTCTGTGTTTTTTATGTCGTAGAATTAATCCGTACGACAGTCCGGCTAAGTAAACACATACATGAGAAAACAGACAAATGTTAGATCTTTTCATAATTAAATTTTTTAATGGTTGAAAGACCATATAATACCCTCCTTATATTTGAGGGAAAAATGATTACAAGTGACAAAAGCTATCAGTGACTACACAACTGATTATAGCAATTAATAGCAAACAAAGCAGGTGATTATAGTGCTCCCAACACCGCGTGTCCAAAGCTTGTCATAGTGTGAACAGGTTTGTTGTAGAACTTTGAAAAAGTTTCTTCTTTACTCCACCCTGCGATTTTTAAAATATGCTCGAGAGGCACGTCCCGCCCCTTCGCCGCAGACGTAGCTGCCGCCCTGGTGGAGTGAGATTTGAAGACATCAGTGTCTACTCCCGCTAAAACCAACACCTGTTTCAACCATTTTGAGATAGTTTGAACTGAAGCTTTTGTGTGTGGCTTTTTGTGCGTAAGCAGCAATGTCTTTTCGTTTCCTCGAAAAGTGTCCGTAACTTTAATATATTGGTTCAAATGTCTAACCACACACAAAGCAGGCTCAATATGAAAAGCTTGAAAGGTTACCTTTGTTCCAGATCTCCCTGGTCTACTTTGTTTGATCAGATCGTAAACATAGAATACAACGTTATCTGTAGTCACATGCATACAGTCTAAACGCAACATCTGTAAAGTTTGCACTCTTTGGGCTGAGACCAGTGACATTAACATGACCAATTTCAATGTTAACCTATCCAATGGCAACCCTTCAATTGGCGTCCATACTCTAAGTAGAGCAAGTACTATGCTCACATCCCAAATCTCTGTATATCTAGGTTTTGGCGGATTCATGTGAAAAATTCCTTTCATGAATCGTGATATTAATGGATGCGACCCAATTGATTTCTCACCAGTCATAAGTCCTAAATAGGACGACAAGGCACTGCGTGCAGTGTTAATGGCACTGTAACTTAAATGTTGCCCAAAGTGCAAATTGGCAAGGAATTCCAAAACATGAGTAACATTCACAGAATCATCAGAAATATTTGACTGTGTGCAAAATTCTTCCCAT
The DNA here is from genome assembly GCA_035221665.1 of Okamejei kenojei. Classification (NCBI taxonomy): domain Eukaryota; kingdom Metazoa; phylum Chordata; class Chondrichthyes; order Rajiformes; family Rajidae; genus Okamejei; species Okamejei kenojei. The sequence continues at coordinate 3,989,800 of CM069132.1, read as the reverse complement.
TTCTTAATATGTGTCATATATTGTTTCTGTGTGCTATCTCGCCATGATGCGCCAATAAACTGTCAAAGTTTGGTCCAACAATCCCAGTTCCTGTAGTGGTCTGGTCAAAACCTGCAGATTAACAAATTCATATATGCATATAATGGGTAACCTTCATTTGTTACTGGATTAGTCAAGATATCACTACAGTTAGGAATCTGCATATACGGTTCTTTAATCATATTCAGCATAACTGGGAACCAAGGTTGAGTTGGCCAATTTGGCACTACCAACAATCCGGAAGCTGAATCTTGCTCTATTTTCTTCAAGCATCTCTGGATCAGAGCAAATGGTGGAAAAGCATAAAAGAACATTTTTCCCCAGTGTAATGAAAATGCATCTACTGCATCTGCGTCCGGATCGTGTTCCCAAGACACATAATGAGGCAATTGATGATTAAGCCTGGATGCAAACAAATCAATTTCTGGCAACCCAAATCGTCTAACAATATTCTTAAATATTGCTGGCTTAAGCATCCATTCCGTATTATCTTTAAAAATCCTGGACCTTTCATCTGCTACCACATTGTCTTTACCTGGAATATAGCTTGCTGAAATCCATATCTGCCGAGCAATACACCATTGCCATATCTCATTGACCAGACAATCACATGATACTGATCTAACTCCCCCATGTGATTAATGTAAACCACAGCCGTTTTATTGTCTAATTGTATTAACACATGCAGACCTTGTTTAGCACAACAATATGCTTTAAGCCCATAAAAGGCCCCCAATAATTCCAAATAGTTAATACCATACTCTTGGAGAAACACTTGTTCTTCAGTTTTCCATCTACCTCCGCAACTGGAGGATAAATCTGTGGCCCCCCATCCGAGAGCACTAGCATCTGTTTGTAAAACCATTTCAGGCTGTTTAATCATGATCTTCTTAGCAGCTTGTGGGACATTTTCAACCCACCATTGCAATTCCAATACTGCTTTCCTTGTTAATTGCATGGGCCTGTCAAAGTGACCTGCCTTATCTTTAAGAGCCCTTACTTTGTCCCTTTGAAGATTTTGATAATGTAATGGCCCAAATTCCACTGCCGGAAATGCTGCCACCAGTGTACCAATGACTTTTGCCACTTCTCGGATGGAGGGATAAGGTTTGTGAATGAGATAATTACACATTTGCAAAATATCATTTGTCTTCTTTGCTGGCAATGTAACTAACATAGTCACTGAGTTAATTACAAACCCCAGAAAATCAATTGATTGAACTGGCTGCAGCTGGGATTTAATTGGATGAATTAAGAATCCAAGCTCTTTAAACAAAGCTTTAGTAACTGAAATTGAGTGCTCAGCTGACTCTTGACTATCGTTAATAATCAGAATATCATCCAGATAAGCCATTACAATGTGTTTCTGTGCTCTTAATTGAGCTAAAACTGGTTTCAACAGTTTTGTAAAGAGTCTAGGAGCCGAACTTAATCCATTTGGTAAAGCTTTGAACTGCCATAATTGCCCCTGCCAATAAAACTTTAAGTATCTCCGAAAAAGATGATGAATTGGTACAGAATAATAGGCGTCTTTCAAATCAATCTTAGCCATATAAGAACCTGCTGAAATCAAATATTTTGCAGTATTGAATGTCTCCATCTTAAAATGTTTGTATTCTACAAACTTATTTAGATCTGTAAGGTCTAGAATAATTCTACAACCACCATCTTTCTTATCTCTGCGAAATATATTAGAGACAAATTGATGCTTATGTTCACAAGTTTTTTCAATTACCCCTTTTTCGGATAATTTGTCAATTTCCACATTAATCTCCATTCTTTCTTCTGGAGAAAACACATAAGCATAAGCAGGTTTATTCTGTACAGGAGGATTGACCCCTTCTTTAAAAATAATAATAGCTCCTGAAACTGCTTGTAATATAAATCGATCAGAAGTAATATTAAGCCAGGCATTATAAAATTTTTGCAATCTCCCTCCAACTGGAGATTCATCCACAGTTTCTTTAAGGATAGAAGTCTTTAATACCTCTCCATAGGAGCGTGATGGTCTCCTCTTTCCCGAATGCAGGGAAGCAGTGGCCTGTGCAGCACGATAATACTTTCGTGACAAATTTCTGCCTCTATAACGAAAATCAAAACCCCTTCGGGCCGAAAACCCTTTTCTTTGTCCAGAGACAAAAGGCTTAATAGTGCTAAAATATTTAGCTTCTTCATCCAACTGTTTCAGTTGTTTCGGCAGATTTTCTCCAAACAAATACCCAGGAGCTTGAACTCCACTTTCTTGACACAGGCTTGCATATCTAGGGTGAAATATGGGCCGAATCGCCATTTTCCTCATGCAATTGATCTCATAAAACGAATTGCACAATAAGCCCAAAGTATCTTTTTGAATCTTGTCCATTTCCAGATTCTCCATTTGCCTGCCAAATGCCGTGATGGCAGCCGAAAATAATTTTAGCACCTTTTGAAATTTCACTTCTTGGGCTCTCATACTTGGAGTCATAGACGCCCATACCATCGGATTCACCGTAGGCACTTCCAATGAGGCACAATTGCCTGGTGCTTTATATAATTCTGATAATTCATTCATCACAGTATTATGAAGCTGGTGAGATACCATATAATTTATATTGGCAGCTAGGCTTTCTTCCATAGCCTCACCACTTCCTTCGGTATAGCAAAACCTTGTGCTATCCCAGGCAGATCAAGCCTTTTCTTTTTACTTTGTGGCGTGCTTTCAAAAGCCATTTCAACTTCAGCAGGGTCTGCCTTCTGCAGCCCTAATTCCATCGGGATATTATCCCATGAGACTTCTTCCAGCCCAAAATCGTGGGTCTGGAGTATCATATTCCCAACTTGGCCCACAGCCATATTCATCATATTCAAACCCCTCAGGGATTTTTTGGGATTCATGAGGGTACTGTGACCCTTGTCTCATAATAGTTTTGGAGAACTTTCTCCATATGCTCCATTTTTAGCCACATAGTTTTATTATCTGGAGGTCTTTCAAAATCAGAATCATCAGAAACCACGGGCCTCACAGTTTTCTTTTTGCATTTCTTAGGAGCATTTTCCTCCGTGGTTATAATTTCCGGAGAATCTGGAAATTCTATATCGGGTAAATCAGTGGCCAACGGTATCGGAACCGGGTCCACTCTAGCTTCGCGTCCCGTATATTTTACTTTCACCCCGGGAGGCTCTCTTTCACCCGCGAAACCTTCTTTCCCGATTTCTCCATTTTTGTTAAAATTTATCTTGTGCTCAATCAGCACGTTAACGTCTAAATTTTTACTTTTAGTTTCGCTGCTGGAATCATCCAGCGTAACTTCAAAACCGCGCCGATGTAACTTCACTTACCTGCGGGCCGTTCCGACCGCTGCGAGGAGCTGCTCCTTACCGCAGCTCCTCCTTTCGCCGTCAGCGTTGACGTCATGCCGTTACCAGCGTGAGGCGGGCTCTTCACGTAGTCACTCACGTGACTCCGAAGTAAAATGACAAACGAGGATCTAACAATTATTTCTCTAGATGCAGAAAAAGTTTTCGACCAAGTGGAATGGGCTTATCTTTTCACAGTGTTGGAAAAATTCCAATTAGGAGAAAACTTCATTTCATGGGTGAAGCTGTTATACACTAATCCGACAGCCAAAATACTGACAAATCAATGCTTTCACCTAAATTTCACTTATCCAGGGGTGACAAGGATGTGCCCTTTCACCAATGTTATTTGCTTTAGCCATAGAACCTCTTGCTGAGAGTATTACGTCACATTCGGGCATGCACTGATAGAACACTAAATATACCACCAATAAGATTTCGCTATATGCAGATGATATACTTTTATACATTACTATTTCCCAAGTTAGCATCCCAAATGTACTAAACAATATAGAACAATTTGGTGCTTTTTCAGGTTATAGAATAAATTGGAATAAAAGTGAAATTATGCCAATAAAAACTCAAGACCCTTCTCAACTCCAAAAATTTCCTTTCAGAATTGTTACCAAAAAGTTTAGATACCTCGGAATTTACGTTAGGTATGTTACAAAACTTACCTTGAGCGGCACTGCAGTTCTGCCACTTCCCGTGTGCGCGACTTTGGTGCCTTTCAGACGGGGGCGGGTTTAAAATGCAGTTTTTCTTCAGACAGGGCAAATCGATCCATCTCAGGGGATTTCGTTGCTAAAGAGAAATCGCTCTGACATTTGTTTTATGAAGGTATTGTTAAACTACGCTGGATCATTTATTAGCTACAGTAATTTAAAAATAATCTTCTAAAGCCGTGAGGGAAGGATTTTACATAGAGGATAAAATAAGGTACACAGTTTATTTTTTCATAAAAATGTGCTTCTTAGGAAGCCTTTAATCAAATTTTCATGTTGCAAAAATGGGACAAAAAAAATATACGAATCGGCAGTGTTTTTCCTGACGGCTGTGGGTTAAATTCACTGCAAACCGCAAAGTTCCAATCCACCGCGTTCCACTAAAACCCACTCGCGTTGATTTAAATGACCATTAATTTACAGGAATTAAACACTAAATTCCTTCCATTTGGCCTTTAAATTCATGAAAATGAGATTTAAAAATCATGTTATGTTGCGAATTATTGTGTGAATGTTATTTGGACACTTAGGCAATTTAAAAATGTTTATCTTTTCTTAAGAAATGGGTAGTTGTTTAGATCTAGTAATTGAATTTTGTAATTAGCTACAATTAGGTAACTAACTAATTATATGCTTTAATTTCAGGTCATCCAAGTAAGATTGTGTCATATTTGTTTCGGAATGCTTCAATCTATAATAACTGAAAATTTCATTGAGTTCTCTTAATTTTTAAGAAAGTTATGGGCTTTTGACTGTCCTAGATCACAGCTTTTGAGTTAAGTCAATGGAAAGGCAATGAGGAACAAGATGCTAATTTCTGAGTTTGAAAATGGCCATAACTTTTTTAATACTGAAGATAAGGAAGTGAATTAAACTTCTTTTTATGCTTTATCTAATGGGATAAATTACAGACTTGATTTTTAAAATCTCAAAAATTTGTTACATTATAACACCATATAACCATATAACAATTACAGCACGGAAACAGGCCCTCTCGGCCCTTCCAGTCCGTGCCGACCATTTGTTTTCCCCTAGTCCCATCTACCTGCACTCAGACCATACCCCTCCATTCCCTTCACGTCCATATACCTATCCACTTTACTCTTAAATGTTAAAATCGATCCTGCCTCCACCACTTCTGCTGGAAGCTCATTCCACACAGCCACCACCCTCTGAGTAAAGAAGTTCCCCCTCACGTTACCCCGAAACCTCTGTCCCTTAATTCTCATGTCATGCCCTCTTGTTTGAATCTTCCCTACCCTCAATGGGAAAAACGTATCCACGTCAACTCTGTCTTTCCCTTTCATCATTTTAAAGACCTCAATCAGGTCCCCCCTTAACCTTCTGCGCTCCAAAGAATAAAGACCTAACTTGTTCAACCTTTCTCTGTAACATAGTTGCTGGAACCCTGGCAACATTCTAGTAAATCTCCTCTGTACTCTCTCTATTTTATCCTTCCTATAACTAGGCGACCAAAATTGTACACCATACTCCAGAATTGGTCTTACCAATGCCTTGTACAATTTTAACATTACTTCCCTACTCCTATATTCAATGCTCTGATTTATAAAGGCCAGCACACCAAAGGCTTTCTTTACCACCCTATCTACATGCGATTTCACCTTCAGGGAACTATGCACAGTTATTCCTAGATCCCTCTGTTCCACAGCATTCCTCAATTCCCTACCATTTACCATGTACGTCCTATCTGTACTCTCTCTATTTTGTTGACATCCTTTGCTATTTACGTGACTAGAAAACACTCCTCTCTATTTAAAACAAACTATCCACCATTAATTACTAAACTATATGCCTACATTCAATAAAATGCCATAAAGATGATCTTCCTTTCGCAACTCCTATATTTATTTCAATCAATACCGATATATCTCCCTAAAAGTTTTTATTAAAAAATTGATTCTACTATCACTCATTTTATTTGGGACTACAAAACCCATAGAATACACAAAAGACAATTGTGCAAATCCAAAGAAAATGGAGGATTAGCTCTTCCTAACTTTATTTTTTACTACTGTGCAACTAACATTAAAAACATAATTTTCTGGTTGGACGATACATATCAACAGGTAAATTGGTTAAAAATGGAGAGGGAAGATTGTTTGCCTTTTAATATAGAGTCAATTCTCCTATCTCCAATACATTTGAATAAGTCAATGTATGAGCAAAATCCGATAATACACAGCACTCTACGTATCTGGAAACATTTCAAATTAAGTCTTAAACTGATAAACTTGTCTCTCCTTCTGCCTATTGCAAACAATCCCTTGTTTAAACAATCTACTTTAGATAGGGTGTTTATTCAATGGAAAAACCTGGGCATTAATACAGTGGGAGACCTCTATAAGAAGGGGACTCTCGCTTCTTTTCAAGAACTACAAAAGAAATATCACTTGAACGCAAACAATCTTTTTAGATACTTTCAAATCCGAGATTATGTGAAAACATACACACAAGATTGTCGTTTTATGGGTCCAGATATATTAGACGATTGTTTGAATAGACATGCCGATACAAGTAAGTTGATATCTTACATTTATAATACTTTCTTAAATATTGATACCCCGCCTTCTGAGAGTTATAGGCGTGCATTGGAAGATGAGTTGGGTTTGCCTATTTCAAAAGATATATGCGGGGTGGAAGATTGCAACCTTCACGTGGTCCGCCCTGTTTCGACTAATGCAATCAACTCGACGTGCACAAACGGAAGATCACACAGAACAAGTTGTCCAACAACTTTAGGCTGTGTACGCCACATGAAAGAAGAAGAAAAGATATATGGGAGGAAAGCCTATTATACATACACTACTGTTCTTTAAATGTCAGGCATTGCCTGATACAATTAAAAATACTGCCCAGGTTATACTATTCAAAGACCAAATTGAATAAGATTTTTCCAACTGTTTCCCCTACCTGTGATAAATGTCACCTCCAAGAAGCCACTTTAACCCATTCCTTTGCTTCCTGTATAAAAATACAAAACTTCTGGATGGGAATATTCAATATCATCTCTAAAACACTTAAAATTCAATTGGGGACAGATGCAAAATTAATAATTTCAGGAATGTCAGAGGGCTGCTCTAACTTAATGACATTCCAAAGACGTTTCCTTGACTACCTCTTAATAACCACGAAAAAACTTATACTCAAATTCTGGAATAAGATAACAGTTCCCACAATGAAGATATGGATCACAGAAATGACCGAGACACTACATTTAGAAAAAATAAGGCATGTATTTGCTGATAAATCAAATCAATTCTCCAAAACATGATCTCCTTTCACTGAATTTCTTCAACCATGGAATGGTCGTACACAAATTTAAAACCGATGCTTGGGATGGGTGAGCAGGGGGAGGGGGAGATAGTGGGGCATATCTCCGTCTTTTATTGTCTCTTACTTCTTCGGCAGTTCAGGGTTTTTTTCTTCTCTCTTTTTTGTATTTTTCTTCTTTCTCTTCATTCTTTCCTTTTTACTTTCTTTTTCCCCGATTCAGTTTATAAAATGTTATAAACATTCACAGATGAAGCTGTGCGCTTCATCTGTGAAAAATGTCAGCACTTGGAGGCTAACCTAACGCATACATTTGTAAATTGTATAAAAATTAATAATTTTTGGATGGAAAGTTATAAGATAATGTCGGAAGTTGTCAACATCCAATTGGACCCTGACTCAAAACTAATAATATTAGGAATATTAGAACAAAATCAAATATTTACAACGCCAAAGAAACTTTATCGACTACAGTATAATAATTGGGAAAAAATTAATATTAACATTTTGGAAAGGTCCAAAAAATGTGGATTATGGAAATGCCGGACACCCTACATTTGGAAAGAATAAGATTTGTCTTAATGGACAAACAAGAACTTTTTATCAGAACATGGTCTCAATTTATTGACTATTTGAAGGGGCAGACCGGTTCGGCACGAGAACCTGACTGAAGGATTAGATGAAGAGTTACATTTTATAATTCACGGACATATCTCCAATGATGTATAATTAGTTAATTATTCCATTCTCTTTTATTCTACCTTCTGTGTTTTTTTGGGGGGGTTTTCTCTCTCTCTTTGTTATTTTCTATCTATATTTAAAAAAAATATATATATATATATATAGAAGTACAACTATTGAATAATTGATAATACTGACAATATTAATGATGAGCACCACAAACAAAATGTTTTTTATTATGTACTACTATTTTTTTTTTTTAATTGTTTTTTTGTTTTAAATGAAGCTGTACGAAAATTGTATATTTGTTATGGCGCTAGCTTTATTCTTGTACAATTGCTTCTAATAAAATAAACATTATAAAACAACATTACAAAGACGTGCAGGTTTGTAGGTTAATTGACCTGTAAATTGCCCCAAGTGTATGGGTTACAAAAGTGGGATAATGACAGTGAACGGCTGATCAATGATTGGTGTTGACGTGGTGGGCCGAAGGACCTGTTTCCATGCTGTATCTCTAAAAAAAACATGTAGGAGCCCAGTGAGTGGGGTGCCTGCAGATTTAGATGCCACCAGGAGCTCAACATGCAGCACACGTAATGGAAACGTATCCTATGGCAGACATGTTCAAGACCAGAGAACCAGAGATCTTAGATATAAGATGAGGAGTAAAATGTTCAGAGGAGATTTGAGAAAAAGTTTTTAGTTTAGTTTATTATCATGTCCACCGAGGTACAGTGAAAAGCCTTTGTTGCATACTATCCAGTCAGCAGAAAGTCAATACATTTTCTCTCACCAACACCAGAAAGTCAATACATTTTCTCTCACCAACACCAGGAACACACTGAACGTCCTTGACCCGTACTTCATCATCTCCTGATTCCCACGATGGTGTCGCTGAGAAGAGTGGGTGGGGCTGAATTGGAGTTCCCCGATGTTGGTGGGTGAAAGCTGTCCCCTCCACAACGCAGGCTGCTAACTGCCCAACAGACACAAACCACAATATCTCTGATTGGAATAATGAGTTGAATAATAGATGCATGGCCCCTTTAAGGGGGTGGGTGGGAACATTGAACCCAGATGCACCAATAGTGGACGATTGAAACCAGACCTATTCAGGTGCTGGAACATCATCACGTCGGTGAAAGACACTCTTTGGTTTGCCCGAAACTTGGTCTCCCAGCACAGCGAGATGACCTTCAGGGAATGTTGCCTACTGGCCCGCTCCTGACTGCAGGAGTACATGCTAAGGGATGCACTGAAGCCAAGGCTCCGACTGGGAGGACCACAGTCTAGTGTACTTCTGGACTGCTGCTGGACATAGAGGGGCAGAGTATGATGGGGACACCCCTCAAACAAGGGCAGGGAGATCAACCCACAAGGGCACCTGAGTGGCAATAGTGTGATACATAGAACATAGAACAATACAGTGTTCAAGAAGGAACTGCAGATGCTGGAAAATCGAAGGTAGACAAAAGTGCTGGAGAAACTCAGCAGGTGAGGCAGCATCTATGGAGCGATGGAAATAGGCAATGTTTCAGGCTGACTCTTTTGTCTACCAGCGAACAATACAGTACAAGAATAGACCAATTGGCCCACATTGTTTGTGTTAAACATAATGCCAAGATCAACTCTTTTCTGCCGATCCTTATCCCTGCATATCCATGTGTCTTTCCAAATGTCTCTTAAATTGCCACTATTATACTAACCCCGAGATTCTTTGTGATTCTTCTTTTTATTTTGGATGTTATAAATTTGCAGATTTTCTTCTTTAGTCCTACCGAAGTCTTTCGTGCAGAGGAGGACTGCATAAAGAAAAAAGGAAGTGCCAACACAACACAGTAAAATGGTGGGGCACAGTGGCACAGCGCCAGAAACACGGGTTAGAAATCGGACCCTGGGTGCTGTGTGTGCACGGAGTTTACATGTTATCCCTGTGGCCACATGGGTTTCCTCTGGATGCTCCAGTTTCCCAAGGACATACAGGTCTGTAGGTTAATTGGCCTCTGGAAATAGTCTCAAATGTGTAGGGAAAGTGGGATAACACAGAACTATGTGAATGAGTGATCAATGGAGTCAATGCACTGAAGTTAATATTTTAATGGGGTCTCCAAACTAAAAATAACTAAAATCCTAACAAGTAAAGCCACAAAATGATGGAGTAACTTAGTGGGTCAGGCAACATCCCTGGCGAATGGATAGGTGACATTTCGGATCGTCGATCTGATCGCAGGGACCCCTGCAAATACTCTGAAGAATTGTCCTAACCCGAAACGTCACTTAGCCATGTTCCCCAAGGAAGCTGCCTGACCCGCTAAGTTACTCCAGCACTTTGCGTCTTTCCTAAAACACTAACATTAAATGTATAAACATTAATGTATTAGGAGATTTTGCATGTTTTTTGTGTATATATTAAAAAATTCTGAATAAAGTTGATTTCTGATATAAAAAAGTCCATCCGAATCCTGTGGGAATCCATGAGGCGGCGGGGGGATGGGGAGTGGGGTGGAGCCGAGGGGGCAGATTCTGGGCCTGTGGCTGATCGGGTCAGCCATTGAGTGCGGGTTAAACAACGCTGGTGCAAAGGGCAGGAGGAGAGTCTGCTGCATCACTCACCTGGGGCACTGGGATTGTTGCAATGGATGGGCCGTGGGCCTGGGTTTGGTCCTTGTCGTGGTTCATTAAGCACAGCTGCCCTCTTCCCCTCTCCCCACCAAAAATGGCTGGCTGCAACCCCAGTGCCACAAAGACTGTGGGTTTGCAGGGATTTATGGCCAGGAAAATTTCTGTGGGATTTCTGTGCAGCGAGGCTGTTGCTCTAATGTGGGGAGTGCAGATGTGTCGCCGTGAAGGGGCTCTCCCACTGCGGCGACCTAATTTGCGAGTTTAGAAGAGTTTAGGAGAGTTTGAAAAAATGTCATGTTGAAGACCTCCTTCGACTATGTACAAGACTTCCTTCGACTAGCTTTGGGAAAATTGGACACCGAATAGTGGAGAGTGAAGATGACCTCCTTCTATCTCCTTTGACCTCCCTTCAACTATGATGAAGACTATCTACGACTACCTTTGATTACCTCCGACTACCCACGATTACCTATGAATAAAATGCTGACCTACTATGACCTACTTCGACTAAACCTACGAGTAAAAAAAGTATCAATTTTTTCCATAGCAACCTTTTTTTACTTGTGGGCATTTTGAATATATTGAAACATGTTGAAAAATACGCCGCGACCTAGCTGAGGCCTCGAGTATGCGGGGACCACTCTCGAGCATGAAGGAGAGTTACAAAGACCTCCTAGGACCTCGTGTCGACCATGCTGCGAGCACGAGTCGAGGGCAAACTCGCCAGAACTCGCAGATCAGGTCACCGCAGTGGGACAGTCCCTTGAGTCTGCACGAGTGCAGTAAGCTACAGGTACAATGAAATATTTGCTTGCAGTAGTATTACATGCATATTGACTCAGCCAACACACAAAATGATGAATTATGCCAAACTATGTGAAAAGAAAAAGACATTGGTGCAAAAATACACAATTAGAAAAACAAGTCAATAGCAATACAAGAGGTGGTCCATAGTGTTCCATTGTCAAGTTAGGATTAGGGTTGTTGCAGGTCGGTTCACAAACCTGATGGTTGTAGGAAGGTAGCTGTTACTGAACCTGGTGGTGTGGGACTTCAGGCTTCTGTACCTCCTGCCCAACAGAGGCAGCGAATAGAGGCATGGCCCAGATAATGGGGATTCTGGATACAAAAGACCCAACCAAGTTCTTACTAGCAGCATGGTTTTGATGTTTAAATCCAAACCATCTGACCAACGATGACCTCAGAATGCTGAAGGCATCTTGGTAATGGCGGCTTGACTGAAAGTTAATAGTCGTGGAGTCATAGAGCTACACAGCATGCAAACAGGCCCTGGGAATATTTAAAGGACACAAGGCAAGGCAATATTTTTTACACAGAGAGTGATGAGTGCCTGGAACACACTGCAAGGGGTGGTGGAGGAAGCAGATACGACAGTGGCATTTAAAAGGATTTTAGATAGGCTCATGATTATATGGGGAATAAAGAATGTAGATCACGAGCAGGTAGAGATCGGTTTAACTTGGCATCATGTCTGCCACAGACATTGTGGGACAAATCCTGTGCTGCACTGTTCTATATTTGGTGAAGTGTACTGACCAAATCCCAAGGATTGTTTTATCGTATTTTTAAAGTTATTTTGTGATACAGCGCTGAAACAGGCCCTTCGGTTCACCGAGTCTGCACCGACGAATGATCCCCGAACACTAATATCATCCTAATTACACCATTTTTACATTTACACCAAGACAATTAACCTATGTCTTTGGCGTGTGGGAGGAAACCGAAGATCTTGGAGAAAACCCACGCAGGTCATAGGGAGAACGCACAAACTCTGTACAAACAGCATCCGTAGTCGGGATGGAATCTGGGTCTCTGGTGTTGCAAGCGCTGTAAGGCAGCAACTCTACCGCTGCGCCACCGTGCCGCCTTGTTCTAGAATCATAGAAAATAGGTGCAGGAGCAGGCCATTCGGCCCTTCGAGCCTGCACCGCCATTTAATGTGATCATGGCTGATCATCCAACTCAGTATCCTGCACCTGCCTTCTCTCCATACCCCCTGATCCCTTCAGCCACAAGGGCCACATCTAACTCCCTCTTGAACATAGTCAATGAACTGGCCTCAACTACCTTCTGTGGCAGAGAATTCCAGAGATTCACCACTCTCTGTGTGAAAATGTTTTTCTCATCTCAGTCCTAAAAGACTCCCCCCCCCTCCCCATCCTTAAACTGTGACCCCTTGTTCTGGACTTCCCCAACATCGGGAACAATCTTCCTGCATCTAGCCTGTCCAACCCCTTAAGAATTTTGTAAGTTTCTATAAGATCCCCCCTCAATCTTCTAAATTCTAGAGAGTACAAGCCGAGTCTTTCCAGTCTTTCTTCATATGAAAGTCCTGCCATCCCAGGAATCAGTCTGGTGAACCTTCTCTGTACTCCCTCTATGGCAAGAATGTCCTTCCTCAGGAGACCAAAACTGTACGCAATACTCCAGGTGTGGTCTCACCAAGACCCTGTACAACTGCAGTAGAACCTCCCTGCTCTTATACTCAAATCCTTTTGCTATGAATGCTAACATACCATTTGCTTTCTTCACTGCCTGCTGCACCTGCATGCCTACTTTCAATGACTGGTGTACCATGATACCCAGGTCTCGTTGCATCTCCTCTTTTCCTAATCGGCCACCATTAGTTCTGCTAATTGTGTGATGCTGACGTTCGCAGGCACCTGGGTATCCTCGTGCATGAGTTACTGAAAGTCAACATGCAGGTGCCAACCTCGATTAAGAGTGGAAATTGTATGCTATCCTTTAATATGGAAGAATTGGAATACAGGAAGTTCTGCCATAATATGGGTTACCATAATGCAAAATAGATTTAAGGCCATTAGAGCATTACAAAGTCGTATGTTATGTCCTAGCCCAAATAGGTTACAGCACGATTTTGATTGGGAATTAGTGACTCAATTAAAAGCTAACTTGGAAGTTGACCAGCAGAAAAGAAGCAGTCTTGGATTTAAAATAGTATAGGGGAAAAAAACTTGTTTTCAGGAAACCTCGCATTAATTAGACATCGTAGTCTCTTAAGAAAACAGTGAACTTTTCATCATCGAGCAGAAAATGAAAAGTGGAAGGATAAAGCACAAAATGTCTGTGAAAAGCATGAGAGATTAAACAAGAAGGAACCATAATGCTCGGTGAAAGATGGCAATGATGAGTGCTCCCTCTCATCTCCTTTTTCTGCCTTTATGCCCTGTCACGGACCTTCCTTTTGTTCCCACCACCCCACATCCCATTTCTTTGTCCATCTTTAACTTCTCCCAGTGCTCGAGAGAGAACAGCAACATGAAGCATGAGCAGTATTCCTCTCTGCACAGATGCCGCCCGACCTGCTGAATCTTTTCAGCATCTTCTCTCTTGCGTAATAATTTGGATTGGAGATGCCATTATTATAATTCTACCTAAAAGGACGTACACCGGTTTTTATCTTTTAGCTGGCATAGTTTTATTGACTCAGTGTTGTTCGGTGAAAACCCTTCATGTCGATGCTTATCCAATGACAGCTATGAATGTCTGTGGCTTCCAAAGGAATCTCGTCGATGTACCTCATGAATTGAACCTTCAGTCAGCTGAATGAAACAGAATCATACTCCGCAGGAGACTTGGATCTTTGAAGTTCACTACCCTCACTGTACTAGGCGGATACTTTGTACAGGTGCTCCATTAATTCATAGATCTGGAATAGGCATTTCCCATGCCTAACTCTTGGTTCAATAAAAATGATTTTGTCCATTTTCCCGTATCTGGGGAATAATTTGATAATTTTATGTTAATATCAGGAAATTGAAAGACAAAGATACACAGTTCTGCTCATGTTTTTTTGATGCTGGCTTCTATCTAAACCATAGGTGGGGAAGGAGGATAAGTAGTCATAACGTCAGCATGGAAACAGGCCTTTCAGTCCAACTCGTTCATGTTGAACAAGATGCCATATCCAAACTGGTTCGATCTGCACTTGCCTGCCTCATAGCCCTCTAAATCTCTCCTTTCTATGTACCTGTTCAAATGTCCTTTAAATGCTGTAATAGTACCTGCCTCAACTATCTCCTCTGGCAGCTCATTCCATATACTTACCATCCTCTGTGTGGAAAAAGTTTCTGCTCAGATTCCCATTGTCGTTCCCCTCTCACCTTAAACTTATGTCCTCTAGTTCTTGATTCCCCTACTCTGGGATAAAAACGGTGTGCACTCACCCTATCTATGCCCTTTGTGATTCCATACACAAGACCACCCCTCAGTCTTCTACGCTCCAAGGAATAAAGTCCTAGTCTGGCCAACCTCTCCCTCGATACCTGGCAACATCTTTGTAAACAATGAAGTTTCTTGTTCTGAGATTAGATGGCTGAAGGAAATTACCTTGGGAAATGATTGAATCCCCAATTTAACTAGTTAATCCCTCTAACCCGCCTCTTTAGGCAAAGAACAATAAGCAAGCCAATGGATTGCACCATCCGTACAAGTAATTTGTTTCTTTAAGTTCTTTTATACAATTATTTTCTCCATAAACCCAATTTATGTTACATTAACTCAAACCATGGCTTGGGGCAGTGTGGATGAGGTGGGGGAAGGAAAGGTTGAGCAAAATAATTCACCTATATTTTTTTAATAGCATACCTTAAAAATAATACCTTTGTGTGGTTGTTCACACGTTGCCATGTAATGCAATAGGTTGTATCGTCATCGCATTAACCTTAACATCCTTGTTTGCAAAGCCCTCTGAATTGTCATTGGATTTTTTTTTCAGTACTTGTAAGATTACGGTCTTTTTCGTTGAGGCAGTTTGCTAGCTTTTGGGTCTGCATTTCTTCTTTCATTGCCTACAAATAAGAGAACAAGAAGGTACTTCAAATCTTAGACTAAACAACTTCAATTAATTTTGAGTCATAATTCTTCATTGTTCAACTGTTTCACATTCCATAGGCCAAAGAAGCAAAGAGCATTGTTGTTTAATTAATGTGCAAAGGACTATCAAGCCACTCGGGAGAAAACATCGCAATAGCCATCTCCACACTATTACATGGACGGTTGAAGAGATCTGGCATGTCGCCGAATACTCTCTCAAACTTCTAAAGCTGTACGTTGGAAAGCATTCTGACTGGTTGCATCATGGAATGGTTCAGTAACTCGAATGATCAAGAACAAAGGAGACTACAGAAAGCGATGGACATTGCCTGGTCCATCATTGGTACTGACCTTCCCACCATCAAAGGGATCTACAGGAAGCACTGCAAGAAGGCAGCAATTATCAATATATCACTATCACCACCCCCGACATATTTGAAATATTGTGTGCAGTTCTAGTCGCCCCATTACAGGAAGAGTGTGGGGCCTTTGGAGATGGTGCAGAGGAGGTCTAGCATGATGCTGCCCAGATTAGGGGATATTAGCTGTAAGGAGAGTTTGGACTAACTTGGATTGTATTCTCTGAAGCGTCAGAGGTTGAGAGGACCTGGTAGAAACATACAAAATTATGAGAGGTAGGGTAGCAAGATTTTCATTGTAATGGTACCTCGTGGAATGTACATTTGACAATGAACTTGGCTCAAACTCCTCCTAGATTCTACCATTCACCTACACATTCGGAGCAATTTAAAGTACTCAATTAACCTACCAACTGCATCACTTTGGAACATGGGAGGAAACCGAAGCACCCGGAGGAAACCCACGCAGTCACAGGGACGATGTTAATACAGTGTAATCTATTTCTGGCCGAATTGAGCCGGAAACACAGATTCCTCTTGTTATAAAGGCCAACATGCCATTCGCTTTCTTCACTGCCTGCTGTACTTGCATGCTTACTTTCATAGACGATGTACAAAGACCCCCAGATCACGTCGTACTTCCCCTTTTCCCAACTTGACGCCATTTAGTTAGTAATCTGCCTTCCTGTTTTTGCTACCAAAGTGGATAACCTCACATTTATCCACATTAAACTTCATCTGCCATGCATCTGTCCACTCCCCCAACCTGTCCAAGTCACCCTGCATTCTCATAGCATCCTCCTCACAGTTCACACTGCCACCCAGCTTTGTGTCATCTGCAAATTTGCTAATGTTACTTTGAATCCCATTTCCCATGGCAGCACCCATTTCTCCCACAATCCTGCCTCGCCTACCCCCACCCTCCGTACCGTACCCCCTTCCACCTATATCTCTCCCTCTGCCTTCAAACGTCGCTCCTCTCCTCTCCTTATCTGACACCTTTTTTCATCTTGTGCTTTTGCCCATCCATCTAACAATCAACTCCCCTCACCTGTATCCATCTTGCACTTGTCAGGCTTTGTCCTGCCCCATCTCTCTTTTCCAGCTTTCCCACCCCTACTCCAATCAGTCTGAAGAAGGGTCCTGGACCAAAATGTTGCCAGTTCATTCCCTCCCCAGATGCTGCCTGGCCCGCTGAGTTACTTCAGCATTTTGTGTTGTTCTCAAGATTCCAGCATCCTCAGTTCCTTATGCTCTGAAGGAACTTGCTGTTGGTTAATAAAACAGTCAACAAGAGAAGTTGGTGGGCTTGGAAGCCATATAATCCAAAGCCCTGATGACGTTCATCTCAGACTTTGAATGAACTGGCTTTAACAATACTGGATGCTGTTGTTATTGTCTTCCACGATTCAGTAGTTTCTTGAATTAGTGTCATAGAGTCATTTTTGTACACAGCAGTGGCCCAATTTGTCCAGGCCGACCAAATTGCCTCGTCAAACTAGTCCCATTTACATGCGCTTGGCTCATATCCGTCCAATCCTCTCCAATCTACATATCTACCTCCATCACTCTATGTGTAATAAACCTGCCCAACACATCCCTAAACTATCCCCCTCTTTAAACCTATGCCATAAAGAGCATAAGGCATAGAAGCAGATTTAGGTAATTCAGCCCATCATTTCTGCTCTGCCATTCAGTTATGATGATCTATTTTCCCCTCTCAATCCTGACCTCTCCCCATAACCTTTGACTAATCATGAATATACCCTGTAGTCTTTAATATTTTTATCCTGGCAAAGAAAAGGTTCCGACTTGTTGCCCTTGCTTTTCACTAACAGCTTAGCTTTTTGGGAATATTTTTGCCCAGAAATCAAAGCCATTTCACATTTTAGTGCAAATACATCCAACTATTTTAGGTAAAAGTACCAACACAGCCTCTCGTGTGTTAACCGTTAACACGCCACAGTTCTCTATGTTCAAGCCGTTCCATATTGTACTTACCCGGAGCAGTTGGCCGCCGCACTGGTGTAGGTATTGATCTTGGTCTCGCATCTGCCCCATAAGATCTGGGCGGGGCCACTGTTATTAACACAGAATATAGTATTAAATATGAGTCTTGTACACGTGCAAAAATATTTCCAATGTCCACATAGCTCAATGAATGTGATGTACTAAAATGAGTAAATAAAGGGGCTGTCCCACTGCGGGGACCTAGTTCGTGAGTTTAGAAGAGTTTAGGAGAGTTTGAAAAAATGTCATGTTGAAGACCTCCTTCGACTATGTAGCAGACCTCCTTTGACCTCCTTCGACTATGTTGAAGACTAGCTTCAACTAGCTTCGGGAAAATTGGACACCGAATAGTGGAGAGTGAAGACGACCTCCATCGATCTCCCTTCGACTATATTGAAGACTATCTATGACTACCTTCGACTACCTTTGATTACCTTTGACTGCCTTCGATTACCTACGAATAACATGCTGACCGACTACGACAAAACTTAGTAAAAAAAGATTTTACTACGATTTTTTACATGGCAAACCTTTTTTACTCGTGGGCATTTTTTAACATGCTGGAAAATACGCCACGACCTAGCTGAGGCCTCGAGTACGTGGGGACTACCCTCGAGCATGAAGGAGAGTTACAAAGACATCCTAGGACCTTGTGTCGACCATGCTGCGAGTATGAGTCGAGGGTAAACTCGCCAGAACTCGCGGATTAGGTCGCTGCAGTGGGACGGCCCCTTTAAGGTTTACCCCTCTTGGTACAATAAAAAGTTATTTAACCTTCAGCCAGTTTTGGATCTCTTCCCAGTAAAACTTAAAATCATTCACCTCCTGCAATACCCATTCACACAGAGGGCGGTGGGGAAATGGAACGATCTGCCAGAGAAAGTAGTTGAGGCATGTACAATAATATCAAAAGGCATTTGGACAGGTACACAGATAGGAAAGGTTTGGAAGGATATGGGCCAAATGCAGGCAAATGGGACTAGCATAGATGGGGAATCTTGGTCAGCACGGACGAGTTGGGCTGAAGGACCTGCTTCCATGATTCAGCATCAAAGACTAGTCAAGGACTGAGAGTGAAAGGGTCACAAGCAGGAAGTTATTATAAAACAGGTGAATGAGAGGAGAGGAGAAGAGCAAAGGGAATGGGGGAGTCAATGCTTGCTTGGCCAGGGTGCCTTCATTGAGAAGGGTATTGAGTACAAATGTTGGGACATCATGGCGTACAAGTTCTTGGTGAGACCACACTTGGAATACTGTGTGCTGTTCCGGTTGCCCAGTTATAGGAAGAATGTCAATAAGTTGGAGAGGGTGCAGAAGAGATTCACCAGGATGTTATGTGCTATTGCGGGCTTGAGTTACAGATAGAGGTGGATTGGCTGGGACATTTTTACTTTGGAGCATTGGGGCTAAGGGGTGACTACAAAATTGTGAGGAGTGGGGATAAAGTGAATGCTCACACCCTTTTTCCCCCAAGGTAGAGTATTCTAATACTAGAGGGTATGCTGTATTTGAAACAGAGGAAGCTGTCAGAGGAAGCTGTAGAAGCAGACACAATTGTGACTTTCAGAAGACAATTGGACAGATATATAGAAAATAAGCGTTTTTAGGAATATGGGCCAAATACTGGCAAATGGGACTAACCCGGTTTGCCAACTAGGACAGGATGCAAAAGGCACTGTTTCTGTGCTGTGCATCTCAATGTCTCCATAAATGGTAAAATACAGAATTGCTAAAAATAACAGGCAGTGCTTTCCGTTCAAGGGTTTCCGTTCTTCTTGTACTTACGTTGGCTGGGTTGGGATTGCCACGTTGGGATTGCGGGTCCTCTCATAGGGCAAACCTTTGGATCATCCTCTACAGGTGCTGTTTGCACAGAATCAAATGTTCAGTGTGAGCATTTGTACACAAATCAAATGGACTTTGCAGCTGCCTTACAGAGATATAATGCACATTTAGTGAATAATTAAGTTTGCTCTTGTCAAATGTTACTTAATTATTGCCAGTTTTAGACTCCAGAAACAAAACACAAAGCACTGGAGCAACACAGTTGGTTAGGCAGCATCAGTAGTGGGAATGGATAACCAACTTCTCTTTTCCAGCTTTCCCCCCCCACGAACATCAGTCTGAAGAAAGGTCCCAACCCAAAATGTCACCTATCCATTCCCTCCACAGATGCTGCCTGACCCACTGTGTTACTCCAGCACTTTGTGTTTTGTTCAGCTTCTGCAGCTCCTCGTGTCTCTTAGTCACCGGAAATCTCTCCCAAATAAACACTGCTCAGTGCAAGTTATATTTGTCTCCTGCAACATTAATGTTAATGATTGATAAGGACTGAGAGAGGAAGAAGCTGATGGCCAGTTGATGCGAGAAAGTTATTGAACCATTTTATTAGAGACAAAATAAGAAAAACGTAAGTTAATCAAAGAAAGTCAGCATGGATTTACTGAGGATCAATGAACAAATGTTGACCGTAATACTGACAGTAATAATGGCGCATTTGGATAGCAGTAAAAGGATTGGTCCAAGTCAGCATAGATTTATGAAGGGGAAATCTTGCTTGACTAATCTTCTGGAACTTTTTGAGGATGTGACAAGTAAAATGGATGAAGGAGAGCCAGTGGATGTAGTGTATCTGGACGTTCAGAAAGCCTTTGATAAGGTCCCGCAGAGGGGATTAGTGGGTAAAATTAGAGCACATGGTATGGTAGGGTGTTGACATGGATATAGAATTGGTTGGCAGATAGGAAACAAAGAGTAGGAGTGAACGGGTCCCTGTCAGAATGGCAGGCAGTGGTGAGTGTAATGCCGCAAGGCTCGGTGCAGAGCAGCAACTATTTACAATATATATTAATGATTTATATTATGGAATAAAAAGTAACACTAGCAAATATGCAGATGACACAAAGCTGGGTGGCAGTGTGAACTGCGACGAAGATGCTAGGAAATTGCAGGGTGACTTGCACAGGTTGGGTGAGTGGGCAGATGCATGGCAGATACAGTATTATGTAGATAAATGGAGGATATGCACTTTGGCAGCAAGAACAAGGTGGCAGATTATTATCTCAAAGGTGTCATATAAGGAAAAACCTGGGTGTCCTTGTACACCAGTCACTGAAAGTAAACATGCAGGTACAGCAGGCAGTGAAGAAAGCTAATGGCTTTCATAATGGCTTCATAACGAGTGGATTTGAGTAAAGGAGTAAAGAGGTCCTTCTGCAGTTGTACAGGTTAGACCACATCTGGAATATTGTGTGCAGTTTTGGTCTCCTAATTTGAGGAAGGACATCCTTGCTATTGAGGCAGTACAGCAGGTTAATCCCCGGAATGGCGGGACTGTCATATGAGGAAAGATTGGAAAGACTGGGCTTGTATTCACTGGAATTTAAAAGGATGAGAGGGGATCTTATAGAAACATGAATGGGGGTGCTGGCTCGAAGGGCCAAATGGCCTCCTCCTGCATCTATTTTCCATGTTTCAATGTTTCTATGACTGGTTGCACCATGCCTTGTTTGGGAACTCAAATGTCGAAGAAGGAAGGAGAGCGTGGAGAGTCCATTAGAGGTATTGACCTCCTTGCCATTGAAGGGATCTACAGGAGGCACTGCCCCAAAAGGCAGACATTGTCATCAAAGCCCCACCATCTTGGCCATGCTCTCATCTCACTGCTACTATCAGGAAGAAGGTACAGGAGCCTGAAAACTGTGACATCCAGGTTCAAAGAACAGTATCTTCCCAGCAACCAACAGGCTCTTAAACGCTGCATAACACTGATTCCAGCACCTCTGCTTTCTATGGACTGTGTCTTTGATTGCACTATGGTGCTTGGTTTTATGCGGTTATGGTCACCTCGTATTATGATTATTAATTGATTGTATTATTGGTTAAACGATATTGATCTGTGTGTGATTGTATTAACAGGTCTGGAAGGTTGCAGCAAGTAAGAATTTCAATTGTTCATGGCGGAATATATGACAATTGTCTCGAGGAATTTGTTTCGGGAAGAGCAATCACTGTTGGATATCTAGTCTTGAAGAGACGGGATGAAAAGCAAAGTGTGGAAGGTTGTCGGATGGAAACATTCGGTGGCGGTGTTCCCCAACAGGCCATTTTAACTCACTGATCTTTGCAACCATTATTATTAACGGCCTTCACTAGGAAGCAAATAACAGTGTTGTTAAGAGTACGGATGTTACAGAATTTGAGAAAATACAAGAACTCAACGCAAAATACAATATCTCCATAAATCGTAAAATACAGAATTGCTGTAAAATAACAGGCAGTGCTTTCTGTTCAAGGGTTTCCGTTCTTCTTGTACTTACATTTGCTGCGTTTTTGCCACTTTGGGATTGAGGGGGTCGCTCTCGGAGTGAAAGCCTTCGGCTTAGCCACGCTAGCAGCTGTTAGCACAGAATAAAATGTTCAGTGTGCACAAATCAAATTGACTTTGCAGCTGCCTTACAGAGATACAATGCACATTTAGTGAATAATTAAGTTTGCTTTTGCTGCAGTCAAATGTTGCTTAATTATTGCCAGTTTTTAGTCTCCAGAAACAAAACACAAAGCACTGGAGCAACACAGTTGGTCATGGAGCATCTGTAATGGAAATGGATAACCAACCTCTCTTTTCCTGCTTTCTCCCCCACTACAATCAGTCTGAAGAAGGATCCCAACCCAAAATATCGCCTATCCATTCCCTCCACAGATGCTGCCTGACCCACTGTGTTAAGGGCCTGTCCCACTTAGGCGACCTTATTTGCGTGTTTAGGAGACTCTGCACTCGCCACAGGCTCGCCACATGGTCGCCACATGTTCGTAGTGAGCCTCCTTCATGGTCCAGAGGAGTTCCCGCATGGTGGTAATTATTCACGGCCTCAGTATGGTCGTGCAAAATTTTTCAAAAATGTTGAACATTTTTCCGCGACCAAACATTGGTCGCCATGGAGAAAATCAATACTTTTGAAGTGGTAGTGCAGTGGTAGTGGGGTCGCCATGTCGTTGTAGGTAGTCAAGATAGCCAAAGGTAATCTCCTTTGCTGACCAGGCATTTTCATTGGCTCATTAGGGTAAAAAAAACCAAAGCACAAATTTTCAGAACCAAGGAAAACTGACTGGTAATGTTAAATGCCTGATAAACTGCACAGCTGTGTATCTCTGGCTTATTAAAAGTTGTCTGGCTTCTTAAAAGCGTCTCCACTCCTCCCCCCCCCCCCTTTCTCCTCTCACCCCCCCCCCCCCCCACCCTCCCCGCTCTTTCAAAGAACTTACCGTACACTGTGTTAGCCATCTTTAACCTTCCTGTTCATCGCGGGTATCACCTTGGCTTTGCACCGTGTGAATTTCAGACAGCGCTCCCCCGCTTTCCCAGGCCCCCGCCTTTGCGATATGTTTGTGTGACAGTCGTTCCAGCTCGCAGTTTTTCAGGCGAGTGCCCCCGAGCTTGAAGGTCGCAGACAGTCCGCTGAAAAGTTGCGTAAGTGGGACTGGCCCTTTACTCCAGCACTTTGTGTTTTGTTCAGAATTCCAGCTTCTGCAGCTCCTCATGTCTCTTAGTCACCAGAAATCTCTTCCAAATAAACACTGCTTCGTGCAAGTTATATTTATCTCCTGCGACATTAATGTTAATGATTGATAAGGACTGAGAGAGAAAGAAACCGATGGCCAGTTGATGCGAGAAAGTTATTGAACATTTTTATCAGAGACGAAATAAGAAAAACATAGGTTAATCAAAGAAAGCCAACATGGATTTACTGAGGATCAATGAAAAAATGTTGACCGTAATACTGACTGTAATCATAGCGCATTTGGTTAGCAGTAAAAGGATTGGTCCAAGTCAGAATGGATTTATGAAGGGGAAATCCTGCTTGACTACTCTTCCGGAACTTTTTGAGGATGTGACAAGTAAAATGGATTAAGGAAAGCCAGTGGATGTAGTGTATCGGGACTTTCAGAAAGCCTTTGATAAGGTCCCGCACAGGAGATTAGTGGGTAAAATTAGAGCACATGGCATTGGGGGTAAAGTGTTGAGATGGATAGAGAATTGGTTGGCAGACAGGAAACAAACAGTAGGAATAAATGGGTCCCTGACAGAATGGCAGTTAGTGGCGAGTGGAGTGCCGCAAGCGTCTGTGGTGGGCCCGCAACTATCTACAATATATCTATATAACTAAAAGTCTCATCTTGACCACTTCCTCTCTGCACTGTATATTGATTTTAGAAAAAATGCTGCCATATATCGCTATGATTTTTGGCCATCATTCACAGTCCTCCTCCACTGAGGCACCCCTGAGGATTCTTCCGATCTATGAAAAATAAAAAAGTTATGAATGTTTAAAATATCTTGAGATCAGCTGATTGATCCTCTCGTCTGTCATGGGGGGCCAGCAGTATAAAGCCCAAATGGTATGAAATTGCATTTGAATTTGGTGGCCTGCACTCTGCTTGAAATGGTATAAAATTGCATTTGAATTTGGTGGCCTGTACTCTGCTTGAAGTGGTATGAAATTGCATTTGAATTTGGTGGCCTGCACTCTGCTTGAAATGATATGAAATTGCATTAGAATTTGGTGGCCTGCACCCTGCTTGAAATGGTATGAAATTGATTTTGGATTTGGTGGCCTGCACTCTGCTTGAAATGGTATGAAATTGCATTTGGATTTGGTGGCCTGCACTCTGCTTGAAATGGTATGAAATTTCATTTGAATTTGGTGGGCTCTGCTTGAAATGGTATGAAATTGAATTTGGTGGCCTGCACTCTGCTTGCAATGGAATTTCAAGGAATAGCCGTGAGTGAACTGCCAGCCCACCAGCCCTGAGTGACTGAGCTACCAGCTCACCAGGCCTGAGTGACTGAGCTGCCAGCCCAAGAATCCATTCGGCCCACAATGTCCATACTAGCCCTCCAGAAACCAGTTCCTTCGGCCCACAACACCCATACTATCGCTCCAGAAAGCGTCCCCCTCCCCCCCCCCCCCCCACTGGCCACCAATATTGGAATTAGTGGAGAGGTGGAATATTGCGTTGGGGGACCAGCCCCCCCATGTGAACATGGGACCCAATGGGTCCCACTTAGTCTAGTATTAATGATTTAGATGATGGAATAAAAAGTAACACTAGCAAATTTGCAGAGGACACAAAGCTGGTTGGCAGTGTGAACTGCGAAGAAGATGCTAGGAGATTGCAGGGTGATTTAGATTGATAGAGTGAGTGGGCAGAAGCATGGCAAATGCAGTATAATGTAGATAAATGTGAGGATATCCACGTAGGTGGCAAGAACAAGGAGGCAGATTATGTCTCGATGGTGTCATATTAGGAAAAAGGGAAGTGCAACGAGATCTGGGTGTCCTTGTACACCAGTCACTGAAAGTAAACATGCAGGTACAGCAGGCAGTGAAGAAAGCTAATGGCATGTTGGCCTTCATCATGGGAGGATTTGAGTGCAGGAGTAAAGAGGTCCTACTGCAGTTGTACAGGGTGCTGGTGAGACCACACCTGGAATATTGTGTGCAGTTTTGGTCTCCTAATTTGAGGAAGGACATCCTTGCTATTGAGGTAGTACAGCAGGTTAATCCCCGGAATGGCGGGACTGTCATATGAGGAAAGATTGGAAAGACTGGGCTTGTATTCACTGGAATTTAAAAGAATGAAAGGGGATCTTATAGAAACGTGTAAAATTATAAAAGGACTGGACAAGCTAGATGCCAAATTTTCCCAATGTTGGGGGAGTCCAGAACCAGGGACCACAGTCTAAAAATAAAGGGGACGCCATTTAAAACTAAGATGAGAAAAAACCTCTTCACCCAGAGAGTTGTGAATTTGTGGAATTCTCTGCCATGGAAGGCAGTGGAGGCCAATTCACTGGATGAATTTAAAAGAGAGTAAGTTAGTGCTCTAGGGGCTAGTGGAATCAGAGAATATGGGGAGAAGGCAGGCACGGGTTACTGATTGTGGATAATCAGCCACGATCACAATGAATGGCGGTGCTAGCTCGAAGGGTCAAATGGCCTCCTCCTGCACCTATTTTCCATGTTTCTATGTTTCTATGACTAGTTGCGCCATGCCTTGTTTGGGAACTCAAATGTCGAAGAAGGAAGGAGAGCGTGGAGAGTTCATCAGAGGTATTGACCTCCTCACCATTGAAGGGATCTACAGGAGGCACTGCCCCAAAAAGGCAGACATTGTCATCAAAGGCCCACCATCTTGGACATGCTCTCATCTCACTGCTACCATTATTGGTATTATTGGTTCTCGGATATTTAACTGTGTGCGATTGTAGTAACAGGTCTGTAAGTAAGAATTTCAATTGTTCATGGCGGGATATATGACAATTGTCTCGAGGAATTAGTTTCAAGAAGAGCAATCGCTGTTGAATATCTGGTCGTGAAGGGACGGGATGAAAAGCAAAGTGTGGAAGGTTGTTGGATGGAAACATTCAGTGGTGGTGTTCCTCAACAGGCCATTTTAGGTCACTGATTTTTGCAACAATTATTAACAGCCTTCACTAGGAAGCAAAGACAGTGTTGTTAAGAGTATGGCTGTTACAGAATTTATAAAAATACAACAACAGGGGGATTAGTTACAGCCTTCAGGATGGCACAGACCAAATGGTAAAACAAGAAGAAATGCCACAAGTGGATTTTAATAAGGAAAGGTTGAAAAGATTAATTTTAAGAGGATTAAATGACAATTTTGCAAAGTATCAAAAATCTCTATTCTAATGTTGTATTCTCCCCACATTCCCATCAACTACCTCCCAGATTCCACCACACACTGACACTTTGGGACAATTCACAGCAGTCAGTTAACCCAACAAATCGCATGGCTTTGGAATGTGGGAAGGAAACAGAGTCTTAGAAACATAGAAACATAGAAACATAGAAAATAGGTGCAGGAGTAGGCCATTCGGCCCTTCGAGCGTGCACCGCCATTCAATATGATCATGGCTGATCATCCAAATCAGTATCTCTTACCTGCCTTCTTTCCATACCCCCTAATCCCTTTAGCCACAAGGGCCACATCTAACTCCATCTTAAATATAGCCAATGAACTGGCCTCAACTACCTTCTGTGGCAGAGAATTCCACAGATTCACCACTCTCCGAGTGAAAAATGATTTTCTCATCTTGGTCCTAAAAGACTTCCCCCTTATCCTTAAACTGTGACCCCTTGTTCTGGACTTCCCCAACATCGGGAACAATCATCCTGCATATAGCCTGTCCAACCCCTTAAGAATTTTGTAAGTTTCTATAAGATCCCCCCTCAATCTTCTAAATTCTAGCGAGTACAAGCCAAGTCTATCCAGTCTTTCTTCATATGAAAGTCCTGACATCCCAGGAATCATTCTGGTGAACCTTCTCTGTACTCCCTCTATGGCAAGAATGTCTTTCCTCAGATTTGGAGACCAAAACTGTACGCAATACTCCAGGTGTGGTCTCACCAAGACCCTGGCAACTGCAGTAGAACCTCCCTGCTCCTATACTCAAATCCTTTTGCAATCAATGCTAACATACCATTCGCTTTCTTCACTGCCTGCTGCACCTGCATGTCTACTTTCAATGACTGGTGTACCATGACACCCAGGTCTCGCTGCATCTCCCCTTTTCCTAATCGGCCACCATTCAAATAATAGTCTACTTTCCTGTTTTTGCCACCAATGTGGATAACCTCACATTTATCCACATTATACTGCATCTGCCATGCATTTGCCCACTCACCCAGCCTATCCAAGTCACCGTGCAGCCTCCTAGCATCCTCCTCAGAAGGTCTTCATAGGGAGAGCATATAAATGGATGTCTTCATGGGGAGAGCATGTAAATGGAAGTGGTCATAGGGAGAACATGTAAATTCCACACAGTTCAGGATTGTCCCTGGGTCACTGGAGTTCTAAGGCAGTGGCTCCACTCACTGAACCAGTTCTGCAACCTTCCTAATCGTTCATTTCTTCAATTAATGTGAAAATGAGTTAACATCACCGATCCATATTCTCCACAGATGCTGCCTGACCTGCTGAGTTACTCCACCACTTTGTATCCAAGATCCCAAATTTCAGCATGGCACTGAAATGGGGAAAATGGACCCTAGTGCTTCTCCTGTGCATTAAACCTTAACCTGCAACATTGCTGAAAATACAGTAACATGGCTCAGTTCAGGGTCCTCGTTTTCTACTTACACTGTCTGAGAGAGTCATAGGGTTATAGAATGATACAGCGTGAAAACAGGCCCTTCGGCCCAACCTGCCAACATGTACCAGTTACACTAGCCTGCGTTTGGCCCATGTCTCTCCAAAACGGTCTTATCCGTGCACCTGTCTAACTGTTTCTTAAACTGTTTTTGGTATAGTCCCTGCCTCAACTACCTCCTCTGGCAGGTTGTTCCAAACACCCACCACCCTTTGTGTGAAAATGTTACGCCTCAAATTCCTATTAAATATTTTCCTTTTCACCTTAAACCTGGTCCTCGATTGACCTACTCTTGTCAAGAGATTCTGCATCTACCCAATCTATTCCTCTCATGATTTTATACACTTCTATAGGATCACCCCTCACCCTCCTACACTCCAAGGAATAGTCTCAGCCTACTCTACCTCTCCCGATAGCTCAGTCCTCAGACCCTCTAGCCCAGGCAACATCCTTGCAAATCTTCTCTGTACCCTTTCCAGCTTGATAACATCTTTCCTATGACATGGTGCCCAGAACTGAACACAATACTCTAAATGCGGTTTAACTGCTTCTTATACAATTGCAACATGACCTCCCAACATCTATACCCTATAAGCCAATTTTCTATCCATTCAGCTATCTCTCCTCAGATCCCATGCGATCTAACCTCCCAGAGCAGCCCACCATGCGGAACCTTGTCGAATGCTTTGCTGAAGTCCATAAATACAAGATCTACAGCTCTGCCCACATCGACCTTTTTGATCACATCTTCAAAAAAACTCAATCAGATTTGTGAGACATGACCTGCCACAAACAAAACCATGCTGACCATCCCCAATCAGGCATGTTCATCTAAATGCCTGTATATCCTATCCCTCAGAATACTCTATAGTAACTTTCTAACTACAGATGTTAGGCTCACTGGCCTATCGTTACCAGCACTTTCCCTGCAGCCCTTCTTGAATAGAGGCACAACATTTGCCGCCCTCCAGTCTTCCGGCACCTCTCCTGTATTTAAAGACGACTCGTAAATTTCAACCATGGCTCCCGCAATTTCCTCTCTAGTTTCCCACAATGTCTTCGAAGTTGCTGTCTTTCTGGTCCATAGATTTTGGTTCCTCTCAGACCGCTTTCATCGGGTGAAGGCGGCCTGCCAAGGCAGGTCACAATCACTTTTATGTGTATAAAAATAAAATATTCCATTTTAATTTTGTGTACAAAATCATTTTAAATATGCAACTAGATGAGTCTAAATGCATCAATGAATGCAATTGATAGTCAAATGGACAATTAAGGATTGCCTTGCTGCAGTGAAATTTTGTTCGATGTCAGCCAGTTTTAGTCATAGAGATCTCTCTCCAATGGAGCACCACTTACTAGAACATAGAACAGTACAGCACAGGAGCAGGCCCCTCAGCCTGTGTCTGTGCTGAATACGATTCCAGGTTAAACGTATCCCCTCTGCCTGCACGTGATCTATATCCCTCCATTCCCCACATATCCATGTGCCTATTTAAAAGCCTCTTAAACTCCACTTTAGACAGAGGTTGAGGATAGATCTGATAGAAGTTCATAAAATTATGAGGCATAGATAGGTAGGTCAAAATCTTTTCCTAGGGTGGAAATGTCAAAGATAGAGGGCACAGCTTAGAGGCCAGTGGTAAAGTTTAAATGAGATGTGTGGGCAAGTTTTTTTTTCCACAGAAGGTGGTGGATGCCTGGAACGTGCAGCCAGGGGTGGTGGTGGAGGCAGATATGATAGGGGTGTCTAATATGCCTTAAGATAGGTATGTGGATATGCAAGGAATGGAGGGATTAGGATTATGTGTGCAGGCAAAGGGAGTTAGTTTAATTCTGCATCATGTTCAGCATGGACATTATGGGCCAGTTCTTGTGCTGTACTGTTTTCTATTCTATGCAATCTCAGTGCGACAAGAGCATGCTCAGACTGCACCAATGGACTGACCAGCGTTACTAATTCTTCTACAATTCCATCAATGCTTCTTCAACATGAATGGGAAAATGTTGTACTCTGTCTAACATGAACGCGAAAATTAAGCATGTAAAGTAAAAAACTCCACGATCCCAAATTACAGCACGGCACTGAAAGGGAAAATGGACCTCAGTGCATTGAATCTTAACCTGCAGAAAACAACACCTGGCCTCCCAGTTCAAGGACCCCTTGGCTTTGACTTACGACGGGCTGGTGGTCGTTTTATTTTCGGGATGGCGCCTGGTCTCGCACTGGGCTCAGCGACTGTAGGGGGAGGTGCCAATCCTACCAGGAATGCTGCCAATCACAGAATAACATATGGCATTTGAGTTTTGTGAACAAAATAACTTAAAATATGAAAATACACAGAAATGTCGCAACGCGCGTAGACAATTAAGGGTCATAGCGAATGTAGCACGGAGACAGGCCCTGCGGCCCAACTTGTCCATAGCAACCAAAATATCCCGTCTACACTGGTCCCATTTCCCCATATTTAGCCATATCTCCCCAAACCTTTCCTATTGATGCACCTATCCAAATTTACTTTACTGTTTTGCTGCAGTAACATTTTATTTAACCAGTGGTTATTTTTAGTCACCAGAACTCTCTTCCCAACGCTTATTGCAAAATTACTCTGTGATTGGTTGGAATAAACGAGTTGGGCCAAATGGCCTGTTTCTGTGCCGTATGACTCTTTGATGCCATAACCTAAGTAATGGTGTAATACCACCTGAGGATTCTGAATGGTAAGAAGAATGACTGCTGTTCTGAAAGGTTATGGATGGTTTGACACATCTATCACCCCAGATAATGAAGCTGTATTAGAAAATGACATCCTTTTGAAAGACATACTTAATCATAAATAACATTTGCTGATTTTTCAAACAAACTACGAACCTCAAGGCTCGGTGCTGGGACCGCAACTATTTACAATATCCATAAATGATTTAGATTAAGGGATTCAAAGTAACATTAACAAATTTGCACATGACACAAAGCTGGGTGGCAGTGTGAATTGTGAGGAGGATGCTATGAGAATGCAGGGTGACTTGGACAGGTTGGGTCAGTGGGCAGATGCAGTTTAATGAGGATAAATGTGAGGTTATTCACTTTGGTAGCAAAAACAGGAAGGCAGATTATTATCTAAATGGTGTCAAGATGGGAAAAGGGGAAGTACAGCGGGATCTGGGGGTCCTTGTTCATCAGTCAATGAAAGTAAGCATGCAGGTACAGCAGGCAGTGAAGAAAGCAAATGGCATGTTGGCCTTCATAACAAGAGGAGTTGAGTATAGGACCAAAGAGGTCCTTCTGCAGTTGTACAAGGCCCTAGTGAGACTACACCTGGAGTATTGTCTGCAGTTTTGGTCCTCTAATTTGAGCAAGGACATTCTTGCTATTGAGGGAGTGCAGCGTAGGTTTACAAGGTTAATTCCCAGGATGGCAGGACTGTCATATGCTGAGAGAAATGGTGCGCCTGGCCTTGTACACTTTGGAATTTAGAAGGATGAGAGGGAATCTTATTGAAACATATAAGATTATTCAGGGTTTGGACACGCTACAGGCAGGAAACAGGTTCCCAATGTTGGGGAGTCCAGAACCAGGGGCCACAGATTAAGAATAAGGGGTAAGCCATTTAGAACGGAAGTGAGGAAACACTTGTTCACACAGAGATTTGTGAGTCTGTGGAATTCTCTGCCTCAGAGAGCGATAGAGGCCAGTTCTCTGGATGCTTTCAAGGGAGAGCTAGATAGGGCTCTTAAAAATAGTGGAGTCAGGGGATATGGGGAGAAGGCAGGAACGGGGTACTGATTGGGGATGATCAGCCATGATCACATTGAATAGCGGTGCTGGCCCGAAGGGCTGAATGGCCTACTCCTGCACCTATTGTCTATTGAAGAGAGAGAGGTGTAACTGCAGCCAGCATATTGTTTTTTTTTTGCATTTCTATTTTATCAGATGGTTTATGGCTATTTTGCTGCTCTTAATTGTTACTTCATTAATAAACTGATCTGGAATTTAGATTCAGACTTCATATCCTTGTTGCTTGCCTTTTATTGAGTGATTAAATGTATACTAGACCAAGTGCAGACCCACTGCGTCTGTTCCCCCAAAGGAACAGGGGGAGGGGGGTGCTGCGGCTTCACACCTCCTAACATAGGAGGGGGGTAGGGGGAGACGGGGTAGGGAGAGGGGAGGGAGGGGAGACCGTTGGGTCTCGTCCCCTCAACGATTCATTGTTTGTCCAAAGCTTATTATTAATGGATATTTCACGTATGTGAAATTATGAGAGGATAGACAGCCAGAATCTTTTTCCGAGGATGGAAAAATCAAATACTAGAAGGCATAGGTTTATTATAGTGAGAGAGGCAAAGTTTAAAGGGGATATGCGGAGCAAGTTGCTTACACAGAGGGTGGTGAGTGCCTGGAATGTGCTGCCTGGGTTGGCGATGCAGGCAGATACAATAGTTGCATTTAAGAAGCTTTTGGATAGGTGCATGGATATCTAGGGACTAAGGGATTATGTGTAGGTAAATAAAACGAGATATTGGCATCATGTTCAGCACAGATATTGTGGGTGGAAGGGCCTGTTCTTGTGCTGTACTGTTCTATGTGAAATACAATATTGGTTCAGAATGATCAAATTTCTTGCTGTGATCTTGGGGAGCAGATGGAAAGCATAGAAAATACTGTAGGTGCAGGAGTAGGCTATGTGGCCTTCTGAGTCATTCAATATGATCATGGCTGATCATCCAGAATCAGTACCCTGTTCTAGCTTTCTTCCGATATCCCTTGATTCCATTAGCCCTAAGAGCTGTATCTAGCTTTGGACGAGCTTTGGACCAGCAATGATACACACCACAATGATCTGTCCTTAAAGCAACAAGAGCTGTAAAATCTCTTACATGTCCTTGTCTGTGCTTACCAGACTTGGGAGGGCGACTGCATGTGGAAACTGTTTGATGTGTGTCCATCCATCCTGGTATGCGGCCAGCTGTTAGGAGGCAAAAAAGGTAAGTGGTCAGTAAACTCTGAGCAAGGGGTTCTGGATCTCATTAGGCTACAATAACATTCAACCAGGCATCATTCCATCACGTGAATTTGAACTGGAATTTAATTATCTTCGTGGAACCTGAGTTTAAGTGTAAACTGATACTTAAACACACTGGGAAAGCGTTTTGGCCTTGAAACAAGGAATGTCAAATCATCAGGCCTAACTAATGCTGAGGAATGTCACATTGCCATAAGTGCACTCCTCAGAGAGATTGGAACATTTGATATATTAAACATGGATCATAGCAGTGTTTTGACCAAGTTCCACAAAATGGATTGATCAAGAAAATGAAAACCCATGGAATTCAAGGAAGAATAGTGTTGGATTAAGAATATATTCAACGAAGGCAATGGTTAATCAGAATCTTAGGTACAGTTTAAGCAGTGGGATTTGCAGGACTCAACTGAAGCCCCTGTACTTCTTGGAGGTACATGATGCTGGAATCTACAACAAGGAAAGCAGAGCAATTGGTGGAATTCAATGGGTCTGGCAGCATCTGTGGAGAAAAATTAACATAACAAGGGAGATTACAGAGAGTGGCAGACGCTGCTTGGTCCATCGTGGTCCTGTCCCCACATTAAAGTGATCTACAAGAGGCTACGCCTCAAAAAGGCAGCCAACATCATCATGGACCTACACCCACCCTGGCCATGCTCTCATCTCACTGCTATTATTGGGAAGAAAGTACAGGAGCCTGAAAATCATAACCTCCAGGTTCAAGAACTGCTTCTTCCCAGCAACCATCTGGGTCATGACCCACACTGTACAACACTTACCTCTTTAACTATGAACTTCTCTATGGACGGTGTCATTAGTTGCACGACCGTTTGTTTTTACACTATTTTGGTTATGTGATAGAACAATAATTCATTTATTGTACTATTAATTATTATATATTTAGCTGTGTGTTTTTGTATTAGCATGCCTGTTAAGCTGCAGCAAGTAAAAATGGTAATGTTCCATTGCCGATATACATCACAATTAGACACTTGATTCTTGACAGATGATGTGTTAGGTTGTGATGCTTGACTAGCTTGAATGGGACTAGCATGAATGGGGTGAGAGAGAGAGATAGAAATAGGGAGAGGAGACAGAGACAGAGAGGCAGAGAGACAGAGAGGCAGAGAGACAGAGACAGAGAGACACAGAGACAGAGAGACAAAGAGACAGAGAGACAAAGAGACAGACAGAGACAGAGAGAGACAGACAGAGAGAGACAGACAGAGAGACAGAGACAGAGAGACCCAGAGACAGAGACAGAGAGAGAGACAGAGAGAGAGAGAGAGAGAGAGAGAGAGAGAGAGACAGAGAGACAGAGAGACAGACAGAGAGACAGAGAGACAGAGAGACAGAGAGACAGAGAGACAGAGACAGAGAGACAGAGAGACAGAGAGACAGAGAGAGAGAGAGACAAATTAAACTACTTTGTAATTGTCCCTATAGCTGTAACACTATGTTTCACTTTGCACTGCCTGTTGTGCTTGTGTATGGTATGATTTAACTGGAGAGCACATAAACAAAGCTCTTCACTGTATCTCGATACATTGATAATAGGAAACCAATACCAATGCCAAGTGCAGGACCTAGCCAGTGACTGGCCATTCCACAGTTGACATGTCTTTGTTCAGTACTCACTTGGCCGAAGTCTTCGTTTCATTGGACAGGGCTTGGCCGGTCCTTGCGCTATGGCACCGGGACCTGCAGCAGCTGCGTGAGCAATGGGAATTGAAACAGTTAACAGCTGGGAGCAGTCACACAGTGTCCGCCATTGAGTACACAAGTCACCACTTAAAGAAGTGGAGTTGAGGACCCAGACCAGGACTTGCCCACGTCATCCAGCTTGAAGCGCCTTTCATGAGGCAATTCCGTATTGCTGTGCTTGCCACCGCCGTTTGCCTTAACGTTAAAGAGAAGCTAGGATTTCCTCCCATTGCCCTGGCAAACAATTTTCCTGCAAACAAGCTCCATCACAGTACATTTGCCGATAATGTACCTGTAGGATTTGTACCATGAACAAGCTTCCAGAGCTGCACCACTTTCAACTGAAAGCTCAGAGGGACGTGGGTTCAAGTCCCGCTCCAGGAACTCGACCACCCCAACCTGTTTTGGGTGAGGTGGTCGAGTTTCGATGGGTCGACCCTTTACGGAGGGAGCACTGTTTTTTGGTTAGATACCAAACTGAGTTAACCTTTCTTGTGTGAACAATCTCACAGCAGAGGTGTGTCTGCCAGTATTTATTCCTCAACCAACGTCACAAAAATGGATTACCTAGACATTAGTGTTTGCTTTCGTGATCATGCCACGAATAAACGTGTTTGTTACATTTCATATACTATGATATTTCAGACGTATTGCATTGACTATGAAGCTCATTCACACTCTGGGGTTGTAAAAGTATCACCTAATCATTATTGTTTGCATCTGTTGATCTCTTTTCCCATTGCGGTCGTGGGACAAGTTACCGCATTTCCCCATAATTCAACAGTAACTACACTTCAAAAATCTTTCATTGCCATCAAAGGGTTTTTACAGACACTTTATAAATTGTCAGTCTTTCATCCAGACCACTGTGTAATATGCTTTTCTGTTTAACCATTGACTCACCCACAAATGTGTCTTCTACAAACTTAGAAATATTCATGTACACAAACAACAAAAGCTCCAAACGTTACATCTATTGGCTAAAGTATTCTCCAATCCATGTCAGAATGGTTATCTATTAATCCATTACTTTCTACCTTCCATGGCTGTCTCTTTTGGTGCTGGTGGGAGCCGGCAAGTGCCTTTTCGGTCTCTCTGTTTGTGCATCTCTAGTCCAGAAAAGTTAAGATGTTATATGGCAAGTCGTCGTAACAGCAGTGCATAACATCAGTAATTAATTGTTAACATAACTTTGCTAGAAACATAAATTCATATTTTGACCCATTGATAATTAATTCATATTGTTTTAGATTAGTTTAGAGATACAGCATGGAAACAGGCCCTTCGGCCCACCAAGACCACACTGACCATCAATCACCATTCATACTAGTTCTCTGCCCTACACACTAGGGGCAATTTTCAGATGCCAATAAACCTACAAACCCGCACGTCTTTGGGATGTGGGAGGAATCTTAAGCACCCAGAGGAAACCCATGCAATCACAGGGAGAACGTACAAACTCCACACAGACAGCACCCAGGATCGATCCTGGGTCTCTTGCCCTTTTAGGGAGTAGCTCTACTGCTGTGCCACTGTGCCGTCTTGTAGTTATGGATAAGGATAAGACAGGTCCTTGGGTGAAATGCTAACTGAAGGAAAGCCAATTACAACAGTACAGGTGATCCCAGTCCTACAGCCATGGGAAAAGGAGATTCACCCTGACTGAATTCACAAATGACAACCCTGAAATTTGAGATGCAGTACAACATTCGCTCTCATGGAATTTAAGTGAACAGAAAGTGACAAATAAGCACACATTAATTTTTCAGTTTGCGTTTCTTGATGGAAGCTCAGATGATGTAGTTTTGTGTTATGATAAATAATGCTTAAAGCCTTTCTTTAGAGGACCCAACCCTGCCCCTATAATTGAGGGTAGCCTATATTAGGCAGGAACTGGTGGGGAGAGCAGCTGTTTGAAGGTAAATCCACATCTAACAGGTGGGTTGATTATAAATGGAAATTGGATATAGTTAAGGACCAACAGTATCCTGTGCGGATGAAAGAGATGATGGTATGGTTTGGGAAACCTGGATAGCAAGAGACAGAGTAAGTTTATGGCTACCTACACTACTCTGCCATTTGCAAGGACACCATCCCTTTCTTGTAAATTATTCATTTCCGCTGCATCTGCTCCCTCTTAACATGAGGCTTCCAACTCCAGGAAATCCAATATGCTTTAGGAAATGTGGTTCACCCCCCCGCAATTGTGGATACCTCCTCCGTGCCCCGCAGTTGTGCTCTTGTGCCTGTCCGCTGCACAGAACAGGGATCGAGTTCCCTTGGTTTTCAACTTTCATCCCACCATCCTCTTCATTCAACATATCATTATCGAATATTTCCACCAGCTTCAATGCGATTCCACTACAGGTGCACCTGCCCCCTCCCCCCACAACCCCAGCCCTTTCTGCTTTCCGCAAGGATATGTCTCTCCATGACTATGATATGCTTGTCCCTCTCAATTCACCTCCGCCCCCCATCTCCGGGTACTTTCCCCTGCAAGCATCGGAGGTGTTTCAGCTGTCCCTACACCTCTCTCACCATCATCCGTGGATCCCAGACAGAAATTCACCTGCATCTCATACAAACTAGTCTCTTGCATTTGGTGCTCCCAATGTGGCCTCCTTTACAACAGCGAGACTGTGCGTAGATAAGGCGGCCATTTTGCCAAACACGCGCTCTGCCCGCCAAGGCCTATTGGATCTCCCAGTTGCTAATCGTTTTAACTCCCCTTCCCATTCCCAGACAACCTCTCTGTGCTCGGACTCTTCCATTGCCAGAGTGAGGCCACACGCAAACTGGAGGAACAGCACCTCACATTCCACTTGGGTAGCTTACAATCTAACAGTACAATTTTGAATTCTATAATTTCAGGTAAACCATCCTTTCTCTCTACTTTAGATCCACCCAGATGCTCTCATGTACAACTTTCTTTTCACTTTCCCTTCACCCAGTTCCTAACCCTTCCTCCAGCGCCTCCTTCTGCTTATCACCCAACACTACTCCCTACAGGTCTCCTATCCACCCCATTCCTTCCACCCACCATCCTTCACTCAAGTTCCCCATTTCATTCCATACCATCCTTCCATATGAGATTCCACCATCTGCTCCCTTTTATCTTCTTCACTTTATTACCTCCAGCCTTGGTTACTATATCCACCTTTAGCGCCCTCACCTGGCTCATTTGCCAATCAATCCCTCCATATCTGCTTCCACCTGTCACTTACCAATTCTTGGCCCAACTCTTCCCCTTAACCCTTTCTACCAGCTATCTCCCCATTACTTCATCAGTCTGAAGAAGGGTCCTAACCTAAAATGTCATATAAAATATAGAATTGTACAGCGCAGGAACACACCCTCCAGTCTACAATGTCCACACTGAACATGGTGACATTTTTATTCTGGGATAAAGGTTCTGAATGTTTACCCTATCTATGCCTCTCACAATTTTATAT
This sequence comes from Okamejei kenojei, assembly GCA_035221665.1. Classification (NCBI taxonomy): domain Eukaryota; kingdom Metazoa; phylum Chordata; class Chondrichthyes; order Rajiformes; family Rajidae; genus Okamejei; species Okamejei kenojei. The sequence goes on along the minus strand of CM069132.1, from coordinate 3,951,526 downwards.
ATTTCTATCAGGTCTTCTAACGCTCCAGAGAAAACTTGCTGCCTGTTAGGTGGCTTATCCACTAGTACAATTCATGGAAGAACTGGATAGATACTTGATTGGAAAAAGTTCACAGTTACAGATAGAAGGCTGAGACCAATTGGATCATCGCATTAAAATGTTGCAACAAGCCCAATGACACAATGCCCTCTTTCACTGCCACACTGTTTTTTGATTCTTCGCGAATGTCATTTGATAAAATAATTCATAAATGTGTGACTAAGATTTCTTTGTTCGCTATTGTTCATGACTTTTGAAATTAAAAACTGCTTAACTTTCAAAAAGTACAATGGCGACTTTTTCTCACTTTGGTGCAAGTGCCTATCATACAGGCCCTTCACTCTAACTTGACCATGTCAACCAAAATGCCCCATCTAAGCTAGTCCCATTTGCCTGTGCCTGGTCCATATCCCTCAAAATCTTTCCTATTCATGTACCTGTCCAAATTATAATTATGCCTGCTTCAGCTACTTCCTTTGGCAACTCATTCCATTTTCCCCCGCCCCATGAGTGAAAAAGTCTGCCATTACATTCCTTTTAAATCTTTCTCCTCTCATCTTAAATCTATGCTCTGTACTTCTTGATAACCCTTTCATGGGGAAAAAAACTATGTTCCTTATCTATGTCCTTCATGATTTTATACACCTCTGTAAGATACCCCTCAGCCTCCTGTACCCCAGTGCATAATGTCTTAGCCTGTCCATTCTCTTCCTATGTCTCAGGCCCTCGAGTCCTGGCAATATCCTTTTTAAATCTGCTCTGCACTCTTTCCAACTTAATGGCATATTTTACTTCGGAGTCAAGTGAGTGACTTCGTGAAGACCCCGCCAGGAAACAAAGCTATAGACATAATAGAGGCATGTAACAGCCTTGCTTGCGCCAGGAAACCGACTATTAGACATACTGCTAAAATAATTGGTGAACTTGTAGCTACATTCTAGCTACATAATTGGGCTGTTACACTATCAAAGCTTGCAAAGAGCAAAATCTCGGCACTAAATGCGAATGCTGGACATTTTTACGGGCCTATGCAGCTGCCAATCTAGACATAAATTGAGCTACAATAGTGGATTAGCTATGTTTGTGATTGTTAAATCCCATCATTACATCAAACCCATTAGTCGTGTTACAAACCGACGCAAGCACCAAGGGCTGGGGGAGCTACCGACACCATTTCCAGTTGGGGTGGTAAATGGGATTTGCACGAGTCTACTTTGCTTCAATCACAAGGTATAAACTGTTTAGAAATGCTGGGAGCATGTCACGGGCTACGGGCTTAATGCACTAATCTGCAGCATACACATGTCCGTCTTCAATAATACCACTGAGGTGGTGTATTTAAACCTTATGGGTGGTATCGTGTCAATATCTTGTGATGAATTGGAAAAATGATTTTGGCTCTGGTGGATTGAAAGAAATATTTGGATATCAGCTACGTACCGTCCGGTTAAGCTCCATACAGTGGCGGACACCAGGTCACAAGTATTTAATTTCGGCATCACGTGGATGTTGAACCTCCAAATATTTGCTAAAACTATAGCCTAATATGGAACACCAGATATTGACCTCCTTGCGTCCTGGTTGAACCATTGGATAGCAACATATGTCTCTTGAGAACCAGATCCTGGGGCAGTGGCGATGGCGATAGCGGGCTGGGCCAGTGAAACTACATTCAGCGGTTTTATAACAGACCTGTGGCCACTCCCGCAACGTTGGCGGATTCAGTTTTAAGTGCTGTTCCCTAAACGTTTGTCCCCGAGTTCAGGGGTTTATTGTTGTATTAACAAATGTTATTATTTTTCAGCTTGTTCAAGTCTGAAATACATTAACATACTTCTTCCATCAGTATTACAGCAGTGTGTGAGCATGGACATGGTCCAGGGCGTGTACTCACAGAGCTTTGAAATCTTCACGAAGTCATTCACGTGACTCCGAAGTAAAATAGTAAGATTAAATGAGAACTTACCAGTTTGAAGTTTGATCTTTATTTTATGAGGAGTTGCGATGAGGGATTTCGTGCCCTCCACCCCCAACCCTCTATCATAAGGTCAACTGGTATATTCGAGTTCTTTAATCTTACTATCTTCAGTCATTGTTGTTATCTGTGATTCCACACCGCTGCTTTGAAGAATGTCGCGCATGCATGCCTGGCGGGGTCTTCACGAAATCCCTCATCGCAACTCCTCATAAAATAAAGATCAAACTTCAAACTGGTAAGTTCTCGTTTCATCTTACTATTTTCTATCATACACAATTCCTGTTGCATTTATGGGATTATCCCAATGGATGAAGTGGTATTCCTCAATTACTTTTCTCAATTAGGCAGGAAAAATATTCATTTATTTTGTTCTTCGGAGAAATGCCTTCAAAAAACGAACACCTTAGGCACTTGTGTTTTCTCTCCAACATACTTGTCTCAAGCATTTAAATTTAATATTTTGCCCAAATCTTAGGCGATTAAAAATAAACTAAATATGAAACTTACATTCTGCAAATCATTAAATTTCCCAGAATAAATTGATTTAAATTAACCCTCACAAATATCTTACCTTCCTTCAGAAAACGTTCTTCCTCCAACAACCTCTCTGTTAACAGAGAACAAAGAGTCAAACATGCAATACTAAAATGCCACCAATGCCGCAAATGTAAATGATAATGCAATTTTCAATAATCTTAATGCACCCGGTGACAAATTAGTTAAAATAGTCCAAATAGCTTTAATGCCATTTAAAGCTATGGAGTGCCCTATTGGGTGGAGCTGGGTTGGAGAGTACAGATCCAATTTGTTTTGCAGCTTTCCTTTGTTCAGTGATCAAGTTATTGAACTGGCATCCACAGACCAGGTGCACAAATTTAACTCCCAACATCGTAGTAAGGAATTTAACTTTAATAAACAGCACAAATATGGGAATTATACAACATTCCAATAACATTTAAAAGGAATTTAGACAGATACTTGGTTAGAAATGGTTTGGAGGGATATGGGCCAATTGGATGGCGCATTTAGTCTGATACACTCATAGAATAATTCAGCACAGAAACAGGCCCTTCGGCCCAACTACTCCAAGCTAATCCAGATGGCCATCTAAGTTAATTGCATTTCCCCACGTTTGACTCTAAACCTTTCCTATTTAAGTACGAAATGTTTTAAATGTTGTCATTGTACCTGGTTTAACCCACTTCCTATGGCGGCTCGAGGTCAGGTATGGTTTCAGCACTTAGAGCATTTTGGTCGGCATGAATGAGTCCATTATAAAGGATGAGGTTCCAGAGTACTTGGTGTTCACAATAAAATAGGTGGGGTGGAAGATTGTAACCTTCACGTGGTCCGCCCTGTGTCGACTAATGCAATCAACTCGACGTGCACAAACGGAAGATCAATTAGAACAAGTTGTCCTACAACTTTAGGCTGAAGAAGACAATAAAATAGGCCAAAGTCAGCATGGCTTTGTGAAGGGGAGATCTTGCTTGACAAATTTGCTGGAATTCTTTGAAGAAGTAAATAGCAGGACAGACAAAGGAGAGTCAGTAGTAGCTTTTTAGAAAGCCTTTGATAAGCTGCCACACATGAGGCCGCTAAGCAAGATGAGAGCCCACGGCATCAAAAGGCAGATACGAGCATGGATAGCAGGTTGGCTGGATGGCAGAAGACAGAGAGTGGCAATATGAACTGGCTTTTTCTGTTTGGCTGCCAGTGACTAGCGGAGTTCCACAGGGGTCGGTGCTGGGGCCGCTAATCTTCATATTGTATATTAATGATTTGGACGAGGAGATTGAAGGCTTTGCGGCCAAGTTTGTGGATGAAACGAAAATAGGTGGAAGGGCAGGTAGCGTAGAGGAAGCATGGACTCTGCAGAAGGACTTGGACAGGTTGGGAGAGTGAGCAGAGAAGTGGCAGATGGAATATAGTGTAGCTAAGTATGGAGTCATGCATTTTAGTAGTAGGAATAAAGGTGTAGACTATTTTATAAATGAGGAGATAATCCAGAATTCGGAGGTGCAAAGGGACTTGGAGTGCTGGTGCAGGATTCCCAAAAAGTTGATCTGCAAGTCGAATCGGTAGTAAAGAAAGCAAACACAATGCCAGCATTTATTTCAAGAGGATGTGTACAAAAACAGGGATATAATGCTGAGGCTCTATAAGGCGCTGGTAAGGCTTCATTTGGAATATTGTAAGCAAGTTTGGGCAGCATATAGATAGAAACATAGAAAATAGGTGCAGGAGGAGCCCAGTCGGCCCTTCGAGCCAGCACCGCCATTCATTGTGATCATGACTGATCGTCCCCAATCAATAACCCATGCCTGCCTTCTCCCCATATCCCTTGATTCCACTAGCCCCTGGGGTGGGAGGGAAATATCTGAGGAAGGATGTGCTGGCTCTGGAGAGGGTCCAGAGGAGGTTTACAAGAATGATCCCAGGAATGAGAGGGTTGAACCTATGATGAGCATTTGTCGGCACTGGGCTTGTACTCACTGGAGTTTAGAAGGATGAGGGGAGACCTCATTGAAACATATAGATTAGTGTAAGGCTTGGATAGAGTGGATGTGTAGAGGATGTTTCCACTAGTGGGAGAGTCTGGGACAAGAGGTCATACCCTCAGAATTGAAGGACATTCTTTTAGGAAGGAGATGAGGAGAAATGTCCTTAGTTAGAGGGTGGTGAATCTGTGGAATTCTTTGCCACAGAAGGCTGTAGCAAAAACAGTGGATATTTTTAAGGCAGAGATAGTTAGATTTTTGATTAGTACGGATGTCAGAGGATACGGAGAAAGGGCAGGAGAATGGGGTTAGGAGAGATAGATAAGCCATGATTGAATGGCGGAGTAGACTTGATGGACCGAATGGCCTAATGACCATCACGTAAGACCTTATTCTGGGCAGAATGGCCTCATACCATGTTATATGAGTGTATCGCAGCCAAAAGTTCTGATGATACACAAGTAGGTGAAAAACAAACTATTACCTTTACTATGTTTAAGAAGGAACTGCAGATGCTGGAAAATCGAAGGTAGACAGAAATGCTGGGAAAACTCAGCGGGTGAGGCAGCATCTATGGAGCGAAGGAAATAGGCAACATTTCGCGTCGTAACCCTTCTTCAGAAGTCCATATATGCTGCCTCACCCACTGAGTTGCTCCAGCATTTTTGTCTACCTATTTCCTTTACTACCTGTTTTTGCTCCTATCTCCTGTTCTAATGTACTCACTACCACTGGGGTGGGAGGGAAATAAAGTTTAAAATAAGGATGGAAAAGCATTTAAAATGGCTAATTCATCCTGGATAATGTCGGCACAATGGCACTATGGTGAGTTTCAAGAGATACAGGTTCAATTCTGACCTCCAGCCTTTCTGTTTGGCGTTTGCACATTCTCCCTGTGACTGCATGGATTTCTTCATTTGGTTTGGTTTTCCCACATCCCAAATACATGGAGACAAATAGTTGTACAGCACCGAAATGGGCCTGCAGCACATCTTGTCCATGCTGCTCCTTTTTGCACATCTACACTAATCTCATTTGCCCACATTAGGTACCGAGCTAGCCCCATTCACCTGCATTTGGCCCAAAACCCCTTTAAACCCTTCCATTCCACGTATCTGTTCAAATGTATTTTAGAAGTTGTCATTGCGTCCACTTCTATAACTTCCTCTGGCAGCTCATTCAAGGTACGGACTACCTTTTGGGATAAAAAGTTGCCTCTGAGGTCCCTCTTAAATCTCTCCCCATTAGATCATAAGATCATGTGATAGGAGCGGAATTGAGCCATTCGACCCATCAAGTTAGCTGGGAGATGGTAATAACAAAGCAAAAAGAGATAGAATGTAGTCGGAGACAGTAAGATTGGTCGGGGAACTGGGAAGGAGAGGGGATGGAGAGAAACTGATTGCATCCGACTACATTTTATCTCTGTTTGTTTTGTTGTTACCTTCTCCCAACTAACAATGGTCTATTCTACATTTCCCTCTGTCCTGTTTTCACACCTTACACTTCCTTATCTATACACTTCCTTATAAATGTACCTCCCACTCCCCTGACATCAGTCTGAAGAAGGGTCTCGACCTGAAACGTCATCCATTCCTTCTCTCCTAAGATGCTGCCTGTCCCGCTGAGTTACTCCAGCATTTTGTGTCTATCTTCGATTTAAACCAGCATCTGCAGTTCCTTCCTACACAAAGAACAGTACAGTACAGGAACAGACCTTTGCCCCACAATGTCTGTGCCGAACATGATGCCAAGACCACCACTTACCTGTCTGCACATGAACCATGTCCCTTCATTCCCTGCATTTCCATGTGCTTATCCAATAGTTTCTTAAATGCCACTGCCGTATCAACCTCCATCACCACTCATAATTTCATTGACCTAGCAGGTCTCATCTCAACCCACACGCTCCAGAGAAAACAATTCAACCTCTCCTTATAGCTAATCCCTTCTAATTGAGAAAGTGTCCTGGAATTTGGATTAGATTTAATTTGCTATTGTTCTGGTGATGTGCTCACCCACATCAGTCTGAAGAAGGGTTTTGGCCCGAAACGTTGCCTATTTCCTTCGCTCCATATATGCTGCCGCACCCGCTGAGCTTCTCCAGCACTTTTGTCTACCTTTGAATTTCCAGCATCTGCAGTTCTTTCTTGAACAACTCTTCATGTTTAAAGTTTCCCTCCTCAATGCCAAAGTCAAATTTTGGATCACCTGCTAACTTCTTTATCATCTCCCTAGGTTTAGGTTTCAGTCATTAACAAATACAACAAAAACACTGGGCCATGAACTGAGCCCTGTGAATACCAGTAATAACGGTGTTCCAGCCATTATTAACACCCATCAAACATAATTGGTTTTAGCCCAACGTGCTTACTTTGAGCCACTGTATCTGTTCTGAATCCACCAGTCAGCAGGTTGTACAAAACAACCATTCTAGGTGGGTGAAAATAGTCCACATAAATACCGATAACATCATGGACAGATCCCACAGTGACACAGATTGGTGAGGCTGAGATCATTGTTTTTATTTGTGCCCAAGGCCTTTCTACCATCTCTATCCTATTAGTACAACAAATGTTATAATCTACCCCATATGCTTAAAGAACTCCAACCTGGAAGATGACGTTGAGTGATTAATATAGCTGATTTTTTTTTGTCTATCTATTAACTAGCTGTCCTATCAAGAGAGGTTTGGGTCTGTATTCCTTGGAGTTTAGAAGAGCGAATGGGTGACCGTATTCAAGCACATAAGATTCTAAGGGGGCTTGACAGATAGTCCCACTCGTGAGAGAGGTATGAACAAGGGGACATTGTTGCAAAATAAGGGCCTGAAACTGAGGTGCATGGGAGGAAGTCTCTTCTCTCGGAGGGTGGTAAATCTCTGGAATTTTCAGCATCAGATATTTGAGGTGGAGCTTGCTAAATATTTGAAAGATCAAGGAATTTGGGAACCGGAACGGAGGTGGAGTTGAGCATAGATCAGCCATGGTCATATTGAATGGCGAGGCAGGCTTGAGGGGCTGAGTGGCCTACTCCTGCTCCTATTGTAGACATACAATCTCTTAAAGGACATTTAGATAGGCAAATGACGGCGAAGGTTTGGAGGGATAGGGGCCAAATGTGGGGGTAGGTGGGAATAGTGAAGATGGGGCAGCTTCGACAGCATGAGCAAGTTGGGCCAAAGGGCCTGTTTCCATGCTGTATGACACTGCAATTCTATTTTCTCATGTGTTCTGATATTGTGTGTTTAATGTTCTGCATCAGTCGGCTGCCTTATACGTGGTACATATTTACCAACACTTGGGATGTCTAAATTAACAGTAACCAGGGATATGATCCACACGTCCACACGTGAGCATCTCCTGCTCCCCAATCAAAGTTTTTCTACTGCCAAACTCACCCTTGTCTTCCTCTGAAAATTCACCTTTCTGCAATTTCTCTGTGGATAGAGAATAAGAGTGCTCAGATTATTTCATGATTTGCAGACAAGATTTGAACTAGACATTGAATGCATTTTAAACTAAGTCCTTTTGCAGGTCATCCTAAAACTTACCAAGTTGCAGATGAAGTTCTTGCAGTGCCAATTCTGTTAACAGAGAACAGGAGGTCTAAGTACAAGCCTTGCGTAATGAAGGAAACTCCAAAATACTCTATTTGTTATGATTGTTATTAAGACTTAAATTTAACATAAAATATTATTAAACGGCACAAATGTGGAGGCAATAGGAATATCCAGTAAGTACGAACAATATGTCTCAGTACACGTGACAATAATGACAAATCATCAGCAAATGGTAGGGTCCTGGGAGTGTTATATAGCACAGAAGCCAAAGGGTACAGATGAATGGTACACTGCAAGTGGCAAATGGGTAGGTAAGGTGGAGAAGAAACTATTCGGCATGCTGGCCTTCAGAAGTAAGGTAAATGAGTTGGGAAGTCATTTACCCAAAAATTGTGTAAATGAGTTGGGAAGTCATGCGACCGTTGCACAATACATTGGCGAGAACATACTTGGAGTACTGTGTGGTCGGAATTGTGTGCAGTTATGGTCATCCAGCTACAGGAAGGATGGTGCAGAAAAGGTTTATCAGTGTGTCAGCAGGACTCAAGAACTTGAGGTGCAAGGAGAGGCTGGACAGGTGGGAGTTTTTTTTTTCCATGGAGCATAGAAGACTGAAAGGCGTACAAAATCATGAGAGGCAGAGATAAGGTGAATGGTCATAGTCTTTCTCCTAGGGTAGAACATCCAGAACTAGAGGGTCTCAATTTAAGGTAAGAGGGGAAAGATTTGAAGGAGAACTGAGAGGTAATTTCGACACATAGAGGGTTATGGATATAATATGAGGGGAATACTTAGGATGAATGCACACGGTCTTTTTCCCAGGGAAGAGAAATCAAGAAGTAGTGAATAGGTTTATGCGAGGGAAAAGATTTAATAGGAATCTGAGGAACATCTTTTTCAAATAAATGATGGTGGTTATGTGGAATAAGCTGCCAGAGGAAGTGGTTCAGGTAGATACAGTAACACCATTCAAACAATATTTGGACTGTACATGGATAGGTTAGGTTTAGACAGAAGTGGGTCAAATGTAGGTAAACGGGACGAGCTTAAATGGAAGATCTTGGCTGGCATGGATGATTTGAACCGCAGGGCCTGTTTCCATGATGTACAGAGCCCTCCATAATGTTTGGCACCAAGACTCATCCTTTATTTATTTGCTTCTGTACTCCACAATTTGAGATTTGTAATAGAAAAACAATTACATGTGGTTAGAGTGCACATTGGTGAGCTTATTAATCGCAAAGGGACTGGCCGGCCAAGGAAGATTTGTCAATGACCACTGTCTGCAGAAGACTTCATGAACAGAAATACAGAGGCTACACTGCAAGATGCAAACCACTAGTTAGCCACAAAAATAGGGTGGCCAGGTTACAGTTTGCCAAGAGTACTTAAAAGAGAAATCACAGTTCTTGAAAAGGGTCTTGTGGGACAGATGAGATGAAGATTAACTTATATCAGAGTGATGGCAAGAGCAAAGTATGGAGGAGAGAAGGGACTGCCCAAGATCCAAAGCATACCACCTCATCTGTGAAACACGGTGGTGGGGGTGTTATGACCTGGGCATGTGTGGCTGCTGAAGGTACTGGCTGGCTTATCTTCATTGATACAATTGCTGATGGTAGTAGCATAATGAATTCTGAAATGTATAGGTGCATCCTATCTGCTCAAGTTCAAACAAATGCCTCAAAACTCATTGGCTGGATAGCAAGCAAATCAAAACTTTTCACTGTACCACAGTACACATGACGATAATACATCTAAATCTAAACCTAATATGAGGCAAGGCAGAGCACTGTGAACTGGTGCAGGGGAAGAAAAGTACACTGCCCCACCACAGATAAAAACACTCCTCTCGCTTCTCCATTACCACTCACTTCTCACTGTGCCATCTTGTTGCTGTTGCCTGTGTGTCCATCAGCACATTTTAGATTTCCAGCGGCAAAGAGGTTGTGAGCCCGTGGACTCAAGTCCAAAGAAATTACGTTTTCCAGCATGTGGGGCACTTTGTTTAAGTTCAAATTATGATAATCATGAATGGACTAGAAATGGAACCTATGGTGACCAGAGCTATAACCAGATATTTCAGTTCGAGACATTAATTTTGCATCTTTTTCTCCCACTTCAAAATAACCACTCCACAGCCTTTACTTTTGATCAAGCATTAAATGAGCATCGTTATACTTTTGTGAACTTAAAGACAGTTGTACCACACATTGGTTAGGTTGCATTTGGAATACAGTGTTCAGTTTTACTCACCCTGCTATTGGAACAAAATGTTGTTAAGCTGCGAAGGCTTGGCATGGCATGGACAAGTGAGGCTGAAGAGTTCGTTTCCATGCTGTATGACTCTATGAGACTTTTGAATTTACAAGGATGTTGCCAGGTGTCGAGGGCATGAACTGCAGGGAGAGGTTGGGCAGGCTAAGACTTTACTCATTGGAGTGCAGGAGGGTGAGGGGTGATCTTATAGGGGTACATAAAATCATGAGGGGAATAGATAGGATGAATGCACAAAGTCTTTTACCCAGAGTAAGGGAATCAAAAACCAGAGGACCAGAGGACATAGGACATAGGTTTAAGGTAAGAGGGGAAAGATTTAGCAGCAACCTTAGGGGTACCTGATATGGAATGAGCTGCTAGAGGGGGTAGTTGAGGCAGATACTATAACAACATTGAAAGTCATTTGAAGGTAGACAAAAATGCTGGAGAAAGTCAGCGGGTGTGGCAGCATCAATGGAGGGAAGGAAATAGGCAATTTTTCAGGCCGAAACACTTCTTCAGACTGATGTAGGATGGGGGGGGGGAGGTGGGAAAAAGAAAGGAAGAGGAGGAGCCTGAGGACTGATGGAGAGCTGAGAAGGGGAGGAGACAGCAAGGGCTACCGGAAATTGGAGAAGTCAATGTTCAAGCAGCTGGGGTGCAGACAGCCCAAGCGGAATATGAGGTGCCACTCCTCCAGTTTCCGGTGGTGCTCACTCTGGCCATGGAGGAGGCCCAGGACAGAAAGGTCGGATTCAGAATGGGAGGGGGGAGTTGAAGTGCTGAGCCACTGGGAGATCAGGTTGGTTAATGCGGACCGAGCGGAGGTGTTCGGCGAAACTATCGCCAAGCCTACGCTTGGTCTCACCGATGTAGATCAGCTGACATCTAGAGCAGCAGATGCAATAGATGAGGTTGGAGGAGGTGCAGGTGAACCTCTGTCACACCTGGAACGACTGCTTGGGTCCTTGAATGGAGTCGAGGGGGGAGGTGAAGCGACACGTGTAGCATCTCTTGCGGTTACAAGGGAAACTACCCGGGGAGGGGGTGGTGCGAGTGGGAAGGGAAGAATTGACCAGGGAGTTACGGAGGAAACGGTCTTTGCGGAAAGCTGACGGGGGGGAGATGGGAAGATGTGGCGAGTGGTGGGGTCACGTTGGAGGTGGCGAAAATGACAGAGGACTACTTGTTGTATGTGACGGCTAGTGGGGTGGAAGGTGAGGACTAGGAGGACTCTGCCCTTGTTACGAGTGGGGGATGGGGAGAGAGCAGTGTTGCGGGGTATTGAAGAGACTCTGGTGAGAGCCTCATCTATGGTAGGGGAGGAGAACCCCCATTCCCTGAAGAATGAGGACATTTCCGATGCCCTGGTGTGGAACACCTCAGATACATGGATAGGAAACGTTTAGAGGGATATGGGCCCAAAGTGGGCAAGTGGACTAGCGAAGACGAGGCATCCAGGTTGGCATGGACAAGTGGAGCTGAAGAGTTGGTTTCCATGCTGTATTACTTTATGACTCTATGAGACTTTTGGACTTTGAAGAAGAGTTTTGGTCAAAACAGTACCTATTCCTTTTCTTCAGAGATGCTGCTTGCCCGCTGAGTAACTCTAGCATTTTGTGTCTATCTTCAGGCAGACAAGAGTTGGTCTTAGCATTATGAGCGGCACAGATATTGTGGGCCAAAGGGTCTGTCGTGTTCTATGCTTTGTTAATTGCTGAATTATTTGCTAATTGTTACGTAATGTTTTAAAGCCACTGCATGCATAATATGTGCAAGGATATGGTAAACAATTAATGATGAACATTGAGGTGATAAAAACAGAAAATTATATAAATACTCAGCAGACCAAGCATTGGATGGGAAGAGGTATAAAATTAATGCTCGTGTCAATGGCCTTTTATCTCACTGCTGTGGCATATTCAACAACTTTTGTTTTTATTTTACTGCAATATTTTGTTCACGTAAAGAAGTTCAGGCTTTCTTTGAGTACCTTTGGTTTGGGGCACGACATTAGCTTAGATATACAGCACGGAAATAGGCCCTCGGCCCACCGAGTCAACGCTGACTATGAATCACCAGTTCACACTAGTTCACAATATCCCACTTTCGTAACCACTCCCAACATTAAAGGCAATTGTAGAAGCCAATTAACCTACAAACCCACAAATCTTTGGGATGTGTGAGGAAACCGGTGCATTCAGAGGAAATCCACATGATAACAGGGAGAACGTGCAAACTCCTCACTGACAACTGTGAGATCTGCCAGATCTACCAGCTATTCCACTGTTCCAACCTTGTACTAACTAATGGTTAACAAGGAATGAGTTGTAAACGTGGTGTTATCAGCCAAATGTGCTCCTAAATTTCATGGATTAATGGCTTTCTCCTGACATTATTCACGTTCTCTCTCAAACTTTACTCAGGTTTTATGTACATTACAGCTGTACATTTAAGGGGCTGTCCCACTGCGGCAACATAATTGGCGAGTTTAGAAGAGTTTAGGAGAGTTTGACAAAATGTCTTGTAGAAGACCTCCTTCGACTATGTTGAAGACTGGCTTCGAGTAGCTTCTGGAAAATTGAATACTGAATAGTGGAGAGTGAAGACGACCTCCTTCGATCTCCTTCAATCTCCCTTCGATTATGTTGAAGACTATCTACGACTACCTTTGGCTACCTTCGACTACCCTCGATTACTTACGAATAACATGTCGACCTACTACAACCTACTTCGACTAAACCTACGAGTAAAAAAAGTATCAATTTTTTCCATGGCGATTTTTTTTTTATTCGCAGGCATTTTTCAACATTTTTCAACATGTTTTCAACATGTTGAAAAATACGCGCGACCCAGCTGAGGCCACGAGTATGCGGGGACTACTCTCGAGCATGAAGGAGAGTTACAACGACCTCCTAGGACATCGTGTCGACCATGCTGTGAGTATGAGTCGAAGGCAAACTCACAAGAACACGCGGATTAGGCCGCCGCAGTGGGGCAGCCCCTTTACCGAACACTTAAAACTGTATATACAGAAGTTGTAAGATAATAGATATTGCACAATTGGGCTGGATTGCACAATTTTATTTTTCATCCATTTATTCATGCTCTTTTGAAGTCTTTAGATCTTACCCAATATGTTTTTTGTAGAAAATATTATTTAGTAAGTATTCTACCAGGATTTCACCTGTCCTTCCACCGTCAGAACTAGGAAAGAAGACCTCAACAACTTTTACTTTCACAACTCAAGGATTTTTATCACATTGTCAATGAAAAGAGACTTACAAAGGACCAGAGTCCCTGTGGAATATCTATTCCCTTATCCCTTGGAATTACATGGAAGGAATTTGTAAAATATATTGCAGCTCAAATATGGTTTAAAGTAGCCAAGGAGGGCTATCAGTGGAACTAAGGGCAAGAACAAAGTTAATTTTTAACAAACCTTGCCTACCTTTGTTATCGTTATGTACTGTTACAGTTGGCCAATGGAGAACACAGTGACTAGTTGCAACACGGCCTGGTTCGGTAACTCGATTAACCAGGAATGAAGGAGGTTGCAGAAAATTGTGGACATTGCTCGGTCCATCACGCATATTGACCTCCCCAATATCGAGAGGATCTACAGGAAGCTGCCTCAAGAAGGCACTAATATCATCAGACCCACACCACCATGGCCATGCTCTCATTTCCCTGATACTATCGGGAAGAAGGTCCAGGAGGCTGAAAACCGTGGCTCCATGTTCAAGTACAGCTTCTTCCCAGCATGTAAACCAGACTGCACAACACTAACCACAACCCTTACTCATCACTGATCTACTATGGATTTTGATTTGGTTGTACAACCCAATTTGGTTTTTGTAAATAATATGGTCAGGTTACCTGCTATTATTATAAACTTATTGTATTATTGATTATTGTACATTTATTTGCTGTTTTGTTGTGTTAATGGACCTGTAAAAGCTACAGTAAAAGCTGTTAATGGACCTGCAAAAGCTATAAGAATTCCATTGTTGCATTCCTGCTATATAAAACAATTAACACTCTATTGACTATAGTTAATGTACTTGAATGTGAGTTAGTGACAATGATTATATCCTTCACGCTCTACCTCATTTCTAAACTTACGTTTGTCAGCCAGGCTTGCATCAGTACAAATTGGTAATGTTGCTGGGAATGAGAAAAAAGCTCAATGCAAATTAAAAATTTCAATATTGACAGAATGTAGTTCCATTTATTTCATATTATCTGAAGTTCTTAACATTTATCTAGTGGTATTTCTACATTTGTTAATAACTCTGTGATACCTTTTCTTCAAAGTAACCATTTCTCAGATCTGCTCCTGGGATATGCGTTCCAGAGGAAGGCTACCGTTATTGTTGGTGTACATAATGGCACCAAGACGTTGATAGTGAGGTTCGTCTTTAATCTGCTGACGCCATGCACTCAAAACAATGTTATTCAATGGTAAAGATTTGTTCAATATATAACAGCTCCTCCCTCTACTTAATGCACCACTTTGCAGCCGTATTTTTGAAGTGTAGTTACTGATACAAAACGGGAAATGCGGCAGCCAATTTACGCACAGCTGTATGAACAAAATGTGTCCCAAGCATCTGAACAACTCTTCACTGGGCTTCCTACCTAGACGGTCATCGCCACAGTGCCTCAGCTTGGTCAACCCTAGTAAACTCCTTCCCGCTGGCTGGTAAGGCCTATGGTACAGCGGCTTCATGCTGGTGTCATCTGGTGTCACCAGCCCTCACACCAGCCTCAAAAGCACTGCACACCCAGAGGACATAGTGTTTCAGGCCAGGTCCTGTGTTTGTCAGCTTGGATCACTTGGCGAACTTCAACCATTAAGCTGAGAGAAATTCAAGTACGTTACCTTCTTGGCATGGAATCCTCCTGCTGATTTTCCACTGTCTCATGAAAAAAACATCTAGCAACAAATATAACCTCGAGAGGAGTCACTCTTTCTGTAACCCCAGACTTATTTCATATCTCATTAATGAACGGCAGTACCGGAGCCCCTGCCTTGGCCGTAAGGTGCATTCAAATGTCAGGACAAGCTGGGACAAGAGACCATGTGTACTCTCACTGTATCCGACTTATTTATTTTGCCGTCACATTATGACAGCAGCAGAAATGCAGAGAAATAGAAATATCAGCATTTTGCAGAGGAAATGGCCTTCAAATATAAGATTTTAAGTGTGAGTCAGAAGAAGTTCTAATGTACGAGGAGCTGAAATTAAATAGAAAACGAGGTTGCATCTACTGTAGCTGTCATTGGGAGCTTATAAAGACAAATTAAAAAATGAAATGTTACTAGAAAATAAGGGTTTCTTTTATAGATGGAGATCTAAGGAATTGAGGCTCCTTCTCACCAATGTTGAGAAGTTTGAGTTAAGCAAGTGAGCTTCAGGGTATGATGGGGTGCCGTAAAGCAAATATCACTGGCTGATTCCACTGTTTAGACTACACTAATGGGAGCAACAAATGCAAGGAAAGCACCAATGGAATTAAAATGAAGTTCCGATCTTATTCCATCTGCTCTTCACCTCCTTCCCATAAGGTTCCACCAATCATCTACAATCCTCTGACCCACCCCACTTTATGTGATGCTGTCCTGCTGGTGATCAAACTGAACTGAGCCGATACCGCGTAGAAACAGACTCATCGGCCCACCAAATCCACACCAACCACTGATCACCCTAGATCTACGTTATCCCACTTTCTCATCCATTCCCTACCCACTGGGGTCAATTGTGTTGAGGACAATTAACCTGCAAACATTTAATCTTTGGGATTCAGGAGGAAACTGGAGCACCCCGAGGCAGGTCATGTGTTCAAGGGAGAACGTGCAAACTCCCTCACAGACCGCACCCAAAGTCAGGTTCGAACTGGAATGTCTGGCGCTGTGAGGCAATCTTTCTTGTTCCCTCTCAGCCTGAACAGAGAGTCCCTCAATCCGAAATATCAACATGCACCTTTTTGCCTCTACTGATGCTGCCTAAGCCAATGAGTTTTCCATTCGTTCTGTTTTAGTTGAGAATAAATTCTTTGGTTTACAGTTCCTGGAGCTAGACGATAATTAGAATGTGGAGCACATCCAATCTTTCAGAACAATCGAAGAGGAACCCATCATGCATCTTGTTTTCTCTGCACTTTTGTAACTGTGCATTATGCACGACAATATAAATAAAAGCTAGACGATATTAAAGAACACGTGGGAAGAGTATACATGTTGTTATAAGAGGTGCTCTTCTCCCAGACTGTCATGACCCGTGCTATTAAGCTAAGAGAGGACCTCGATACAACAGTTCATTGAGACAATCAGTGTTAGTTGAGGAATAAATGTTGTCCAGGACACCAAGGAAACTCAAACTCGTCTTCAGAATGGTTCTATGAGAGATGCAACAGAGGATTTGCTTTACTGTCTGATCCAAAAGACGTGACAACTAGCTGTTTAGCCCTCTCTCAGCAGTGGAGAGCCAGTCTAAATCAGCCGTGGGTATTTTACACACAACCTCCTGGATCAGACGCAAGACTGCTATTGTTTGTTACACATAACTTCAGGGTCAAAGCACGGAACCCACATGTGTCACAATAAACAACAACACATCTTTACTCTAATTTGTTTTTGAGACAACGGCAGCCGATAAGCTACTAATTCACCAAATGTAGGGACTGAATTGTAGCTATTTTGGCTGTGCCTCTTTGCATTACGGGGGAGATTGATATTGTTCAGTATAATTTAGGAATTGCAAAATAAATGCCACTTGCCAAATTTACAACTTACCACCTGGTGAGAGAGCCCTGCCAGCTTCTGGTCCTGGAGAACAGTGCAACAAATGACAATGTCACATCATTGTAAAGTTTGATCACAGATATTTTCTAAGCATACATTAGTTTAGTTTAGTTTAGTTTAGAGATATAGCATGGAAACAGGCCCTTCAACCCACCGAGTCCACGCTGACCATCGATCACCCATTCACCCATTCACTCTAGTTCTGTGTTATCTCTCTTTTCCTGTGCCTTCCACCACAGTGAAGAATGTTGATTCCTCTGTGGTGGATGTTTATGTTATGCCCCTGTTCCACTTAGGAAACCTGAACAGAAACCTCTGGAGACTCTACGCCCCACCCAAGGTTTCCGTGCGGTTCCCGGAGGTCTTTGTCAGTCTCCCTAATGGCCGAAAGTGGTTTCCGCTTCTTCAAAAAATTCAAAACCGGCCGCGACTAATGATAGATTGCCGTTTTAAAAATCGGTAATTTTTTAGTCGAAGCTGGTTACGATGCCAGTTGAAGGTGGTTGCCGGAGGTTGCAGGTAGTGGAAGGTAAGACCTTTTTTCACCCAATTTTATTCCACCAGGGAGGTCTTACCTTCCACTACCTGCAACCTCCGGCAACCACCTTCAACTGGCATCGTAACCAGCTTCGACTAAAAAATTAACGATTTTTAAAACGGCAATCTATCATTAGTCGCGGCCGGTTTTGAATTTTTTGAAATAATCGCCGGAACATAGAAGAAGCGGAAAACCACTTTCGACCATTAGGGAGACTGACAAAAACCTCCGGGAACCGCACGGAAACCTTGGGTGGGGCGCAAAGTCTCCAGAGGTTTCCGTTCGGGTTTCCTAAGTGGGACAGGGGCATTATATTCTATTGCGTATTGTGCTCTTTTTGATCGTGTGGCTGCATGGTAAGTCAAATTCCACTGTACCTTAATCTGTGCATGTGGCAATAAATGGGAGCTTGAACATGAACTTGAACTCATCCACTCCCTCCAAATGAGGGGCAATTTACAGATGCCGATTAACCTACCAACCCACATGTTCTCGGGATTTGGGAGGAAACCAGAGCACACGGAGGAATGAGTGATGCCCACCGTTGATTCAAAGCTTGGCCCTGCTGGAGTTTTCAGTTCTCATTAAACAGATAAAGCCGTTTTTACTTTGACAAATACTCTGTTGCAGCAAAACTTACTGCATGTCTTTGTTAAGTATAAATAGGCAACAACCATAGTCTCTCATTCATCTACTGTGTTAGTAACCTCAAAAAAATTAAACTGGAATGATCACAATTTTGTCTTGAATTTTTGATTTGTTCATACTTGACCAGTCCTTAAAAGGGGCTGTCCCACTTGGGTGACCTAATTGGCGAGTTTAGAAGAGTTTGAAAAAATGAGAGGTTGAAGACCTCCCTCGACTATGTTGAAGACCAGCTTCGACTAGCTACGATTAACTTCGGGAAAATTGGACACCGGATAGCGGAGAGTGAAGACGACCTCCTTCAGCCTCCCTTCGACTATGATGAAGACTACCTTCGATTACCTTCGACTGTCCTCGACTACCTACGACTAACATGCCGACCTACTACGACCTACTACGACTAAACCTACGAGTAAAAAAGTATCGACTTTTTCCATGGTGACCTTTTTTTACTCAAGGGCATTTTTTATCATATTGAAAAAAACGCCACGATCTAGCTGAGGCCTCTCGAGTGCACGGAGACCACTCTCGAGCATGAAGGAGAGTTACGAATACCTCCTACGACCATGTCAACCATGCTATGAGTATGAGTCGAGGGCAAACCCGCCAGAACTCGCGGATTAGGTTGCTCAAGTGGGACAGGCCCTTAACTGTTTTATGATCACTGATATAGATACCAGCTTTCCTATTATTACATTACAAATTTGTAACTACCTGATATTTCTCATACCAAATTTCTGAAGTAATAGCATAAGATTAAATGCATTGTTCCTCTTTTAGAGTCATTGTGGGATTTCTTGCATCCCTCATGTTCAGCAGGGATGTTATCATTACAGACTTAGCTGCATCCATCTTAACTCACTCTGCGCTCCTACTTGTCTCTCACTCTAGATGCAACTTACCAGTTGCTGCTGCAGCTGCAATCACTGTAGAAAGAGAAAAATGGATCAGAGTTTGAACTGTTCATAGTTGACACTATGGCGAAGAAAACACAACAACGCCTCTACTTCCTCAGTAGACCAGAGAAGTTTGGCATGTCTCCAATTTCTGTAGAGGGTTCTGGATGCAGCCCAATTCATAACACAAAACAGCCTCTTCCCATTGACAGCATCTACACTTCATGTGGCCTCGGAAAGCAGCCAACATAGTCAAGGGCCATTTTCAGCTCATAAGGTCACAAGTGATAGGGGCAGAATTAGGTTATTTGTCCCATCAAGTCTACACCATTCAATCACGGTTGCTCTATCTCTCCATCCTAACTCCATTCTCCTGTCTTCTCCCCATAATCCCTGACACCCATACAAATTAAGAATCTATCTCTGCTTTAAAAATATCCATTGACTTGCCCTCCACAGCCTTCTGTGGCAATGAATTCCATAGATTCACCACCCTCCAACTAAATTCCTTTTCATCGCCTTCTTAAAGGAACTTCCATTAATTCTGAGGCTATCACCTCTAGACTCTCCCACATCCACTAGTCTTTCATTACGTTTCAATGAGGTCCGCCTGGTGTAAACTACAGCAGCATTCACCAATGTCACCCGAGATGACACTGCAGTCAAGGATCAATCAGGTCCTCCCTTCTCTCTCCTGCCGAGTAGAAGAATCAAAAGCTTGAAAGAACATACCACCACATTCAGGATCAACTGCCCCATTGTTATCAAATAAACTGAACAACCCTCTCATAAGCCAGGGTGTAGTCATGATCTTATAACCTACCTCATTGCATCTCTTGCACTTTTATTTATCTGCACTTTCTCTGTACCTTAAATGCTATAATAACACTGTAACACTATATTCTGGTATATTTCTCTTTGCATGATATGTTCTACTTGTGTCATACTTGATAGTACTCATGTAAACATGACTTGCTTGGATAGCACACAAACAACATTTTTCACCGTATCTCAATACACATAGCAGTAATGACCCAATTCTGACCAATTCTTGTAATATCAATCTCAAAGTGTTAAACATGATCATTGGAGTGCAAACAATTTCTCAATTAATTATTTCTACCATACGCTGAACATACCTTTTGCTTTTTCTGCATCATATTCATTTTTCTTCACTGCAGAGAGGTGACAGAGCATTTAGCTGCATGAACTGCATATTATAAAATCAATTGAATCGTCGATATGTACTGAAGGTTGTTACTAAACTTCAATTGTAACAGGTTTACGTAAAGTTACGTAAAAACATTGTTCTCATATCTGCCAACATCTCTGCTGGCAGCACATTCTCCTTCAAATTTCCCCCTCTCACCTTAAAGCTATGCCCTCTAGAATTTTACATCTCAACTCTGGCAAAACATGATCATAGTTAGGTCACTGTAAGTGCTGTGAGAAGTTCTGGTCATAACATTATAGGAAGGATGTGAGCCTACAGAACAGATTTACAAGGTGTTATCAGTACTGGGCAATTGCAGCCATGTGGAATGATTGGATGAGTCTGGGTGTTCTTTGGAATAGAAGATGCAGGGTGAAAATTTAATCGAAGTCTATCAAACTTTGAAGGAGGAATGATATAAGGAATAAATTAATGTTATATCATTTCCGGCAGAGGTCTCAGAAAGCACAAAGGCAAAAACCAAAATACCGGAGGAACTCAGCAGGTCAGGCAGCATCTGTGGAAGGATGATTGGCTACGATTAGTGCAAAAAAAGATGCAAGTGTTTAGCATTTGTTAGAGTGAGCTAATTGGCAGCGGCTTCCTTTATTTAGTAGATACTGGCAGCAAAGGTGATGAGAGTAGGTATGTCAACTGTTGAGCCTGCCTGAGGTGTCTTGGGCCTAACTCAATGAAACACCAGTGAAGGGAGGTGCCCACTTGATAACCCCAATTATATACTTGCTATATGATTAGTTTTTTTTAAAGAGCTAGTTAACGTGTAGGTGGTTGTTTTTTGCACGTGGAGTTATTTATTGTCCTTAGCATAGGTTGATATATGCAGTTGGATAGTTAAATAACACTTTGGCTTTGGGCTTGGCTGAGCGCTTATGTTGGAGTTATAGCACTCGTACTTTGTGTTTTAATTGTAACTAGACCCAGTGCGGACCCGTTGGACCCGTCCCACAAGGCAATATTCCACTACTGACCTATAGCCCCCAACTGCGCAGGCGCGGCTGACGGATTCCCGTTGTGACGCCAGAGATCCCCGTTGTGACACGAGTCACAGCAACCCTCCCACAACTGCGCAGGCGCGGCCGGCAAGTGCACGCCCGACTGCGACATTTAAAAAGTTTAACATGACAATGACATAAAAAAATAAGATCAATGTGAATGCTCGTTGCTCTCCCTCTTCAGTCCCCTATTCTCCTCCATTATCCCTCTCCCCACCCACCACCAACCCTCCTCTACTTCCTCCCCTCACCCCCTCTCGCCCCTCCATCCACTGTCATCGTGACATCTAAGACAGCTGACAGGCAGGGCAAGTGGAAAAGTGGTTTGAAAAGTGTATTTTCTAAAGTTTAAAATGTCAATAATTTGTAAAAATGTAACATCAATCCGAACGAAACTTGTTTCATTTACATCCCAGGACAATGGTGAGTAAGGTGGGACAAAAATTGTAGCACAATCGTGTACTGTTTTGGCGGGGTTTGGGGTTCTCAAGCACATGCATACAAACAAACAAACAAACAAACAAGATGAGAGTTTTAGTAATATATACTAGACCAAGTGGGTCCCTTGGGGCCCTTTGCCCCGTCACAATAATCCACCACTCACACGTTCCCCAAACGCAACCCGTTTCCACCACTCACCCCGTTGTCCTAACGTAACCCGTTCCCCAACGCAATATCACCCTGTGAGATGACTGTGAGATGCCGTTGTGACATCATCATTGGAAGCTGCCAGAAAAATCTCAAAACAGTCAGTTATTCTTCTCAAAGTTTTTTTTTAAGTGTAATCATCAATAACGTGAAATATAGCATCAAATCTGAATGGAACCTGATTATGGTGTGGACGAGAAACATGTGAGTAAGATTCTGTAAAAATTGCAGCGCTACCACATAGCATTTTGGCAAAGATACAAAAACACATATGGACACATACACATACAAACACACACATACAAGATGAGACTTTTAATAGTATATGGATACTAGACCAAGTGGGATCTGTTGTGTCCGTGTCACGCAGGAGGGCTGATCTCCAAACGCAATATTCCACCACTCACCCATCGCCCCCAACTGTGCAGGCGTGGCTGATGGGTTCCTGTTGTGACGGCAGAGATCCCCGTTGTGATGCGAATCATGGCAATCCTCCCCAACTGCGCCTCACCATCCCTCTTCCTACCCTTATCCTCCTCTATTCCCCCTCATCCTCAAACACTCCCCTCCTCTTCACCCTGTCTCTTCTCTCCCCTCCCCTCCCACCCTCCCACTCCTTTTGTCTACCCTCAGTCACTCCCTCCCTCCATAACCCCACTCCCCTCCCTACCCCCCTCCTCTCCCTCTATCTCCCTGCTCCCCCACTAAACACAATGTTTAAAAAACATTTCTCCTCCTCCCCTCCCCCATTCCCTCCCTCTCCTTACAACAATGTAACAAATCTCTCATTGCAATGGGTGGAACATTGTTGACGGGCAGTTTATGTAAATGAGATCCCATTGTGACTTCATACTCTGCTGACTGCCAGTGGAACACTGCTGAGGGGCAGTTTATGTGAATGAGATCCCATTGTGACGTCATAGCTGCTATCTGCCACTGCAACTTCAAGTCATGTTTCTCAATGTGGGGTATTGTAAAGTTACAAATGTGAATAACTTGGAAAATATAACATCAATCTGAACTTGATAAAAACACACCACAAGACAATTGTAAGGTGGTCCAAATATTGGAGCACTATTGTGTACCGTTTTGACATAGTTCCGGGAGCATCTATGCATGCACGCACGCAGAATCACAAACAAGATGAGAGTTTTAGTAATGTATACAAGACCAAGTGGGACCCATTGGGTATCTGTAACACGGGAGGCCTAGTCCCCTAACGCAACTCGTTACCCCAACGCAATATTCCACCACTCACCCACAGCTCCCAACTGCACAGGGGCGACTCATTTCCATTTATCCCCTGCTCTCCCTCCCCCTCCTTTTCAGCCTGCCAATTGCACTTGCTGCCAGGATCTTTAAAAAAAAATCCAATTGCACTTCCCCTGCCTCCTGCAGCACTACTTCCCCCTCCTGTTCAGCCTCCCTGTTTTTAAACTTTAAAAACTTGCTATAATTGCCAGTGCAGATGGAAGAAATGTTTCTCAAAGTGGGATTTTGTAAAGTTAAAAATGTGAATAACTTGTAAATATAACATCAATCTGAATGAAACTTGATACACGACACCACAGGACACTTGAGAGTAAGGTGGTCCAAAAATTATAGCACTACCGTGTACCATTTTTGCGTAGTTCCAGGATCACATAGACAGACAGGCACACACATACGCATACAAACAAAGAAGATGAGAGTTTTAGTAATATACTTGACCAAATGCAGACTCCCTCAATGCAATATTCTAGCACTCACCCATTCCCTCAACGCAACCCGTTTCCTAAACACAATGCAGGGGGGTGTGGGGGGCAAAGGGTTGTGTGGGGGGGCTGTGGGGGGGATTGGGGGTGGGGAATATGGTTGTTTGGGTGGGGGGGGGGTGGAAGGGATAACTTTATGGATTTGCAATTTTGGTCCTTTTCCTGTTCAGAGCACATTTAAGAACAATGTGCATTGAAGTATCTATGGTTTCTGAGCTGTTGTCAGGAATGTGAAGTTCTTTAATAACTTTAGTAGCTGGTCTGTAAGTGGAATTGAATTCCTTTACCATGGTGTTGAGAATTGAGCGTATTACTTTCAAAATTTCTCCCATATGATTTACTTTCAAATCATATTTGGTCTGCGATGGAAAGTGAGTGGGAGGGAGGGAGGGGGGAGGGGCAGTGAGGAGGGAGCACCGCACTGTGGGAGGGAGGGAGGCCACGGGCAGGCATGGACCCGAGCGAGGCCGCGGGCGGGCGTGGACCCGAGTACCCAAGCAAGGCTGCGGGCGAACATGGACCTAAGGATCAAAGCGAGGCCATGGGCGGGTTTGCGTGAAACGGCGCTGACCTGATACATGGTGCCCACCCACCTCATTGTGACGTCATCAGTTGAAGCTGGTTGAAGAACCTGCGTGTGAAAGGCAGTTAAAAAGGCCGTTTTGTCTTTTTTTTTAATGTTAGTCTTGGGAAAAACTTGTGAAAAATAGGATCAAATCTTGTGAACCTGATCACCCCGTGTGGAGGGGAAAAATGTGAGTCAGAATATGTAAAAATGTAAGTGCTACCGCATAGCGTTTTGGCGAAACACATACACACAACATGAGACTTTTATAGGTATAGAGGGATGGAGGGAGGTAGGTAGGTGGGTAGGTAGGTGGGTAAGAAATTACATATGCTGGAATCTTGAGCAAAATACAAAGTGCAGGAGGAACTTGGTGAGTAAAGTAGCATCCATGTAGAGAATGGATAGGCAACGTTGCAGGTGGGATCCTTTTTCGGACAACAGACACTGGGAGAACACAAAAGGCTGGAGAAACTCAGCGGGTGCAGCAGCATCTAAGGAGTGGAGATAGGCGACGTTTCGGGTTGAGACCCTTCTTGGTCTCAACCCGAAACGTCACCTATCTCCTTCACTCCTTAGATGCTGCTGCACCCGCTGAGTTTCTCCAGCCTTTTGTGTACCCTCGATTCTTCAGCATCTGCAGTTCCTTCTTTAACACAACAGACACTGGGAATTGATTTGAACTAAAAATGTCAGGGTAAATGTGCATTTATTGTCATCTCAGAGTAATGGCAAGTAGCAGATGTTCAGATGGACTTTGTAGCCTGAAAAGGATGTTAGATTGTTGTCATTAGAAGTTTGGATCTTCCAAAGGGAAGCTAGTTTTCTCAACTTAAAGATATTTTGGCAATATGAAATAAAACAGTCTTTTGAAATTAAAAGCTGTAACAATATCACAAGTCCCATGTTGATGTTTTTATTGTCCTCAGGTGAGCTGTTGTGCTTTACAAAATTTGATTCTACCCATACAACGACAATTTGGCAGAGTAACAAGACTTTATACTTTCTTAAGTCATATGTTATTGTCAAATACTCTCATTCAATATCTAAACATATATCTGTCCATCTGTCCATCCGTCCATCCTATTACTAAAACTCTCATCTTGACCATTTCCGGTCTGCGTTGTAATTAAATTTGCGCAAAAACGCTTCCCTGTATCGCTAGGATTTTTCCGCCACCTCACTCACCGTTCTCCTCTGCTCCAAGCCACCGGGTTTTGTTCCGATCGGTGAAATATGAGAACAGTTATGAAGGTTTAAATAAAAGGTGAGATCAGCAGATTGGTCTTCTCAGCTGTCTACTCACCATGAAGGTAACACCCCTTCCAGCACCCATTGGAGAATAAATACCCGGAGGCAGGGCTGAGTAAACAAGCCGTGCTGATTGAGTCCGCAAGAGTGGAGTCGGGAAAGCCGCTGTGTGGAGTCGGGAAAGCCGCTGTGTGGAGTCGGGACAGCCGCTGTGTGGAGTCGGGAAAGCCGCTGTGTGGAGTCGGGAAAGCCGCTGTGTGGAGTCGGGAAGTGCTGTGGCCGGTGGCCGCTGAATGGAGTCCCTCAGCCCCACACCTCCCTTCCCCCTCCCCCTCCTCCCCACACACCCTCATCTCCCTCTTCCCCCTCCCCCTCCTCTCCAAACCCCCCCCCACACACACACACCACCTTTATCCTTCCCTGTTCCTCCCCCTTTTCTCCACGCCCCTGCACCACCTCACCCCCCCCACACTATCCCACCCCTCCCACACTACCCCACCCCTCCCACACCACCCACCCAACACCATCCCACCCTCCCACACCACCCCCTTCCCCCACACCACCCCCCCAAACCAACCCCAACCCCCCCCCCCCCCCCCCCTCCCCATATCACCTGTCCCTCCCCTTCTTCAAATCTGTACTGGCAGTTCCCAACTGGGACGTCACAATGGGATTGTAGCCCTACCCGCTACATTGTTGCTATCCCAGGACACTGAGTCCTTGCCAGAAAATGTCCTTCAGGGGAAGAATCTGCCAGCCTAACCCAGCACATATGTGATTGCAAAGCCTTTTAATTGCGTAACCTAAAATAACACGATAGCGCTACATTTGTGGCCCACCTTACTCACCATTGTCCTGTGTTGTGCTGTATCGTTTTGTTCAGATTGATGGTATATTTTACAAGTTATTCTCATTTTAAACTTCACAAAAACCACTTTGAAAGAAATCACTTCCACCTGCACTGCCTGTTAGCAGCATATGACGTTACAATGGGATCCCAAATCTCATTTACATACAAAATTGCTCATTTCAAAAAAATCCAATTTTATTAAAATTCTTCCGTTTTCATTCACAATTATGTCACAATGGGATCCCGATATTCATTTACATTAAAAAAAACTTGATTAAAAAGAAAAACATAACTTTTAATCAAATTCTTCGGGGGCGATTACATTTACGAAAAAAATAGCGATTTTCATTTTCATTGGGTGGGGGGGGGGGGGGGGTTGGGATAGGCAGGAGGTTTCCATTTACATTAAAAAAAAAGGTAGGACAAAAACTACCTTTAAAAAAAAATTGTGATTTTCATTGTGGGGTCGGTTCAGGGGTAAGGTTTCATTTTTAAAAAACATTGCGATTTTCATTGACTGAGGGTAGGGGAAAGAGAGGGAGAGGTGAGGGAGGCAGTGGGGGAGGGGTGGGGAAAAGGGGAAAGAAGAGGGAGGGTGGAGAGCAGGGGGAGGAGTTCTGCAAGATGAGGGGGAATGGAGGAGGATACGAGGAGGGATGGCGAGGTAATTGCGTTGGGGGACCAGGCCTCCCGTGTGACAGGGACCCAATGGGTCCAACTTGGTCTAGTCTCATATAAATATATAACTTCCTGAGATCCAGAAGACTGTGACCATATTAAGCAATATGGCAGCATCAGTGGAGAAGAAAATTGTTAACATTTAATTCAATGATCTTTCATGAGAACAGATAATAAAATCATTAATTTGAAAGACCAACTTTGTTTCCCTCTTCATAGATGCTGTCCACCTGCTGGACATTTCAATCATTTTCATTTTTTTCTGTCAGACTTCTAGCACTGGAATATTTGGCATTTATATTGTAGAATTTAAAACCTTGCTTCCAAATAAGACGTACCGTTTCGCATCAGTCTCTGTTCTTCCAGTTGAAAGAATTCTGTAGAAGGAATTGGTCAGTCAGTATCAAAAAATATGTCATGTTATAAATGATAAATAGTAATACATTGCAATTGGTACAACCGGAACATTCACGAGGCTTAGGTATTTGATATCATGTTGGTGTAAACTACAGCAGTATTCATCTATTTCATCCGAAAAGACACTGCATTCAAGGACCACTCATACCCAATCATTCCCTCTTATCCCCTCTTCCTTCCAACAGAAGGTACAGAAGCTTGAAAGCACCAGAATCAGGAACAGCTTCTTTCCCACTGTCAGTCGTCTCCTAAGATAAGGGTGTAGTTCCTAGCTCCCAATCTACTTTATTGCGGCCCTTGCACTTTTTAGTAATCTTCACTTTGTAACTGCAATGCCATAATACGTTAATACTATATTCTGCACTCTTTGCATTACCTGTTGTACTTCTGTATGGTTTGATTGTACTCATGTAGAGTATGATTTGAGTGGATAGCACATGAACAAAATTGTTCACTGTATGTTGGTACACGTGGCAATAATAGACGAGTACCAATATCAAGTGAGGTCTCATGAATATCTTGTACAAATGTAACATAACATCCCAACTCTTGTACTCAGTGCACTGACTGATGAAGGCCAGTACACCACTTTGACCATCTAAAATGCCATTTTTAGAACACTGTGTACTTGTACTCCTAGATCCCTCTGCTCTACAACACTGCCCAGGGCCCTACCATTCACTGACTGATTTGACTTCCCAAAATGGAACATCTCACACTTATCTGAATTAAGCTCCATTTGGCATTTCTCTGCCCACTTGTTCAGCTGATCAAAATCCCACTGAAATTCTTGATAAGCATTTTCACCGTCTACGATATCACCTAATTTACTGTCACCTACAAACTTACCAATCATGTCTTGTACATTCTCATCCAAATTGTTGATATAGCTGACAAACAGCAATGGGGTCAGCACTGACCACTAACCATGGGCCTCTAGTCTGAATAACAACTTTCCACCGCAAAATAATTTACAGCACTATTTACATTGGCTGCTCTTGTATTCAATTAAACTTTGGAATACTTGCCTTTCTCGAAGTCCTCAGCGACCTTCATTTCTGCATGAATAAAATAAAACAAAAATAACTGACATATCTGAAAATACCATAAGAAAAATTCTATATCAATAAATCATTGCTCAGAGATGAACTATCCTATAATGTATAGGAAAGAACTGCAGATGCTGGTTTAAATCGAAGATAGACACAAAATGCTGGAGTAACTCAGTAGGACCAATATAGGGTGCAAGTTGAATCAAGAGTTAAAATTGGCATGGCGCAAGATAATGCTACTGTTGTTATGGGAGGTTTCAACACGCAGGTAGACTGGGAAAATCGGGTTGGTACTGGACCCCAAGATAGGGAGTTTGTGGAGCGCCTCCGTGATGGATTCTTCGAACAGCTTGTACTGGAGCCTACCAGGTAGAAGGCAATTCTGGATTTAGTGGTGTGTAATGAACCCGATTTGATAAGGGAACTTGAGGTTAAGGAGCCATTAGGCGGTAGTGATCATAATATGATAAGTTTTAATCTACAATTTGAGAGGGGGAAGGGTAAATTGGAGGTGTAAGTGTTACAGTTGAATAAAGGGGACTATGGAGCCATGGGGGAGGAGCTAGTCAAAGTTGACTGGAAAGAAACCCTAGCAGGGATGAGAGTGGAAATAACAATGGCAGGCATTTCTGGGAATAATACAGAAGGTGCAGGATCAGTTCATTTCAAAGAGGAAGAAAGATTCCAAGGGGAGTAAGGGGCGACCGTGGCTGACAAGGGACAAACATAAAAGAGAAGAAGTACAACATAGCAAAGATGTGTGGGAAGCCAGAGGATTGGGCACCGTTTAAAGAGCAACAGAAGATAACTAACAAGGCAATGCGGGGAGAAAAGATGAGGTACGAAGGTAAGCTAGCCAAAAGTATAAAGGAGGATAGTAAGAGTTTATTTAGGTATGTGAAGAGGAAAAAAGTAGTTAAGACCAAAGTTGGACCCTTGAAGACTGAAAAAGGTGAATTTACTATGGGGAACAAGGAAATAGCAGGAGTTGAACAGGTACTTTGGATCCGTCTTCACGAAGGAGGACACAAACAATCTTCCTGATGTACTAGTGGCCGAGGATATGGGGTGACGGAGGAACTGAAGGAAATCCACATTAGGCAGGAAATGGTGTTGGGTAGACTGATGGGGCTGAAGGCTGATAAATCCCCAGGGTCTGATGGTCTGCATCCCAGGGTACTTAACGAAGTGGCTCTAAAAATCGTGGACGCATTGGTGATCATTTTCCAATGTTCTATAGATTCAGGATCATTTCCTGTGGATTGCAGGGTAGCTAATGTTATCCCACTTTTTAAAAAAAGCGGGAGAAAACAGGGAATTATAGACCAGTTAACCTGACATCGGTGGTGGGGATGATGCTGGATTCAATTATAAAAGATGAAATAGCGGCACATTTGGATAGCAGTAACAGGATTGGTCCGAGTCAGCATGGATTTACGAAGGGGAAATCATGCTTGACTAATCTTCTGGAATTTTTTGAGGATGTAACTAGGAAAATGGACAAGGGAAAGCCAGTGGATGTAGTGTACCTGGACTTTCAGAAAGCATTTGATAAGTTCCCACATAGGAGATTAGTGGGCAAAATTAGGGCACATGGTATTGGGGGTAGAGTGGGGTACCGCAAGGCTCGGTGCTGGGACCACATCTATTTACAATATACATCAATGATTTAGACGAAGGGTTTCAAAGTAACATTAGCAAATTTTCAGATGACATAAAGCTGGGTGGCAGTGTGAACTGTGAGGAGGATGCTATGAGAATGCGGTGTGACTTGGACAGGTTGGGTGAGTGGGCAAATGCATGGCAGATGCAGATTAATGTAGATAAATGTGAGGTTATCCACTTTGGTAGCAAAAACAGGGCAGATTATTATCTAAATGGTGTCAAGTTGAAGTCCAACTGGATCTGGGGGTCCTTGTACATCAGTCAAGGAAAGTAAGCATGCAGGTACAGCAGGCAGTGAAGAAAGCGAATGGCATGTTGGCCTTCATGGCAAGAGGAGTTGAGTATTGGGGCAAAGAGGTTGTACAGGGGCCTAGTGAGATTACACCTGGAGTATTGTGTGCAGGTTTGGTCTCCAAATTTGATAAAGGACATTCTTGCTATTGAGGGAGTGCAGCGTAGGTTCACAAGGTTAATTCCCGGGATGGCGGGACTGTCGTATGCTGAGAGAATGGAGCGGCTGGGCTTGTATACTCTGGCATTTAGAAGGATGAGCGGGGATCTAATTGAAACATTTAAGAATATTAAAGGTTTGGACACGCTAGAGGCAGGAAACATGTTCCCAATGTCGGAGGAGTCCAGAACCAGGAATTCTCTGCCTCAGCGGGCTGTGGAGGCCTGTTCTCTGGATACTTTCAAGAGAGAGCTAGATAAGGCTCTTAAAGATAGCGGAGTCAGGGGATATGGGGAGAAGGTAGGAACGGTGTACTGATTGTGGATGATCAGCCATGATCACATTGAATGGCAGTACTGGTTCGAAGGGCTGAACGGCCTACTCCTGCACCTATTGTCTATTGACAGGCTGCATCTCTGGAGAGAAGAAATGGGTGACATTTCGGGTCAAGTCCCTTCTTCAGACTGATGTCCAGGGAGTGGGCGGGACAGAAATTTAATTTAGCCGGAGGCAGGAAGACTGGCGGGAGAACTGGAAAGATGGAGAGGATGGATAGGGAGGGATAGCAAGGGCTATTTGAAGTCAATGTTCAAACCGCTGGGGTGTAAGTTACCCAAGAGAAATATGAGGAGCTGTTCCTCCAATTTGCACTGGGCCTCACTCTAACAATGGAGGAGGCCCAGGCAAGAAAGATCAGATTGGGAATGGGGGGAGTTAAAGTGCTGAGCAAATGGGAGATCAGGTAGGTTAAGGTGGACCGAGCGGAGATCGGCGAGACCGAGTCTGTGCTTGGTCTCACCGATGGAGAGCAGTTGACATCTGGAACAGTGGATGGAGTAGATGAGGTTGGGGGTGGTGCAAGTGAACCTCTGCCTCACCTGGAAAGACTGTCGGGGTCCTTGGATGGAGTCGAGGGAGGAGGTAAAGGAACAGGTGTTGCATCTCCTGCGGAAGACTGTCGGGGTCCTTGGATGGAGTCGCGGGGGGAGGTAAAGGAACAGGTGTTGCATCTCCTGCGGTTGCAGGGGAAAGTACCTGGGGATGGGGTGGTTTGGGTGACCAGGGATTTGCGAAGGGAACGGTCTCTGCGGAGAGCAGAAAGGGGTGAAGATGGGAAGATGTGGTCATTAGTGGGATCACGTTGGAAGTGGCAAAAGTGTTGGAGGATTATATGCTGTATGCGACGGCTGATGGGAAGGTGAGGGCAAGGGAGACTCTGTCCTTGTTGCGAATGGGGGAAGGGGGACCAAGATCGGAGCTGCGGGAAATCGAGGAGACCCTAGTGAGGACCTCATCTATAATGGAAGAGGGGAACCCCTGTTTCCTAAATGAGGACGTTTCCGATGATCTAATATAGAAATCCTCATCTGAGCGCAGAATTGACGTAGATGGAGGAATTGGGAGTAGGGGATAAATATACCTTTGTCATTTGTTAATTTCAATAATGATAAATTTGCAACAGGACACAATGTTACCAAGCCCCCTACCCCAGTTGGAGCGAAAATTCAAGGAATTGCTATTCTTTTGGTGAAGACATGTCTTCTTGTCCAAGAGCTGAATTTTGAGCCCTGGCTATAAGTCAAGAGTGAAGAGCCTAGAGAGTCAAGAGTGTTTAATTGTCACATGTACTGGCAATCAAACAACAAAATTCTTACTTGAAGTAGCATAGAAGGCCTGTAAACACAATACGCGTAGATAATTTATAATAAACAAAAATTCAATCAATTAATTAATAACTTCAATACAAGTGCAAAAATCACCAAAGCCATTGTGTGGTGTACAAGAGCCTGACTATTGTTATGGGGCTGTCCCACTGTACGAGCTAATTCAAGAGCTCTCCCGAGTTTCCCCTGATTCGAACTCGGAGAATTACGGTAATGGCCGCTCGCAGGTACACGGGGCTCTTGTGGACATTTTTCAACACGTTGAAAAATCTTCACGAGTCTTCACGAGCTTACTGCTTTTCCCGAGTACCTGCCGTTAGTGTTACGAACCGCTAAGAGATGGCCCGAGCTCCGACGTACCCGCTACGTACATTCTACGTGCTTACCACGAGTTTGATTTTTTTTTAAACTCGGGAGAGCTCTTGAATTAGCTTGTACAGTGGGACAGGCCCTTTAGGAAGAAGCTGTTCTTGAACCAGAGGTCACAGTTTTCAGGCTCCTGTACCTTCTTCCTGATGCCAAAAGTGAAATGAGAGCATTGCAAGAGCGATGTGGGTCCTTGACAATATTGGCTGAACCAAGCCCTGATGCAACCAGTCAATATGCTCACTATCATACACCTGTGGAACTTTGATAGAATATTCAAGGACATACTGAAACTCCTCAATCTTCTAAGGCAATGCTTCCTGTACATTTCTTCGATGGCTCCCCATCATCGAAGAGATCATTCCTGCATCAGCATTCCAAATACGTTTGGAAACAGGCAGAAGAGGTCCCAACCTGAAGCGTCACCTATCCATTTTCTCCACAGATGCTGCCTGACCTGCTGAGTTACTCCAGCACTTTATGTCGATAGAAGAAGAATCTGGAGCTTACAAGTCGCAAGGAGTTTACAAGGCAAATTAATCGTAGGGGCTAAAAGATGGATGAACATACGACACTTCTGCTGTTATTGAAAGACTGTCAGAAGTCTATGCATGGATAAAAGAGAGTGAATGGCAATAATAACTAAAATAGCAATCACAATTCCTCCGAAATTTCCGCCACCTTCAAAGGCTCCCACCACTAGCCACATTTTCCCATCTCCGCCCCTTTCCACCTTCCGCAGAGACCATTCCCTCCGCAACTTCCTGGTTAACTCATCTCTTCCCACCCAAACCACCCACTCCCCAGGTACCTTCCCCTGCAACCGCAGAAGATGCAACACCTGTCCCAATACCTCCCCCCTCAACTCTGTCCAAGGGCCCGACAGCCCTTTTAGGTTAGGCAGAGGTTCACTTGCACCTCCTCCAACCTCATCTACTGTATCCGTTGTTCAAGATGTGGACTCTTGTACATCAGCGAGACCAAACGCAGGCTCGGCGATCGTTTCGGGGAACATCTTCGCTCAGCCTGCGTGAACCAACCTGATCTCCTGGTTGCTGGATACTTTAATTCCCCTTCCGATTCCCACACTGACCTTTCTGTCCTCAGTCTCCTCCATTGTTTGAGTGAGGCTGAACACAAATTGGAGGAACAGCATCTCATATTTCGCTTGGGCAGCTTGGGGGAGTCCAGAACCAGGGGCCACAGTTTAAGAATAAGGGGTAAGCCATTTAGAAAGGAGATGAGGAAATACTTTTTCACACAGAGTGGTGAGTCTGTGGAATTCTCTGCCTCAGAGGGCGGTGGAAGTTGGTTCTCTGGATGTTTTCAAGGGAGAGTTAGATAGAGCTGTTAAAGATAGCAGTCAAGGGATATGGGGAGAAGGCAGGATCGAGGTGCTGATTGTGGATAATCAGTCATGATCACATTGAATGGCGGTGCTGGCTCGAAGGGCCGAATGGCCTACTCCTGCACCTATTGTCTATTGTCTATTGTCTTACAGCCCAGTGATGGGAATATTGATTTCTCTCACTTCAGGTTGCCCCGGAAGTTCCTCTCTCTCTATCCCTCCCCCACCCAAGTCGCACTAGCTTCTCATTTCCACCCTACAAACAAGCTTACAATGGCATGTTTCCTTTATCATCGTTACCTTTTTGCATATCTTTGTTCTTTATCTCTCCATATTATCGTCTATTATCCCTAACCAGGCTGAAGAAGGGTCTCGACCCGAAATGTCACGCATCCCTTCTCGCTGGAGATGCTTCCTGTCCCGCTATGTTACGCCAGCTTTTTGTATCTATCTTCACTTTAAACCAGCATCTGCAGATCCTTCTTACGCAAGCAATCACAACTGTCAAACAGTTGTATCAATTGTTGGCCAACACAGCAATGCCATCACAAAGCCCATCAGTGCCTTCTTTACCTTAGAAGGTTGAGGAGATTCAGTATGTCCTGGAATACTGTATCGACGTTCCACAGGTGTACGGTAGAGAGCATATTGACTGGTTGCACCAGGGCTTGGTTCAGCAACTCCAACATCCAGGGACAAAGATGACCGAGAGTGACATTGCCCAGTCCCTCACACATTCTAACGTCCCCTTCATCGAAGGAATCTGAAGTTGACACTGCCTCAAAAAAGGCAGTTAATTTAATCACAGACTCACACCAAGCTCTCATTGCACTACTATCATCAGGAATTAGTACAAGGGTCAGTAAACCATGACCACTAGATTCAAGAACAGCTTCCTCCCAGCAACCATTAGGCTCTTGAACGCAACACAACATTAACCTTAGCAAATATGATCTATGGACAATGGCTTTGGTTGCACCATGGACTTTGGTTTTGCATAATTATGATTATCTAGTATTAGAGTTATTAATTAATTGTATTATATATTTATTTGCATGTTCTTGTTTTTTATGGGCATGTTAAGCTGCAGCAAGTAAGAATTTCATCATTCCATTGCTGGTACATATGACAATTAAACTCTTGATTCTTGAATGATATGTTACTAGGATCAGCGGAAGAAGTAACATTGAATAAAAATGAAAAATAGTATTGTCACATTGCTAGGGCATATGGTAGACCTTCAGATAATCTAAGGAAGAGCGAGGAGCCCATCTGTAAAATGAAAAAGCTCCAGGGTAGTAGGGAATATAGATTATAAAGATGGAAACAGGCCCTTCGGCCCACCGAGTCCACACTGACCATTGATAACCCATTCAACCCAGTTCTATGTTATCCCATTAAGGTCGTAAGGAATAGGAGTAGAATTAGGCCATTTGGCCCATCACGTATACTCCACTATTCAATCATGGCTGATCTCTCCCTCCTAACCCCATTCTCCACCCTTCTCCCCATAACCTCTGACACCTGTACCTTAATTTTATTTTAATTTGAGATGATAACTCAGCATTTGCTCCCAATATCTCAAACTATGTTATCTTAAGTGTTAGTTCACATTGGAACTATATTAATTTGGACAAGCCCCATGAGCCTTCAAATTCTTTCCACTACTTAGAGCGGCATGGTGGCATTGCGTAAGAACTACTGCCTTACAGCGTCAGAGACCTGGGTTCAATC
Organism: Okamejei kenojei; assembly: GCA_035221665.1. Lineage (NCBI taxonomy): Eukaryota > Metazoa > Chordata > Chondrichthyes > Rajiformes > Rajidae > Okamejei > Okamejei kenojei. The sequence goes on along the minus strand of CM069132.1, from coordinate 3,915,631 downwards.
CTGACTATGGGTGCTTGTCTGTACGGAGTTTGTACGTTCTCCGAGTGAACTGCATGGGTTTACTCTGGGATTTTCAGTTTCCTCCTACTCTCCAAAGACGTACAGGTTTGGCTTGGTGTAAATGTAATATTGTCCCTCGTGTGTGAAGGGTAGTGTTGTTGTGCGGGGATCACTGGTCGGTGCAGACTCGGTGGGCCGAAGGGCCTGTTTCCACGCTGTATCTCTAAACTAAGCTACTCTGCATACCAAGTTCCAGAAATTCTTGTTCTTCTCGTGCCAACCTATCTGTGGTCAGAGGAATGCCAAGATGTTAATATAACATAAAAGACGTGTTACATACCGTTTTTAAATTTTAAATCCCACACCTGAGTGGAAGGAGAACAGTTATAGAGAAAATGCCACTTTTATTCTAAGTTAAAGTAATTTTTTTTAGGTTGAAGTGAATAGGATTGAATCAGCTTTTCTGATTTTCTTTCATTTTAAGAAAGAAAAGAAAATTGGTCAGGCTGTTATAACATGCTGCAGATGATTGCCTAACACAATCAGGCAAGGCCAGCTGCAAATCTGAAGTGAATGAGATTCGTCCCAATACAAATGCCGTTCAATATTCAGACTGACAGTCAGTCACTCTAAGCCTGTCAGAGATTTGCAGTAGAAAATACAACACACAACAGCACAGTGGAGGAACAGGTCCTTCGGCTCACAATGTCTGTCTGAACGTGATACCAAATTAAACTAATCTCCTCTGCACATGATTCATATGCCTCCATTCGCTGCATATCTATATGCCTATGTAAAAGCCTCCTATCGTGTCTGTTTCCACCGCCACCCCTGTCAATGCATTCCAGGCACCCACCACTGTCTGTGTAAAGAACCTGCTCGCACTTCTCCTTTAAACTACTGACCTTAAAGCTGTGCCCTCTCGTCTTTGACATTTCCACCTTGGGGGAAAAAAGGTCCTGACTGTCTATCCTAACTGTGGCTCTCATAATTTTATATACTTCTATCAAGCCTCCCCTCAGCCTGCGATGTTCCAGAGAAAACAATTCAAGTTTTATTCAACTTGTCCTTACAGTGAATACATAAACATAGAAACATAGAAAATAGGTGCAGGAGGAGGCCATTCGACCCTTCGAGCCAGCACCGCCATTCATTGTGATCTTGGCTGATCGTCCCCTATCAATAACCCGTGCCTGCCTTCTCCCCATATCCCTTGACTCCACTAGCCCCTAGAGCTCTATCTAACTCTCTCTTAAATCCATCCAGTGACTTGGCCTCCACTGCCCTCTGTGGCAGGGAATTCCATAAATTCACAACTCTCTGGGTGAAAAAGTTTTTTCTCACCTCAGTCTTAAATGACTTCCCCTTTATTCTAAGACTGTGGCCCCTGGTTCTGGACTCGCCCAACATTGGGAACATTTTTCCTGCATCTAGCTTGTCCAGTCCTTTTATAATTTTATATGTTTCTATAAGATATCGCCTCATCCTTCTAACTCCAGTGAATACATGCCTAGTCTTTTCAATCTTTCCTCATATGACAGTCCCGCCATCCCAGGGATCAATCTCGTGAACCTACGCTGCACTGCCTCAATCACAAGGATGTTCTTCCTCAAATTGGGAGACCAAAACTGTACACAATACTCCAGATGTGGTCTCACCAGAGTCCTATACAACTGCAGAAGAATATCCTCTAATCCAGCCAGTATTCTGGTAAACCTCTTCTGCGCCCTCTTCAAAGACTCCACATCCTTCTATGGTGGGTGATTAGAACTGCACACAATACTATAAATGCAGCCTGACCAAGGTCTTATGAAGCTGTCAATGGATTGGAAATTCAACTTTGTCATTTATTTATTTTCTACTTATTTATTTTCAGAATAAATGCATCACTGCCAAAGCCAGCATTTATTTCCCATCGCCAATTAACTACAAGGAAGTGGTAGTGAATCATCTTTTTCCCTCAAGTTAAATCCCTTCTTCTCCAATGCTTTAGCTGCTGACCTGAGCAGCAAGCTGTGAGGTGCCATCCAAGGCAGTACCAGTAAATGTTTATCCACTGAACTTGAGCTTGACAAAAGAGATTTAGGCTAAGAAGGCAAAGCATTGCAAAAAGCAAAATAAACTCCAGGTGCTGTAAATCTGTAAGAAAAACAGGAATGCCGGAAATACGTAGCTGGATAGGGAATATTGAGTCATAGTCATACAGCACGGAAACAGGCTCGAGGCCCAACTCTCCATGCTGACCAAGATGCCCCATCTGAGCTGGGCCCATTGCCGGAATTTGGCCCGCATCTCTCTAAATCATTCCTATCCATGCACCTGTCCAAATGCTGTTTTAAATGTTGTTATAGGGCCTTTCTCAATCACTTCCACTGGAAGCTTGTTCCCTATACTTATTGTGTGAAAAGGTTGCTGCTAAGATCCCGTTCAACTTAAACCTGTGCCCTCTATTTTTTGATGCACCTACCCTGTGAAAAAGATTCTGTGCATTCACCCTATCTATTCCTCTCATGATTGTATGGACCTCTATAAGATCATCCTTCAATCTCCAAGGAATTGCTCCGAGGAATAAAGTCTGAGTCTGCCCAACCTCAGGCCCTCGAGTCCTGGCAACATTCTTGTAAATCTCTTTTTCACTCGTTCCAGCATATTTGTGTTTTTTCTATAGAGGGGTAACATAAAATGTAAACAATGCAGGTTGTATTGTTCACAGGTGCGGCCTCATCAAAGTCTTGCACAACCCTGACTGATGAAGACCAATGTGTCAAAAGCTTTCTTCACCACCATATCTATCTGTGATGCCTTTTTCAGAAAACTATGTACTTGTAGTCCTAAATCCCTCTGCTCTACAATACTCCCCAGGGCACTACCATCCATGGTGAATATCCTACCCTGGTATGACTTCCCAAACAGCACCAACCTACATTTATCTGAACTGATTACTCATCAGCAGAGAGAGAATGAAAATCAACATTTTAGGTCAAAGACCTGAAGTATGAATACTGTTTCCCTCTTTACCGATGCTGCCTTTCAAGCTGAGTATTTCCAGAAGTCTCCCTCCTTCTTAATTCAACATACCTATTTCACAGGCCTGGGAAAGCTTGCTGTGCAACTGTGAGAAACCGTTAGATTTTTTGCACGAACGAGCCAATGGCGACGTAAACGTCAAATTTTACTTGGCCAACATACAATCCGATTTTAAAGAGGTTAAAATGTGTGAACTAGCGTAATGTCTTAACTTACATTCTTCTTCAGTTTGTTCCATGTTTACACTTCCAGCTGCAAATAAACAACACGTGTATTTAAATTATGAAGCTTCTAGTTTTAGTTATCAAATCTCATGAACCAGTGGATCATGTAGTAATCTCAAGATAAGTGTCTTTGTGATTCTACTTTATATTTTGGATGCTATATTTGCATATTGCCTCCCTAAGTTACCGTCTTCAGGGCCTGCGACCCGACTTTGGAGCTTTGCAGGCTCCGGCCGCAGGCCCCGTAGACGGTAACATCTGGAGCTCGCAGGTCCCTGGTGGGAGACTGCTTTTCGGAGCTCCCGCAATGGCAACTTCTCCCGCCCAAATCGCGGGGTTTAAAACGACCCGGAGCGGGGCCTTACATCGTGGCTTAAACGGCCAAGGGACCTACTTACCAACGCTCGCTGGGGGCTGGGGGCTTTAACCTCAAGACCTGGAGCAGGGCCTTACATCGCCCAGCACGGCCTAAACGGTCGCGGGACCTACCATCGCCCGCCGGGGGCTTTAACATCAAGAGCCTCGATCGCCTCAACGCAGCAGTTGGACTGCTTGACCGCAGGAGAAGAAACAAAGAACAGGGTAGACTTTTGCCTTCCATCACAGTGAGGAGGTGTTTTGAGATTCACTGTGATGGATGTTTGTGTAAATTGTGTTAATTGTGTGTCTTGGTTTTTTTTTGAGATTATGACTACAGGAACGAAATTTCGTTCAACCCTTGTCTGTTTGAATGACAATAAATGGCATTCCATGCTATTCTATTCTAAGTGAGGTGGACCACAACAACTTAACAGTTCATGTTCTCTTCCGGTCATTGGTACTGGATGGAAAACAGAGTCTTCCCCCTTACTCTTCTTGCCCGAGAGTATAGCATCTTACTTTGTCTGATCACCACGACATCCATTTTTGTTAACACAACCAGGATGAACACCATATCATGATACTGTCTTATCTTCTATTATTCAGTCTGGCCACAAGCGCCTGTCTGGGCTGAGTCTTATCCCCATATCTGCTTCACTCATAGTTCCTTCCTTCCTCGCCTGATCGTTACTGGATACATTACTGGATCATTCACAGCTGCCTGGAATAAAATATCTGGGACCCATGGACTTTAACCAGAATTCCTCACACTAAGTAGATTTTTGATTTATGTGAGTCCACTTTTCCTTCCGGGAAAATGGAGCAATCCAAATGTAATCACTTGGAGTTCCCGTGGAAATTTGTCAGACTTCCTGGCCTCTCTAGGGTTTCAGTCCATGGAGGATTTCTGAAATTATTCCAAAGATATATCCCGGAGATTTTTCTACTTAACTGATAAACACCAAACATTTTAACTTTAAAATTGCAATTCTGTTCAAAATGAAATTGTAAGTGGAGTTTCTCCGATCCATATTACTTACCTACACCTAATTCTGAAGCCAACATTTCGTTTCCTATCAACAGAGAAAAGAATATGGTCATAGCAAAGCAAGCATACAACTATTGAACAATAATAAATTACATTTTAATGCATATAATATTCATATACCCTCACAATGCAATGTACTGTATCATCTAAAATTGGAAATGATGCCAAGTGCACACCTGTCCCAGTCATTATATATTAAGAAAAAACATTGGTCGTGGTAGAGATCCCTGGGGTACGCCAGCTAATTTTCTACCCATTTTGTTTACCTTTTGTTCTACCGGGAGTACTGCTTTCAAACAGGTGGTATTGTCAACAGTGACGATGTATATTATAAATATTATAATGCAGAAAGTTGTGACCACTGCCCAGTCCATCATTGGCTCGGACCTCCCCACCATCGAAGGGATCTATCGCAGTCGCTGCCTCAAAAAGGCTGCCAACATCATCAAGGACCCACACCATCCGGGCCACGCACTCATCTCTCCGCGACCATCAGGCAGAAGGTACCGGAGCCTGAAATCTGTTACATCCAGGTTCAGGTACAGCTTCTTCCCCGCAGTCATCAGGCTATTAAACTCGCCAACATACAGACTCTGAACTGTAATAGCCTATTGCACTTTATCTGTTTATTTATGTGTATATTGAACTGAACTGTTCTGTATTTATGCTTACAATATTCTGTTGTGCTGTAGCAAGCAAGAATTGCATTGTCCTATCTGGGACACATGACAATAAACTCTCTTGACTTGACTTGGCTTGTCTTGACTATTATGAATTACAATGAGATCTTAATCATCTGAGCAAGTGGGCCGAGAAATTGCAAATAGAGTTTAATTCAGGTAAGTGTGAGGAGTTGCATTTTAGGACAGGATCCAACCAGGACAGGACATTCACAGTGAATGGTAACGCCCTGGGAAGTGTTGAAGAGCAGAGTTATACCGTTCCATGAAAGTGGTATTGCAGATAGATAGGGTGGTTAAGAAGACTTTTAGCATGCTGGCATTCATCATCTGGATTTTTTTTGAGGATGTAACTAAGAAAATTGACAAGGGAGAGCCAGTGGATGTAGTGTACCTGGACTTTCAGAAAGCTTTTGATAAGGTCTCACATAGGACATTAGTGGGCAAAGTTAGGGCACATGGTATTGGGGTAGAGTGCTGACATGGATAGAAAATTGCTTGGCAGACAGGAAACAAAGAGTAGGGATTAACGGGTCTCTTTCAGAATGGCAGGCAGTGACTAGCGAATTTTCAATTGACACAAAGCTGGGTGGCAGTGTGAACAGCGAGGAGGATGCTATGAGAAAGCAGGGTGACTTCGACAGGTTGAGTAAGTGGGCAGATGCATGGCCGATGCAGTTTAATATGGATAAATGTGAGGATTCCACTTTGGTAGCAAAAACAGGAAGGCAAATTATTATCTAAATGGTGTCTAGTTGGGAAAAGGGGAAGTATAACAGGATCTGGGGATTCTTGATCATCAGTCAATGAAAGTAAGCATGCAGCTACAGCAGGCAGTGAAGAAAGCGAATGGCATGTTGGCCTTCATAACAAGAGGAGTTGAGTATAGGAGCAAAGAGGTCCTTCTGCAGGGTATTCTGCAGTTGTACAGGGCCCTAGTGAGACCACACCTGGAGTATTGTGTGCAGTTTTGGTCCCCTAATTTGAGGAAGGACATTCTAGCTATTGAGGGAGTGCAGCGTAGGTTCACAAGGTTAATTCCTGGGATGGCGGGACTGTCATATGCTGAGAGAATGGAGCGGATGGGCTTGTATACTCTGGATTTTAGAAGGATGAGAGGGGATCTTATTGAAACATGTAAGATTATTCAGCAGGGTTTGGACATGCTAGAGGCAGGAATCCCGATGTAAGGGGAGTCTGGAACCCGGGGCCACAATTTAAGAATAAGGGGTAAGCCATTTAGGACGGAGATGAGGAAACACCTTTTCACACAGAGAGCTGTGAGTCTGTGGAATTCTCTGCCTCAGAGGGCGGTGGAGGCCGGTTCTCTGGATACTTTCAAGAGAGAGCTAGATAGGGCTCTTAAAGATAGCAGTCAGGGGATATGGGGAGAAGGCAGGAGCGGGGTACTAATTGGGGATGATCAGCCATGATAAAATTGAATGGCGGTGCTGGCTTGAAGGGCCGAATGGCCTACTCCTGCACCTATTGTCTATTGTCTATCAGTCAGGGAAATGAGTATAGAAGTTGAGAGGTGGACAAAAATGCTGGAGAAACTCAGCGGGTGAGGCAGCATCCATGGAGAGAAGGAATAGGTGACGTTTCGAGTCGAGACCCTTCTTCAGACCTCTCTCCAATAGATGCTGCCTCACCCGCTGAGTTTCTCCAGCATTTTTGTTGACCTTTGACTTTTCCAGCATCTTCAGTTCTTTCTTAAACATAGAAGTTGGGACATCATTTTACAGTTTTAAAAGATGTTGGTGAGGTCACAATATTATTGACATCAACCATCAGGCTCTTGAAACACCTGCCTACCTCATCCACAAACTACTGTAGACTTTGTTAGGATGCACTCTGCATCAGATTGTACAATTATGGTCTGGTTACCTTGTTAACTGATAATTCATTGTACTGTGGATGATTGTATATTTATTTCTCGTGTTGTTGCATTAATGGGCCTGTATAGATGCAGCAAGTAAGAATTTCAATTGTTCCGTTCCTGGTGCATCCGACAATTAAGCACCCTTGACTCATATTTCATCAATGGATAAAGTTCAAATTTACCACTTTACTACATAAAATGACGGTTTTGACGGTTTGACAGGATCTTTAACCCAAGGACAATGTTCAATTCAAACATCTCTAGAAACAGCTTTAGTATTACTGCTGCCAAGTTTCTCCAGCAGTTCGTTTTTCGATGCAATATATTCTGATTCAATTGGAGCCTTTATAAAACTACTTACGCCGTCTGAGGAACTCCTTTTCTTCTTTTGCCAAAAGTTCTATAGAGAGAGAAACAATTATCAGGCAGATAACGCAGATGTAATTCACTTTAATTAATATTCAGAACGTTCACAGAGTTTGCGTCAAACAATAAGGTAGCCCCTTCACTCCTTTTACGAAGGCGTTGCCTCATATTTCGCTTGGGTAGTTTACACCCCAGCGGCATGAACATTGACTTCTCCAATTTCAGGTAGTCCTTCTTTCTCCCGCTTTCCCCTCCCCTTCCCAGCTCTCCCACAGCCCACTGTCTCCGCCTCTTCCTTTCTTCTTCCACCCTCCAGCACCCCCACATCTCGACTCGGAAACTTCACCTTTTCTTTCGCTCAATAGATGCTACCTCACCTGCCGAGTTTCTCCAGCATTTTTATCTACCTTTGATTTTTCCAGCATCTGCAGTTTCTCCTTAAACCATCGCCTTATTTTTAATGCTCTGTTTCAGGTACCCTCCCCGTTGGATTGCAACCTTGTCGTGGTTGGGGAGCTTGTGTGTCTCATTGACTCCAAGAGCTATGCCAGCGGGAGATTCGTCTCCTGTTAGGGTCTCCCATGCCGGACAGGTCAAAGGGTAGAGGCGAGACGAAGAGCGATCCACTGGTCCGCCAGGTTGGAGGTTGCGCACAGGGCTAACAACCCTGTCTCGTAAAACAAATATGTTACGGAAACAGCAACTGAAGGGATCAACACTACTGGACGTGATGGACTTCCAGGATATCGACAGATGCTAGGATGAATGTCAATGGTGAAAGCTGAAAGGAAGAGAACCAGACAGCATCCCAAGAATAGCCCTGCACTGGACACCGGAAGGGAAAAGGAAAAGAGGGAGACCCAAAACCACCTGGCGTCGAACTGTAGAGGAAGAAATGAAAACAATGGACCTGACCAGGGGTAGTGTCCAGAAGCTAGCCCAGAACAGACAGGAGTGGAGGACCTTTGTTGCTGCCCTACATGCCAGGAGGCATCATAGGCAGTAAGTAAGTTTCAGGTACCACTGATTTTATGCAAGTGACCACATTACTCGATCTATCAATGTCCTGTCCCATGTAAGCTCCTACTGTTTCCCTGCCCTGTGCTACCACTTAATCTTTCTATAGTACCCTACAACCGCCACAACCAGTGTGCGTTACCAGTCTTTTCCAGTCCCCTTACCACTGACCCTGTGCAAAACCATTTGCAAGCTTCCCACCGTACCTCTTGTGCAGATCCCATGACTGCTGTTCACTGGGATATTGCCCGAATTGGAGAGTATTAGCTACATGGAGAGATTTATCTGGAGCAGTGGAGGCTGAGGGGAGAACTGATAGAAGTATATAAAATGATGGGAGATGTAGATATAAACGTTTTCCCAGGGTGGAAATGTCAAAGACTGCAAGTTGTCATAACTGTAAGTTGACAGGGGAAAGGTTAAAGGAGCAGTGTAAAGCCCCTGTCCCACTTAGGGGACCTAAACAGCAACTTCTGGTGACCTTTCCCCCCACCCAAAAAAAAATGAAGGTCGAGGTGACCTGCAACCTCCTACCACCTCCCACGCATGGAAACCTTGGGTGGCGAGGTTGCTGTTTAGGTTTCCTAAGTGGGACAGGGGCTTAAGGTAATTGATTTGCATACACCATGGTGGCTGTCCGGTGTGGTGGTAGTGTAAGATACGATGGTGATGTTTAAGAAGAATTTAGGCAGGTACATGAACAGAAAATGATTAGAGGTATACAGACCATGTGTAGGCAGATGAGATGAGTTTAAATTGGCATCAAGGTCGATATAGACAAGGTAGATCAAATGGTCTGATCTGTTTAGTTTAGTTTAGTTTTGTTTAGAGATACAGTGTGGAAACAGGCCCCACCGAGTCTACAGCGACAATCGATCACCATGCCAATTAACCTATAAAACCTGCACTTATTTGGGGTGTGGGGAAAAACCAAAGCACCTGAAGGAAACCCAAGCAGTCACAGGGAGTACGTGCAAACTCCAAACACACAGCACCTGAGGTCAGGATCAAACCCTGTGAGACAAAAAGGAATCAACCTGGAACATTAAGTGTGATTGTGTTTCCACAGATGCTGCCAGATCTACAGAATCTGCCTGTTCCCAGTATTTTTTTAAATCTTGGAATTCCAGCATTCACAATATTTTTGCATTTTTTAAAATTGTTTGCCAGATACAGAATGCAAACAAGCCCTTCGGCCAACCGAGTCTACTCTGGCCATCGATCACCCATTCGCACCAGTTCTGCTATCCCACTTTCTCACCCACTATGTTCTACAGAATTTCACAACTCTGCACCATTGACCTGTGATGTACTGCCACTGACACACTGAGAAAAGCATTATTATATCAGAACATGTTCTGAACTACTTTCAATGGAAGGGACTGCAGATCCTGGTTTATATCGAAGAAAGACACAAAGTATTAGAGTAACTCAGCGGGTCAGACAGCACTCTGGAGAAACAGACAGTGTTTCATGTGATCAGGATAATAAAGCAAGACAAAGGAAATAAATAAAACCAAGGCACTCCAAACTACAACTGAGAAAAAAAAAATAATGGAGGGTTGTGGTATTGTAGAATCCTCAACTAGAGAATGATGCAAGGAGAATATTAATGTTTAAAGCTTCGAGACATAAGAGACAGTGAAGAAAGCTAATGGAATGTTGGCCTTTGTAACAAGAGGATTTCAGTACAGGAGTAGAGAGGTTCTTCTGCAGTTGTATAGGGCTCTGGTAAGACCACATCTGGAGTATTGTGTACAGTTTTGGCCTCCCAATTTGAGAAAGGACATCCTTATGATTGAGGCAGTGCAGAGTAGGTTCACAAGATTGATCCCTGGGATGGCAGGACTGCCATATGAGGAAAGATTGAAAAGACTAGGCTTGTATTCACTGGAGTTTAGAAGGATGAGGGGGAATCTTATAGAAACATATAAGATTATAAAAGGACTGGACAAGCTAGATGCAGGAAAAATGTTCCCAATGTTGGGCAAGTCCAGAACCAGGGGCCACAGTCTTAGAATAAAGGGGAGGCCATTTAAGACTGAGGTGAGAAAAAACGTTTTCACCCAGAGAGTTGTGGATTTGTGGAGGAACTCAGTGGGTGAGGCAGAGTCTGAAGAAGGGCTCTGACCCAAAACATCATCTGTCCATTACCCTCCACAGATGCTGCCTGATTTCTTCCAGCACTTTGTTTTTTTTTGTTGATGTTAATGGAGTTCCTTTCAAGTTCAGTCTTGAATCAGTTTCTAAAGATAATTAGCTCCCAACAAACTAACAAAAGCCAGAATCAAGAATCAAAGAACAGCTCAATGTTTAAAACGTTGTGGATAGAAATCTTTCCTGTCCAGGTACTTCTCCAAGTGTCTTTGAAATGTTGTTAGAGTACCTGCCTCATCTACTTCCTCTGGCAGCGTATTCCCTCACTGTCTGTGTGGAAAAAGTTGGCCCTCAGGTTCCTATTAAATCTTTCCCCTCTCTCCTTAAAGCAATGTGCTCTGGTTATTGATTCCCCTACCCTGGGTAAAAAACTCTTGATCTTATACACCTCTAAAAGGTCAACCACCCCCCCCCCCCCCCCCCTTCATCTCCTACGCAACAGCCTCATAAATCTTTTCTGTATTCTTGTCATCTTATTTCAGTGAAGGAATTTTCTTGAAGCCCATGGATTATCCAGTTCCATTGCGGCTTCCTGCACTGCTCTCCTGTGCCTTGCTGAAAAAACCTGGTCTTTTCCCCCTGAACCACCGTTGCATGCTGCGGCTGCAACTTCTAATTTATATCCTTCCTTACTCTAGAACTTGTCACTTGCCTTGCTCTGCTTCAAGTTCTTCAACTGTGGATGGAGAATGAGAAATAGATAAATGCTGATTTTATTCACCAGAAATGTTCACATCTATCAAATTTAACTTTCATGATCTTACATTTTTGCAGTTCATGATCGAGAAGTATCGCTATTGAGATAGAAAAAAAAAGAAATACACAAATCAGGTTCTCAACATCATAACAATTTGTAACGTAACAATTTGTAAGAAAATTAAAAATGCAATATACAATATACTATATGTAGTTTGAACTACAGGGCATTTAATAAAACAGAATCTGAAACACAGATACAAGTTGCTACGATCGACAATCTCAGCTGTCATTCATTGGGTATTGGATGTTTAAACAAGCAGTTTGTAGCCAAAGGAAAGATAAAGGGATGGAGACAGAGCTGGCTGTTACCATGTAAACTACCGTTTGGGTCCACTTTATACCGCAGGCAGAAGGGCGTCAGGGGTTACAGGGAGAAGGCAGGAGAATGGGGTTGAGAGGGATAGTTAGATCAGCCATGATTGAATGGTGGGGTAGACTCGATGGGCTGAATGGCTTAATTCTGCTCCGATCACTTAGGAACTTGTGAAGTTCTCAATGGTATGTGACAGCTTCAGGAAAATCCATTACAAGTAAATCTTTGGCTGTACACGGATGTTCATTGAAATTGTTTGTGACTAGCGAATTTTTACATTTCTCACAGCACAAAAAAAAAAGTTGTTGACATTTGTTTCCTTTCCTTGAACTTACAATCCAAGTCTTCGTCTTCTGGTGCTTCTGTTGACAGAGAATGGAAACACGTTAGTAGTTGCGCCAGTGTCTGATTGAAAAAGGCGGGCACACTGTGTCTAAGGCCACTTACAATGAAGGGGGTGTTGTTCCCACTTGTGTCAATGGGCTGGGCAGTACTCAGCTCTGGTCTGCTGCATGGTTTCTCAGTGTCTGGGAATGAAGCAGGAAACCCAGGGATGGTTTGTCATCCTATACGACTGCCCGTTCATCCACTGGACTCACCACAGGGCCCAGAAAAAACCGATGGGCTACCGGTGATGAACACTGATGAAAATGTACGGTAATACAGTAATCACTCACAATAACGGACCTCTGTATAGCAGGTTTTGGCTGTAGAGGACCAAGGCTACAGTTGCACCATTGCTGCCCGCTCCACATCTGCCAGTTACCAATGAGCTGGTGATGGTTGTGGAAGTGGAGAGAGCGTGCAGTATGAAGGCGGCGTGAATACCGGGCACATCCCCAGCGCATCGTGTGTGTGAACTCGTGAACGTTACCCCCCTCACTCGGCTATAGCAGACAATGGGCAATAACAGACACCATCCTCCCCCTGTGGTCTGTTGGTGCGAGGATTTACTGTCATGGGAACGTTGATGAAGATCTTAGATCCTTCACGAGCCATGGGTGAGGTCTCAGAGGGCTGGAGAGTAGCCAATATTATTCCATTGTTGAAGAAGAGAAGTAAATGGCCTGTCCCACTTTCACGACCTAATTCACGACCTTTTTTACTCGTGGAGATTTTTCATCATGCTAGAAAAAACGCCTCGACCTACTTGATGCCACGAGTACCTACGACTAGCATCACGACCTGCTACGACCTACGACCTCGTGATGACCATGCTGCGAGTATGAGTTAAGGGCAAACTCGGCAGAGGTCGTGAATTAGGTCGTGCAAGTGGGACAGGCCCTTTAAGATAATCCAGGAAATTATAGGCCGGTGAGCCTCACATCAGTGGTAGGAGAGCTATTGGTGACGAATATTTGGAGTAGGACTTACTTAGATTTGGAAGAGAATGGAATAGTTAAGGAATGCTCATCAAGGCTGTTCTTATGATAGGTCGTGTCTTGCTAATGTGATTTTTATTGTGAAGGTGACAAAGGCGACTGATGAGGGTAGGACAGTGGATGTCATCGACATGGATTTTAGTAAGGCATGTGATCAAAATTCTCATGGCAGACTGATCCAGAAAATTATAGTGCATGGGATCCACAGTGATTGGGTAGTTTGAATTCAAAACTGGCTTACCCATTAAAGGCAGAGGGTAATAGTGGAAGAACAGGGATCTGTACTGGGACCCCTATTGTTTGCGATACATATAAATGATTTGGAAGTAAAGATTGATTAGTTAGTACGTCTGCAGACAACACAAAAAGTGATAGACTTGCAGATGGTGAAGAAAATTGTCAAAGTATTCAGTGGTATCTAGATCAGTTACAACATGAACAAGTGTGAGGTGTTGCATTTCGATTAGTCTTGCGTAAGGGGAAAGAGTACAGTAAATGACAAGACCCTTAACAGCATTCAGGTACAAAGAGATTTGGAGTTCAAGTCCATAACTCTTTCAGAGTCAGGATGTCATGATGCAACTTTATGGGATTTTGGTTGGACCACGTTTGGAGTATTGTGTGCACTTCTGGTCACCCGCAACACAGAAAGGATGTGGAGGCTTCGGAGAGGCTGCGAAAGAGATTTACCAGAATGAATGCCTGGTTTGGAGGAAATTAGTTACATGGTAAGGCAAACTTGGATTGTTTTCTCTTCAGTGTCAGAGGCTAATATGAGACTTGTGAAAGTAAATAAAATTATAAAAGGCATAGATTCTTTTCCGAGAATGGAAAAGTCAAATATTGGAGGGCATAGCTTTAAGGTGAGAGGGGAAAAGGTTTCAAAGGATAAGGGCAAGGGCAAGATGTGGTTAAAGCAGGGCGTTTAACTTGAAGATAGACACAAAATGCTGGAGTAACTCAGCAGGACAGGCAGCATCTCTGGAGAGAAGGAATGGGAGATGTTTCGGGTCGAGACCCTTCTTCAGACGTTTCAGGGCGTTCAACTTAACCGTTGAGATTCATCTGCAAGATGCTATGATATTGCTGGAAAGTGAGTTCCCACAGACATAGGATGCAGCCACATAGCAACCGGCAAATCCATCCAGCCAGCCTCCTAAATATTGGCTGTAGGGACTGTACATGTCGGGCATTCGTAACCCAGATAAAACGTAGCTCACTCCGGAAATGTATTATTTTTCTTGTGGTCCTTGCACAAGGTCTTTCTGCACCTTTCCACATCGTAAATACTGACATTGGTTTTCAACTCACCAAATTGACTTCCTTCCGGGGAAGTTGTTTTCTTCCACGGTTTAGGAACCATGTTCTTTTGTACTAAGAGAAAGAAAGAAACTGTTTAGTTTTTTTCTGTGTCCTTACGGCTTTCTGTGCTTTCCTGAGAAAACCGACACGAAAGCAAAAGTAATATGGAGACTCATGTGACTGCAGATTGATTGATTAATTGATTAAAAGATACAGCATGGAAACAAGCCCCTTTGCCCACCGAGTCCATGGTTGACCTTTGATCACCCATTCACCCTCTTTCTATGATATCCCATTTTCTCATCCACTGTGAAGGGTAGTTAGATGCGGGATCACAGTGAGTTGCAAACTCCACCCAGATTCCTGGATCTCTGGCATTTTGATGCAGCTCTACCACCCGCCCATAGGTGCTGGAACTTTGAACAAAAAACAAACTGCTGGAGACTCAGTCAGTCAGCTCTGTGCTCAGATGACATTTCATCGATGCTGCCTAGCACTTTGCTCTTTGTTAAAGCCAAAAGTAAAAAAACTTCAATAACACGAAAATAACAGGAAATCCTCAGTTTATTCTGTTTCTTTCTCCGCAACAGCGCGCATGCATACTACTGTTAACCAAGTTAAAACTTGTGGATAATCATTTTATTCTGTAATTAAGATCTAGTTTGTTGTCTTTCTCTAACCTCCAGTCTGTAATCAAGACCAAGTTTTATGGTTAATCATATTTCTCTGTAATCTTGTCAGCTGAGAAAGTAAAACCTGTACCAAAGTCTCGCTCAGGGGATCAGTTTTGACGGGTCTGCTGCACACCAGCTTTAATGAAATCTCCCGTCACTTCGAACACCAACTCCGTGTGGCCTTTCCATTTGTTCCTCCGATTGGCGTAGTCGGCAGGAGTCCCACCGAATCGCAACCGACTATGAGGCTCCTGGTTGAGTGATACCAGCCTGTCAATTAACCCCATAGTCAAGTGCAAACGTAAATTGTGGCAAAAATATTCCTTTTTGTGCGGAGTTTGGTGTCAGAGAAGGGAGGATTGGGGCGTCCGGGTAACTGATAGACGAGGTCCAAGTAGTTGCGAGTCGCAATTGATTTGGGAAATCAATTGACTAACCAACTTCATTTTGAGACATAGACTCAGGAAGCCAGAACTGCAGAAACTGTAAGGTATGGCCATGGCGGAAATAAGAAAGCTGGAGGAAGCCAATGAAGTAGCGTGGCAATCGGAAGGGTGCCTCATACAGATGCTAGCTCACCATAGAAACATAAAAACATAGAAAATAGGTGCAGGAGTAGGCCATTTGGCCCTTCGAGCCTGCACCGCCTTTCAATATGATCATGGCTGATCATCCAACTCAGTATCCTGTACCTGCCTTCTCTCCATATCCCCTGATCCCTTTAGCCACATGGGCCACATCTAACTCCCTCTCAAAAATAGCCAATGAACTGGCCTCAACTACCTCCTGTGGCAGAGAATTCCACAGATTCACCACTGTGTGAAAAATGATATTCTCATCTCGGTCCTAAAAGACTTCCCCCTTATCCTTAAACTGTGACTCCTTGTTCTGGAGTTCCCCAACAACGGGAACAATCTTCCTGCATCTAGCCTGTCCAACTCCCTCTATGGCAAGAATGTCTTTCCTCAGATTAGGAGACCAAAACTGTACGCAATACTCCAGGTGTGGCCTCACCAAGATCATGAACAACTGCAGGAGAACCTCCCTGCTCTTGTACTCAAATCCTTTTGCTATGAATGCCAACATCCTATTTGCTTTCTACACAGCCTGCTGCACCTGCATGCCTACTTTCAATGACTGATGTACCATGACACCCAGGTCTTGTTGCATCTCCCCTTTTCCTAATCGGCCACCATTCAGGTAATAGTCTACCCTCCTGTTTTTGCCACCAAAGTGGATAACCTCACATTTATCCACATTATACTGCATCTGTAATGCATTTGCCCACTCACCCAACCTAACCAAGTCACCTTGCAGCCTCCTAGCATCCTCCTCACAGCTAACACTGCACCCCAGCTTCGTGTCATCCGCAAACTTGGAGATGTTGTATTCAATTCCCTCATCCAGATCATTAATATATATTGTAAATAGCTGGGGGTCCCAGCACTGAGCCTTGCGGCACCCCACTAGTGACTGCCTGCCATTCTGAAAATGACCCGTTTACTCCTACTCTTTGCTTCCTGCCTGCCACCCAGTTCTCTATCCACAGCAGTACTGAACCCCCAATACCGTGTGCTTTAACTTTGTATACTAATCTCTTATGTGAGACCTTGTCGAAAGCCTTCTGAAAGTCCAGATATAACACATCCACAGGTTCTGCCTTATCCACTCTACTAGTTACATCCTCGAAAAATTCTATAAGATTCGTCAGACATGATTTACCTTTCATAAATCCATGCTGACTTTGTCCAATGATTTCACCACTTTCCAAATGTGCTGCTATCCCATCTTTAATAACTGACTCTAGCATTTTCCCCACTACCGATGTTAGACTAACTGGTCTGTAATTCCCCGTTTTCTCTCTCCCTCCCTTTTTAAAAAGTGGGGTTACAATAGCTACCCTCCAATCCACAGGAACTACTCCAGAATCTAAAGAGTTTTGAAAAATTATCACTAATGCATCCACTATTTCTAGGGGCTACTTCCTTAAGTACTCTGGGATGCAGCCTATCTGGCCCTGGGGATTTATTGGCCTTTAATCCATTCAATTTACCTAACACCACTTACTGGCTAACATGGATTTCACTCAGTTCCTCCATCTCATTTGACCTCCGGTCCCCTGCTATTTCTGGCAGATTATTTATGTCTTCCTTAGTGAAGTCAGAACCAAAGTAGTTATTCAATTGGTCTGCCATGTCCTTGTTACCCATGATCAATTCACCAGTTTCTGACTGCAAGGGACCTACATTTGTTTTAACTAACCTTTTTCTCTTCACATATCTATAAAAACTTTTGCAGTCAGTTTTTATGTTCCCTGTCAGGTTTCTTCATAATCTATTTTCCCTATCCTAATTAAGCACTTCACTTAATTAGGATAGCTGGACTGAATTTCCTGGCTGTACTGGCTGGACTCCGCTGGACTGAATTTCTCCCAGTCCTCTGGTAGGCTGCTTTTTCTGGCTAATTTGTATGCTTCATCTTTTGTTTTGATACTATCCCTGATTTCCCTTGTTATCCACGGATGCACTACCTTCCCTGATTTATTCTTTTGCCAAACTGGGATGAACAATTGTTGTAGTTCATCCAAGCAGTCTCTAAATGCCTTCCATTGCATATCTACCGTCAACCCTTTAAGAATCACTTGCCAGTCTATCTTGGCCAATTCACGTCTCATATCCTCAAAGTTACCTTTCTTTAAGTTCAGATCCATTGTTTCTGAATTAACAATGTCACTCTCCATCCTAATGAAGAACTCAACCATATTATGGTCACTCTTGCCCAAGGGGCCACGCACAACAAGACTGCTAACTAACCCTTCCTCATTACTCAATACCCAGCCTAGAATAGCCTGTTCTCTCGTTGGTTCCTCTACATGTTGGTTTAGAAAACGATCCCGCATACATTCCAGGAAATCCTCTTAAATCCTCATAAATGTAAGTTGATAATAAAATGGTAAAGAAGGGTCACAATCCGGATGGAACAATCCCTGAGCAAATTGCTTGGTGGAAGGGACAAGAGAAGGGCAAATATGAAAAGAGAAGGTAGTGCGATTTTGGGGCGAATGGTAGTTAGAGTAAGTCCAAGCGTGCCCTCAGAACATAATGTAGATTGGAATGATTCGGCTGATGAAGCTGATGAGTATGGGACTCAGGATAAAGATTTACCACCTCCACCTACAATGAGCCTCAAAACTAGCGCCCCTCCTGGTCGTCCGGAAGACCACGGGGAATAACGCCACAGTCCAAGGTGGAAGAAACCAAACAGAAGTTGCTAAATTAATTACCCATCAAACGTAATGACAATAACGTGCTTTTTTGCAAAAGGATTAAATATTAAGGGAGGCTCACCATCTAACTCTTTTCAAGGCTAAAATACCTAGGTAGGTCTGGTCCACATTGGTCCGGCCATATCCAAAATAAAAATTGGCTTAAATGGAGAAACAAATATCTAATAGACAAACCAGATAACTTTACAGAGGCAGTTAAGGATGTGATAGGTAAAGGGGCAGGCAAATTAGACCAAGATTACTTTAGTAAGAGAAGAAAGTTGAGGATTATACTGAGCAAAAATATCTGGTGTGTGAGCGACATAGTGGCCTAAATGGGGCTAAACAGGACGCCTTCTTACAACTTCTGGAAGATGACAAGGGTTCACATTTGACACAGATAGGGTTACCCATTGCCCCACATTTAACCAAACACTTAACTGGGTAATGGAGAGGGGAAAAACATAAGAATGTGCGTGCAGCAAAATGGCAGATGGAGGAGAGATATTGCTAAATTCTGGCAACAGTGTATAACATGTAGGTAGTCACAAAATGCTGGAGTAACTCAGCGGGACAGGCAGCATCTCTGGAGAGAAGGAATGGGTGACGTTTCGGGTCAAGACCCTTCTTCAGTCTGGTCCATCTCTCCAAAGATGCTGCCTGTCCCTCTGAGTTACTTCAGCATTTTGTGTCTTTCTTCGGATTTAAAACAGCACCTGCAATTCCTTCCTACACAGTGTATAACAAAGATCCTATAGCAAGCAAGATAGTGCACTCCTGCTAAAACCAATGGGCTGACGTGTAGTACACAACGGAGCACAACATCAGCCTTTTCGTCGGCCATTTTAGTAAACTCGGCCCGACTTTGCATATCCTTCTTGCAGTGTAATCAGTGTTGTGGGGGAACAGTTTATGTGTGTGATATAGTGTTAGATTCATGATTCATAATTCTTTTACTTTTTGTTAATGATTAATATGTTAATAAATTATAATTCTGTTAATTTATTTTTTTACGTTTTGGATTCAAAGCCCCGGGATTGGGATCAGACTGTGCAAGGGTGGAGGGGGCACTGAGGGCAAGGAGGCTGTGCCCACACGGCAGTGTAAAAGGGGAGACCTTTCCAATCCACGCTTCCCTCTTTCTGTCTCCGCTGTGCCTTTTCAAAATTAGTTGTTTATTTTTTCTGCAAAAAGAGCAGACCGGTCCGGAGTTTGAGAGCCAGGCAGCGAACGTGATGGTAGAAGAAACCGAAGGGCCGTCTGTTCTCAGCTTCAGATCTCATGCCCACCCTCTTTCCCCCCCCCCCCCCCCCCCCCCCCATCAGTGAGTCTCTTTAACGGGGCAGAGAGGCAGAGAGAAAATGAGGAGAACATTTTAACCAAAGATCTTTGATTTTTGCGAGGATGTTCCGTAACCGGCTTCCGTCACCGCACTAGTATCTTTGCTCCGCTATGGCGGAGACGGATGCCGGTTACGGAAATGGGGCCGAAGATTACCCATGAATCTGCCCACGACCGTACTACGTCTTTTTCGTCGCGTGCACTATCTTGCTCGCTATAGGATCTTTGGTGTATAATGTGCATAAAGGCTGAAATTCAGTTGGACTTCACGGGACCATTACCCCAGTCCAGCGGTAAACGGTATTGCTTGGTGATCAATGACCGCTTCACCAGGCGGGTGGAAGCATTCCCGTGCCGGGGTTGCTCTGCTGAGACGGTACCCCGTGTGCTGGCAGAAGAAGTCATACCCATGTGGGGACACACAACCACCCTTGATTCAGATCAAGGGACGCACTTCACTGGAAAAGTGATCAAGAGGGCTTGCATGCTGTTAGGAGTCAAGCAGAAGTTTCACATTCCATACCCGATCTCAGAGTTCTGGCATGGTTGAGAGAAGGAATCGTATCTTAAAAGGGAGCCAAACCAAGGCCCTGATAGAGGCTGGGGATAGATGGTCTAGGGCAGAGGTGGAAAGCTGCATTAAGTTAGATGTAATCTGATAAGGCCGCACCCAAGAAACGTCAATTAGATATACTTCAAAATGTACATTATTTTGTTAAAATAGCCCTCATGACTTACTAATGTTTTAATTGTGGCCGTCAGTCGTGTAGGATTATTTTGTTAAATCTTTTTTTACTCTTTGGTATTTTAAATACGTTCATTTTAAGATTAAAATTAAAATAATAAAATGAACAAAAATATATTAATAATAATAAAAAGATTAGTTCTACAAAATTTAATGGCCTTGAAGGCCGCATGCGGCCTTAAGGCCGCAGGTTCCCCACCCCTGGTCTAGGGTCTTTCTAACGGTGATGATGAAACTACAAGAGAGCCTTACATGGACAGCAATTTCTCTTTGTGGATTAATGACACGATGGGCGATGCAACTACTGGAGCTTGTGATTAGGGGAGGACTGGAAAGCTACAAGGGTAAGGATCGGGATACCCAGTTTGTACAGGAGTTGGCCATTCGTCGGCATTGTCTAAAAGGGAAATTCGTTAATAGACAGAGAGTGCGAGACTGGGAACACGAGAATAATCAAGTAAAGGGGAACATCAGGAGGTAATATTGGTTAGGTAAAGAAATAGTTAAGGTTGTACCAGCAAAACAGGGACTACAACCCAGATGGGTGGGACTGTTCATGGTAATTGTGAATGGAGAGATGTGTGCCCTGGTGGAAACTAATGGGGCTGTCCCACTGCGGCAACCTAATTAGCGAGTTTAGAAGAGTTTAGGAGAGTTTAAAAAAATGTCAGGTTGAAGACCTCCTTCGACTGTGTAGAAGACTAGTTACGACTAACTTCGGGAAAATTGGACACCGAATAGTGGAGAGTGAAGACGACCTCCTTCGATTTCCTTCGATCTCCCTTCAACTATGATGAAGACTATCTACGACTACCTTCGACTACCTGGATTACCTATGACTAACTTGTCGACCTACTACGACCTACTACGACTAAACCTACAAGTAAAAAAAGTATCGATTTTTTCCATGATGACCTTTTTTTTTACTCGCGGGCATTTTTCAACATGTTGAAAAATACGCCGTGACCTAGCTGAGGCCTTGATACACGGGGGCTACTCTCGAGCATGAAAGAGAGTTACAAAGACCTCCTTGGACCTCGAGTCGACCATGCTGCGAGTATGAGTCGAGGGCAAACTCACAAGAACTCGCGGATTAGTTCGCCCAAGTAGGACATCCCCTTAAGGAAGGGCCGAAGTGGAAACACTGTCCCCACCTGAAAAAATACCCTGGGCAGGAATGATTTAACCATGCAAACATATTTCTCCAGCAACAGTAAATATGGAACCCGACAACTTACACCCAAACGAATTAGGATAATTGGATGTGTCAGCCTAGTGAGCTCTCTCTGGGCAGCAAACAAAATACAGACTGTAAATTGAGGGAGAGACGAAGTACGACCAGATGCGGGATGTACCAATGGCAGGCGGTTTTTACATGGGGGTCCTGATAACATGCGGTGCAGTGGAATGAACATTTGAAAATGCCACGGGGAGCATACAGTGGGGAGTGGGAGTGGATTCCATGTTAATGTTTGTCATGCCGAGACACGGGATCATTCTCACTTAAGTGCGGAAATTATACTTGTACGGGGACGCGACAAGGCTGCTCTGTTCAGGAATTGACCACTGCGGAGCCCCCTATCACCACAAGAGCACCAGAGTATGAGAGGGCTTGAGGGAAACTCGGGGTATAGGGTTAGTATTGGAAGATACAGGCGATGGGGTTACTATAGTATCAGGCCTCAAACACTTGCAGGTAGTTTTTAACCTGATTGCTTTATGACTGCCTAGTTTTTATAGGGACTTTACTAATCACCTTTTCCAACATTTACTCTATATGCAAGGCACATAATTAATTCTCGGACAAAAAGGCAGAGAAGGAAAAGGCGCTTTATAGAATACGATACGATAGAACTTTATTTATCCCAGAAGGGAACCTGATCTGCCAACAGTCATAAAAACACAAAATACATGAAACATGAAATTAAAGTGACAAGTGGAAAGGCTTGGGGGATGTACAAACATTGAGGATGGGGGTGGGGGGGAGGGGGTGGAGTCAGTCTCAGTCTACCCCACGACAGAAGGGGGAGTAGTTGTAAAGTTTGATAGCCACAGGGAAGAAGGATCTCATGTGGAGTTCTGTCCTGCATCTTGGTGGAACCAGTTTGTTGCTGAAGGTGCTCCTCAGGTTGACCTTGTGTTATGGAGGGGGTGAGCTGTATTGTCCAGGATGCTCCGCAGTTTGAGGAGCATCCTCCCCTCCAGGACCACCTCTCATAAATCCAACAGGATGGAGACAGCCTTCCTGAAGAGCATGTTGATCCTGTTGGTGTCTGCAGCCTTCGCCCTGCTGCCCAGCACACGACAGCGAAGAAGATGGCACCGGCTACCACCGATTGTAGAACATCTGCAGCATCTTACTGCAGGCGTTGAAGGAGCAGAGCCTTCTCAAAAAGTACAGCCGCCTCTGTCCCTTCTTGTACAGGGCCTCAGCGTTCCTGGACCAGTCCAGTTTACTGTCCAGGTACACTCCAAGGTACTCCCTGGTAAACTGCACATCCACACCATTGATGGAGACAGGGGACAAGGGTGTTCCTCTCCTCCTAAAGTCCACCACCATCTCCTTAAACCCCTGTCCCATGGTACGAGTTCATTCCAAGAGTTCTCCCGCGTTTGTCCTGATTCGAACTCGGAGATTTACGGTAATGGCCACTCGTTGGTACTCGGGGTTCTCAAGTCCCCGACCTCCGACGTACCCGCTACGTTCATTCTCCGTGCTTACCACGAGTTTGTTTTTGTTTAAACTCGGGAGAGCTCTTGGAATGAACTCGTACCGTGGGACAGGGCTATTAGTCTTGTCGGTGGTGAGCGGCAGGTGATTCAGCCCACACCACTCAACAAAGTCGTTGACTACACCTCTGTATTCAGCCTCCCTCCCCTCACTGATGCAGCCCACAATTGCAGTCATCTGAACACTTCTGCAGATGGCAGGAGACAGAGTCATATCTGAAGTCCGAGGTGTAAATGGTGAGCAGGAAGGGAGAGAGGACTGTCCCCTGTGGGGCCCCTGTGTGCTCAACACCATGTCCGAGACACAGTTCTGTAGCCTGACAGTTTGTGGTCGTCCAGTCAGGTGGCTGGTGATCCAGGACACCAATGGAGCATCCACCCGCAACTTTGTCAGTTTGCTCCCTAGCAGTGCAGGCCGGATGGTGCTAAAAGCACTTTCAGAAGTTAAAAAACATGACTCTCACAATGCTCCCCGGCTTATCCAGTTGAGCATAAGAACGATGGAGCAGGTGGATGATGGCATCCTCAACACCCATCTTTGGTTGGTAAGTGAACTGCAGGGGGTCCAGGTAGGGTTGAACCTGGGGACGCAGGTGAGTGAGCACCAGCCTCTCCAGGGAGGTCTGTAGTCATTGGAGGAGCTGGGTCACGTCCTCTTTGGTACAGGATCCAGGCAGGATGTTTTCCACATCACAGGAACCCTCTCCAGGCTCAGGTAGAAGATATGCTGGAGTACTCCGCACAACTGGCTGGCACACGTCTTGAGTAGCCTAGGCTGACACCAACAGGACCTGTGGCTTTGCCTGGGCAGAGGCACACCTCCTCACCTGCTCAGCCTTGATGGTCAGGTCTGACAAAGAAAGAGCAGAGGAAGTGAACCAGGATTGAGGGGGAGAGTCTGTAAGGGAAGTGGGGGAGGGTGGGCAGAGGCCCCACCATCAAATCTATTAAAAAAAAACAGGACTGGGCTCGTTGGCCCAGTCCTGTTGCTTTCCCGCGCAGGCCACTGGTCATCTTGTAGCCTGTAATGCTCTTCGTACCTCTCCACACATCCCTCATGGTGTTCTGCTGAAGTTTCAGCTCCAGTTTCCTCCTGTAGTCACCCTTGCCCTGTCTCAGTCTCACCTCCAGGTCTTTCTGCACCCGTTTCACCTCCTCCCTGTCACCATTCCCGGAGGCCGTCTTCTTCTGGTTGAGAAAGGCCTTTATGTCACTGGCCATCTAGGCCGCGCCTTCTTCTCACTGCTGCCATCGGGCAGGAGGTACAGAAGCCTGAAGTCCCACGCCACCAGGTTCAGGAACAGCTACTTTCCTATCACCATGAGGTTCTTGAACCAACCCGCACAACCCTAATCCTACCTCAGCAACAGAACACTACACACCACCTCTTGCACCAACACGGACTTGTCTTTTCTCAAGTGATGTTTTTGAGTTAAATTCTTTTTTATTTTTACATAGTCTGCGGCTTTTCACTATCTTGGTAGAATATATTTGTAATTTATGTATAATTTATGTTTTTGTGTATTATCTGAGTCATGTTCCTGTGATGTTGCTGTAAGCAAGGTTTTCATCACCATACTGGTGCAAATGACAATGAACTTAACACTTAAGGTCTCAGCAATTAAGATCTTCTATGGACTGACTGTGTCTTTTGTTGCACTGCAGACGTCGGTTTAGCCTTCTTATCATTACCCAGTGTTACTGTTATTCATTTATTGATTATTGTGTATTATATATTTATCTGTGTGTTATTGCATCACCGGGCCTGGAAAGGTGCAGCAAAATGTCACAGTTCCATTGTCGATACATAGGACACTCCTGACTCTCATGGTCTTGACCCTTGACTTTGATAGGTGGAAGTAGACAAGAGAAAAACTGTCCGATGGAACCGGGTGAGGAGAGGGTAACGATGGAGACACTGGCTTGAGGCTAATAAGTCGGGACATGAGGGCAACTGTTGCTGGAATCGGTAAGTAAATAAGGTTTGGGACACTTACCCCAGGCGGCAGGCAAAGGTTTGTTATTCCTGCGCCTCCAATGAACGGCGCGCATCATGGTGTACTCATTTTCGATCTTCATGCGCTGCTCCTCGGGAATCCAGGATTCGGCAACCTGCAGCCGGTTGAGGTGAGCCTGCTGCACTCGCAGTGTCATCTGCTGGTGTCGGATCATCGCCTGGATCCTTCGCTCTGTAACAGGCACAGGGTAGGTCCTCAGGGGCTGGGTTCATAGCAGGAACCAGCCCCACACTTAGTCACAGAATCAGTGAAATGGATTGAATGTAAGGCCAGAAAGCCAGAACGCAGAGCATAAGCCATAGAGTGAAGAGAATAGAACATGGAACATAAAACATAGATCCTAAACATCGAACTTAATGTTGAGCATAGAACATAAATATAGAACATAGAGTATAGAGCACAGGACATAGAGCGTAGCCCACACAATATGCAGCACAGAACACAGAACATAGACCACAGAACACAGAACACAGACCACACAACACAGACCACGCAACACAGACCACACAACACAGACCACACAACACAGACCACACAACACAGACCACACAACACAGACCACACAACACAGACCACACAACACAGACCACACAACACAGACCACACAACACAGACCACACAACACAGACCACACAACATAGACCACACAACACAGACCACACAACACAGACCACACAACATAGACCATACAACATAGACCACAGAACACAGACCACACAACATAGACCACACAACACAGACCACACAACACAGACCACACAACACAGACCACACAACACAGACCACACAACACAGACCACACAACACAGACCACACAACACAGACCACACAACACAGACCACACAACACAGACCACACAACACAGACCACACAACACAGACCACACAACACAGACCACACAACACAGACCACACAACACAGACCACACAACACAGACCACACAACACAGACCACACAACATAGACCACACAACATAGACCACACAACATAGACCACACAACATAGACCACACAACACAGAACACACAAGGGGGTGGGGTGGGAGTGGGGGTTGGGGTTGGGGTGGGGGTGGGGGTGGGGATGGAGGGTGGGGGGGGGGGGGGCTGGTGCTGCAAGTCAAAGACACAAGCTGACAAGCTGAATTGCAATGCTTTACCATCGGCTGACATCCCTGTGCGAATGTCCGAGGCTGCCTTATCCATTTCTTCGCGAGATGCATTGGTTTGGAACAACAGGAATTTGGCATTCAATGTTTCTAGTAGCTCCCTGGGCATCCATGCTTCTGCCACATGTAGTTTGTGCAACATGATCTTTTCTTCCAGTTCCCTTTCTACAACAAGCAGAAATAGTTTTGTTTAAGATTAATGGTGTTTTGGCATTTTGCAACAATATTCATAACATTGGTCTCGAATGCATGCTGAACTAGCTTAACGCATTCCTCTGAAGTTTTATTTTGTGACGGAGGGCCTGTTTCCACGCTGTTTGACTATGACTGTCACAAAGCTGTTTGAGAATTGGAACAAAGTGAAATGTCCCACTGTAACTGGAACACTATAATGCTGCACACACTATATCTACACTCAGGTTTTTTTCTCTTTGCACAACATATCAGTTTGCATCTCAACTTGATTTGGCAACAAACTCTGTTCAGACAGTAGGGAATTGCAGAGTTGTGGATACAGCTCAGTCCATCACACAGACCAGTCATCCCACCATTGATTCCATCTATGTTTCACACTGCCTCAGGAAAGCAGCCAACTTAGTCAAGGACCACTCACACCCTGGTCATTCTCTCTTTGCCCCTCCTCCATATAAATATATACCAATATATTTACATTTAGGTCATTCCGTACACATCTACTGCCAGGGTTGATAGTCAGTTAAACATGGCTCTCAGCAAGAAGTCTCAGCAAGTGAAAGTGAATTACATCAGAACTGTTTCAGTTTCCCCGGACGTTAAATCAACTACTGCAAAAGGCTCAGGAATACACATTTGGTACACAGTATCGAGTAGATACCCCCAGGACACTTTCTTATATTACATATTTTCTTAAAACATAAAAGGCAGCCATTTAGCCTGCCAAGTCTAATGCCCTTGTTCCACTTAGGAAACCTGAACGTAAACCTCTGGAGACTTTGCGCCCCACCCAAGGTTCCCGTGCGGTCAACGGAGGTTGCCGGAGGTTTTTGTCCTCCGGCAACCACCTTCAACTAGCTTCACAACCGCCTTCGACTAAAAAATTACCGATTTTTAAAACGGAAACCACTTTCGAACATTAGGGAGACTGACAAAAACCTCCGGGAACCGCACGGAAACCTTGGGTGGGGCGCAAAGTCTCCAGAGGTTTCCTAAGTGGGACGGGGGCATTAGCCAGCTCTCAGACTACAAGAACACAATAGAAGCAGGAGTAGGCCACTCAGCCCCTCATACTTGCTCCACCATTCATAAAGTCATAGAATCATAGTCAACCAGCGTGCAAAAAAGCCCTTCGGCCCAACTTGCCTATATCCTAGCTACATATCACAGCTACACTAGTTCCACCTGCCTGCGATTTGTCTATATCCCTCCAAACCTGTCCCTATCCATGTACCTGTCTAACTGTAACTTAAACGTTGCGATAGCCCCTGCCAAAACTACCTTCTCTAGCAGCTTGTTCCATACACCCACCACCATTTGGGTAAAAGAGTTATCCGTCAGATTCCTATCTTTTCCCCTTCACCTTAAACCCATGTCCTCTGGTCCTCGATTCCCCTACTATGGGCATGAGACTGTGCATCTACCCAATCTATTCCTCTCATGATTTTATACACCTCTATAAGATCACTCCTTATCCTCCTGCGCTCCAAGGAATAGAGCCCCAGCCTACTCAACCTCTTCCTGCAGCTCAGACCCTCTAGTCCTGGCAAAATACTCATAAATCTTCTCTGTACCGTTTCTAGCTTGACAACATCTTTCCTATGACATGGTTCCCAGACCTGAACACAATGTTGACAGTGGCCTCACCAATGTCTTAAATAACTGCAACATGAGCTCTCAACTTCTATACTCAATACTCTGACTGATGAAGGCCAATGTGCCAAACGCCTTTTTGACCACCCTATCTCCCTGCAATTCCACCTTCAAGGATTATGTACCTGTACTCCTAGATGCCTCTGCTCTATAACACTCCCCAGAACTCTACCATTCACTGTGCAGTCGTAGTCATACTGCCATATAACACAGAGACAGGCCCTTTGGACCAACTCATCCATGCCGACCAAGAAATCAATCAGAGCTAGTTGCCCACATCTGGCCCATATCCCTCTCGTCTTTCCTATCGGTATATCTGTCCAAATGTCTTTTAAATGCTATTGAGGCACTGAATTCATGATTCACCTGAATAATTCTCCAACAGTAAAAATCATAATTAAGCATGGTAACAAGTTACAAATGAAACCCTCTTTGAATGATAAAGTACAATTTCAAACCTTCTTTAGTCATTTCTGCTGCGGAAGATGAAGACTCTGCTTTTGCCAGTTCATTTTCACGAATGATTTCCTCACGAAGAATAGTGGAGTCTTGGTCTAGATTATCCCGTGTTGTCGGAGGCACCCACATTAGTACCAGTTCCAGCTTCTTCATGTTCAGGCGCTGGAGATCTGATGCCAGTTTTCGGTTGATGGGCATTTCTATTTGTTTCTTTTCTGGAAAAAAGAAGCAAGGCTTAAGCTTTACTCAAGGTGAGCATGGTTGCATCATGGCCTGGTATGACAATTCCAATGCAGAGGCTGCAGAGAGTGGGCACAGCCAGGTGAACTGTAATATGCATAGCAGCACCAATTCATCTGCAAAAAAAGCACTGTTTGTTTCATGGCTCACTCAGGTATACAATCCAATTGGAAGTGAATAGAATTTAAATAAAGGGTACACAAAAAGCTGGAGAAACTCAGCGGGTGCAGCAGCATCTAAGGAGCGAAGGAGATAGGCGACGTTTCGGGTCGACGTTTCAACGTCGCCTATCTCCTTCGCTCCTTAGATGCTGCTGCACCCGCTGAGTTTCTCCAGCTTTTTGTGTACCCTCGATTCTCCAGCATCTGCAGTTCCTTCTTTAAAAAAAAAAGAATTTAAATAAACATCAGCATATGACGGTATTTCTTATTCAAGGCTTATCCAACGGAATTAGGAATTTGAGATTTTCAACCTGTGCTTTTTCACGGAGTTCTTTTCTTTTTAAAAGCTTCACAGTTGTCAAGTGGATTGTACCTTGGAGAACAAGCAGAGCTTGGATTGATTGATTGAAAGATATAGCATGGAAACAAGCACTTTAAGGCCTGTCCCATTTGCCCATCATTTGCGCATCACGCAGATGGCGTGCGAAGATTTTGTACATACCAAAATCCTGCGGAGCCGCGCGCGACCGCGCGTCACTGCCTATGTGACATTTGCACAGTTATTCCTAGATCCCTCTGTTCCACAGCATTCCTCAATTCCCTACCATTTACCATGTACGTCCTATTTTGATTTGTCCTGCCAAGATGTAGCACTTCACACTTATCAGCATTAAACTCCATCTGCCATCTTTCAGCCCACTTTTCCAAATGGCCCAAATCTCTCTGTAGACTTTGAAAATCTACTTATCCACAACACCACATCCACAAAATTATCCACAACACCACCTATCTTAGTATCATCTGCATACTTACTTATCCAATTTTCCACCCCATCATCCAGATCATTGATGTACATGACAAACAACAGTGGACCCAACACAGATCCCTGAGGCACCCCACTGGTCACCGGCTTCCAACCTGACAAACAGCCATCCACCATTACTCTCTGACATCTCCCATTCAGCCACTGTTGAATCCATCTTGCTACTCCGCCATTAACACCCAAAGATTGAACCTTCTTAACCAACCTCCATGGGGAACCTTGTCAAAGGCCTTACTGAAATCCATATAGACAACATCCACTGCTTTACCCTCATCAATTTCCCTAGTTACCGCTTCAAAAAATTCAAGAAGGTTTGTCAAACATGACCTTCCAGGCACAAATCCATGTTGACTGTTCCTGATCAGACCCTGTTTATCCAGATGCTTATATATATTATCTCTAAGTATCCTTTCCATTAATTTGCCCACCACTGACGTCAAACTAATAGGTCTATAATTGCTAGGTTTATTCTTTGAACCCTTTTTAAACAATGGAACAACATGCGCAGTTCGCCAATCCTCCGACACTATTCCCGTTTCTAATGACATTTGAAATATTTCTGTCATAGCTCCTGCTATTTCTACACTAACTTCCCACAATGTCCTAGGGAATATCCTGTCAGGACCTGGAGACTTATCCACTTTTATATTTTTCAAAAGTGTCAGTACTTCCTCCTCTTTGAATCTCATAGTTTCCAAAGCTACTCTACTTTTTCCCCTTAACTCACAGAATTCAAAATCCTTCTCCTTGGTGAATACCGAAGAAAAGAAATTGTTCAATAATTATAAAAGGACTGGATAAGCTAGATGCAGGAAAAATGTTCCCAATGTTGGGTGAGTCCAAAACCAGGGGCCACAGTCTTAGAATAAAGGGGAGGTCATTTAAGACTGAGGTGAGAAAAAACTTTTTCACCCAGAGAGTTGTGAATTTATGGAATTCCCTGCCACAGAGGGCAGTGGAGGCCAAGTCACTGGATGGATTTAAGAGAGAGTTAGATAGAGCTCTAGGGCTAGTGGAGTCAAAGGATATGAGGAGAAGGCAGGCACGGGTTAGTGATAGGGGACGATCAGCCATGATCACAATGAATGGCGGTGCTGGCTCGAAGGGCCAAATGGCCTCCTCCTGCACCTAGTTTCTATGTTTCTATGTAACCCACAAACCTGCACGTCGTTGGGATGCGGGAGGAAACTGGAGCACCCAGGGGAAACCCACGTGGTCACTCCAAACTCCACACACTGACAGCATCTAAGGTTAGGATCAAACCTGGGTCTCTGGCGCTATATGGCAGTGGCTCTACCAGTTGTGCCATTGTACCCCCCAGAGCTCTGGTAAAGGAAGACAACTCGTTAAATACCATTGCGAACGGCAAGAATATAATTCTGTAAATAGCTTAGAGGAATACCTTCTGCAGTCATTTCAGGCCTGTATTTACTACGTTGTTCCTGTTGTGCAAGCAGGACAAGCTCATGTTGGTAGAGGTCAAACTTGTTTTCGATCTGCTTGTATTTGGTGTCTGGCATCCATGTTTTTGCAACATGCAGTCGGTAAATGTGGATGCGCTTGTTAATATCAGATTCTGTGAACAAAAATAAAAAGACGTGTATAGATTACTTTTAAAGGTTCCTAAGGATTCATGAGCCTGTACAGTAAGTGCTAGGAGACACAAGAAACGGCAAATGCTAGAATCTTGAGCAAAGCACCATGTGCTGGAGGAGCACTGAAGGGATGGACAAACGCATTTTGGGTCTGAAGAAGGGTCCTGACCCAAAACGCTGTATATCCATTTCCCTCCGCAGATAGTGCCTGACCACCGAGCTCCTCCAGCACTTTGTGCTATGTAATAAGAGCTGAGGTTGGAATTATACAGGCAAGGGAACAAGGAAGAGCAGTAAACTAATCTGACCACTGGCAACCCCAAGTTCCATTCATGCTTTCTCCTGGCTTACTGACAATACAAAACTGGCATGAAACTGTGATGGGCGTTCAATTACGATCAACATTTTGGGCAAAAGAAGGGGAGCAGCCGGGGTCAGAAACAACATCCTCTGCCAATCAGTGAAAGAAAGAAAGTGTGGAGATTAGAGATACAAGGTAGACACAAAACGCCGGAGTAACTCAGCGGGACAGGCAACATCTCTGGAGGGAAGGAATGGGTGACGTTTTGGGTCGAATCCCTTCTTCAGATTGATTCAGAGATACAAGAGACAGCAAATGCTGGAATCTGGAGTAACAAACAATCTGCTGGAGGATTCAAGAAACAAGGAGTAGGGAGGACTACAAGAGGCCATGGAATATCATTGGCAAGTAGGATTAAAGAGAATCCCTGGCATATTATATGTATATAGAGAGCAAGAGCGTAGCGAGTAAATGGTTAGGTCCTCTCAAACACAAAGGTGGGAATTTATGCTTAGAGTCAGTGGAAGTGGGTGAGGTTTTTGTAATGGTATTCACTAAGGAGAAGGACCTCGATGATGGTGAGATTGGGTATGGCGGGGAGAATATATTCAGAAGCATATTGATATTAATAAGGTGTTGTGGGGCTCTTGAAAAACATTCAGGTGGATAAATCACTAGGGTCTGGTGGGATCTATCCCATGGTACTGGGGGAGGCAAGAGAGGAGATTGCAGGGGCCTTGACAGAGATCTTTGTATCCACTTTAGCCATGGGCAAGATAGCAGAAAACGAGAATAACCAATATTATTTAAGGCACAAGATAGGCAACAGTGATAATCCAGGAAATTACACTGACGCTCACATCAGTGGCAGTGAAAGTATTGGCAAAATTCTTAGAGACAAGATTTACTTGCGACAAGATTTAAATGCATGGACTTAATAGGGATAATCAGCATGACTTTGTGTGGGGGAGGTTCTGACAAATTTGAATTTATTAAGGAGATGACAAATTTGATTGATAAGTGTACGATAGTGGTTGTTATCTACATGACCTCAGTAAAGCATCCAACAAGGTCCCTCAAGGTATGCTGATCTAAAAGATTAAGAGAAGGGATCTAGAGTAAGTTAATAAATTGGATACAAAATTGCATTGGCCACAGAATCCAGACTGGTGTTCTGCAAGGATTAGTGCTGTGATCTCTGTTGCTTGTGATACATACCATTGATTTGGATGAAAATGTTGGTGAACTGATTAGTAACTTTGCAGACTTATTGTGTGGAAAGGAACGACAGATGCTGGTTTAAACGAAAGATAGACACAAAAAGCTGAAGCATCTCAGCGGGTCACACAACATATCTGGAGAAAAGGAATAGGTGACGTTTTGGATTGAGACTCTTCTTCGGACTGAGAGTCAGGGGAAAGGGAAACGAGAGATGTAGACGGTGATGTAGAGAGATACAGAACAAATGAATGAAAGATATGCAAAAAACTGGTGATGATAAAGGAAACGGGCCATTGAGACAATGAGACTCAACTTTGAAGCTGGTATGAATTGGATGGGGGAGGAATGGAGAGGGATTGCAGGGGTTACTTGGAGTTAGAGAAATCAATTTTCATACCACTGCCTTGTAAGCTGCCCAAGCAAAATATGAGATTCTGTTCCTCAAAATATGAGATTGCATTTGGCCTCACTCTGACAATGGAGGAGGCCCAGGGCAGAAAGGTCAGTGTGGGAATGGGAAGGGGAATTGTTTGGCAACCGGGAGATCAGGTAGGTCCAGGCGGACTGAGCGAAGATGTTCAGCAAAACGATCGCCCAGTCTGGACTATTATACATCGGCAATACCAAATATAAATAGACCAGACATTGAATAATGGATACAGGTTGGAGGAGGTGCAAGTGAACCTCTGCATAACATGAGAGGACTGTTGGGGTCCCTGGACAGTCGAGGGAAAGGGACATGTGTTGCTATGGAAGGTACCTGGGGAGGAGGTGATTTGGGTGGGAAGGGATGAGTTAACCAGGGAGTTGAGGAGGGAACGGTCTCTGCGGAAGGCAGGGGTGGAGATGGAAAGATGTTACTAGTGGTGGGATCCTGTTGGAGGTGGCGAAAATGTCAGAGAATTATGCGACGGCTGATGGGATGAAAGGTAAGGACTTGGGGGACTCAGTCCCTGTTGTGACTAGGGAGAGGGGGAACAAGGGGTAACAAGGAGACACCAAGGTCTCATCTATAATTGAATGGGGGAACCCCTGTTCCCTAAAGAATGAGGACATCTCGAATGTCCTGGTATGGAACACCTCATCTTGGTTGCAGATGCGTCGTAGATGGGGAATTGGAGAGTTTGGGGAGAGAATCTTTGCAAGAAGCAGGGTGGGAAGAAGTGTAGTCTAGATAGTTGTGGGATTCAATAGGTTTATAATAGATGTCAGTCGACAGTCTATCTCCTGTGATGGAGACTGTGTGATCAAGCAAGGGGAGGGAGGTGTCGGAGATCGTCCAAGTGAATTTGAGCGCAGGATGGAAATTGGTGGTGAAGTTGATGAGTCCATGAGTTCTGCATGGGTGCAGAAGGTAGCAACGATGCAGTTGTCAATGTAACAGAGATAGAGTTTGGGGATCAGGCCAGTGTACGCCTGGAATGGGGATTGTTCAACGTACCCTACAAATAGGCAGGCATAGCTGGTGCCCATGCGAGTGCCCACAGTTATGCCTTTGATTTGGAGGACATGGGAGGAGTCAAAGGAGAAGTTGTTAAGAGTGAGGACCAGTTCCGCTAGGCAGAGGAGAGTGTTCATTGCCTAGGTTAGAGGATGTTACATATGGGGAGAGATTGGATAGGTGGGCTTCCTTCCCTGGAGCGAAGAAGGGTGGGGGGATGACGTGATGTATAAGATTAAGTGAGGCATAGATAGGATATATTTATCAAAATCTTTTTTTCCCATTGTTGAGGTATCAAGGTGTTTTAAGGGGGATGTGAGAGAAAAGGGTTCTTTGTTCAGAGAGTGGTCAAAATTTGAAATGTTCTTTCACAGGAGGTGGAACAAATCAGAAAGAATTAGTTTCAGAGGCACTTAGCAGACAATTAAAACAGGCAAGGCATAGACGAATTTTGGATTAGTGTAGATGGGGGAAGAGTCAGCATGGATGTGGTACCGACAGGCCTGTTTCCATGCTCTCAAAATTGGTGAAAAGGGCAGGAAGAATTTCATATCGTCAGGTAGACAAAAGTGCTGGAGAAACTCAGCGGGTGCAGCAGCATCTATGCAGCTAAGGAAATAGGCAACGTTTCTGGCCGAAACCCTTCTTCAGACCCGTCATATCGTCAGGAATGTGAATATTGAAAAATCGATTTTGATAAACATTTCTGACCCTCTTTTCTCCACAGATAAGGACACCAAGTGGCAGAGATGCCTTCCTGCACGTTTGCCAAGGCGTGTCTCAGGATCAAATATGAAACCAAGTTGAGGTGAAATAAAAATAATCCAACATTTACCAGGTGGAAGTGTTGCAGCGGTAGGAGAAATATTAATTCCAACTTCCACAAATATTTCTTGTATTCTTTCTTGGTAGCCTATAAATTAAAAATAACATTTAGTTCACTCTTTCCCAGCTAATAAAACTAATGACCTGTATTTCTAATTAATATTTATAATTATGATTCTTCAAGCTTTCAAGCTTCTAAAAGCTGATACCTATTGGAGTCCCTCTTCCTCACTCTCCTCCTCAACACTGCTAGTGAGTATCATTCCCACACCCTGCACTTTTCCTCCGAGGGCTTTTTGGCAGAAGATATATCTAAGGCTTAATACTCGCTTAACTGCATTGTGACTGTAAACTGTTACGTTGTCTTGTTTTGTTACAGATAAACTGCTGTGTTATTTTCCTGTCCATTATTCATTGACAATAAACCTGTTTCATATTGCGGCACTATGAACACTATTCTTGAAGACCACGGCCATCCAGTGTTTATTGCAGCTGAGTTCAGTCCATCTGGAAGAGTGGAGTAGTGAATAATGATAGGTATCATCAGATATATATCCCACACCTTTGGATCTATCAGCTGGAGCACCACGCAAGTTTCTTCATGGACCCAATGTTGGCCTGAACCCGTTGGCAAAGCAATGGGCAAGCCAATTGTGCAAATTAAGTACAATTAAGTAACTTCAGCTGAGGGAGATGCACAGTAAAACATAAACACTGCATGACACTAACCTCAGCAACTATGATTTTCCATGGACCGTGTCTACGATTGCACTGCGGACTTTGATTTTGCACCTAGTATTAATTTACCAGCCTGGTTTTAATTTATTATATTTTTTATTAATATATATTTATCTATGTATAATTGTGTTTACGAGACTGTTATGCTGCACCAAGCAGGAATTTGAGTGTTGTTAGGTAGGCACATATGACAATCTTTAAGTTACTGTTTGAGATGTATCTCACCACCACTATCTTTGCAGAAAGAAAATCTTCACATCACAATGCATTAACTAGTTTGAGGTTCCTGTACTTACACATGAGATAAGATATAAATTAGCAACAGAATGTTAAATAACAAAGACTAGATCAAATTGCATATGTTTGTTACATGCAAATCATACATAAACGCAGATTAACCTTGGGTAGATTTTTTTTTAATATATCAATTATGATGTTTTTATGTAATTTGCCATGATTTTATATATATGATATTTGATATGCAATGCATTTTTTAATGTAATGTTGCCCCTTGTCTGGACCTTGAGTCCATAATAAAGTTATTATTATTATTATTATTATTATTATTATTATTAGAGCATAAATCTGGCCCCAGCACTTACAGTACATGTGCAAATCCCCTTGGCTCAGTTAACTTTAATCTATTTTTGTTTAATTTTTGTCACAGGATTTGAACATCATAGAAAAAGGTCCCTCTCAATGCAATGGGCTATTCCTCTTCCACAGTATTATTGCCAATTTGATTTGACCCATACAGATGTGTTAAAGTTAGCCATGAGTACAAATGTGTCTGTCTTGCATATAGCTCAAAAATCCCTTTATAATTCCATCACATACATCACCAGTTTAGTTTTAGTTTAGTTTAGAGAAACAGCAATCACTCACACACCACCAGGTTCCAACTATCTGCTTCTTGAACCAACCTGCACAACCCTAAACCCAGCCCGGCAACGGCACACAACATTTTGCACTTGTTTTCCATTTGAGATTTGCACTACTGCATTATTTTCCCCATAGCATTTTTTCTTTTCATTTCTGGTGGAATTTATGTGATAGAATCTATATATAATTTATAGTTCCATACATTGTCTGAATCCGTGTACCTTCCCGTACTTGTGCATATATAAATAAACTTGTCTCTTGTTTCTTCTACCTTCTGTATTGTCTTCTTCTTCTCTTTTATTTCTCTCCTTATTCCCTTCCCATGCCTCCTTGCTCGTTTGCCTCCCATCACCATTCTAGTTTAAGCTCTCCAAGGCACCGTGCCCATGTGTAATCTTCCATCAATTACTGCACCAACATCTGCAGAATCAGTCCCAATGACCCAGAAATCAAAATTCTTCCCTCCACCCCCCTCCCTGCCCATCCCCCACCCCCCCGCCCCCACCCCCACATCATCTCTCCAGCCACCTATTCACTGAGATAGCAGAGATGGCATGGGTTGATGGATCGAATGGCCTCCTTTTGTAGTGTAACCACCTTGTGATTCTGGGAAACCACATTCCCCTTGATTGGGACTGCCCTGCTAGAAAACCAGCTGTAGATTCTACTCCAAACTATCTTTTTGCTTTTATAACTTACTCTGGTCACAATTTAGATCAGCCGCTGATAGGTCTGTGAATAGAAAACAAAATTGTGAAACATTTTGAAATTTTGAAAACATGCATTAAAAATGACTGTTAATTAATGGAAATTGCAGATTTGGTGAGCTACTGAACAGCATTATTTCGACCAAAATGGCATGAGCACACAAAGCCAAAACATGCTTTTCTTTATGTGCAGGAAGGAACTGCAGATGCTGGTTTAAACCAAAGATAGACACAAATCGCTGGAATAACTCTGCGAGACAGGCAGCATTTCCGGAGAGTTCCAGAATGGGTGATGTTTTGGGTCGAGACGTCACCCAATCCTTCTCTCCAGAGATGCTGCCTGTCTCGCTGAGTTAAGGGCCTGTCCCACTGCGGTGACCTAATTTGCGAGTTTAGAAGAGTTTGCACTCGACTCAAACTCGCAGCATGGTTGACATGTGGTCCTAGGAGGTCCTCAGAGGTCACTGGAACTCTCCTTCACGCTCGAGGGATGTTCCCGCATACTCGTGGCCTCCATTTGATCGAGGAAAAATTTTTCAGTAATCTGAAAAATTTTCCGTGAGTAAAAATTGGTCGGCATGGTTCATTTGAACTCGTAGTGCAGTGGAGTGGGGTCGCTAGCAGTTGAGGTGAACCGTAGGCAATTTCCTTTGCTGACCGGGAATTTTAATTGGCTCATTGGAGTTTTCATAACCAAGGAAAACCGACCGGTAGGTTAACTGCCCGCTAAACTTTATTATAAGTTGTCTGGCTTCTTAAAAATGTCTTCACTCCTTCTCCCCTCCTTTTCTCCCCTCTCTCACCCCCTCTCACCCCCCTCCCCCCCCCCCCCCCCCCCCCCCCGCACTCTCTAAAGAACTTACCATACACTGTGGCAGCCGTCTTTTACCTTCCTGTTCATCGGTTGTGTGAATTTCAGAAAGCGCTCCCCCGCTTTCCTTGGCTCCCGCCTTTGCGATGTTTTTGTGTGTGTGTGTGTGTTGACGGTCAATCCAGCTCGCGGTTTCTCAGGTGAGTGCCCTCGAACTTGAAGGTCGAAGACAGTCACTGAAAAGTCGCATTAGTGGAACAGGCCCTTTAGGCCAGCATTGTGTGTTTATCACATGTTTTTCTTTATGCTGTACACTTTATATCTATAACTAGATTATTTATCTGGATGCAGCAGGGACTCAATTGGCCAAATTATATCCTATGACCCTATACACAAAGACTCAATGGGGCCTAATGGGCGCTCTCTGTGCTCCAACACTTCTCTATTCTTCCATTAGAATCTTTTTACCAGGATGGAAAAATCAAATACTAGAGAGCATACCTGTAAGGTGAGAGGGGCAAAGTTGAAAAAAGTAGTGCAGGGCAACATTTTTACACAAAGGATGGTAGGTGCCTGGAATTCACTGCTGGGTTTGGTGGTTGAGGCAGGTACAATAGTGGTGTTTAAGAGACTTTTGTATTGGCGTATGGATATTCAGGAATTGGAGGGACATGGATTATGTGCCGATAGATAAGAATTTATCTTGGAATCATGTTCGGCACAGACACTGTGGGCCATAGGACCTGCTCCTGTGCTGTACCGTTCTATGTTCTATGTTCCATGTTCTAAAAGTGTCCTTCTTCTATGCTGTAAGATTCTGTGAATTGACAATACTAATTTACAGCATTTGAATCATTTTCTAACAAACAACTTGATAGATTCATGGTGCAGATGACCATTTGTACCTTTTATTGGGCTATCATATGGCTAATGCACCAGGCTGCCAGATCAGCACACATAACTAACCACCACTCCCTTTTCTTCAGGTTACCAATTAACTTACCAATTAACTGGACATCATCCAGCGTGCCTGTCATACAGAAAAAAAAGATTTAGTACAAAACTTGCGGTTGAAATGCAGAATATACAGAGCATTGGCCACGAACAAATGATTCAAAATCAATGATAAGAACAATTAAAAATAGGCATGAATTCTGTACTGAATTAGAGCCCTGTCCCATGGTAAGCACGGAGAATGAATGTAGCGGGTACGTCAAAGCTCGGGGACGTCTCTTAGCGGCTCGTTACGCTAACGGCAGGTACTCGGGAAGACTCGCTAACGGCAGGTAAGAACGGGAAGACTCGTGAAGATTTTTCAACATGTATCAACGAGAGCCCCGAGTACCGACGAGTGGCCATTGCCGTAAATCTCAGAGTTCGAATCAGGGCAAACCCGGGAGAGCCCTTGGAATGAACTCGTACCATGGGAGAGGGCTTTCAGTCTATTGGAAATAATAGATTTATTATGGTTGTCTCTTACTCTAACTGTGGATATCGACTGCTCATTATCAGTTTCAACCATTAGGCTGCCTGCTCAGCCCTCTGCTCGACTCTCTATACACCAATGAGTGTGTGGTGAAGAACAGCTCCCACTCCATCCATAACTTTCCAGCAACACCTATGATGCCGGCTGAATCATGGGTGGTGATGAGTCAAGGGAGAGACAGAACACTTGGATGAGTGGTGCAGCACCAACAACAACCTCTCACTCACGGCCAACAAAACGAAGGAACTAATCACTGACTTAACAAAGGTAAAGTCAGGAGACCATGTGGCAGTTTTCATTGGTGGGTCGGTTATGGACAGTTGGCAGCTTCAAATTCCTGGGCATTTATATCTCAACAGACCTGTCCTGGGCTCAGCACATAGATGTAATCATGTAAAAGGCACTACAGCACCCATTCTTCAAAGCTTACGGAGATTTGGCATGTCACGAAATACTCCAGCAAACTACTACAGATGTCATACAGTGTGGAAACAGGCCCTTCGGCCTAACGTGCCCAAAGTGACCAAGTAACACTCATCCCACCTGCTTGCGCTTGGTCCAAATCCCACCAAACCTGTCCTATCCATGTACCTGTCTAACTGTTTCTTAAACATTGGGATAGTCCCAGCCTCAACTACCTCCCATGGTAGCTTGTTCCATACACCCACCGCCATTTGTGTGAAATAGTTACTCCTCAGATTCCTATTAAATCTTTTCCCCTTCACCTTACACCTATGTCCTTTTGTCCTCGATTCACCTACTCTGGGTAAAAGACTGTGCATTGACCCAATCTATTCCTCTTGTGAGTTTATACACCTTTATATGATCACCCCTCATCCTCCAGCGCTCCAAGGAATTGAGTCACAGCCTACTCAACCTCTCCCTATAACTCAGACCCTGGCAACATCCTCTGTAAATTTTCTCTGTACCCTTTCCAGCTTGACAACGTGCCGAGAACTGAACACAATACTCTAAAATGCGGCCTCACCCATGTCTTATACAACTGCAACTTGACCTCCTAACTTATTTTCTCAATCTGACTGATGAAGGCCAACGTGCCAAAAGCCTTTTTGACCACCCTATCTGTCTGCGACTCCACCTTCAAGGAACCATGCACCTGCACGCCTAGATCCCTCTGCTCTACAACACTCCCCAGAGGCTTACCATTCATGTGTAGGTCCTACCCATGTTAGACTTCCCATAATGCAACACCTCACATTTCTCTGTATTAAATTCCATCAACCATTCCTCAGCCCACGTCGCCAATCGATCAAGGTGTACCGTGAAAATCATCCTGACTGGTTGGGTATGGCAAATCCAACGAATAGGGCTGCAAAAGGCTGTAGAGAGTGGTGAGCTCAGCCTGTCCATCATATGTAATTTATGTGCGTTGTCTGGGTCTGTGTTCCTACGTTGCTGCTGCAAGCACTTCATTTTACCTGTACCTCACCACACTTGTACTTGTGCATATGAAAATAAACTTGACTCAACTTGATCATTCAATAAACTTAACTCAACTTCAACATTCAATAGATCATCCTCTGCAATGTCCCCCAACAAGATTCTACCACCGCACACACATAGTCCTCACCCATTCAAGAATTTCAAACGGACTGTCCCCTTCATGATACCCCGGTCCACTCTCCTGTCCCCACCACCCACTCTCCATCTTATAGTCATAGAGCTGTAGGCCACGGAATACGGCTGACCAATTTAGCTTTGCCGAGCACCCATGTACAGCTGCAGGCAAGACCATCAGTTTCTAGTGATCTGCCCCTTTAATTCCCCTTGCCACACCCACCTCCATGGTCTTCTGCACTCATCAAACAAACCCCTATGCACGATTGCAGAATGGCCTGCCGAGTAGAATTCCACGGCCTGCTTTTAGCAATGAATTAGAGCTGTAAAGCATGAAACCATCCCTTCAGCCCACCTTCTCCATGCCGACCAAGCTAGTCTCATTTATCTACATTTGGCCCATATTTTCTGAAGCCTTTCTGAATTAAATCTCCAAATCTCTTTTCTGTAAATCTCATAATTGTATCCATTTCTATAGTATCCTCTGGCACAATTATCTGATTACATGATTTTCCATAACGCAAGGTTTCTTAAGAATGCAACAAAAATCATATTAGAACTATTTGTAAAACCAGTTTAAAAGTAAGAGGAAACTCAACATGTTTGGACAGGCTACAGACTCCATAAGTTAGTCATAGCATCATACAAATGGAAAAAACCTTGGTGGAAAAATATGGGTGGTTTTGCAGAGAGTGAAGAAGGTTGTGAAAAATTGCAGCAGGATCTTGATCGATTGGCCAGGTGGGCTGAGGAATAGTTGATGGAATTTAATACAGGGTAATGTGAGGTATTGCATTTGGAGAAGTCTAACATGGGCAGGACCTACACAGTGAGTGGTAGGACTCTGGGAGTGTTGTAGAGCAGCGGGATCTAGGAGTACAGGTGCATGGTTCCTTGAAGGTCGAGTTACAGGTAGATAAGGTGGTCAAAAAGGAGTTTGGCACATTGGCCTTCACCAGTCAGAGTATTGAGTATAGAAATTGGGAGGTCATGTCGCATTTGTATAAAGCATTGTTGAGTATTGTGTTCAGTTCTGGGCATCATGTTAGAAGAAAGATGTTGTCTAGCTGGAAAGGGTACAGAAAAGAGTTTCCAAGGATGTTGCCAGGGCTTAGAGGGTCTGAGCTATAGGGAGAGGTTGAGGAGGTTGGGACTATTTCTTGGAGCATAGGAGGATGAGGAGTGATCTTATTGAGGTGTATAAAATCATGAGAGGGATAGATTGCATAGAAGCACAGTGTCTCTTGCCCAGAGTAGGTGAATCGAGGACCAGAAGACATAGGTTGAAGTTGAAGGGGAAAAGATTTAATAGGAATTTAAGGGATAACCTTTTCACACAAAGGGTAGTGGGTGTATGGAACAAGCTGCCAGAGGAGGTAGTTGAGGCTGGGACTATCCCAACATTTAAGAAACAGTTAGACATGTAGATGGATAGGACAGGTTTGGAGGGATGTGGACCAAACGCAGGCATGTGGGACTAATGTAGCTGGGACATGTTGGCCGCAGTGTGGGCAAGTTGGGCTGCAGGGCCTGTTTCCACACTATATCACTCTATGACTATCCTAGTCAGTCCACATCAACAATTCACATTAATCCCACACTATTCACATTTTATTTTCACGACATTTCCATCAACCCCAAAATGTTATCTGTCATTTACATACAAGTGGCCAATTACCAGCAGAGGTAGACAAAAATGCTGGAGAAACTCAACGGGTGAGGCAGCATCTATGCAGCGAAGGAAATAGGCAACGTTTCGGGTCGAGACCCTTCTTCAGGCTGATCTACCAGTACATCCTTGGGATATGGGAGGAAACCAGAGTATCCTGGAGGAAACCCACATGCTCGCAGGGAGAATGGGCAATATCCACAAGGACAGAATGACACCCAGGTCGCAGGAGCTGAGGCAGCAACTCTACCATTGTACCACCCATAATACTGCGCAGAAAGCTCATGCAATGCTCAAAATCAAGTATTAAAGAAATCTACTC
The DNA here is from genome assembly GCA_035221665.1 of Okamejei kenojei. Lineage (NCBI taxonomy): Eukaryota > Metazoa > Chordata > Chondrichthyes > Rajiformes > Rajidae > Okamejei > Okamejei kenojei. Next base: position 3,872,073 of record CM069132.1, on the reverse strand, counting down.
CATGTATATTAAAAGTCCTGGAGATTGAGATGGTCCAGTTATGTTAGTGTTTAATGTTGATAAGCTCACATTAGTTTATCAATCAATAAGCAAAACGGAATACTAGTATTTTATCGCATTTACCAGTCTGTCAGTGGGACTGAGAAGTCCCAGTGGTCTGATGACAATTGGTTCTGTATACAAGGAGCAACATGGTTCAACAATTAATCAAGCAGCAATCATAATAGTAGTTCCTTGCTACTCACCGATAGGAGAAGCCGTGCTTGCTGACGTCTGAGAAGGTGTAGGTGAAGAGATTGCAATAGGTGAAGACATAACTGTGTGTTAGAAGCAGAAAGTTCAGGTTGGTTTATCAAGTGGCAAATTAAATAGAATTATAAAAATAGCTACTATATAGTATAAAAATAGTACCCACTAACCAGGTGACTGAGGAGGTGCGGGGCTTCCTGAGTCAGTATCCATTTTTCCTCCTCCCCTGGTTTGAGGGCAGTTGACTGAAAGCCCAAGGTATACAGTCTTTCCCTCAGGTGTCAAACTCAAGGCTTTGTGACACAAAAGACAATGAGTGATGCAATCAAAGTGATTCAGCTGTCATCATATTGAATTACTTCATTGAATGAATAAATATCTTTGTGGTGCACAACAGCACAAGATGAGTTTAAAAAAAATATAGAAAAAGAATGTTCAAAAAGGCTTTCATAGAATTAGTTGAAGAATGAGTTGTGGAAAACTGAGAACCCTAAGGAATGATTCTTTCCTGGTTGAGGTTTGAGGTTAACATGAGATGTAAACATATAAATACAAGTATTTGCACCTCAGAGGTTGGAATCCTCGTGGAACTGTGGCAAGAAGTCAGAATTTGGAATGGTGCAAGAGAATAATCCTTTTCCTGAAGAGGCATTCAACTGGTCTTCCTTGTTCCTACATTAGCACTGTACTGTCAACTGCTGTTAAACCAGTGATCATATGTAGCACTGAGGTAGCTTGGATTTATGTATGATTCTGTTCCAAACACAAGACAATGGCTGCACAGTAACAGAGTGAACTTCCCTTCTGTTAAACAGTGCAAGTGGGAATGGAAGTCACATTCCTTGTGATGATTACAGTATGCAGAGCATGCTCAATGAACATGCTCTACATTTCGGCAAATCAACTGTCAATTTTTAACTACATTAACCTCACCTTTATTCTCCAGCTTTCTCCCCTCTACTCAATCAGTGTGAAAAAAGGTCCTGACCAGAAACATTCCCTCCAAAGATGCTGGCTGACCAATGGAGTTCCTCCAGCACAAGATTCCAAAACTTGCAGTTTCTAGTGTCTATGTAGACATGAATGCATGCTTGTATAGGTTGCAGTTAATATGGACGTTCACTAAAGGAGATGACTTGCCAAGTAAAGTGAATGTTAGCTGCTGCAGGAAATGCTATATTCTAAACTAAAAGATTCCTGATATCGCTTGGAAAGAATCAGAAGTTAGGAGATTAAGAGATGCCAATCTATCAATTACTGAATGGAACATTTTGCTAGTTTAAAAGTGCTCTGTCAATACGTTGTTGCTGGTGTTTATATCTCACATTTGGAGTGAAAATGCATTTCTCTTGTTACTTTCTCTGCGTAGATTACCTCCACCATGTCAGGAGATGTAAGACCTGTATATCCAACAGCATGGATCCTACATGCCCAAAAGTTACCGATTCTGCATGCCATTTTTGAATGGCCTTGATTTTACTCTCAACGCAATAATGATTTTGAATTATTACTGAGATCAATTATGATTTAAAAAAATATTATTATGATAAATAAAGATACTTTCAAACATTTGTTCATCCTGCCACATCTCTTAGTGCCACCACCACCAAATACAATAGGTGTACCTTCACTTTGTTAAGCTTTGTTAAGGTCAGGTCAGGGGGGAGTTCCCCACACCACGGGTCGGATAATCGGCAACTAAACTGTCTCCCCCAGCTGGTTTGCCAGGTGAGGGGGCTGTGGACCCCCAGAAGGACCAAACACAAGACCTGTCAAAGGGCGGATGAGCTCCTAGCGAGCCAACGGCCATCCACACTTCAGTAGAAGTTGCGATCACCTTCGTACACAGCATTGTAAGGCACCGTGCCCGTTGATTTTTTAAACAATGATGATGATGATGATGACCTGAACTGCCTGTGGGCTGATGGCAGACTGGTTGAGTGGCTACCCAACACTGTTGATGATCAAAACCTGTTATCATATGCCATCGTATTTGCTTCCACCATCACCCCTATCACCACGTTCACCCCTTAACTTCTGATGTTCCAGGGAAAACAAGTAATGTACTAAGGGTAGAACAGCAATGCAACTAGTTGAGTTGCTGCTACCCAGTCCCAGAGACCTGGGTCAATCCTGACCTCGGGTGCTGTCTGTGTGGAGTTTGCACGTTTCAAGTCAAGTTCAAATTTATTTGTCCTTCCTGTGAGTGTGTTGATATCCCCCGACACTCAGATTTCCTTCCACAGATGAGGGTTGATTGGTAAGTTGGTCAGTGTGATTTGTATAAAATATGTGGATGCATAGTAGAATCTGGGGGGAGTTGCTGAGAAAGTGGGGAGGCTAAAATTGGGATGAATGCAGAATTGGTGTAAATCTATGTTTTTTAATGGTTGGCACAGACTCAGTGGGCTGAAGTGAGTTTGCAGACCGCAGCAGGCTCAAGGTTGTGAGAACTGGGCGGGAAATCAAGAGTAAAGCCCCTGTCCCATTTAGGAGACGTAAACAGCAACCTCTGGTGACCTTGCCCACAACCCAAGGTTTCCATAAGGTCACCTGAGGTTTTGGCCACTCTCCATAATGGTCGAAAGTGGTTTCTGCGTGGTCGAGGCTTCATCTAGGTTGCTGCTATTTTTTCATCATGATTAAAACCGGCCTCGACTAAAAATAGGTTGCCGTTTTAAAAATCGATCATTTTTTAGTCGCAGGTCTTGTCGAAGCTGGTTTTCTTCATAGTCGAGGAAGGTTTTCAACATATGCGTGGGAGGTGGTAGGAGGTTGCAGGTCACCTCGACCTTGATTTTTTTTTTTTTGGTGGCGGGCAAGGTCACGAGAGGTTGCGGTTTAGGTCTCCTAAGTGGGACAGGGGCTTTACAGTCATGGAGACATGCCGCACAGAAACAGGCCCTTTGTCCCAACACCTCCGTGCCGACCCATCTATGCTAAGCCCATCTGCCCACATTTGACCCAAATCCCTCTGAACCTTTCCTATTCATGTACCTGTTCGAAAGCAATTTAAATGTTGTTATAATACCTGCCTCAACTACTTTCCTAGCAGCTCATTCCATATATCCACCAACATCTGTGGAAAGTTGTCCCTTTAGGTTCCTCTTAAATCTTTCCCGTCTCACCTTAAATCTATGTCCTCTGGTTCTTGATTACCCTACCCTGGGAAAAGAATACTCCATCCATTCACCCTATTCATTCACCCTTCAGCCTCCTGTGCTCCAAAGGATAAAGTCCTTAGCCTGCACAACCTCTTCCTATTGCTCAGGCCCTCAAAGCCCTGGCAAGTCTTGTAAATTTTCTCTGCACTCTTTCCAGTTTAATGGCATGTTTCCTATAGCAGGGTGACCAGGGTGACCAAAACTGAACACAATACTCCAAGAGTAGCCTCGCCAAAGTCTTGCATAACATCCCAAATGCTCTACTTAGTTCCCTGACTGATGGCGGCCAGCATGCCGAAAATCTTCTTAACCACCTTATCCTTCAAGAGTCAAAAGATCAGGAGCAGTCTCGAGGACGTGCATGGAATATGCTTGCTCCTATTTATCATGCTGTTGCTTTAGTTTTGTGGATATAGTGCAGCCACCAAGTACCTTTGATAGAGATGTTTCCTGTGGAAGATTGGTTTCCAATCCAGAGAGCCCCTTGTTCAGATGTGTTGAGCTACTTAGGAGTCTAGTGAGACCACATTTACAATATGGTGCACAATGTCTATTCTCAATAATGACAAGGATGTACTTGTGATGGAAGGAGTTCACCAGATTAATTTCTGGAATGGCAGGGTAAGTCAGGTGGTGACTCAGGTGGTGAAGAAAGTGTTTGGCATGTTTGCCTTCGTTGGGAAGAATATTAAGTACAAACGTTGGGACATTATGTTGCACAAGTCGCTGGTGAGACCACACTTGAACAACTGTGCTCTTGCACTCCAAAACTCACGATTCCTGGAATTAGTCTAGTGAATCTTTGCTGCACTTACTCTATGTCTCTGTATCTGCCAGGAAAGCTATTTTTCTCTGGATCGACCCATCACTTTCCAGCTCTGCCCCCACCCCTCCTCACCACCTCTTTATAGTGGCTACACCCCTCCTCCCCTCTATTCTATCAGTCCTGATTAAACGTTTTGTCCCAAAATGATAACTGTCCACTATTGGGTGGGAGATTGCAACCTTCACGTGGTCCGCCCTGTTTCGACTAATGCAATCAACTCAACGTGCACAAATAGAAGATCAAACAGAACAAGTTGTCCTACAACTTTAGGCTGTGCACGCCACACGAAAAAAGAACTGTTCACTTCCCTCCACAGATGCTGCCTGATTCACTGAGTTCTTCCTGTAACTTTCACTTTGTTCCTTCTATGTTTCTTTTGGTTAAGAGTAACATTACGCACTAACACTTGCGGTTTTGGACATAGCTGTTGTCAAACCAAGTTTAAGAACACAAACCACCAGATGAAGGAACAGTTTCTTCCCTGTTGTTATCAGACTACTGAATGGTCCATCCATAAGCGAGGGTGTAGTCCTGTCTTCTTCTTCTTCTTCTTGCGTATGGCGTGCACAGGCTAAAGTTGTCGGACAACTTGTTCTATTTGTTCTTATTTGATTGTGCACACCGGATTGATTGCATTCGTCCAAACAGGGCAGACCACGTGAAGGTTGCAATCTTCCACCTCAGGTGTAGTCCTGATCTCCCGACCTACCTCACTGCAAAACTTGTTTTTTTTTTCCTGCGTTTTCTCTGTAACTGTAACACTATACCCTGCACTCTGGTATTTTAATCTCTGTACTACCTCTTGTACTCGTGTATGATATGATTTGACTGGATAGCATGCAAACATATCTTTTTCACCGTACCTCAGTGCACGTGACAATAATAAACAAACAAGAATTCCAATCCTAATACCAGGAACGTATCCTCCTCTCAGAATACACAGAATTTGATTTTCAATCTTGCTGATATTCACTGAATCAGTACATTTGATTTGACCTCTAAGATAGACACAAAATGCTGGAGTAACTCAGCAGGACAGGCAGCATCTCTGGAGAGAAGGAATGTGTGGTGTTTATGGTGTCTCGACTGGAAACGTTACCCATTCGTCACTACATTGCATGCGCCGAACTGAGAGGCAGCAAGTCCTAGTAGCTCCGTCTTGTTTAGTGTGTTTGTGCGTTGTTTGTTGACGTTTGTGTAGTATTTACACAGTATGTGTAGAATCGTGTATTGGGTTATTTTTAAGTATTTATTGCTTTTATGTATTGTCCGTATTTTATGTATTGTCTGCTTTACGCTACTGGACATCTGAATTCCCCTGATGGGATTAATAAAGTATTTATCATTATCATCATCATTCCTTCTCTCAACATTTTGTGTCTATCTTTGGTTTAAACCAGCACCTGCAGTGCCCTTCATACACAATTTGATTTGAGCTCTATTGCTTATAGAGACCATTTTCCAGAGCCAAATAGCCACCCACCTCAACTTCATCCCCAACTCTAACCTTCTTCCAAGTACTATTCAGAAGAACACAGATAACACGGCTAAACTTCTGGAAAAGAAATTGAACCTGCAACCTGTGATTCTATTCAGCCAAGTCTGCCCCTTTTCATAAAGATCCAGCATAACCGAATGAATACTAAAATATTTTATTTTAAATATCAGAGATGGAAGTTTTACTTGTCTCTACCCATTTCGGTGGCTACCAGATCAAATCAATTGGATCTGTCACGGAGGATTGCTTGACAGATTGGAACATATTCTTGATATTGTGTGTATTTCTGGTCACCCAGCTATAGAAAGGACGTCATTAAGTTGGAAAGGGTACAAAAGAGGTTCACCAGGATGGTACCTGGCAGGTTTAAGTTATAGGGAGATGTTGGGATCTCCTTCTTTCTAGTGTAGCGAGTGGGTAACCTTGTTGAGGTGTACAAGCTCATGAGGGACATGGATAAAGAGAATGCTCACAGTCTTTGTCCCAGAGTAGAAGATTTTAAAACTAGAAAGTAGAGGCTTTAGGTGAGGAGTGATTTAAGAGGGACTTCAGAGACAACTTGTCACTCAGAGAGGGTGGTGCGCGTCTTTAACCAGCTGAGTGAGAAAGCTATAGAAGTGGACACCATTACAACTTTCAAAAGACATTTGGATGGATGCATGGATAGGGAGGGCAATGGGCCAATTGCAGACAAATGGGACTAGCCCAGTATACCAATTTGGTCAGCATGGACAAAAAGGGACAAAGGGCCTGTTTCGGTAGTGCAGAGCTCTATGACTCAATAGTCCATGCCAGGTAGCCACAGATATAGTCCAATTCCCAGAAATCTGGAAGAATCCACTGTGGAAGATGTAGATTTGCCTCAGCTGCCATGCAGAGTGTGATTCTGCCAAAGTGGATATCTACATGTCTATCTCAGCTAATGGCTTTAAAAAAAAAGTTCACAGATTTTTTTTTCGTTGACTGAATCAAACTCAGCCGAATTATGTCACAAACAAACTGACTGCATCGCTCGTTTTCTGACGTGTCATAAAGGGCTTATGTATGATAACCCGGGCGTAGGACCGTTCACTTTAACACTCTGGTCAAGTCCCCCAACAGCTAAGCAAAGCATCAGCCAGGGGAGGAGGAAATTATGGATAGAAACTCTGCAGCATGTCCGACAGAGGGCCGTGGAGGTGAGTGTATGAAACTGCTTGTTCTACCTGTTACTGCCTGCCCCAAGCAAACTATTTGAGCAATTTCAAAGTGGTCTCTGAGGTCTCAAACTCAACCGGTATGGCGTTGCTCATTTCCCTGCCTTCAAAAGCCATTTAAAAATCTGTCTCTTTCATAATGCCTTCAAGTTCTTGGTGGGTTCCTGGTATTTTTGAGTAAGGCATGGGGAGGGATCTTGGATTTAAGGATGTGACTTCCTGTAGGAGCGAATAGGGAAGCCTTGCTACAACTGTACTATTTAAACTCTACTCACACTTCAATGATTCAATGGTGAATCATTTAATCTTTTGTTTCATTGTGAATTTGTCTCAGTTAAAATCCTTCAATGAGAGGTTATTACTACACCAGCATTTATGAATATCTCTGGTCACGCCTCTGGAGTTAATTTCATTCTTGCAGAGTAAAAGCCATTAGTAAACTCTGAAAATTGTATCTTGTTGCCATACTCATTGTACAAGCTGACTGTCAAGATGTAACAGGCTAATGGACTACATCATATTCCCCCCTCCCCCCACCCATTATTTGGTAGCTAATTTTCATATGCTGATGGCCACACCAAACAAGCATTATTAGCCTTGAATGGGTGCAATGCAATTCATAAGCTTTGCTGGGGATAGGCTGTATCTGCTCTACATTGGATTCTTCTGAAATAAAGTTGTGTTAGGAACCAAGTTAAATTTATCGATCTGATAGCCAATATGTTCCAGGTCCTGATTTGAAGGGTGGAGGTAATGGTTACCATATTCTAGATATTCCATTGATTCTACAATGGTTCCCACCAGATTGGGAGAAAATATAACCCCATCATAATTTGGGAGAGATAGCTGGCATTTTCTCATTCACAGCCTGTCGACACCCCAGTTAGCCTCTCTGCATCCATTTCGAGACACACTTTGAAATTCTCTACCCGAAGGGCTGTGGAGGACTTGATTATAACACAGGCATAGAGTCAAACAGCATGGAATCAGCCCCTTCTGCCCAACTCGTTCAATGTCGACCAAGATGCCCAAGCTAAGCTAATCCTAAGGGAATGCAGTGTAGGTTACGAGGTTAATACCCAGGATGGTGGGACAGTCATATGTTGATAGAATGGAGCAGCTGGGCTTGTATACTCTGGAATTTAGAAGGATGAGGGGAGATATTATTGAAACATATAAGATTATTAAGGGATTGGGCACACTAGAGGCAGGAAACATGTTCCCAATGATGGGGGAGTCCAGAACCAGGGGCCACAGTTTAAGAATAAGGGGTAGGCCATTTAGAACGGTGAATGGCGGTGCTGGCTTGAAGGGCCAAATGGCTTACTCCTGCACCTATTGTCTATTGTCTATCCCATTTGATCCATATCCCTCTAAACTTTTCCTATCCATGCAACTGTGCAAATGTATTTTAAATGTTATTATTGTACCTGCCTCATCTATTTCCTCTGACAGCTCATTACATATTCCCATCATCCTCTGTGGGGAAAGGTTGCCCCTCAGGTTCCTGTCAAATCTTTCCCCTCCCACCTTAAACCTTTGCCCTAAAATTCTTTAATCCCCTACCCGGTGAAAATAATCTGTCCATTCATCATATCTCTTCCCTCATAATTTGATACACCTCTATAAGATCAACTCCCAGCTCCTATGTTCCATGGAAAAATGTTCCCGCCTGTCCAACCTTTCCCTATAGCTCAGGTTCTTGAGTCCTGGCAACATCCTCATAAATCATCTCTGCACTATTTCCAGCTTATTGGCATCTTTTCTATAGCCAGGTGATCGGAAATGAGAGCAGGAGACTGCTATTCTCAAGATTGTGGCTGACAATGCCATTTTCCTGTCCTAACCCTACTCCCACCCCTTAATTCTCTTACTACCCAGAAACTCATCGATCCCTGTTTTGGATGTACTCAATGATTCAGCCCCTACAGTCCATCCAGGTGGGGAATTCCAAAGTTAGACAAACTCTGCATGAAAAATTGTCTCCATAGTTCTGATCCAAAAGGCCTATCCCTTATTCTGTGGTTCTGGACAGCATAGCCAGGGGGACATGTCATTCCTGCAACCAGCCTGGAAACCCTTGAAGAATCTTGTAGGTTTCAAAGTGACCTCCTAAACTCCAGAGAATACAGGCCTCGTCCACTTAATCTCTCCTTATATGGTAAACGTGTCATCTCCGGAGCAGGTCTGTAGAATGTTCACTTCCCTCCCTCTGCAATAAATGTGTTACGTTGCAACTAAGGAGACCTATAGTGTAAACAATTCCCCAGGTCTAGCCCAAGCTGTATAGATTCCTAGTAAGACACACTGCCAATCTCCCATTAATTTACTGCAGCTGCATGTTGACATTGCTGAACATAGAACAGTACAGCACAGGAACAAGCCCTTCGGCCCCCGATATCTGTGCCAAACATTAAGCTAATCTCCTCTGCCTTCCTGTGATTCATGTCCCTTCATTCCCTGCATATTCGTCCATGTATCCATTTAAAGGTCTCTTTCACCCATATCATCTCCATTAAACTTTCCCTCTCTCACCTTGTCTATACCCTATTCTTTGATATTTCCCCTAGAAAAAAGATTCAGACTGTCTACCTTATCTATGCCCCCCATAATTGTATTTACTTCCGTCAGGTCCGCCCTTAACCACTGATGCTCCAGAGAAAACAAACCGTTGGTCCAATCTCTCCTTATAACTAATATCCTATAATCCAGGCAACCATCTCCAAAGCATCCACATCTTTCATGTAGAGGGGCAACTAGAACGCACATGATATTCCGAGTGCAGCCTAACCATAGTTTCATAAAGCTGCAGAAACAAAGAACTGCAGATGCTGTTCTTTGCAAAAAGACACAATGTGCTGGAGTAACTCTGTCAGGCAGTATCTCTGGAGAACATGGATAAGGTGACACTTTGGGCCAAGATGTCACCGATCCATGTCCTCCAGATAGTCTGCCTAACTTGCTGAGTTAGTCCAGCACTGTTTCCTTTCATAGAGCTGCAGCATGACATCCTGACATACTCAATGCTCCAACCATTCATCAGTATGTGCACAACTGTGGAACCCCTAATGGGTCAAAGGGCGAAAGTCTAATGGAGATGTGCAAGGCAAATTATTTTATACAAGTAGTGGTGGATACCAGGAATGCACTGCTGGTAGAAGCAGATATGATTGTGGAATTAAAGAGGGTTTTAGATGATACATGGATCTGCAGAAATAAATGACATGCTGGCAGAGAAGATTGGTTTAACGCCATCGTGTTCGGCCCAGACATGGGCCTGTTCCTGTCTGTACTGTTCTGTGTAACTACACTATTTATATGGGTGGTCCAGATGAGGTTTTGGCCATTAATGTCTCAAGGATGCATGATAGTGCGGGTTCGTCAGTGGTAATGTCATTGAATGCCAAGCTTAGACTCTCATGCTCATTATTTGCCACTTTTGTCGTGTGTATGTTATTTGCCACTTATTGTCCATGCTTAAGTCTTGCATATGGCATTTTAGCAAGGAATTGTAACTGGAATTGACTATTGTGCAATCCCCACTTCTGACCGTATTATGATAAATTAACTGGAGATAGCTGAATCTTGTATATGGTCTTGAGGGGGCTCCAGTATTGATGTCATGTTGTTGGCATGATCGACCATCTTGCTGTGAATGGGATACAATTCCAAAAAGTGGAGTTTTCTCTTGATGCCCATTGACCGCGGTTTCAAGAATACTTCTATAGTCCACATTTGTATGGATCTACAATTCAGATTGCCTCAGGAATGCAGCCAACATAATCAAGAACCACTCAAAACCTGGCCGTTCCCTCTTCTGATCAAACAGATGGTACAAAAACCTTGAAAGCACATACCACCAGATTCAGGAATAGCTACTTCCTGCTGTTATCAGACTACTGAAAGGTCCTCCCATAAGCAGCATGTACATGGAGTCTGAAGAAGGGTCTCCACCCAAAACGTCACCCATTCCTTCTATCCAGAAATGCTGCCTGTCCCGCTGAATTACTCCAGCATTTTGCATCTATCTTTGGTGTAAACCGGCATCTGCAGTTCCTTCCTACACAGCTTGTATATAATCTGATCTAGCCTACCCCATTGCAGCCTTACTTTTTATGTTAACTGCACTTGCTCTGCAACTGAAATGCTGTAACACTGTAACACTAAATTCTGCACTCGTTAGTTCTTCCAGATACTAACTGTTATACTGATATATCGCTTGTTTATATTCATGTATGATATGACCAGATAGCATGCGTATGTAACTTTTCACTATATCGTGATACATGTGACAATAATAAACCAATACCAATAGTGTCAAAGACAATTAAGGGGGGGAAAGAAGGGGGGGGGGGGAGAAGAGGGCGGAAGAAGGGGGCGGAAGAAGGGAGGGGTGAGATGGGGGGGGTGAGATGGGGGGGAGAGAAGGGTGGGAGAGAAGGGGGGAGAGAAGGGTGGGAGAGAAGGGAGGGAGAGGAGGGGAGAGGAGAAGGGGAGAGGAGAAGGGGAGAGGAGAAGGGGAGAGGAGAAGGGGGAGAGGAAAAGGGGGGAGAAGAAGGGGGGAAGAATAAGGGGGGAGAAGGGGGGGGGGGGGAAGAAGGGGGAGAGAAAGAAGGGGGGAGAGAAGAAGGGGGGGAAGAAGGGGGAGAGAGAAGGGGGGAGAGAAGGGAGCGAGAATACACTTTTAAGAAGTATAATAAAGTTGAGTGGGCATTTAATCTACTGGTCGGTTTTCCTTAGTCCTGAAAACTCCAATGAGCCAATCAAAATGCCCGGTCAGCGAAGAAAATTGCGTACGCCTGCCCTCGACTGCCTGTAACTAAATAGAAGGGAGAAGACCCCACTCCCCACTGCACTACGTTAAAAAGAACCAAGCCGACCAAATTTTACTCGCTGAACATTTTTCAACATACTGAAAAGGTTTCCGCAACCTAGCTGAGGCCACGAGTATTCCGGAACTTCCCTTGAGCAGGAAGGAGAGTTCCAGTGACCTCATAGGACCTCCTAGGACCTAGGACCTCCTAGGACCATGCTGCGAGTTTGAGTCGAGGGGAAACTCTTCTAAACTCGCAGATTAGGCCGCTGCAATAGGACATCCCCTTAACTCTCATCTCACCACCTCAAATAAACTCTTGTTTGTGTTTGGAACAACATTATGATCAAGATTTTCTCAGGACAAATCCCAAATTATGGATTGTTGAACAAGATTTGGCTGATTAAGGACCATTTGATGACAGCACTGTTGACAACACTGCCAATCACTTACTGAAGACAGCGAGAAGAAACTGCTGGAGGAACTTAGAGTGTTAGGCATTGCCTGTGGAGGGAAATTGACTGTTAATGTTTCGGTTCATGACCCTTCATCTGGCTCCCGAGGGATTGTGAGGAGACTTGTTGGGTGTTAATTATCTGGATTGCATAAGACCTGCTTTTTGTGGTCAAGCAAACATGAAGACATATGCAGCTTATCCAACTAATATCCAACACCACATTGCAACTGTACTGCATCAATGGCTAATTCTGGTGCAGCTAATTCTGGAGTGAAGGTCTTCAGGAACACTAGCAGGAAGCTTTCAAGTCCCAGAACCTCTGCTGGCCAATTCCAAAACCCCGAGGAATGCTATTGCATTGTGCTCAATGCCTTCTTTTGACAACACACGGAGTGAATTGAATGGGCTGAGGATAGGCTCCTGTGATGCATTGCTGGCTGAACATAGTTGCAAATTTTCAGCATTATCTTTGAAAGTCATAAAAGCTGGTCCCCACAACAAATGAGGTTGGGAATGTTCCTGGAGTCTAGTGTATGTAAATCTGCACGTTGATGTTAACGATTAAGTCAAAAGGGAGCGGTTGCATTCTTTTGAAGCTTTCAAATCTCATATAGTATATACAAATGTTAACTGCTCGTGAGTAACCTTAATGTCCTGTGGCTATACACATTGCTGGTGGTAAGTAGTTTGCTTGCAGTGGAAGGGTGACTGCAATCCTGTGAGGCTTCCGGCCAACTCTAAAACCCTGTGGAATGGGATCCATCACCAGCTGCATCCAGGGGGTATCAGGGCAGGGTTCGATCAATGTTGATGTCAAACACTGGTCCCCCCTGGATATCTCCTTCAGGAATGCTATCACTAGGTTGTATCTAGGACTTGCAGGCTCGAGTTACTGGGAGTGATTGAATAGGCTGGGACATTTTTCGTTAGACCCTAGGAGGCTGAGTGATGACCTTCTTTTGAGGTACAAGATCATGATGAGGAGCATAGATAACATGAAAGTTCACATCATTTTTTTCCCATGGATTCTAAAAGTAGAGGGCATTGGCTTAAGGGTGAGAGTGGAGAGATTTAAGAGGGACGTCAGGGGCAACCTTTTCACTCAGATGGTAGTCGATATCCGGAATGAGCTGTCCAAGTAAGTTATCGAAGCGGATAAAATTATTACTTTAAAAAGACAGGTAAATGAGATATGAAGGGTATAGGAGGATATGGGATAAATGCAGATAAATGGGACTAGTCCAGGATGCCAACTATTTTGCATGGATAAGGTAGGGTAAAGGGCCTGTTCCCATGCTGTACAGCTCTATGACTATGACTTTGATTAAAACACATTGGCGTGGAATTATACATTAGTTACAATTGCATCCTGCAATGCTCAAACATGCACACTGAGTCATCTTGCATCAAGTCCCAGTGCATTTCTTGAACACCAAGTGATGAATTAATGATTTCGGAAATCAGTCTAATTTTTGCCAACACCAGTGATCTGAGAAAAAGACCCATCTGTGTGAAGAACTGAGATGCATTACGGCTCAGGCTGAACAGGGAATACCCATGGCACTCCACCGGGTACTTGGCAAAATGCGTAGATAACTAAACTTGTTCATTTGAAAAGTGGCCCGGGCAGTGTTAAAGATGGAGACACAAGGAAATACAGGTGCTGGTTTATAAGTGCTGGAGTAACTCAACTGGTCAGGTAGCATCTCTGGAGAACATAGATACAAAAACATGGATGGTTAATGATGGAACGTGGAAGTACGGAACTAAGAGCCACCGTGGGGTGGGAGATTGCAACCTTCACGCGATCCACCCTGTTTCAACGAATGCAATCAACCTGGCGTGCACAATCAAATCCGATCAAATAGAACAAGCTGTCCTACAACTTTAGGCTGTGCACGCTATACACAAGAAGAAGTGCCGCCATGAGCATGTAGGTCTACAAGTGTCCATCACAATAATTCAATAAACCTTCCAGATATGCACAATCTAAGTCCCACATATAATGAATTTATACATTGGATTTTAAGTCACACAAGTATTTTCTTTATATATAACCCTTGATCATAGAGTCATGGAGTCATAGTGTACAGTGCAGAAACAGGCCATTTAGACCTTGTCGTCAATGCCAACAAGAACGCCTACCTAATACGTTTGTCAGCATTAGCCTATATCCCTTTACTCCTTTCCTATCCATGTACCTGTGCAAAGGCCATTTGCAACTGTATCAGCCTCTACCATATCCTGTGGCAGCTCGTTCCATATACACCCCATCCACCCTTTGTGTGAAAAACCTACCCCTCAGGTTGTTAGATTTCTCTCCTCTCCCCTTAATCTTTGTACTCTAATTTTAGACTCTCCCACCTCAGGTTAAAAACTCTATCTAACCTTCTATTTCCCTCACAATGATAATAAGCTCGAGGAGGTCACCTCTCAGACTCCTACATTCCAGTGGAAATAAACACAGCCTTTGGTATTGGTATTGGTATAGTATTGTCATGTGTACCTAGATATCTACAGTATGCTTATTCAATCCATTCTTATAACTGTAGCCCTCCATTCCAGGCAAATCCTGGTGAATCTCTTCCGCACTCTTTCTCTTCACGTGCGGCCTGACCTATCTTTTTATACAGCTGCATAATGATTTCTCCTGCACAAAATCACAACGACACCTTCTAATGTCCCTGCCTTCCCAAGTGAATATATGTCCTGAGAATGTTTTCTCTTCACCTTCCTTCACCTGCCTGTAGTTTCATGGTTTATACCTACTGGCCTTTATAACGGAACAATATTAGCTATCCTCCAAAATTCTGCAACCTCACCCATGGCTAACAATGAATCTCAAAACTCAAATAACCACTTCTATGTGCAAGACAAAATAATTGTTTCATCTATTGGGCTCATTGAAACATCTGTTTGGTTTTATTAAGCTACTGCATCATAGAAGGAGGCCTGTTCAGCCCATGGAGTTATGCTGGCTCCCTGTAGAGCAATCCATTCAGACAATCTCCACAGGCTTGCAAGTGCCCACTCAATAATCTTCACATGCACCACCGTCATTGGCAGTGAGTTCAGGTCATCACCATTCGCTAAGCACATCCTTCCATCCCACTGCCTTCTCCCCATTTCCTCCTGTCTTGTGTCCATCAGCTGTCAGCTAATACTGCAGAAACAGCTTTTCTTGTTCCTCATCTAAACCTGTTGCAATCATGTGTTGCCAATTTCAGGGAACCATGGACTTGCATCTCTGTACCACCAATGAACTTACTGTTTCATAAGCCTTGAATTTGTTTAGTTAACCAGCTTACTTCTGTGGTACCTTTGTCAGAAGCTTTATTGAAATCCACATGGACAACATCCACTGCATTCACCCCACTAAACTTCTAATGAAAAACATTTGCTTTGTCAAAATTGCCTTGAATTCAATATTGCCTCAATTAACTCAAACCTCTCTTAACTACATGCTAATTTCCGTTGCTGAATATTTTTTCCAAAATCTTACCAGCCAGTAGTTGCTGGGAATATCTTTGCATCTTGTTAGGGTGACAGCAACTAGAGCTGCTGCCTCACAGCTCCAACGACCTGTTTCAATCCTGACTGCGGGTGATGTCTGTGTTGACTTTTAAAATTCTCCCTGCGACCATCTGGGTTCCCGCAGATGGTCTGTTCTCCACCAACATCCAAAAGATGGAACAGCACCTCATATTCCGCTTGGGGAGTCTGCATCCTTTGGGCTTGAACATTGAATTTTCTCAATTCTGTTAACCCTTGCTGTCTCCTCCCCTTCCCACCTCTCCCTCAGCCCTCGGGCCCTGGCATTCCCTCTATCTCTATCTCCCTTGTCTACTCCAAAAGATTGGTTGGCAGGTTAATTGGCTACTGCATTCCATCCCCTGTTTAGGTGGCTGGTAAAATCTGGGTTAAATTGTCAGCAATGTGAGGAGAATGGAATTGGGATCAGTGTAGTTAATGCCCCTGTACCACTTAGGAAACCTGAACGGAAACCTCTGGAGACTTTGTGCCCCACCCAAGGTTTCCGTACGGTTCCCGGAGGTTTTTGTCCTTCGGGCAACCACCTTCAACTCGCATCGCAAACGGCTTCGACTACAAAATTACCGATTTTTAAAACGGTAACCACTTTCGACCATTAGGGAGACTGACAAAAACCTCCAGGAACCACATGGAAACCTTGGGTGGGGCGCAAAGTCTCCAGAGGTTTCCGTTCAGGTTTCCTAAGTGGGACAGGGGCAAAGAGCCTGTTTTTCACTCAATGAATTCACACTCTCTATGATGATGTTTTTCATCATTTTCCAATACTCAACCAGCTCTTCATATCAAGGGAAGATTGGGCGTTCATTGTACACCCTTTATCTCCACCCTCACCTCTGGGACGTAAGCCATTCCAGCAAGGCGGCTTATTAACTATAGAGGCAAAGCAAGATTTACAAGGATGTTGGCAAGATTTGAGGACTTGAGCGATAGGAAGGTGTTGAACCGGCGAGGATTTTATTCCTTGAAGTGAAGGAGACTGAGGGTTAGCGAATCAGGAAATAGAGTGTTATGACGAGAGAAGGAACAATGAATAAAAACCTGAGCGGGAACTTTTTCACACAGAAGGGTATATGGAATGTGCTGACAGAGGAATTGAATGGGGTAGATACAATAACTTCAAAATGACATTTGGACAGGTCAGAAGGTTGAGAACGGTATGGTTTAAATGTGGGCAAATGGGACTAGCTCAGGTGGACATCTTGGTTGGCATTCCATGCAGTATATGACTCTATGACTCTTAATTCCATCCAATTTCTTTAACTATTAAATGGTAAATTTACAGAGGTCAAGTTATTAGCTATGTCAAATCTGCCTTCCCTCAAAATAAACCTAGAGGAATAATGTTCCAGCCTTCACAATTTCTCCCTAAAGCCCAGTCCCTCAAGTCCTGGCAAAATCTTCACAAAACTCTGTACTCTTTCCTGCTACATTGGAACCTTCCTATAGCTGGGTAACCAAAATTGAACACAACACAATGAAGGCCAACATGCCAAAAGCCCTTTTCACCAATCTGTCCACATGTGACGCTTTTTCAGCAAGATATACTAAAATATTGCTGTAAATGTGTTATTTAATCACACAAGGCAAACTGAACGGTCCCCCCATCATAACTAGGTTGCAGTCCTGATCTCGCAACCTACCTCATTGCGGATATTGGCATTTTTCTCTGTAATTGTAATGCTACAAAACAATATTGTGGTATTTTTCTCTTTGCTCCACTGATTATATGTGTGTATGGCTTGATTGTGCTCATGTATGGTATTATCTGATTTAAGTGGATAGCACACAAACAAAAGTGTTTCACTGTATCTTGGTACACATGACAATAATGAACCAATACCAATACCAATATTTCTATTTTCTGTCTACAGCTGCTTCGGAGCAAGCGAACGATAGTTTAGAAAATTGTAAGTTTTGGAATAAACAAATTGTTACATTTCAAGAGCATTTAAAGTTCTGTCTAAGACGGCATTGAGCATAGTTAGACCTATGATTAAATGCTTCGTGAACCTTCCCTTTTGATAATCTGCATTATGTCTGCCTGTATATTTGTGGATGGATTTCTCAGCAGTCAAAAGACATTTGTGTGTAGGTTTTAGGATTGATGTGACTGATTCAAGGAGGAATCATTTATTGTGTTTTTTTCCTCTCTAACAAATAGTAGCTAAGGCAACTGGTTGTCAGGTGAGACTCAATGTTGGGAAATGGGAAGTGGCACAATGCAGGAAGCACAGGAAGTGTAGTATATCCTCAAAGCAAAGATTCTTAATAAAGTTAATGTAAGTGGGTTCAAGAGGGGAAAAGTCCATGTTATGTGTTGAAATGAAACTGATGTTTTACTCTCCAAATTAAAGTGGTAGATCATAAGATAATAAGTGATAGTAGAATTAGGCCATTCGGCCCATTAAGTCTGCCATTCAATCATGGCTGATCTATCTCTCCCTCCTAACCCCATACTCCTGCCTTCTCCCCATAACCTCTGACACCGTACTAATCAAGAATCTATCTATCTCTGCCTTAAAATATCCACTGACTTAGCCTCCACAAGAGTCACCACCCTCTGACTAAAGAAATTCCTCCTCATCTCCTTCCTAAAAGAACATCCTTTAATTCTGGTTGTCCTCCCACTGGTGGAAACATCCTCTCCACATCTCTATCCAAGCCTTTCATTTAGATCAAGCCAATGGATGCAAGTCATATTTGGTAACTGGCTGATAAGGTCCATGGATACAGTGACAGACTGTTTTTAGATGCTTCAAGACGTGTTGGTAGTGGCCAAATGTGTCTCCCAAGCATCGTCTGGATCTCTACATTGGTTCAAGCTGGATAAGAGCCAAATTTTATCAGAATCACAGCAGGCCAACAACTTTCCAACCTGAGAACTGAAGTCTGTCTGACTGAATCTGAGCAAGAAAGTTCGAAGTTAAATAGATAGTATATTTTGTTTTAGAGGAAAGTGCCATTGATCTATTCTTCTTCGACATTGGCATTGGGATATTTCTATTGTGAATTCTCAGCTGAGTTAAGAGGCTGCCATCTATTTAAGGAATGGTGCAGAAAACAAAATATTTATCTCCATTAAGTGTGTATATATGATAATTGTTGATGGTCTAGCAAAAGCCAATCGGTAAATAGTATGACGTACAAACATTCTTTAAAAGTCAATATTGCCTCATTGAATAGCTTTGGCCCAATAAGCATATTGGCTCAATAAGCAGTTAAACAATAAGCAAATTTGTAGATTTGCAAGAATTGTATTAAATATTTATTTTCTCTGTCAATAGTGAACAATGTTCAAGCTCTATCAGCCCAATCAAGTAAGTGAACCTAAAGGGCTTAATGGAAATACTCTGGTTCTGTTTCAAATGCTGCCATATTCTCTTTCAATATTCATACCCTGTCTTTATAATACTTGGATTTTCTTACCATTTGAAACCCTGTACTGACGATATCTTTTCTCTTGCAACAGACACATTGCACAGAGAACAAGTTGCTCTTATTCAAGCTCGTAAGTTCAAACATTAGGAAAATCAAGTGTGCTTATTTTATGATTAAGCATCTTCCATTGGCACTCGGTACAGTGATGAGTCAAAATTATAAGTTCTGTACAATACAATACATTGGTTGGACTGCATTCACAATTCTATGCTCCAAAGACAAAAATGATAAAATGCAGTTTCTGTGAGTGGCTTTGTGTTGTTGTAAATTAATTAGTCAGAGGTCGAGCCTTAAACCGAATACCTTCACTGAACTTAATAATCTTTTACGAAAAAGCAAGGTCCAGTACAATATGTCAGTCATGCCATGAGACACACTTAAAATCTCACTTGTATTGACTAACCTGTTTCTTCACCTTTGAGAAAGAAACCCACAGAAAACATCAGTTATTTACACATACAAAGTTATACAACACATTAACCTGGGAAAAGAGCAGAGAAGGTATACGAGGATGTTGCCAGGACTTAAGGGACTGAGCTATTGGGAGAGATTGGGTAGGCAAGGGCGTTTTTCCATGTAACACAGGAGGCATTCTCAATTTAATTGCAGAACGGCAGAACTCAAGCTCATAAGTTCAGGTAAAATCCTGATAAATCTCTTCTTCATCCTTTCCAATTTAATGACATCCTTCCAATAACTGGGCAAACAGAGAACTGCACACAGTAAAACCAAAGACCCTAAATCTCTACTATTATTCAAAACAAGAATTCCAAAGATTTCCACCCTCTGAGCAATGAAATTTGTCCCTATCTCAGTCCCAAGTGACCAACGTACATTGAGACTGTGACCCCAGTTCTAGTCCTGGACCAGAAAAAACTATCCTGCCTGTATCTACCCTCTTAAGTCCACCATGTATTTTGTCAGCTTCAATTATGTCACCTCTCATTCTTGTTAAACTCATGTGAAAGGAGGTCACCCCCCACCCCCCCCCCACCCCCGTCCCCATCCCACACACACCCCCAACCCAACCCCTCCTCATATCACCAACCTGTCGTCCCAGGAAGCTGACCGGGAAATCTTCACTGCACTTCATTTGTAGAAAGTATATCCTTCACCAAGGCTCATTAGAAATAGAGGAAGGCAAACTCCCAAATTCTATATCTCCTGCAGCACCACACATATGGAATGGAATGGAATACTTTATTGTCACATGTGACAAGGCACCGTGTTGGAGTAACTCAAGTGGACTCGAGTAAACTCAATTTACTCATGTGGAGTAAACGTACACATTGACAGGGGCATATAAAATCTTTAACCTGAAGGTAGCTACTGTAAGTCTAATGACTGAATCTGAATCTATAGGATCCCGACACAAACATTACCCATCCATGTCCTCCAGGGATCCATGGCCTGCTGAGTTACTCCAGCACTTTTGTGTGCTACTCGAGATTCCAGTATCTACAGTTCCCTGTGTCTAAGTGCAAATTTAACTGGATGTAAGCATTAAATAGATCAAGCTCACTAAAATACCAAAAACCCTGCTGTTCTGCAATTACATTTCATGGGGTGGGCCGTGAATGTCACTCAATGTCAGTAGTTCTGTTTAAGTAATCATCTAATTTACTTCCCCTGGCAATCACAAGCAAGGTGTTGATGTTCAGCCCTCTTATGCAGTTATGCAGCTTCTCTTCCACCTTTGGCTCTAGAGCAGAGGAAACCAGTCTTGGGCAACAACGAAATTACCGTACCAAATTATCTGGACCTCGGGTGCCGTCTGCATGGACATTGCACATTGTCTCTGTCAGCATGTGGGTTTTGATCCAAAACATTGTCTGTCCATTCCCTCCACAGATACTGCCTGACCCGCTGCACTCCTCCAGTACTTTTTTAGCTCGAGGCCTCTGTTTTGCCATTATTTTTCCTGCATCACAACTGTTTGTTCATCTTGTTGTTTGTGAGGATTGCGAGGATATACATACATTGGTTGACAATTTCCCACATCATAACTCAATTGTTAAAGCACTTAATTGGTTGTGAAGTTCTATAAGACACACAGAAGTGTAAAAAGTACATCGTATGCCAGTTTTTTCTTTCTTTCTTTAGTTGCCCGACAGGATCAAGCGAAAAGGAAGGCAAAGAAAAAGTCCCGGACGCGAAGACATCCCAACAATCCTACAGTAGTCCAACAAGGGGATCGTAGGATCCATTTGATGAGACCAGGCCGTGTAACAGAACCATGCAGTAAGTTGAAGATGAAAGACTTAATATGGCAGGCACCTGAGATTTGTGACTTTAAAACTAGTGCACAAATGCTTAAATCAGTTCCATAAAGAAAATGGGTGTTCACCTCTCCTCTTGTCCAGCTTTCCTCCCCCGCCCCCACCCTTCACAATCAGTGTGAAGAAGTCCCAACCCAAGATGTTACCTATCCATGTTCTCTAGCGATGCTGCCTGATCTGCTGAGTTACTCCAGTGCTTTGTGCCCTTTTGGTATAAGGATGTTGCTAGGTCTATAGGTTCTGAGCTGTAGTGAAAAGTTGAGCAGGCTTGGACTTCATTCCTTGGAGCACAAGAATTCCAGAGATTATCTTATAGAGGTGTATAAAATGAAGGAAATAGTCAGGGTGAATGCACAGGATATTTTGCTAGGGTAGGAAAATCAAGAGCCGGATGGACATACTGTAGGTTTCAGGTTAGAGGGGATAGATTTCATCTTGTGTATGTTGACTAAATTGGTATTCTGGTTTCGACCAATCTACATGCATTTTGCCCAATAGCTGCCACTATTAGCCCCAGCTAGCAGTCCAAATGTCTTTTAAAGTCATAATTACATCTGATTCTAGAGCATAATCTGGCAAAGGGACATAACTTAAAAGTAGATCTTAAACTGACTGACCTGTAGTTACTGGGAATGTCGAGTACACCTCCCAACACACTAGTATCCCCATGTCTTCTAGGAAAGATTGCACCCATCTTCAACTCAATTCCCTTAACATATGGATATAAACATGCAATTAGATCATATCAGCCCAGTTAGGCAATACAAAATCATTCAAAATTGTAAATGTTTGGACACAGAATGGAACCAGAAACACAAGTGTCAGCTGGAGAGATATATATTTAGTAGATAAATAGTTATCTTTGGACTAAAATACTGAGCAATGTAGATCCCCAGTAAAACCACTGAATCATAAAAAATATCCATGAGAATAACTGAAGCTATTCTTGTTTTGTCTCCTAGTGGCAAAAACCCTGGTACATAACCTCTGGAAGAAAAGGATCGCAACAGAACCATCGTGGCCAACACCAATGGCTTCATTGCTGCCGAAGGAAAGAAATATGGCAATCGCACATCGTTAGTTCAATTTATAAATAATGATGAGAGTTTGATTTGGGAAGTTGGACTCATACTGTAATGTTGGTGACATGCAATCCAATAACATTCTTCTACATTTGCTTGCATCTCACCGGCATTACAGACCATCGCCATGCACCAATAGACTGTTATTGCATTTTTACATTCTCCCACAACTGCTAGTTTCAAACTTTGTCACTTCCAGTCGGCATCGCCTTACATCTATCTACTTGTTAACTCATTAATCAATACCCTTTCAAACTAGGTTCAACCTGGTTAATGATTCAGAATGGGAAAAGAAATTGAAAAAGAGAAATTGCAGAACTTTGTATCATTAATCAGTTTCACTTCAATATCAGAATTTGTAGAAAAAAAGTGTTTAAAAATTGATTGATAATCCACTATATGATTTAGAATCCCAATCATTTGGCATCTGGTTTACTGGGATCCCATTTCCCACACTTCCTTAAACTCAACAGGCCCCTATTTCCCGCACTCTTTAAACAATTTAGACCATTAGTTCTGAAAAAAAGGGTCCCAACTCAAAATGCCCCCCTGCCACTCTCTCCCCAGAAGGCTGCCCGACCCTGTGGTTGAGAAGATTGGAGCAAGTGAACTGTTTCTTCTTCGGATACACATCCTGACTGAATTAAAAGCAGAAACTGCAGGTGATATTCTGCAAGCAAAATCAGTGGGCTCCGATTTTTCCTTAAGGATGCAAGGCTAGACGTGGAGTTTAACTGTGGTCTTATTTAAGGAAAATGCACATTTATATGTCGGGTAAATGGTGCCAGTTAGGGGAGGGGGTTGCGAGAACCACAGCATGAGCTGACAGTTTCTGCTCATAATGACCCTCTTCTTTACTCCTGGTCCAAAAGGCACGAGAGTTGGTAGGGTTACTGCAAGTGTGAAGGTGAGTGTTGGTAGGGAGATTTGTTAGTGGAATGTGGGGAGAACAGGTTCGTGACTGAAATATTGCTCTGTGAACTGTGCCATAGAGATGTCCTTCTCCACTGCCTCATCTTTTCCAGAAGACCTACCGCCATCTCCACAAGAAAACCGGGGATGATCAATAAATACACATATCAGCAATAATTATCAGAGAGTGGTCAATGCAGGAAAAGAGGCCCCTCCGCCCATTGAATCTGTACTAGTTATATGTAGGAACAATCTATTTACCCCCATAACCCTGCAAATTCACCAGATACTTATCCAGCTCCCTATTGAACATTATATCATAGTTAAAAAGTATGCGTTCTATATTAAGGGATATATTGTTAAATACAAGATTATTTTAGAGAACCTAAGATTTATAACTTCAAAATCTTGCAACAAAATGGTGCAGCCATTAGCACTGCACACTAATGTCCAGCATGCTCATTGTAAACATGCTCTATTGTATTTCTTTAATGTTCAAGATTTAATCTCCTTTATTTTTTCTCAATATAGAGAAGAAAGTAGAAGCAGAGCAGCGCGGTGAGTAATGGAAGTCAAAATATATATGTATTTTCACCTTTGTAACGTCCGGTAGCACACTGTTTCCGTTTAGTCACGGCATTGTACAGCACAGAAACAGGCCCTTGTCCATGCAAACCGAAGTGCCTATCTGAGCTGGTCCCAAATGCCTGCGTTTGGACCAAAACCCATCCTAATTATTTTCCATCCACGTACTAACCTAAATTTTATGTTATAATTGGTCCCACCTCTACCATTCGCACAGGCAGCTCATCCTACATACCCACCATCCTCTGTGCGATAAAGTCCACTTTAAATCTTTCCCATCAAATACATGCCCACTGGCTTTAGAGTCCCCTATTCTGGGAAAAAGACTATGACTGCTCACCTTGTCAATGCCCCTCATGTTTTTATAAATCTATCAGATCATCCCTCAGCTTCTCGTTCTCCAGTGAAAACACTTCCGGACTATCCATCTTCTCCATGCAGCCCAAGTCCTCCAGTTCCAGTAACATCCCTGTGAATCTTTCCTACCACCTCTTCAGTTCAGTGACATCTTATAACTAGGTGACCTGAAGTACACATAAGAAGATAGACAAAAAATGCTGGAGAAACTCAGCGGGTGAGGTGGCATCTATGGAGAGAAGGAATAGGCGGCATTTTGGGTCGAGACCCTTCTTCAGACTGAAGTCGGTGGGGGGGGTGGTAAAAGAAAGGAAGAGGCGGAGACAGTAGGCTGTGGGAGAGCTGGGAAGGGGGAGGAGAAGGAGGGAGAAAGCAAGGACTATCTTAAATTAGAGAAGTCAATGTTCATACCGCTGGGGTGTGAACTACCAAAGCGAAATATGAGGATCAGTTCCTCCAATATGAGGTGCTGTTCCTCCACTTTGCGCTGGGCCTCACTCTGGCAATGGAGGAGGCCCAGTACAGAAAGGTCAGATTGGGAATGGGAGGGGGAAATTGCTGAGCAACCGGGAGATCAGGTTCGATAGTGCAACAGGTAGTGCACTAACAGGTGAACCTCTGCCTCACCTGGAAAGACTGATTTGGTCCTTGGATGGATTCGAGGGGGGGAGGTAAAGCGACAAGTGTAGCATTTCCTGGGACAAATTGACCAGGGAGAATGGTTCATTATTGGCTGAGGGGAAGGTGATAAGGAGGCATACAATCAGTAAAATTAATCAGGACAGTGAAACTAATCGGAGAATTATGCTGGTGGAGGGACGGGGAGAAAGGGGAATGCAAGGGTTACTTGAAGTAGGAGAAATCAAAATTCATACCGCTGGGGTGTACGCTGCCCAAGCAAAATACGAGGTGCTGTTCCTCCAGTATGTTTCAGGCCTCACTCTCTGACAGTGGCGGAGGCCTAGGAAAGAAAGGTCAATGTGGGAATGGGAGGAGGAGTTAAAGTGTTTGGTAACTGGGAGATCGCGCAGGCCTAGGCAGACTGAGGGGAGGGAGGTGCTCAGCGAAAGGAAATACACACTCGTTTTTATCTGATGACACTAAGGAGCCCCTCTCACTTTAAAGCCGTCCTCCAGTCAGGATTATTTTGATCCCTTTCCAAAACCACTAAAGTTTTACCGAGTTATGATTGCTATGCCCAAAGTATTCACACACGGCCGCTTACTTTGTCCACTCGGCTGATTTCATTCCCTGAAATTAGGTCTTTTGCATTCCCATCCCAAGAAGAACTATTAGCAAACTGGCACAAAAAATTATTCCGCAGCATCTGAGATAAATACCTTTTGGAGTAATTGATAGAAACAGTTAAGAACAAATTTATATCAGAGAGAATTTAAATTTATTTGATGTATAAAATTTAACAAATATATCCTTTCCATTAACAGAAGAATTAAGAAATCGTGCTGGTAAGAGAAAGAAGATATTGGCATATTTATATATTCTTCCCAGCTCTCCCCTCCCCTTCCCGATTTAAGATGGTGACTAAATGCCTTTTAAAGGTATTTAGAACAAATAAATATGTTCAAAAATGAATGTAAAGCATAAAATAGTAGGAATAGACTATGCAGCACTTCAACCCTGATACACCATTCAATATCTAATTGGAACAAACAACAGTGGTAGAAAAAGGGATGAGGTTCTGCAGAGTGAAGGTAGGGAGTTAGGAAAGAGGTTAAATGGCAGGAAATGGAGTAATCTCTGGATTGTTCCCACTGCCCCTCCTAGTGAGGGCAGGAATAGAAGAACCAGCCGGATGAATGTGTGGTTGAGGAGTTGGTGCAGGGGGCAAGGATTCGGGCTCTCAAATCATCGGGGCAAAAATGACCTCCACAAGAGGGATGGGTTGCTCCCGAAATGGGGGAGTGGGGGGGGGGGAATCAATTATCCTTTGGAGGAAGATTTGCTGGTGCTACTTTGGAGAGGATTTTAACTTGGTTTGCAGGTGGAAGTAGATCCCAGTGTAGAAAAAAGAGATGATTTTGAGGGCAAATACTCTATTCAAAGAGAGCACAATAAGCTGACAGGAAAGCAGGTTCACAGCAAAGAGAGAGGAAAGACCAGTGATTTAAATGGCATTAAATGCATTTCAATCCTAGAGGCTTAACAGGGAAGGCAGACAAACTCAGGGCATGGATTGGTTTGGGGAACTGAGATATTATAGCCATAACAGGCACATGGCTGAGAGAAGGGCAGGACTGTACACACAAGGAAATGTAGATGCTGGAATCTTGTAGAAAATAAAGTGCTGGAGTATTTCAGCAGGTCAGGCGGCATCCCGGGAAGAAAGCTGGAAGGTGGGGCCCAGACTAAGCCCGGAAAGTCTTCCTCTTCTTGCGAACGAAACATAAACCAAAGGAATAGTTAGATCTC
Organism: Okamejei kenojei; assembly: GCA_035221665.1. Taxonomy (NCBI): domain Eukaryota; kingdom Metazoa; phylum Chordata; class Chondrichthyes; order Rajiformes; family Rajidae; genus Okamejei; species Okamejei kenojei. The sequence continues at coordinate 3,845,235 of CM069132.1, read as the reverse complement.
AAGCCGGGTGTTGAGCAGCCAGTTTGTTGTCTCTGCGTCAATGTCTGCCAGGCACAGAGCTCCATTTGGTGGGTGGTAGAGCGGGCTCCCAGAGATGACACGGTTGGCCGTCTGGTGTTCTGAAAGCCCGGAAAGCGATAATTGAATATAGGTATGACAGCAACACTTCTAATAAGTATATCTTTGTATTATTCAACAGCAATGCTGATGGCAGAACAGCAACAATTGCTTCAAAACCGTAAGCTATCAGATGAAAAGCATTTTATCTGTAATATTATGTACACTACTTTTTGTAAGGGTGACAATAAAGTCATTTCCTCAGTGTAGCTCAGGTAAGATGATATTTGGATGTAATAAAATGGCAGGTGTTTTAGAATATCATAGAAAATAGATACAGAACACAGTTCAGCAGTGACAGGCCCTTCATCCTAAAGTGTGTGCTGACCATGATGCAAGCTAATGTGTAAGAATGAACTGCAGGTGCCGGATTAAGTCGAAGGTAGACACAAAATGCTGAGGTAACTCAGCGGGACAGGCAGCATCTCTGGTGAGAAGGAATGGGTGGCAGTTAGAGTTGAGACCATTCTTCAGATTGATATCAGCGGGAGGGGGCGGGACAAAGATAGAATGTAGTCGGAGACAGTAAGACTGGTTGGAGAACTGGGAAGGGGAAGGTGATAGAAAATTTATGATGCAAGCTAAACTAACTGCCAGGCACCCACCACCCTCTGTGTAAAAAAAAGCTTGCCACCCTCGTTTAAACATTTCCCTTCTCACGTTTAGATCCTCTCTAGTTTTTTCTTTTGGGGGAAAAGGATTTGACTACCTTATCTAAGCCTTTCAATTTTATATCAGTTTGCCCTTCAGTCTCTGAAGCTCAGAGAATATGTTATTAATATAATTTCATTCAATCATAGTGATCTTTGGCACATTATTCAGACCATTATGTCCATTGTGCTTGAGAAAGAGTTGCCCACTTACTTGCTTTTTGCAGTTCTTGAACCCAAGCCTTTTAGTTTACAATGCTTCAAGTACATTGAAAGCATAGAACCATTGACAATGCTCTACCATCTGCACAGTAACGCAGCTGGTAGAGCTGCTGCCTCACAGCACCAGAGACCTGTGTTCGAACTTCACCTCATGTCAAGTTTCCACGTTCTCCCTTTGATCACGAGTTACCTCCAGGTGCTCCAGTTTCCTCCCACATCCCAAAGCCGCGTGTGCTTGCAGGTTAATTGGACTCTCTAAATTGTCCCTAGTGTGTAAGGAGTTGATGAGAAAGTGGGATAACATAGAAGAGCTAGTGTGAACAGGTGATTAATGGTCAGCTTGGGCTGAGGGTCCATTTTCCATGCTGGATCTTTCAATCAATCTATTACGGGATCAATCCGTCAATTAAATCAACAAGCCCTTTGGCCTTCCATGTCTGCACTGCCTATGATACAAGTTAAAGAAACCCCATCTGCCTGTATATAGTCCACATCCCGACGTATCTAAATAGTTATTCTATGAATGCTGTGAATATATATTACTTCACTGCTCCCTCAGTCATTGAGCTCCATACCCGAAACATGTGAATGAAAAGCACTCTCCACAATTCCCCTCTAATCCTTACAAGAGTTACCTTCAATTCTATGTCCTCTGGAGATTGACCTCAACACTGTTTTTGCATCTGTGACATTGAACTGTTTCAGATTTTGTTGTAGAGTGAAACAGCAGGGAAACAACAATTTGCCCCTGCCGCCCATGATGCTCCAACTAAGTTGGTCCCATTGCGCATGTTGGGTCAATATCCCTCGAAATCCTTCTTATTCATGTACCTGTCAAAATGTCTTTTAAGTATGGCCACTGCACCTACCTCAACTGCTTCCTCTTGCAGCTTGTTCCATATACGCATTTCCCTATATCAACCTATATCAACTCCATAAGCCTATATTCTCTAGTTTTAGGCTCCCACTCTTTAGCTCTGTATGCCCTTCGTGATTTTATATATCTCTATAAACTCTCAGCCTCCTGTTCTGCAGACTGAAGAAACTGCAGTTGGTAGAATTTTGAACAAAATACAAAATGCTGGAGGAATTTAGCAGGTCAGGCAGCATGCGTGGAGAGAAATGTACAGGCATTGATTTTGAGTCGGGATCCTTCTTCAGACTGGGAAGGAAGAAAGCTCCTGATCCTGGAAACAAATCATCTGTCCATTCGCTCCACACATGCTGCCTGACCCATTGAGTTCCTCCATCACTTTGTGTTTTATACTATATTCTGCACTCTTTTTGTTTCCTTTCTCTTTGCACTACCTGTTGCTCTTGTGCATGATTCTGCACTCCTCCAACTCTATTTGCCACCTCCAAATGCCCCCTTCCCCCATTCCAAAGGGAGGGATAAAAATTCCAAGTGCTCTGAAGATTTTAAATATTAGACTTCATTTTGGGCAGCTTCTCTATCAGTGAAAATCAGATTTGAAGAGCGGCATTTAAAAAATACTTTGTCAATGGTTATTTAGTAAATGTTGTAACTTTAAACACTGTTTATTTTCAGTACCCATTGAGCATATACCATCTGAATTCTTGGAAGGTGCAAAAGCAGCAGAACTTTGTAAGTGTTGCAAGAAATTGATATCAACCATATTTTCACACTTTACGGATTTGGCATGGGTGTCATTGTGGCACTCTGGATCCAGGGTTGAGTTGGGATTATAAACTCTCCTTACCTTCTCAGAAGATCCCCTTAGCTTAGAGGATGAATTGCTTCCAATCAATTTCCTCTGTGTTTCAATGTAGGAACCACAGGTTCTTCCACTCTTTGGGTAGGAAGTGGCCGAAGGAACAGATAATTGGGTGGTTGTTGGTGAGGCGGTTGGTTATGTCCGTTGCTTATGCAGGGCTTCTGTGCCCTGCTGAGGCATGATCTTGATGTTCTCAGTATCTTCTCCAATGTTTCCTCTCCACTTCGAACAGTCACGGGCCACGATTCCCAGACAGCAGGGGAAATGTTCCACTTTAAGGATGGTATGAGTGCACCTTTGAAACTAGTAGTTCATGTGGAGGCACGACGTGCACTTTAGGCTCAGTTATGTTTCGACATGAAAGACTTAGCTTCTATTATGGGAGAGAGTCTCAATTGCAGATGGCCCACCAACCTGATGCCCTCATATCTTAATAAATACTGGATTTAATTTGCGCAACAATGTTTATCAATGCAAAATAGCTGTACAAGTAATAGAGTATAGGCAAACCATAAAGTATTTCCAGTCTGAGAGTAGTGCTCACCATGGCCATATCTGATGTAAGCATGTGAAACTCAAAAACAAATGAGTTTTTATGCTCCAAATCCAATTTGTTCGCAGATACCATCTTGTTTTCTAATGTTCAAGCCTTGAATTTGTTCATTCTCCTCAGGTCCTCTACCAGAACCCAGCCCCGCAAGGGGAACAAGGCCACCAAGACCATCAAGGGGACCCACAACAGTTGCAAGTAAGTCGAAAAAGTTAAAAAAACTTCAGTTAACTATTGAACTTTCCATAACTGACACATTGTGTTGAATTTCCAATCTTTTCCTTAAATTTTCAAATACATTTTGAATTGTGATGATCCTGTAGAGATAGACTCATAGAGCACGGAAACTGTACATGCTGACCAAGGTGCCCATTAAGCTAATCCCATTTCCCGTGTATGATCTCTAAACTTGGGTGGCACAATGGTGCAGCTGTTAGAGCCGCAATCTCACAAGACCAGAGACCTGGTTCAATCCCAACCTCAGGTGCTGTCAGTGTGGAGTTTGCACATTCTTCCTGGGACGATGGGGGTTTCCTCTAGGTGCTCTGGTTTCCTCCACAACTCAACAGTGTGCATGTTTGTAGTTTAATTGGCCTCTGTGAATAGCCCAGAGTGTGAGTGGATGAGATTGGGGCAAACCATCAATGTGGACTCAGTGAGCTGAAAGGCCTGTTTTCATACTGTATCTATAAACCCAAAAACACGAATATCTTTCCTATCTATCCACCTGTCCAAATGTCTTTTGGGAATGTAACTTGAAAAATTCCTTCATTTTCTAAACCATCCAGGCATTCAGCTCAGGTTTAAACCTCTTGTGTAACAAAGAACTGCAGGTGCTGGTAAAATTGAAGTAGGAGTAACTCAGCGGGTGAGGCAGCATCTACAGAGAGAAGGAATAGGCGACGTTTCGGGTCTAGACCCTTCTTCAGACTCTTATTAAACCTCTTATTTTGAACAAATTCCATCGGATACTTTTAAATCTAGGTTTAAGTTTATTATTAACAATTATTATTTGCATTGTCCTATCTGGGACACATGACAATAAATTCTCTTGACTTGACAATTAGGTTTAGGTTTCTTATTGTCACCGAGGTAACGTGAAAACCTTTGTTTTGCATTCTATCCAAACAACAAAGATATACTATACATAAATACAACTTAGTCAAACTTCAAGTACAACAGATATAGAGCAGTGGAAAAGATACAGATGCACAATATAGTTAGTATTATAGCACATCATTGACAAATTGGGGATTGTGTTGACCTGAACCATTTAATTACTGTATATTGATGGAATTAATTTGTTTTTTAGCTGCAAGAAGACCACTTACCAAAGGGACAAGAAGGTCATCCAGATCAGACGCCACACGTAAGTGAAAAAGCTTCCGTTACTATAAATCTTTAAGTACAGTGACACTGTGCATCAAATTTCTTCTCTTCCTTAAAATTTATGTTCAAATACTGTACATTTTAAATTTCCTTCTGGGAATCATTTAGAGTCATAGACTTATGGAGTCATGCAGTGTGGAATTAAGGGACTCATCCATGCCAACCAAAATGCCCCATCTAAGCTAGTTCCACAATCCGCATCACTCAAATTCTTTCCCATCCATGACCCTCTACAAATGGCTTTTAAATAGTTATTGAACATATCTCAACCACTACCTCTATCTAAGCTAGTCCCACAATCCACATCACTCAAATTCTTTCCCATCCATCACCCTCTACAAATGCCCTTTAAATAGTTATTGAACATATCTTAACCACTTCCTCTGGCAACTCGTTCCATACACCCACCACTCTCGGCAAAAAGCAAGATAGTCTATTCCATGAAAGGACTGCTGATGTGATTATTCATTCAGGCATAGATGGGGTGAATTACTTTTGCCCCTGGGTAGGGGAATTAAGAACTAGGGAGCGTAGGTTTAAGGTGAGAGGGGAAGATATAATAGGAACCTGAGGGGCAACATTTTACTATTTTCATTCTTCATCAAGTAACCTTTTGAAGACATGGAATCATAGAAAATAGTAAGATTAAACGAGAACTTACCAAGTTCGAAGGTTGATCTTTATTTTATGAGGAGTTGCGGTGAGGGATTTCGTGAAGACCCCGCCAGCACGCATGCGCGGCATCCTTCAAAGCAGCGGTGTGGAATCACAGAATGCACCATGACTGAAAATAGTAAGATGAAGAACGTAGAACTTCCCAGTTGACCTTATGATAGAGGGTGGGAGCGCAGGGCACGAAATCCCTCACCGCGACTCCTCATAAAATAAAGATTCTTCGAACTTGGTAAGTTCTCGTTTAATCTTAGTATTTTACTTCGGAGTCACGTGAGTGCCCTGGACATCGTCCATGCTATCACATTGCCGCAATACTGATGGAGGAAGGTAGTTAATGCATTCCAGACTGAACAGGCTGAAAAATAATGCTCAGTCATTAACACAAATAAAAACAATCAAAAAACTCCTAATTCGGGGACAATTCATTGACGGAGCGGCTCCCAGCATGGCTTCCGCGAACGTCGCTGGGCCAACCAGCGGCTATTGTAGGACCGCTGGAAAGTTGCTTCACTGGCCCAGCCCGCAGTGGCGAGGATGTGGTCCATGGGCACCTCCATGGCCCTCGCTGGTGATGTGGATGCAGCCCTGGGAGAGTGAGATTTAAAACAAAAGTGTTAGTACCAATTCCTGCTGTACCCAACACCGTCCTGATGCACCTTACGATAGTCTGCACAGTCACCCGGTGATGTGGAGAGTTGTGGCTGACGAGGAGCCCCTGCTCCATCTTCCGGATGGCTCCTGTAGTGCGGATGTAGAGGCGGAGATGGGTGACTATGCAGAGGGTGGCATCAGTGGGGTGCGCCCGAAACTCCAACTGCAGCCCACGATCCCCAGGTCTGTGCTGCTTCAATTGGTCCTGGACAAAGAATTCACCTTTGTAGGATTGGAGACCATGCTATCCAGCCGCAGCTTTTGTAATGCCTAGACTTGTTGAACTGTAGGCAGTGCCGTCAGCATCACCACTTTGAAGGTGAGCTTATTGAGTGGGAAGTCTGTCATAGGAGACCAGCTCCTCGGTAGGGTCAGAACGATCCCTACGTCCCAGATGATGTTGTATCTGGGCCATGGAGGGTTGGTGTTAAACACTCCCCTCATGAATTTAGACACCAGGTGGATGGAGCCTATACCGATGTCTAGGTATGAGGTCAATGCACTCCTGGCGCTGTTGATGGCACTGGAGCTAAGGCCCACATCATAATGAAGGCCCGCTAGGATTCCAGGACATCAGGGATCGTTGCCGTGTTGTAGGTCGTGTTGGTACAGGAGTGGAATGTCTCCCACTTCCTGACCTGGGTGAGGCACTGCCTCCTGGTTGATGCTTGGCAAGACGCTGAGATGAGGTCCATGGCTCTTGGTGATATGCCGGCCTCGATGAACGGTCTCTTTAGAGCCTGCAGGCCAACATGTTTAGGTGACCAAGGCACAGGTGACTGTCCCCCGTAATGGGTTTAGTAATCAATGTGGGATTTTCACCAAACTGAATCCATGGATGTTGCAAGATTTGGAGGGCCATCAGGTACCATGGCTGAGTAGGCCAGTCGGGTATGATCAAATGCCAGTTGCAGAATCCATTTGAATTTTCTGCAATACCCAACTGATGAGGCTGAATGGGGGAAATACGGAGTAATCCATTCCCCCCCAATGGAGAGAAAAACATCCATAGCTCCCTCAGGGTCTGGGTCCCAAGACACATACGGTGGTATCTGATGGTTCAACCTGGACGTAAAGAGGTCAATATCTGGCGTGCCAAAGAGAGCTATAATTTCAGCAAATTTGGGGAATTCTACATCTACTCGATGTTATCAATGAACACTCATGACCTGGTGTCCCTCACCGTAGTGAACTCCCGGGTAAATAGGTCGCTGTGATCCAAGTATTTCTCTTAATGCACCAGTCCAGATTGTACTTTCCAATTCGTCCCAAGATAACGACCTGATACCACCCTTATGAAAGATGTGCCACCACCGTAGTGTTGTCTGTTTGGAGGTGGACATATAAGTGCCGTGAATTAGGACAGTAAGCCCGCAGTCCCTGGAAAAACCCCTAACATCTCCAGATGAGTTATCCCTGTTGTCTGGAGGAGGGGCAGAGACTCGTGAGGGTCCCATCTGCCACCACAACCGGACACAGTGTCAGTTGTAGCCCAACCTTGTGCGCTTGCGTCAGTCTGTAGCACGACGGATGGGTTGCTAACAATGATGTGCCTGTGACACTCGCTAATAATGTAAATCCACCATTGTAGCTCAACTCTAGCCGAATTTGGCAACCGTATTGGTCTATCAAAGTCCCCAGCATTTGCTTGTAATGCTGCTTCCTTACTCTTTGTAATTTTTTGTAATGTAACGGTTCGAATTTGCACAGCTGAAACTGTAGGTACCAGGTTCCCAATTTCTTTTGCCATTTGTCGGATAGTCGGTACCCTGGCGCAAGCAAGGCTGTAGCACGCTTCTTGTATGTCTAAAGCTGTATAGGTCGGGATTGTGATCATCAGTAAATTTGTGTCAATGGTGAACCCAGGTAATCCATAACTTGAGAGGGGTTCAGGGTGGATTTGTCTGGATGGGTTACAAACCCTAACGTCTCGAATAAATATTTTGGTCGCTGGAACGGCCAGCGTAGCCAATTGGTGGGTCTGTCCCACGCTAAGGATATCGTCTAAATATTTCATGACGATAGAATTGTTATTGGATGAGTGCCAATATGGTTTTTACTAATTTGGTAAATAGTCTGGGCTGTGGGTAACCCATTGGGTAAAGCTTTGTATTGCCCCAACTGTCCCTTCCTGACAAAGTTCAGGATTTCCTGTGAGATTTTGTGATGGGGACTGTATAGGATGCATCTTTTAAATTGATGCAAACCATAAAGCACCCCGTATAGGTAGCTGCTCAGCTGTTTCGAAGGTAACCATGTGAAGATGGGATACGGTAGAGAAAAATGTTCAACAGGGTTAGGTCTTTGATAATCCGACTCCTCCCCATCTTTTTTGGTTTTCGTAAAGATGTTCGACACTAACTCAAGGGTTCGTGTGTCGTTCTGCCAATCACCCCTTTTGCTGCCAGCCGTAAGATTTCAGCATGTCTCTCCTTTATCTCAATCTGAGCGAGCGTAAAATCCGCCGAGGTTCATGCTGTGCAGGGGGGGAAGTTTACCATCAATAATGCTGTGACATAACCGTGAACACTTAGTGGGATAACGTGGCTGTGGTGATTGCACCCAAGCACCACAAAATGCTCCCAACCGACCCCCGACTAGTGCGGGTAGAAGTGCTACTGCCTTAGAGGAACCTGACCCCTTACCTCCATAGTTAACGATGGTCTTGGCGTTTTGGGGGAATGTTGCGGTGTGTCCCCTCATCTGATATGGGTGAACTTTGGCCGGTGGAGATTTCATAAAGCCCTCGGGCTTGGTCACCTCGTCGAGTTTTGTGACTTGCTTGGAGAAATCTTCCCCAAACAGCTGATGAGGTGGTGGAGTGGTGGAGGAACGGCACAACCCTGCAAATTACGGGTTGAGTGTCGGCCAGATGGAGCTCTTACGAAGGCAGTTAATTTTTTGAACTGCGCATTGCAGAGAAGTGCCAGGGCATCCTGCGGCTCACTGTGCACACTTAATGTGATGCAGTTGTCGAGCGGTTTGAATGCGTCCATGGTGTCAGTGACTCCCTGACCCAGGGACTGGTGTGTGGGCAGATAGTCAATGGTTCCCGGCAGTTTGGGGTGCAGCGGCTCCCCATTGTGGGTAGCTGTGGCAATTTTACCCCCCCCCCCCCCCCCCATGACATCCAGTAGGTCCGCACCTAGGACTGGCTCTGCGGCTTTAGGCATCCCTGGTTCGTCATCGTAGTCAGCATCCAGCAACCTCTGGTACGTCTGGCTGGAGAAGACGATATGCTGGGCGGTCTCCTGGCATGGCTTGTGGAGGCCCCCGTTCATTCCGGTCCATATCCCGTTGGACTAGTTGCTCCACCAAGAGCTCCAACCTGGCAATGCGACCGTCCCCGCTACTTGCAGCGGACTAGCCGACTTCCCCAGGCTCTGCAATTTCTCTGGGGCTTCTACCAGCGGACCACACCTCCATAAGGTGCTGACTAGCCGACTTCCCCAGGCTCTGCAATTTCTCTGGGGCTTCTACCAGTGGACCACACCTCCATAAGGTGCTGACTAGGGTCCGAAGGTAGGTTGTCGTGGGCTCCCGCTCCTGCAGGCCCATACGACTCCCGCACGGACTTTCCGCTAGTCGGCCTTCGAGCGGACTGTGGCGGTCCACCTGCCTGGTAGGAAGGCAGTGGAGATGAGTCGGCGCCGGTCCCCGGTACCTGGCTCCCCGAAGTCCGTGCAGGCTTACCTCCACTGTCGCCTATTTTGCGTGGAGGCGCATGGTCGGCAGCTGCCAGTGCTAAGCTTAACCGACCATCTACTGCTGCCACCAACGCCCTTGACCGCAGCCTGACAAGGTGTTATGCCGGCAGCACCTACTCCTGCAGGGCTGCTCGACACAGCAGTAGTCCTGCCAGACTGCCCTAAGGCAGATATCCCTGGCAGTTGTATGTGGCGGAGTGCGGCTGCTGGGTTCCCCTGTAGCGCAGCCGTTCCCCGGACCGGTCCCCCCTCGGGGTGAGGTCACTGGTGACGCGTAAGCTCCTTTCCACGTACCTGTATGTACACCCCCCCCCCCCCCCGCTTCCTGGGGATGGGGGCTCGAAGTCTGGGTCGGCAGGATCCAGCTCCGGTGCGGGAAGGCCTTCAGGTAGTAAGTCGGGCGCTGAAGTAACGGGAGCGCCCGACCTCCGCATTCTTCACCCCCGACCTTCCCAATGCTGCCGGTGGGTCGTGCAGCTCCGGGGGAAATTGGCCTCTGGCCTGTCAGTGACCCGCGGCTCTTGGGAAGGCTCCCTTCCTTCCCGTTCCTCCTGCAACCAACAAAGGTTAGTATACTTACTTTTGCCGGTCTGTTGTGAAGAAGCTGGTGGAGAGAGCGCACTCCACCCCCCAGCTTGTCGATGCAGATGCGCACGACGATATGTCGCGCATGCGTGCTGGCGGGGTCTTCACGAAGTCACTCACGTGACTCTGAAGTAAAATATACTGCTCAGGCTGATTTGTTCACTATTTTTTTACCAATAAAATGATGAGCTATCCAAACTAATCCCACTTTCCAGTACTATGCCAATAAGCCTGCAGATCTTGGGTCTTAAATATAGTGTAAGAGTGCTTCTGGTTTCCCTTCCTTGGGGTTCAAGTCCATTGTTGCTTGAAAGTGGCAACTCAGGTCAATAGAGTGGTGAAGATGCCACCTGGAATGCTAAGTTGGGACATCTTCTTGCAACTTTATAATACACTGTTTCGACAGCAGCTGTAGTATTGTGTGCAGTTCTGGTCACCACATCATAGCAGGAATATCGTTGCATTGGAGAAAATGATTCACCAGGGTATTGCCAGGAATGGAGGAATTTAATTATAGGGTATGTTTTCCCTGGAGCAAGGGAAGCTGAGGGATGATATGATAGGGGTATATGAAATTATAAGAGGTGTAGAAATTAGGATAGTCAGAATCTTTTCTCCTATGGTAGGGATATCAGAAACAAGACGGCATAGGTTCAAGTTTTCGAAGTTGAAGTTTTAGGGTTCTAAGCGTTAGGTTTTGTTTTTACATATAGAGTCATTGATATCTCAAGCATGGAGGAGGTGGCAGAGTCGGGTACAATCAATCCATTTATATAGTCATGGCATAGACATACACCGTCCTAATATGGGTAAATGGGATTAGTATAGACAAGCAAAAAGCTCAGCATGGATAAGTTGGGCCAAAGGGCCTGATTCTGTGCTGTACTTTATGACTATGAGTGTATAAGTGTCTAAATGTCCACAAATGGTTAGGAATGGTTTGGAGAGATATGGGTCAAACATGGGCACAGGGGACTAGCATAGATTGATCATCTTAGTCAACATGGACAAGAGGACCCAGAGGGCCTGTTTCCATGCTGTATCACTCTATGACTTTAAAAGTTGTTAGTTGAAACCATCCGTATGTCAGACCTTTTCAATAGCTTTATATATTTTTTCCTGTGGTCTCACATGAATAACTAAAATATCTTTTAACAGTTTCAGAACAAAAAGATAAAGAAGAACGGGCTAAGAAACGTAAGTGTAGTCACATCATTGCTATTAAAACAAATGGATAAAGAAGAGAGAACATTTGGCCAGTTTGCATGGTTGGTTTGTCTGCTGGATTGGGCTACATCCAAAACTCTGCAATTTCTTGCAAGGCAGTCCTCTGAAGTAGAGGCATTGATGTGGTTTATTGGCTGTAGCATCTATGTGGTTGGAGCAGGACAAAGTGGTACTTACAGCTAGGAGCTTGATGGTCTTGACTATCTGCACATCTGCATCATTGAGACAGACTAGAGTTATGCACTCCACCCGCTTCCCCAAGTTGATGGCCAGATCCTTCATTTTGCTAACAAGAAGGGAAAGGTTGTCTTGACACCATACCTCTCTATTTCATTCCTCCGACAGATTTCGCCCAGGTGCATATCTCACAGTTCATCCATGGTTTGTGGCTGGAGAACACTTGTATTGTCTTCATTGGCACGCGGTCCCCTACGCACTTATTGATGAAGTCTGTGGCAGCAGTGACATACCAATTTAGGTTGACTGCTGAGTCCTTGAATATAGACCAGTACACTGACTCAAAACAATAGACAATAGACAATAGGTGCAGGAGTAGGCCATTTGGCCCTTCGAGCCAGCACCGCCATTCAATGTGATCATAGCTGATCATCCCCAATCAGTACCTCGTTCCTGCCTTTTCCCCATATCCCTGACTCCTCTATCTAGCTCTCTTAAAAGTATCCAGAGAACTGGCCTCCACCACCCTCTGAGGCAGAGAATTCCACACTCAACTCCTTGTGAGAAAAAGTGTTTCCTCGTCTCCGTTCTAAATGGCTTACCCCTTATTCCTAAACGGTGGCCCCTGGTTCTGGATTTCCCCAACATAGGGAACATGTTTCCCGCCTCTAGCGGGTCCAAGCCCTTAATAATCTTATATGTTTCACGTAAGAGCTCATCTAATTCCTCAGACCAGCACTATGATGTTCTATACCGGATGATCCCGCTTCAGTCCCTGTTTGCAGGGAGTAGGAACACAGCCAGGTGGTCAGAGTTTCCAAATGGGGGTGAGGGGGTGGAAAGCAAGGTAACTTTGATTGTTATGTAGCAGTGATCGAGAGTGTTTGTGTTGATGGTATATTGGTAGAACACTCTTGAGGTTGACCTGATTGAAGACTCTGACTATGATAAACAAGGCCTTGGGGTACTTTGTTTCAAGGCGGTGGTGTATTACGTCTGCTCGGGGTAGGATGTAAATTGGAGTCAGGATAGCCGGTGTATTCCATTGGCAAGGAATTTGCTTCATTAGTATACATGTGCAAGTGAAGGGTCCCATTAAAAGATGGCTGTCCTGTGGTATGTGAGGTCTATTTACAATAGATTTTCAAATATTTAAGATGTCCTCTGCATTCTGGTTCCACGGGCACCATGTTCGAACTTTTCAACTTCAGGATTGGAACATAATTTTCTTTTCTGTCAACAGAGAGTTTGAAAGAAGAAGAACATCTTCTGAAAAAACGTAAGTTCTAGACTGAGATGGAAGTTTGCATCAAAGTTGTTGTATGTGCTGTTTCAAAGATTCTATTCAACACAAGGTCACAAGTAAACAGGAACAGGTGTAGGTCCCGCGAACTCTCAAGCCGGCCTCGTGATTCAATATAATGAACGTGCGGCAGGTAGAGTTGCTGCCTAACAGCGCCAGAACATGCGGCATGGCGCAGCGGTAGAGTTGCTGCCTAACAGCGCCGGAGACCCGGGTTCAATCCTGACTTGTGGAGCTGTCTGCAGGGAGATAGTGGGGGGAGCTTGTGTGTTCCCCCTGTGAATTCTGTGGGTTTTCTCTTGGTTTCCTTCCGCACTCCAAAGACGTTTGTAGTTAAATTGGCTTAGGTAAAATTGTAAATTGTCCCTAGTGTGTGTAGGATGGTGTTCGTGTGTGGGGATCGCTGGTCGGTGCAGACTCAGTGGGCCCAAGGGCCTGTTTCCATACTTTATCTTTCAAGTAAACTAAAAAATAATCATGGCTGATCTATTCTAACCACAATTCCTCTTCTGTGCCAGCTCACTATAACTCTCCAAAGATAGACACCGAAAGTTGGAGTAACTCAGTGGGACAGGCATCATCTCTGGAGAGAAGGAAGGGTGACATTTCGGGTCGAGACCCTTCTTCAGATTCTTAATTCTTCGATCTTTTAAATATTTTTCTATCTCCACATTAAATATATCTAATAATCTCCCTCCAATTTGGTTATTGAGTAGGTTAGGTTGGGTAAGGTGGAGGTGAAGCGTGACCTGGGTATCCTTGTACACCGGTCACTGAAAGTTGGCGTGCAGCTACAGCAGGCAGTGAAGAAAGCTAATGGAATGTTGACCTTCATAACAAGAGAATTTCAGTATAGGAGTAAAGAGGTTCTTCTGCAGTTGTATAGGGCTCTGGTAAGACATCTGGAGTATTGTGTACAGTTTTTGGTCTCCTAATTTGAGGAAGAACATTCTTGCGATTGAGGCAGTGCAGCGTAGGTTCACGAGATTGATCCCTGGGATGGTGGGACTGTCATATGAGGAAAGATTGAAAAGACTAGGCTTGTATTAACTAGAGTTTAGAAGGACGAGGGGGGATCTTATAGAAACATAAAATTATAACAGGACTGGACAAGCTAGATGCAGGAAAAATGTTCCCCATGTCTGGCGAGTCCAGAACCAGGGGACACAGTCTTAGAATATAGGGGAGGCCATTTAAGACTGAGGTGAGAAAAAACTTTTTCACCCAGAGAGTTGTGAATTTGTGGAATTCCCTGCCACAGAGGGTAGTGGAGGCCAAATCACTGGATGGATTTAAGAGAGTTAGATAGAGCTCTGGAGGCTAGTGGAATCAAGGGATATGGGGAGAAGGCAGGCACGGGTTATTGATTGGGGACGATCAGCCATGATCACAATGAATGGCGGTGCTGGCTCGAAGGGCCGAATGGCCTCCTCCTGCACCTATTTTCTATGTTTATATGAGTAGAGCTACCACTCTAAAAAAGGCTGTTATGTGGAAAAAAGCTGTTATGTCTGGCTGTGGGGGCTTTGACGGCTTTGAATGAGACTAAATGAGAAATGGTCAATAGTTGGGAAGACTTTTAAGCACTTTTTGAAATGGAAGGGAATCTTCTAACATGTCAAAATGTATTTTGTTGACCCATGTCTGTATATTCTTAATATCTCTGATGATTTTGAAGAAGATTGAAAGATGAACCATTTTTGCTAAGGGTAAAATCACCAATGAAATGGTTTAGGTACTCGTAAAACTGCAATTGTCAGTTGTCTTAGATCATTCCAAAAATGAAAGTCACATCAACATTATAGCTTCAACATAAACACAAAAGAGATGTTCCAAAAATCAATGGCAGAATATTCAATCTTTGAATAACATAATTTGCAATCGAAATCAAATCGTAATCTTTCGAAGGGACTACAGTTTGAAAATGATGTTATATGCATACTTTTTAAGTAATTTATCTTTATTTAATCTTTGTTTATTTAAGTATTTCTGTTTCATCCCAACAGTGACATCAAAACAGAAACAAGTTGTTGATATCGAAATGCGTAAGTCCTTAATGTTTAAACTGGATCTTAAATACTATTGAGATCTCTTAGCTCTAAACACATCAGTTTAATACTGTTGCTGGTACAGTACAATCCATCTCCCACAATTCGCTGCATATCCATGTGCCTATCAAAAGCCTCTTAAATTCTACTATTGTATTTGCTTCCACCAGCTCACTTGACAGCACATTCCATCGACCTATCAATCCCTAGAAAAAAAATTACCCTGCATATCTTCTTTAAACATTGCCCCTCTCACGTTAATGTTATGCCCTCCAGTCTTTGACATTTCCACCCAGACTACCCTCTCTATGCGTCTCATTATTTTATGAACTTCTATCAGGTTTCCCTTCACCTTAGACGCTCCAGAGAAAACTATTCAATGCCAAAAAGCAGGAATTAGGATTTAATTTAACAGCATATTAAATAGTGGGAATAGATTAGCTATTTTCTCGGCATGTAACATATAACATAGAACATTACAGCACAGAACCAGCCCTTCATTCTCTGCCTCAGAGGGCAGTGGAGACCGGTTCTCTGGATACTTTCAAGAGAGAGCTAGATATGGCTCTTAGAGTCAGGGGATATGGGAAGGCAGGAACGGGCTACTGATTGGGGATGATCAGCCATGATCACATTGAATGGCAGTGCTGGCTCGAAGGGCCGAATGGCCTACTCCTGCACTTATTGTCTATTGTCTATTCATCACATAGTGTTTCTGCTGAATATGATGCTAAATTAAATTAATCACCTCTGCCTGCACGTGATCCATAGTCCCCCATTCCCTGCATATCCAAGTGCCTATCTAAGTGCCTATTAAACCACTATTGTACCTGCTTCCACCACCACACCAGGCAGTGCATTCCAGTTTCCCACCACTCTCCATGGTTTCAAAGCTCTCAAATAACTTTGGCCAAACCTTATCTGAATTTAGTTTTGGATACGGCACATGGAAATGTTACAATGTGGATTACCCAAAATCGTACATAAACATTGGGGAATAAATTATATTGCCAAGAGTATAAATTTGTTCAGAGTACATACAACTGAACTGTGATCTACATAGAATTGGACAGCTCTTCAGCCCCACAATGCCTGTGATGAAGATCATGTCACGGTTAAACTACTTTAACATTTTAAAACAGCAAGATGCAGGAAATCTTTTTGTCATTACAAAGTACTTGATTTTCTTTTTGTCTTTCAACAGAAAAACTGAAGGAAGAAGAAGCAGCTCTTCTGAGGAATTGTAAGTTTCAGAATGGAACATGATCTTATTTGATAAGGCTTCAAGCAGTTCTTAAAGTTTACAGAGAACAGCCTAAAAAATAGAAATGCATAGTTCCTTATTTTATTGCAGAAAAGGTGTATTAAATTTGATTTTGTGCATGTGGTAATCACTCAGCACCACATTCTGGTAGAAATCAAGCTGATCGTAAAATTTCCAAGCACAATTCACTTCAGCATAGTTATTTCTTCCAATGATATTCGCAGACATAATGATGTTATCAAATGGTATGGCATTCATCACTGCATTACCAAAGCAAACTGGAACAAGATTGTTCCACCTGTGACTTTGTGTATGATTCTTCTTAAAGCAAAGGGCAAACTCCACAATATTTTCTACTAGAAACTACTTACAAGGTCCCAACCGGGACATGAATATGTTGGCATCTACATATTTGCGTATTTCACACACCATTGCTGATTCCCACTCTACATACTTGCAGGTAGGCATGGGCAGAGACGCAGGTGTAATCTCTGCAGAGATTAGTCAATGCATCACAATGTCTTGCAACCACTGTGGAATAGGACACAATGCATTAACAGTCAGCAGAGGGTGTGACCATAGGGAGGGTGTGACCATATCCCTACCCACCCATCAATGCAGCTTCCATAGAGTCTTTATGCTGTCTATCTTTAAGGTCCAATTTTGTAAAATTTTGTGCAACCATAATGCTGACACAATTGATCAACTAATCATCTTTTGAAGTTATGAGCGGAGGAGAAACGGGGGAATTTAGAATAATGCTTTTTACATCAACCTGCTAGTTGATTTTTTTCTACCACACAGTTGGTCCTCTCTGCTCATATCAACAATAGTTATTTATTTGTTTAACATAAAATACGTTTTGCTTTGATCTGTGCCAAATTTTAATCCAGCATTGTCTTCCCACAATAGTAGAGATTCAGCGTCAACAGGATGCAAGATGCAAGAGTAAGTGAACAGGGGTGCTTTAAATGTACTTGAGGAAATTAATCATAGAACCATTTATCTATTTGGTCAGAGTTATGAACAGCACTATTAAATTATCCCTTAACCTTCTCTCAGATTAGAGTCAAAGAACCATAGAGCATAGGTGTAGAGGTTTTTGTCTATGGTGTTTAGTGCCACTATTATATCCAATAGTTTTCCATCTACTCAACAAAGACAAAATCAACTTGTCATTAGCATTCTTCTGTTAAACGGGAAAGACTCAGCATTTGGTCCCATGGAACATCAACATAACCGTTTGGCCTGGAATATCCCTCGTTCTACCATGATTACCAAGTCAGGGCCTCAACCCTCGTTCACTCAGCACTGGAGTACACCAGGAGCTGACATAACAAGCGAGGTAGCAACCTGGCAAAATTGTAACACTGTACCTCATGTGCGGTAAACTATACATGCAACACACAATAGATAGCTGAGATGCATCCGCCGATGCATCAGATTAAGGTGATACAAGACTGCAGATGCTGGAAATCTGAGTGAAAAAGGATCCTGATGAACTCAAGTGCTGGAGGAATTCCAGCGGCAGTATCTGGGGAGGGAACGGCCAGGTGATATTTCGGGTCAGGACCCTCCTTCAGATGCATCTATCTGATGAAGTATCTCACTCAAAACGTCATCTGTCCATTTCCCTCCACAGAATCTGCCCAACCAGCTGAGGTCCTCAAGCACTTTGTGTTTTGGTCAAGCTTCCAGCAGCTGTGGTTCCTTGTGTCTCCAAGGGGAACTCAGCGGTTCAGGCAGCATCTGTGGAGGGAATGGACAGTTGATGTTTTACCCTGGGACACTTCTTCAGACTGATCCGTTCCAAATTGTTGTCTGTCCATTTCCCTCCACAGATGCTGCCTGACCCAATGAGTTTCATTAACAATTTGTGCTTTCAAGTTTTGAACCTGTTACCAACAAACAAACAAAAGCCATAATCAAAAAGGAAAAAAAAATGCTCATGCTGAAAACCTGACATAAACAGTCAACAATCTGACACAACAGTTTTGTTCCCCTTGTGGGAAGATAAAAATTATAACATTTAGAATGCAGGACTTTTCATCAAAACAAAAATTATAACTATATAACAATCTCCCACACGTCCTGCACTCAAATTCACTTGGACATTAACCTACCGTTTCTAGATCTCACCGTCTCCATCACAGGAGACAGACTATCGACTGACATCTGTTATAAACCCACTGACTCCCATAGCTATCAAGACTACACTTCTTCCCACCCTGCTTCCTGTAAAGGCTCTATCCCCTACTCAATCCCCTATCCCCAATTCCTCCGTCTATGCTGCGTCCAAAAGGTGCTCCATACCAGGGCATCTGAGATATGCTCATTCTTTAGGGAATGAGGGTTCCCTTCCATTGTTGATGTTTAGGGTCTCCTTGATATCCCGCAGCTCCGCTCTTGCTCCCCCTCCCCCCATTTGTAACAAGGACAGAATCCCCCTTGTCCTCACCTTCCATCCCATCAGCCATCGCATACAGCACATAATCCTCTGACATTTTCACCACCTCCAACGGAATCCCACTACTAGCCACATCTTCCCATCTCCACCCCTTTCCAATTTCCGCAGAGACCGTCCTCTCCGCAGCTCCCTGGTCAACTCGTCCCTTCCCACCCAAACCGTCCCCTCCCCCAGGTAGTCTCCCTGCAACCACAGGAGATGCAACACCTGTCCCTATACCTCTCCCCCTCGACTACATCCAGGGACCCCGACAGTCTTTTCAGGTGAGGCAGAGGTTCACTCACACCTCCTCCAACCTCATCTACTGTATCCGCTGTTCCAGGTGTGAACTCCTATATATCGGCGAGACCAAGCGCAGGCTCGGCAAAGGTTTCGCTGAACACCTCCGCCCAGTCCGCCTAAACCTACCTGATCTCCCAGTTGCTCAACACTTTAACTCCCCCTCCCATTCCCACACTGACCTTTCTGTCCTGGACCTCCTCCTTTGTCAGAGTGAGGCCCTGCGCAAATTGGAGGAACAGCACCTCATATTTCGCTTGGGCAGCTTACACCCCAGCGGTATGAACATTGACCTCTAACTTCAAGTAGCCTTTGCTTATCCTCTCTCTCCATCCCCTCCCCTCCCCCTTCCCAGTTCTCCAACCAGTCTTACTGTCTCTGACTACATTCTATCCCTGTACCGCCCACTCCCCTGACATCAGTCTGAAGAAGGGTCTCGACCCGAAACGTCACCCATTCCTTCTCTCCAGAGATGCTGCCTATCCCGCTCAGTTACTCCAGCATTTTGTGTCTACGATTTAACAATGCTCTTATTGCTAGTAGAACTAATTCATCAGTTAATGCAGTGTTGCTCAAATGAAATCTTTCTATTCAACAGGAAGGAAGGACATTTTCAAAAAGAGACCAGTGGAAAAACGCAAGTCCAAACTAAGATTTACTTGATATACTTTATAAAATGTTGACTCCCATGAAATTCAATCTAATGTTGTTTAACCTAAGCTATGAAATGCAACCAGACATTTCTGGTCACAGGCTAAAGCTCACATTTGTGCCTTGATAATAAGGTCACAGTTCATATTTTAACACCTTTCTCCACCTGGCTTATTGCCTTTCAAGATCTGTGTACCCAGGACTTGGAGATAATTCATCCTAGTTACAAAAATACTATTTAGTTCAAAAAATAAATTGCTGGAAGAACTGAGCAGGTCAAGCAGCATCTGTGGAGATGGTCGACATTTTGGGTTGAAAACGTGCACCAGGTCTGAGAGTATTTAACGAAAATAGCTATAGAGCTGTAGAGTCATAGAGTTGTACAGCACGGAAACAGGTCCTTTGATCCAACTTGATTGCGCTGGCTAAGTTGCTTACCGGAGCTCATCCCATTTGCCTGTGTATGACCTATATCCCTCTAAACTGTTTCTATCTTATGTGCCTAAATGTCTTATGCCCCTGTCTCACGGTGCGAGTTGACCCACGGGTGACCACGAGTGACAGACTCGTGGTTGTGCACGAGATCCCAAGTTGATGTTCAAGTGTTTGAACCGAGTTCCCACGGGTATGGTATTTTGCCGTTTACTGCGATGTTCCAAGTTCATCTCCAGAGTTAACCAAGTTCGTCTCCCGAGCTGACAACGTCTCCTGACGTACTCTTGAGCTGACAACTTCTCCTGAAAAGTGACACAGTGTTTCTAACGGGCCCTTCGGCCCACCAAGTCCGCGCCGACCAGCGACACTAGCACCATCCTACACTGGAGGGTCAATTTACATTTTTTGTTACATTTACATTTGTAGATTGGAACAGAGATGCTACACAGATATTTTAAGCTCTTGGGTGAAGTCGCACAGTGGGGCAGGGCTTTAGGCAGCATCTGTGGAGCGAAGGAAATATGCAACGTTTCGGGTCGAAACCCTTCTTCAGACCCGGCTATTTCCTTCGCTCCATAGATGCTGACTAAAGCCCTACCCCACTGTACGACTTCACCCAAGAGCTTAAAATCTCTGTGTAGCATCTCTGTTCCCATCTTCAAATTCCCATTTTGAAATAAAATAACGTTTTCGGCTTAAACATTTCGCAGCAGGATCGCGATTCGTCGATTCCCACACATTTTCAATCATCGATTCGGTGTAATTTTCACACCTGGTTGATGTAGTTTTTTTTACAGATACAGTACATCACAATTGCGAAATTTTTGTCGAAAGTTTTATTTCATTTCAAAGTGGGAATTGGAAGATAGGGACAGAGATGCTACAGTGATGGCTGCATCTACGCTTCCTTTCTGTTGGGGGGGAAAGAGTTCTGGCCCGTGGCGGCTCCTGATAAGTGATATGTTCCCTCCTCGGGTGCTGCCTTGCCCGCTGAGTTCCTCCAGCACTCTGTGTTTTTTGTTTGGCTCTGAAGTTGAAGGTGGACCCCCCTGTGTCTACGTTCAACTCCCTGTCTGTGGTGGCTCAGCGGGACGGGCAGGGGCTCTGGGGAGAGGGTCATCCAGCACAAGAACGGGTCAGCGGGCGATGAATAGCAGGACAGCGGGCGGTGGAGCTTACTCCATATGTCAGTGCAAGTGACCTCAATTGATCCCTTGATCACGCTGACACAGGAGTAAGCTCCACCGCACGCTGGGATGTTATCCATCACCCACTGACTCACTCCGCTCTATGATCGTTGCTCTTGAGCTGGTCCCCTCCACTGTTCAGAGGGAGAGCACTGCCAGAGGTCGGCGGGCTGGCAGAAGCCGCTGAGATGGCAGTCGGTTCCGCTGTCCGGTGATGGAGGCCGCCCGTAGCCACGCGAGCCGCTTCCCTCCCCGGCCACAATGCAGTAGCTCCACGCCCGGAGAAATCCCAATGTGGCCCGTTCTGGCAAGATGACGTGTTGAAAAATCATCATGTTCTTTTTTTGAAATCACCTTTTTTTTACTCACCTTTTTTTTACTCTGTCCAGCTGCCGATTTAAGAGTGCTCACGGGTTAACACGTTAGACTCACGAGACACTAAGGTCAAAGCACGGGCCCTATGTTATTACAATGAGTTAAAATGTTTCAATTTTTATCTTGAATAGTGAATTTGACTCGTGGAAAAAATCAAACATGTTTGATTTTTTTCACGAGTTATCAAGTTTCACGGGTACCTGCCGTTAGCGCCACGAGTGGACAAGTTGATCGCGTGAGTTCCGACGTTGCCGCTGCGTTCCTGGTACATGATCACCACGAGTGAAAACTCGGGGTCACTTGTGGGCCAACTCTCACCGTGAGACAGGGGTTTTAAATGTTGTCAACGTACCCACCTCTCCCACTTCCCTTGACAGCTCTTTCCACATACCCATTATCGTCTGTGTGAAAACGTTGCCCCTCAAATCCCCTTTCAGACTATCCCCTCTTGAGGAAACATTTTTTTCACACAGAGAGATGTGAGTCTGTGAAATTCTCTGCCTCAGAGAGCAGTGGAGCCCGGTTCTCTGGATACTTTCAAGAGAGAGCTAGATAGGGCACTTGAAGGTAGCGGAGTCAGGGGATATGGGTAGAAGGCAGGAACGGGGTACTGATTGTGGATGATCAGCCATGATCACTTTGAATGCCGGTGCTGGATTGAAGGGCTGAATGGCCTACTCCTGCACCTATTGTCTATTGCCTCTAGTTTTCCCCTACCATGGGGAAAAACTGTGACCAATCACCCTGGCTATTCCCTTATGATTTTATAAACATCTGTAAAGTCACTCCTCAGCTTGCTACTCAATAATGAAAAAATGATCCTCGTAAATCTTCTTTGCAACCTCTTTCATTTAATAATCTCCTTCCAATAGCAGGGCGACAACACAGTGCATTGTATTTTCAGTACAGCTTTACCATAATACCCATGTAATAAACATTTCTACTATGATATATTACAACATTGCTTATGATTTTCACAATAATTTTACCATAGTATTTAATAGTTTTAGAATATAGTGATGGCCAGTTAGAAGTAATCAAAGCTTGTGGCAGGTTTGACAGCTGGCAAAGCTGAGGACAGCTTTGTTGACTGTCAAAGTGTATTTCAGTAATTTAATCACGCAGGTCATATTGTTTAGGATCCAGAGCAAATCAAACTTGGGGACCAAAACAAAATAAGCTTTAAGCTTGTTTTAAAGATCAACAATTAGGATGTCACTCTATATCTCTGCCTATTTAATTTTTGTGTTTAGCAACACTTTTGTGTTCAATGGAATTTTTTCACATGGAAGAGTTAAGCTCTGCTTTAATTCTTTACCATTAGGGTGCTCAAAGCATGGAACAAAGGTTGCTAAAAGACGTAAGTAACCAAATCACAAAACAAAAATTAGAGGGTGTTAGCAATGAGAGGTTGGACAAACTTGGATTGTTTACTTCAGAGAATCGGAGGTTAAGGGAAGACCAGATAGAGTATATTGAGAGGCATTGATAATGGTGGACAGTCAGAATATTTTTCCCAAGGTGGAAATGTCAAAGAATAGAGGCCAAAGCTTTCAGGTGAGAGGGGCAAAGTTTAAAGTAGATGTGCGAGGCAAGTCTTTTACACAGAAAATGGTGAGTGCCTGGAACACACTGCCAGGAGTAGCGGTGAAAGCAAATACGATAGTGGCATTTAAGAAGCTTTTGGATAGGCACATAGTTATGCTGGGAATGGAGAGATATGGATCACGACCAGGCAGAGGAGATTGATTTAACTTGGCATCATGTTCGGTTTGCATATTGTTCCCACGCTGTTCCATGTTCTTTGTTATGTTCAAAGCATAATCGTATAATTGAATTTTAAACCATGGTCAATAATGGTCAATAGATTGTTACCTATTATCCTAAATTCATTCAACTTTAAAATAAATTCTAGCAAATGAATCTTGAACTGAATTTTAATGTTCGAAGGGCCAATATAATTAACAACACTGCAAATCAAAACAATTAAGTTAACAAAATTCTGCTCTGTCACATACTTTGGCAATGCAAATTGACTCCAAAAATTTCAAAGAAACCATAACTTCTAGTCTTTAAACCTAAAACATGTAGAACAGTACAGCACAGGAACAGCCTCTTGGCCCAAAATATCTATGCTGAACATGATGCCAAGTTAAACTAATCCTCTGCCCCTCATAATGTCATATATATACAGTGGCTTGCAAACGTTTTCATACCCCTTGAACTTTTCCACATTTTGTCACGTTACAACCACAAACGTAAATGTATTTTAGTGGGATTTTATGTGATAGATCAACACAAAGTGGCGCATAATTGTGAAGTGGAAGGAAAATGATACATGGGTTTCAAATGTTTTTACAAATAAAAAACTGAAAAGTGTGGCGTGCAAAAGTATTCAGCCCCCTTTACTCTGATACCCCTAATTAAAATCCAGTGCAACCAATTGTAATCTAATCTCGGTATAAATACAGCTGTTCTGTGAAGGCCTCAGAGGTTTGTTAGAGAACATTAGTGAACAAACAGCATCATGAAGCCCAAGGAACACACCAGACAGGTCAGGGATAAAGCTGTGGAGAAGTTTAAAGCAGGGTTAGGTTATAAAAAAATATCTCAAGTTTTGAACATCTCACGGAGCACTGTTCAACCCATCATCCGAAAATGGAAAGACATACCAAGACATGGCCGTCCACCTAAACTGACAGGCCGGGCAAGGAGAGCATTGATCAGAGAAGCAGCCAAGAGGCCTATGGTAACTCTGGAGGAGCTGCAGAGATCCACAGCTCAGGTGGGAGAATCTGTCCAAAGGACAACTATTAGTCGTGCACTCCACAAATCGGGCCTTTATGGAAGAGTGGCAAGAAGAAAGCCATTGTTGAAACAAAGCCATAAGAAGTCCCGTTTGCAGTTTGCCACAAGCCATGTGGGGGACACAGCAAACATGTGGAGGAAGGTGCTCTGGTCTGATGAGACCAAAATTGAAGTTTTTGGCCTAAATGTAAAACGCTATGTGTGGCGGAAAACTAACACTGCACATCACCCTGAACACACCATCCCCACTGTGAAACATGGTGGTGGCAGCATCATGCTGTGGGGATGCTTTTCTTCAGCAGGGACAGGGAAGCTGGTCAGAGTTGATGGGAAGATGGATGGAGCCAAATACAGGGCAATCTTGGAAGAAAATCTGTTAGAGTCTGCAAAAGACTTGAGACTGGGGTGGAGGTTCACCTTCCAGCAGGACAACGACCCTAAACATACAGCCAGAGCTACAATGGAATGGTTTAGATCAAAGCATATTCATGTGTTATAATGGCCCAGTCAAAGTCCAGACCTAAATCCAATAGAGAATCTCTGGCAAGACTTGAAAATTGCTGTTCACAGACGCTCTTCATCCAATCTGACTGAGCTTGAGCTATTTTGCAAAGAAGAATGGGCATAAATTTCAGTCACTAGATGTGCAAAGCTGGTAGAGACATATCCCAAAAGACTTGCAGCTGTAATTGCAGCGAAAGGTGGTTCTACAAAGTATTGACTCAGGGGGGCTGAATACTTTTGCACGCCACATTTTTCAATTTTTTATTTGTAATAAAATTTAGAAACCATGTATCATTTTCCTTCCACTTCACAATTATGCACCACTTTGTGTTGGTCTATCACATAAAATCCCAAAAAGTACATTTACGTTTGTGGTTGTAACGTGACAAAATGTGGAAAAGTTCAAGGGGTATGAAAACTTTGGCAAGCCACTGTAAGAGACAACTAAAACAAGAATCCACAGGTTTAGGGGAAGAAGTTCAGAGGGGGTCTGAGCAATAAGTTTTTCACCAGTGGATGGATGGAATACAGAACACAGTCTGTTGAGGGTCTGATGGAAACTTAAAACAATTAAAAGGTATCTATGCCAATAAGCAAGAGGAACAAAGGCTATGGGATCAACTGATGGTAAATGGGATTCATCCAGATAGATACTTGGTGATCCACAGGGACATGGATGGCCAATGTTCAGTGTGATTCCATGACTGCGATACTAAAGTGGATGGATAGGAAATAATAATGGGACAACTACATCTGAAACAAGAATAAAGTGAACACACAGTCCTTTTCCTTGGGGGGAGGATTCTAAAGCTAGAGGGCATAGGCTAAGGTGAGAGGGGAGAGATTTATGAGGAACCTCAGGGGCAATCTTTTCACTCAGGGTAGTCCGTACTGGAATGAACTGCCAGAGGAAGCTATAGAAGCCGATACAATGACAACTTTTAAAAGACTTTTCGAGCTATATATGAATACAAAGGTTTTAAAGGGATATGGGCCAATGCCGGCAAATGAGACATCCAATATACCAATGGTATGGATAAGGTGGACTGTGGACTGTACAGCACTAAGACTCTATGATAATTCGCTTTTTTAGATTATCTGCAAGTGTTTTTTTTTACTTAAGCCACAATACCTGCATGTCTAAGTTTGGGCGGTATCCTTTGCTTGATACACAGAGGAGGGGAATCAGATATAGAAGGCATAGGTTTAGGTGAAAGCGGAAAAACTTGACAGGAATCCAAGGAACAACATGTTCACAGTATGTGTGATACATATATGAATCGAGCTGCCAGAGCAAATGGTTGAAGCGAGTATAATAACATTTTAAAGACACTTTATCCAGTATACGGATATGAATGATTTAGTAGGATGTGGGTCAAAGAGCGTCTCAGATGGAGCACCTTGGAAGGGCATGGACGAGTTGGACCAAAGGACATGTTTCTGTGCTGTTATAACTTGGAAAACACACTATTGCAGAGTTCCCAAAAATCAAAGATCAGTATATGATTATAAATGAAGAGATTAATTTACAAATGATACTACAGACAGTTGAATATTGTAGAAAAGTAAGAAAAAGAAGCAGGAGTGGGCCATTTGGCCACTCGAGTCTTGCCTTATCATTCAATAAGATCGCTGATTTGGTAGCGATCAGCGATCTTATTGATCAGCACGACTTTCTTCATATCCCCATATCTCAAAGTATTATGTAAAGTTCTATCTATCAATAGATAAAGTAGGAAGCTGCAGTTAGTGGACTGACTATTCTATGGCAATTTCACCCATGAAAATCCTTCCAGGCACAACAGTGAGCCTACTCTCCCCACCCCCCACCCCTCTCCTCCGGCCAAGTAAATAAATGAGGACTAGGTTTGTATATCCGTAACGGCGTGGAAGGCAGCCATTTTAGTGAGCTTGAAAACAAATTTGTAATTATCTAGCAAAGAAATCAAAGTGCATTTTGATGAACTAATATTCATCAGTTAACAGTGAACAAAATAACTAAGTATATAGAAGAGAACAGCACAGCAACAAGCCCTTCTGCACCAATATGATGCTGAACCTTTTCTCCTCTGCTGCACATGATCGATATCCCTTAATTTCCTGTATATCCATGTGCCTATCTAAAAGTCTCTTAAATGTGACTATCATATCTGTCTGCACCACCACCCTTAGCAGTGCATTCCCGGTACCCACCATTCTGTTTAAAAAACTTACCCTGGACATCACCTTTAAACGTTCCCATCTTATCTTAAAGATATGCCCTCTAGTCTTTGAGTTTACACTCTGCACCGTTAGAGTGGCACAGCAGTAGAGTTGCTGCCTTACAGCGCCAGAGACCCAGATTCAATCCTGACTATGGGTGCTGTCTGTATGGAGTTTATGCGTTCTCCCTATGGCAACGTGGGTTTTCTCCAGGTGCATCGGTTTCCTCCCACTCTCCAAAGACATACAGGTTTATAGGTTAGTCGGCTTCTGTAAATTATAAATTGTCCATCGTGTGTAGGATAGTTCTAGTGTACGGGGTGTTTGCTGTTTGGCGTGGACTTGGTGGGCCAAAGGACCTATTATCCACAATGTACAGCGCATCCAGAAAGTATTCATACCCCCTTCACCTTTTCCACGTTACAGCCTTATTCTAAAATGGATGAAATTTTTTTTATCATCAGTCTTCACACAATACCGCATAATAAAAAAACGAAAACAGGTGTTTAGAAATTTTTGCAAAGTAATTAAAAATAAATAACTGAAATATCACTTACATAAGTTGAGCTTTGATTCATCCTGTTTCCATTATCCTTGAGATGATTCTACAACTTGATTGGAGTCCACCTGTGGTAAATTAAATTGACTGGATATGATTTGGAAAGGCACACACCTGTCTATATAAGGTCCCACAGTTGACACTGCATGTCAGAGCTAAAACCAAGCCATGAAGACTGTAGACCTCCGAGCTGGATTGTGTCGGGACACAGATCTGGGGAAAGGTATAAAACAACTTCTGCAGCATTGCAGGTCTCAAAGAGCACAGTGGCCTCCGTCATTCTTAAATGGAAGAACTTTGGAACCACCAGGACACTTCATAGAGCTGGCCGCCTGGCCGAACTGAGCAATCGGGAGAAGGGCCTTGGTCAGGGAGGTGACCAAGATCCCGATAGTCACTGACAGAGCTCCAGGGTTCTTCTGTGGAGATGGGAGAACCTTCCAGAAGGACAACAATATCTGTAGCACTCCACCAATCAGGCTTTTATGGTAGAGTGGCCAGACGGAAGCCACTCCTCAGTAAAAGGTACATGATAGCCCACTTGGAGTTTGCCAAAAGGCAGCTAAACAAAATTCTCTGGTCTGATGAAACCAATATTGAACTCTTTGGCCTGAATGCCAAGTGTCACGTCTGGAGGAAACCAAGCTCCTCTCATCACCTGGCCAATACCATACCTACGGTGAAGCATGGTGGTGGCAGCATCATGCTGTGGGGATGTTTTTCAGCGGTAGGAACTGGGAGACTAGTCAGGATCGAGGGAAAGATGAACGGAACAAAGTACAGAGAGATCCTTGATGAAAACCTGCTCCAGAGCGTTCTGGACCTCAGACTGGGGTGGAGGTTCACCTTCCAACAGGACAATGACCCTAAGTACGCAGCCAAGACAACGCAGGAGTGGCTTTGTGACAAGTCTGTGAATGTCCTTGAGTGGCCCAGCCAGAGCCCGGACTTGAACCCGATCGAACATCTCTGGAGGGACCTGAAAATAGCTGTGCATCAACGTTCCCCACCCAACCTGACAGAGCTTGAGAGGATCTGCAGAGAAGAATGGAAGAAATTACCCAAATACATGTGTACCAAGCTTGTAGCGTCATACCCAAGACTTGAGGCTGTAATCGCTGCCAAAGGTGCCTCAACAAAGAAAGTAATTAAAAAGAAATAACTGAAATATCACACTTACATAAGTATTCCGATCCTTTACTCAGTTAAGTGTGATATTTCAGTTATTTCTTTTTAATTACTTTGCAACATGTTTTAAACACCTTTTCACCTTTTTATTATGGGGTATTGTGTGTAGATTGATGATTTTAAAAAAAAGAATGTAATCAATTTTAGAATAAGGCTGTAATTTAACAAAATGTGGAAAAAGTGGTCTGAATACTTTCTGAATGCACTGTATCTCAAGTCTAAAAAAGGTTCTGACTATTTACCCTATCTATGCTTCTCATAATTTTATATGTTTCTATCAGATTTCCCCACAACCTTCAATGGTCCAGAAAATACAATATGTTTGTCCAACCTTTCCTTAGAGCTGCTATCTTTTATTCCGTAGCATTCTGGTAAATCTTTCTATGACAAAAAGCGGTAGTCGCCAGAAATCTAAAATAAAAACCGAAAACGCTGGAAATACCTTGTGTGAATTCCCTGTCATAATGGGGGCAAAGAATTATGCACAGAATAAGGAGTGGAAGGAACAAGTGGTGAACTATGGGGATACTTAAACGAGAACCAAGTGTCAGACTAATTGTTTGTTTTGGAGATCACAGGCATGCCACAGTGGTGTCCAGTGTTAAACAATGCGTAATTTGACTCCTTTAGCACCGGTTTACCGCACATAAAAAGTCCATGAGCAACATGAGTCTTGCCTCATGAAGCATTGTCTAACTGTCGACTGTATTAGTGAGCATTAGTTTAAGGAAGCCTAAAGACCCTGTCCCACAATGCGAGTTCACCAAAGAGCTCTCCCGAGTTTAAAAAAAAATCAAACTCGTGGTATTCTATGAACTCCTACGACCTTCCTCGAGTATGTTCACGTGCTCCTACAAGTAAAAAGTAACCATTTTTTTCATCACGAGTATTTTTTTACTCATGGACCTTTTTCACAGTGTTGAAAATACATCAAGAGTAAAAAAATACTTGGGATGAAAGAAATTGTTACTTTTTACTCGTAGGAGCTCGTGAACATACCCGTGGAAGGTCGGAGGAGTTCGTAGAATACCACGAGAGCTCTTGGGTAAACTTGCATCGTGGGACAGGGCCTTAAGGAGTCTAAATGCTACCAAGTAGTTCGCTACTTGTTCCTTCCATTCCCTATCCTCATATCCCTCGTCTGATTAATTATCAACAATTACCACCACCTCATCCCATCCAGTTAAGATTATTTAGCTAATTTAGCTAAGGTTGCTACTCAATAACAGGTTGTTTAGATTTTTCAGGGGGAAAAGATGGTCTGGATTAAATATTGCTTGCAAGTAAGGTTAAAAATGCGCACATTTTTAATGAAGCAAATTTATTCAACAGAAAGGGGGCACGAACAAAAAATCATCAAAGGTAGGCTCAATATCAGTGAGAATTTTAATCAAGATGTGATGCATGCAATTTCAATTATAACAATGAATAATATTATTCATTTCAGTCGAAAAGATGCAAGACCAAAAACTCGTTAAAGGTAAGTTCAATGTCATGAGTGTAAAACTCTTGATTTGAAATGTCAATTTGTTCTCATCGACTTCACACAAAGTGAATTCTTTATTTGAAAATTGTGGCATCAGATATCATTGAAAGAATGTTTAAGTGTCTCTTCACAGAGAAGGAGTAGATGTACAATAATTTAACTGCTTGCTTCATTTCTAACCAACAGAGAAGGCAGATGTTCAACGATATGAAAAGGGTAAGGATGCCAAAAAATATTATTTTAAGGATACGTTTCTTTAAAAAGATCATTTTTATTCACTACATTAGTATACAGTTGGCAATCTATTTACTAATTTCTACAATTGTTGGTCAAAGAAAAACACAGTGACCTAGATATTATAAAACATTAAAGATAGGCAATTTTGTGTGAACACCCCGTCACAATAGGATCAAGAAATTGCGCATAATAGATCAGTCCTTCATGTGAAATCATACATAGGGGCCATTTCTGGATGCCAGTGGAGTATGGTGCTGGGGAAGTGAGTTTGGTACTCAGATAGGAGAGGCTGGAAGATGAATGAGAAAATAGATTGCTCAGATAGGGTGTGGATTGTGGAGTAAATCAAATCTGAGGGGGCAGGGAGGGAGGGATGTAGGAGGCAATGATTGCCAGGGGGCAGTGGTTGGGGAAAGACAAGACTAATAGATTCAAGATTCAAGAGATTCAAGAGAGTTTATTGTCATGTGTCCCTGATAGGACAATGACATTCTTGCTTTGCTTCAGCACAACAGAACATAGTAGGCAATGACTACAGAACAGATCAGTGTGTCCACATACCAGGGAGGCATGTGAAGATCAAGCACGTGCGGGAGAGAGAATCCTATTGTGAAGATGGTCAGAAACAGGGGCACACCCAGCTGAGTGAACTGGTCACAGAGTCCCATTTTGGAGAGGGAGGAGGTTGGGTTGGGGAGACGTTCTGAGTTTAGAGAATAGGTCAGGAAGACAACTTGAAGAGAAAGGAGTGGGGAGGAGCCTCCATCACTGCGTTAGGAATAGTTACAGGTCATTCAGCCCATTGGGTCTATATCAACTCTTAACAATTCCTATACCCCACTTCCCTGCCTCTCTTAAAAAGCACAGCACGTGATTAGGTTGCAGCAACATTGTGGTGTGTGTGTGAGAGAGAGCGTGTGTGTGTGTACGTGTGAGAGAGTGTGTGAGTGTGAGCGTGTGTGTTCACTTTACAAATAGAATTCTGAGGGCAACACTGCTTGTCTAAATGCCAGTAGCTGTACATCCTTGCTAACTACTTTATTGTAGTGCACACATCATCATCGGTGGTCACTCGAAATGAGTATGACTGTCCTCTCATGGAGGACGCCTGTGCGTGACTTTGTTTAACGTGGGGAGACGTGCACAGACAGCCACTACAGAGTCCTTGATAGATCTGGGTCAGGATCCAGTGGCATGGAATCCAGGGACCGGGGACCTCATTGTAGTGCACACATAAGGTGTCAGCCTTAAACTGCAATTGCACTGTTGCACAAGGATAGATCTTTAAAATGATGAGAGGGATAGACAGAGTTGACGTGGATAAGCTTTTTCCATTGGGAAGATTCAAACAAGAGGACATGATTTGAGAATTAAGGGACAGAAGTTTAGGGGTAACATGAGGGGGAACTTCTTTACTCGGAGAGTGGTAGCTGTGTAGAATGAGCTTCCAGTGGAAGTGGTGGAGGCAGGTTCGATTTTATCATTAAAAAATAAATTGGATAGGTATATGGACGGGAAAGGAATGGAGGGTTATGGTCTGAGTGCAGGTAGATGGGACTAGGTGAGAGTAAGTGTTCGGCACGGACTAGAAGGCCTGGACGAGATGGCCTGTTTTCGTGCTGTAATTGTTATATGGTATTATGGTTATATGATAGCAGGTAAACATCATGATGCTACTGCAGGTTATGGAGATGGAGCCAGTTTCAACATTTCTGTGATCGCAGTCATAATGTATTTCTGAACATAACCGCCTATTTTCCACCAACAGATTGGCTGAAGATTGAAGAACACGAATGCAATCAAAGACGTAAGTTTCAGTGGTGATTCAGGGATGCTCATGGCAACGAATGTCACCGGTACACTGGGCCAGTTTTAGAAGAATGAGAGACAATCTTATTGAAACATATCAAATTATTGATGAGTCTGACAGCAAAATGCAAGGCCAATGTTTTCTCTAGGAGGGAAATGTTTTCCACCCGAGAGTGTAGTGGCGAATTAGTTACCAACAGTATTAAAAATAGAACCATAAATATTTTTAAACACTGAAGGAAACATGGGGGAAGCTAATGCAGGAATTTATTGCCACGACCAACTGATCTTATTGAATGGTAGATCATGGTAGTTCAGACACATGGAGAAACAAACCTACACCATAAGTACCTGTGCACACCAATCTGTAATTGACCACCGAGTCACTCTCAGCTTAAGTCAAGTAAGTTTGAGATATCATCAGAATCAATAAAAATTCAGTTTGGGATTTTAAGCAACTCCACAATCTATCTTCTGCTATCTGGTTAAAATTGTGTTGTTAGAGGCATCCAACTAACTGGTCATCTGCAACATAAAATTGAATGAAACTAAGGCAAGCTATCAAAACTATGGATCTAAAACAAGTTATCACATCCAGCCTTCAATTATTTTTAGCTAACCAGTTATTGATTTCTTAAAAGCATTGAAGTGAACGGACAATCTGGTTGTAATTTGTTTGGAGATGCAGACCTCAGAATTGTTTTTATTAAGTAATGTTTAGGGGTACTTACGTAATCCCTCCGCAGTACTGGATGACTATCACTAAAGAGCTTTAACCTGTTTGTTTAGAGATAGTGTGGAAACAGGCCCTTCGGCCCACGTTCACGATGACTAACAATCACTTGAACACGCGTTCTATCCTACACACTAGGGACAATTTACAGAAGCCAATTAACCTATAAACCTGCACGTACATCTTTGGAATGTGGGAAGAAGCCGGAGCACCCAGAAAAAAATCCAAACGTTCACAGGGAGAACGTGCAAACTCCATATAGACAGCACCCTTAGTCAGGATCGAACCCGGATCTCTAGTGCTGTAAGGCAGCAACTCTATTGCTGGTACACAAAATGCTGGAGAAACTCAGCGGGTGCAGCAGCATCTATGGAGCGAAGGAGATAGGAAACGTTTCGAGCCGAAGCCCTTCTTCAGACTGGGACAATTGCTGCAACTTTTTTTTTTTTTTAATTTCAAAATATACTTTATTCAAATGATAAATATATTTTTTTAATTTCAAAATATACTTTATCCAAATGATAAATATATACAATACATTAACCTTGCGGAAAATCCATCCGACATTTTCGGGGGTTGTACAAACTGATGAATACAGTTTAGACATTTCTTTTCCCCAAATTTCCACAAATCAGTCCCCCACTCGTATCACAGTACCTGGCCAAATGATATATATATATACTCTATTGCTGCACCATCCCTATTATTGGTGAACTTTCTCAGTTCCCCTCACTTAATACTAAGAAGCAATGACATTGGTAACCTTTTTAAACAAGTAAGAGTTAATTTCAGTAAATCTATTGTTTATTTACAGAGAGGCTACTAGATGAACGAGCTTCAAAAATCGGTATGTTTTGTTTTGAATAAGGTTTTCTAAAATATTGTACTTTCAGCACAGCATAGTACAACAGTATGTTAATTATTTGACCGCAGTTCCAATTAGGACGCAGGAACATTAGTTTCCAAATTGCTGAGGAGTTTGCTATAAGCATAGTGGGGAATTGGGATCCTCTGACCATCCAAAGGAAGTTTGGGGGTTAGTAACTCAGTCTAGAGTAGTGACTGGCCTTCCGCAAGGCAGCTGTGAACTAACTGATCAAGACCCGGGCTCGCAAAGAGTCACCTGGCTGCGATGGGGTACGAGTGCCTATTCAAATTCCGACTGAATGCATTTTTAATGCATAGTAAGAATGAAGGTGCAGACTATTTTCTAAATGAGGAGAACATTCAGAAATCGGTGCAAAGGGACTTGGGAGTGCTGGTGCAGGATTCCCAAAAGGTTTATTTGCGAGTCGAATCACTAGTAAAGGGCCTGTCCCACTTTCACGACCTAATTCACAACCTTTTTTACTCGTGGACATTTTTCATCAGGCTAGAAAAATGGCCCGACCTACTTGATGCCACGAGTACCTACAACTAGCATCACAACCTAACCTACGATCTCCTACGACCTTGTGACGACCATGCTGAGCGCATGCGTCAAGGGGAAACTCGGCAGAGGTCGTGAATTAGGTCGTGAAAGTGGGACAAGTCCTTTAGGAAGGAAAATGCAATGCTAGCATTTATTTTGAAAGGACTAGAATATAAAAACAGGGATGTCATGTTGAGGCTTTATAAGGCATTGGTCAGACCGCATTTGGAGTATGTTGAGCAGTTTTGGTCCCAATATCTGAGGAAGGATGTGCTGGCATTGGAGAGAGTCTAAAGGAATTAAATCCGAGCCTGCCCAACCTGCCTCCCAATAACTCAGTCTAGCAAACATCCTCATAAATCTCTGCACTCTTTCCAGCTCAAGATCATCTTTCCTATAACAGGATGACCTAAACTGACACAATGCTCCAAGTGTACAAATCCAACGTAAAGGAATCTTTCCAACTGCAACATAAATGTTTCAACATTTTCTGATTTTGTTGCAAATTGAGAGTGTGTAATCAATGAATTTGACTACTTTGTTGATTGTTTGAATAAAGAAAAATGATTGATCATTACCATCAAAATACCTAGAACAAATTTAGTTAACTTGCTTATCATCTGAAAACAACATACATAATTTTTACTCATTATTTTCTTCAACAGAAAACTTGGTTCAGAATTTGAATGCCGATATGCAAGATCGTAAGTGAAAAAATATTTAAATTATGATTGCGATTACTTAAAATGCAGACTTACCGTCAATTTAATTCATTTGCTTCTGTTCAACAACTGTGTCAGTCTACTCTGCCATTCTTTCCCAGTATCCTTGCAGTTTATTACTGAGGTCTGTCCAATTCTATTCTCAATTCCCTGACTGACACTATTTCTACTTCTTTACAAGAGGTGAACTGCAGCTTATGTATGTCTAACAAGAGCACCCTCTCTCCTCTCCTCGTATTTTTAGCTCATCACTTTGAATTTATGTCTCCTGATCTGCCAATGGGAATAGTTTGTTCAGGTAGCTTGTTAAGAGTTTCAAGGGAAAGTTCAATGTCATGTGTTTGAGATACAGGTACAATGAAAAATTGTGTTTCACAGTAGCATTATAGAGATTCACACATTGTTCCTAAATTACACATAGACTTCAAATAGAAAGTAGACGTGCCAAAAAATTAAAACACTAGTGCTAAAACATAAATTAAAAAAGACAAGCTTCTGACAATGCAAGAGGTGTACCATTGTGTTCCGTTGTTGATGTGCACTCGATGGGCCAATGAGCCTGTTTCCAAGCTGTATCTCTACCCTAAACAAAACTATTCCCACCCTAGTCATTCCTTCTTTTTCCCCACTCCCGTCCAGCAGCAAATTCAGAAGCTTGAAAGCATGTAGCACCAGACCCCAGCATCCTTATGTGTTACGCAACACTCCAGCATCTGCAGTTCTTTGTGTTACCATGTTTCAACTTAGATTATTATCTTGTCAATTTGATGTGCAATGATTTAGCTAAATCGCTCTGTTCTCTCACAACAGAGTGGCAAGATCTTCAACAAGATCTGCATGTTGAGCGCGGTAAGTTTGTTATAAAACCTACTCATCTTGTGATCTTTCATGGGACTTTTATGAAATTTAGCCTCTGACGTCAATAAGGCAACAGTAACTTTCCAGAGGAAAAAAAATCCTATCCTGCATAATGTTTTTTCTCCATCATGGCAGGCTTACTGCATATCCATGTGCCTGTCCACAACGCTCTTAAACACCACTATTGTATCTTTCTATCACCAGTCCTGGCAGTATGCTCCTGGCACCCACCGCCATCTGGGTAAAGGTAGCCAAATATGCTGGAGAAACTCAGCGGGTGAGGCAGCATCTATGTAGCGAAGGAATAGGTGACGTTTCGGGTTGAGCCGAAACGTCACCTATTCCTTCGCTCCATAAGGGCCTGTCCCACTTACGCAACCTTGGCTCGCAAATTACGCGACCTCGTGGTCGCTTGAGGCGTATGGGCACAGTATGGCCACGTGGGGCAGGTCTCACTTAGAAGCGCGAAGTTGTGCGGGGCTGGTCCCGACATCGTGCGGGGCTCCGAAAATCTGACAGTGTCCGAAATCTTTGCGTGCCAAAGGCCTGTCGGCACGCAGGCGCATTGCAGTCGTACGCAGCGTCTTAACGGCGTACGCAGCATCTTGACGGCGTATGCCTAGCGCGTGGCGTTGCGCGATGATGTCACCGCCCGGCGTGGCATGCGTGATGACGTCACTGCCCGACGCCGTGCAACACCCAAATTCAGTCGGCCCGCCTCCTGCCCAGCTGATTGGTAAGTATGACGCAAATGACGTCACGCACGTACTTAGCGCGTACTTTGCGCGAACTTCGCGTGAACTCCGCTTCCATTTGGTCGCGCCAAACGCATGCAATCGCATGCAAGTGGGACAGGCCCTTTAGATACTGCCTCACTCGCTGAGTTTCTCTAGCATTTTTGTCTACCTTCGATTTTTCCAGCATCTGCAGTTCTTTCTTAAATCATCTGTGTAAAAAAAAACTTACTCCGCACATCTATAAACGTTCGCCCTCTGAACCAGTCACTAAATTTTCTTTTTCTGAGAACTGTTAGTGTCAAGAAAGAAATGCCTTTCTATTCCGGAGGTGAAATCTGACAATGTTGTTCATGTTTAGATTGCCCTAAACATGCTTACCACTCTCAAAATATGTTATCTGTGCTAAATGGATTAAATTAGCACCGAGGATCACAATTACATTATCTATGCAAATGTTTTGTGTTAAAGTTATCATAGTCGTGTATAGAGATTAAAGCGTGTACGAACTAATTGAAAGCAATCACTCATTAAGCACTAGTTTTATTATAGCGCATTGTTGATCCACACCAAGCTCAGGTCTCAAGTACAGTAGCAGGAGTGAAGTATGTGCATCCATTTGGAGTCATGTTCACAGAGTCATGCAACATGGAAACAGGCCCTTTGGCCCAACTTGCCCATGCCATCTAAGATGCCCCATCTACACTATTCCCACCTCCCCATGTTTGGCTCATTTCTCTTAAAATCGTTCCTAATCAAAGATTGTGTATTCACCCTATCTATTCCCCTTACACAATGGTGCTTTATCACCTCTATTGTCACTGTTACTGCACCTCTATAAGGTCACCCTTCAGCATCCTGAGCTCAAGGAATAAAGTGCCCAAGTGCCCCCTATAGTTCAGGCTTTCGAGTTTTGGCAACATCCTCGTATATTTTCTCTGCACTCTTTGCCGCTTAACAATATTAATAGATAATTACGAACAAGGACATGGAAATAGGGACTCCAATTAAAGACAAGGATGGCAAGGTTTGGGAACCTTGAATGACAGACTGTTGCAATAAAATAAGCGTATGTAAAGTTTAGGAATTGGGCAGGACCTTTGAAAATATAAAGGAAGTAGGAGGTAACAGGGTATCAGGAGAGCTAAATGGGCCAAGTAGAAAATCCGGAGGTATTTTATAAACATTAAAACAGGAAAAAAACTAGGGAGAAAGTTGGCCCACCCAAGGATAAAAGAGAAAATTTATGTTTGGAGTCAGAAGATGATATATTCAAGAGTGACATAGCTCATAAGGGCTAACGGAATCAGGGTTTATAGGGAGGAAGCAGGAACAGGGTAATGATTTGGATGCCTAGCCATGATCATATTGAATGGCGGTGCTGGCTCAAAGGGCTGAATGGCCTACCCCAGCACCCTTTGTCTATATTTCTATGTAGCCGAGGTACTAGATGAGAACTTTGCATCAAAATTCTCCCAGGAGAAGGATATAGAGGATAGTGAGATCACAGAGGTGTATGCTGATATTCTAGGGCCCATTGGTATCAGGGAGGAAGATTTGTGGGGTTTCTTGAAGAACATTAAGATTAGGTTCCCAAGTCCTGCTGGGATCTATCCCAGTTATTGAGAGAGGAAAGATAGGAGAGAGGTCTTTAGCAATAGGCGGGGCCCCAGAGGACTGGAGAATAGCTAATGCTGTGTCTCTGTGTAAGAAGGGCAATAGGCATAATCCAAGAAAATATAGGCCGAATTTTACATCAGTGGTAGGGAAATTATTTGAAAAGACCCTGAGGAATAGGACCTGCTCACACCTGGAAGAGCATAGACATGTTAGGAACAGTTGGGGAGGTGATGCCTTACAAATTTGATTGGACTTTTTAAGGAGTTGACAGAGATGACTGATGTGAGTAGGGCAGTGGATAGTGTCTATGTGATATTTGGAAGAAATAAATCTGCAGGGGACACTGAGAAAGATGACCAAAAATAATGCAATTAGCAGTAGAGGTGTGGTCCCAAATTCATGGATACAACGCAGTAAACTCCTTAACTGTCAAAATCTATGGGTATTACTACCAACTCAAGATCACCACCATGTAAAACTTAAAAAAGATACATAGTGCTAGAGTAACTCAGTTTGACAGGAATCTCTCAAGAACATGAATGTTTTGGGTCGTGTCCCTTCTTCAGGCTGATTGTGGTTGATTGGGAGGGAGCGGTGGAAGAAAGCTGGAAGAAGAGGTGTGGGGCAGGATAAAGCCTGCAAGTGATAGGACATAGGTGAGGGGGGGATTTGGATGGGCAGACCGAGATTCCCTACCCATTTGACCGCATTTGGCCAGTCTTCCTCTAAACCTTTCCTGTCCATACACCTGAGGTCACTTCTCAGCCTCCTGGGTTCCAGGGTACGCGTTTATCTAAAAACTATGTCTCCAATTAAAAATACATTAAATGTCTCCAAAGTGATTCAAATGAAAGCAATCCAATGAGGTTAACTAAACATGGAGCAGGCATATTGGAGCCAGCTGATGGATTTTTAGTTTTAACAGCCCCCAGTACCATATTCACGTGGTCCTACAGGTTACAACCTTCTTGCAATGTCTACCTACAGACGTGATGAATTTTTGCCAACAATTTCAGTTGATAATAATTACTTGTTACACACTTTGAACCAGCGCATGGTGCTTTAGTCTCGTTGTACTTTGTAAACGTTTTCAGCTGATAATGTCTGTTTCTCAACAGAAAAACTACATTATGATCAGGACTATCTTGAGAACCTAAGTAAGTCCTTGACTGAGACCTGGGTACATGGAAAATATTAGTGCTTTTATTCTAAAATGTTATATTTTTATTATGTGGCTGGTCTTTAACACTGAGAAGGAAGTATAGAACCAAATGCAAAATCATTCTCAAAGCCTTTTCAGGATTTGTCTTTACCAATAGATATGTGTTTACCAATTAATCCTTCAGCATAGTATAACTATCATGCCCTGAGTAACAATTCTATTGCTACAAAGTGACCATTAAGCAATGCTTTGGTGAGACTGAATAATAAGTTATCAATAAACATCTTTACCTTAAACATAATTTTGGAAATTCATCTTTGACTCCAAACAATATCATATTCTGAACGCATGACAAAGAACCTCAAGCAAAAACTAGACTACTGGAGAAATTTAGTGGACAAGCAGCAACTGTGGAGGGACAGACGACGCTTCAGGTCGAGTTTAAGGGCGGCACAGTGACACAGCAGGTAGAGCTGCTGATTCATGGCACCTGAGACCCAGGTTCGATCTTGACCTTGGGTGTGTGCTGTCTGTGTGGAGTTTGCAGACATAGAAACATAGACATAGAAAAATAGGTGCAGGAGTAGGCCATTCGGCCCTTCGAGCCACCACCGCCATTCAATATGATCCATCTAAAATCTGTACCCTGTTCCTGCTTTTCCCCATATCCATTGATTCCTTTAGCCTTAAGAGCTAAATCTAACACTCTCTTGAAAACAACCAGTGAATTGGCCTCCCCACTGCATTCTGTCCCTGTGATCATGTTTCTACATTATCCACGCTCTCCCTGTGACCATGTTTCCTTCAGATCCTCTGGTTTCCTCTCACATCACAAAAATGTGGGGGTTTGTAAGTTAATTGGCCTCTATAAATTGCCTCTCTCTTGTAGGGAGTGGATGCAAAAGTGGGATAACATAGAACTAGTGTGAATGGTCAGCATAGAATCATTGGGCTGAAGGGCCTGTTTCCATGCTGTATCTTTAAACTAAACCCTTCAGACAGTTCCCCACCCAAAATGTTCCCTGTCCATTTCCCTCCATAGATGCCACCTGACCAGCCGAGTTTCTCCATCAATCTGTTTTTAGCTCGAAATTCCAACATGTGCAGTCTCTTGTATCTCCACAAAGAACTACAACATTGATAGCAAAAATGGTATTAAAAACTGTCCATATTTTTCCAGTCTTTCGTCTCATTTCATTTGATAATACAAAATGAGAAAAAGTTGTGGGCATTGTTGTTGTACTATCCTGCTATTTATTGGCTACCGCGAAAGAAAAACAAACTCAACATAAAGCTAGGTATCATCCCCAATGGTATAGAATTATTGGCAGAATGCTTAATATATTGTATAATTATTAATGAGAATGTAATGTCTGCATTTGTTAACAGAGAGAGAACAAGAGGAACTGGAATACTATGAACATCAAGGTAATACTGAAAACCAAATAACAATGAGAATACTGCTAAATTTTGCTTTCAAAGACAGTTCTTGGTGTCAGCATTAGCTAGGTCTAGTTATCTTTTTTTCCTCATTTTTGTGTGTATTTCCATGCTGCCATTTATTTACTGTATCAAACCTTTAAATATTTTAAAGCAAATCAAATCCTCAACTTCCCAGCTCCAGAATATTCCAGTTTCCCTAATCAGAGAGTTATAGAGCTCAGAAAAGGCCCTTCAATCCAATGTGCCCATGCTGGTCAAGATGCTAATTTTGTTAGTTCCTAATTCCCCATACCCTGGGAAACAGACTGTGCATTCACTTTATCTATGCCCTGTACGATTTTATACGGGCGGTACGGTGCGCAGCGGTAGAGATGTTGCCTTACAGCGAATGCTAGCCGGACACCCGTGTTCGATCCCGACAACGGGTGCTGTATGTACGGAGTTTGTACGTTCTCCCCGTGACCCGTGTGGGTTTTCTCCGAGATCTTCGGTTTAATCCCACACTCCAAAGATGTACAGGTTTGTAGGTTAATTGGCTTGGTAAATGTAAAAATTGTCCCTAGTTGGGAGTAGGATGGTGTTAATGTGCTGGGATCGCTGGTCGGCGCGGGCCCAGTGGGCCGAAGGGCCCGCTTCCGTGCTGTATCTTTAAAGTAAACTAATCTGTATAAAATCATACTTCAGCCTCCTGCACTGCAAGGAAATCCTACCCTGCTTCTACCCCTCCATATAGATCAGGCCTTTGAGTCTAGGCAACATCCTTGTCGATCTTCTCTGCACTCTTTCCAGTTTAATGGCATAGCACCATTTTTTTTATTTCACTAGCTGGCTTGACCTGTTAAAATATCATGGTTGGACCACAAATGTTTTTTTAATGCGTTTCTGTCAAGCAAGATTCATATCCTCTACACAAATATTCTTCATATTTCTATTAACAGAGATGGAAATGCACGAGTTGGATGAATTTGAACGACACGGTAAGTAATGGAATGAAACAAGACTAAATGTGAAAAATGTTTCGATTTTTTTCCCCTTCTGCATTGTACTCCCATGCTTATCACTATCGCTGTTATTAGATTTTTTACCAGATTCAAGAACTCTGTTGTCAGAAATACTGAACATTTATATAATGTATTTCTCATATTTCTGAACTTACAATCTACACCATTGTGGCCCTTGCACATTTCTTCATTTACACCTTCTCTGTGACTGTAACACAATATTCTGCACTCTGTTTATTTTCTGTTTTGCACTACCTGTTATACTTGTGTACAGTATAATACAGTACAGCCTGGATAGCACTCAAAACAAAGTATTTTCACTGACAATATAAAACAATACTAATAGAGATGGACAGTGAAAAATGGCGGGGGGGGGGGGGGGAACTGGGGTAATATCCCTGAGAACAAAAGTTAGATGAGAATCAAATAAAGGTATTTAAAATCTTGAAGGGTCTGGATATAAATAATTCCTATTAACAGACAGGAAAAGAACTAGAGGGCACAGAATTAATGTGACAGGGAAAAGGATATAGGATGTTGCTCGCATGTAAACCTGGACACGCAAGTTTAAAACGGGTAAGTGCGAGGTGTTGCACGATGTGAGGTCGAATGTAAGGGGAAAGTATACAGTTAATGAATGACAAGACCCATACATATCTGCATTGATGTACAGAGGGATCTTGAGGTTCAAGATCAAAGCTCCCTGAAAGTAGCAACACAAGAGGACAGATTGGTAAAGAAGGCATATGGTAAGCTTGCCTTCCTTGGACATGGCATTGAGTGTAAAAGCCCTGTCCCACTGTACGAGTTCATTCAAGAGCTCTCCTGATTCGAACTCGGAGATTTGCGGTAATGGCCGTTCGCAGGTACTCGGGGCTCCCATGGACATTTTTCAACATGTTGAAAAATCTTCACGAGTCTCCCCGAGCTTACCGTGTTTCCCGAGTACCTGCGATAGCATTACGAGCCGCTAAGAGACATCCCCGAGCTCCGACGTACCCGCTACGTACATTCTACGTGCTTCCATGAGTTTGATTTTTATTTTAAACTCGGGAGAACTCTTGAATGAACTCGTACAGTGGGACAGGGCTTTTAAATTCAGGAAGTCAT
This sequence comes from Okamejei kenojei, assembly GCA_035221665.1. NCBI lineage: Eukaryota > Metazoa > Chordata > Chondrichthyes > Rajiformes > Rajidae > Okamejei > Okamejei kenojei. The sequence continues at coordinate 3,801,953 of CM069132.1, read as the reverse complement.
GTTGCAGCTTTATGTGACTTTTGTTGGGCCGCATTTGAAATATTGTATGCTTTTCTGTATGCCCCATTACAGGAAGGATATGGTCTGTCTAAAGCGGGGTACAGAATTGGTTTTACTAGAATGCTGCTTGGATTGCAGGATACCTCTAAGGAAAGCTTGGACAAACTTGGATGATTTTCATTAGGGCATCAGAGGCTGGGAGACCTGATAGAAGTATAGAAGTGCCAATTTTATGCCACTATTAAATAAACTGAATGTTATGCTTAAATTTTGGAAAATGCTACCGCTCTCATTGATAGGTAGAATTAACGCTATAAAAATGATTTTCTTACCACAATTAATATATTTGTTTCAAGCGATCCCAATAAATATTCCAAAATATTTTTTCAAATAATTAGATTCTAATATCACTAATTTTATATGGGATTATAGAGCACACAGAATTCAACAAAAGCACCTGTGTAAACCTAAAGAAGTTGGGGGTTTATCATTACCTAACTTTACGTATTACTACTGGGCAGTGCATATTAAGAACATAATGTACTGGTTGGATAGTCCCACTCACCAGTCGGAGTGGATAAGAGTGGAGAAAGAGGAGTGTTTCCCGTACGATATAGGAACGATCTTGTTCTCACCGATAAAATTGAATAGTATAATATATAAGAAGAACCCAATCATTTACAATACAATAAGAATTTGGAAACAAATAAAATTATCCTTGAAATTAACTAATCTATCAGTACTAACCCCAATATTGAATAATCCTGCATTCAAACCATCTCTTATCAACAAAACATATAAACAATGGGATAGACTGGGAATTGTTATCATTTCATCAATTAAAATCAACATTTAAATTGAATGATAATCAATATTTTAAATATATACAGATATGTGACTTTATGAAGAAATATATACATAGATTTCAAACTATATTTTTAGACCCTTTAGAAGAAGCAATGAATATTAAGGCTGATTCACAAAAACTAATATCATATTTTTATAATAATATATTAAATGGAGAATTACCCTCAACAGAGGCACTAAGAGAAGATTGGGAACATGAACTAATGATAAAGATTGCGAAAGATAGATGAGAAGAGTATCTGATGAACACACATAATTGTTCCATTAATGCAAGACATAATTTAATTCAATTTAAATTATTACATAGACTATATTATTCAAAAACGGGGTTGAATAAATTCTACTCAAACGTCTCTCCCAGATGCGATAAATGTTTGTTTCAAAATGCCTATATAACACAAAGGGTGTACAAAGTTGGAGCGATTTTGGAGCGATATATTTGATATATTTTTACAAAGCTCTTCAAGTCAAGAATAGAACCTAATACGGAATGGATTATATTTGGAATAATAGTAGAAGATATCAATTTAAACAAAGACCCAAAAGTATTCTTTAATTATGGGTTAATAATTGGAGAGAAATTGATACTTAAATTTTGGAAAAATACAGCTATACCAACTATTAAAATGTGGATTAGTAATATGACGGACATAGCTCACCTTGAAGAAATGAGACTCCGCCTAATAGATAAATATGACCAATTCTTAAGGAGTTGGTCCCCTTTCAGCGACTTTTTGGAATCATGTGATTACTGATTTCAGGTCAGGGCGTGGATAGAATTACATCTCCGAACAAAGATTTGAAATTTTTATTTTTTAAGGGTCTTTTTCTCCTATTTCTACTTTCTACTTTTTCTTTTCTTACATACACACTTCAGGTTTTTCTATGTTCTACTATCTATTTTTCCTCTTTTTCTTCTCTCTATCTCTTGTCTTTTTTTACTTCCTTTTCAAAAACATAAAACTAGAGGTTGTACATAGAATGTATTACATTATGACATAGTTACCACTGTATTGTTTTGTACTGTATTAACTTCTAATAAAATAAACAAAAACAAAAAAAGTATATAAAATTATGAGAGGCACACACAGGTCAATAAAAATGTTCCCGGGATGGAAATGTCAAAGGCTAGAGGGCATAGCTTTAAAATCAGAGGGAGAAAATTTGGAGTAGATGTGAGAGGCAAGATTTTTACATAGAGAGTGGGAAGGAGCCTGGGGAGAGTATAGATGCAGAATGTTTAAGAGACATTTATACACAAGAACTGACAGGGATAAGGGCTAAATGCAAGCAGATTTAGGTTAGCATCATGATCTGCACAGGCACTATGGGCTGAACGGTGTTGTGTTACTCTATATTCAGACTGCCTTATACAAAATTGGACATCACCAACACCGAAATGCCATCAATGATGGAATTCTCAAATAAAAATATACAATATTGAAAATAAGCAGTGGCTCGAGGCAACTTGGAGACAGAGAAAAAATACACAGAGTTAGGGCTTCATCAGAAACAGAGCTCAGAAACTGGGCTTTGTCGCTCTACAGAATATAGAGGCAAAGTACTGCAGATGCTGACTTCCAGCACTGTCCCTTTGTAGATGTGGCCTAGCCTGCTTCATCCTAGATATTCTCTTTTATTTAAACTACAGTGGCTTGCAAAAGTTTTCATACCCCTTGAACTTTTCCACATTTTGTCACGTTACAACCACAAACGTAAATGTACTTTTTGGGATTTTATGTGATAGACCAACACAAAGTGGTGCATAATTGTGAAGTGGAAGGAAAATGATACATGGTTTCCAAATGTTATTACAAATAAAAAACTGAAATGTGTGGCGTGCAAAAGTATTCAGCCCCCGAGTCAATACTTTGTTGAACCACCTTTCGCTGCAATTACAGCTGCAAGTCTTTTGGGGTATGTCTCTACCAGCTTTACACATCTAGAGACTGCAATTTTTGCCCACTCTTCTTTGCAAAATAGCGCAAGCTCAGTCAGATTGGATGGAGAGCGTCTGTGAACAGCAATTTTCAAGTCTTGCCAGAGATTCTCAATGGGATTTAGGTCTGGACTTTGACTGGGCCATTCTAACACATGAATATGCTTTGATCAAAACCATTGTAGCTCTGGCTGTATGTTTAGAGTCGTTGTCCTGCTGGAAGGTGAACCTCCGCCCCAGTCTCAAGTCTTTTGCAGACTCTAACAGGTTTTCATCCAAAATTGCCCTGTATTTGGCTCCATCCATCTTCCCATCAACTCTGACCAGTGTCCCTGTCCCTGCTGAAGAAAAGCATCCCCACAGCATGATGCTGCCACCACCATGTTTCACAGTGGGGATGGTGTGTTCAGGGTGATGTGCAGTGTTAGTTTTCCGCCACACATAGCGTTTTGCATTTAGGCCAAAAACTTCAATTTTTGTCTCATCAGACCAGAGCACCTTCCTCCACATGTTTGCTGTGTCCCCCACATGGCTTGCGGCAAACTGCAAACGGGACTTCTTATGGCTTTGTTTCAACAATGGCTTTCTTCTTGCCACTCTTCCATAAAGGCCCGATTTGTGGAGTGCACGACTAATAGTTGTCCTGTGGACAGATTCTCCCACCAGAGTTACCATGGGCCTCTTGGCTGTTTCTCTGATCAATGCTCTCCTTGCCCGGCCTGTCAGTTTAGGTGGACGGCCATGTCTTGGTAGGTTTGCAGTTGTGCCATACTCTTTCCATTTTCGGATGATGGATTGAACAGTGCTCCGTGAGATGTTCAAAGCTTGGGATATTTTTTTATAACCTAACCCTGCTTTAAACGTCTCCACAACTTTATCCCTGACCTGTCTGGTGTGTTCCTTGGGCTTCATGATTGTTCACTAAAGTTCTCTAACAAACCTCTGAGGCCTTCACAGAACAGCTGTATTTATACAGAGATTAGATTACACACAAGTGGACTCTATTTACTAATTAGGTGATTTCTGAAGGTAATTGATTGCACTGAATTTTATTTAGGGGTATCAGAGTAAAGGGAGCTGAATACTTTTGCATGCAATACTTTTCAGTTTTTTTATTTGTAAAAAAAATTTTGAAAACCATGTATCATTTTCCTTCCACTTCACAATTATGCACCACTTTGTGTTGGTCTATCACATAAAATCCCACTAAAATACATTTACGTTTGTTGTTGTAACGTGATAAAATGTGGAAAAGTTCAAGGGGTATAAAAACTTTTGCAAGCCACTGTATACCTTAAAGACCACATCAAATTAGCAAGATGTTTACTCTTCAAATTTCTATCAATAGAGAGAGAGATGGAAGAGTTGGAAGAATTTGAGCAGGGTAAGTGATAAAATCAAACAAGACTGATGGTGAAAAATGGTCAGATTTTTTTTTATACCCTTTTCCATCTACCTCCCTTCCTCTATCTTTATCATTTGCAACTTCAATCCTTTTGTCTCACACATTCTGTCTTTTCATCTCTGATCTTTGTCCAATTATTTGCCAGTCAAAAGCCCACCTCACCTGTGACCTTGTTCTTTCCCACCCCTCTTCCAGCTTTCTTCCTCCCCCACCACAATCAGTCTGAAGAAGGGTGACAGCCCAAAACATCACCTAAACTTTGTTCTCCGGAGATGCTGCCTGACCTGCTGAGTTACTCCACTTGTCTTCACTTGCCTTTTGTAAACCAGCATCTTGTAATTTCCTGACCTTGTAATTACATTTTCAGAAAAGTAGCAACTGAAATACTATCCAAAATTAAATTATTTTTGATGTAATAATTTAATTTGATTTCATAATGAAATATTCTCAATAATTAGACATGTATAAATGTTTTTGAAGTTATATGTTTATATTTTCTGTCAACAGATCAAGGCGAGGAAGATGATACTTGCGAAAGAGGTATATTATCAAATTGCAAAATACAGTGTGAAATATATATATATATATATATATATATATATATATATATATATATATATATATATATATATATATATATATATATATATATATATATATATATATATATATATATATATAAACATAGAAATTAGGTGCAGGAGCAGGCCATTCGGCCCTTCGAGCCTGCACCGCCATTCAATATGATCATGGCTGATCATCCAACTCAGTATCCTATACCTGCCTTCTCTCCATACCCCCTGATCCCTTCAGCCACAAGGGCCACATCCAACTCCCTCTTAAATATGGCCAACGAACTGGCCTCAATTACCTTCTGTGGCAGAGAATTCCACAGATTCACCACTCTCTGTGTGAAAAACGATTTTCTCATCTCGGTCCTAAAAGACTTCCCCCTTATCCTTAAACTGTGACCCCTTGTCCTGGACTTCCCCAACATCGGGAACAATCCTTTCTCAACATCGGGAACAATACTCAAATCCTTTTGCTATGAATGCCAACATACCATTTGCTTTCTTCACAGCCTGCTGCACCTGCATGCCTACTTTCAATGACTGGTGTACCATGACACCCAGGTCTCGCTGCATCTCCCCTTTTCCTAATCGGTCACCATTCAAATAACAGTCTACCTTCCTGTCTTTGCCACCAAAGTGGATAACCTCACATTTATCCACATTATACTTCATCTGCCATGCATTTGCCCACTCACCCAGTCTATCCAAGTCATCCTGCTGCCTCCTAGCATCCTCCTCACAGCTAACACTGCCCCCCAGCTTCGTGTCATCTGCGAACTTCGAGATGTTGCATTTAATTCCCTCGTCCAAATCATTAATGTATATTGTAAATAGCTGGGGTCCCAGCACTGAGCCTTGCGGCACCCCACTAGTCACTGCCTGCCATCCTGAAAAGGACCCATTCACTCCTACTCTTTGCTTCCTGTCTGCCAACCAGTTCTCTATCCACATCAATACTGAACCACCAATACCGTGTGCTTTAAGTTTGTATACCAATCTCTTGTGTGGGACCTTGTCGAAAGCCTTCTGAAAGTCCAGATATAATACATCCACTGCTTCTCCCTTATACACTCTACTAGTTACATCCTCAAAAAAATCAATAAGATTCGTCAGACATGATTTACCCTTCGTAAATCCATGCTGACTTTGTCCAATGATTATATATATATATATATATAGTAAACTATTCTGGCTCACTATATTCTAGCATTAATTGGCAAACTGATGTGATCAAACAGAATGTTTTGTATTTTTGGCAAGGTTCTTATGAATTAAGATTCATGTTGTTAACACATTTTCTGGTGAATTCAGAACGCTCGAGTAATTTTGCAATGGTAATACTAAGATTCATTGGGGATCTCCACCAGAGATTCACTTGAAGGTTTTCAGATAACCTCCCCGTAAATAGATCTATTAACTTCACCTTCTTCATGTAATTGCAAGTTACACATTGTACCATTCTTTGCACAACGTTTCTTTTCAGTCCCCCCCTGGATTTCTTGGCGACTGATTTAATATTAATCTGGGTTAGCTCTTACCCAGAAATAGAATCATGATCTCTATACCTACACTATCAAAAGCTTTCTTATTTCCGAAGACATCTATAAGGTCTCTCCACTGTTTGTGGAATTGAGAGCTATGGGGAACTGGCACAGAGGAGGAGGAGGAGGGCTGAGGGGGCGGATCATCCACAATTGTGTTGAATGGCAGGGCGGGCTTGATAGACTACATTTGCTCCTATTTTCTTGTGTTTGTTTACACTAGGTTTCTTTCTGAACAGAAGAGATAATTACCTACTTATCAATTCTTCATTTATACTCCCTCAAATTCCTGATAGCTTTGTCAATATGATTATTCTGCACTGGGTGCAGTAGATATTCACCCATACCTGGGCTTGCGGGTTTGAGTTATAGGACAGACTGGGACCTTTTTTTCGGAGCATAGGAAGCTGAGGGGTGACCTTAAAAGGTGTACAGGATCATGAGGGGCATAAATAAAGTGAATACTCACAGTTTTTTTCCCGGGATGGAAGATTGTAGATGTAGATGATGGCATAGCCTTTGCGGTAAGAGGGGAATGGAAATAAGAGGTACCTCAGGGGCAAGATTTTCACTCAGAGCGTAGTCCGTATTTGGACTGAGTTGCCAGAGGACACGATAGAAACACATACAATGACAACTTTCAGAACATTTGCACAGATATATGAATAGGAAGGGTTTAGAAGCTTGTGGGCCAATTGCAGGCAAATGGGACTAGCCCAGAATGCCAACTTGATCGGAATGGACAAGGTGGGCCGAAGGGCCTGATTCCGTGCTGTACTGCTCTAAAACTTCCTTGAAGTGATGGTGGTTCACTTCACCATGAACCCTTGGTTCCCTTGAAATGATGGTGGTGAGCCATTTGTTGCCAATGCTGTTGTGCTTCTGGTGAAGATATTCCCAAAATGTTGCTGAGCAGGTACTTCCAAGCTATGGATCTAATGATGATAATGGCAATGTATTTCAAACCAGGACAATGTGTGACATGGAGCAAGTGCGGATTTCCCAGGCACCTGCTGTTCTTGTGCTTCTTGTAGCAGAGATTGCAGATTGAGAAGGTGCTATTAGTGCAGTGAGGTTACGGGATTGGAAAAAAAAGCATGTGAAATCATGTGAAAATCCTATGGGTAGTGCCACCTACTATTACTCTTTGCAATGTATTACATAATGCAATAACGTTACATTTTGCTGTGTGTAAAGAATTGTTGGAAGTTCTGGTTTTATGACAATGACCTGGCCTCTCCTTCCTCAGAAGGATGTATCCCAGGTTGGTTTGGCAACAGCCCTGCCCAAGTCCACAAAACAGTTGTGAACATAGCCCAGTCTGTCACACAGACCAACCTCACCCCCACCTCCCATTGATGACTCCATCTACAATTCATGCAGCCTCAGGAAAACAGTCAACGTAATCAAGGACTACTTAAGCCCTAGACATTCTCACTTCTCACCTCTCCCATTGGGTAGAGGAAACAAAAGCACGTATCACCAAATTCAAGACGGCTTTTTCCTCACTGTTGAACGATTGAACGGACCTCCCATACGCTAAGGATAAATTCACATTCAATCAATCTGCCTTTTTACGGCTCTCAAACATTTTTTCATCCGCACTTTCACTGTAACAGTAATACAATATTTATACGCACTCTTTATTATCTCTATTGCACAACCTGATGTACTCATGTATGGCATGATTTTACTAGACAGTATAAAAAACAAATATTTTCATTGCATCTCAGTATACCAATAATAAACCAATGCCAAAAGTACTGGCATATTTTAACAAAGTAATGGAAAAATAATATTTTTGCACAAAATCTGAGTTCAAACTGTATTCAAGTTTTTTGACATATATTCTCGAATGACACCAACACCCAATACACTGATTTTTAAAAAAAATTAATTAGCATTTATCACATTCTTTTCTGGATATTTAAAGCATTTTTCTGACTGATCAAGAATTGAAGATCGGAGATCAAGATGGAGATCAAGAATTTTTGTTCCCTTGACTCATTCCTCTGTTAGCACTGCTAAATAATAGCACAATGATCTGATATTTGCATTGTGAGCTTTGTTCCACTGTTGTAGTGATTATGATTACAAATATTCTCATTTTATGTTCCTGTTAGTTGCACCAGAATATCCACCCTACGCCGGAGCGGATATCCCCTCCTTCAGCTCAGCAAATCCTGTTGATTTGACTAGGAATTATCAACGTAAGTTCCTTAAAGTAAAAGTCAGAAATAGTGGTATCCTTTACACTTCTCGCCTTCCCAACTCCTCCACCCATCTGCGATTCACCCCCTCCCCTCTACCTGTATCCACCTATCCCTTGTTAGGCTTTGTCCTGCCCTTACCTCTTTTCCCGCTTTCTTCTCCCGACTACGAGTAGTCGGAAGAAGGGTCCCAACCTGAAATGTCGCCCATCCATGTCCTTCGCAGATGCTGCCTGACTCGTTGATTTACTCCAGCACTTTGTGTTTTGGTAAAAAAAATTGTTGTGTTTGGTTTGTAAAAGTGTATGGTTCCTGCCAGCATTATTCCCAGAAATCACCGGCAATTAATTATTTCAACAGAAACACAGCCGATCAGAAAAAGCTATCAAATTTAAAATGAGAATTTTTCATGTGATATCAAGGACATTGCCTGCACGTGTCATCCCTGCGTACATTATGATTCAACAACAAGTTAGAATAGGAATTAAAGGGAAAGGTGCAACTTGAGAAAAATTTCAATGGGGCTGAACAAATTGTTGAAATGCGACCTGACAACTTTCCAAGTCTGCATGGATCATCTTAAATGAAATATCTAGTGAAATAGAGATGCATTGGACTTAATTTTCCAAAATATCCTTGATTAGCGGAAGGTTCTGATAAATTGGAAAATTGCAAACATGAGTCCTTTATTTAAAAATGAATGAAGACATAGCAGGGGAGTATAGACCAGTTGACATCTTGGCTTGGGGGAAATGATAGGATTTAAAGATGATCATTACTACCCTAATCAGCCAATCTTCATGGCAAGGTCATCACTTAATCCGATTTAATGTCATCAGCATGCTTGTGTTTACCGATCAAACCAATAAGGGCGGCATGAGAATGATTTGTTATTTGGGAAAAGCACTGTGGGATTTACCCCAACATACAGACTCAAAGGTCCAGTGGTGAGGAGATTTGAGCTGGAAAGGTTAAATATTAATAATCAAGGTGGACAAACAGATTAATTTATGTGGAGTATTAGAGGCTGAGGGGAAACCTAACAGGAGTATATCAAATTATGGGGGACACGATAGTGATCGACTTCAGGAAGCGTAGTGGTACATATATCCCAGTTTGCATTGAAGATGCCAAAGTAGAGATGGTTGAAAACTTCAAATTCCTCGGAGTAAATATCATCAATTACTTCTCCTGTACCACCCATATTGAAGCAATGACCAAGAAAGCAGACCAATGCCTCTAGTTCCTAAGAAGGCTTAGGAAGTTCGGCATGTTCCCAACAACCCTCACCAACTTCTACAGATGCGCCGCAGAAAGCATTTTATCGGGACGCATCACAGCTTGGTTTGGGAACAGCCCCATCTACGACCGCAAGAAATCGCATCGAATTGTGGATGCAGTCCTGACCATCACACAAACATACCTCCCTTCTATTAACCTCATGTATATCTCATGCTGCCTCGGCAAGGCCAGCAGCATAATCAGGGACGAGTCGCCACCTGGCCACTCCCTCTTTTCCCCTCTCCCATTAGGCAAAACATGTAGAAATGTGAAAATACGCACATCCAGATTCAAGGGCAGTTTCTTCCAAAGAAGCTGTCCCTGAATCTGGAGGTATGAATTTTCACACTTCTGTACCTCTTGCCTGATGGGGGAGAGAAGTGGGAGTGGGAGCGGGAAGTGGGAGAAGTGGGAAGAGGGAGTAACCAGGGTGCGACCCATCCCTGATCATGTTGCTGGCCTTGCCGAGGCTGCGTGAGATATTAAATGGAGTTTGTGAAAGGGTGATTGGTTTGTGTGCTGGCCTGGGCTGCATGCGCAACTCTGAAATTTCTTGCAGTCTTGGATGGAGCTGTTTCCAAACCTTGCTGTGACGCATTCCATAGCGCATTTGTAAAATTTGAGAGATGTTGAGGACGTGCCGAAATTCCTAAGCCGTCTAAGGACGTAGAGGTGTTGTTGTGCTTTTTTGGCCATTGTTTTGGTCCAGAACAAATTGCTGGTGATATTTGTTCCTAAAGCCCTGAAGCTTTCAACCAGCTCTGTTTTGGTACCATCAATGTATACAGGGATATGTGTACCACTTTGCTTCCTGAAGATGATTACAATCTCTTTTGTCTTGACGATATTGAAGGAAAGCTTGTTGTCTGGGCACCAAGTTACGAGACTCTCAATCTCCTTCCTTAACTCCATCTTGTCATTGTTTGATATCTGGCCCTCTAGATAGTATCTGCAAATTTGTAAATTGAGTTGTAAGGAGTAAAGAAGGAGGCTGAGAACACATCCTTGCAGGGCACCAGTGTTGCGAATTATTGAAGAGGCTGATTTGTCAACTCTCCTCACTAATGGTCTGTTGGTCAGGAAGGCGAGGAAATTTTAGTGGTGTTTTAAGAGGCTTTTAAATGGGAACACGACTTGTGTATGTAGAGAATAAAAGAACATGGATTACGTGCAGGCAGAAGGGTGTCGTTTTCATTTGGCATCATGTTTGGCAAAGGCAATATGGGCTGTAGGGCCTGCCAGGCCGGTTACTATGCTGTACAGTCTGATGTATGTTCAATGAGTCTCATGTTTCTGCACCTTTTGACAGCATTGCCTCCATTACCCTACATGCCCGAAGAGCCTATCTCAACAGAGGACTTCTGCATTTTTCCCGGTAAGTACAGGATTGAGATATCTAACTTCATGTTTTAAAGTAGCCTGGTGGTGATGTTATAGTTTATTTGTTTGGCTGCTTCACAATGACTCTTAATGGATTGGATGTCACTGGCAAAAGCATAGTACATTATTCGTTATACCGACCCTCATGTGCAGGCTTACCTTGATCTTCCCCATTGGGGGCAGCTGTGATTGGGAAGTGTGAAGACGCGGAGTCTCTGAAGGGGAGCGTTGACCTGTGTGAACAAGGCAAACAATTATCCACCTATCAGAGTGAAGAATCAGTATTAACCAATCAGACTGAAGAATCATTATTAGCCAATCAGGGTCAAGAATCATTATTGACCAATCAAAGTCAACGTACAGTTTAGTTTATTGTCACGTGTACCGAGGTACAGTGAAACGCTTTTGTCATGTGCCAACCAGTCAGTGGAAAGACTACATGTTTACAATTGCGCCATTCGCAGCATACAGATATATGATGAGGGAGTATCTGTATTCCAACTGCGTGCAAGATAAAGCCAGTAAAGACCGATCAAAGATAGTCCTAGGGTTAACAGTGAGGTGGATAACAGTTCAGTAGCCAGACAAAATAATTGTTAATTCGAAGTAAAATAATGGAAAGAAAGGTGTGCTTAAAAAAAAAGATAAAGGAGAAATACAGATAAAGTATAACACATCATTTAAATAGAGTCATAGAATCTTGCAGCATAGAAACAGGCCCTTCAGCCCAACCACTAATAAGAAAATGAAAATTGTTTGTTCCTTCTAGTGTAAGTGAAATTTTTATCCATGCAATCCTTAATTAGTGCTGAATAATCTTCCTGGCCTTGAAAATTAACCTTTGCAAGTCTAATGCCTCCATCTTTGAATTATTGTTTTGTAATTAAAGATAACATTAAAATTATGTGTTATTCTTCATCTAATCTTTAATTACAAACAATAATTCAAAGATGGAGGCATTAGACTTGCAAAGGTTAATTTTCAAGGCCAGGAAGATTATTCAGCACTAATTAAGGATTGCATGGATAAAAATTTCACTTACACTAGAAGGAACAAACAATTTTCATTTTCTTATTAGTGGTTATCTAAGTACAATGATTTTTGCACATGTAATCCAATTTGCCTATGGGCTATTAGTTAGCAAAATTTCTGTACTCCAGCTAATTCAGTTCGCAACTCGTTGACTTCTGTGTTCAACCAAAGTTTACACTTTGGTAATGAGTGTTACTCTCACCTCTACTTTCACAATTAAATTAAAGGACTAAATGGAATGGCAGGTGTAACTTTACACGTTTGCACTTCTGTTGCAGAGTCCTGATTCGCCTTTCCAATAACTTTCCTTTCAGAAGATCATTTAACCCAAATTCCAAATATGTCGTAAATCGGTGATGATAATTCAAAACTATATTGAACCTAGGGTAAAACATGCAATGCCCTCAAAACAGATCAATGGAGTCACAATCTAAAATTATCTCTTGCATGTGAAAAGGGAAAGGAACATTGATATATAAAGTTTTAGCATTGAGGTTAAAAATTACCGCATACCGCAGGATAAGAACCAGTGTTTGTAAAAACTAAGATTATTCCAAGATCTAATCATTGAAATCTATTACTTCCTGCCGGCAGAATTTGTTGGCACATGCCTATACTGCCATTCTTACCCTCCAGAACATTTTAGGGTAGCAACAAATATTTTTTTTAAACTTTGGAGAGGATGCAGGAGAGATTTACCAGATTGATTCCTGGATTAGAGGCTCATACCTGTAGCTATAAACAGAGGGTGGACAAACTTGGATTGTATTCACTGAAGCTGAAGGTTGAGGGGGAGCCCTTCTCGAAGTTTATAAAAATATGTGAGGCATAAATAGGGGAGACAGTCGGGACTTTTTCCCAGGATGGAAATGTCAAAGACTAGAGGGCATAGCTTAAGGTAAAAGGAGCAAAGAGTAAATGAGATATGTGGGGCATGTTTTTTTTAGAGTAGTGCCTGGAACACACTGACAGGGTTGGTGGTGGAAGCATATATGATAGTGGTGTTTGAAGCTTTTAGATAGGCACATAGATATGCAGGGAATGGAAGGATATGGAGATTAATTTAACTTGGCATGTTTGGCCAATCAAGATCTTGAAAATGATTTTTTTCTAAAATGCAAACGTAATTCCACTATTACTATGTTGAGATTCAACACCTGTCTGGATCGACATACCAGTATTTTGGTTGTCAGTCCAACTTTGCTACCTTTCCCGTACTTGCCCAACTCTTTACGTTATAACCATTACCAAACAGATTAATTTCTTCTTCACATAAAGTTTGTTTCAGCAGAGATAGGTAATAGATGAGACATGATTAACCATTGTAATATTCCAAGAGAGTTTCAGATTTGGATACAGTGAGAACTGTATTGGGGGAAAGAGGTAATGGGAACCCGAGGGTCAACGAAGTAGTTGATGCAGGTACAATGACAATATTACCAGATCAACCCCCTGCTCTACTCTATAGTCATGACACAGTGTAACCAGACACAGTGCGAACTCCATCTTCAAATTTGCCGGCGACACCGCCGTTGTTGGACGAATTACAGATGGTGAAAAGTCAGAATATAGAAGTTAGATCGACCGATTGACCAACTGGTGCCAGCGCCAGCACAACAACCTGGCTTGGTTGAAAGGGTCAGAACTCTTCAAGTTCTTCGGTGTGCACATCACTGAGGACCTCTCCTCCACACTGCACACGGACACAATAACAAAGGAAGCCCCGCCAGCGGCTCTTTTTCCTGAGAAGACTGAGGAAGTTTGGCATGAACGCCAGCATCCTCACAAACTTCTACAGATGCACCATCGAGAGTCTACTGACGGGCTGCATCACAGTCTGGTACGGGAACTGTTCTGCCCACAGCCGCAAATCACTACAGAGAGTGGTGAAGGCGGCACGGCACATCACTGGCAACTGTCTCCCGGCCATTCAGGACATTTTCCACCGGCGGGGCCTGCGGAAGGCACACAGCATCATCAAGGACCACAGCCACCCAGCACGCAGACTGTTCTCCTTGTTACTGTCAGGCAGGCGATACAGGAACATGGCTGGACGTACCACCAGACTTAAGAACAGTTTTTACCATCAGGCTTCTGAACTCATAAACATATTTCACATCATATATGTTGATGATTTTATTTTTGTCTTTTTACCTTACCAATGTCATTTTTATCTTATTTTATCCTTGTAATATTATTGCTGAGGTGACCCGTTGTCTTGTCAAACACATTTCATTGTACCGTTGACCCTGTGTTAACCTACATGTGACAAATAAAACTGAATTAACTGAATTAATTAACATCAGTAAAACCAATGAACTGATTGTGGACTTTGGAAGAGGAAGGATGAGGACCCACAATCCTGATTATATCAACAGATGATGGAGAGATTCAAAAACTTCAAATTCCTGGGCGTGCATATTTCCGAAGCTCTTTCCAGGACCCAGCGCCCTGGTGCAATTATAAATAAAACACATCAACGCCTCTACTTCCTGAGAAGATTACGGAGATTCCGTATGTCAGAGAGGATTCTCTTGAACATCTACAGGTGTACAGTAGAGCGCATATTGACTGGTTGCATCATGGCCTGGTTCGGCAACTTGAATGACCAGGAGCAAAAAAAGACTGTAAAAATTTGTGAGCACTGCCCAGTCCATCATCGGTTCTGACCTCCCCACCATCGAAGTGTGTGTGTGTGTGTGTGTGTGTGTGTGTGTGTGTGTGTGTGTGTGTGTGTGTGTGTGTGTGTGTGTGGCCATCAGGCTATTAAACCTCAAATAAGCTCTGAACTATAGACATTATGTGTGTGTATGTTTACAGTGTACTATGTTTACATATTCTGTTGTGCTGCAGCAAGTAAGAATTTATTTGTTCTATCTGGGACATGAAAATAAAACACTCTTGACTTGAATATTTAAAAGCCATTTGGACAGCTACATAACATGTAAGGTTTGGATGGATATGGGCCAAACGTGGACAAACGGGATAACCTTTAGCTGGGACATCTTGATTGGCATGGATCAGTTGGGCCAAAGTTTCTGTGCTCTATGACTCTATCTAGTGTGAATGTACTTAAAACGGAAATAGAGTTGGAATCGTAGAACCCATTTTAACATTGCCCTATTGAGTCCGTAGCACTGAAATCACAATAGTTCAGTTAATGCAGCAATGTTTTGGAATCTCAAATGAATCCTACATAGGTAAACCAATAGATCAATGAGAAAGAAAACATGTGAATATATCTACTAATGTACATATCAACTTGTCCTTCAGGTTATTGAAAAGGAAAGCAGAGACACTGACATGGACTGGCCAGTCATGAGTTCAGACCAAAGTTGAGGAACATGGGTTATAATCCAACGACCCATACTTCAAAATCACGTGGTATCTTCATGCAATGTCCTCAGTGTGCAATAACGAAGCAATAATCAGTCCAACGAGAATGACGGTCAACAAATCGGAAGAACCTGCTCAAACTGCCAGAGAACAATGTCAGGAATGAGACCTCCCCAGCTGTAAAAGATCTTGACCTACAGAAGCTACCACAAATTTCAATCAATAAAACGTGGTAGAACGCCCCCAACTGTGCCATGTTTAACAGTGCAAGTAACAGTGATATTTGCAACATCTTCCTACCAACAGCACATCTTCCAAATTATCCGAATGGGATTATCATCAGATCGGTGTTTTGCACAGAGATTAAGGCTAGCATTATTTATTTCCTCTGAAGCAGTGCGTAGGATAGCGATGGAATGCAAAAACACTCAGACAGAATGGCAGGCGGGCGGCAGAGGAAGTTGAGTAAGGAGAAAAGTGAAGCTAGGCACTTTATCAGTAAGAATTCTAAGGGTGTAATGGAGCAGGTCCCTGAGTTTTTATATAAACAAAATAATCATTCAATGTGGCCATACCTGAATGAGAGAATAGTTAGTTTAGCATAAGGCTGAGTGATTAAAGCATGAGGTTTTGGGGTTCCCCACATAGGTCTGAACCCTGTTCCCAGCATTTGAGATTTTAAATAGTTTTTAGTTTAGTTTAGAATTATAGCATGGAAACTGGCCCTTTGGCCCACCGAGTCTGCGCCGACCAGCGATCCACGCACATTACCTATTATCCTACACACACTAAGAACAATTTACACTTATATCAAGCCAATTAACCTACAAACCTGTACGTCTTTGGAGTGTGGGAGGAAACCAAAGATCGCGGTGAAAACCCACGCAGTTATGGGGAGAACGTACTAACTCCGTACAGAGAGCATCCGTAGTTGGGTTGAAACCCAGGTCTCCGGCGCTGCAAGCACTGTAAGGCAGCAATTCTACCGCTGCACCACCGTGCCAACAATTGATGGGCAGGAGGGTGGTGTAACAGTTAGTGCTGCTAACTCACAGCATATGGACCCAATTACAGCCATGGACACGAGTGATGCTCATGGATAGGCTGGGTCAGAGGGATATGAATCACGTGCATAGTTTAGAGGAGATGAGTTTAACAACATTATGTTCAGCACAGACATTGTAGGCAGATGGGCCTGTTCCTGTGCTGTACAATTTTATGTAACAGATATATGGATAGGAAAGATTTAGAGGACTATGGGCCAAATGCAGGCAAATGGGACTAGCCTAGTATGTCAACTTTGTCAGAATGGACAGGATGGCCCAAAAGTTGTACAGCTCTGCGACTATGACTTTTAAACATTCTTCCCATAACTGTATGGATACCTGCTGGGTGCATCCCAAAGATTTGAATGTAAATTAACTGGCTGCTGTAAATTACCCTTTGGAACAGGTAAGTGGCAGAGCAAAAGGTGAGTTGACAATAATGAGAGAGCATAAATTACAGAATCTCTACAAAACCAGTACCAAACCTGTCTTGATGAGGGAGAACATGACAGCAGTACTCAGAGTGAATATTCTTGGTGCATCATCCAATGAGGCTATACAAGAGGAACTCAGAAATAAGATGGGGATGGGCAATTTGATCGGATTATATTGCTCCTTCGATAGTCAGCGGGAATTAGAGGAGCAAATGTATTGAGATCGCAGATAGCTGTAAGCATAATAGGGTTGTATCAGTAGGTGATTCGACTGGGATTGCCATAATGTGAAAGGCGCTAATGGGACAGTATTTGTTAAATTAGCTCAAACAGTATGTAATAGTCCTACTTGAGAGAGGGGCAACATTTCAACCTCCTATTGGGAAATAAGACAGGGCAAGTGACTAAAGTGTCAGTGGGGAAGCACTTTGGGGCAAGTGACAATAATTACATTTGTTTTAAATTAATGATGGAAGTAGATAATACTGGTCCACCAAACTGGGGTAGGTTACATTTTGAAAGCATTGAAATTGCAACAGTCGATTGGGAAGTTGTTTGCAGGTAAAGGTAAAGGTGGAGGACCTTAAAAGTGAAATATGGAGAATTCACAGGCAGCAGCATGTTCTTGTTAAAGGGAAGGACATGATTGGTGGTATTAGGGAACCATGGTTGACAGACGGGTATTGAGACACTAGTTAGAAAAAAGCAAGCACGTCAGGTAAAGGCAACTAGGATTAAAGAAAACCTTTGGGCATAAGAGATGTAGGAGTAAATTTAAATGAGATCAGAGGGGCAAAGAAAAACATGATAGCTTTAGCAGATTACATAAAGGAGAGTCCTAAGTGTATATTCAAGTATATTAATTGCCCAAGGATAACTAGGGAAAGAATAGGATCCCTGAAGAATCAATGTGGGCATTACACATGGAGCCATTGGAGATGAGTGTGATGTTACATAGAAACATAGAAACATAGAAATTAGGTGCAGGAGCAGGCCATTTGGCCCTTCGAGCCTGCACCGCCATTCAATATAATCATGGCTGATCATCCAACTCAGTATCCTGTACCTGCCTTCTCTCCATACCCCCTGATTCCTTCAGCCACAAGAGCCACATCCAACTCCCTCTTAAATATGGCCAACAAACTGGCCTCAACTACCTTCTGTGGCAGAGAATTCCACAGATTCACCACTCTGTGTGAAAAACGATTTTCTCATCTCGGTCCTAAAAGACTTCCCCCTTATCCTTAAACTGTGACCCCTTGTTCTGGACTTCCCCAACATCGGGAACAATCTTCCTGCATCTAGCCTGTCCAACCCCTTAAGAATTTTGTAAGTCTCTATGAGATATGTTGAAAACATATTTCTCATCTGTACCACGGAGAAAGTCACTGAAGTTAAGGAATTAGGGAAAATGAACACTGATGTATTGTAACATATCCACATTACAAAATGAGGCATTTGCAGTCCTAAAAACATACTAATTCCGAGGCCTGATCACATATAACCTAGGATATTGTGGGAAGCTAAGGATGACATTGCAGGTACCTGGCATAGATATTTGCAGCTACAGATGAGATTCTGGAAGATTGGAGCGTGGCGAATCTCATGCCTTTATTTAAGAAGTATTACAAGAAAAGGCTAGGGAACTACAGGCCAGTGATTGTAACATCAGTGGTAGGAGAGTTACTGCAGGGAATTGTGAGGGATAGAATTCACTCGCCTTTGGAAAGGCACTGATCAGTCTTGCATGACTGTGACTGTGCTTGGCAAATCATATCTCACAAATTTGATTTTTTTTTTTGAAGGGGTGACCGAAAGATAGTCATACAGCGCAGAAACAGATCCTTCAGCCCAACTTGCCCACGTCGACCAACATGCCCCGTCTACACGAGTCCCACCGGCCTGTGTTTAGCCCTTATCCCTCTCTACCTATCCTTTCCATGTACCTGTACAAATTAAGTACAAATATTTGTTTCACTTTATTTCAATCACGTTTAAACTGCAATGTTTTATTATTAATGTTTAATGTTTTATGTGTCATTCTTAATTGTTACTGTATGTCGTGTTGTTACTTGCAAGCGGAGCACCAAGGTAAATTCCTTGTATGTGTACATACTCGGCCAATAAACTTATTCATTCATTCATTCAAGTACTTATGTTTCGACAAAATAAATGATCAAATATTTATTACATGTTAGATGTTAAAAATCCAAAGTGCCAAATATCAATTTACTCCCGATGGTGATGGGAGCCTTCTGCACTCACCTATGCTCATCCAATGTTGAAAAAGGCTAGGCAGACACGTCATTGGCGTTATCAAGTGGGCACCTACTTTCATCTACGTTTCGCTGATTGAACCCACGACGTCTCCAGTAGGCTCAGCGGTGCATTCTGGCGTCCCAGAACCACCCCCCTCTGCATCTGTCTAGTCAGTTATTTGGGAGACCAAATGAGGTCTTTCCTCTTCAGCCAGAGCCACTGGCTACTCCGCTCTGCTACCCGTGATGTTTGATGGCCTGGCGTAGGGCTTGTCCGCTGATCCCCAGGTCCTTCATCAGTATTAAGGTAGATGTTGCCATGAATCCTCGACATCCAACTTCTACCGGGCAGATCTTAGCTCTCCAGCCCCGCTGTTCTGCCTCCGCTGCAAGCTCTGTATATCGCAGTTTCTTTCTTTCGAAGGCTTCCTGCACAGCATCCTCCCAAGGGACTGTGAGCTCCACAAAGTACACCATGTGCTGAGAGTTCGACCAGAGCACAAGATCAGGCCTCAAGTTGGTGATGGCTATCTCTGATGGAACTGTAAGCCATTGGTCCACATCCACCAGCATCTGCCAATCCCGGGCTGCCTCCAGCTGTCCAAGCCTGGCCCTTGGTGGAATTTTCCATTGCCTTTGATCCCCCTCCCGAACAAAGGCAATTGTCTTAACTGGGTTGGTTGTTCTGGGCGGCAAGGCATTGTTGGCTGTTCTCCTGCGTTCCAGAGTCGCTACCAGACATTTGAGCACTTGATTATGTCTCCAGGTGTACCGTCCTTGGGAGAGGCTTACTTTACACCCAGTGAGGATGTGCCTAAGTGTGGCTGGCGTTGAACACAGGGGGCATGATGGATCTTCGCCCAGCCATTGGTTGAGATTTTTTGGGCTAGGAAGGACATCATAGGTTGCCCGAATGAGGAAACTTATCCTGCTCGCCTCCATCTCCCACATGTCCTTCCAGCTGATCTTCCTCTTTTCCACACTCTCCCATCTCATCCACTGGCCCTGTTTAGCTTGCGACACAGCTTTGGCAGACTTCGGCCGCGACCAACTTCCGGCGTTCCAGTGATGATGCCTTGTTCCAGCAAGGTCGCTTTCCGCCAAGCCCCAAGCCACTTCTTCCATGTTGGATTTGCCCTACTATGTCGCCTTGGTGGGGAGCAGATTTTGCCTGCTGTGTCGCATTCTTAACCGTCCACCTCTTTCCTGTTGCCAGGGTTGGAGCAGCAGCTCGGATGACAGTCTCCCTTGATTCTGCCAGGGTCATCTCTAGTCTGACTTTAGTGCACTTGTACTCCTCTGTGAGACTAGAGAGAGGTAGCTGGAGTACCGTACAGGCCTACGCTGCTCAGGCACCGAGGAACACTTAACCACTTTCTCACAAAAGAGCTGATTGTCCTTTCTATCTTCTCTACTCTTGTGAGGGTGATGTCATACATGGTTAGTGGCCACATAAGGCGAGGTAGTAACCAAACTGCAGGCACCAGATTTTCAGCTTTCCAGGCAGCATGGATCGGTCAATGTTCGCCAGACCTTTGATGACCTCTTGCCTACACTCGTTAGCCTGATCAGTGTCTTTCAGTTTGGAGTTATACCATCTTCCCAGACTTTTGATTGGCTTCTCTGACACAGTTGGAATAGGTTATTGATCAATGAAGAACCTTTGATCTGTCAGTTTGCCTTTGATTATAGAAATGCTTCTTGATTTGGATGGCTTGAATTTCATTCTAACCCGTGATGTTCTCTTGAAGCTTCCCTAAAAGGCGCCTGGTGCAAGGTGCTGTTGTTATGATTGTCATGTCATCCCTGATGGGTGGTAGACGGACTCCAGACTTCAGCCGCTCGCCACCCACTACCCACTTGGAGGTCCTTATGATGACTTCCATAGCCATTGTAAAAATCAATGGGGAGATGGTACACCCCGCCGTAATGCCAATCTCCATGCAGTGCCATGTGGTCGTGAAGTCAGGTGTGGTGATACAGAACTGCAGATCTTGAAAATAAGCCTTGACAAGGCTTGCGATAGTCTCTGGTATCCTGAAGAAGTCAAAGGATGCCCAGAGGAAACTGTGAGGGACAGCTCCGAATGCATTGGCAAGGTCAAGTAAAATGACATGCAGATCTCTCTTTTCTTTTCTTGCAGTCTGGATTTGGTGCCAAATCATGCTGGTATGTTCGAGACATCCAGAGAACCCTGGCATGCCTGCTTTTTCGACTGTTGTATCCACAAGGTTGTTTCTCTCTAAATAGCTGGTCATCCTCTGAGCTATGATGCTGAAGAAAATCTTACCCTCTACGTTGAGGAGACTGATAGGGCGGAATTGGCTGATATCTGTGGATTCCTTCTCTTTCAGAATTAGGATTCCTCCTGCCCCTGCGCCATTTTGGGTATGTCCTTACTTCTCCCAAGCCACTCTCATTAGCCTCCACAGGAAGCGAAGAACATCAGGAGCACCCTTGTAGAGTCGATACGGAACCCCATTTGGCTCTGAGGCTGAAGATGCTCTTGCCCGCCTTACTGTCTGTTCCACCTCCCTCCACTTTGGAGGACTAATGTCCATCTTGTGCTCTGGTTGTTCAATTGGTGGAATGTCCGATGGAATGGCTGTCTTCTGGTGTCTCTTGTCATCCGCATGCATTCTTTCCAGGTGCTCGTCCATCTCCTGCCTTGATGTTTTCAGGTTTCCTCCCTTTTCCTTGATGAAAAGTGATTTTACGAACTTATAGGGTCCTTGAAGAAGCGTGATCTCGTTCGTTCTTTCTTTTTTCGTGATTTCCGCAGGTACTCTGCTCGTCTCAGGGTTGCTAAACGGTTTTTGATGTTTCCCTGGAGAATGTTGATGCCCTCCTTCTCATTATCAGATGCCTTCCTCCACTGCTTCTTGAGCTGCCTTCTCTCCCGGATTAGGCATCCATCTCCTTTTGCCGTCTGGACTTGCTTTCCAAAGCTGGTGCATTTTCCTTGTTCTCCTTTATTCCATATCGTTCTGCTCCATAGCCATAGATGATGTCCCCCATCTTATCAAGCTTTCTTTCAACTGTACCCCTTAGACCCTGTAAGATACGGGTCAGGTCTACATTTATGGTCTCCCATTCTTTCTTCTCCGAGGCTCCAGGCCATTTGACGCGAGGTTTTCTTCCGCTGATCTTTTTCTCCATTGCTGGTTTTCTTGGCTGGATGGGCTCCGTATCTTCCTCTGCCTGCGTAACTGTGCTTGAGTTTCCTTCATCAGGGGGGCTGATGCCTTGCGAACTTTGGTGAGTCTCCAGTTGCTGGACTTCATTCGACTGACTTGATTAACTTCTCAGGAAGTACTTATCAATGTGAGGTCCCTGTTTTCCCTCTCTCAATCAACCTTTCTTTCCTTGATGTATTTTCAGGCCCTTTGAAGATGTTATTTTCATCCAGCCGCAGGAGCAGACCAGAAGCCTCTTCTCGGATGATGATTGTGCGCATGGTTCTTGTTGAGTGCATGTATTGCTCATGGTAATTTCCGTTCCTAGGTCTATAGCCATGTTATCCGTCAATGAGTCATCCTCCGCCCCCGCTCTCGCAGACTCTAGGGGTATTCTTTCTTTAATTATTTTCATAGCGGGTGTCTCCAAAATACTGAATAGTATTGGATCCTGCTGACATGGGTAGCTAGCCCATGCCTGCCCCAGGTGGGGTCTATTTCCTCCTGTCAGCTGTCTTTCCAGCAGTCACGAGGTCTTTCCCTTGTTGTCAGCCATTCTATTCACAGCAGTCACTGGATAATTCCAGGGTAAATGTTTACAAATACACAGGACTAGATGTTAAAAGTCCAAAGTGCCAAATATCAATTTACTCCCGATGTTGAGAAAGGCTAGGCAGACACGTCATTGAGGTTATCAAGTGGGCACCTACTTTCATCAACGTTTTGCTGATTGAACCCACGACGTCTCCAGTAGGCTCAGCGGTGCATTCTGGCGTCCCAGAACCACCCCTCTCTGCATCTGTCTAGTCGGTTATTTGGGAGACCAAATGGAACAATTGGAACATACAAGGAGGGAGTAGAGGAAATGTACGAAACATGCAGTCACATAGCATGGAATCAGGACTTTTGGCCCCGTTCACCGCCACCAAGTACTTATTTATTGTAATTCCATTTTCCACAACTCAGTGTTGCCCATCACAGCTTTTCATGCTCAACTAATGTCTGTCAATACGGGCTGAAAACATGAAGTACGAGGGGAAGCTGGCCAGGAATATAAAGAAGGACAGTAAACGTTTCTTTAGATATGTTAAAGGGAAAAAGAGTAGCAAAGTCAAATGTGGGTCCCTTGAAGGCAGACAGGGATGAAATTATTATGGGTAACAAGGAAATGGCAGAAGTGTTGAACAGGCACTTCGGATCTATCTTCACTAAGGAAGAAACAAACAATCTCCCAGATGTACTGGAGGACAGAGGATCTAAGGAGGTAGAGGAACTGAAAGAAATTTTAATTTGGCGAGAAATAATATTGGGTAGGCTAATGAGACTGAAGGATGATAAATCCCCTGGGCTTGATGGTCTGCATCCCAGGGTCCTCAGGGAGGTGGCTCTAGAAATAGTGGACGCATTGGTGAGCATTTTCCAATGTTCAATAGATTCATAATCAATGCCTGTGGATTGGAGGATAGCTAATGTTATCCCACTTTTCACGAAAGGAGCGAGAGAGAAACGGGGAATTAGACCAGTTAGCCTGACTTCAGTGGTGGGAAAGTTGATGTAGTCAATTATTAATGAGGTTTAGTCCGTCAACATGGATTTATGAAAGGGAAATCATGCTTGACTAATCTTCTGGAATTTTTTGAGGATGTGACAAGTAAAATGGATAAAGGGGTGCCAGTGGATGTAGTGTATCTAGACTTTCAGAAAGCCTTTGATAAGGTCCCGCACGGGAGACTGGTGACTAAAATTAGAGCACATGGTATTGGGGGTAGGGTGTTGACATGGATAGAAAATTGGTTAGCAGACAGGAAGCAAAGAGTAGGAGTGAACGGGTCCTTTTCAGAATGGCAGGCAGTGGTGAGTGGAGTGCCGCAAGGCTCGTTGTTGGGGTCGCAACTGTTTACCATATACATTAATGATTTGGGAGAGGGAATTAAGAGCAACACTAGCAAGTTTGCGGACGACACAAAGCTGGGTGGCAGTGTGAACTGTGAAGAGGATGTTATGAGGTTGCAGGGTGGCCTGGACAGGTTAAGTGAGTGGGCAGATGCATGGCAGATGCAGTATAATATAGATAAATGTGAGGTTATCCACTTTGGCGGCAAAAACAAGGGGGCAAATTATTATCTCAATGGGGCTAGGTTAGGTAAGGGGGAGGTGCAGCAAAACCTGGGTGTTCTTGTACACCAGTCACTGAAAATTGGCGTGCAGGTACAGCAGGCAGTGAAGAAAGCTAATGGAATGTTAGCCTTCATAACAAGAGGATTTCAGTATAGGAGTAAAGAGGTTCTTGTGCAGTTGTATAGGGCTCTGGTAAGACCACATCTGGAGTATTGTGTACAGTTTTGGTCTCCTAATTTGAGGAAGGACATCCTTGTGATTGAGGCAGTACAGCGTAGGTTCACGAGATTGATCCCTGGGATGGCGGGACTGTCATATGAGGAAAGATTGAGAAGGCTAGGCTTGTTTAGAAGAATGAGGGGGGATCTTATAGAAACATATAAAATTATAAAAGGACTGGGCAAGCTAGATGCAGAAAAAAGGTAGACAAAAGTGCTGGAGAAAATCAGCGGGTGAGGCAGCATCTATGGAGCGAAGGAAATAGACAACGTTTCGGGCCGAAACCCTTCTTCAGACTGATGTAGGGTGGGGGGTGGGGGTGGGGAGAAGAAAGGAAGAGGAGAAGCCAGAGGGCTGAGGGAGAGCTGAGAAGGGGAGGAGACAGCAAGGGCTACCGGAAATTGGTGAAGTCAATGTTCAAGCCGTTGGGGTGCAGACTGCCCAAGCGGAATATGAGGTGCTGCTCACTCTGGCCATGGAGGAGGCCCAGGATAGAAAGGTCGGATTCGGAATGGGAGGAGGAGTTGAAGTGCTGAGCCACAGGGAGATCAGGATGGTTAATGCGGACCGAGTGGAGATGTTCGGCGAAACGATCGCCAAGCCTACGCTTGGTCTCACCGGTGTGGATCAGCTGACATCTAGAGCAACGGGTGCAATAGATGAGGTTGGTGGAGGTGCAGGTGAACCTCTGTCACACCTGGAATTACTTCTTGGGTCCTTGAACGGAGTCGAGTGGGGAGGTAAAGCGACAAGTGTAGCATTTCCTGCGGTTGCAAGGGAAAGTGCCCGGGGTGGGGGTGGTGCGGGTGGGTAGGGAAGAATTGACCAGGGAGTTACGGAGAGAGCGGTCTTTGCGGAAAGCAGACAGGGGGGGGGGGGGGAGATGGGAAGATGTGGCGAGTGGTGGAGGCAAGTTGGAGATGGCAAAAATGAAGGAGGACTATTTGTTGTATGTGACGGCTGGTGGGGTGGAAGGTGAGGACTAGGAGGACTCTGCCCTTGTTCCGAGTGGGGGCGATGGGGAGAGAGCAGTGTTGCGAGGTATTGAAGAGACTCTGGTGAGAGCCTCATCTATAGTAGGGATGGGGAACCCCCGTTCCCTGAAGAATGAGGACATTTCCGATGCCCTAGTGTGGAACACCTCATCCTGGGAGCAGATGCGGCGTAGACGGAGGAATTGGGAGATGGGGATGGAGTCCTTACAGGAAGCATGGTGGGAAGAAGTGTAGTCTAGATAGCCATGGGAGTCAGTGGGTTTATAGTGGATGTCGGTCAGAAGTCTATCACCTGCAATGGAGATAGTGAGGTCAAGAAATGGTAGGGAAGTGTCGGAAATGGTCCAGGTGTATTTGAGTGCAGGATGGAAGTTAGAGGTGAAGTTGATGAAGTCAGTGAGTTGTGTTTGGGTGCAGGAGGTAGCACCAATGCAATCGTCGATGTAGCGGAGGTTGAGGTCGGGGATGGGGCCCCGATACATCTTGAACAAGGATTGTTCGACGTACCCTACAAAGAGGCAGGCATAGCTGGGGGCCATGCGAGTGTCCATAGCTACGCCTTGTATTTGTAGGAAATGTATTTGGAAAAAAAATTCCCAATGTTGGGTGAGTCCAGAACCAGGGGCCACAGTCTTAGAATAAAGGGGAGGCCATTTAAGACTGAGTTGAGAAAAAATGTTTTCACCCAGAGAGTTGTGAATTTGTGGAATTCCCTGCCACAGAGGGCAGTGGAGGCCAAATCACTGGATGGATTTAAGAGAGAGTTAGATAGAGCTCAAGAGGCTAAGGGAATCAAGGGATATGGGGAGAAGGCAGGCACGGGTTATTGATAGGGGACGATCAGCCATGATCACAATGAATGGCGCTGCTGGCTCAAAGGGCCGAATGGTCTCCTCCTGCACCTATTTTTTTTTTTCTATCCATCCATCCATCCATCCATCCATCCATCCATCCATCTATCTATCCCCCTCCTGGCTTGCATTGTTTTTAAATGTGCGCAAGAACGATACCCCATATCGCTTGGATTTTTTTTCCCCGTTATTGACCGTTCACCTCTGCTCCAAGCGCACCAAGATTTGTTCCGATCGGTGAAATTATACAAAAGTTATTGGTTTGTTATTCCAAATGACGCCCCTTCCGACACCCGCTGTCAATCACCGGCGCCGAGATTAAAGCATAAGGAAAGGAGGGCGGGCTGTGTCTGTGGGTGGGGGCTGTGAGCACAACAGACGAGTTCGGAGCTGGGTCGTAGAGACTTTGAGTGCAGACGGAGCCAGGGCCGGGAACCGGTGAGCCCACACCCCCCTCTGCATACCATGCCCCCTCCCCCACACACCCCCCTCTGCATACCATGCCCCCTCCCCCACACACCCCCCGCTCCCACACACCCCCCGCTCCCCCACCCCCCCCCTCCCCCACACACACCCCTCCCCCACACACCCCCGCTCCCCCACACAAACCCCTCCCCCACACAACCCCCCTACCTCACACCACACCCTCCCCCACAGCCCCCGACAGGCCCAGTCAGATGCTGTTCCCTTCCCCTGGCTGCTGGGTGCTCCCCGCCTAAAGCCGTCCCCGTCTCCCGGCTACAGACTGCACCCGCCGTTACGTTGGGGGAACAGATGAGTGGTGGAATATTGCATTGGGGAATGGGTTGCATTGGGGGACCAGGCCTCCCGTGTGACTGGGACCAAACGGGTCCCATTTAATCAAGTCTTGTGTTATATTTTGGGGAAATCTTCACAAAACTGTATTAAAGATATGGTTATATATTTAAGAAAAAAATAAAATATGCAGCTTAATTCATGAAAATGCAGTGCCGCATACTTTGATTATAATATGACATGTTAATAATCACAATTTGGGAAACTTGCAATGTGAGCAAATGCGATTAGATAAGATGCTACTGTATTTTTTATCACTTCCTAAAACCATCTGCTGATCACCCCACCCACCTCCCATTCATCTGTATCCACCTATCACTTGCCAGAACTTGTTTCGCCACCACCTCCCTTTTCCTGCTTTCTACCCCCTACTCAATATTTCTGAAGAATGGTCCAAGCCCGAAACGTCTTATGTCCCTCCACAGAGGCTGCATGGCCTGCTGAATTCCTCTAGCAATTTGTTTTTAATTCAAGCTACCAGTATTTGCAGGTTTTTGTGTCTACTCGTTAGTGAAATCAAATAATTAGACACCATTTTACCATAAATAATGTCTGATTACTTTTGAGCCCATACTATTTGCCTGATTTTATGACTAGATATGGAGGGAAACAAAATACACCATTTGTCCTGGTTTACATATCTATAAAGATTCCATCAATTTAACATTTTTTTCAAAAAGAAATTACCTGCAAAATCGCAATTTTTTTAAATTTTTATTAGTTCATGAGATGTTGACATTACGACAAGTCTGACATTTATCTTTGATGCTCCGTTGACCACTTCAGAGGGGAGTTATGAGTTCATTGTTACCAGTCAATCCTGGATGTTATTGATGATGGTGCTTAATATGACTGATGCTCTAGTTGTAGCGTGCTTTTAATTCAGACAATGAGGTGTTTACGTCCTATTTTATTGAAGGAGGAGTAGTTCCATGATTTCATTTCCGTGCTCTGGCAACCTACCAAAGAAACATTGGTTGGCCATCCGCCACCGACAGGTGCCATAGAGAGTTAAGTAACACCAGCAAGTCGTTCACAAAATTTGATGGGGCGTAATCAACGATCAATTTGTGCAGATAGTCCCGATTGTTGTAATCATCTAACGTTTGTTGGCACGGTGGTTTTTCCTTCAGGATGCCAAAGGTGTTTACGATCAATTCCGAAAATGGAGCATGGATGACAGGAGAGTAACCTAAGTTTTTCAGAGTTTCCATTATTTCATTGTTCCGAATCTGCATTACATTACCTGGACTACCACTGCTGGCAAACTGCAGAACAAAGGCAGATTTTGTGAGTTAACCGCATTATGCAAAACAGCATACAATTAAAAGGCATGAAAGTAGGACACATTCCCTGATTGGATTTTGAAACAATGCGGGCTTTGTGACAGGTTTCTGAAAAATAATTAATGCTTGGGTCGACTCATTGCAATGGGATGGGAAATATGTAAATGTAGTTATTTGGAATTCTGAAAGAACATTTATTTAACAGGTACATGGATAGGAAAGTTTTAGAGATATAAAAATGCCAAATGCAGGCAAATGGGACTGAGTTAGATGGGGCACCTTGGTCAACATGGAAGGATTGCTGAATGTGCTGCATGACTATGACTCTAACATAGATATGTCTTTCTGCAACCATTAAAATTAGTGTGTCTTGCATCCCCTTGTGCCATGGTAAAGATCACTTCATGAGAGCAGCTGGTGGGTGTAGAATACAAGAAGCAATAGGTCATTTTGGCACTAAAATAAAAGCAGTGTATTGTGCTGAAGAAAGTGTTCACCACACTTACCTTCCTTGAGAAGGGGACTGAGTACAATAATTCAGACATTATGATGCAGATGTACAAGACATTGGTGAGATAATACTTGGAGGACTATGTGCAGTTCTGGTCGACTACAGGAAGGATGCCATTAAGTTGGAAAGAGTGCAGTACAGATTCAAGGATGTTATCTATACACTGTAAATGGCTCGATTGTAATCATGTATTGTCTCTCTGCTGACTGGATAGCATGCAACAAAAGCTTTTCCCTGTGACAATAAACTAAAATGAACTAAAGCTGGGCTTGCGAGCATGGATTATAGGGAGCGGTTGGACAGGACATTTCCTTCGGAGAATAGGAGGTTGCAGGACAATCTTATTAAGTATTCAAGACCATGAGGGCATGGATAACATGAACGCTCATAGTCTTTTTCTGAGGTAGAGGATTCTAAAACTTGAGGACACAGGATTAAGGTGAGAGAAGATAGATTTTAAAGCAGCTTTTAATTTTGATGGTAGCCTGTATCTGGAACAAGCTGCCAGAGGAAGCTATAGAAGTGGAAACAATTATGACATGAAGACGTTTGGACACATACGTGGATAGGAAGGGCTAAGAGGACTACGTGCCAAATGCAGGTAAACAGGACTGGCCCAGAATGCTAACTTTGCAAGTGTGGACCAGGTGGGCCGGGGGACCTGTATAGCTCCGTGACTCCCATAATATATGCTTTAGGATATTCAAGCTTCATGCTGGGTATTAATGCTTTTAAACATTGTTGGGCATATTTTGGAGACACAAGGAATTACAGACACTGGAATGTTGAGTGAAACACAAAGTGCTAGATTAACTCAGCTGGTCATGCAGCATCTCAGGAGGGAATGTATAGACAATGTGCCCTTCTGTTCTTTTTAAAATTTAGTCGGCGTGTATTGAATACATGGGGGAGAGCCTTAGTGATATGTACATGCTCCTAACTGCCGTGGATAACGAGGGTTACATGTGATCCTAGTAGTTTCCTACAGATATATAGAATTTAATATACTAACCTCATTGATTCTTCCATCAATCTCACCTACTCTGAATCCATACAATTGGTGTTGATCAACAAAGATGTATTTCAAAATTCTACGATCTAACTGAAAAGCAATTTCTCCAATGACGTGGTAAGTTTTCTCCATTTCTTAAAGATAAACACAGTTGGGAACACAATGATCAAAGTGAATGAAAATACAGAATTCCACGGGTTATGAGCGTCTGAACTACCAACATGCCGTACAGACAAGCAAGTGTTGGGGACACCAGTGGTATAGATGGGGATGGAATTGCTGGCTGATGCTGGACTACAAGCATCTTCTGCTGGTTGGGAATGGGGCATTTCCTGTTGTCTTCTCTATCCCCATTCCACACTGATCCATAATGATCAGGGGCTGCCGAGCAGAGCGAAGAGTGTTGAGCAAACACACACTGAGTCAGTGAGGCTGGCTGGCAGCCGCTTATCCTGTGCCTGTTTCTGCATCCTCACCCATACATTGTTTCTGTTTATTTGCAACTTATGAAGTTTGGGTTACAAGCAGTTCCCAGGAATGGAATGCTGTCCTAACCTGGGGACTTCTTGCATTCAGTTTATCATGTCCCTTTTATGCGAACAATCACTTAATTAAAAGGCAAGCTAGAATACTTTTCAGCACATTCCTTTCCTCTATCATCAAATGTTCTAGTTCACCCGGATAAACAAAAATCATAACTGCCTTTGAATAATAATGTTTTCACTAATCATAATTTACATACATATAATATAAATCAAATTTAGAATGATTTTATCCAAACCTATTCAACAAGAAACAAGAATGGGTTTCAAGTTTCCGAATCGTTTTATACCATCCATTTCATAATCTATTGAATTCAACAGAACCTAACATCAGAACAGGGGGTAGTCTCAAACCTGCCCTAATCCATCAAGTGGCATAAGGTTAATGTGGCCTTAGTTAAAGGGAAAGAAAAGTTTGGGGTAAATTATACCACCAATACAGTTGTTACTTTTTCTTTAATGCCGTGCACAATGATTTGTTGACAAACTCTAATTATATTTTTATGTTTACTTATGACATGGAGGGTGACCGTTCCATCCAATGCCATCTTCCAGAGCAATCCCATGAATCCTGGTTTCACATGTATTTCCTTTGTGATCTGTTCTTGCATACAAACCTATTAGCGCACTCACAATTCTCTCACCGGCCAACTATACTAAGGGACATTTACAGTAACCAATTAACATAATGTTGTGCTACATACTGTACATGGAATGAGCTAGCAGAGGTAGCTCCTAAAGAAATGGATGGACAATATCATGGGAGAGACGTGCCAAAGGGTTTATTTCACTACCGTTTAACTCCATGGCTCTAAACAGCACATATTTGGGAAATGAAATGAAACTAGAGCATCCAGTGGAAGCCCATGCAGTCATAGGAAGAACATACAACCTCCATGCAGACCATCCCAAAGGTCAGAATATAACCCTCTCTTGCACTATCTACAGTGGCTTGCAAAAGTTTTCATACCCCTAGAACTTTTCCACATTTTGTCACGTTACAACCACAAACCTAAATTTATTTTATTGGGATTTTATGTGATAGACCAACACAAAGTGGTGCATAATTGTGAAGTGGAAGGAAAATGATACATGGTTTCCAAATTTTATTACAAATAAAAAACTGAAAAGTGTGGCATGCAAAAGTATTCAGCCCCCCTGAATCAATACTTTGTAGAACCACCTTTCACTGCAATTACAGCTGCAAGTCTTTTGGGGTATGTCTCTACCAGCTTTGCACATCTGGAGACTGAAATTTTTGCCCATTGTTCTTTGCAAAATAGCTCAAGCTCAGTCAGATTGGATGGAGAGCGTCTGTGAACAGCAATTTTCAAGTCTTGCCAGAAATTCTCAATTGGATTTAGGTCTGGACTTGACTGGGCCCATTCTAACACATGAATAATGCTTTGATCTAAACCATTCCATTGTAGCTCTGGCTGTATGTTTAGGGTCATTGTCCTGCTGGAAGGTGAACCTCTGCCACAGTCTCAAGTCTTTTGCAGACTCTAGCAGGTTTTCTTCCAAGATTGCCCTGTATTTGGCTCCATCCATCTTCCCATCAACTCTGACCAGCTTCCCTGTCCCTGCTGAAGAACAGCATCCCCGCAGCATGATGCTGCCACCACCATGTTTCACAGTGGGGATGGTGTGTTCAGGGTGATGTGCAGTATTAGTTTTCCGCCACACATTGCGTTTTGCATTTAGGCCAAAAACTTCAATTTTGGTCTCATCAGATCAGAGCACCTTCCTCCACATGTTTGCTGTGTCCCCCACATGGCTTGTGGCAAACTGCAAACGGGACTTATTATGGCTTTGTTTCAACAATGGCTTTTTTCTTGCCACTCTTTCATAAAGGCCCGATTTGTGGAGTGCATGACTAATAGTTGTCCTGTGGACAGATTCTCCCCACCTGAGCTGTGGATCTCTGCAGCTCCTCCAGAGTTACCATGAGCATCTTGGCTGTTTCTCTGATCAATGCTCTCCTTGCCCGGCCTGTCAGTTTAGGTGAACGGCCATGTCTTGGTAGGTTTGCAGTTGTGCCATACCCTTTCCATTTTTGGATGATGGATTGAACAGTGCTCCGTGAGATGTTCAAAGCTTGGGATATTTTTTTATAATCTACCCTTGCTATAAACTTCTCCACAACTTTATCCCTGGCCTGTCTGGTGTGTTCCTTGAGCTTCATGATGCTGTTTGTTCACTAATATTCTCTAACAAATCTCTGAGGCCTACACAGAACAGCTGTATTTATACTGAGATTAGATTACACACAATGGACTCTATTTACTAATTAGGTGACTTCTGAAGGCAATTGGTTGCACTTATTTAGGGGTATCAGAGTAAAGAGGGCTGAATACTTTTGCACGCCACACTTTTCAGTTTTTTATTTGTAAAAAAATTTGAAAACCATGTATCATTTTCCTTCCACTTCAAAATTATGCACCACTTTGTGTTGGTCAATTACATAAAATCTCAATAAAATGCATTTGCGTTTGTGGTTGTAATGTGACAAAATGTGGAAAAGTTCAAGGGGTATGAAAACTTTTGCAAGCCACTGTCTATAACCCCACCATGCATCATTACAACGACGGGTCTCCAGGTCTGCAAATGTGCCTTGATATAGGTTGCTCAAAGATTTCAATAGCCCAAAAAGTTGGAAGTTTGAACATTTTGCCACTATTTACAATGTAATCACAAGAGACACAAGGAACTGCAGATGCTGGTTTACAGAAAATAGGACACAAAGATCTGGAATAACTTGGCAGGTCAGGCAGCATCTCTAGAGAAAATGGATCAGTGATGTTTCAGTCAGAACCTTTCTTCAAACTGATTGCAATAGGGGGAGAAAGGTGGATGAGAGGTGTGGGCGGGACAAAGCCTGATAAGTGAAAGGTGGATGCAGATGAAGGGGTGTTAGCCTTCCACCTACCCCCTTGCAACTGTTTTCCCCTCTCTACACTGCCCCTACTTGATGCACACCCATTTCCCCCTTACCATTTCCCTCCGTCCCCTTCATTCCTTCCTCTGGCTTCACTTTCACGTCTCTTCTATCATTATCTCCTTATCTCACACTATTTGTCTCTTCACCCCTGACCTTTGTCCAACCATCTGCCAATCCAACACCCCCCTTACCAGTATCCACCTTTCATTTGCCAGGTTTAGTCTGGCCCCCAACTCTCTTCCAGATTTCTCTCCCCCTTACAATCAATCTGAAGGGCCCTGACCCAAAATATTGCCCATCCATGTTCTTCGGAAATACTGCCTGACCCGCAGAGTTACTCCAGCACTTTGTAAACAAAAGACACATTTTTTCCCAACATGTTTTAATGACCTGAAAATAATGAACCCTCATCCATACACAACTTTCATAGTCACAACCACTTAAAATTTCTCAGATCAGTTTGGATGTTTCCAATCCCAAGGCACACAATATTGTGGGATCGATGTGTCAGTTAACCAAGTTAATTTTAGAAACTCAAATTTGCCCTTTATGCTCAGTAAGATGAATACCTGCATCCTGGCCTGTCGCTGCCGGAGCCTGAGAAATGCGATGAATACCTGCACCCTGGCCTGTCGCTGCCCGAGCCTGAGAAATGCGATGAATACCTGCACCCTGGCCTGTCGCTGCCCGAGCCTGAGAAATGCGATGAATACCTGCACCCTGGCCTGTCACTGCCCGAGCCTGAGAAATGCGATGAATACCTGCACCCTGGCCTGTCACTGCCCGAGCCTGAGAAATGCGTTGAATACCTGCATCCTGGATTTTCGTCGCCGCAGCCGGAGAAATGTTCATATTTCTATCATAGGATCTATCCAGAGGAGGTCCACTTGGAAGTCTGTTGGCATTGGAAGAGGTAAGACCCAAAGGATGTTGAGCCCTTATTGGCAATTCCTGCATTTCCACATTCCTTTGCCGGTCTGCATTGCTTACTTTTGGTCCTGTCATTAAATAGGTTAAGTTGAGTTTATTATTGTCACTTTCACCGACATACAGTAAAAAGCTTTGTTTTGCTTGCTATCCAAACAGCAGATAATACTACACATAAATACAATCAAGACAAACTTAAGTGCAATAGGAAAGGGGAAGTGCAATGGGGAAGATACAGAGTGCAGAATATATGTCTTAGCGTTCTAGGGCAGCAGTTCCATAGTCAGAGTCCAATGTCCACAATGGGGTAGAGTTGAATCAGATAGTACCCTAGGTTTTGGAAGGACCATTCAGAAGCCTGAGAATAGAGGTGGAGAAGCTATTCCTGAGTCTGGGGTGGTGCATGCTTACAAGATGCTTATGCCCGGCAGGAGCAGAGAGGAAAAAATTAATGACCAGAGTGGTATGTGTATGGTTATGTTGGCTTCATGTTTGTGCAGCATGACATATAGATGGAGCTAATGTTGGGAAGTCTGGTCTGTGTGATGGAAGGGCTACATCTGCACTCTGTGCAATTTCTTGTGGTCTTTGGCAGAGCTATTCACAAACTAAGTTGTGTCATAACCCAACGGTTCGCTTTCTATGGTGCATCTGTAGAAGTTTGTAAGAATCTGTTTGTAAGATGTCGAATCTCCTCATGAAGTAGAGGTGTTGCTTTGCCCTTCTTGGCTGTCGATTCAATGTGATTGTCCACGACAAACCATTGATAATATTAATGTCAATGGACTTGAATATCTCATCCATTTCCATTTTGAACCATTGATGCTGATTGGGCCATGTGCACCATCATGCTTCCTGAAGTCGAGAACTAGCTCATTCGTTTGCAGTCCAAAATATACACATTACTGTTCAATTAAACAAACTACTGATTAATACTATCAAATCACTGAAATAATCACATTAAGTAAAAAGGGACATACAGCATGGAAACAGGGCATTTGGCCCACCTTGTCAAGGTTCAAGGTTCAAGGTATTTTATTGTCACATGTACCAATTAAGGTACAGTGATATTCAAATTACCATTGTCCTTACCCAAGTTGGAGTTCTGGGCTAGACCCATAAAGCTGCAGTTGGCCCATACATTTCATAACATTTAATGAATAGTGATGTTACCAACAAATTAAATGTTGGATTTTAAATAAATCATGATAGAATTTTTAAATCAGTAAAAATTCTCTCTTATTTTATTTCATAAGATGAATGCTTTAATTGTTTAAAGCACAATTAAAGCATTCATCTTATTTTATTTGATCATAACCATGAACCTGGCACCAATAAGTGAATACATTTATTTATTCCTGCATTCTTTCAAAGTACAGGTTCTCCCAAGGTTATAAACATACAACTTCTAAACGTTATGTTTTGGACATCAGTGGGATGGATTTGCCGGCTTTTGCAGGGCTGCAAACTTGTCAGCTATTGCAGGGCTGAACCACATGTTACCAGGCAACCACATTTCCGACTTGCAATCCGTTTAAGTTATAACCTAATTTGTCAGTCTCTCTGTTTCATTAGAACGTAGTTCATAGAACAGTACAACTCAGGAAGAGACCCTTCAGCCCACGATGTTTGTGCTGAACACAATGCAAAGTTACAGTATGGAAACAGGCCCTTCGGCCCAACACATCCATGCCAAGCAAGATGCCCTATTTGAGCTAGTCCCCACCTGCCTGCATTTGGCCCATATTCAACCAAACCTTTCCTAACCATGTTGCTCTTCAAGTTTCTTTTAAATGCTGTTATAGTATCTGCCTCAACTACCAAGTCTAGCAGCTCCACCGCTCTCTGAAGGAAAATATTTTCTCTCAGGTTTCTCTTAAATCTTTCCCCTATCACCTTAAACTTTCATCCTTTGGTTTTTGATTCTCCTACACTAGGTAGAAGACTTTGCATTCAACCTATTTATTCCCTTCATGTGTTTATACACCTCTAAGATCAACCCTCAGCCTCCTGCACTCCAAGGAATAAAGTCATAGCTTGCCCAATCTCTCCCTATAGTTCAGGCCCTCTGGTTCTGGCAACATCCAGGAACTGAACCATGTTGTAACCTGGGAACCACTGTTAAATGCTTTTCCAATGCTCTTCCAGCAAAGATTTGATACAAATCAAAAGCACCTCTTCGGAAATAATTTACACTTATCAATGGACATTTAATATCACATGGTGACTCTGGTTGTTTTGTTCTGTACTTACGTGCGCCCATATTTAAAGTTAATTTCAGGGGTTGAGAACCGGCAGCCGCTGAAGCACCTGAGGGTCACAATTAAAGCAGCATGCTGATCAAATCCATGTAAAAATCATACCAGCACACCAACACGATTTGTCAAGTACAGATGATTAAGCATGTATTATATCATCACCTACAGCCAGCAAACCCAAACAAATCCTGAGACTGCATGCCAAAAATAATGCAGGAGGGGTTCACCCAAATGCTGCCTGAATTAGAGGGTATCAGTTAAAAGAAGAGGATGGCGTCACGGCGAGTCATGGCAGCATCCGCGAGTCACGGCACCAGGCAGAAGAGAGCTCTGCCCAAGCCTGCTGCCTGCCCCTTTTCCATGGTTACATCCGCACTCGGATGTTTTTGGAGAGGCGCTATTCACGGGTGCCATGGTGGATATCCGGGACCGCTGAGCACCGCGGGTGGTGGAATGTAAGGATTGCATTATAGTTATTTGAAAATTTACTGACTTAGATAATTTGGTGATTTTGTACTATGGTGGTGGATGTGTTACCACGGCTTCATTTTGTAAATATTATTTGGTATCGTAATTAAATAAATTACTTTTCACACAATAAAAAGTAGGCAGTGAATAAAACGGGAGCCGGACCCCCGCGGCCGGATCCTCGCGGCCGGACTTTGGTTTGGCGCCACAAAGTCGTCAGGAGAGGACCCGTCTGGGGTCGACTAGGAGATCAGAGCTGCGGCGGTAGTCGTGTTCGGCAGTCGTCGAGGTCAAGGTCGA
Source organism: Okamejei kenojei (assembly GCA_035221665.1). Taxonomy (NCBI): domain Eukaryota; kingdom Metazoa; phylum Chordata; class Chondrichthyes; order Rajiformes; family Rajidae; genus Okamejei; species Okamejei kenojei. The sequence goes on along the minus strand of CM069132.1, from coordinate 3,764,232 downwards.
GGTCGGCAGTCATCAAGGTCGAAGGTCGTTGCAGGCACGGTCGTCCAGGTCGGCAGTCGTGGTCGGTGGGTCGTTGAGGGCACCGTCGAGGTCGGCAATCATCAAGGGCTCCGGTTGTCGAGGGCTCCGGTCGTTGAGGGCTCCGTCAAGGTCGGCAGTCGTTAAGGGATCCGGTCGTTGAGGTCGGTGGTCATCGAGGCTCTGGTCGTCAAGGTCGGCAGTCGTCGAGGGCACCGTCAAGGTCGGCAGTCGTTAAGGGATCCGGTCGTTGAGGTCGGTGGTCATCGAGGGCTCTGGTCGTCGAGGTCGGTGATCGTCGAGGTTGGCGGTCGTTGAGGGCACAGTTGTTGAGGGCATGGTCGAGGTCGGCGGTCATTGACGGATCCGGTCGAAGGGGTCAGCGGTCGTCGAGGGCTTCGGTCGTTAAGGCCGCCGGTCGTTGAGGGCTCCAGTTGTTGAGGACAGCGGTCATCGTGGGCTTCGGACGTCGAGGTCAGTAGTTGACGTCAAGGATGGCACCAGGCAGTCAAGGATGGGCCATGTTAGTATTGGAGGACCGACGCGCAGACAAAAGCAATGAAGGAGCCGGCATGGGGAACCTCAATGAAGGATGGGCGGGAGAACAAAGGAGGACATGGCATGGGATACTTTATAACTGTGTCGGTGTCCTTTATGTGTCGACTATTCACATACCTTGGGTGTGCAAAACAAAGGGTATCACTGTGACTTGTCATATATGACAATAAAGGAGGGAGAAAGGGGTTTGGAGGGAGAGATAGATCAGCCATGATCGAATGGCGTAGTAAATTTGATGGCATTTTGATGGCCAAATTTTGCTCCTATCACTTATGATCTCATGGTCTTATGATAAAGTATCATTTATTCATGCCAATTCCGTTCTCGTTAAGGTCAGGTAATAGTTATAGAAGATATAGACACAAAATGCAGGAGTAACTCAGCAGGACAGGCAACATCTCTGGAGAGGAACGGGTGATGTATCGGGTCGAGACCCTTCTTCAGAATTCAGATAGAGTTATAGAGTCAAACAGCATGGAAGCAGGCCCTTCAGCCAACTCGTCCATTCCTGCCAAGATGTCCCATCCGAGCTAGTCCAAATTGCTAGCATATGGACCATATCCCTCTAAAAGTTTCCTATACAAGTAGTAGTCACAGTGTATTTTACTTCGGAGTCACATGAGTGACTACGTGAAGACCCCGCCAGCACGCATGCGCGACATATCGTCTACCGCATTGCGCATCGACAGGCTGTGGAAGCGCTGCTCCACCAGCGGTAAGTTTGAAACCTGAAGGTAGGTTTTTCAACTTAACTCCAGGTCTGTTTTTTCTCCTTGCAGGAAGCTCTGTGCACAGAGTTCCTGCTGGAGATATCGCGTTCCCCGACACTGCGGAAATCCCGGCTGAGAGAATCTCGGGGATGCCCGGCTGGGGGGGAACCCCACCACAGACTTCGCGGGGAATCCCGTCTCCAGGGACCGCGAAGGAATCCCGGCTGTGGTAAACCGCGGACTGGAATCTGCAGGGAACCCGGGACAACTAGAGGAATCAAGCTGCAGGGTGAACCCGGCTGCAGGGACCGCGGGAAGATTCTGGCTGCAGGGTGGACCCAGCAGCGGGGACCGCGGGAAGATTCTCCACGGGACGAACCCGGCTCGGGGGAAACCCGGCCGCAGGGACCGTGGGGAGAAGCAAAACCGCGGGGTGAGCCCGGTTCGGGGAAAACCCAGCTGCGGGGACCGCGGGAAGACCACGGAATGAACCTGGCTCTGGGAAAACCCGGCTGCGGGGACCGCGGGAAGACCACGGAATGAACCCGGCTTGGGGAAAACCCGGCTGCGGGGACCGCGGGAAGACTACCACGGGATGAACACGGCTCGGGGAAAACCCAGCTGCGGGACCGCGGGAAGACCACGGGATGAACCCGGCTCGGGAAAACTCGGCTGCGGGGACCGCGGGATGAACCCGGCTCGGGGAAACCTGGCCGCAGGGACTGCGTGTGGGGACCGTGTGAAGACACGGCTGCGGACCGCAGACGTGCGGATAGCCGGCAGCATTTTTCAGACTCCAGTGGCCCAGAGAGGTTCAATGGTGTCTGAAAGGCCTGGGCAGGCCAGGAGGACCCCCTCCTACATGGGTACGTCCTCGGCCGTTTACCCATGTGGAGCATGGATAGCGTCAGAGAGCGCTCATCCCACTAATGCTCCCTCCATGTGTGGCATATCAGTAGAGATATACCGCCCACGGTAAGCCCAGAGACCTGGCAGTGTCCGGGCTGCGAATATACCACCGGCGGATGAGCCCGTAGACTCGGAGGGTCCGGGCTCTAAGATTACCGCCTGCGGAGGTATTTTTCTCGGAGACTCAGCATGGGTCCGGGCTGGAAGGTCCACCGCCTATGTATCCCGCATGAAGCGGAAGACTCGGAAGTATGTCCAGGGAACATACTGGAGTACAAACGTGAGGTTCCAGAAAATTCTGGCGTGGCATCAAGACCTTCGCTAAACGAAGCCTGAAGGCCAGAGTTCCCTCGTGAAGGAACAGCCACCTCACGCCACATCTTTACTAGAACAGGTGCCGGCGGTGGAATACCATACACCTGCAAAATTGTCCCTAAAAGGACCAGCAGTGCACTGCGCTACATGGGGGTACAATGCACTTCAAAATGAACTGCTTCCAGAAGAACGCCATCGGACCTGCCTTAAATTCCAAATCTGTAGGTTGAAGTGAGGCCAGCAATGTCTAGCCGCCGAATCCTCTCTTCAGGAACCTGCCCAAACAGGTAAGACCGGATGAAGAATTAAAGCTGTCCGGCTTATCAAGGTACCACAGCAACACACCCCACGCCTCTAACGGCAGCAAGCGTTTCACTGAAGCTGGTGGCAGCTTCAAATCTGGGCACAGGCTTTTCAGGCCAAGGCCCAAACCGGTCCTCAGGGAATTGGGTCCACACACCCCAGCAATCCTACTCTCTAAATCTGGGACGGAATTAGAACCCACGCCAGGGGCCTTTGGGCTTACCATAAGACCACCAATAACCATGAAGGTAGGTGGGTCTGGTTCTTTCCGAAATATGAGGTATGTGGACCATTTACAAGTTGGTAAATTTACACTTGTTTATGCAAGACAGAGTTGCCTTTCAAGACAGGCCGCAGTTGCGGGCCGCTCATTGTCACAATGAAAGATACCGGTTTCAACTCGCATATGCAGGATAGACTTCTCTGAATAGAAAACTTCATTGCTGTCTAACAACAGGGGAACAGTTTCCACTGGGCTCACCTAAGATATTTATATTATGGGCTATCTGGGTGATGTTCTAAAACACTGTATTTTGCCAAATCAGTGGTATCAGCCACAAACCATTCCGCAGAAATTGGATTCTCATCCATCCTGTAAATTTAAGTTGATACCAACTGAAATTATTAAATTGTCTGGGATTGGCAATATATTGGTTTCAGCTGTGCTATTTGCGCCTTCTGCGCCACCAGAGCTTACGGCGTGCAAAGGAGCAAGCTCACAGGCTATTCCCAGCTGAAACTATCAAAGTCACCATGGTGGACAAACAGTATTCAGCATTGCCCCACTAACCTTCATCAGTACTCGTCAGTTAATTACTAACTGATGCTATGCTTAAAGATGGATAATTACTATATACCATCTTTAGTTACGGAGGCGGATGGGTTTTGCATGAGTTACCAATTATTCAGTTATATGATATCAACTACATATTCACATTAGCTGCATTCTGTGGATTAAAGGTTTGTGCGCATATGCATAATCTGCATACTCAAGCCTAACTTGATACACTCTGGTGCTGTTATATGTAAATCACATGGGTGCAATCAAGTCAAAGTATCCGGTAATAGTTTACCTAACTTCATTGGCATTGGCGTATCAGCAGGAAAATGCAATGACAACACAGAATAGATGTGGAATCGCAAGTATTCAAGGACATCAAGGCTTGATGAAACACCTAAAGATCAAAATGTTGCATCCAGGCTCAATCGCCAGTTGCAAAATACGTGGCGTATCAGTGGCAATGGATACATTCTCGCTACACTGGGGAAGAATGTTCATTGTGTCCCTCCATTTTACCTTACAAGATGGGTCTTGCAAATTCAGCATTCCCGCTTCAGGCATTTTCGGAGTGCCTGACTGGCCTATACAGCCATGATTCCCGCTGATGTTGGGAATAATGATAAACCCTTATATGGGATTCCAGGCACAAAATAGCTGGTTAGCCGTGACCGGGAAACCATCCTCTGCATACTTAAATCAATTCATTGACTTGCAGACTGGGAAGACCGCTTCCTGCGGCTTAGAATTGTCAAACCAAACTATGGACGTGCTCACTGCAATTGCAGGGTTAGCACCAAACAAACAGTGCTTCCCTCATAGGGATGGGGAGTATTTTGTTAACACATAAGTTGAGTTCCATATGGGGTTGACAAGAGTGCCATTACTGTGCCGCACGTGCCTTCTCAGCATATTGGCTGCAAGGAGCAGAATCCATTCTGTCGGGTCACCTTCTGATATCGAGATTATGAAGGGTATCTTCAACTCGACACCCCGCAGGCCAGGTACACAGAGATATGGGATGTTAACATTGGAACATCCCTGCCCTTGGCTCACTAAACCAAGTGGTTATGCCATGACGCTGAGTCAGCACAACGGGTCCAGTTTTGCATAGCTGTGACTGGACAAGATGATTATTTTGCAGGAATATTACATTTATGTTATCACTTAATCAGCAGGAAACGCCAGGGACATTAGGTCTCAAACTAGAATAGCTAGCATATCCCATGGACCTTCGGTTGTATGTGGCCACACATCTACACCAGTATGTTAAGGTCACTAGAGCCTTAGGGACTCTGAACTAGCAATGATTGTTAGTCACATGAAGCCTCACAAGAGAATTCACTACAGACCATCGCCCGGTGGTTAATATGGGTTCTGGGATACTGGAACACTGACATACAAGTCTCACTCCACCCAGGCTGCAACTATATCAGCAGCAGGGAATGGACGTTCACGGGACCACATCCTAGCGGCTGCAGGATGGTCTAACGAACGATTCCAAACATTTTAGAAATAACCTTGCCAGACCAGGGATATTTGCTGACTCTTTTAGGTCTGTGTTATAGTCCTCCCGGGTGTAGGAGGTTACTATTATCACTATGTGTACATTAATAGCATCAACGTGTCTATACCTATGTCATGTCTGAATGCATTATTAAAATTAGCTCTTCACTGATGCAGTGTGTGATGCATGGACTGGTCTCCTCAGCATGAAATCACAGAGCTTTGAAATCTTCACGTAGTCACGCAAGTGACTCTGAAGTAAAATAGTAAGATTAAACGAGAACTTACCAGTTTGAAGTTTGATCCTTATTTTATGAGGAGTTACGATGAGGGATTACGTGCCCCCCGCTCTCAAGCCTCTATATAAAGATCAACTGGTATTTTAATTCTCTTATCTTACTATACAGTCAGTCAACTTCTGTTATCGGCGATTTCACACCGCTGCTTTGAAGAATGTCGCGCATGCGTGCTGGCGGGGTCTTCACGTAATCCCTCATTGTAGCTCCTCATAAAATAAGGATCAAACTTCAAACTGGTAAGTTCTCATTTAATCTTACTATTTTCACTGCCATTATATTACCTGTTATATGTATTTATCTACACATTAAGCATGTTTTGCAGAAATAGTGGGGCAGAAGGCCTCTTCATGTGCTTTGCCATTCAGTGTCCTTGCATATTCTTTTGTAGAACATCTTAAGAATATAACTTACAACATTGATGCTAGACCTGTACTGGCAGATGTTTGGTATACGTTCCTGCCACATTGTGATGCTGTCTAATTACATACATACCTCTTTTTTGTCCCATTGGTTGAAACCGACTAATGCTGCCCACACCAGTGGTGAATCGGCTTCCCGATCTTTTCACTGAAAAAGGTAAAGAACATTCTTATAGCCTCATTCCAGCTCATTCTAGCTTGCACATCCAAACACACTTGAATAGATCTAATAAAAGATCCACAGCCAGAACAACTTCCAGGACCAACTTCAGACAACCTTCTAAGAAATTCTATTCCTCCCTTCTCCAACCAGAAATCCTAAAGAAACCTTTGGTTAACTCTCCTTTTGCCAACTTTTCAGGGCTTGCATGAGAGGCAACGCAGCGTGGCTGGAACACCAAAGTCTATCCAGTTGAAGTGGGATGCAGAGGATTTGTTGCGTCATCTACCATCAGACTGCTGAAGGAGCTTGGAATCCACGGTCAGGCTCTGCGGAAGACCATAAGATCACTCTCAGACGCGGCTGAAAGAAGCAGCCGTTGGATTTGGCTCAAGTGGAAAGACCCATGCTGGGCCCCAAGTACGTCATGGTGAATCTTTGAGGCAGTTTGACACGGGACACGCGCTGAGGGCTGATCATCCTGCAGCGGGCCGCCCTTGTGGAGGGTGTATAGTGTTAAAAGGCCGAAACACCCAGTGATGCAAGGGTACACTACTGATGATGTGTCCTGTGCCCAACTGTCCTGAAGGTTACCCAGGCCAAGATATACGTATACGTATCCCCCCCCCCCCCGTCCCCCCCGATGTTGAGCGTCTACCACTCTCAGCAACCAATGAATGTCGTGAAATGCTCCCCACCTACTGGTACAAGGGACTTCTTAACATCTTGTCCTGTGTACTTGATTCTGGTAATCTGGACTCGTCCAGTGACTGCTGTGAAAGGACAGCTGACAACATGGGAAAGTCCATGTGACAGCTTGGAGAGACAGCTGACAGGAGGGAACAGACCCCAATGGGGCCGTCATGGGCTAGCTCCCCATGACAGCAGTCTCCAACGCTGTTTCAGCTTGTTGGAGACACCCGCTAAATGCTACAAAAAGTAAATTAAAGGAAATACCCCTAGAGCCTGCGAGAGCGGGGGAGCAAGATGGCTCACCGACTGATAACACGGTTACAGACCCAGGAACGGAAACGACCACGGACAAGGAGAGCATGGCACATGAGACATCCACAACAGCTGCGGGACACAAACTTCAGGTGTGCATCTGTGGCTGGGAGAAAAGAACATCAATGATGGGCTTGAAGATTCACCAAGGGAGGAAAAAGTGCTTGAGAGAGCAGAGACATGGGCCTCGCATTGACCAGTTCTTCTTACGAAGCAACCGGTCAAATCAGTCGAATGAAGCACAGCGACGGGACGCAAACCAAAGTTCGCAGAGCATCAGCACCCATGTCACTGAAGAGGGTGATACAAGCACAGAAATGCCGGTGGAGGAGCACACGCAACAACAAAGACCTCCATTGGAGGGAAAGATCAAAGGGCACAAACCTGGAGTGAAGTGGCCCAAAGCTGTTGAAAAGAAAGAGTGGAAGACGGTCAACAGTGACCTTATACATATCTTGGAGCAACAAGTGGGCACAGCAGTGGAAAAGCTTGAAAGGATGGGCAACACAATCTACAGCTATGGAGAAGAACGGTTTGGGGTGAGTAAAGGGAGAGGTGGAAAGAAATTACCAACACCAATCAAGTCCAGGAGGCAGCAGGAGATCGAGAGGCTAATCAGAGAGAGGAGACAGTTGAAAAAGCAATGGAAAAAGGCAACTGACGCAGAGAGAGAAGGTCTCATGCTACTCCAAGAGGACATCAAGAGCCGATTGGCAACCTTGCGAAAAGCAGAGAACATGAGGAAACTTCACAAGAAGAAATAACACACAAGAACACAGTTCTACAAAGACCCTTTCAAGTTCATCAAAGACCTCTTCGCAAAGGAAAAAAGTGGAACTTTGAAAACATCAAAACAAGAATTGGAGGGACACCTGGAAAAGGCCCACCAAGATACGAAAAGGCATGAGCAGTTAGTCATCCCACATGACATCCCGCCTATTCAACCACCTGAATTCAACCTGGACACCAGCCCTCCGAAATGGAAAGAGGTAGAGAACACTGTCCGGCAAGCAAGAGCAGCATCAGCTCCGGGGCCAAACGGAGTACCATACAAGCTCTACAAGAATGCACCGGATGTGTTACGCTTTCTATGGAAGCTCATGAGGGTGGTGTGGAAGAAGCAAACAATACGTAAGGCGTGGCGAAGGGCCGGCGGCGTACTAATACCTAAAGAAAAGGATACAAGCATGATCTGCCACCAGATCCAAGCAGCTAAGAAGGACAAGAGAGACCTACATGTGATCTTCCTTGATCTGGCCAATGCATTTGGTTCACTTCCCCATGAATTTCTTTGGGAATCTTTTGCCTTTTTCCATGTACCAGAGCTCATCACCACACTGGTCAAGAACTATTTCCAAGACCTGCAGCTGTGCTTCACAACAGCTGAATTCAGTCCAACATGGCAGCGTTGGAAGTAGGCATCATGGCAGGCTGCACAGTCTCACCCTTGGCCTTTACAATGGCCATAGAAGCCATCATCAGGGCCTCAAAATGGGCGGTGGGCGGTGAACGAACCAGTGCTGGGCTCCGTCTGCCACCCATCAGGGCATACATGGATGACATGACAACAATAACCACTACTGCAGCATGCACCAAGCGGTTACTTGGAAAGCTGCAGGAGAACATCAAGTGGGCCCGAATGAAAATCAAACCAAGTAAATCTCGAAGCATCTCCATAGTTAAGGGGGTGCTTAGAGACACAAGGTTCTGCATCGGTGAGGACCCAATACCAACAGTGTCTGAGCAGCCAGTAAAAGGCCTGGGCAGATGGTACAACGCAAGTCTCAAGGACAAAGAGCAGGTGCAACAACTAAGGCAAGAGATTGTCAACGGCCTGGAGAACATCAATCAGACCCTACTGCCTGGGAAACTGAAGCTCTGGTGCCTTCAGTTTGGACTCCTTCCTCGGACAATGTGGCCACTGACTGTTTATGAAGCCCCAATAACAACTGTGGAGAAGATGGAGCGAACCATAACTTCATACACGAAGAAATGGCTCGGTGTCCCAAGATGTCTAACTAACATCGACCTCTATGGCAAAGGGGTCCTGGAACTACCTCTCACTAGTCTAACAGAGGAATACAAGTGTTCCAAAGTAAGACTCCAGATGACACTGAGGGACTCTAGAGACAAGACCATCAGTGCTGTTGCGCCGCCCCTAGTAACGGGCCGGAAGTGGACACCATCTGATGCAGTACAGCAAGCATCATCAGCCCTGAGGCACAAAGACGTCGTGGGGCAAGTGCAGCAGGGAAGAGGAGGCTTTGGCCTTACGACAAGTAAACCAACTTGGCAAAAGGCCACAACATCAGAGCGGAGGACATTGGTGGTTGAGGAGGTGCGGCGACAGGAGGAGGCCGCAAGAAGTGCAAAGGCGGTCTCTCTTGCCAAACAGGGGCAATGGATGCAGTGGGAGGGTGTGGAACGGAGGAAGATCAGCTGGAAAGAACTATGGGAAATGGAATCAAGCAAGATCAGCTTCATCATCAGAGCGACTTACGACGTGCTTCCATCACCAAAGAACCTCCATAGTGGTACGGTGAGGATCCAACCTATGCCCTCTGCCCAACTCCAGCGACCCTCAAACACATCATGGTAGGCTGCAAGACCAGCCTCACGCAAGGGAGATACACGTGGCGGCATAATCAGGTACTAAAAAGCCTGGCAACAGCACTTGAGAACAGGCGGTGTGCGATCAACTACTTGCCTCCGAGAGCAAGCAATCCCCCCCCCCCCCACTTAAGGGCAACAACTTTTGTCCGAGAAGGACAGAAAACACCTAATCATCCTTCCACCAGATCAGAAGAAGGAAACCTATGCAGGGCCCGTGACTGGAGGATGCTGACAGACATCGGCCGACAATCTTTCCACCTGAAATTGCTTCAACCAACCTCAGGCCAGACTTGGTGTTCTGGTCCCCTTCACAGAAGACTGCTTACATCATAGAGCTCACAGTTCCATGGGAGAACTCTGTTGAGGAGGCCTATGAGCGTAAGAAGCTGCGCTACGCAGAGCTTGCAGCGGAGGCAACGCAGCGTGGCTGGAACACCAAAGTCTATCCAGTTGAAGTGGGATGCAGAGGATTTGTTGCGTCATCTACCATCAGACTGCTGAAGGAGCTTGGAATCCATGGTCAGGCTCTGCGGAAGACCATAAGATCACTCTCAGACGCGGCTGAAAGAAGCAGCCGTTGGATTTGGCTCAAGCGGAAAGACCCATGCTGGGCCCCAAGTACGTCATGGTGAATCTTTGGGGCAGTTTGACACTGGACACACGCTGAGGGCTGATTATCCTGCAGCGGGCCGCCCTTGTGGAGGGTGTATAGTGTTAAAAGGCTGAAACACCCAGTGATGCAAGGGTACACAACTGATGATGTGTCCTGTGCCCAACTGTCCTGAAGGTTACCCAGGCCAAGATATACGTATACGTATCCCCCCCCCCCCCCCCCCCCCCCCCCCCCCCCCCCCGTCCCTGCCGATGTTGAGCGTCTACCACTCTCAGCAACCAATGAATGTTGTGAAATGCTCCCCACCTACTGGCACAAGGGATTTCTTAACATCTTGTCCTGTGTACTTGATTCTTCAGAAAGCATTACAGTAAAAATTCTGACAATTCAATTCTAGGTGGCAAATCAGGTCATTAAATAATGATGACGCAAGCAATATCATCGCTGGAGAACATGGATAGGATACGTTTTGGGTCCGGACCCTTCTTCACATTGAAAGTGATAGGTGGATACAGATGAGGGAGGGTTTGATTGGCAGATGGGTGGAACAAGTGAATGTTTTCTTAACCCTATTAGAGTGTTGATTCATCGTTCCGGTATGGGCATCACCATTGTACTGTGGATGTGTTGCGGCTCCTAATAAATCTAATACTTTAATGGATTTGTCCTACTCTCTATTCCTTTACAGCACTGCCTGGTGTCAATTATGTGCTCATTCAGATCAGGTAATACAGTTATAGGTTCATAGAGTCATACAACATGGAAATAGGCCCTTCAACCCAATGCCAACCAAGATGTGCCATCTAAGCTTGTGCTCTTTGACGGCATATGGCCCATATCCCACTAAACCTTACTTATCCAAGTACATTACATAGTATCTTCCAACAGCTGTATGCCTCAACTGAAAAAGTTGCCTGTCAGGTTCCTATTAAATCAATGTCTTCTGTTTTCTGACACCTCTACCCTGGATAAAAAACTATGCACTCACCCTATCTATTTGCTTTATGATTTTATACACCTCTATCAGATCACCCCTTAATGAGCATGGTAAGTTCAAAAGTCGTGGGAATCCAATCAATGGCTTCATAATACTTCACATTATGTATCTAATGTAGACTTTGTGGGTCAAATGGCCTCATTCTGTGCTTTACTGTCCCCTGTTCTTTGTAGAATTCTATGTAGAACTTCTCCGAAAATAACTCACAAATTGATGCTAGATGTTTAACTTGTATTACTGTCACATGTTCGGTATACATTACTGGCACATTGTGACTATGACTAATTACACAAATACCTGCATTTCCTTTCAAAGGTAGAGACTGGTTTAAGTAGTTCATAGGGTAGTCGGTCAATGAATCTTGTTTATCTGTAGAAGGTAAAGAACAAAGGGCCTTATTCCAGCCTGTGCATTCTCAAACATATTTGAATAGAACTCATACAACACCCAGAGCCAGAACTACATCCAGCACTAACTTTATTCTACTCCTTAAGAAATTCTGCTCCTGCGGTCACCGAAAAGAAATCCCAAACAAACCTTTGGTTAACTGCCTAAAAGACAACCTTTCTTTCACTTTAATTAAAGGCATTACAGTCAAGAAACTTTATAATCCTTGTAATACAATTCTGGGTTGCAGATCAGGTCAGGGAAATAATGAAGACAGAAGGATCTGCAGATGCTGGTTTACTAAAAAGGACACAAAGTGCTGGAGTGACAGTGGTTTAGGCTGTATCTCTGGAGAACATGGATAGGCAACGTCTCACGTCGAGACCCTCTTCTCAATGAAAGTAATAGTAGATATAGATAAGGGGGGAGGGGGGCTTGATCGGCAGGTGGGTGGAATAAATGCTTGTTTTCTCCCAATACAGTGTTCCTCCTCTCAGTGTATTGATTCCAGCTTCCTGTATGGGTATCAGCATTGTACCCATGTGTTGCAGCTATCTAATGAATTAATGGATTTGTCCTTCTCTCTGTATCATTACAATACCCCAAGCGTGATGTCAATTCTGTGCTCGTTCAGATCAGGTAATAGAGTTACAGAGTAATATAACATGGTAACAGTTCATTCAGCTAAACTCGTTCATGCCGACCAAGATGCCCCATATAAGCGAGTTCTATTTGCCCGCAAATGACCCATATCCCTTCAAATATTTCCTATCCAAGTACCTGTCAAAGTGTCTTTTAACTGTTGGTATATTACCTTCTTCAACAACCTCAACTGGCAGACCATCCAATATACGTTCCATATACCGTGACGAATAAAACTGATTGTTGATTGATTGTTGTTGTATACCCAACATCCTCTAAATGAAAAATACTTGCCCTGCAGGTTCCTATTTAATTTTGTCCCTCTGACCTTAAACCAATATACTCTTTGATACCTCTAACCTGGGTAAAGACCATGCACTCACCCTATGTATTACCTTCATGATTTTATATATTTTAGATTACCCTTCCATATGCTTGGTATGCTAGAATCTCCTGGGAATCCAATCAATAGCTTCAGCTTCAAATTAAGTATCTTGTGCAGGCATTGTGGGCCAAAAGGCTTCTTCCTGTGCTTTACCATTCTGTTTTTGTATAATCGATATTAAATATCTCAAGAAAATACTTAACTTGCAATATTGTCAGATGTTCGATATACATCTCTGGCACATTGTAACTAGGACTGCCAAATTACACACATACCTGTAATTGAGGCTAATGCAGATTGATTTGATAATATTGACCAAAATTCAGATGTGACAAAATGGAGGATCTTTGCATTTGCAGAACCTGCTTGTCCTCTTTCTGTGAAAAGCTGCAAAGCAATGATATTAATGGCTCCTGTGTGTCTGGGTGCTGGGAGGAAGCTAGCACAGAGAGATGTCCAGATATCCTCTCTTTTGTTAATATGTATGAGGATTTTCCAGAAAGAGCTGAGCTGGGTTGCAAATGCATGATTATGATTGGCTATAAGATAGGGTGATTTACTAGTATTGTTAATAATGTTGCATGGTGTTTGCACCTTTGAATATGATTGGTCATGGAACGGAGCCTTGATTGAGTTGTTTATGTTACCTGGGGAAATGTTTCTTTATTTTGTTGAACTGTCTGCTACCTAGAACCTTCTGTAGAAACAATGTAATGGGGTACTTTGTGATTGGATTAGGGAACTGTCAATAAATGTCAAAGATCGGCATCAAAATCCAGTGCGAAGTGGACACGTGCTGCAGCCCAGTACCTAGCAGATTGGAAGGAGAGGAGCAGTATTGAGTAGTATTAGAATTTTGGATAAGCTTGTGGACTTCGCAACGGTACTGGGAACCAGTGTTGGAGTATAATTGGCTGAAGAAACTCGAGGACAACACTGAAGATTGATTAAATTAAATTGGGGAATTAGTGGGGAGGGGAACTAAAATAGTAGGGTATGGTAATTAAGAAAGGTAAAGGTCTAAATTCTTCGATTCAAATTCTACCAAATTCAGGGCTTCATATTGAAGGTCTGGCTTTTGTATAGAGATTCTTCATTGATCTATTCCGAGCTTTCATTTTGAGGGCACTAGCTATTATTAATTAATAAAAGTATAAATATTAGATTGTTTGCTAATTCTTGTTTAATAAATAGTATATTGTTGGAATTGTTAAGATTTAGTTGGTTTACAGTTTAAAGTGTGTTTAAAATTTTTGCTATTGATTTGTTACGTATATTGTAACGGGCCTTTGATTTAAAATTTTTGAATGTTAGATACACTGTTGTAATCGTAATTTGAATCGTGACTGTATGTTAATATAGTGATTAAGACTACTGTTATAATTGGAGTGGCTGTTCATATCCTCTGGTTATATTGATCAATAATTGTCAGTCGAAAAAGTAGCTTGGGAAGAAGAAATAGTACCTGTTAGAAAAAGTATCTTGATCGGAAGTGTACCCCTAAGTCTAAGAACTTAGTGAGAGGAAAGAGTACCTGTTAGAAAAGAGTATCTTGATGGGAACGTACCACCCAGTGAACAACTACTACTTAGTCTGAAGAAGGGTTTCGGCCCGAAACGTTGCCTATTTCCTTTGCTCCATAGATGCTGCTACACCCGCTGAGTTTCTCCAGCACTTTTGTCTACCTTCGATTTTCCAGCATCTGTAGTTCCTTCTTAAATACTTTGAAAGGAACGTCTCTTGTATCCAGGGGAGGGGTTCCATTGATTGAAAACAGCATAATTTGGTTTAAAAAATACTGTGATTTGTTTTTGGAATGTATAATTGTCAAATGCGATATTAGACGAATGCTTGTGTTCTATATTGGAGTGTGTTTTTGCATGATAGAAACGTAGAAAATAGGTGCAGTAGGCCATTCGGCCCTTCGAGCCTGCACCACCATTCAATATGATCATGGCTGATCATCCAACTCAGTATCCTATACCTGCCTTCTCTCCATACCCCCTGATCCCTTTAGCCACAAGGGCCACATCTAACTCCCTCTTAAATATAGCCAACAAACTGGCCTCAACTATCTTCTGTGGCAGAGAATTCCACAGATTCACCACTCTGTGTGAAAAATGATTTTCTCATCTCTATAATAAGTAATATAATTTCTTGTTTACGTACAATTTTGATTGCATGTTATGAGCTCATTTGTCTCTATTTGGTTAGATTAAGGTATTATCAAGTGTAAGAGATTTGCTGCTGAAGTGTGTTTGATTGTTCTGTTGATTTGTCAACCGACTAAGGATTGTTACTTTAAATTGGTTAAAGGATTGAAAGCTTGTGCAAATTTTGTTTGTGTGAAATTGTGTGTAGGAATTTCCGGTACCCAGGATTGAAAGGAAATTGTTATTGTGTGCTGATAGAGTGAGAGACTTACTGACGCGCTGCAGAACTTTTGGCCATTGTTTCGGAGCGAGCTTGTTAAGTCTAGAAGATTGTGCATTGTTGTGATATTGTGTGAATCGTTTGAGAGATTGTGTCCATTGTGGGCAATGGTGCGAGGTACATTGGAGGACCCCGAAAGTCCATTACAGTTAGTGTGTAGTGAGAGATAAAAGAACTCCTCAGGAGCTTTGAATAAATAATTAAGTGATGAGTTGTGGCCCAAAGGAGGGGTCAGAACATTGAAAAGAGTGAAGTATACAGAAAAGATTATTTGGCAATGTAGTAATAGTGATGCAGCAAAGGAGTTGATTGGATTGTGGAGAAAATATTATGAAGCTAAGCGAGTGCAGAAGCTGTGAGAATGGCGAGTTGGCAGGAGGCAGCTTCAAAGCTTATGGGCATCACCATTGTCCCGTATGGGCATCACCATTGTGGATGTGTCGCGGCTCCTAATAAATCTAATACTTTAATGGATTTGTCCTACTCTCTATTCCTTTACAGCACTGCCTGGTGTCAATTATGTGCTCATTCAGATCAGGTAATACAGTTATAGGTTCATAGAGTCATACAACATGGAAATAGGCCCTTCAACCCAATGCCAACCAAGATGTGCCATCTAAGCGTGTGCTCTTTGACGGCATATGGCCCATATCCCACTAAACCTTACTTATCCAAGTACATTACATAGTATCTTCCAACAGCTGTATGCCTCAACTGAAAAAGTTGCCTGTCAGGTTCCTATTAAATCAATGTCTTCTGTTTTCTGACACCTCTACCCTGGATAAAAAAAACTATGCACTCACCCTATGTATTTGCTTTCTGATTTTATACACCTCTATCAGATCACCCCTTAATGAGCATGGTAAGTTCAAAAGTCGTGGGAATCCAATCAATGGCTTCATAATACTTCACATTATGTATCTAATGTAGACTTTGTGGGTCAAATGGCCTCATTCTGTGCTTTACTGTCCCCTGTTCTTTGTAGAATTCTATGTAGAACTTCTCCGAAAATAACTCACAAATTGATGCTAGATGTTTAACTTGTATTACTGTCACATGTTTGGTATACATTACTGGCACATTGTGACTATGACTAATTACACAAATACCTGCATTTCCTTTCAAAGGTAGAGACTGGTTTAAGTAGTTCATAGGGTAGTCGGTCAATGAATCTCGTTTATCTGTAGAAGGTAAAGAACAAAGGGCCTTATTCCAGCCTGTGCATTCTTAAACATATTTGAATAGAACTCATACAACACCCAGAGCCAGAACTACATCCAGCACTAACTTTATTCTACTCCTTAAGAAGTTCTGCTCTTGCGGTCACCGAAAAGAAATCCCAAACAAACCTTTGGTTAACTGCCTAAAAGCTAACCTTTCTTTCACTTTAATTAAAGGCATTACAGTCAAGAAACTTTATAATCCTCGTAATACAATTCTGGGTTGCAGATCAGGTCAGGGAAATAATGAAGACAGAAGGTTCTGCAGAGCAAATGCTGGTTTACTATAAAGGACACAAAGTGCTGGAGTGACAGTGGTTTAGGCTGTATCTCTGGAGAACATGGATAGGCAACGTCTCACGTCGAGACCCTCTTCTCAATGAAAGTAATAGTAGATATAGATAAGGGGGGAGGGGGCTTGATCGGCAGGTGGGTGGAATAAATGCTTGTTTCCTCCCAATACAGTGTTCCTCCTCTCAGTGTATTGATTCCAGCTTCCTGTATGGGTATCAGCATTGTACCCATGTGTTGCAGCTATCTAATGAATTAATGGATTTGTCCTTCTCTCTGTATCATTACAATACCCCAGGCGTGATGTCAATTCTATGCTCGTTCAGATCAGGTAATAGAGTTACAGAGTAATATAACATGGTAGCAGTTCATTTAGCTAAACTCGTTCATGCCGATCAAGATGCCCCATAAAAGCAAGTTCTATTTTGATCGGGCCTGCGCCGCCACTCAATATGATCATGGCTGATCATCCAACTCAGTATCCCGTACCTGCCTTCTCTCAATACCCCCAGATCCCCTTAGCCACAAGGGCCACATCTAACTCCCTCTTAAATATAGCCAATGAACTGGCCTCAACTACCCTCTGTGACAGAGAGTTCCAGAGACTCACCACTCTCTGTGTGAAAAAAGTCTTTCTCATCTCGGTCTTAAAGGATCTCACCCTTATCCTTAAGATGTGACCCCTTGTCTTGGACTTCCCCAACATCGGGAACAATCTTCCTGCATCTAGCCTGTCCAACCCCTTAAGAATTTTGTACGTTTCTATAAGATCCCCTCTCAATCTCCTATATTCTAGAGAGTATAAATCGAGTCTATCCAGTCTTTCTTCATAAGACATCCCAGGAATCAGTCTGGTGAACAGAATTCTGTTAACCTTGCTGTCTCCTCCCCTTCCCACCTCTCCCTCAGCCCTCGGGCCCTGGCATTCCCTCTCTCTCTCTATCTCTCTTCCCCACCCTAGTCGCACTAGCTTCTCATTTTCACACTACAAACAGCTTACAATGGCTTGTTCCCTTTATCGATACTTTTTTGCATATCTTTCATTCATTGTTCTTTATCTCTCCACATCACCGTCTATATCTCTCGTTTCCCTGATCCCTGACCAGTCTGAAGAAGGGTCTCGACCCGAAACGTCGCCTATCTCCTTCGCTCCTTAGATGCTGCTGCACCCGCTGAGTTTCTCCAGCCTTTTGTGTACCCTCGATTCTCCAGCATCTGCAGTTCCTTCTTTAACAGATAAAAGAACTTCTCAGGAGCTTTGAATAAAGAATTAGATGACGAAGGAGGAGTCAGAACATTGAAGGGAGTGATACAGAAAAGATTATTTGGCAATGTAGTAATAGTGATGCAGCAAAGGAGTTGATTGGATTGTGGAGAAAATATTATGAAGATAAGCCAGTAGAGAGGCTGTGAGAATGGCGAGTTGGCAGGAGGCAGCTTCAAAACTTGGAATTTAACTTAGAGATGAAAAAGTAATCTGACCTCCAGACACATTGAGAAAGGGGTATGGATATGCTAGAGAGCATAGGGAGAAAAGGAGATCTCCTGAAAGGAAACCAACACCATTAAATCTAGAATTTAAGGACCAGGTGGTTGGTATTGGCTTTGAGGAGGAGATGATAAATATCTGGAGGATTGGGAGAGCATTAGAATTAGGAAAAGTTCACAGCCTCCACCTTATTCCTCTTGCATTCCCCGTACTCCACCTTAACTTTGCAAAGCTTGTGCACACAACAGACGTTTTGAGCCTACAGCACCTTTAACACTGCCTGCAGATTCCACAATAAAGCCTGCTTTTCAAACAGCGGCAACACTAGTACAAGATTCTTTGACTCCAAACGCAACGCTGCTGGCAGGTAGTCCAGCAGCACACGGTACCGGGAGTAAAACAAAGAAGACAGCTCCCGTATTTAAGGAGATTATTAAGTTATGTTATTAGAGACATAGTACAACCCCCAGAGCATTTTTGTGAACCCAAACCTAGACGGATTAGACGAAAAGCGAGAGATCAGAGGGGTTCATTTAAGAAGTACCGTAATCCCCTAGTGAAGAGGAAGACATATCGGAGGGTGAGACAGTTACCGGGGACACTGAGGGAGATCCCAATATAGCTAATATCATGAAAGCAGAGCAAGTATCTCGTAGACAGCTCCCAATCAGGGAAATGCCTAATCCAGTTTTTGATCCGGCTAGTGTAGTGGGTGCAAACAATCCCCGAACCATTGATGTAAATACCTGACAGAAATAAATCACCTGCTTTCTTTGGGGATTACCTTAGATCCACAATGCGTGTGTATCACGCTGACTCCCAAGATTTATGGGCTCTGATACAACAGATCATAACTCATACAGAGCATACCAGATTATTTGCAACCTTAGGACACCCAACTCACGAAGCACTGATCGCTGATAATAGTGCAAGAGAAGATGCAGAAGACAAAATGAAGAAGGGGGTCAACAAAGAGATTCCAGAAATTTTAGAGATCCAAGAGAGCAAAGAGGGAGCTGGCAGGGAAACCAGGGACAGAGAAGACAAACATCCTTATCCCAAATCAGTCAATTTTCACGTCTATGATTGGCAAATCTCATGGTGACTGGATGCAAGTCAGACGAGGAACCTGTGCTGTCATTACAAGTAGAAGGGAAAACAAGTACCTTCTTTGGTAGACACAGGGGCAACTGACTTGAACGAATACGCCACAGTCGTTACAGACTTCATAAAGCAATGTGTGGAGGACTGCATCCCTACAAAAATATTCCGAGTGTTTCCCAATCAGAATCCTTGGAGGAACTTTGAGATCTGGACTCTTTTGAAGACCAGACACTGGGCATTCATGTCTGATCATACAGTGGTCTAAGAGAAGTCCATATACGAGCTTGGTAAGGCCATCAAAAAGGCCAAAAGGGACTTCTGCTCCAAACTGGAGGATGAGACAGATGTTCGGCAGCTGTGGCGGGACCTGAATGCAATCACCTCCTGCAAGCTCGAAACATCACTCCCTGACGAGCTCAATGCGTTTTACGCACACTTTGATAGGGAGAATACTGATGTGCCTTCCGAGCCCCCATTCGCTGTGATGGTATTTCAGTCAGTCACAGAGGCCGACGTCAGAAAATCCTTCAGAGCGGTGAGCCTTCGAAAGGCGCCTGGTCCTGATGATATATCCGGTCGTGTTTTAAAATCCTGTGCGGACCAACTGGCTGGAGTTTTTACGGACATTTTCAAGCTCTCACTTCTAAGGTCTGAGGTTCCCACCTGCTTTAAAAGGGCATCAATTATACCGGTGCCCAAGAATACTGATAGTCCAGTGCTAGGGGGCGCTGGACTGCCAGCAGCCTCTGCCTGCAGCCCGTTTGTCTTTCCATCTTTTTTTAATTTTTAGTCCATTAAAAGTGTGTTTTTGGCGGAATCTTTAACTTTTATATGTGGGGGAGGGGGGCAGGGTAAGGGGGAAACTAACTCCCAGTCGCTTCCTGGCGGGGACAGGACTATTTCTCCAAGTCGCGTCCTCGCCCCCCACCTCGCGGCCTACCACCTGGATCCGAGCGGCCTTTCCTGCCGGGGACCGGGAACCGGACCAGAGCTACAACAGCGACGGCGGCGCTGGAGTCACCGTGGAGCGGGCGATACCTACCTGAGTCGACGTTGGAGCTCCGGAGCGTTGGGCCGCTGCTCCAACATTGTGGAGCTCTGGTCTACAGAGCTCCCAACGCGGGCGGCGCTGACCGTCATCGTGGAGTCCTGTGGCCCTTTGCCGAGGGCCTCCAGCGTTGCATCTCCACCCGGCGCGGCCAGTGGACTTTGGGAGGCGCGGACTTCGGTATTAGGGGGCCAATTCGGGGTCCAGGCCGCTGAGGACGTCCTTCAGCCCCGACGTCGGACTTACATCACCCCGGGGAGCGGGCCTGAACATCGGGCCGCCCGTAACGGCGACTGCAGAGGGCTCGGGGAGGCCCCGACCACGGGTGAGCAGTGGGGAACATCAGGGGAAGAGACTGACTTTGGTGCCTTCCCTCACAGTGGGAAATTTTGATCCTGCTGTGGGGGGATGTTTTATGTTGAATCCTATCTACTCCATGTTGTGTTCTTTATTTTTAATGTATGGCTGAATGTTGATTTAATTTTGCTGTGCCAATTGGCACATGTGACAAATAAATGCATCTTATCTTATCTTATCTTAAGAGCAAGGTGACGTGCCTCAATGACTATCGACCAGTGGCACTAACGTCGGAGTTGATGAAGTGCTTTCAGAGGTTGATCATGGCGCAAATCAACTCCTACCTCGACAAAGACCTGGACCCACTGCAGTTCGCTTACTGCCACAACAGGTCAATGGTGGATGCGATCTCGCTGGCTCTCCACTCCGCTATGGACCACTTGGACAACAAAAACTCATATGTCAGGCTGTTATTTATTGATTACAGCTCGGCATTTAATACAATCATCCCCTCCAAGCTGGTTACCAAACTTGCAGAACTGGGTCTCTGCGCATCCCTCTGCAATTGGATCCTCGACTTCCTCATTCACAGACCAAAGTCTGTTCGTATTGGTGGAAATGTATCAGACTCGATAACAATCAGCACGAGAGCACCTCAAGGCTGCGTGCTCAGCCCCCTGCTGTACTCACTCTATACTCATGACTGCGTAGCTGATCATAGTGCGAACTCCATCATCAAGTTCGCTGACGATACCACTGTTGTGGAATGTATCACTGATGGAGACGAGTCAGAGTATAGAAGAGAGATCGAGCGACTGTCCATATGGTGCCAGCACAATAACCTGGCCCTCAACACCAGCAAAACCAAGGAACTGATTGTGGACTTTGGAAGGGGTAGGATGGGGACCCACAGTCCCATTTATATCAACGGGTCGATGGTAGAAAGGGTCAAGAGCTTCAAATTCCTGGGCGTGCATATTTCTGAAGATCTTTCCTTGTCCGAGAACACTGATGCAATTGTTAAGAAAGCACATCAGCACCTCTACTTCCTGAGAAGATTACGGTGAGTCGGTATGTCAAGGAGGACTCACTCTAACTTCTACAGGTGCACAGTAGAGAGCATGCTGACCGGTTGCATCGTGGCTTGGTTCGGCAACTTGAGCGCCCTGTAGCGGAAAAGACTACAAAAAGTAGTAAACACTGGCCAGTCCATCATCGGCTCTGACCTCCCTTCCATCGAGGGGATCTATCGCAATCGCTGCCTCAAAAAGGCTGGCAGCATCATCAAGGACCCACACCATCCTGGCCACACACTCATCTCCCCGCTACCTTCAGGTAGAAGGTACAGGGGCCTGAAGACTGCAACGACCAGGTTCAGGAATAGCGGCTTGGACAAAACTCTGAACATTAATAGCCCATTATCTGTTTATTTGCACATTATCATTTATTTATTCATGTGTGTATATATTTATATAATGGTATATGGACACACTGATCTGTTCTGTAGTCATGCCTACTATGTTCTGTTGTGCTGAAGCAAAGTAAGAATTTCATTGTCCTATCAGGGACATGACAATAAACTCTCTTGAATCTTGATTCTTGAATTGTTGGATTTTAAATAAACTGAAAAAATCATGATACAATTTTTAAATCAGTAAAATTTCTCCATGTTCTTATTTTATTTGATCATAACCATGAACCTGACACCAATAAGTGAATACATTTATTTTTTGCTGCATTCTTTCAAAGTACAGGTTCTCCCCAGGTTATAAACGTACAACTTACATATAAACGTTTTGTTTGGGACATCAGTGGGATGGATTTGCCGGCTATTGCAGGGCTGCAAACTTGCCAGCTATTGCAGGGCTGAACCACATGTTACCAGGCAACCACATTTCCGACTTGCAATCTGTTTAAGTTATACCCTAATTCATCGGTCTCTTTGTTCCATTAGAACATAGTTCATAGAACAGTACAACTCAGGAAGTGACCATTCAGCCCATGAAGTTTGCGCTGAACACAATGATAAGTTTAAGAATGGAAACAGGCACTTTGGTCCAACACGTGCATGCCTATTTACGCTAGTCCCACCTGCCTGTATTTGGCCCATATTCCTCCAAACCTTTCCTAACCATGTTGCTGTTCAAGTTTCTTTTAAATGCCGTTATAGTATCTGCCTCAACTACCAACTCTAGCAGCTCCACTGCTCTCTGACGATAAATACTGACTCTCAGGTTCTTATTGAATCTTTCCCCTCTCACCTTAATATTACATCCTTTGGTTTTTGAGTCTCCTACCCTGGATAAGACTCTGCATTCAACCTATTTATTCCCCTCATGTTTATATACACCTCTAAGATCAGCCCAACCCTCCTTCACTCCAAGGAATAAAGTCATAGCTTGCCCAATCTCTCCCTATAGTTCAGGCCCTCTGGTCCTGGCAACATCCGGGAACTGAACCATGTTGTAAACTGGGAACCACTGTTAAATGGTCTTTCTGAAAAGATTTGATACAAAAAAAAGCACCTCTTAGGAAATAGCTTCTACTTATCAATGGACATTTAATATAACATGGTGACTGGTTGTTTTGTTCTGTACTTACTTGCGCCTAAACTTAAACGCAAATTCAAGGATTGCGAACTGCCAGCCGCTGCAGTACCTGAGGGACACAAATAAAGCAGCATGTTGACCAAATCCATGTAAAAATCATACCAGCACACCAACATTATTTGTCAAGTACAGATGATTAAGCATGTATTATTTCATCACCTACAGCCAGAAGGGTTTCGGCCCGAAACGTTGACTATTTCCTTCACTCCATAGATGCTGCTGCACCCGCTGAGTTTCTCCAGCATTTTTGTGAAAACACAAACAAATCTTCCGTAATCTGTCTAAATTTAGTTATTTTCTTTTTCTTCCTAATTAAAAATGCCGCAGTCCAGAAACTAAACAATCCTGCGACTGTATGCCAAAAATAATGCAGGAGAGGTTCACCCGAATGCTGCCTGAATTAGAGGGTATCAGTTAAAAGAAGAGGTTGGAGTCACGGTGCCATCTGTGAGTCACGGCACCAGGCGGAAGAGGGCTCTGCCCAAGCCAGCTGCCTGCCCCTTTTCCATGGTTACGTCCGCACTCGGATGTTATTTAGAGAGGCGCTATTCATGGGTGCCATGGTGAATATCCGGGACTGCTGGGCACCGCGGGTAGTGGAATGTAAGGATTGCATTATAGTTATAACTCGGAACAGGTAACAATGAGAAACCAATACCAAAAGATATATCTACTTTACAAATGCACACAGGAAATTACTTTTTTACCCTAACACACATCTGCTGGATGCTGTCCATGTAGGAATAAACCCATCATTATTTTTCAAACCAGTCAATACAAATTACAATTGAATAGAGATTTTATTTCATATAACATTCCTGACATAGATAAGCGTTATTTTCTGGACTTTAAACACATTTCGTAAGATCCATAGGCACAAGGAACCACAGAAGCTGAAATCTTGAGCAAAAACATAAAGTGCTGGAGTAACTCAGTGGGTCAGGCAGCATCTCTGGAGGTAATATATAGGCATCTGCAGAGATGCTGCTGGACTTGCTGCGTTTCTCCAGCATTGTGTTTTTCATGTAAGATCAATGATCAGGTACAATCTGTTTGCAAGACTCAACTGTGGTTTTTATTGGTAGATCTGGCACCTGAAAATAAAAACTGTCTTCTGTCATTGCAGCCTCCCAAAGGAGATTTTTGTTCTGAATTAACAGAATTTCTACTGACCTTTCAGCAAAGCTCAGGCAGTGAAGAAGTTTTAAGAAGATAATTTACCACTTAAGTCACGGTTATTCATTCATTATGATTATAACATGTACCTGACATTGATGGAAGCTTAACTAAATTAGCTGCTGCAACACCAGTTCTGGCAGGAGGCGGACAAACTGAAATGAACAGAGAACAAGGTTTCCGAGTCAAGTATTGCACACAGGTTCATTGCGCCTTGAAATTGGCAACACGTAGATAGAATGGTAAATAATGTGTATAGTATGCTTGCCTTAGTCGATCGAGATATTGAGTATAAGACTCAGTATTTGGCAATATTATAAAATTTTGGCTAGACCACATTTGGAGTATTGTGCGTAGTTCTGATTGAATCCATTGGAGGAAAGATGTGGAGGCTTTGGAGAGGTTGCAGAAGAGGTTTTCCAGAATGTTGCCTGGATTAGGGTGTACAAGCTATAAGGAGATGTTGGACCAACTTGCATTGCTTTCTCTGAAGTTGTAGGAATATCTGATAGAAGAATATAAAATGATGAATTACATAGATACGGTTGACAGTCAGAACCTTTTGCCAGGTTGAAAATGTTAAAGACTAGAGGGCGCAGCTTTAAAGTGAGAGGGTAAAGTTTAAAGGGCAAATATTGTAACGCAAAGTGGTGGATGATGGGAATGCATTGACAGGAGTGGTGGTGGATGTACAGTAGATACGATAGTGGCATTTAGGAGGCTTTTCAATAGGCACATGGATACACAGTAAATTGAGGGATGTGGATTATGCGCAGTCAGATAAGAATTGGTCTTGGCATCATATTCGGCACAGACATCGTGGGCTGAAGGCCATATTCCCCTGCTGTATTGTTCTATGTTCTTTATGGTCAGTGAGAATAATACCTGACCCTTGGGCTGACAGTCCTGCAATGTTGCTCCTTCCAGGGGAAATACTTTTGAAGGGAGATTTGAAATTCAAACTACGCCGAGCCTTACTCGGCATTTGACGATTTGGTGCATATATTGGCAATGTGGAACTCCTTTGCGATGATGATGCTGTCATTAAACAAAGAAATTGCAGTTCAGTTGATTCAAACTGGCATATCACTGAAAGAGTCACATTGAGGGATGGACAGAAATCCTTTCCTCTGTCCCATTTCCAGGCACAAATATATTATGGACTATTTCAGTCCTTTTAAGTTTGTTCAAGCACAAATAATATGTGAAGGGTGTTGACCAAAAACATCACCCACTCCTTCTCTACAGAGATGCTGCCCGTCCCGCTGAGTTACTCCAGCATTTAATGTCCTCATGACAACAGCTTCAGATACGGTTCCTCCATGGGTTATGAACATCCGACATATGGACACCCCGTATATACGATTGAGCTTTGGGGTGACTGGTGGGCTGGATGAGGCTGGATTTACCAGCTGCTGTGGGGTTAAAGACATCTTCTACCGGGTGGGAATGCATCATTTCTGCCCGTCCCCACAATGAGCCACAACAATGGACTCATTCCTGCTGAGCCTTGTCCAGTGCCAGAGTGAGGCCACACACAAACTGGATGAACAGCAGCCCATATTCTACTTGGGTGACCAACATTGAACTCACCAATATCAGGTAACCATATCCCCCCTTCCCCCACTCATCTAACCTGCTTCCCGTCCCCCTGCCAGCGCATACCTTTCTCTCAACCACCCCCACCACCCATCACCCTGGTCCTTTTCTCTCTTCCATTGCTCCATCTGCTCATCATCCATGCCTCCCTAAGATGGATTGCCATTTTATCCCTTTGTTCCCTACTACTCATCATCCCTTTCCCAAGTTCTACATTTGTCTCTGCACCTTCCTTCCTTTTAGATTGCACCCTTCCGTCTTCTCCACATGTCACCACCACCCTTGGTTACCATCTCCACTCTCAGGAGATAAAGATGTATTCTTGATTTCCCAATCTGCCCATCCTTACCTGAATCTACCTGTCGCTAGCCAGTTCTTGCTCCATCCTTCCCCTCACCTCTCTCTACTAGCTATCTCCCCTCTGCTCCATCAGTCTGAAGAAGGGTGCTGACCCAAATTGTTGTCCATCCATTTCCCTCCATGGATGCTGCCTAAGTCGCTGAGCCCCTCCAGCAGTTTGATTTTAGTTAAACAAAGTTTGTATTTCATACAGAATTTTATAAAGATTCTTCCTGACATGGATAAGGATCTTACAACAATGGTTCACTTCGGTATCCAGGAACAAATAAGTAAACATTTGCAGGTTTTCCAAGGACATATATTTTCTACATTAACAGCATTTCTACTAACCTTTCAGGAAAGTTCTCACAAACAAAGCTTTGAGAAAATAACTTACCATTTTATCGTTACATGATAAGTCCCTGTTATTTGTTCACTATTACTAACATGTGTACCTAAAGGTGGTGCGCCATAAGACATAGGTGTAAGGCGTGGGGAAGGTGCACAAAATGAAATTAATAGCGAACAGAAGTTCTAAGTTAAACATTGCACAACAATTAAATCAAAATATAAAACATCAGGAGTATTACTGCAATTGTTCAGCAGAATACAAAGCTGGAGACAATCAGCGGGTCAGGGTCATCGTGGAGGGAATAGATAGGAGTCATTTTGGGTCGAGACATTTCCTCAGACTGCGGGTAAAGCTGAAAAAGAGGTGTGGGTGGGACAAAGCTTGGTGTGATACCGTAACATGTAGAAAATGTTTACAAAAGAAAATGCTGGAGTAACTCAGCGGGTCAACCAATATCTCTGGGGAACATTTAGGGCCAGGATGATTTAGCAGATATAAAATGATAGGTGGATATAGGTGATGGGGGTTGGGGGTGGTTGTATGTTGATTAGCGGGTGGAGTAACTGATTGAGTTTCCTTAATTTGGTAGTCCACTTCTCAGTGTATTGATTTAAGCTTCCTGCATGGGCATCAGGATTGTACTGTGGACTTCTTGCTACTCCTATCTAATAATTTAATGGATTTGTCCTTCTCTCTATTTCTTTACAATGCCGAAGGCCTGATATCAATTCTGTGCTCATTCAGATCATGTAATAGAGTCATAAAAAGGCCCTTCAGTCCAACATGTCCATGCCAACAAATATGCCCCAGCTAAGCGTCCCATTTTCCGGTGAATGGCCCATATCCCTCTAAACCTTTCTTATCCAAGTACCTCCCTTCAATACCTCATCTGGCAGCTCATTCATATTCTAACTTGCACACCAAAGCACATTTACATAGTACTCATACAAGATCCAGAGCCAGAACTACTTCTAACACACACTTTAGTATTTTTGGAGTACATGGAAGGGCATCGTTTCGTTACAGATAGAAAAGCATTGGTGGATAAAGATAAGGGGGATTTGATTGGCAAATGGTTGGAGTAAATGATTGAGTTTCCTTAGCCCAGTATTCCTCCACTCTGTGTATTGATTCAAGCTTCCTGTATGGATATCAGCATTGTACAGTGGACATTTTGCAGCTCCTACTTAATGATTTATTGGATTTGTATCTCTATTTTTCAAAACAATACCCAAGGTCTGGTGTCAATTCTGTGCACGTGCAAATCCGGTAACAAATTTATAGAGTCATATGGCATGGAAACAGGCCCCTCAGCTCAACTCGCTCGTGCCAACCAAGATGCCCCACCTAAGCTAGTCCCATTTGCCCGCATAAGGCTCATATCCCTCTAAACCTTTCCTATCTAAGTAGCTAATACGTCAAAGTGTATTTTAACTGTTGTTATATTACCTGCCTCAACTATCTCTTCTGGCAACTTGTTTCATATATCCACCATCCACAAAGTTAAAAGTTTCTCCTAAGGTTCCTATTAAATTTTGTCCCTCTTACTTTTTGTACTCTTCTGTAATTTTCTAATTTTGTACTCTTGCTTTTGACACCCCTACCCTGGGAAAGCGACTATGCAATCACCCTAACTATTCTGATGATGACTTTATATACCTCTATAATATCACCCCTCAACGTGCATGGTATGTTAAAATCTCTTGGAAATCCAAAAATGGCTTCAGCTTCACATTATGTATCTTATACAGACATAGACGGCCAAAGGGCAATTTCCTGTGCTTTACCATTTCATGTTCTTGTCTATTCTGTTTAGAAATTCTCAAAATATACTGTACCTTACAACATTGATGCTAGAAGCTTAACATATTATTGTCAGATGTTCGGTACACATTTCTGGCATATTGTGGCTAAGACTGTCTAATTATACACATACCTGGTTTACTTTTCACAGGTCGACTAATGTTGTCCAAGGGGCAAGAATCTAAATCAGCTGCTTTAAATCTTTTACCTGAAAGTGGTAAAAAACAAAGGGGTTCAATTCTAGCCTGAACATCCAAACACATTTGAATATAACATATACAACATTCAGATCCAGAACTACTTCTAGCACAAACTTGAGACAACTTTATAAGAAACTAGACTAAGTGGGACCCGTTGGGACCCAGCATCACACGGGAGGGCTGGTCACCCAACGCAATATCGGGGTGGAGTGGAGGGGTGGCAAATGTCCTGCAGCCGAGAGAGGGGGACGGCTTCAGGCAGGGGCTCTCGTGGGGTGGGGTGTCCCGCAGCGGGGGATGGGGACGGCTTCAGTAGGGGGCAGGAGGGGGAGGGTCCTATAGCCAGGCGGAGGGCAGCGTCTTGAGGTGGGGGATGTCAGTGGGGGGGGACGGGACGGTGAGCGACCTACTCATGGCCTCTGGACTCACTCACTGCCTTGGGACTAACTCATGGCCTCTGGACTGACTGACTGACTCACTTATGGCCTCTGGACTGACACTGACTCACAGCCTCTGGATTCACTCATGGCTTATGGACTGACTGACTTGTGCTCAACTTCTGGAGTCACGTCCAACTATTGTAAACTGAAAACTGTAACATCCACATTGAGGAACAGCTTCTTCCTGACAGCCATCAGGCTATTAAACATAACGAATTAGCTCTGAACTACGAAATTCTATATTATTTGTACTATGTTATTTGTTGATCACACACACCCAACCACCTCACACACAGACACTCACACACACAGACTCACACACACACACTCACTCACAGACACCCACACAGACACACACACTCACACACAGACTCACACACACAGACACACACACTCACACGCACAGACACATACACAGACACAGACACAGACACACACATTCACACACACTCACACACAGCACCAATACTTAAATGGCAAGTAACTTCAGAACGTGGTAAGCATACTGAATTCTGTTACTAACCATATACTCTATGTAAGAAGTTTGAAAATAAGAACACAGGTGTGTCTAAACCGAATGATTCAAACGTTTAAAGCCATTTTTACTCTGAAATACTCCTCTACAGCAAAAACGTGCTTTAAATAACTTTCAACAAACACACTCACCATATACCAGGCACTAAGCTCTCTTGAATTACTCAAACGGTTCAGGGTGGCACCGTCATTATGGGCCTTCCACACTCAGCGCCACCTCTCCACTAAGCAGAAATGACGCACTCAGCGCCACCTCTCCACTAAGAAGAAATTACGCAATCAGCGCCACCTCTCCACTAAGCGGAAGTCATGGAATGAGCGGCAATTTTGCATTAAACACAGTCCTGATCTAATAAATATTTATTCACGTTTTTTCCTACCAGAAACTGAAGTTTATAAAGTTGTGAAGTTGAAAAACTCCAGTCAGCAGTTAGTGGAGCTGCTCATTGACGATTACTCCTCTGTCACGAACCAGAAGACATCAACGCCACAGATCTTTCCATTTACGGGACCTTGTTCTCACCAGATAGCTCCGATAGGGACAAATACAGTGCTCTGTGGGAAGGTCTAGCTATGATCAGCCCGGAGGGTGCCGAGCGGATGAACTGACCGCGACCATCTACCAGCTCCGAAGGGGCAAATCCCCCGGCCTGGACGGCCTGACAGCAGAGTTCCACTGAACATTCTGGGAGGTCCTGGGGAGCACTACACCATGGACCTAAGGGAGAGCCTGGACCAGAGAGATGCACCTGTCTTGGCAGAGGGCTGTCATGGTCCTTCTGCCCAAGAAGGGCGATTGCCGACTAGTACAAAAACTGCCGCCCAAACTCCCTCCTCTGTACCAACTGGCACTGGTCGGGTCCCCTCAGGGTGCTTTCCTGGTGTGTTGGTCATTAACCAACTGGCTTCCATGCTCTGGTACAAGTTGACCACCTTGGTCCCATCGGCCACTTTTGCTGGGATCATCCAGAGGAAGTTGGTGGACTTCTTCTGGGACAATGGAAAGAACTGGGTCTCTGCAGCGGTCCTGAGTCTCCCGATCAAAGAGAGCGGTCAGTCTCTCTTTATAACTTTGTCGCTGTCCTTTATGTGTCGACTACTTGCATACCTTGGGTGTGCAAAGTGTATCACTGTGACTTGTCATATATGACAATGAAGGAGGGAGAAAGGGGTTAGGAGGGAGAGATAAATCAGCCATGATTGAATGGCGGAGTAGACTTGATTGGCCGAATGGCCTAATTCTGCTCCTATCACTTATGGTATTTTGATAAAGTATCATTAATTCATGTAAATTCTGTGCTCGTTTAGATCAGGTAATAGTTATAGAAGATATAGACACAAAATGCTGGAGTAACTCAGTGGGACAGGCAACATCTCTGGAGAGGAATGGGTGATGTATCGGGTCGAGACCCTTCTTCAGACTTCAGATAGAGTTATAAAGTCAAACAGCACGGAAGCAGGCCCTTCAGCCAACTCGTTCATGCCAACCAAGATGCCCCATCTAAGCTAGTCCCAATTGCCAGCTAATGGACCATCTATATTACTAAAAGTCTCATCTTGACCAGCTCCTGTTGCACTTTATATTGATTTTAGAAAAAACGCTGCCACTTACGGCTGTGATTTTTGGCCGTTACTCAGAGTCCCCATCTGCGCAGGACAAGAGGATTTTTCCCATCGATGAAACATAAAAGACTTATTAGTGTTTAAAAAATGTTGAGATTTTCTCTCCCGAAGACCATGTCCCTTCCGGAGCGACTATAAAACCCGGAAGTGTTGAGTACCTCAGTCAGTCTCTGCAAGATGGGGGAGCGCAAGGGTCATGTCTCTCAGTCTGAGCTGTGAATAACACTGAATACATGTCTACTAAACTGTGAGTGCCATTAATGTGGTTTGAAAATGCAAAAGTTGCCTTTGGTTTGAGAATGCTAAAGTTGCCTTGCCTAATTTAAGTTGCCTGGCCTAATTAAAGTTGCCTTGCCAAATTAAAGTTGCCTTTCCTAATTAAAGTTGCCTTGCCTAATGCAACAGGTTTGTTTTGAAAATGCGCATTTTAACTGTGCCTTATTGAAAAGTGCGCAACTGTTTTTGGAAGGAAAAACCATGAAGATCAGCACTGTGTTTAATACAAAATTGCCGCTCCATCCGTGACTTCCTCTTAGTGGAGAGGTGGTGCTGAGTGCGTCATTTCCGCTTAGTGGAGAGGTGGCATTGAGTGCGTCATTTCCGCGTAGTGGAGAGGTGGTGCTGAGTGCAGAAGGCCCACAATGGAAATGCTACCCTGAACCGTTTGAGTAATTCAAGAGAACTTACTGTCATGTACAGTGGCTTGCAAAAGTATTCATACCACTTGAACTTTTACACATTTTGTCATGTTACAACCACAAACGTAAATGTATTTTATTGGGATTTTATGTGATAGACCAACACAAAGTGGCACATAATTGTGAAGTGGAAGGAAAATGATACATGGTTTTTAAATTTTTTTATAAATAAAAAACTGAAGAGTGTGGCGTGCAAAAGTATTCAGCCCCCTTTATTCTGATACCCCTAAATAAAATCCAGTGAATTTGGAAAGAATCAGATTTGTCCTAATGGACAAATACAAACTCTTTGAACAGATATGGTCTCCATATACAGATTATTTGAAGGGGTAGCTGTTCTTGGCATCACAACTCAATGGGTACCCAGTAGGATTAGATGAAAATAACTCTGTTTTTTTTAATATTTGTATACATGTCTCTATTGATATCGCTATTTGAAATTGTGTTATTCACTATTAAGATGTACACTATAATCTCTTTTTTTAATATATATATACAATACTTTGTTTTAATTAAATATATATAACAAGAATATATACATATATATTTTTCTCTCTTCTCTTTCTCTCTCTATATAATCAAAATTATTATTTAATCACTATTCTTATTGATTAAAATCTATTATTTTATTTTTCTACTTTCTAAAAAAATAGAAGTTTATAAGAATTATTCGTAACATTCGTATACTTATTGAAATAAGTTGGTTGTGTATTTGAAAAGTTGTTATACCGTTGTTATGATGGATTACTTCTATTAAAAATATTATTACATAAAATCCAGTGCAACCAATTGCCTTCAGAAGTTACCTAATTAGTAAATAGAATCCACTTATGTGTAATCTAATCTCAGTATAAATACAGCTGTTCTGTGACGGTCTTAGAGGTTTGTTAGAGAACATTAGTGAACAAACAATGTTACTTGGGCATCGTGAAGCCCAAGTAAAACACCAGATAGGTCAGGGATAAAGTTGTGGAGAGGTTTAAAGCAGGGTTAGGTTATAAAAAAAATATCCCAAGCTTTGAACATCTCACGGAGCACTGTTCAATCCATTATCCGAAAATGGAAAGAGTATGGCACAACTGCAAACCTACCAAGACATGGTCGTCCACCTAAACTGACAGGCCGGGCAAGGAGAACATTGATCAGAGAAGCAGCCAAGAGGCTCATGGGTAACTCTGGAGGAGCTGCAGAGATCCACAGCTCAGGTGGAAGAATCTGTCCACAGGACAACTATTGGTCGTGCACTCCACAAATCGGGCTTTTATGGAAGAGTGGCAAGAATAAAGCCATTGTTGAAACAAAGGCATAAGAAGTCCCATTTGCAGTTTGCCACAAGCCATGTGGGGGCCACAGCAAACATGTGGAGGAAGGTGCTCTGTTCTGATGAGACCAAAATTGAAGTTTTTGGCCTAAATGTAAAACGCTATGTGTGGCGGAAAACTAACACTGCACATCACCCTGAACACACCATCCCCACTGTGAAACATGGTGGTGGCAGCATCTTACTGTGGGGGTGCTTTTCTTCAGCAGGGACAGGGAAGCTGATCAGAGTTGATGGGAAGATGGATGGAGCCAAATATAGGGCAATCTTGGAAGAAAACCTGTTAAAGTCTGCAAAAGACTTGAGGCTGGGGCAGAGGTTCACCTTCCAGCAGGACAACGACCCTAAACATACAGCCAGAGCTACAATGGAATAGTTTAGATCAAAGCATATTCATGTGTTAGAATGGCCCAGTCAAAGTCCAGACCTACATCCAATTGAGAATCTCTGGCAAGACTTGAAAATTGCTGTTCACAGACGCTCTCCATCCAATCTGACTGAGCTTGAGCTATTTTGCAAAGAAGAATGGGCATAAATTTCAGTCGCTAGATGTGCAAAGCTGGTAGAGACATACCCCAAAAGACTTGCAGTTGTAATTGCAGCGGAAGGTGGTTCTACAAAGTATTGACTCAGGGGGGCTGAATACTTTTGCACGCCACACTGTTCAGTTTTTTATTTGTAATAAAATTTGAAAACCATGTATCATTTTTCTTCCACTTCACAATTATGTGCCACTTTGTGTTGGTCTATCACATAAAATCCCAATAAAATACATTTACGTTTGTGGTTGTAATGTGACAAAATGTGGAAAAGTTCAAGGGGTATGAATACTTTTGCAAGCCACTGTATATGGTGAGTGTGTTTGCTGAAAGTTATTTAAAGCACGTTTTTGTTGTAGCAGCAGCTGTAGAGGAGTGTTTCAGAATAAAAATGGCTTTAAACGTTTGAATCATTCGGATTAGACACACCTTATTTTCAAACTTCTTACATCGAATATATGGTTAGTAACAGGATTCAGTATGCTTGCCACGTTCTGAAGTTACTTGGCATTTTAGTATTGGTGCTGTGTGTGTTGAGTGTATGTGTATGTGTGTCTATGTATCTGTGTGTGAGTGTCTGTGTGTGTGTGTGTGTGTGTGTGTGTGTGTGTGTGTGTGTGTGTGTGTGTGTGTGTGTGTGTGTGTGTGTGTGTGTTTGTGTGTGTGAGTTTGTGTGTGTGTGAGTGTGAGTGTGTGAGTGTGAGTGTGTGTGTCTGTGTGTGTGTCTGTGTGTGTGTCTGTGTGTGTGTCTGTGTGTGTGTGTGTGTGTGTGTCTGTGTGTGTGTGTGTGTGTGTGTGTGTGTCTGTGTGTGTGTCTGTGTGTGTGGGAGAACCACTAAGAATGCATGGGGGGAGGTTGAGGGGAGATGGACTGAATGCATGGGGGGGGGGACGGGAATGGGAAGGAGCAGAGTGGGGGGGTGAAGGTGACTGAGTGAACTGCCACCACACCAGCCGTGAAACGGCACTGCCAGCACACCAGCCATGAGTAAGTGAACTGCCAGCCCACCAACTGTAAGTGATTGAAATGCCAGCCCACCAGCCATGACTCACTGAGCTGCCAGGCCAAGAATCAATTCGGCTCACAATTTCCATACTAGCTCTCTGGAAACCAGTCCCTTTGGGCCACAAAACCCATGCTAGCCCTCCAGAAAGCCCCCCCCCCCCCCCCAACTGGTCAGCAATATTGGAATTGGTGGAGAAGTGGAATATTGCGTTGGGGGACCAGCCCTCCCATATGAACATGGGACCCAACGGGTCCCAATTAGTCCAGTGTCCCTCTAAAAGTTTCCTATCCAAGTACCTGTCAAAGTGTCTTTTTACTGCCATTATATTTCCTGTAACATATATATCTACACATTATGCATGTTTTGCAGAAATAGTGGGCCAAATGGCCTCCACACATGAATACAAACTTAAGTGCAATAGGAAAGGGGAAGTGCAACAGAGTGCAGAATATAGTTCGTAGCATTCTAGAGCACCAGTTCCATAGTCAGAGTCCAATGTCCACAACGGGGTAGAGTTCAATCAGATAGTACGCTAGCTTATGGAAAAACCATTCAGAAGCCTGAGAATAGAGGGGGAGAAGCTGTTCCTGAGTCTGGGGTGGTGTATGCTTACAAGCTGCTTATGCCCGGCGGAAGCAGGGAGGAAAAAAAGAATGACCAGGGCGGTATGTGTATGGTTATGTTGGCTTCATTTTTGTGGCAGCATGACATATAGATGGAGCTAATGGTGGGAAGTCTGGTCTGTGTGATGGACGGGCTACATCTGCACTCTGTGCAATTTCTTGTGGTCTTTGGCAGAGCTATTCACAAACTAAGCTGTGTCATAACCCAACGGTCCATATCTGTAGAGGTTTGTAAGAATCTGTTTGTAAGACATGTCGAATCTCCTCATGAATTAGAGGTGTTGCTTTGCCCTTCTTGGCTGTCGCATCAATGTGATTGTCCACGACAAACCATTGATAATATTAATGCCAAGGGACTTAAATATCTCATCCATTTCCATTTTGAACCATTGATGCTGATGGGCCATGTGCACCATCATGCTTCCTGAAATTGAGAACTAGCTCATTCGTTTGGCAGTTCAAAATATACACATTATTGTTCAATTAAACAAACTACTGATTAAAACTATCAAATCACTGAAATAATCACATTAAGTAAAAAGGGACATACAGCATGGAAACAGGGCATTTGGCCCACCTTGTCAAGGTTCAAGGTTCAAGGTATTTTATTGTCACATGTACCAATTAAGGTACAGTGATATTAAAATTACCATTGTCCTTACCCAAGTTGGAGTTCTGGGCTAGACCCATAAAGCTGCAGTTGGCCCATATATTTCATAAAATTTAATGAATAGTGATGTTACCAACAAATTAAATGTTTGATTTTATATATCTGTGAATAAATCATGATACAATTTTTAAATCAGTAAAACTGCTCTCAGGTCTTATTTTATTTGATCATAACCATGAACCTGGCACCAATAAGTGAATACATTTATTTATTGCTGCATTCTTTCAAAGTATAGGTTCTCCCCAGGTTATAAACGTACAACTTACAAACGTTATGTTTGGGACATCAGTGGGATGGATTTGCCGGCTATTGCAGGGCTGAACCACACGTTACCAGGCAACCACATTTCCGACTTGCAATCTGTTTAAGTTATACTCTAATTCATCAGTCTCTTTGTTCCATTATAACGTAGTTCATAGAACAGTACAACTCAGGAAGAGACCCTCAGCCCACGATGTTTGTGCTGAACACGATGCAAAGTTACAGTATGGAAACAGGCCCTACGGCCCAACACATCCATGCCAAGCAAGATGCCCTATTTGAGCTAGTCCCACCTGCCTGCATTTGGGCCATATTCCACCAAACCTTTCCTAACCATGTTGTTGTTCAAGTTTCTTTTAAATGCTGTTATAGTATCTGCCTCAACTACCAACTCTAGCAGCTCCACCGCTCTCTGAAGGAAAATATTGTCTCTCAGGTTTCTATTGAATCTTTCCCCTCTCACCTGAAACTAACATCCTTTTGGTTTTTGATTATCCTACCCTGCATTCAACCTATTTATACCCCTCGTGTGTTTATACACCTTTAAGATCAAACCTCAGCCTCCTGCACTCTAAGGAATAAAGTCATAGCTTGCCCAATCTCTCCCTATAGTTCAGGCCCTCTGGTTCTGGCAACATCCGGGAACTGAATTATGTTGTAACCTGGGAACCACTGTTAAATGCTTTTCCAATGCTCTTCCAGCAAAGATTTGATACAAAACAAAAGCATCTCTTCGGAAATAGCTTACACTTATCAAATGAAAATTTAATATGACATGGTTGTTTTGTTCTATACTTACGTGCGCCCATATTTAAAGTTAACTTCAAGGGTTTCGAACTGGCAGCCGCTGAAGCACCTAAGGGTCACAATTAAAGCAGCATGCTGATCAAATCCATGTAAAAATCATACCAGCACACCAACACAATTTGTCAAGTACAGATGATTAAGCATGTATCACATCATCACCTGCAGCCAGCAAACCCAAACAAATCTTCCGTAATCTGTCTAAATTTATTTATTTATTTTTTCTTCCTAATTAAAAATGCCGCAGTCCATTTGGAAACAATTTAAAAAAACATTAAAATTACAGAGTATACCACTGGCTCTTCCAATCGTAAACAACATTACTTTTAAACCTTCATTGATGGATAAAGGTTTTTTTAAATGGAAGAACTATGGAATAAATAAGATGGGTGATCTCTACAGGGAAAGTTTATTTCTTTCATTTCAGGAATTACAACAAAATTATGGATTACACTCAAAAGAATATTTTAGATATCTACAAATTAGAGATTATGTTAAATCAAATACATCAGATTTTAGGAATAGAAAGACAGAAATTTTAGATGAATGTCTAAATAAACATCCGAATACAGAAAAATTAATATCATATATTTATAATATCTTACTGGAAAATGATTTACCAAATACGGAAAAATATAGACAAGCATGGGAAAACAAATTAGGTCAAACAATTAGTATAGAAGTATGGAATGAAAGTTTACAACATATACACTATTGCTCATTAAATGCCAGACACTCCTTGATACAATTTAAAGTTATACATAGATTACACTTCTCAAAATCCAAATTAAACAGAATTTTCTCAAATGTTTCTGCTATATGTGATAAATGTCAGCAG
Source organism: Okamejei kenojei (assembly GCA_035221665.1). Lineage (NCBI taxonomy): Eukaryota > Metazoa > Chordata > Chondrichthyes > Rajiformes > Rajidae > Okamejei > Okamejei kenojei. The sequence goes on along the minus strand of CM069132.1, from coordinate 3,726,297 downwards.
TTAGAAGCTAATCTAAAGCATTCATTCACAAAATTACTAATTTTTGGACAGAAATTTTTAAGATAATCTCGAATGTAGTTAATGCAAATTTAATTCCAGACTCAAAATTAATTATATTAGGAATATTAGAAACGGATCAGCTACTAACAACACAACAAATAATTTTTATTGGTTATAGTTTAATAATTGGTAAAAAATTAATACTAAGATTTTGGAAAGGTCCCATATCACCCACAATCAAAATGTGGATTACAGAAATGTCGGAGACACTTCACCTGGAAAGATTAAGACTTGTCCTAATGGACAGGTTAGATCAATTCAGCGGAATATGGTCTCCATTTATTGAATACTTAAAGGGTTAAGGTGGTCCGGTTCGAGGCCCTGACTGAAGCCTGAATGAAGGAATAGATGAAGAATTATATACAATAGATCACAAATATATCTCCAATGAAGAATATCTTGCTTAATACTCCACTCATTTTATTGATTTTTTATTTCTTTCTTATTTTTTCTTTTTATTATTTCTCTTTATTTCCTACTGTTATAAAATAATAAAAAATATAGAAGTATAAATAAGAATGACCGTAAATTTTAAAAATATTAAGAATGTATGTGACGAATAATATGTTTCCTTTTTTTTCGATTTTATATTATTTCTTCTTAATATGTATTTACTTCTAATAAAAATATTTCACCAAAAAAAAAAAAAAATGCCGCAGTCCAGAAATTAAACAATCCTGAGACTGCATGCCAAAAATAATGCAGGAGAGGTTCACCTGAATGCTACCTGAATTAGAGGGTATCGGTTAAAAGAAGAGGTTGGCGTCACGGCGGGTCACGGCGCCATCCACAAGTCACGGCACCAGGCAGAAGAGGGCTCTGCCCAAGCCAGCTGCCTGCCCCTTTTCCATGAGTCCGCACTCGGATGTTTTTAGAGAGGAGTTATTCACGGGTGCCATGGTGGATGTCCGGGACCGCTGGTGGAATGTAAGGATTGCATTATAGTTATTTGAAAATTTACTGACTTAGATAATTTGGTGATTTTGTACTATGGTGATGGGTCTGTTACCACGGCTTGGTTTTGTAAGTATTATTTGGTATCGTAATTAAATTAATTATTTTTCCCACAGTAAAAAGTAGGCAGTGAATAAACCGGGAGCCGGACCCCGCGGCCAGACTTTGGTTTGGCACCACAAAGGCATCTGGACAGGACCCGGCTGGGGTTGACAAGGACATCAGAGCTGCGGCGGTAGTCGAGCTCGGCAGTCGTCGAGGTCAAGTTCGACAGTCGTCAAGGTCGAAGGTCGTTGCAGGCACAGTCATCGAGGTCGGCAGTCGTTGTGGTCAGCGGGTCGTTGAGGGCACCGTCGAGGTCAGCAATCATCAAGGGCTCCGGTTGTCGAGGGCTCTGGTCATCGAGGGCTCCGGCCGTTGAGGGCTCCGTTGAGGTCAGCGGTCATTGAGGGCTCCGGTCGTCGAGGACTCTGGTAATTGAGGTCAGTGGTCGTCCAGGGCGCTGGTCGTCAAGGTCGGCAGTCGTCCAGGGCACGGTCGAGGTCGGCAGTCGTTAAGGGATCCAGACGTTGAGGTCGGTGGTCATGGAGGGCTCTGGTCGTCGCGGTCGGTAATCGTCGAGGTTGGCGGTCGTCGAGGGCACAATTGTTGAGGGCATGGTCGAGGTCGGTGGTCGTTGACGGATCCGGTCGAAGAGGTCAGCGGTCGTCAAGGGCTCCGGTCGTTAAGGTCGGCAGTCGTCGAGGGCTCCGGTTGCTGAGGTCGATGGTCATCGAGGGCTCCGGATGTTGAAGTCGGCGGTCATCGAGGGCTCCGGACGTCGAGGTTGGCAGTTGACGTCAAGGATGGCACCAGCAGTCAAGGATGGGCCATGTTAGTGTCGGAGGACCGACGCGCAGACAAAAGCAAAGAAAGACCCGGCATGGGGAACCTCAATGAGGGATGGGCGGGAAAGCAAAGGACGTGGCATGGGATACTTTATAACTTTGCCGGTGTCCTTTATGTGTCGACTTTTCGCATACCTTGGATGTGCAAAACAAAGAGTATCACTGTGATTTGTCACATGTGACAATAAAGGAGGGAGAAAGGTGTTTGGAGGGAGAGATAGATCAGCCATGATCGAATGGCGTAGTACATTTGATGGGCCAAATGGCCTAATTCTGCTGCTATCACTTATGATCTCATGCTCTTATGATCAAGTATCATTCATACATGTCAATTCTGTGCTCGTTAAGATCAGGTAATAGTTATATAAGATATAGACACAAAATGCTGGAATAACTCAGCAGGACAGGCAACATCTCTGGAGAGGAATGGGTGATGTATCGGGTCGAGACTCTTCTTCAGACTTCAGATAGAGTTATAGAGTCAAACAGCAGGCCCTTCAGCCATCTCGTCCATTCCGACCAAGATGTCCCATCTGAGCTAGTCCCAATTGCCAGCAAATGGACCATATCCCTCTAAAAGTGTTCTACACAAGTAAATGTCAAAGCGTATTTTCACTGCCATTATATTACCTGTTATATGTATATTTCTGCACATTAAGCATGTTTTGCAGAAATAGTGGGCCAGAAGGCCTCTTCATGTGCTTTACCATTCAGTGTCCTTGCATATTCTTTTGTAGAACATCTTAAGAATATAACTTACAACATTGATGCTAGACCTGTACTGGCAGATGTTCGGTATACGTTCCTGCCACATTGTGATGCTGTCTAATTACATACATACCTCTTTTTTGTACCATAGGTTGAATCCCACTAATGTTGCCCAAATCAGTGGTGAATCGTCTTCTCGATCTTTTCACTGAAAAAGGTAAAGAACATTCTTATAGCCTCATTGCAGCTCATTCTAGCTTGCACATCCAAACACATTTGAATAGATCTAATACAAGATCCACAGCCAGAACAACTTCCAGGACCAACTTCAGACAACTTTCTAAGAAGTTCTATTCCTCCCTTCTCCAACCAGACATCCTAAAGAAACCTTTGGTTATCTCTCCTTTTGCCAACTTTTCAGTCATTTTAATTAAAGACATTACAGTAAAAAATCTGACAATTCAATTCTAGGTTGCAAATCAGGTAATTAAATAATGATGACGCAAGCAATATCATCGCTGGAGAACATGGATAGGACACATTTCGGGTCCGGACCTTCTTCACATTGAAAGTGATAGGTGGATACAGATGAGGGGGGGGTTTGATTGGCAGATGGGTGGAACAAGTGAATGCTTTCTTAACCCTGTGCTCCTCCTCTTAGAGTGTTGATTCATGGTTCCTGTATGGGCATCACCATTGTACAGTGAATGTGTTGCGGCTCCTAATAAATCTAATAATTTAATGGATTTGTCCTACTCTCTATTCCTTCACAGCACTGCCTGGTGTCAATTATGTGCTCATTCAGATCAGGTAATACAGTTATAGGTTCATAGAGTCATACAACATGGAAATAGGCCCTTCAACCCAATGCCAACCAAGATGTGCCATCTAAGCTTGTGCTCTTTGACGGCATATGGCCCATATCCCATTACATTACTGGCACATTGTGACTATGACTAATTACACAAATACCTGCATTTCCTTTCAAAGGTAGAGACTGGTTTAAGTAGTTGAGAGGGTGGTCGGTCAATGAATCTCCTTTATCTGAAGAAGGTAAAGAACAAATAGCCTTAATTCCAGCCTGTGCATTCTCAAACATATTTGAATAGAACTCATACAACACCCAAGAGCCAGAACTACATCCAGCACTAACTTTATTCTACTCCTTAAGAAATTCTGCTCCTGCGGTTACCGAAAAGAAATCCCAAACAAACCTTTGGTTAACTGCCTAAAAGACAACCTTTATTTCACTTTAATTAAAGGCATTACGGTCAATAAACTATATAATTCTGGTAATACAATTCTGGGTTGCAGATCAGGTCAGGGAAATAATGAAGACAGAAGGATCTGCAGATGCTGGTTTACTAAAAAGGACATAAAGTGCTGGAGTGACAGTGGTTTAGGCTGTATCTCTGGAGAACATGGATAGGCAACGTCTCACGTCGAGACCCTTCTTCCCATTGAAAGTAATAGTAGATATAGATAAGGGGGGGAGGGGGCTTGATCGGCAGGTGGGTGGAATAATTGCTTGTTTCCTCCCAATACAGTGTTCCTCCTCTCAGTGTATTGATTCCAGCTTCCTGTATGGGTATCAGCATTGTACCCATGTGTTGCAGCTATCTAATGAATTAATGGATTTGTCCTTCTCTCTATATCTTTACAAAACCCCAGGCGTGATGTCAATTCTATGCTCGTTCAGATCAATTGATAGAGTTACAGAGTCATATAACATGGTTACAGTTCATTCAGCTAAACTCGTCCATGCCGACCAAGATGCCCCATATAAGCGAGTTCTATTTGCCCGCACATGACCCATATCCCTTCAAACATTTCCTATCCAAGTACCTGTCAAAGTGTCTTTTAACTGTTGGTACATTACCTTCTTCAACAACCTCATCAGGCAGACCGTTCCATATTCCCAACATCCTCTAAACGAAAAAAGTTGCCCCGCAGGTTCCTACTTAATTTTGGCCCTCTGACCTTAAACCAATGTACTCTTTGATACCTCTACCCTGGGTAAAGACCATGCACTCACCCTCTGTATTACCTTCATGATTTTATATATTTGAGATTACCCTTCTATGTGCTTGGTATGTTAGAATCTCCTGGGAATCCAATGGAGGTACAATGGAGGACCCTGAAAGTCCATTACAGTTAGTGTGTAGCGAGTTTCCACAGAAAGTTGAGAGATAAAATAACTTCTCAGGAGCTTTGAATAAAGAATTAGGTGATGCGTTGTGGCCCGAAGGAGGGGTCAGAACATCGAAGGGAGTGAAGTATACAGAAAGATTATTTGGCAATGTAGTAATAGTGATGCAGCAAAGGAGTTGATTGGATTGTGGAGAAAATATTATGAAGATAAGTGAGTGCAGAAGCTGTGAGAATGGAGAGTTGGCAGGAGGCAGCTTCAAAGCTTGGAATTGAACTTAGAGATGAAAAAGTAATCTGACCTCCAGACACCTTGAGAAAGGGGTATGGATGTGCTGGAGAGCATAGGGAGAGAAGGAGATCTCCTGAAAGGGAACCGACACCAGTAAATCTAGAATTTAAGGACTAGGTGGTTGGCATTGGCTTTGAGGGGGGAGATGATGAATATCTGGAGGATTCGGAGATCATTAGAATTAGGAAAAGTTCGCAGCCTCCACCTTATTCCTCTTGCATTCCCCGTACTCCACCTTCACTTTGCAAAGCTTGTGCACACACAGACGTTTTGAGCCTACAGCACCTGTAACACTGCCTGCAGATTCCACAATAAAGCCTGCTTTTCAAACAGCGGCAACACTAGTACAAGATTCTTTGACTCCAAACGCAACGCTGCTGGCAGGTAGTCCAGCAGCACACGGTACCGGGAGTAAAACAAAGAAGACAGCTCCCGTATTTAAGGAGAAAGAGGTTATTAGAGACATAGTACAACCCCCAGAGCATTTTTGTGAACCTAAAACCTAGACGGATTAGACGAAAAGCGAGAGATCAGAGGGGTTCCTTTAAGAAGTACCGTAATTCCCTAGTGAAGAGGAAGACATATCGGAGGGTGAGACAGTTACCGGGGACAATGAGGGATATCCTGATATAGCTAATATCATGAAAGCAGAGCAAGTATTTCGTCGACAGCTCCCAGTCAGGGAAATGCCTAATCCAGCTTTTGATCCGGCTAGTGTAGTGGGTGCAAACAATCCCCGAACCATTGATGTAAATACCTGACAGAAATAAATCACCTGCCTTCTTTGTGGATTACCTTAGAACCACAATGCGTATGTATCACGCTGACTCCCGAGAATTATGCGCTGTGATGCAACAGATCATAATTCAAACAGAGCATTCCAGATTCATTGCAACCTTAGGACACCCAACTCATGAAGCACTGATCGCTGATAATAGTGCAAGAGAAGATGCAGTTTTAACTGCCCTTGCGAATACTCTTCAGAAACCAATTGACATTGCTAGGATTTTGCCTGTGAGCCTGAAGAAGGGAGGGGGAGCAGATGAGTTCTTAGAAAGATTTTTGGAGTTATATATGGACCAGTCAGGAGATCTAAATGATTGGAATGGGGCAAATTCTCCTCAGTACTGTGCAATATCATTGAACTGCCTACCAACTAATGTGGCTGAATCAATTAAAACAAACAACATGGATTGGTCAGAGAACAGCTCTAGTCAGATAGCTCGGGCAGTGAGGTATCACTGATAGGATATTAAAAAGCAGGAAAGTCAGCATGCAGTAAAAACGAAAACAGAATATGTAGTTAAAAAGGAAGCACCAAGGTCTGACTTAGATTTGTGGAATCCTAACACGAGAAAGAAGTATGGAATGGGAGGTTTACCAGAAGGAATTGATCCAGAGCATTTCTATGGTGACATGTCCGCTTTAGAACTGGTTCCCACTAGACCAATTTGGAGAAGCAATAAGATACTGGGACCAGATCATGTGGTGGGGCAGGTCACTGGAGTAGGGAGTGCCAAACACGAAGACAAAATGAAGAAGCGGGTCAACAAAGAGATTCCAGAAATTTTATAGATTCAAGAGAGGTTCAAGAGAGATTCAAGATTTGACATGAGAATTAAGGGACAGAGGTTTCGGGGTAACGTGAGGGGGAACTTCTTTACTCAGAGGGTGGTGGCTGTGTGGAATGAGCTTCCAGCAGAAGTGGTGGAGGCAGGATCGATTTTAACATTTAAGAGTAAAGTGGATAGGTATATGGACGTGAAGGGAATGGAGGGGTATGGTCTGAGTGCAGGTAGATGGGACTAGGGGAAAACAAATGGTCGGCACGGACTGGAAGGGCCGAGAGGGCCTGTTTCCGTGCTGTAATTGTTATATGGTTATATGGTTATAGAGCAAAGAGGGAGCTGGCAGGGAAACCAGGGACAGAGAAGACAAAACATCCTTATCCCAAATCAGTCAATTTTCACGTCTATGATTGGCAAATCTCATGGTGACTGGATGCAAGTGAGATGAGGAACCTGTGCTGTCATTACAATTGGAAGGGAAAACAAGTACCTTCTTTGGTAGACACAGGGGCATCCATGTCATCACTCCAATCAATTTACAATCTCCCTGATTCACAAGATGTCCAGAGCCTGTCCGGTTTTCAAGGGCAAGTCTGCCAGTATCCCATCTCTAGGCCAATCGAGGTGGTATACAGAGGAAAAGCAATAAAGCATAGATTCGAGATATCAACTGGTTTGGATTGCAATTTAATGGCTAGAGATTTGCTCTGTGCATTGCAATTGAAAATTTAATGCAGCAATAGTGGAATCATTGTTACCCCCCTGTGCTCCTGAAAGGCAGTGCTATTCGAGTGACCCCCCAATGGTGGTCCGTGGATCTGGATGAGGAACCTCCACTCCATATTACACTGGCATACGATAGGACTGGCAAGTACAAAGAGCTAGAGGCTTTCTTCCGACCATATGAAGGGACAGAGTGGAATATAAGAATTAAGCACTAGTAATAGGAAAGGAAGGAACAGCTGAATATGCTGAAGTGCCTCGGAATCTATGGAAACGAGATGAAGAGGTGGCTCCACATATTACAAAAAAGGTTAATTTTCCAGCAAGAATAAAAGATCTAGGAGCAATGGTGAAAAAGGCAATCAACATAGCAGCCCCGAATAAGCATGAAGAACAGCATTTGTCTAACCACTGTACTGTTGAGTTCTATCAGGCCCCAAGGACAGTTGTTGCCCAGCTACGCCAGCATCTAGGGAGTGAGGTACGTGAGTATGTGGACCCACAAGTGAGGGCAGAAGACGCAGCTCAGGTAGGATGTGTGCACATCAGTCCCAACCAAGTAGCTCTCCAGAAAGGGGTGACACTGCCTTTGATACAACAGTGCCCGCTGAAACAACAGGCCATTCCCAGCATAGACAAATTAATTTAGGGGCTGCTGGAGCAAGACATTTTAGTAAAATGCCAATCGATCTGCAATACACCAAACCTTGCAGTACCAAAACCTGGAAAGGAGGACCAGTACAGATATCTCTCCACATCACCGTCTATATCTCTCGTTTCCTTGATCCCTGACCAGTCTGAAGAAGGGTCTCGACCCGAAACGTCACCTATCTCCTTCGCTCCTTAGATGCTGCTGCACCCGCTGAGTTTCTCCAGCTTTTTGTGTACCCTCGATTCTCCAGCATCTGCAGTTCCTTCTTTAAAACCAGTACAGATTGGTTCAAGACGTAAGATCCATTAATGCCATTATGGAGCCACTCCATGCTCTAGTGCCAAACCCTGCTCACATCCTCGCTCTGATTCCAGCAGACGCAAGAATGTTCTCCATCGTAGACCTGCAACATGCCTTCTTTTCATTGCCCTTGCTTAGGAACAGTCAACACTTATTCGCATTCACATATAGGGGCAAGCAGTACACTTCGACAAGGCTCCCTCAGGGTTTTATTAATTCACCTACGTTGTTTTCCCGATGTTTACAGGAGCAACTAAGTACTTTAAGTTTTCAAAGAAAATCTACCCAAGTACAACACATTGATGACCTGTTGGTGGCCAGCACAGATGAATTAAGTAATCAGGAAGATATGGCTCAACTATTAAATTATTTAGCAAATTTGGGATATGTGGTCGCCCAGTCTAAAGTATTGATGGCACACACATTTTTAGGAGTAATAATTTCAGCCACAGAAAGGAGTTTGGAAAAGAGCCGACTCGAGCCAATTGGTGAGTTCCCCATTCCAAAAGAAGCAAAACAAATGAGGCAATGGCTTGGTATGGTAAATTACTATAGACCCTGGATCCCCAACATCGCCTTAGATACCAAAGAATTGACACCATATACTAGTATGGAAGGCATAGTCCAATTATCTGAGAAGGCACAAGAGGCATTTGAAAACTTGAAGACATCGTTAATGAAGGCTCCAGCATTAGGAAGACCATTATATGACAGACCTTCCAGCTCTATTGCACTATTTTCAATATTCAACCGTAGTCCTAACTCAAAAGCATGGGGATAGGCATAGACCAGTGACCTATTATTCTTCCAAACTAGATCCTATAGCCAGGGGACACCCATTATGCACCCAAATCCTGACCGCCATATATAATAGACGGCTGCAAATTTGACTATACAGCAGAAGATTGTAGTATATACAGTAGCAGCCTTGTTAGGACAGCTCCAAATCCAGCACCTAACAATGGCTCGCCAGAACAAATACGAGATCTACTTATGGAATAACCCGAAGGTTCAGTTCAAACATTGTTCAAACTTTAACCCAGCATCTTTTCTTGTTTCACCCCCAAAGAAGCAGCCAGAGGCAGGACATGACTGTTTGCTTGTAATCGAGGAGGAGACATCGGTGAGGGAGGACTTAACAGACATACCCATAGAGGACCCGGACATGACCTTGTATGTAGATAGAAGTTCATCCATTGGACCCTGTGGTGAGAAATTGTCTGGGTATGCAATTGTAAATCAGAATGGGGACAACATAGAAGCAGCTGCCTTTGAGTCACCTTATTCAGCACAACAGGCTGAATTATTTGCTTTAATTCGGGCTTGTATTATCGAGAAAAAATCACGGGTAAATGTATATACAGATTCTCAGTACGCATTTGGCGTGGTACATGATTTCGCACAATTGTGGAGAAACAGGGGCTTTCTAACTTCAGCAGGAACTCAAATTTCAAATAAACAATTGGTGACAGATTTATGAAAGGCCCTGATGCTACCCAGACAAATTTCACACACTAGAGGACAGACCCCAACCGACATTGGTAACCATGTGCTGACCAAGCAGCAAACGAAGTATCCTGGGAACATAAGATGGTGGTACCAAAGATGATGAGGCAGATTAAAAGTTTAGGAAGCAGGTCCCCCTCGGAGAAGCTGATGCCAACCATCCAGGAGATCATTCAGTTGCAGGAGGAGGCTACTGAAAGGGATAAAGAAAGGTGGAAGCAGGTTGGGTGTACACTTGATTGTATGACAGGATTATGGACCATTCCGGCAGGGCAAACATGCATGACAGATCCTCTTGCAGTGTGGGTTGTAGAGTGCATACATTATGCAACACATTGTGGTGCGAGAGCGGTAGGAGACACCCTCTTAGCTATTTGGTGGCATCCGAGGTTACAAGTGTTAGCCCAGAAAGTAAGTAGCAATTGCCTGATTTGCCAGAAATACAATCCAGGTAAAGGAGTAGATTGCGGAGATGGAGAGACACCTTTGCCCATGGGTCCTTCCTTTTGAGACATTACAAATGGATTACATCGAGTTAGAAAAGTGCCAGGGGTATAGATACCTCCTAGTCATAGTCGATGTATTCAGCGGGTGGATCGAAGCTTACCCAACCCTTGATAACAAAGCGGCTGCTGTTGTCAAGGTGTTAATGAAACAAATTGTCCCTAGATTTTGCATTCCTATTCGACTTAGTTCAGACAACGGTCCACGCTTCATTGGGCAGATTAATAAAGAATATTGTCAACAGCCGGGCATCCAGCAGCAATTACACTGTGCTTATCGACCACAGGCTGTTGGACTTGTAGAAAGTTCAAATCAGACCCTGAAAACTAAATTTCCTAAATTAAAGGCAGAGACCGTAATTGGTTGGAATTGCTTCCCGTAGCCCTATTTCAAATGTGTGCCATGCCTGCAGGGAAATCTAGACTGAGCCCAGCTGAAATTTATATATGGTAGACTCCTAAGAACACCTTGGAACCAGAATTCAATGAAAGTTATAAATTTCCATCATATGACTGCATAGATGGCAGACTGCATTATGGCTTTGACTAGAGCTTTGAGGAACTTGCATTGTAGAGTGAAATCACCTTATGGAGAGTTACCTGTATTGACTTCTTCTGTTAAGGTGGAGCCAGAAGATTACGTTTTGATAAAGAACTGGGTAAGGAAAGGGTTGGAGGTTCGTTGGGAAGGACCTTACCAGGTTCGCCTAACGACTCCAACAGCAGTGAAGGTAGAGGATAGGAATGCATGGGTGCATCTCCACCAGTGTAAGAACATTAATGGAAGGATAAGCTGCTAATTAATTTTATTTAGAGAATCTCTTTGGTAATGTCATCAAGAGTTAAATGCGGATACACCTGACAGGGTTGGGATTCACGCCCATGAAAACTGTGTAGGTGAAGACTTATCAGACAGGAATCATCGAACTACGCCCATGCAAACTCGGGAAGCTCTTTGAGATTCTGAGAAACTACATCATCATCGTCATGTCAGGATATCTAACCAGAATAGAGTTATCTTTTTGTGTTTGTGGTTATCATAAAATGATAAATGAGTGGAATGATAATATTGACCAAAATTCAGATGTGACTAAATGGAGGATCTTTGCATTTGCAGAACCTGCTTGCCCTCTTTCTGTGAAAATCTGCAAAGCCATGAGGTTCATGGCTCCAGCATGTCTGGGTCCTGGGAGGAAGCTAGCACAGAGAGATGTCCAGATGTCCTCTCTTTTGTTAATATGTATGAGGGTTTTGCAGAAAGAGCTGAGCTGGGCTGCAAATACATGATTATGATTGGCTATAAGATAGGGTGACTTACTAATATTGTTAATAATGTTGCATGGTGTTTGCACCTTTGAATATGAGTGGTCATGGAACGAAAACTTGATTGAGATGTTTATGTTACCTGGGGAAATGTTTCTTTACTTTGTTGAACTATCTGCTACCTAGAACTTCTGTAGAAACAATGTAATAGGGTACTTTGTGATTGGGTTAGGGAACTATCAATAAATGAATTATACAATCTTTATTTATGATTGGCTTGTAGGGGTTGCCCCCCACCTACCATTTATTTCGCGCCACTGGGTCCGATCAGGTATAAAAGACGGGACACCACATGAGTCGTGCACTGGAGGTGCACTTGGGACTGTGTTAACTGTCTAGAGCTGTATCCTAGCACAACGCTGAAGGGCTTGGACGAGTAGAGACAAGGATCGGACCTGCAGTGTTGGTTAGGTATTGAATAGGGGATTTGTTTGTGATTGAGAATAAAGAAGATTAGTTGACCCAGTGCTTGACTCAGTGTTTTACTGAACCGGACTAATGGGGAGAGAATTAGGAGCATAATTACAGATTCAGACTAAAGTTGTCCAAAGATAAAGATCTTGAAATGAAATTAAGCTCCTTGAAAGAGGTAAAGAACAAAGAGGCTAATTCTAGTCTCCACACCCAAACACATTTCAATATAAATCATACAAGATACACAGCTAAAACTACTTCCAGCACCAACTTTATAAGAAATTCCATTCCTCCATTCTCCAACCATAAATCCCAAACAAACCTTTAACTATCTGCCTAAATGCCAACTTTTCTTTAATTTTGATTAAAGGCATTATAGACAAGAAACTATACATGTTGTTGTACCTGCCTCAACTATTTCCAGTGCCGCCCTGAGTGAAAAATTTGACCATCAAGTTCCTATTTCCCTCTCATCTAAAACCAATGCCCTCTAGTTCGTGATTCTCACACTTTGGGAAAAATGACTCTGCGTTTTCACCCTATCTATTCTTCTCATGATTTTATATAACTCTATAAGACCACCCCTCTGGTTCCTGCGGTTCAAGAAATAATGTTCTAGCCCGCTCAAATATCCCTATAGCTCAAGGGCGCAATTCCTAGCCAGTGACGGTGCAATATGATTTGATTAACTGCATTGGCCAATGCCACTCATTGCACATTCTGGACCATCCTATTGAAAACCAGTGTGCTTTCAGACACAGTAGCCCATGCTACAGAGTAAACCAGAGCAATGGAGAGTCCAATTCATCTCCAACCCGAGAACAGGAAATTCATAAATCAAACAAATGTATAAACCGGTGTCATTTACATGAACCCTTTAATACTGACCAATATCTCAATATGGTTACCAAGTTCATTGTGAAAACAAAATTGTGAAATGATCCAATTGTGCAAGAGATACAAGAAGGGGCAATATCAGACTACTGAGTTCACTGCATCCTAAATGAAATGAGACAATATTTGGCGAGCCCATACTTGGAGTATCATACTTGGAGTATTGTATGTCTTTCTGGATACCGTGCTACAAGATATTAGTATAGAGTGTCACCGGAAAGGGTGCTGGAAGATATAACGGCATGATACCAGGACTGATTTATATTCACAAATGTTATGATTAGACCAGATAGCAGACAAAACAAAGATTTTCATTGTACTTCAATGCACATACAATAACAATAATAAATCAATAATCCTGAAATGTTAACTGGATCCCTCACCATGACTTGTTGATTAAATAAAGCAAAAAACCTGTTTTTAACACAAATCTCTGCAGTGGATTAAAACAACCTGCATCCCTTTCTTTGACCTCACATTTCACACTCCTTCTCACGTTATGTCACAGCCTTTTGTCTCCATCCCCTCTCTGTTCACCCAGCTGCTAATCAATACCAGTCACCTGTATCCACCAATCACTTATGTAAGAAAGAATAGCAGATGCTGGTTTACACCGAAGATAGACACAAAATGCTGGAATAACTCGGAGTTTCTTCAGCCATTTTGTATTTATTTCCACCAATCACTTGCCAGACTTTGTCCTGCCCCACTGCCCATCCAACATCCCTCCACCCCCCCCCCCCCCCATCTCTCTACAATCAGCCTGAAGAAGGGTCCCGATCCGGGTTACCTCTCCATGTTCTCCAGAGATGCTGCCTAATTCACTCAAGATTCCTGCATCTACCATTCCTTGAGTCTAGACTAAAATTATCAGTTGAAACAAGGAACTGCAGATGCTAGTTTACCAAAGAAAGGCACAAAATGCTGGAGTAACTAAGCGGATTAGGCAGCATCCCTGGAGAACATGGATGAGTGACACTTCTGGATGAGGACCCTTCTTTAGACTCACCCTTCAAATTATTAGTCTTTTATCAACTGACATTCCAGAGTGGGCCGTATTACATAAAAGTGGTCTCCAGTGACATTTCAGAAATGTTGTACAGCAAGTTATGCCATGGATGCTCTACAAAAACAACTTACAAAATGATTGCCAGATGTGTACATTTCGGGCACACTGTGACTAAGACTTATTATATGGATACCTGCAGAGACAGGTAATGGACATGCATTCTGGGTTTTGCTGCCCCTATTTTTAATTTCAGCCTTAGGATCAATTCCCTTCTTTTTTTTTCCACCCAGTTATCTCAAACAAATCTTTGGTTGTCCATCAAAGTCATAGAGTCATAAAGCATGGTAACAAACACATCGACCAAATTCATCCATGCACTGAGCTGGGCCGAGACGACATTTCTAAGCTAGTCTAATTCTCCCACCACTGGCCCATATCCCTCCAAATCTTTCTTTTCCATGCACCTGTCCAATGTCTTTAAAATGCTGTTATTGTACCTGCCTCAACTACACCCTCTGGCAGCTCGCTCCATATGGCCACCACCCTCTATGTGAAAAAGATACTCCTCAGGTTCCTATTAAATCCTCCCCTCTCACCTTATACCAATGCTCTCTAGTTCTTGACTCCTCTACCCTAGGAATAGGATTGTGTGTATTCTATCTATACCCTAAAAGATCATCCCTCAATGTGCAGGGCACATAGAATGTCCTGGGAGGCAAATTTATGTTCTCAGCTTCACATTATGCCGCTTATGCAGACATTGTGCGGCAAACAATCTCTTCCTGTGCTATACCGTTCTATTTTCTTTAATATTCTATGTTCAAGAAAATAACTTACAAAATTAGGTTTGATGCTTAACTTTTATTATTGTCAGATGTTTACATATTTGGCACATTGTGCTATGACTGTCTAATTAGACACATAGCTGAACCAGGTGAATGCCGAAAATCGCTCCAAGGTTGATATCCTGTAAAGGTAAAGAACAGGATTTCATCCTGTTCAAGAAAGAACTGCGGATGCTGGAAAAATCGAAGGTAAACAAAAATGCTGTTGGAACTCAGCGATTGAGGCAGTATCCATGGAGAGAAAGAATAGGCGGCGTTTTGGGTTGAGACCCTTCTTCAGACTGATGTCGTTGGGGGGGGGGGGAAGAATATAAAGGAAAAGACAGAGACAGTAGGCTTGTGGGAGAGCTGGGAAAGGGGAGGGGAAGGAGGGCAACTACCTAGGCGAAATATGAGGTGCTGTTCCTGCAATTTGCGCAGGGCCTCACTCTGGCAATGGAGGAGGCCCAGGACAAAGATTCGGAATGGGAAGGGGAGTTGAAGTATTGAGCCACCGGAAGATCAGGTTGATTAGTGCGAACTGAGCGGAGGTGTTGGGCGAAGCAATCGCCGAGCCTGCGATTGGTCTCGCCGATGTAGAGAAGTTGACACCTGGAACAGCGGACGCAGTAGATGAGGTTGGAGGAGGTGCCTGCCTTAACAATTTCTTGTGGAAGTTGGTTCCATATACGCACCACCCGTGTGAAAAAATTGCCCCTCGAGTTCCTAATACATTTGTCCCCTCTCATCATAAAACTATGTGCTCTGGTTCTTGATTCCCCTACCCTAGGAAAAATGACTGCATTCATCCTATGTATCCCCCTCATGACTTTATACACCTCTACAAGATCACCCCTGAGCCTCTTGCACTCCAATAAACAAAGTTCTAGCCTGCCCATCTCTCCCACTAGATCAGGTCCACAAGTCCAGGCAAATGACACTGTAATATGATGTGATGGGTTGCAATCAGCCAATAGATCTCACCGCACATTGTGAATAATCACTCGGCCAGGCTCCAGAGTAAATCAGACTACCTAGGTGCAATGGAGAGTCCAAATCACCTCCAAACTGAGAACTGAACAGGGAGATTACTCCTCCCACACATGTTCAGTTTATTGTCAATGAAAAATAAACTGTACATTGCATTATTCTCTTACTATCGTCTAATATCCCAATATGGTTTCCAGGTTTATCATGTCTCTGTACACTGTGAATGGCTCAATAGTAATCTGTATTATCTTTCCGCTGACTGTTTAGGTGGCACCAAAAGATTTTCACTGTACATCGGTACATGAGACAATAAATTAAACTCAAACTCCTTCATTATCAAACAAAATTCTAAAATGATCCAAAAGAAAGCCTTTGGTGTGCTGGCCTTTATAAATCAGAGCATTGAATATAGGAGTAGGGAAGTAATGTTAAAATTGTACAAGGCATTGGTAAGACCAATTCTGGAGTATGGTGTACAATTTTGGTCGCCTAGTTATAGGAAGGATGTCAACAAAATAGAGAGAGTACAGAGGAGATTTACTAGAATGTTGCCTGGGTTCCAGCAACTATGTTACAGAGAAAGGTTGAACAAGTTAGGTCTTTATTCTTTGGAGCGCAGAAGGTTAAGGGGGGACTTGATTGAGGTCTTTAAAATGATGAAAGGGATAGACAGAATTGACGTGGATACGTTTTTCCCATTGAGGGTAGGGAAGATTCAAACAAGAGGGCATGACATGAGAATTAAGGGACAGAAGTTTCGGGGTAACGTGAGGGGGAACTTCTTTACTCAGAGGGTGGTGGCTGTGTGGAATGAGCTTCCAGCAGAAGTGGTGGAGGAAGGATCAATTTTAACATTTAAGACTAAAGTGGATAGGTATATGGACGTGAAGGGAATGGAGGGGTATGGTCTGAGTGCAGGTAGATGGGACTAGGGGAAAACAAATGGTCGGTACGGACTGGAAGGGCCGAGAGGGCCTGTTTCCGTGCTGTAATTGTTATATGGTTATATGGTTATGGTAAACTGTGCAAGAGATACAAGAGGGGGTAATATCTGCTCGCCTGAATTGACTACATCCTAAATGAAATGAGCATGTTTGGTGGACTGACACTTGGAGTACTCTGTGCCTTTCTGGACACTATGTTGCAGTCATTAAACTGGAGAGAGTGCTGAGATGATACCACAATTGGTTTATATTCATATATAGTATGATTTGACTAGATAGCAGGTAAAACAACGATTTTCACTGTATCTCGGTATACATGCCAATAATAATAAACCAATAAACTTGGTTTATTGAAATATTAACTGTATCTCTCACAGTGACCTGTTGATTAAATAAAGCGATTTATTTTTTTAACATAAATTTTAGATTGACTAACATCCCTTCTTACAATTCACAATTCACACAATTTTAGATTAATTGATTAACATCCCTTCTCACAATTCACACTTCTCTCTTACCTCACCAGCCTTTGGTCTAATTTCCATCTCTGGTCTTTGTCCACCCATCTGCTAAGCATTCCACTTACCCTCTATCCACCTATCACTTGCCTAGCTTTGTGCTGCCCCATCTCTCTTCCAGCTTCCCCAACCTTACCCCTCCCCCCACGACAATCAGTCAGAAGGATTCATTGCAAATTTTGTCCATCAGTGTTCTCCAGAGATGCTGCCTGATCCACTGAGTTACTCCAGCACTTGTGTTTTTGGACCATGATTCCAGCATCTGCCTTCCCTTGTATCTAAATTAAAATTATCAGTCATAACTCTGACTTTTGATTGAATGTGCTTCCTACATATAGGAAAATCACCTCCCAGCGGGCCATGGTACGCTGCTGTGGCAAAGACAATAGAACCAAAGAGATTGCCACCGAGCCTGGCCTTTGTTCACCCCATGCACCGAAGAGAAAGAAGACGGATCGAAGGCTGGTAAGCTGTGGTGGGAGGCAGGGCATGGCCTAAACAGTGGACTGAACAGCTGGAGTCACAGGATGACCGGAATGGAGGAGAAGATGAGCCTTCATGTCCAGCTGCAGCTGGAACCATAAAACGGCTTCAAAATAGCGCCTCTTGCATACTGACTCATTGGGCTGTTCTGTGCATTCTGAATATAACCGGGGCAATTGTGCTTATGTACGGGGATAATCCTGCATAGCTGTATGCAAAAAAATTATTTCACTGTACCTTGTACACGTGACAATAAAGAAACCGTTGAGCCAAAAAAGGAGTTTCCAGTGAAATTTCAGGAATGTTGTACAGTAAGTTATATCAGAGCTGCTCTGGGGAAATAACCTACAAAATTATTGCCAGATGTGTATATTTCTGGCACCCTGTGATTAAGACCAATTACACAGATACACTTGGCTGAAGGAAATCAACATGTAGTCTGGGTTTCATCAACTGGAGATAAAACTGCAAAATCATCATAGGATGTAAAATCTGAAAGAGTCAATTGTCAAAGAGATGTACTCTGGCTTGTACATCAGAATCATTTGTACGTAGAAATCGTACAAGACCCCATGACAGACCTATTTTCAGTATCAACTTTAAGATCAATTCCTTTCCTTTTTCTATCCAGTTATCCAAAACAAAACTTTGGTTATTCATCGAAGTCATAAAATGATACAGATCAACTTCAGTCAAAACCACCCATGCCGACCGAGACGCCACTTCTAAGCTAGCCCCATTTACCCACTCCAGGTCATATCCCTACACATATTTATTATTATGCACTTGGCCATATATCTTTGAAATGCTGTTATTGTACCTGCTTCAACTACATCCTCTGGCAGCTCATTCCACATGCCCACACCCTTTAGGTAAAAAAGATACCCCTCAGGTTCCTATTAAATCTTTCAACTCTCATCTTTACCTATGCTCTCAATTTCGTGACTCCTCTACCAGATTCTGTGCATTCACCCTAACTGTTCCCCATGATGGTATACACCTCTATAAGATCACCGCTTAATGTGCAGGGTAGAATAGAAAGTCCTGAGGGACAAACCTATGGCTTTAGCACACAATACTCCAGGTGCGGTCATACCAGGGCCCTGTACAACTGCAGTAGGATATCCTTGCTGCTAAACTCAAATCCTCTTGCAATGAAGACCGACATGCCATTCGCTTTCTTCACTGCCTGCTGTACCTGCATGCTTACTTTCAGTGATTGATGTACAAGTACACCCAGGTCTCATTGCACCTCCCCTTTTCCTAATCGGACACCATTCAGATAATAACCTGCCTTCTGTTCTTGCCACCAGAGTGGATAACCTCACATTTATCCACATTTCTGTCTGAAAGCCAACTTTTCTTTCATTTTAATTAAAGCATTGCAGTCAAGAAACTAGAAATCAGGTCAGGGAAATAATAAATTCACAAGTAATTGCAACAAAGGACAGAAAGTGCTGAAATAACTCAATGGGTCAGTGAGCATCTCTTTAGAACATGGATAGGCAACTTTTTGGGTCAGAATCCTTCTTTCAACCTTTAAAAAAAAAATATATATATATATATACTCCAGCTTTCTAACCATTCAAAGATAAACGATTGTCACAGCAGATGTTTCCTATCACCCTGTTTATTTTTAATCCCTCTCCAACACTCTTTCCACTTGATTCCGTATCTCTCCCTCCCATCCCCACTGCTTAGCACACTCCTCCCCCGTTGCGCCCAGCTCCTCGTTCATTTACTCACCTTCCTGCCCCATTACATTCCAGAATATACAGCCTTTTGTTCTCCACATCACCTCCCAGCCTGTCGCTATCCCAATTTTTTCCTTCCCTATTTTACCTGACTGTGATCTGCCAATCAACCCCTCACTTGTATCCACCTATTACTTAACAGCTCTTATCCCAACCCTCCTAATGGGCCTGTCCCACTTAGGCGACTTTTTAGGCGTCTGCAGGAGACTATGCCGTTGCCACATGTTCGTGGGTTGTTGCCGGGAGTCACCTTCATGGTAGTGAGGAGTTCCCGCATTCTGGGAACTAGTAGTGGCCTCATTATGGTCGCCGCAAATGTTTCAACTTGTTGAAAAATTTGCGGCGACGAGAATGAAGCCGTCATGGAGAGTTGCAACAATCCTCGTGCCGTAGGTGAGTCGCCAGGAAGTCGAAGGTTCTCGTAGGTTCTTGTAGGTCGTAGCCGGTGCTGACCGGTGAATTTGAAAAATAAACGTAAGCAGTAGATTTCAGAACCAAGGATAACTGACCGGTAATGTTAAATGTCCGCCGAACTTCACAGCCATGTATCTCGGGCTTCTTAAAAGTCGTCTGGCTTCTTAAAAGTTTTCTCCACTCTTCTCCCTCCTTCTCCCCCCCTCCCTTAAAGGACTTACTGTACACAGTGCTTTAGCCGTCTTAATTACAGCGCCAACCTTCCTGTTCATCGCGGTGTGTGTCTGTATCACCTTGGCTTTGCACTGTGTGAACTTCAGACAGCGCTCCCCCTGCTTGCCCTTTGACCCCCCCCCCCTGCGATGTGTGTGTGTGTGTGTGTGTGTGTGTGTGTGTGTGTGTGTGTGTGTGTGTTCCACTCTGACAGTCGCCGTTCCAGTTGCCAGTTTTTCAGGCGACTGCCGGCATCTTGACAGTCGCCTGAAAAATCGCCTAAGTGGGACAGGCCCATTACCCCTTCCTTTAACTGGTAACTTCCTCTCTATTCTTTCAGTCTAGAAGAAGTCTTGACCTGAAACGTTATCCATCCACTTCCTTTCACAGATGCAACCCGACCTGCTGAGTTCCTTCACCAGCTCTTCAATCTGTTGAAACTAAGTCCTTCCTTAGAGTACTTTCTTAAGGTGTTGGGTATTTGGAAGCTATGACAAAATAGGTCGAATAGGTCAGAATGGTTTTGTTTAGGGGTGATCTTGCCTGACAAATGTGTGGAATTCTTTGACCAAGTAAGAAGCAGGATAGACAAATGAGAATGAAGGGATGTTGTTTACTTAAAATTTCATAAGGTGTTTGATATGGTGCTGCATGTGAGGTTGCAACACATTATGAAAGCCCATGGTATTAGAAGCAAGGTATCCTTGTCCCCCCCTCCCTTGACTAGTGGTGCTCTGTAGGGGGTGGTGTTGTGTCCACTACTTTTCACGTTATATGTCAATGATCTAGATGATGGAATTGATGGCGTTGTGGCCAAGTTTGTGGATGATACAAAGATAGGTATAGGGGCAGGTAGTGTTGAGGAAGCAGTCTGCAGAGGACTTGAACAGGTTGGGGGAGTGGGCAAAGCACTGGCAAATGGAATGAAGCGTAGAAATTTATACAGCCATGCACTTTGGTAGAAGGAATAAAGGTATATTATTTTCTAAATGGAGAGAGGACTCAAAAATCAGAGGTGAGAGATATTTGGGAGTGCATGTGCAGGATTTGCAAAGATTAATTTGCAAGCTGATTTGTTGGTAAGGAGGGAAAATGCAATATTAGCATTTATTTTGAGAGGAAAAAAAATATAAAAGCAAGGATGTAATATTGAGGCTTTATAGGGCGCTGGACAGACCAGATTTGGAATATAGTGAGCAGTTTTTGGGCCCCATTATATGAACGTTATTGGCGTTGGAGAGAGTGCAGAGGAGGTTTACAGGAATGATCCTGGGATGATTGGGTTAATGTATGAGGAACATTTGATGGCTCTAGGTCTGTATTCAATGGGGTTCAGAAGGATGAGGAGGGATCTCATTGTAACCTACCAAATAATGAATGTGGAGAGGATGTTTCCAGTCATCTGAGACTAGATGGCACAGCCTCAGAATAAAAGAAAGTACATTTAGAATGGAGACGAGATGGAATTTCTTTCGCCAGAAAGTGGTGAATCAGTGTAATTCAGGTAGCCACAAATGGCAGGTGGAGGCCATCACTGTGATATTTCAGGACTGTTGGACAGCAAGTTACATCAGAGCACCCCTGGGGAAATAACATACAAAATTATTGCCAGATGCGTAATTTCTGACACTCTGTGACTAAGACTAATTATATGGATACCTCCAGTCGTAGGCGATGCACATGTAGTCTGGGTTTTACCACCAGGAGGTATACGTGCATAATCATCAAAGGATGTGGCTCCAGAATCTGAAAGAGGTAAAAAACTCATTCTAGTCCGTACATCAAACGACATTTAAATAAAAATCGTACAAGACTCTGGGCGAGACTCATTTTCGGTATCAATTTTAAGAACAATTCCCTTACTACATTTTGTAACCAGTTATTCCAAACAAAATTATGGTTATCCATCTAAGTCTTCTACTTTACAGGTGTACAATAGAAAGCACATTGAATGGTTGCATTACGGCCTCATTTGGCAACTCAAAAGGCCAGAAGCAAAGAAGATTGCAAAATGTGGTGAACACTACCCAGTCCATCACAGCTACAGACCTCCATATTATCGAAGGGATCTACAGGCGTCGCTGCCTCAGGAAGACAGCCAGAATTATTAGAGACCCACATCGCCCTGGTCACTCTCATTTTACTCCTGTCTTTGGGAAGAAAGTACAAGACCCTGAAAATTAACCTTCACATTCAGGAGCAGCTTCTTCCCTACACCCATCAGGCTATTTTACTTCGGAGTCACGTGAGTATGCGCAGCATATCGTCGCGCGCATTTGCATCGGCAGGCTGGTGGGGGGAGTGCGCTCTCTCCTCCGGCTCCTTCATAAAAGGCCGGCAGGTAAGTACTTACCTTTACTCCACAGGATGGACAAGGGCAAGCGGAAGGCGACACTGTCGAGGAGCCGAGCTGCATCGACCAGCCAACGGCCCTTGTCCCCGGAGCTGCAAGCACCAGTGGCAGCTTGAGACACGTGGGGGCAAGAATGCGGAAGTCCGGCGCTCCCGCTACTTTAGCACCCGACTCACCTGAGTGGTTTACCGCCCCGGAGCTGGATGCAACGGATCCAGACTTCGAGCCCTCTTCCCCCAAGAAAAGAGGGGGGAAACAGGTACGTGCCAAGGGGCCTCGCTCATCACAAGCAACCCCACCCCGAGCTCCAGTAGACCCGAGGGGGCTGGGCCGGGGGACAGCTGCTCTACAGGGGAGCCCTACAGCTGTGAAACATCACGTACCACTGCCAGGGAGATCTGCCGTAGTGCAGTCTGGCAGCTCTGCTGCTGCGTCGAGCAGGCCTGCAGGAGCAGGTGCCGCCGACAAAACACCCCGTCAGGCTGCAGTCAAGGGTGGATGTGGCAGCAGTAGACGGTCGGTCAGCTCAGCTCTGGGAGCGGCCGACCATGCGCCTCCACGCCAAAAATTGGGCGATTGTGGAGGTAAGCCTGCACGGACTCCGGGGAGCCAGGTTCCGGCGCCGATCCAACTCACCTGCCTTCATATCAGACAGGTGGGCCGCCACAGTCTGGGAGAAGACAGACTAGCGGAGAGTCCGTGCAGGAGTCGTATGAGCCTACTAGGGCGGTAGGTCACGACAACCTGTCATTGGACCCTAGACAGCACCTTACAGAGGTGTGGTCCGATGGTGGAAGCCCCAGTGATTTCGCAGGGCCTGGGGGAGTCGGCTTGTCCGCTGCATATAGCAGGGACGGTCGCATAGAGCGGATGGAGCTCTTAGTGGAGCAACCCCTCCAGCGGGACCGGGAATGGGAAGAGCGGGACTCACGGGCATCCACAAGCCGTGCAAGGAGCCCGCTCGGCATCTCGTCATCACCAGCCAGAAGTGCTAGCAGTTGCCCAGCCGCTGTGTTTGAAGACGACCCGGGACAGCCAGTGACCGCTGAGCCAGAGCATGAGGAGGATATGCTGGACGTAGTGGGCAAGTTTGCTGCTACTACACAAACAGGTGAACCTCTGCACCACAAACTGGCGGGCACCATTGATTACCTGACTACTCACCAACTCCAGAGTCAGGTTCTCAATGATACATTAGAGAAAATAAAACCGCCCGAGAACTGCATCAACCTCAGTGTGCCTTTGGTTAATGCGCAGATCTGGGGACACTTGAGTACGGCCACCAGGATGCAGGATGTCCGCCTCCAACGTATCTTAAAGGTTCTCTCCACGGGCATAACGGCGTTTGCTAGGACCCTGGACGAGGATAATGTGTCCAGTGAACAACAAGATGCACTGGCACTCCTATGCAACGCCCAGTATGAGATAAACTGCCTGCGTAAGAGCTCCATAAAGCCCACACTCAACCCCAAAATCGCGGGGTTGTGCCGACCATCAACCGCTCCACCGCCGCATCAATTGTTTGGAGACCTGTCCAAACAGGTGAAGGAACTGGACGAGGAGGCCAAAACAGCTGGCCTCATGAAACCTCCGACGGCCAGACTTCACCCATACCACCGGCAACAGCCAAACACAACCTGGAAACCACGACTGTCGGACAGGACACAAAGGTCCTATCCACCTCCACTTCCGCAAACACAACGACCTTTTCTAAGGGAAGGCCAACAGCGGCCTGCATCAACCTCCACAACGTCCAACCAATACACCATATGTAAGGAACCGTCGCTAACCATGGAGGTAAGGGGGTCTGGTTCCTCTCACGCCGTAGCATCCCCTCCTGCACAAATAGGTGGGCGATTGCGGGCTTTTTTTGGAAATATGGAAAACTGTCACCACAGATGAGTTTATTTTACAAAGTGTTCAAGGCTATGTTATAGAATTTTTTGTTAAATATTTTTATTGTAGAAACATATTAATGAAAAATACATTATTATACATTAATGAAAATACATTATTAGATACTTTCATAATATTATTAATATTAATATTAATATTAAGATTTAAGACTTTATGCTTCTATACACTTTTTTAATTTTTTTATAAAGTAGGAAAAGATAGAGAAAAATAATATAGAAAATATGGAAGCGAATGGAGTATTAATCAATAATCGGTCATTGGAGATATAAGCATGATTTATTATGTATACTTCTTCATCCATTCTGTTATTCAGGCCTCAGTCAAGCCCTCGCACTGAGCCACTTTGACCCTGTAAATATTCAATATATGGAGACCATATCCCTCTGAAGAGATCCAACCTGTCCATTAGGACAAGCCTCAATCTCTCCAGATGGAGTGTCTCCGACATTTCTGTATTCCACATTTTGATTGTGGGGGATGTAGGACCTTTCCAGAATTTTAGTATTAATTTTTTCCCAATTATTAAACCGTAATCAATAAAGGTTCTTTGATTTGTTGTTATTAATTGGTCTGTTTCCAATATTCCTAGTATTATTAACTTTGAATCAGGGGTCAAAATTATATTAACAACATTCGAAATTATCCTAAATATTTCTATCCAGAATTTTGTAATTTTTACACATTTTGTAAATGAATGTGACAGATTAGCTTCTAAATGTTGACATTTATCACATATGGGAGATACTTTTGGAAAGATATTATGTAGTTTGGATTTTGAATAATGAAGTCTATGTAGTATTTTAAACTGTATAAGAGAGTGTTTAGCATTTAACGAACAATGGTGTATATGTTGTAAACTTTCGTCCCATACTTCTGGTCTAATAATTTGACCTAGTTCGTTTTCCCAAGATTGTCTATATATTTCTGTTGATGGGACATCACTTTCCAATAAGGTGTTATATATATATATATATATGAGATCATTTTTTCTGTGTTCGGATGTTTATTTAAGCATTCATCTAAAATTTCTATCTTTCTATTTCTAAGTTCCTGTGTGTTTGCTTGAACATAGTCTCTAATTTGTAAATATCTAAAATAATCTTTAGAGTGGTAGTCCATAAATTTGTTGTAAATCTTGAAATTAAAGGAAAGAGTTTTCCTTATAGAGATCACCCATCTTAATAATTCCCTTGTTTTTCCATTGTAAAAAGCCTTTATCCATCATTGAAGGTTTAAATGTAACGTTATTTACAATGGTAAGGGATAGTGGTATAGATTTCAGTTTTAATGTTTTCTTTATTTGTTTCCAAATACGTATTCCACTTTCTATTATCGGGTTTTCACTATAGATTTTCTTAGCTAAATTAATATTAGCAAATATTATAGAACTAATTTCAAAAGGAGAACAATCTTCTTTTTCCATATTTAACCAAATTGGTTGGTTATCTGTCTCTTCTAACCAAAAATTCATATTTTTAATATTAACTGCCCAGTAATAAAACATAAAATTTGGTAGTACTAAACCTCCATTTATTTTTGATTTACATAAATGTTTTTTATTTATTCTATGGCTCTTATAATCCCAAATGAAGTTAGTAATTAGGGAGTCCACCTTTTTAAAGACATTTTTAGGGAGATATATCGGAATTAATTAGAAAAGATATAATAATTGTGGGAGGAAAATCATTTTTATTATATTAATTTTACCTAACATTGAAATAGGTAGAGTTTTGCAATATAAAATATTCTTTTTTAATTTATTCAATAATGGTGGGAAGTTAGATTTAAATAAAGAATCAAATCTTTTTGTTACGTAAACTCCAAGATATTTAATTTTTTTATTTGTTATCTTAAAAGGGAATTGTTGTAATATGTGTAAGTTATTTATCGTTATTGGCATAAGTTCACTTTTATTCCAATTGATACTATATCCTGAGAAGGATCCAAATTCAGTTATTAATTTTAACAAATTTTGGATACTAATTTCTGGTTTTGTGATGTAAAATAATACATCATCCGCATATAAGGAAATTTTATTTTTAGTATCTCTGGTATCGTATCCATATATTTATGGATGTAATCTCACCCTCTGAGCTAACGGTTCTATTGCAAGTGCAAACAGTAAGGGGGATAAAGGACAACCTTGTCTACAGCCTCGAGATAAATTGAATTTAGTTGATAACATTCGATTTGTTGTTATTCTAGCTGTCGGATTTGTATATAACAATTTGATCCAAATAATGAACTTCTCTCCCAGTTTGAAAGCTTCCATAACCGAAAACAAATAAGACCATTCCACCTGATCGAAGGCTTTCTCTGCATCTAACGAAATAACTACTAGATCTTTTTTAATACCTCTTTTCGAATATATAATATTGAATAACCGTCTCAAATTATATGAGGAATATCGTTTTGGTATAAATCCTGTTTGATCGGGGTGAATTAATTCATTAATAACTGTGCTTAGCCTTTGTGCTAATATTTTAGTTAATATCTTTTGATCAGTATTTAAAAGAGCTATTGCTCTAAATGATCCTGGTTCATCCAGGTCTTTGTTTATTTTAGGTATAAGTGTTATGGTAGATTCATTTAACGTTTCTGGTAATTTCTGCTGTGTGTATATATATTCATATAATGATTTCAGACGTGGTACAATCTGATCATGAAATGTTTTATAAAATTCCGAGCCAATACCATCTGGTCCCGGTGTTTTACCATTTTTTAATGATCTAATAGATTCTTGGATTTCTTTTATTGAGATATCAGCGTTTAGTGATTCTCTATTTTGTAAGTCCAACCCTTTCAGGTTACATTTTTTTTTTAATTCTTCTATTCCTATTTTATTTTCTGTTGTTTTAGCAGTGTATAAGTTTTTGTAGTATTGCATAAATCTTTTGTTAATATCTTTAGGTTGTATTAGCAGTTCGCCATTATGTGATTTAATCCTATGGATTATTTTTTCGGCTTCCATTTTCCTTAGTTGGTGGGCTAATAGTTTTTGAGGTTTATCTCCGAATTCAAACTGTAATTGTTTAGTATGTTGATAAAGTTTTACAACTTGATCGGTATATATTTTATTTAATTTATATTTCAATGCTGCAATTTTATTATGTAATATTATAGATGGATTCGCTGCATTCTCTATATCTAATTGTATAATCTCCTTTTCCAGTTCTTGTTGATCCTTACGATTCTTTTTATTACAAAATGCTTGGGAGGAAATCATGATTCCCCGGAGATATGCTTTAAATGTTTCCCATAATAAGGAACAAGATATTTCCGGTTTATCATTTGTTTCGAAAAAAATCTTAATTTGTGCTGTAATATATTCCTGCGTTATTTTGTTTTTTTTTAAATTTGTGGGTTAAATCTCCACTGTCCCAATTTTTCTGTTTTACCATTTATTTTAATCTTAAATGTTAAAGGTGCATGATCTGAAATTATAATATTGTGATATTTAGAATTATAAGTGAGTGAAATAAGTTTGGCATCAACCAAAAAATAATCTATTCTTGAGTAGGTTTTATGTACTGACGAATAAAAGGAGTATTCTCGTCCGGTAGGATTTTCTACTCTCCAAACATCTTTGATATTAGTAGTTTCCATATATGCATTTAATAAGTCACTAGAATGTGATTTAGTTTTCCTTTGCTGTGTAGATCTGTCTAAGTAAGGGTCTAGTGTACAATTAAAATCTCCTCCAATTATTAGATTGTATTGTGTTAATTCCGGGATATTGTTAAATATTTTCTTGAAAAACAATGGACTATCAAAGTTTGGTCCATATACATTAACAAAAATCATTTTTTGTGTATTTAATTCTCCTATCACAATGATGTATCTGCCATCGTTATCAGTTATAATTGATGTATGTTTAAATAAAATGCCTTTGCGAAATAATATTGCTACGCCTCTTGATTTATGCGTAAAAGAAGAATGGTACATTTTATCTATCCATTTAGCTTTCAACCTATGTTCAGCATATTTTTTTAAGTGGGTTTCTTGAATGAAAATTACATCAGCTTTAATTGCTTTTAAATGTGCTAATACTTTTATCACTAATGGAAATAGTGGATGCATTAGTGATAATCTTTCAAAACTCTTTAGATTCTGGAGTAGTTCCTGAGGATTGGCGGGTAGCAAATGTAACCCCTCTTTTTAAGAAGGGAGGGAGAGAGAAAACGGGGAATTACAGACCAGTTAGTCTAACATCGGTAGTGGGGAAACTGCTAGAGTCAGTTATTAAAGATGGGATAGCAGCACATTTGGAAAGTGGTGAAATCATTGGACAAAGTCAGCATGGATTTACGAAAGGTAAATCATGTCTGACGAATCTTGTGGAATTTTTCGAGGATGTAACTAGTAGCGTGGATAAGGGAGAACCAGTGGATGTGGTATATCTGGACTTCCAGAAGGCTTTCGACAAGGTCCCACATAAGAGATTAGTATACAAACTTAAAGCATACGGTATTAGGGGTTCAGTATTGATGTGGATAGAGAACTGGCTGGCAAACAGGAAGCAAAGAGTAGGAGTAAATGGGTCCTTTTCACAATGGCAGGCAGTGACTAGTGGGGTACCGCAGGGCTCAGTGCTGGGACCCCAGCTATTTACAATATATATTAATGATCTGGATGAGGGAATTGAAGGCAATATCTCCAAGTTTGCGGATGACACTAAGCTGGGGGGCAGTGTTAGCTGTGAGGAGGATGCTAGGAGACTGCAAGGTGACTTGGATAGGCTGGGTGAGTGGGCAAATGTTTGGCAGATGCAGTATAATGTGGATAAATGTGAGGTTATCCATTTTGGTGGCAAAAACAGGAAAGCAGACTATTATTTAAATGGTGGCCGATTAGGAAAAGGGGAGATGCAGCGAGACCTGGGTGTCATGGTACACCAGTCATTGAAAGTAGGCATGCAGGTGCAGCAGGCAGTGAAAAAAGCAAATGGTATGTTAGCTTTCATAGCAAAAGGATTTGAGTACAGGAGCAGGGAGGTTCTACTTCAGTTGTACAGGGTCTTGGTGAGACCACACCTGGAGTATTGCGTACAGTTTTGGTCTCCAAATCTGAGGAAGGACATTATTGCCATAGAGGGAGTGCAGAGAAGGTTCACCAGACTGATTCCTGGGATGTCAGGACTGTCTTATGAAGAAAGACTGGATAGACACGGTTTATACTCTCTGGAATTTAGGAGATTGAGAGGGGATCTTATAGAAACTTACAAAATTCTTAAGGGGTTGGACAGGCTAGATGCAGGAAGATTATTCCCGATGTTGGGGAAGTCCAGGACAAGGGGTCACAGCTTAAGGATAAGGGGGAAATCCTTTAAGACCGAGATGAGAAAGACTTTTTTCACACAGAGAGTGGTGAGTCTCTGGAACTCTCTGCCACAGAGGGTAGTTGAGGCCAGTTCATTGGCTATATTTAAGAGTGAGTTGGATGTGGCCCTTGTGGCTAAGGGGATCAGAGGGTATGGAGAGAAGGCAGGTATGGGATACTGAGTTGGATGATCAGCCATGATCATATTGAATGGCGGTGCAGGCTCGAAGGGCTGAATGGCCTACTCCTGCACCTAATTTCTATGTTTCTATGTTTCTATGTTTTCCTCTCTTAATCGGTTCATTAATACCTTTAACATTCCAACTACAAAACGTTATTCCCTCATTCCCCATATTCATTTTTAAGTCTTGCATCTTTTGTCTATGGGGGTCTGCAATAGAGTCTATGGTTCAGCCCGACAGACCCGACCTTACATCCGAATAACGAATAGATGAATTTTAAGTCTCGTGAATGTCTCTCACGTATATATCTCCTTTGATCCAATGTATAACTCCATTCAAACTGAAAAAAGCAATAATAGTTTATAAAAGAGAAGAACAAAGGATAGATTAAGAAGTTAGTATTGTGTATAAAGAAAGAAAAAACTACATCTAGAATTGTTGCAGTTAGTGCTAGCCATACTAGCATGGCTAACCATCTACCGACTTCCGTCGTTGATGCTAGTAACTTAACCAGCTCCCAGGTTTTTGGAATTATTATTCCATAATAATATTTTACCGGGGGTATAACATTAAAAAAAGAAAGGGGAAAAAAAAGAAAAAAAATTATTCATATTATAATAATTAAAGATATAAAAATACATATATTTAAAACTTATTTAAAAATCTAATTAATATAAAAAAAAGGCAAAAAAGAAAAAAAAATCATAAAACAAAAGGAAAACAAGGAGTATAAATGAAAATTGCTGGTATAAAAGAAAAGTCTCCAAATGAAATCCATCTCTATATGTGACTCTAATCATTCCAACTTAGATAAACATTAATTATTAGTAATAATGATTAATTTTAATTAGTAAAAATAATACGCTATAATTTTGTTATTTATTAGTTATATAATATTAGTAAAATTAATGATTAATAAAGATAACTTTAGATTAATAAAGATGTAACTTTTACATAATAATTAATAAAGATGTAACTTTAATATGTGTTAGTTATTTATATTAGTAATATGATGATACTAATTATTAGTATCCATATGAGGTTTTCCAATCCGCATCTTTCTCCAGCTTCCATCCAACGTTGTCCAATTCCATCCAATC
Source organism: Okamejei kenojei (assembly GCA_035221665.1). Lineage (NCBI taxonomy): Eukaryota > Metazoa > Chordata > Chondrichthyes > Rajiformes > Rajidae > Okamejei > Okamejei kenojei. The sequence continues at coordinate 3,695,345 of CM069132.1, read as the reverse complement.
CTGCGTTGTCTTATGAAGTCTTACAGAGTCTTGAAGATTCTTGTAAAGTCCATAAAAGTCAGTATATTCGATGGCAGGGGCTTCTCAGGTCGTGATCTGCCGGGCAAAGTCCAGTGCTTCCACTGGATTGGAGAAGAAAGATTCCTTGTTGCTGAAAGTAACTCTTAAAGTAGCTGGATAAGTCAGGCCGTATTTCAATTTTTCCACTCCCCTCAGAAGACTTTTAGCCTCATTAAATGCTTTCCGTTTCCTGGAAACTTCTGCTGGGTAATCTCGGTAGATACTGATCCTTTGTCCTTCAAATACCAGGTTTCTGTTTCTCGAGGTTTTTCGCATTATCTCCTCCAAGACGTAGTCATATTGTACCTTTGTCTAATCATTTGTCTTGAGGGGGCGTTTAGTCTTGTCTGACGTCTCCTCACTCTATGTGCACGGGCTAATAAAGGCTTTTGTTCCAGAGATAAAACGTGTTGCAATAGGTTCGCAGTAAATTATCGAGGATCTTCATCTTTCTCTCGTCCTTCGATAATACCCGCGATTCTTAGGTTTTGTCTTCTCTGGCGACCTTCTAGCTCAGTACATTTCTCGGTTATTTTAGTCAGTAAATCCGTTAGACGTTCATTTTCTGTAACCAGCTTTGCTGTAGTCCCAGCACTTATGTCAGCTAGTTCTTCAAGGCTTTTTATACCAGCCGTCTGTTGGTCCAGTACCTTCTCCACAGGATTCAGCCTATTTTCAAAGTCAGTTTTGACCTTTTCAATTTTATTGTTCATCTCTTTTGACATTTCGTTCATCATTTCTGTGATTTATTTCGTCAGATCTTCCGATATTTTCTTAGCCTTATTATTAATATTGGAATTAGTTTCCAATTGTAATTCTTTCATTTGATTATTCATCTGGTTTATTTCCACCTTTAAACCAGCAATTTCACGTGAAATAAAGGTTTTCTGGTTCTTCACTTTCAGTTTTTTTCCCTGTTCTTTTCGATACATCTTCCTGGGATGAGGTCCTACCTGAGTCCGAGGCTTCAGTCAGGCCTTCTCCCGGTCTCGGCCTGGTTGGTCGAGTTTTCGATTTTTCGGTTGGGCTGCGTGTTGTTGACATAACTAGTCGCGCGCCTGATGACGTCACTCACAACAATCGGCGCAGAGACGGCAGGCAGCAGGCAGCAGGTAGGTCCGTTTATCCCCCGTTTTTTCCCGTTTTTTTCGCTGAGCTGGCTGGCGTTATCCTCTAGCCCTCCATAGCGCCACCGGATGTCCAGCTATGTTATAGAATTTATTGGAGGTATAAATCCCCCTACCCAGCATTCGCCTCATAGAAAGTTTACACTATCCCAAAAAGAGGTGGAGGCAGGACATGCTGAAATTATACAGCTAGCAGCAAAAGGGGTAATTGGCAAAAACAAGCATGAACCTATTGAGTTTGTGTCCAACATCTTCACCAGAATTAAAAAAGATGGGGGATGTCGGATTATAATAGACTTAACTGAGCTGAGCACTTTTGTACAATATACCCATTTCAAAATGTATACTTTTGAAACAGCCAAGCAGATGCTTTACCCAGGGTACTTTATGGCATGCATCGATTTAAAAGATGCATACTATACGGTGCCCATCTCTGAGGCTCACAGGAAATTCCTAAAGTTTGTCTGGAAGGATCAATTATGGGAATACAAGGCATTGCCCAATGGAATCACCACAGCCCCTAGGCTGTTTACAAAATTGGTAAAACCTATATTGGCTCTTCTCCGACAACAAAATTACATGGTAATGGCATATTTGGATGATATCCCCAATTGGCAACACGGGCAGTGACTGCAACTAAGGCTCTCTTCGAGAAGCTGGGGTTTGTAATCCATCCAGACAAATAAAAATAGCACCCGGTACGGGTTAACTTGGGGTTCACCCTAGACACCAACTTAATAAAGATTACCATCCCAACCACTAAAGCTACTGCTATAATAGAAGAGTGCCACAGTCTTACTTGCGCCAGGGTACCGACCATTTGGCAAACAGCAAAAGTTATAGGGGAAATTGGTAGCTACATTCCCAGCTGCACAATTCGGACCACTACACTACCGAAATTTACAAAGAACAAAGATCACAGCATTAAAAACAAATGCTGGGCACTTTGATCGGCCAATCCGGTTACCAGCAAAGGCTAGAAACGAGCTACAATGGTGGGTTGACAATATTAGTGAGTGTCACAGACCTATCATAGTAAGCAACCCAGACGTTGTGCTACAAACTGACGCAAGCGCACAAGGCTGGGGAGCAACTGATACGATGTCCAGTTGTGGTGGCAGATGGAACTCTCGTGAGTCTACATTCCTGGAGTTACACGGGATAAACTACATAGAAATGCTGGGGGCATTTCATGGACTGCGGGCTTACTGTACTAATTCACGGGATTTACATGTCCGCCTTCAAATAGATAACACTACAGTGGTGGCTTACATCAATCATATGGGTGGTATCAGGTCGCTATCTAGTGATGAATTGGCAAACACAATTTGGCACTGGTGCATTGAAAGGAATATTTGGATTACGGCGACCTATTTGCCTGGGAAGCTTAATACAGTGGCGGACACCAGGTCACGAGTATTCAATGACAACATCGAGTGGATGTTGAACCCCCAAATTTTTGGAGACATTATAGCTCACTATGGGACACCAGATATTGGCCTTTTTGCGTCCAGGTTGAGCCATCAGATACCAACGTATGTGTCGTGGGAACCAGACCCCGGGGCAATAGCAATGGATGCGTTTTCTATCCATTGGGGGAAATGGTTTTGCTATGCATTTCCCCCATTCTGCCTTATCAGTCGGGTATTGCAGAAAATTAAACTGGACTCTGCAACTGGCATATTGATCATTCCCGACTGGCCTACACAACCATGGTACCCGATGGTCGTTAAAATTTTAAAACAACCATGGATGGCGATTGGGAAACACCCCAAATTGATTACTCACCCCATTACGGGGGATAGTCATCCTTGCCATGGTCACTTAAACTTGTTGGCCTGCAGGTTCTGAAAAGACCACTCATCCGGGCGGGCATCTCATCACGAGCCATAGAACTCATCGCCGCATCATGCCAAGAATCAACTCGGAAACAGTACCTCACCCAAATCAGGAAGTGGGAGGCATTCTGTGCTCGGTCCAACAAGACTTCCGACTCGGCAACGATACCTGATGTCCTGGAGTTTCTAGCTGGCCTCTATTTCGATGCTGGCCTTAGCTACAGTGCCATCAACAGCGCCAGGAGTGCGCTGTCCTCATACATGGATATAGGTATCAGCTCCAACCACCTGGTGTCTAAACTAATGAGGGGAGTGTTCAACACCAACCCTCCGCGACCCAGATATACTGTAACGTGGGATGTGGGGATCGTGCTGACCCTACTGAGGAGCTGGGCTCCAATGAATGAGCTACCACTGAAACAGCTCACCCTCAAGGTGGTGATGCTGATGGCACTGACTATAGCCCAACGAGTCCAGACGTTACAAAAACTGCGACTGGACAGTATGGTGGCCACCCCTGGTCAAATACATTTCTTTGTCCAAGATTTATTGAAGCAGCACAGGCCAGGGGCGCATGGGCTGCAGTTGGAGTTTCGGGCGTACCCTGTAGATGCCACTCTCTGCATAGTCACCCATCTCAACCACTACATCAGGGTTACAGAAGCCATCAGGATGAAGGAACAGGGGCTCCTCATCAGTCATAAACCTCCGCACCATCGGGTGACTGTACAGACTATCGCCAGGTGGCTCAGGGTGGTGCTGGATGCAGCAGGAGTTGCTACTAAGATTTTTAAGTCTCATTCCACCAGGGCTGCATCCACATCAGCGGCGAGGGCCGTGGAGGTGCCCATGGACCACATCCTCGCCACCGCGGGCTGGGCCAGTGAGGAAACCTTTCAACGGTTCTACAATAAGCCACTGGTCGCCCCAGAAGCTGTGCCGGGAACCGCTCAGTGAATGTCTGTCCCCGAATTAGGGGTTATTGGTTGTTTATTTGATTAATAAATTGTGTTAATTTTTCAGCCAGTTTCAACTGAACTGCATTAACAGCCTTCCTCCATCAGACTTGCGGCAGTGTGATAAGCATGGACGTTGTCCAGGGCATGAAATCACAGAGCTTTGAAATCTTCACGAAGTCACTCACGTGACTCCGAAGTAAAATAGTAAGATTAAATGAGAACTTACCAAGTTTGAAGGTTGATCTGCATTTTACGAGGAGTCGCGGTGAGGGATTTCGTGCCGCCCGCTCCCACCCTCTATTATAGGATCAACTAGGAAGTTCTGCGTTTTTCATCTTACTATTTTTTAGTCATGGTGCGTTCTGTGATTCCACACCGCTGCTTTGAAGGATGCTGCGCATGCGTGCTGGCGGGGTCTTCACGAAATCCCTCACCGCGACTCCTCGTAAAATACAGATCAACCTTCAAACTTGGTAAGTTCTCGTTTAATCTTACTATTAAACACTACAGCATACAAATAAATTCTGAACTCCATGACTTAGGGGCATTGTTTTTGTCTTTGCACCATTATTGTTAGTTATATATACTGATTTGTTTTGTTATCTCACTTTTCAAGAAAGGAGCGAGAAGAAAAGGGGGAATTACAGACCAGTTAGCCTGACTGGTGGGAAAGATGCTGGAGTCAATTATTAAGAGGTAATAATGGAGCATTTGGATAGCAGTAAAAGGATTAGTCCAAGTCAACATGGATTTATGAAAGGGAAATCATGCTTGACTAATCTTCTGGAATTTTTTGAGGATGTGACAAGTAAAATGGATGAAGGGGTGCCAGTGGATGTAGTGTATCTAGACTTTCAGAAAGCCTTTGATAAGGTCCCGCACGGGAGACTGGTGACTAAAATTAGAGCACATGGTATTGGGGGTAGGGTGTTGACATGGATAGAAAATTGGTTGGCAGACCGGAAGCAAAGAGTAGGAGTGAACGGGTCCTTTTCAGAATGGCAGGCAGTGGCGAGTGGAGTGCCGCAAGGCTCGGTGTTGGGGCCGCAACTGTTTACCGTATATACTAATGATTTGGAAGAGGGAATTAGGAGCAACACTAGCAAGTTTGCGGATGACACAAAGCTGGGTGGCAGTGTGAACTGTGAAGAGGATGTTAGGAGGTTGCAGGGAGACCTGGACAGGTTGAGTGAGTGGGCAGATGCGTGGCAGATGCAATATAATATAGATAAATGTGAGGTTATCCACTTTGGCGGCAAAATCAAGGGGGCAGATTATTATCTCAATGGGGTTAGGTTATGTAAGGGAGAGGTACAGCGAGACCTGGGTGTCCTTGTACACCAGTCACTGAAAGTTGGCGTGCAGGTACAGCAGGCAGTGAAGAAAGCTCATGGAATGTTGGCCTTCATAACAAGAGGATTTCAGTACAGGAGTAAAGAGGTTCTTCTGCAGTTGTATAGGGCTCTGGTGGTACCACATCTGGAGTATTGTGTACAGTTTTGGTCTCCTAATTTGAGGAAGGTCATCCTTGTGATTGAGGCAGTGCAGCGTAGGTTCACGAGATTGATCCCTGGGATGGCGGGACTGTCATATGAGGAAAGATTGAAAAGACTAGGCTTGTATCACTGGAGTTTAGAAGGATGAGGGGGAATCTTATAGAAACATTAAAATTATAAAAGGACTGGACAAGCTCGATGCAAGAAAAATGTTCCCAATGTTGGGTGAGTCCAGAACCAGGGGCCACAGTCTTAGAATAAAGGGGAGGTCATTTAAGACTGAGCTGAGAAAAAACTTTTTACTCAGAGAGTTGTGAATTTATGGAATTCCCTGCCACAGAGGGCAGTGGGGGCCAAATCACTTGATGGATTTAAGAGAGTTGGATAGAGCTCTAGGGGCTAGTGGAGTCAAGGAATATGGGGAGAAGGCAGGCACGGGTTATTGATAGCGGACGATCAGCCATGATCACAACAAATGGCGGTGCTGGCTCGAAGGGCCGAATGGCCTCCTCCTGCACCTATTTTCTATGTTTCTATGTCATTTATCATGATTTTTACAGATTACTATGTTTACATATCTGTTGCATTGCTGCCAGTAAGAATTTCATTGCTCCATTTCTGGGCAACCATATTTTCTTTCTTATCATATCTCTATATTACTAAAAGTCTGATCTTGACCAATTCCTGTTGTTCTGTATATTGATTTTTTTTTCAAATGATGCCACTTACGGCTGTGGTTTTTGGTCATCTTACCCAGAGTCCCCTTCCACTGCGCAGGACAAGAGGATTTTTCCCAACGATGAAAAATAAAAAGAGTTATTAGTGTTTAGAAAATGTTGAAATTCTCTCTCCTGAAGTGTTGAGTTCCTCAGTCAGCCTCTGTAAGATGGGGGAGCGAGAGGGTCACATCTCTCAGTCTGAGCTGTGAATAACACGGAACACATGTCTACTAAACTGTGAGTGGTTTTACTGACCTGTCAGCGCCCTTAATGTGGTTTGAAAATATAGTTTGGAAATGCTAAAGCTGCGTTGCCTTTGGTTTGGAAATGCTAAAGCTGCGTTGCCTTTGGTTTGAAAATGCTAAAGCTGCGTTGCCTTTGGTTTGAAAATGCTAAAGCTGCGTTGCCTTTGGTTTGAAAATGCTAAAGCTACGTTGCCTTTGGTTTGAAAATGCTAAAGCTACGTTGCCTTTGGTTTGAAAATGCTAAAGCTGTGTTGCCTTTGGTTTGAAAATAGTAAAACTGCCTTGCCTAATTGAAAAGTTGGTTTGAGAATGCTAAAGTTGCCTTGCCTAATTGAAAAGTTGGTTTGAGAATGTTAAAGTTGCCTTGCCTAATTGAAAAGTTGGTTTGAGAATGCTAAAGTTGCCTTGCCTAATTGAAAAGTTGGTTTCAGAATGCTAAAGTTGCCTTGCCTAATTGAAAAGTTGATTTGAGAATGCCTTGCCTAATTGAAAAGTTGATTTGAGAATGCCTTGCCTAATTGAAAAGTTGATTTGAGAATGCCTTGCCTATTTGAAAAGTTAGTTTGAGAATGCCTTGCCTAATTGAAAATTTGGTTTGAGAATGCCTTGCCTAATTGAAAAGTTGGTTTGAGAATGATGATTTTTCCCATTGATGAAAAAAAAAGATTTATTAGTGTTTAATAAATGTTGAGATTCTCTCTCCTGTCAAACACGCCATGAATGCCACGCCTCTTCTGGTGGGAGGGACTTTAAAATCTGATAGTGTGGGCATGGCTCAGTCTCTGCAAGAAGGGGAAGGGTGAGGTCACGACTCTCTGTCTTTAGTGGTCTTGCACCCTGCTGGAAATAGTATGAAACTGCATTTGAATTTTGTGACCTTACACCCTGCTTGAAATGGTAGGAAACTGCACTCAAATTTGGTAGCCTTGCACCCTGCTTGAAATGGTTGGAAACTGCATTTGAATTTGGTGGCCTTGTACACTGCTTGAAATGGTAGGAAACTGCACTTGAATTTGGTGGCCTTGCACCCTGCTTGAAATGGTTGGAAACTGCATTTGAATTTGGTGGCCTTGTACCCTGCTTGAAGTGGTAGGAAACTGCACTCGAATTTGGTGGCCTTGCACCCTGCTTGAAATGGTAGGAAACTGCACTCAAATTTGGTGGCCTTGCACCCTGCTTGGAGTGGCAGGAAACTGCACTTTAATTTGGTGGCCTTCCACCCTGCTTGAAGTGGCAGAAAACTGCACTTTAATTTGGTGGCCTTGCACCCTGCTTGAAGTGGTATGAAACTGCACTTGAATTTGGTGGCCTTGCACCCTGCTTCTTCTTCTTCTTCTTTCGTGTTGCGTTGTTGGACAAATAGAACAAGTTGTTGGACAACTTGATCTATTTGATTTTCCGTTTGTGCACGTCGAGTTGATTGCATTAGTCGTAACAGGGCGGACCACGTGAAGGTTACAATCTTCCACCACGCACCCTGCTTGAAGTGGCATTTCAAGGAATAGCCATGAATCAACTGCCAGCTCACCAGCCTTGAGTGAGTGAGCTGCCAGCACACCAGGCTTGAGTGACTGAGCTGCCAGCCCAAGAATCCATTTGGCCCTCAATGTCCATGCTAGCCCTCTGGAAACCAGACCCTTCAGCCCACAACACTCATACTAGCGCTCCAGAGTGGAGAGGGGTAGCGGGAGGCACTGGCCACCAATATTGGAATTGGTGGAGAGGTGGAATATTGTGTTGGGGGACTAGCCCGTGTGAAGCTGGGACCCAACAGGTCCCACTTAGTATTTATTAAAACTCTGTGTGTGCCTTTGAAATGTATCTCCTGGAAACCCAGACACCAAAACAGGGAAATTTTTACATATTTCAGTAGCGATTTACATTATGATTATACTCCCATGTAAATATGTTCAATTATTTCACGATATTTTTACTAAAATTGTTCACCAAACTGACTGTTTTTTTCAAATATTGCCGCTGGCCAGCTGGTGACGTCACAATGCCTTTGCTGCTCGTGACCGGCTGCGTAGACTTTCAATGCGCAGCCAGTTACGCTCCTCACTCCCGAAAGAACGATCAAGTTCTGCAGATCCCGAGGTCACCGGAGATCACGAGCTTCCCGGCTTACATTTGAAGAACTTTCTCCTCGCGACCTGCACAGCGAGTGAAGCCACGGCCCATCCCCCGCCCCCTCCCTCCCGCTGCTAACCGCTCCTATCCTGCTCCTTCCCCCCGCTGCTATCCGCTCCGGGTATCCAGTTTGTCGGGCCCTGTACTCTCTCTCTCTCCCTGGGCTATCTCCGCTTTTCGCCCCTCCACCTCCCCACCCTTCCCCTTCTCACACCCTCCCCTCTCCCTCCCTCTCCCCCTACACTCTCTCCCCCCTCCCTCCCCCTCTCCTCCCTCCCCCACACTCTCTCCCCCTTCCCTCCCCTCTTCCCCCCCATTACCAGAGATGCCAAGTGTATTCGCCGTATCCCGGCGAAATAACCCGGTGTTCCCTGCTGTCGGAACACCGCCGCGCCGGTGTTTCCTCCCGTGGTGAACGCATGTACCCGGCCGCTACCCACCCCCTTCCTCCCTCCCCCATCCCCTCTACCCCCTCCCCCTACTCCCCCATCCTCGTCTCACCCCCCCTCTCTCCCCCTCCCCTCTTCCGCCCCCACCTCTACCCCTCTCTTCTCCCCATCTACCCCCTCCCCTTCCTCCCCCCCTCTGAACCCCCTCCCCACTACCCCCCCTCAACTCCCTCCCACTCTCCCCCTCTTCTCTATCCCCTCCTCCTCTCTCTCTCCCCCCCCCCCCCCCGCCCCACTCCCCGAGTCCATGACCGCCCACCTGCGGCCTCCCTCGAGCTCACGTCCGCCCGCTCGCAACGGCCGCACCCCCTTCGCTCGGGTCCATGACCGCCCACCCGCCTGCGGTCTCCCTCGAATCCATGTCCGCCCGCAGCCCTCTCCCTGTGTCTGCCCCCTCTCTCCCTCTCTCTGCCTCCTCTCTGCGCTCTATCCTCTCCTCCTCTCTGCGCTCTCTCTCCCTGCCTCCCTCCCTCCCTCTCTCCCTCCCTCTCTCTCTACCCCCTTCCCCCTGCCTATCCCTCTCTAGCCATGCCTGCGCAGTTGGGGGCTATGCGTGTGGATAGGGTGGGGGATGGTGTAAAAGGAGCAAATTAATATAATATCAAGAGGCGGGGGGGTTAGTGTGTGGGGGGTGGTTAGTGTGTCTGATGCCGCAGCCCCCCCACCCCCGCAATCACATGTTGAGGGGACAGGATCCAACAGGTCTCACTTGGTCTAGTAACTATTAAAACTCTGATAGAAACATAGAAACCCATTCAGCCCTTCGAGCCTGCACCGCCATGATCATGGCTGATCATGTATCCCGTACCTGCCTTCTCTCCATACCCTCTGATCCCCTTAGCCACAAGGTCCAACTCACTCTTAAATATAGCCAATGAACTGGCCTCAAACTACCCTCTGTGGCAGAGAGTTCCAGAGACTCACCACTCTCTGTGTGAAAAAAGTCTTTCTCATCAAAGGATTTCCCCCTTATCCTTAAGCTGTGACCCCTTGTCCTGGACTTCCCCAACATCGGGAACAATCTTCCTGCATCTAGCCTGTCCAACCCCTTAAGAATTTTGTAAGTTTCTATAAGATCCCCTCTCAATCTCCTAAATTCCAGAGAGTATAAACCGAGTCTATCCAGTCTTTCTTCATAAGACAGTCCTGACATCCAGGAATCAAACCTTCTCTGCACTCCCTCTAACCAAACTGTAACAATACTCCAGGTGTGGTCTCACCAAGACCCTGTACAACTGAAGTAGAACCCCCTGCTCCTGTAAAATCCTTTTGCTATGAAAGCTAACATACCTTCGCCACTGCCTGCTGCACCTGCATGCCTACTTTCAATGACTGGTGTACCATGAGACCCAATCTCCCCTTTTCCTAATCGGCCACCATTTAAATAATAGTCTGCTTTCCTGTTTTTGCCACCAAAGTGCCTCACATTTATCCACAGCGCCTATCCAAGAGTCTCCTAGCATCCTCCTCACAGCGAACACTGCCCCCCCAGCTTAGTGTCATCCGCAAACTTGGAGATATTGCCTTCAATTCCCTCATCCAGATCCACATCTTCTCGAAAAAACGACGCGCTAACGGAAAAAAAATTACATATTCTGTTACAGATTTATCCAAAAATCGCCTTATCTGAAAAATCCAGTGTGAAAGATACATCTTCTTGATGCGCTGGGAAGCATCCTCAGTGATGTGACCTGGGGTCATCGGATGTTTCGGGTCTCACAACATCACACACCCTCACCCAGCCGACCCAGCCGGGGTTGATCAAGCCCTGACTTGCGTCCCAGCAGCAACCGCCCACGGATCAGCCCTCTTAATCCAAAGCCACCTAGTGGCTTTCTCTGTGGCTTCGCGGATTGCTATATTTCTCGAGTTATTAATCAAAATGTTAAAAAATCTGAAATAAGTTTGAAAATAAACGAGATGGTCTCGCTGATGACATCACAATGGGTCTGCTGCGCGCGGCCTGCTGTGCTGTGTTTCACGCACAGCGAGTGACATCACACCCCCCCCCCCCCCCCCCCCCCCCCCCCCGCCCGACTGGCAGTACATTGATCGCAGCTGGCCACTCACCGTCCCGCCCAGCCTGCTCGCCTTCTGCCTATGCTCTCTAGTATAATGCCTATACTCCTCTACCATAACATTTACCCTATCTACTCCCCTCATGATGTTATACATCTCTATAAGATCACCCCTCAATTTGCAGGGTGGGAAAGAATGTCTGGGAGGCAAATCTATGGCTTTAGCTTTCACACTATGTATCTTTGCAGACATTGCATAGTTCTAAGATTACGCCTGCCTGCGGCAACTTTTGTGGAGCTCCGGAACATAAAAGGCTCAACTACAACTCCCAACAACTTACCTGGATCAGGAAAACGGCAGTAATCGGTGTCATAGAAACATCAGGAGTAGGCCATTCAGCTTCGAGCCTGCACGCCATTCAATATGATCATGGCTGATCATCCAACTCAGTATCCCGTACCTGCCTTCTCTCCATAAGCAGCAGAGAGTTCCAGAGACTCGCTTTCTCATCTCGTCTTAAAGGATTTCCCCCTTATCCTTAAGCTGTGGTCCTGGAAACATCGGGAACAATCGCATCTAGCCTGTCCAACCCCTCAGACAAGCTGCTTGGGCAGCTGAAAGCGCTGGCAATTTCGCGATCTCACGCAGCTGCGGGAGCCCCAGACTTTAAACTTTCCCACGCTGGCTGTGAAACTCCCGACCCGACTGAGGAACCCAGGTACGGTCCCTGGAAACCCCTGGATGACCTCCAGAGCCGACGGGCTAGATCTCCCAGAAACAATGAAGCTGGAGCTGCTGACTTTGAGGAAACCCCCGTTCATTACGGAGCTGCCGTTTGTGAAGGAATCCCCGTTCCAGCGCAGGTCCGCAGAAACAGCAAGTACAAGTCAACCCAGTACCTGGAAACAAAGGGGAAGCCTCCATTGTGTCCGGAAACGTGGCCGGCGGGCAGGACTTCAGGTCAGACTGAAGTGCAGGGGACTTCGACCCCCTCTCCTTACTATCCTACTGGCAAATATACAGTCCCTTGAAAACAAAGTGGAGGACTTAAGGGCAAGTCTGCTTTATCAAAGGGAGCTGAGGGAATGCTCTGTGTTCTGTTTCACAGAGACATGGCTCACCCCCAGCTCCCCAGACTCAGCGGTCCAGCCTGAAGGGTTCTCCATCCACCACATGGACCATACACTGGCATCGGGGAAAGGGAGAGGAAGGGGCGTCTGCCTCATGGTCAACTCTGCGTGGTGCTCAGACGTGGCAGTCCTGTCCAACTCCTGCTCTCCACACCTCAAACATCTGGCGGTGAAGTGCCGTCCCTTCTACCTACCGTGGTAATTCACCTCCATCATCCTGACCGCGGTCTACAACCCACCCCAGGCAGACGTCCATCTGGCACTGGAAGAGCTGCACACCGTGGTCAACAAACACCAGACGTCTTACCCCGAGGCTTTTACCACCATTGCTGGGGACTTCAATAAGGCAAACCTAAAGAAATCACTCACCAACTTCCACCAACATGTCTCCTGCTGCACCAGAGGACCAAACACCCTTGACCACTGCTACACCACCATCAAGAATGCCTACCGCTCTATCCCTCGCCCTCACTTCTATAAATCCGACCATAAAGCGGTGCTGCTTCTCTCTGCCTACAGGCAGCTATTAAAGAGCGCACCCCCAGACGTGAGGACAGTACAGAGCTGGTGGGGGGGGGGGGGGGGGGGGGGGGGGGGCAGAGGAACAACTACAGGACTGTTTGGAGTCTGTAGACTGGGCAATGTTCAAGAACTCGGCAACGGACTTGAACGAATACGCCACAGTCGTTACAGACTTCATTAAGAAAAGTGTGGAGGACTGCATCCCCACCAAAACCTTCCGAGTGTTTCCCAATCAGAAACCTTGGATGAACTGTGAGATCCGCACTCTTCTGAAGACTAGACACCGAGCATTCATGTCTGATGATACAGTGGTCTACACGATGTCCAGATACGACCTTGGTAAGGCCATCAAAAAGGCTAAAAGGGACTTTTGCTCCAAGCTGTAGGATGAGACAGATGTTTGGCAGCTGTGGCGAGGCCTGAATGCAATCATCTCCCGCAAGGCGAAACCAGGAGGCAGCTCGAATGTCGGCGATACATCACTCCCTGATGAGCTCAATGCATTTTACGCACGCTTTGATAGGAAGAACACCGATGTGCCTTCCCGAGCCCCCATTCGCTGTGATGGTATTTCAGCCTCAGTCACAGAGGCCGACGTCAGGAAATCCTTCAGAGGGGTGAACCCTCGAAAAACGTCTGGACCTGATGGTATACCTGGTCGTGTTCTAAAAACCTGTGCGGACCAACTGGCTGGAGTTTTTACGGACATTTTCAACCTGTCGCTTCTGAGGCTTGGTTCCCACCTGCTTCAAAAGGGCATCAATAATACCGGTGCCCAAGAAGAGCAAGGTGACATGCCTCAATTACTATCCACCAGTGGCACTAACGTCTGTGGTGATGAAGTGCTTCGAGAGGTTGATCATGGCGAAAGTCAACTCCTACCTCGACAAAAACCTGGACCCACTGCAGTTCGCTTACCGCCACAACAGATCAACGGTGGATACAATCTCGCTGGCCCTCCATTCCGCTCTGGACCACTTGGACAACAAAAACTCATATGTCAGGCTGTTATTCATTGATCATAGCTTGGCATTTAACACAATTATCGCCTCTGGTTACCAAACTCGCAGAACTGGGTCTCTGCGCATCCCTCTGCAATTGGATTCTCGACATCCTCATTCACAGACCACAGTCTGTTCGTATTGGTGGTAATATGTCAGACTCGATAACAATCAGCACAGGAGCACCTCAAGGCTGCGTGCTCAGCCCTCTGCTGTACTCACTCTATACTCTTTCCTGGTCCGAGAACACTAATGCAATTATCAAGAAAGCACATCAGCGCCTCTACTTCCTGAGAAGATTACGAAGAGTCGGTCTGTCAAGGAGGACTCTCTCTAACCTCTACAGGTGCACAGTAGAGAGCATGCGGACCGGTTGCATCGTGGCTTGGTTCAGCAGCTTGAGAGCCCTGGAGAGGAAAAGACTACAAAAAGTAGTAAACACTGCCCAGTCCATCATCGGCACTGACCTTCCTTCCATCGAGGGGATCTATCACAGTCGCTGCCTCAAAAAGGCAGGCAGCATCATCAAGGACCCACACCATCCTGGCCACACACTCATCTCCCTGCTGCCTTCGGGTAGAAGTACAGGAGCCTGAGGACTGCAACGACCAGGTTCAGGAATAGCTACTTCCCCATAGCCATCAGGCTATTAAACTTGGCTCACATTAATACCCCTTTATGTGTTATTTGCACTTTATCAATTTATTCATTCATGTGTGTATTTACGTATATAATGGTATATGGACACACTGATCTGTTTTGTAGTCAATGCCTACTATGTTCTGTTGTGCTAAGCAAAGAAAGAGTTTTATTTTGGAGTCACATGAGTGACTATGTGAAAAAGGCCATCAGTCCGCTGAGCGCGTCATTACGTTACAAGCTCAGCGCAAACAAGCCGACTGGCGGCAGCTCCGCTCTGTCCAGCAGTAAGTCCAACTCGAAACGGTAAGTTACCTTTTTTCCAGGTTCTTCTGTTTGTTTTGCAGGACTCTCTGTTAGAGAGGTACCTGCACGACTGGAGCGAAGTCCGAACGGGCCGCAGAACCAGGCATGGACCGTGGGGAATCCCGGTCTCGGCCATGGATACTGGGACCGAGGGGAACCCGGCTACAGAGACCACGGAAGTGCGTGTAGCCAGCTGCCGTCGGACACCCCCGAAAGACACTGACATCGCAGTTAGTGCTATCCAGATCGGATGTAGCTCCCAAAAGGGGGTTAAACAACCACACGCCGGCAAGGTCTAAAGCCTGGCCAGGAGAGTTCCCCGACTCACAGGGGGCATCTGCTCCAGACCGGCAGTGCTTCCCTGGGAAGGGGGTTAAACAAACCACGCCGGCAGGTCTGCAAGCCAGGCCAGGAGGGTCCCATCACCCGACTACAGGGGACGTCTGCTTCCAGACCGGCTGTGGTTCCCAGGTAGGGGGTAAACAAACCATAGACCGGAAAGGTCGAGGAAGTCAGGCCAGGAGGGTTCCCCCACATATACAGGGGCCAGCTATATTTAGAGCGCTGTGGTTCCACACGTAGGGGGTAAACCTACAGCAGTGGGGCAGGTCTGTGGAAGTCAGGCCAGGAGGGATCTCACCAACATATAGCGGTCAGCCGCTTACAGATTGCTGTGGGTCCCCAGAAAGGGGGTCAAACCTTTATATATGCAAACACACATATGTGGCGTTTCTGCTTGGGATCCTTCTTCAGACAATCCAATGTCCCAAAACATATTCTTTAAATATTAAGGTTTCTGTTGAAAGTGTGGTGCCGTGGTTACGGGTGGGCGGAAGGAAGATGATGAGGTCTGGTACAAGTTTACTTTGTTTTCAGTAATCAGGCCTCCGTGTTGGCCGATGTCTTGTTGATCGAGCGTTCATACAGTTGCGAGCGAGCGAGGTCCATATATAGGAGCAAGGAACGCGAAGCCTCTGAGGGTTCATTGTTCCCCTGGTTTGGATTGCTCCCAGGAGAGCGGGCACAAAGACAAATTTAGGCATTTTTCTGTGGAAGGCAGAATAGAATCGAAAGCATTGTAACAGCAGCACTCTCCCCAACACGAAACACAGCGCAGCGTAAACAATTAAACAGCTTCACTTTTAAAAGCAAAGACACACGTTAAATTACATGGCCCCAAGAAATCGCAATTGCTTCGGGATTGGAATTGAAATATATATAATATGTATATACATATTATACTACAAATACATATATATTATATATATACTGCAATTGTGAGAATGGTGAATCTCTGGAATTCTCTGCCACAGAAAGTAGTTGAAGCCAGTTCATTGGCTATATTTAAGAGGGAGTTAGATGTGGCCCTTGTGGCTAAAGGGATCAGGGGGTATGGAGAGAAGGCAGGTACAGGATACCGAGTTGGATGATCAGCGATGATCATATTGAATGGCGGTGCAGGCTCGAAGGGCTGAATGGCCTACCCCTGCACCCATTTTCTATGTTTCTAAATATATATACTCTCTCTCTCTCATTTTATATATAGGCAATATAGTAGGCAATATAGTTATATATAGTAGGCAACCCAGGAACCACGCTGTATATATACTTTGCGTGGTTCCTGGGTTGCCTACTGCTGAGTAACTCCACGAAATATCAACCCCCTTCATTTCAAATCTAAATCTCTCACCAATCCACAGCCTTCGACCGATTAACTAAAAATGTTGTTCTTTTTTAAGACCAAAACAAAATAGTTCTCGCGAATTCCAAGTTCTCGAGTTTGGGGAGCGGGGGGGGGGGGGGGGGGGGGGGGGGGGGGGGGGGGGGGGGGTGGGGCAAGTCGGTGAAAGTAAGCTGGAATATAAGATGAGATAAAACAAAAGCACTGAATGCAAATAGTAACTTAACAGCGGGAAGTAGGACATGTGTGTGTGGTGTGCGCGCTACTGAATACTTTCTATCCAGTGTCTCCGCTGCAAATTGCAATGCATACGCGTTTGATATTTAGACAAACTTAATTTTATTTCCAGTTTTGCATTTTTAGTTTGTTCCACACATTTAATTAGTTTTAATCCCTCCAGAAAAAACCTGAAAGTGGAGATGGTTCTCATACATAAAGCCCAAGAGATGGCTTCTTGATTCTAACGAGTGTTTGGGAAAAATAGACACAAAAAGCAGGAGTAACTCATGGGACAGGCAGCATCTATGGAGAGAAGGGGTGACGTTTCGGGTTGAGACCCTTCTTCGGACTGGTGTTTGGGAAACGTGGATTAGGTTTGTTTTCGGGGGGCGAGGGGGGGAATACATTCGCCTTTTTCTCTGAATTCAGGAAAGAATGCATGTTGACACACATAACACAGAGAAGGGGGGATCACTGCGTTTAGGTCTGAGGAGAAGGGAGCCAAGACGTTCTCGATTTTCCCTGGCGATAGTTTCACTTTTTTTGCATTTTTCCTTCTCTCCTGCCGCTTGTCCCGCTGAGTTACTCCTGCTTTTTGTGTCAAAGTCGTCTTGTTCAATCTCATTTCATTGCAACTTTCAGCTCTGGCTACCCCGCGTTGATCCGCGCGTATTTCAGCATTTATATTTCTCAAGCCTCTTTACCTCACGGAGCCGCATGTAACTTAACCACATGTAATTACTCCAGCATTTTGTGACTATCTTTGGTTCAGTCTTTACTCGAGCGAACGAACAGATTATAAGAAAGTTCCCACGATAGACTCACGAGACACTAAGGTAAATGCACGGGCCATTACGTTATTGCAACGAGTTTAAATGTTTCCATTTTTAACTTGAACAGTTAATTTGACTCGTGGAAAAAATCAAACATGTTTGATTTTTTTCACGAGTTAACAAGTTTCCCGAGTACCTGCCGTTAGCGCCACGAGTGGACAAGTTGATCGCGCGAGTTCCGACGTTGCCGCTACGTTCATCGTACGTGATCACCACGAGTGAAAACTCGGGGTCACTCACGGGCCAACTCGCACCGTGAGACGGGTTTCAGTATGATGAGAGTTTTCAGACCAAAGCCTAACGGCTTAGCATACGACCACCGGTAGCCATGGAGGTAGGTAGGTCTTGTTCTCCCAAAACGTGGGTTTGTGAACCATTTACATGTTGTTAATATTTACACTTGTGTTTTTTCTACAAGTGACCATGCTTGCATGAGATTTAGATCTGGGTTTAATAAACTGATGATAACATGTGATTACTTTATACTGCACAACATAGAGGTTCCAAGCAGGCTTGGAATTGGGACCGGAGTTGTATTTTGAGATGGGCCCAGTATTATGGGCTGGATTGCCTTTCAGGATAGGATGAAAGATGCAGGATGTCACTTCATCCAGATTTAACTCCTATGTGCAATATAGACTTTCAAAATGGGATACATCGTTACTGTCCAATTATTGATTCCATAGGAACTATATGACAGGCATCGATCTCAAAGATGCATGCTATTCAGTTCTCACTCACAGATAGGCAGCAATCTACTCATTAAGTGTAATTGGCAATATAGCAGCTGTGTTCCAGCCGTGCAAATTGGGCATTATCAGTATGAATTAACCCCTCAGTACCATGTAGGTCTTTGTTAATAGACCCAGGCCTATCCCAGCTGAAGCTACCAAAGTCACATGGTGGCAGTATTCAGCATTGCTCCAGTAAGTTTGGTCAGTTATCCTCAGTAATTACGAATTGATGCTAATCCTCAAAGATGAGAAATTACGACTACCATCTCCAGTTATGGAGGTGGATACGGTTTGCATCAGTCACCAATTTTCAGTTTGGTATCAACTACCTATAACACTAGGTGCATCCTATAGGTTAAAGGTTATTGTGCGAATATGCATAGTGTGCATGCTCAGCTCCAAGTTGATACACCATGGTGGTGGCATATGTTAGTCACATGGGTGCAAAAAGTTAAACTATCCCATGATTTTACCTAACCTCGTTTGAGGCTATTATGTCATTAAGTGAAATCAATGACAACACAGAATGAATGTTGGATCACTAGTGTTTAATGTCATCATGATTCGATAGAACATCGAATATTGATATGTTTACACCCAGGCTCTTTTTCCAGTTGTTAATACATGGCATACAGTGGTGAGAATACACTATCGCCACACTGGGGAGGAATGTTTCTTGCATGTCTTCCTCCATACTGCCACTTCAGTCGGGTCTTGCAATTAATCCAGCAAGACACCGCTTCAGGCGTTCAAACGGCCTGACTGGCATATGCAGCCATGGGTGCCCGCTAATGTTGGAAATTGTACAGAACCTAACATGGTCATTCTAAACATAACACTTGCTGGTTCTGCCAATGACATGGGAAACCAGACACTGCAAGAAAATCAATTAATTGACTAGCAGACTCTGAGACGACAATGCCTACGGCTCGGGTTGTCCGGCCGATCCATGTAGTGCACAATGCAGAGTGCAGGGGAGGCACCATAAGGCAGTACTATTCCACATCAGGAAGGGAATCGTTTTGTTCTTATATACATGTTACGTACAACACAGCACGGATACTGATGTCTTACAGTTCATTTTCACATGGATCTATGACAATAATTAAGGAAAGTGCCATTCACTATGCCAACATGCTTTCTCATCATATTTGCTGCTGCAGTGGGACCCACACTGTCGGGTCTCATGCTCCGATCTCCAGAATATAAGGATATCTTTAATACAAGTTTATCTCAGGCCCGGGAACACGGAAGTATGGGACATAGACGTAATGTTAACATTACTTCACCATGGGACACCGGCTACATTCTAAGCTTTAGCCGGCTCTCTAAGGTTTGTATCCTCATGGCACTGGCCTCAGTGCACCGGGTCCAGTCATAATGTAAATTGCGACTGGACAGGATGGTACATCTGCTAATATATAACAGTTTATATTTTTTGATTTAATTAACCAGCATTAACCAGGGGCTTAGGTCTGAAACAAGTTTCATAGCTACCCTCTGGACCTTCGGTAATGTGTGGTCACACCTTTACACTATACGTCTAGGTCACCTAGAGCCTCCAAGGCTCCTCACTAGCTAGCGTCTGAAGAAGGGTCTTGACCCGAAACGTCGCCTATCTCCTTCGCTCCTTAGATGCTGCTGCACCCGCTGAGTTTCTCCAGCTTTTTGTGTAACCCTCGATTCTCCAGCATCTGCAGTTCCTTCTTTAACACTCCTCACTAGCTATGTTTGTTGGGTACAAAAAACTTCATAGTTCCACCATCTCCAGGAGGTAAAACTGTGGTTTTGGCTAATGTATGCATTGATACTAATATTTACCACACGCACTCCACCAGGGCTGCTACTACCCAGATCCAAGGGTAATGAACGTTCCATAGGACCACAGCCTAGCAGCTGCAGGATGGTCAAACGAACATACTTTACCAACATTTTAAATAAACCATTGGGTAACCGGGGGTATTCGCCAACCCCGTTTTAAGACTCTGTTTTATAGCTTCCCCCTTGATGAAAGGGGTCACAATTATTTTCTTTGGATGATTAAAGCATCAGCATTTTAACAGTTAAGTCATGTCTGAATGCATTAATTTTTTCACTCATCCATGGTCAATCCATTCAGTGTGTGTCGCCTGGATTCGAACCGGCGTAAAATCACAGAGCTTTGAAATCTTCACATAGTCACTCATGTGACTCAGAGTAAAATAATAAGATTAAACAAGAACTTGCCAGTTTGAAGTTTGATCTTGATTTTATGAGGGGTTACGATGAGCAATTATGTGCCCACCCTCACCCTCCCAACCCTCATATTATTAAGGTAATCTGGTAGTTTCTACTCTTCTCTAATCTTACTATGTTCAGTTCCACAACTGATATCAGTGATTTCACACCGTTGCTTTGAAGATTGACGCGGACTGATGGCCTTCTTCACGTAATCGCTCGTCGTAACTCCTCATAAAATCAAGATCAAACTTCAAACTGTTAAGTTCTCATTTAATCTTACTATTTCATTGTCCTGTCAGGGACACATGACAATAAACTCTTTTGACTTTGACTTTGACATTGTGAGCCAAAAGACCTCTTCCTGTGCTTTACCATTCTATGTTCTTGTATATTCGGTGTAGAACTGCTCAAGAAAATAACGTACAAAATTGATTCTAGTGCTTAACGTATTATTATTGTTAGATGTTTACATTTCCGGCAGATTGTGACTATGTCTAATTACACACATACTGTACCTCGAGCAGATGCTAACACAACTAGACCTGACTAAAACTGCTCAAAGGCGAAGTTCATCAGTTGATAAGTCATAGAAGCAGAATTAGGTCATTTGGCTAATTGAGCCAACTCCGCCATTCAATCATGTTTGATCTATCTTACCTCCTCAATATCATTCCACTGCTTTCTCCCCATAACCCTTTACATAAAGTCATAGAGTTATGCGACATGCTCTTTTATATCGACCCACCTGTGTGTGTGTGTGTGGCTAATTCCTATTTTCTTTCAAACGCTAGGTCACAGCCTTCCAATTTTCACACATTCA
Organism: Okamejei kenojei; assembly: GCA_035221665.1. NCBI lineage: Eukaryota > Metazoa > Chordata > Chondrichthyes > Rajiformes > Rajidae > Okamejei > Okamejei kenojei. Next base: position 3,674,198 of record CM069132.1, on the reverse strand, counting down.
ACTCAAATTTTTCCCATCGAGACGCTAAATATCTTCCCATCGCATTACCACCTACATTTCTGAAGTTTTTTATTGTTTCAAGTTTTAAATTCAGCCCGAAAACTCACCTTTTTTCGGAAAAAAAAACCCCTCAACGTCACAACACACTCGCAAGGCAGGTGCGCTGAGCCCGGGACTTGGGATGGGGCTGTGATTGGGGCTAAGAAAGAAGCCGCCGCTGGAACCATGGACGAGCCTGGGTCCGGGGTCAGGGATGACTGGACTGCAGCCCAGGCAGCGACAGAGTTGATGGCTGGAGTCTACAGCCAGGGCCATGCCGAGTATGAGAAACCAGGCCAAGGTATTAGGGGTTCAGTATTGATGTGGATAGAGAACTGGGTGGCAAACAGGAAGCAAAGTGTAGGAGTTAACGGGTCCTTTTCACAATGGCAGGCAATGACTAGTGGGGTACCGCAGGGCTCAGTGCTGGGACCCCATCTATTTACAACATATATTAATGATCTGGATGAGGGAATTGAAGGCAATATCTCCAAGTTTGCGGATGACACTAAGCTGGGGGGCAGTGTTAGCTGTGAGGAGGATGCTAGGAGACTGCAAGGTGACTTGGATAGGCTGGGTGAGTGGGCAAATGTTTGGCAGATGCTGTATAATGTGGATAAATGTGAGGTTATCCACTTTGGTGGCAAAAACAGGAAAGCAGACTATTATTTAAATGGTGGCCTATTAGGAAAAGGGGAGATGCAGCGAGACCTGGGTGTCATGGTAAGTAGGCATGCAGGTGCAGCAGGCAGTGAAAAAAGCGAATGGTATGTTAGCTTTCATAGCAAAAGGATTTGAGTATAGGAGCAGGGAGGTTCTACTTCAGTTGTACAGGGTCTTGGTGAGACCACACCTGGAGTATTGCGTACAATTTTGGTCTCCAAATCTGAGGAAGGACATTATTGCCATAGAGGGAGTGCAGAGAAGTTCACCAGACTGATTCCTGGGATGTCAGGACTGTCTTATGAAGAAAGACTGGATAGACTCGGTTTATATTCTCTAGAATTTAGAAGATTGAATGGCCTACTCCTGCACCTAATTTCTATGTTTCTATGTTTCTAAGGTATGACCTGGGTAGGTCCTGGGGCAGGGAATGGGATTGAGGGGAGGAGGATGAGGGCAATGAGGAGGAGGGAAATGGGGTGGGAAGTGGGATGGTAGATAGAGATGCGGGGGTGCAGAGGAGGAAGATGGGGAGAGGTGGAGGAAGGAGATGCCCCCTACCTATCTACCCTCACTCCCACCCTCTCTACCTCCCGTCCTCTCTACCCACCGTTCTCTCTACCCCTCTCCCTCACTCCCTCTCTCCCTCACTCCCTCTCTCCCCCTCTCTACCCAATGGAACTCATTGCACATTCTGGACCATCCAATCAGAAATTAGTGTACTGAGACTCACCGAACAGAGTACCAAGGTGCATCGAAGAGTCTAAAATATCTGGATTCGGGATTCTACGTGCTGGTTGGTGCACTGTCAATAAAAAGGAAGAAGAGTCTTTTAGTCAACATCAGGGATTCAACAAATTATAAAACTGTTGCACATTGCCTAACTTCTTTAATGTTGCACATTGCCTAACTTCTTTAATGTTGTCTAATTTTGCCCTCAACCTCCAGCAATCCAAAAGAATAAAGCCCGAGATTACCCAACCTCGCCATATAACTTAGACACTCAATTCCTGGCAATATTGTTGTAGGACTTCTCTGCATTTCCCGCTCTCCCCCCTCCCCCACTCTCGCCCCCCCTCTCTACCTCCCTTTACCCCCTCTCTCTCCCCTCCCCCTCTCTCATCCCTCCTCTCCCCCTCTCTCCCACCATGCCCCCCCCTCTCCCATCCCCCTCTCCACCCTTCTTTCCCCCCTCTTCCTCCCCTTTCCCCCCGCTCTCTCTCCCTCCCCTTTCTCCCTCCCCCTCTCCCCGCCCCTCCTCTCTTCACTCCCCTCTACGCCCCCCTCTCATCCCACCTCTCCCCGCTCACACTCTCCTGCTCTCTCTGTATCTGTGCCCTTCTCTCTCTGTCTCTGCCCTTCTCTCTCTGTCTTTGCCCCTCTCTCTCTGTCTCTGCCCCTCTCTCTCTGTCTCTGCCCCTCTCTCTCTGTCTCTGCCCCTCTCTCTCTGTCTCTGCCCCTCTCTCTCTGTCTCTGCCCGTCTCTCTCTACCCCCGTACCTCTCCCTCTCTAGAGGAGCCTGCGAGTTAGGGCTATGCATGAGTGGATAGGGTAGGAATGCGGTAAAAGGGGCGAATGAATAATATTATTATAATATCAAGGGGGGTGGTTAGTGTGTGTGTGTGTGGGGGGTGGTTAATGTGTGTGTGAGGGGTGGTTAGTGTGTGTGTGTGTGTGTGTGTGTGTGGGGGTGGTTAATGTGTGTGTGAGGGGTGGTTAGTGTGTGTGTGTGTGTGTGTGTGTGTGTGTGTGTGTGTGTGTGTGTGTGTGTGTGTGTGTGTGTGTGTGTGTGTGTGGGTGGTGGTTAATGTGTGTGGGTGGGGTGGTTAGTGTGTGTGTGACGCCACAGCCCCCCCCTCCCCTCCCCCTGCACATTGAGGGGACGGTCTAGTATAACAATGAAGCACTCATGATTCTTAACGTAAGTCATAGAATCAAGCACCACAGGAATAGGCCTATCAGCCAGACTCGTCCATGCCAACCAAGATGTCACTTCTAAGCATTTTCCCACCTGCCCCATAATCCTCTAAATCTTACTAATGCACCTGTCCAAATATCTTTTATGTGTTATTGTACCGCTTCAACTACATCCTCTGGCAGCTCATTCCATATACCCCAACCTTCTATATGAGAAAAATACTCCAAAAGTTCCTCTCCTACCTAATGCCTATGCTCTCTTGTTATTAAATCCTCTACCATGATATTTACTCTATCTACTCCCCTCATGATGTTATACATCTCTATAAGATCACCCGTCAATATACAGGGTGGGAAAGAATGTCTGGGAGGCAAATCTATGGCTTCAGCTTTTACACTATGTATTTTATGCAGACATTGAGAGCCAAAAGACCTCTTCCTGTGCTTTACCATTCTATGTTCTTGTATATTCGATGTAGAACTGCTCAAGAAAATAACGTACAAAATTGATTCTAGTTGCTTAACGTATTATTATTGTTAGATGTTTACATTTCTGGCACATTGTGACTATGTCTAACTACACACATACTGTACCTGGAGCAGATGCTAACACAACTAGGCCTGACTAAAATTGCTCAAAGGCAAAGTTCATAAGTTGATAAGTCATAGAAGCAGAATTAGGTCATTTGGCTAATTGAGTCAACTCCGCCATTCAATCATGTTTGATCTATCTTACCTCCTCAAAATCATTCCACTGCTTTCCCCCCATAACCCTTGACATAAAGTCATAGAGTTATGCGACATGCTCTTTTATATCGTCCCACCTTCCTACTCCCGGCCGATCTCTATAATACTAAAACTCTTCGTCTTGTTTGTGGCTGTGTGTGTGTGTGTCAATATATAGTTAATTCCTATTTTCTTTCAGACGCTAGGCCACAGCCTTCCAATTTTCACACATTCAACTCACATTTTTCCATTTGAGACGATAAATATCTTCCCATCGCATTCCCACCTACATTTCTGAAGTTTTTAATTGTTTCAAGTTTTAAAATCAGCCCGAAAACTCACCTTTTTTCGGAAAAAAAACCCTCAACGTCACAATGCACTCGCAAGGCAGGAGCACCGAGGCCGGGGCTTGGGATGGGGCCATGATTGGGACCAAGAAAGAAGCCACCGCTGGAACCATGGACGAGCCTGGGTCCGGGGTCAGGGATGACTGGACTGCAGCCCAGGCGGCAGAGTTGATGGCTGGAATCTACAGCCAGGGCCATGCCGAGTACGAGAACCAGGCCAAGGTATGACCTGGGTAGGTCCTGGGGCAGGGAATGGGAGTGAGGGGAGGAGGATGAGGGAAATGAGGAGGAGGGAAATGGGGTGGGAAGTGGGATGGTAGATGGATAAGGGGGGATGCGGAGGAGGAAGATGCCCCCTACCTATCTACCCTCACTCCCACCCTCTCTACCCACTGTTCTCTCTACCCACCGTTCTCTCTACTCCTCTCCCTCTCTACCCAATGGAACTCAATGCACATTCTGGACCATCCAATCAGAAATCAGTGTGCTGAGACTCACCAGGCCTGCCTCCAGAGCCGAACAGAGTATCAAGGTGCATCGAAGAGTCTAATATATCTGGATTCCGCATTCTAGGTTCTGGTTGTTACATTGTCAATAAAAAGGAAGAAGAGACATTTAGTCAACATCAGGGATTCAACAAATAATAAAACTGTTGCACATTGCCTAACTTCTTTAATGTTGTCTAATTTTGCCCTCAACCTCCAGCAATCCATAAGAATTAAGCCCTAGATTGCCCAACCGCTCCATATAACTTAGACCCTCGATTCCCGACAATAATGTTGTAGGACTTCTCTGCATTTCCCTCTCTCCCCCTCCTCCACTCCCCCACACTCGCCCCCCCTCTCTACCTCCATTTACCCCCTCTCTCCCCACCACCCCTCTCCCCTCCCCCGCTCTCCCCACCCCCCTCTCCCACCAAGCCTCCCACTCTCCCCTTCTTTCCCCCACTTTCCCCAGTCTCTCTCCCTCCCCTTCCTCCTCCCCCTCTTCCCGCCCTTCCACACTTCACCCCTCTTTGCCCCCCCTCTCTCTCCCCCCTCCTCTCTTCCCCCTCTCCCTCTCTCCCACTCTCTCTCTCTCTCTCTCTCTGCCCCTCTCTCTCTGTCTCTGCCCCTCTCTCTCTGTCTCTGCCCCTCTCTCTCTGTCTCTGCCCCTCTCTCTCTGTCTCTGCCCCTCTCTCTCTGTCTCTGCCCCTCTCTCTCTGTCTCTGCCCCTCTCTCTCTGTCTCTGCCCCTCTCTCTCTGTCTCTGCCCCTCTCTCTCTGTCTCTGCCCCTCTCTCTCTGTCTCTGCCCCTCTCTCTCTGTCTCTCTCTCTCTCTCTCTGTCTCTGCCCCTCTCTCTCTGTCTCTGCCCCTCTCTCTCTGTCTCTGCCCCTCTCTCTGCCCCCGTACCTCTCCTTCTCTAGAGGCGCCTGTGAGTTAGGGGCTATGTATGAGTGGATAGGGCGGGAATGGGGTAAAAGGAGCGAATTAATAATATTAATATAATATCAAGGGGGGTGGTTGGTGTGTGTGGGTGGGGTGGTTAGTGTGTATGTGACGCCGCAGGCCGCCCCCCCCCCCCCCGCACCCGCGCGTTGAGGGGACAGTCTAGTATAACTATAAAGCACTCGTGATTCTTAACATAAGTCATAGAATCAAGCAGCACAGGAATAGGCATATCAGCCAGACTCGTCCATGCCAACCAGGATGTTACTTCTAAGCATTTTCCCACCTGCCCCATAATCCTCTAAATCTTACTAATGCACCTGTCCAAATATCTTTTGTGTTGTTATTGTACCGTCTCAACTAGATCCTCTGGCAGCTCATTCCATACACCCCAACCATCTATATGAGAAAAATACTCAAAGTTCCTCTCTCACCTTCTTCTTCTTTCGTGTGGCGTGCACAGCCTAACGTTGTTGGACAACTTGTTCTATTTGATCTTCCGTTTGTGCACGTTGAGTTGATTGCATTAGTTGAAACAAGGCGGACCACGTGAAGGTTGCAATCTTCCACCCCCTCTCTCACCTAATGCCTATGCTCTCTATTTATTAACTCCAATACCATGATATTTACTCTATCTACTCCCCTCGTGATGTTATACATCTCTATAAGATCACCCCTCCATATGCCGGGTGGGAAAGAATGTTTGGGAGGCAAATCCTATGACTTCAGCTTTCACATTATGTATTTTATGCAGACATTGTGAGCCAAAAGACCTCTTCCTGTGCTTTACCATTCTATGTTCTTGTCTATTCGATGTAGAACTGCTCAAGAAAATAACTTACAAAATTGATGCTAGATGCTTAACATATTATTATTGTTAGATGTTTACATTTCTGGCGCATTGTGACTATGTCTAATTACACACATATTGTACCTGGAGCAGCTGCTAACACAACTAGACCTGACTAAAACAGCTCAAAGGCAAAGGTCATAAGCAGAATTAGGTCATTTGGCTAATTGAGTCAACTCCACCGTTCAATCATGTTTGATCTATCTTACCTCCTCAACATTATTCCACTGCTTTCTCCCCATAACCCTTGACATAAAGTCATAGAGTTATGCGACATGCTCTTTTATATCGTCCCACCTTCCTACTCCCAGCCGATTACGTCACAATGCACTCGCAAGGCAGGTGCGCCAAGCCCGGGACTTGGGATGGGGCCGTGATTGGGACCAAGAAAGAAGCCGCCGCTGGAACCATGGAAGAGCCTGGGTCCGGGGTCAGGGATGACTGGACTGCAGCCCAGGTGGCGGCATAGTTGACGCTGGAGTCTACAGCCAGGGCCATGCTGAGTACGAGAGCCAGGCCAAGGTATCACCTGTGTAGGTCCTGGGGCAGGGAATGGGAGTGAGGGGAGGAGGATGAGGGCAATGAGGGGGGAAATGGGGTGTAAAGTAGGATGGTAGATGGAGATGCAGGGGTGTGGAGGAGGAAGATGGGGAGGGGTGGAGGAGGGAGATGCCCCCTACCTATCTACCCTCACTCCCACCCTCTCTACCCACTGTTCTCTCTACCCCCTCCCTCTCTACCCCCACCCCTCCCTCTACCCTACTCTCTCTCTCTACCCCCTCCCTCTGCCTCACTACCCAAGGGAACTTATTGCACATTCTGGACCATCCAATCAGAAATCAGTGTACTTTGAGACTCACCGAACAGAGTATCAAGATGCAACGAAGAGTCTAAAATATCTGGATTTGGCATTCTAGGTGCTGGTTGGTATATTGTCAATAAAAAGGAAGAAGAGAAATTTAGTCAACATCAGGGATTCAACAAATGATAAAACTATTGCACATTGCTTAACTTCTTTAATGTTGTCTAATTTTTCCCTCAACCTCCAGCAATCCAAAGGAATAAAGTTCTAGATTGCCCAACCTCTCCTTATAAATTAGACCCTCGAGTTCTGGCAGTAATGCTGTAGGTCCTCTCTGCATTATTTCCAAATGAATAGCATCTTTCCTATGTGTGAGTGACCAGAACTAAACACAATATTCCAAGTACGTCCTCACCAATGTCATTCAGTTTTGTCTTTCATTTTGCAGTTGAGTACAGATACAATCCTCACAGCACAATAGTGAGGGGCACTGGTCAAATAAGGACAATAATTAATTTACATCTCTTTCCATCCCATTGACAGAAAACAAAAGATGAGCATTCTTCTGCGACTTGCTGCTTTTGTTATCTATTTTCTCTCTACCTTCTCGGACAATTGACCATGATGTTGCTTGTTTGCTATAAAATCCCGGATGCCTGGACGTGAGTCAGTCACTCTGCAAGATCGTGAGAGAGACGCCACGACTGTTATTCTAAGCAGTGAATCAACTAAACTGTGAGTCTGCAATGTACTTGCAATAAATGATTTGTTGGCCATTAATGACAATGCCATGAGTTGTTTGGCCTGCTGCCCTGCCTGTGCCTGAAAGTGCAATGCTTAATTGGAAATGAAATGAAATGACAATGCCATGAGTTGTTTGGCCTGCTACCCTCTCTGTGCTTGAGACTGCAATGCTTTATTAGGTCCAACTATGTTTGGAAGGAATAAATGCTTTATTAGGTCCGACTGTGTTTGGAAGGAATAAATGCTTTATTAGGTCCGACTGTGTTTAGTCCAAAAGTCCCGCTCATTTTGTGACTTCTGCTTAGTGGACATGTCGCGCAGATTGCGTAATTTCCGGCGAGTGCAGAAGTTGCGCTGATAACGTAAGTGCCGCTGACTGCTAAAGCCCCACAGTGGAGAGGCCGTGCTCAGCCGTGTGAATAAAAAGTTATATGGTTTGTGATTGTGTATGTGTGTGTGTGTGTGTGTGTGTGTGTGTGTGTGTGTGTGTGTGTGTGTGTGTGTGGTGTGTGTGTGTGTGTGGGTGTGTGTGTGTGTGAGTGTGAGTGGTGGAGGGTGTGTGTGAGTTTGAGTGGTAGAGGGTGTGTGTGAGTGAGATTGGTGGAGGGTATGTGTGAGTGTGAGTGGTGGAGAGTGAGTGGTGGAGGGTGTGTGTGAGTGTGTGTGTGGTGGAGGGTGAGTGTGTGAGTGTGTGAGTGAGTGTGAGTGTTAGTGTAGTGGAGGGTGTGTGTGAATGTGAGTGTGAGTATGTGTGGTGGAGGGTGTGTGTGAGTCTGTGTGAGTGTGTGTGTGTATATTGGAATTGGTGGAGAAGTGGAATATTTCATTGGGGGACCAGCCCTCCCATGTGAAGCTGGACCCAACGGGTCCCACTTAGTCTAGTACTATTACCACAACTCTCATCATGTCCTCTTCCGGGTTTGCATTGTTTTTAAATTTGTTCAAAACGGTACCCTATATCGCTGGGATTTTTTCGCCACCTTACTCAACGTTCTCCTCTGCTCCAAGCGCACCAAATTTTGTTCCAATCGGTGTAATATTACAAAAGTTATTGGTCTGTTATTTGCAGGGACGGCAACGCCCCTTCCGGCACCCACTGTCATTCACCGGCGCCAAGAATAAAGCTGAAGGAATGGAGTGTGGGCTGTGTTCGTGAGCGGGGGCTGGCTGTGTTCGCGGGCGGGGGATGGCTGCGTTCGCGGGTGAGGGATGTGAGCGCCACAGGCACTGGGGAAGGGAGCCGCTGAGTAAGTCCGGAGCTGGGTCCTGGAGCCAGTGAGTGAGATCAGAGATGGAGCCGGGAACCGGTGAGCCCACACCCACCTTCCACAACTCCTTCCCCCACACCACCCCCTCCCCTACACCCTCCCCTCCCCCTCACACACACCCTCCCTCCCCCTCACCCACACCCACCTCTCCCCCAAACGCTACCCAAACCACCCTCCTCCCCCAAAACGCACCCCCTCCCCCAAACGCACCCCTCCCCTCCCCCAAACCACCCCCATCCCCCAAACGGCACCCCCTCCCCCAAACCCCTCCCACCAGGCACCCCCTCCCCCACAGTCAACAGGCACCCACCCCCACAGGCACCCCTCGCACTCCCTCCCCCACAGGCACTCCCCCTCCCCCACAGGCACTCCCCACTCCCCCACAGGCACTCCCCCTTCCCCCAACCCCTCCCCCAATACCCCTCCCACCCCAGCCTCCGACAGGCGCCGTCCTGAAGCCGTCCACTTCCCCTGGCTGCAGAACGCTCCCGCCTGCGAGTCCTCATCGCATTACCCCCAACCCTTCCCTCTGGTCCCCCTCGTTGGCACCTGCCCCCCCTCCCCCATAAATACCGCACACTCCCCCATGACCCATCCCCCGAACTCTCTCCCCCGCTGCCCCTCAATACTAAAACTTTATATATCAATGTTCCTTTCCCTTTTCACTGGAAACCAGGAAATAAATAAATCATTTTAGAATGTGAATCCATTGATCTGTTTTGAGGGCATTGCATGGGATCACGTTGGCATGTTTTATCCTAGGTTCAATAATTTTATAGATTTGAATTATCATCACTGATTTACAACATATTTGGAATTTGGGTTAAATGATCTTCTGAAAGGAAAGTCATTGAAATGGCGAATCAGGACTCTGCAACAGAAGTGCAACGTGTAAAGTTACACCTGACATTCCATTTAGTCCTTTTATTTAATTGTGAAAATAGAGGTGAGAATAATACTCATTACCAAAGTGTAAACTTTGGTTGAACACAGAAGTCAACTGAAGCTTGAGTACAGATTTTTTGCTAAAATAAAAGCCCATGGGCAAATTGGATTACATGTGCAAAAATCATTGTACTTAGATATCCACTAATAAGAAAATACATTGTTTGTTCCTTCTAGTGTAAGATAAATTTTCATCCATGCAATTCTTAGTTAGTGCTGAAAATTAACCTTTGCAAGTCTCATGCCTCCATCTTTGAATTATTGTTCGTAGATAACATTATTCGTAGGCAACAGGTAACATTAAAATTATGTGTTATTCCTTATATAATTTTAAAAACTTAATTATTTTTGCCGTTGTGGGCAAGTTGGGCTGAAGGGCCTGATACTATGCTGTAAGATTTTATGACTCTATTTAAATAATGTGGTGTACTGTATCTGTATTTCTCCTTTATCTTTTTTTTAAATCACACCTTTCTTTCCATTATTTTACTGTGAATTAACAATTATTTTGTCTGGCTACTGAACTGTTAACCCTAGGACTATCTTTGATCGGTCTTTACTGGCTTTATCTTGCACAGTGGGAATACAGATACTCCCTCATCATATATCTGTATGCTGTGAATGGCACAATTGTAATCATGTAGTCTTTCCACTGACTGGTTGACACATGACAAAAGCTTTTCACTGTACCTCATAATAAACTAAACTGAACTGCTAGTTGACTTTGATTGGTCAATAATGATTCTTCACCCTGATTGGCTAATAATGATTCTTCAGTCTGATTGGTTAATACTGATTCTTCACTCAGATAGGTGGATAATTGTTTGCCTTGTTCACACAGGTCAGCGCTCCCATTCAGAGACTCCGCGTCTTCACACTTCCCAATCACAGCTGCCCCCAATGGGGAAGATCAAGGTAAGCCTGCATATGAGGGTCGGTATAACGAATAATGTACTATGCTTTTGCCAGTGACATCCAATCCATTAAGAGTCATTGTGAAGCAGCCAAACAAATAAACTATAATATTACCACCAGGCTACTTTAAAACATGAAGTTAGATATCTCAATCCTGTACTTACCGGGAAAAACGTAATTTAAGTGATCTTCGGTATCTTCGGGCCTGTAGGGTGCTGGCGGCATTGCTGTCAAAAGGTGCAGAAACATGAGACTCATTGAACATACATCGGACTGTACAGCATAGTAACCGGCCTGGCAGGCCCTTCAGTCTACATTGTTTTGCCAAACATGATGCCAAATGAAAACAACACCCTTCTGCCTGCACGTAATCCATGTTCTTTTATTCTCTACATACAGAAGTTGTGTTTCCATTTAAAAGCCTCTTAAAACACCACTATAATTTCCTCGACTTCCTGACCAACAGACCATCAGTGAGGAGAGTTGACAAATCAGCCTCTTCAATAATTCTCAACACTGGTGCCCCGCAAGGATGTGTTCTCAGCCTCCTTCTTTACTCCTTACAACTCAATTTACAAATTTGCAGATACTATCTAGTGGGCCAGATATCAAACAATGACAAGATGGAGTTAAGGAAGGAGATTGAGAGTCTCGTAACTTGGTGCCCAGACAACAAGCTTTCCTTCAATATCGTCAAGACAAAAGAGATTGTAATCATCTTCAGGAAGCAAAGCGGTACACATATCCCCGTATACATTGATGGTACCAAAACAGAGCTGGTTGAAAGCTTCAGGGCTTTAGGAATAAATATCAATTTGTCCTGGACCAAAACAATGGCTAAAAAAGCACAACACCTCTTAGGAATTTCGGCATGTCCTCAACATCTCTCAGATTTTACAAATGCGCTATGGAATGCATTTTATCGGGATGCATCACAGCAAGGTTTGGAAACAGCTCCATCCAAGACTGCAAGAAATTTCAGAGTTGCGCATGTAGCCCAGGCCAGCACACATACCAACCACCCTTCCACAAACTCCATTTATATCTCACGCAGCCTTGGCAAGGCCAGCAGCATGACGAGGGACAGGTCGCACCCTGGTTATTCCCACTTCCCCCTCCCATTTCTCCTCTCCCCCGTCAGGAGGTACAGAAGTGTGAAAATGCATACCTCCAGATTCAGGGACAGTTTCTTCGCAGCAGGCAACTGAACCATCCTATCACCAGCTAGAGAGCAGTCTTGACCAACCATCAATCAACATTATTCCCTTATTATGTATCTTATAGGTGGTAAATGATTCGATTGTAATCATGTATTGTCTTTCCGCTGACTGGTTAGCACACAACAAAAGAACAACAACAAACTATGAAAGTAAGCATGCAGGTACAGCAGGCAGTGAAGAAAGTGAAAGGCATGTTGGCCTTTATAACAAGAGGAATCGAATATAGGAGTAAAGAGGTTCTTCTACAGTTGTACAGAGCCCTTGTGAGACCACACCTGGAGTATTGTGCGCAGTTTTGGTCCCCTAATTTGAGGAAGGACATTCCTGCTATTGAGGGAGTGCAGCGTGGGTTTACACGGTTAATTCACGGGATGGCAGGACTGTCATATGCTGAGAGAATGGAGCAGCTGAGCTTGTACACTCTGGAGTTTAGAAGGATGAGAGGATATCTCATTGAAACACATAAGATTGTTAAGGGCTTGGACACACTAGAGGCAGAAAACATGCTCCCGATGTTGGGGGAGTCCAGAACCAGGGGCCACAGTTTAAGAATAAGGAGTGAGCTATTTAAAACAGAGACGAGGAAACACTTTTTCTCACAGAGAGTGATGAGTCTGTGGAATTCTCTGCCTCAGAGGGTGATGGAGTAAGGTTCTCTGGATGCTTTCAAAAGGGAGCTAGATAGGGCTCTTAAAAATAGCGGAGTCAGGGGATATGGGGAGAAGGCAGGTACGGGTTACTTATTGGGGATGATCAGCCATGATCACATTGAATGGCGGTGCCGGCTCGAAGGGCCAAATGGCCTACTCCTGCACCTATTGTCTATTGTCTAAAAGCTTTTCACTCTACCTTGGTACACGTGACAATTACAAGTGAACCATTCATAGTTTATAAATACATGATATGGGAATAAAGTTTAGTGCAAGGTAAAGACAGTAAAGTCCGATCAAGGATAGTCCGATAGTTAGTTCATGACTACTCTCTCTGGTTGCGAGAGGATGGTTCAGTTGCCTGATAACAGCTGAGAAGAAACTGCCCCTGAATCTGGAGGTGTGAATTTTCACATTTCTGTACCATTTGCCAAATGGGATAGGGGAATAGTGAGACTGACCAGGTGGCGACTCGTCCCTGATTATGCTGCTAACCTTGCCGAGGCAACATGAGGTATACATGGGGTTAATGGAAGGGAGATTGGTTGAAGTTGGTGAGGGTTGTTGGGGACATGCTGAACTTCCTAAGCCTTCTTAGGAATTAGAGGCATTGTCTGCTTTCTTGGTCATTGCTTCAATATGGGTGGTACAGGAGAAGTCATTGATGATATTTACTCCGAGGAATTTGAAGTTTTCAACCATCTCTACTTTGGCATCTTCAATGCAAACTGGGATATATGTACCATTAAGCTTCCTGAAGTCGATCACTATCTCCTTTGTGTCCCCAAAAATTTGATATACTTCTGTTAGGTTTCCCCTCAGCCTCTAATACTCCACATAAATGAATCCGTTTGCCCACCTTGATTAATAATAATATTTAACCTTTCCAACTCAAATCTCCTCACCACTGGACCTTTGAGTCTGTATGTTGGGGTAAATCCCTCAGTCCCAAATAACAAATCATTCTCATGCTGCCCTCATTCTCATGCTGGTTTGATCTGTAAACACAAGCATGTAGGTGACATTAAATCGGATTAATTGATGACCTTGCCATGAAGGTTGTCTGATTAGGGTAGTAATGATCATGTTTAAATCCTATCATTTCCCCCAAGCCAAGATATCAACTGGTCTATACTCCCCTGCTTTAACTTCATTCCTTTTTAAATAAAGGACTCATGTTTGCAATTTTCCAATTTATCAGAACCTTCCTCTAAACAAGGACGAGACTAAGTGGGACCCATTGGATCCCATGTTCACAAGGAATGGCTGGTCCCCCAACGCAATATTCCACCTCCACCATTTCCAATATTAGTGGCCAGTGGGGCGGGGGTGCTTTTTGGAATGCTAGTATGGGTGTTATGGGCTGAAGGGACTGGTTTCCAGAGAGCTAGTATTCAAATGCAGTCTCATACCAGTTCAAGCAGGGTGCAAGGTCACCAAATTCAAATTTAGTCTCATACCATTTCAAGCAGGATGCAAGGCCATCAAATTCAAATGCAGTCTCCTGCCATTTCAAGCAGGGTGCAAGGCCACCAAATGTAAATGCAGTCTCCTACCATTTTAAGCAGGGTGCAAGTTCACCAAATTCAAATGCAGTCTCCCTACAATTTCAAGCAGGGTGTGAGGCCACCAAATTCAAATGCAGTCATCTACGATTTCAAGCAGGGTGCAAGGCCACCAAATTCAAAAGTAGTCTCCTACCATCTCAAGCAGGGTGCAAGTTCAACAAATTCAAATGCAGTCTCCCTACAATTTCAAGCATGGTCTGAGGCCACCCAATTCAAATGCAGTCTCATACCATTTCTAGCCGGGTGCAAGGCCACCAAATGTAAATGCAGTCTCCTACCATTTCAAGCAGGGTGCAAAGCCACCAAATTCAAGAGCAGCATCATCCCATTTCAAGCAGGGTGTGAGGCCACCAAATTCAAATGCAGTCGCCTCTCATTTCAAGCAGGGTGCAAGGCCACCAAATTCAAAAGTGGTCTCCTACCATTTCAAGCAGTGTGCAAGGCCACCAAATTCAAATGCACTCATACATATCAAGCAGGGTGCAAGGCCACCAAATTCAAATGCAGTCTCATACCATTTCAATCAGGGTGCAAGGCCAACAAATCCAAATGCAGTCTCATACCATTTAAAGCTGCGTGCAAGCCCTCCAAATTCAAAAGCAGTCACAAACCATTTCAAGCATGGTGCAAGCCCACCAAATTTAAATGCAGCCTCCTACCATTTCAAGCAGGGTGTGAGGCCACCAAATTCAAATGCAGTCGCCTCTCATTTCAAGCAGGGTGCAAGGCCACCAAATTCAAAAGTGGTCTCCTACCATTTCAAGCAGTGTGCAAGGCCACCAAATTCAAATGCAGTCTCATACCAGTTCAAGCGGGATGCAAGGCCACCAAATGTTTAAGAGTGAGTTGGATGTGGCCCTTGTGGCTAAGGGGATCAGAGGGTATGGAGAGAAGGCAGGTACGGGATACTGAGTTGGATGATCAGCCATGATCATATTGAATGGCGGTGCAGGCTCGAAGGGCTGAATGGCCTACTCCTGCACCTAATTTCTATGTTTTCTATGTTTCTATGTAAATGAAGTCTTCTACCATTTCAAGCAGGGTGAAAGGCCACCAAATTCAAATGCAGTCTCCTACCATTTCAATCAGAGTGCAAGGCCATCAAATCCAAATGCAGTCATACTGGGACAGCATTCAAGCAGGGTGCATAGCACCTCAAATTCAAAAATGCAGTCAAATACCATGAGTTCAAGCTGGGGGTGCAGGTCCACAAAATTCAAATACAGTTTCTTACCATTTCAAGCAGGGTGCAGGGCCACAAAATTCAAATACAGTCTTATACCAGTTCAAGCAGGGTGCAAGGCCACCAAATTCATGGTAAAGTCTCATCCCATTTCAAGCAGAGTGCAAGGCCACCAAATTCAAATGCACTCATACATATCAAACTGGGTGCAAGGCCACCAGATTCAAATGCAGTCTCATACCAGTTCAAGCGCGGTGCAAGGCCACCAAATGCAAATGCAGTCTTCTACCATTTCAAGCAGTGTCAAGGCCACCAAATTCAAATGCAGTCTCATACCATTTCAAGCAAGGTGCAAAAGGCCACCAAATTCAAACGCAATTTACTAGCATTTCAAGCGGGGTGCAAGGCCACCAAATTCAAACACAGATTCCTACCATTTCAAGCAGGGTGCAAGGCCACCGAATTCAAATGCACTCATACCATTTCAAGCAGGGTGCAAGGCCACCAAATGTAAAAAACATGCAGTTCTGGCCCTACAATTTCAAGCAGGGTGTGAGGCCACCCAATTCAAATGAAGTCACATACCATTTCTAGCCGGGTGCAAGGCCACCAAATATAAATGCAGTCAACTACCATTTCAAGCAGGGTGTGAGGCCAACAAATTCAAAGGCAGTCTCATGCCAGTTCAAGCAGGGTGCAAGGACACCAAATACAAATGCAGCCTCACACCAGTTCAAGCAGGGTTCAAGGCCGCCAAATTCAAATGCAGTCTCCCTACAATTTGAAGCAGGGTGCAAGGCCACCAAATTAAAAATGCAGTCTCCTACCATTTCAAGCAGGGTGCAAGGCCACCAAATTCAAATGCTGTCTCATACCATTTCAAGCAGGGTGCAAAGCCACCAAATTCAAATGCAGTCACGTCCCATTTCAAGCAGCATGCAAGGCCACCAAATTCAAGTGCGGTCTCATAGCATTTCAAGCAGGGTGCAAAGCCACCAAATTCAAATGCAGTCTCATACCAGTACAAGCAGTGTGCAAGGACACCAAATTCAAATGCAGTCTCGTACCATTTCAAGCAGGCTGCAAGGCCATCAAATTCAAATGCAGTCTCATACCATTTTAAGCGGGGTGCAAGGCCACCAAATTCAAATGCAGTTTCATACCATTTCAAACAGGGTGCAAGGCCATCAAATTTGATTGCAGTCTCATACCAGTTCAATCGGGGTGCAAGGCAACCAAATGCAAATGCAGCCTCCTACCATTTCAAGCACGGTGCAAAAGGCCACCAAATTCAAACGCAATTTCCTACCATTTCAAGCAGGGTGCAAGGCCATCAAATCCAAATGCAGTCATACCATTTCAAGCAGGGTGCAAGCCCTCCAAATACAAAAGCAGTCAAATACCATTTCAAGCAGTGTGCAGGTCCACCAAATACAAATGCAGTCTCAACCCATTTCAAGCAGGGTGCAAGGCCACCAAATTCAAATTTAGTATCATACCATTTCAAGCAGGATGCAAGGCCATCAAATTCAAATGCAGTCTTCTACACAAATTTTCAGAAGCAGGGGCATGCAAGGCCATCAAATTCAAATGCAGTCTCCTACCATTTCTAGCGGGGTGCATGTCCACCAAATTCAAATGCAATCTCGTATCAGTACAAGCAGGGTGCAAGGACACCAAATTCAAATGCAGTTTCATACCATTTCAAACAGGGTGCAAGGTCATCAAATTCGAATGCAGTCTCCTACGATTTCAAGCAGGGTGCAAGGACACCAAATTCAAATGCAGTTTCATACCATTTCAAACAGGGTGCAAGGCCACCAAATTCTAATGCAGTTTCATAACATTTCAAACAGGGGGCAAGGCCATCAACTTCGAATGCCGTCTCCTACCATTTCAGGCAGGGTGCAAGGCCACCAAATTCAAATGCAGTCTTCTACCACTTCAATCAGAGTGAAAGGCCACCAAATTCAAAAGCATTTTCCTACCATTTAAATCAGGGTGCTATGCCACCAAATACAAATGCAATCTCATACCATTTAAAGTAGGCTGGAAGGCCACCAATTCAAATGCAGTCTCCTACCATTTCAAGCACAGTACAAAAGTCCACCAAATTCAAACGCAATCTCCTACCATTTCAATCGGGGTGCAAGGCTACCACATTCAAATGCAGTCTCCTACCATTTCAAGCAGGGTGCAAGGCCACAAAATTCAAATGCACTCATACATATCAAGCTGGGTGCAAGGCCACCAAATTCAAATGCAGTCTCATACCAGTTCAAGCGGGGTGCAAGGCCACCAAATTCAAATGCAGTCTCATACCATTTCATCGTGTGGCCTACCAAATTCAAATACAGTCCCCTCTTACCATTTCAAGCAAGGGTGCAGGGCCATCAAATTCAAATGCAGTTCTCCTTCCATTTCAACAGGGTGCAGGCCACCAAATGTAAATGCAGTCTCCTACCATTTTAAGCAGGTGCAAGTTTCACCAAATTCAAATGCAGTCTCCCTACAATTTCAAGCAGGGTGTGAGGCCACCAAATATCAAATGCAGTCATCTACGATTTCAAGCAGGGTGCAAGGCCACCAAATTCAAAGTAGTCTCCTACCATCTCAAGCAGGGTGCAAAAGATCAACAAATTCAAAATCATCTCCCTCAATTTCAAGCATGTTCTGAGGCCCACCCAATTCACATGCAGTCCTCTAGCCAATTCTAGCCGGGAGCAAGGCCCCAAATGTAAATGCAGGTCTCCCTACCATTTCAAGCAGGGTGCAAAGCCACCAAATTCAAGAGCAGCAACAACCCCTTTCAAGCAGGTGGTGAGGCCACCAAATTCAAATGCAGTCGCCTCTCATTTCAAGCAGGGTGCAAGGCACCAAATTCAAAAAGTGTCTCCACCATATTCAAGCAGTGAGCACGGCCACCAAATCAAATGCACTCATACATATTCAAGCAGGGAGCAAGGCCACCAAATACAAATGCAGTCCAAACCATTTCAATCAGGGTGCTAAGGCCAACAACTCCAAAATGCAGTCACATACCATTAAAGCTGCGTGCAAGCCCTCCAAATTTCAAGAAAAAAGCAGTTTACAAACCCTTTCAACATTGTTGCAAGCCCACCAAATTTAAATGCAGTCCTCCTACCATTTCAAGCAGGGAGTGAGGGCCACCAATTTCAAATGCAGTCGCCTCCATTCAAGCAGGGTGCAAGGTCGACCAAATTCAAATGGTCTCCTACCATTTCAAGCAGGTGAGCCGGCCACCAAAATCAAAAGCAGTCTCATACCAGTTCAAGCGGGATGCAAGGCCATCCCCAAATTGTTAAGAGTGAGTTCGGATGTGTCCCTTGTGGCTAAGGGGATCAGAGGGAAAGGAGAGAAGGCAGGGTACGGGATAACTGAGTTGGATATCCAGCCAAGATATAATTGAATGGCGGTGCAGGCTCGAAGGCTGAATGTCCTACTCCTGCACTTAGTTTTTGAATAAAATTTACATTTCTATTACTATGTTTTCTATGTTACTATTGAAAAGAAGTCTTTACTACCATTCAAGCAGGTGAAAGGCCACCAATAACACATGCAACCTCCTACCATTTCAATCAGAGTGCAAGGCCATCAAATCCAAATGCAATAGCATTTCAAGCATGGTGCAAGCCCTCAAATTCAAAGCAGTCAAATACCAATTTCAAGCAGGTGCAGGTCCACCAAATTCAAATACAGTATCTTACCATTGTCAAGCAGGGTGGCAGGCCATAAAAAAAACAAAATACAAATACAGTCTTATACCAGTTCAAGCAGGGTGCAAGGCCACCAAATTCATGTAAAGTCCACATCCATTTATCAAGCAGAGTGCAAGGCCACCACATTCAAATCATCACATATCAAACTGTGTGCCAGGCCACAGATTCAATGCAGTCTCATACCATTCACGGCGGTGCAAGGCCACCCAAATGCAAATGCAGTCTTTCCTACCATTTCAAGCAGTGTCAAGGCCACCAAATTCAAATGCAGTCTCATACCATTTCAAGCAAGGTGCAAAAGGCCACCAAATTCAAACGCAATTTACTAGCATTTCAAGCGGGGTGCAAGGCCACCAAATTCAAACACAGATTCCTACCATTTCAAGCAGGGTGCAAGGCCACCGAATTCAAATGCACTCATACCATTTCAAGCAGGGTGCAAGGCCACCAAATGTAAATGCAGTCTCCCTACAATTTCAAGCAGGGTGTGAGGCCACCCAATTCAAATGAAGTCACATACCATTTCTAGCCGGGTGCAAGGCCACCAAATATAAATGCAGTCAACGACCATTTCAAGCAGGGTGTGAGGCCAACAAATTCAAAGGCAGTCTCCATGCCATTCAAGCAGGGTGCAGACACCAAAATACAAATGCAGCCTCACACCAGTTCAAGCAGGTTTCAAGCCAAATTCAAATGCAGTCTCCCTACAATTTGAAGCAGGGTGCAAGGCCACCAAATTAAAAATGCAGTCTCCTACCATTTCAAGCAGGGTGCAAGGCCACCAAATTCAAATGCTGTCTCATACCATTTCAAGCAGGGTGCAAAGCCACCAAATTCAAATGCAGTCACGTCCCATTTCAAGCAGCATGCAAGGCCACCAAATTCAAGTGCGGTCTCATAGCATTTCAAGCAGGGTGCAAGCCACCAAATTCAAATGCAGTCTCATACCAGTACAAGCAGTGTGCAAGGACAAGCCAAATTCAAATGCAGTCTCGTACCATTTCAAGCAGGCTGCAAGGCCATCAAATTCAAATGCAGTCTCATACCATTTTAAGCGGGGTGCAAGGCCACCAAATTCAAATGCAGTTTCATACCATTCAAACAGGTGCAACCATCAAATTTGATTGCAGTCTCATACCAGTTCAATCGGGGTGTCAAGGCAACCAAATGCAAATGCAGCCTCCTACCATTTCAAGCACGGTGCAAAAGGCCACCAATAAACGCAATTTTACCATTTCAAGCAGGGTGCAAGCCATCAAATCCAAATGCAGTCATACCATTTCAAGCAGGTGCAAGCCCTCCAAATACAAAAGCCAGTCAAATACCATTTCAAGCAGTAAACAGTCCACCAAATACAAATGCAGTCTCAACCATTTCAAGCAGGGTGCAAGGCCACCAAATTCAAATTTAGTATCATACCATTTCAAGCAGGATGCAAGGCCATCAAATTCAAATGCAGTCTCCTACCATTTCAAGCAGGGTGCAAGGCCATCAAATTCAAATGCAGTCTCCTACCATTTCTAGCGGGGTGCATGTCCACCAAATCAATGCAAATCTCGTAATCAGTACAAGCAGGGTGGCAAGGACACCAAATTCAAATGCAGTTTCATACCATTTCAAACAGGGTGCAAGGTCATCAAATTCGAATGCAGTCTCCTACGATTTCAAGCAGGGTGCAAGGACACCAAATTCAAATGCAGTTTCATACCATTTCAAACAGGGTGCAAGGCCACCAAATTCTAATGCAGTTTCATAACATTTCAAACAGGGGGCAAGGCCATCAACTTCGAATGCCGTCTCCTACCATTTCAGGCAGGGTGCAAGGCCACCAAATTCAAATGCAGTCTTCTACCACTTCAATCAGAGTGAAAGGCCACCAAATTCAAAAGCATTTTCCTACCATTTAAATCAGGGTGCTAATGCCAACCAAATACAAATGCAATCTCATACCATTTAAAGTAGGCTGGAAGGCCACCAATTCAAATGCAGTCTCCTACCATTTCAAGCACAGTACAAAAGTCCACCAAATTCAAACGCAATCTCCTACCATTTCAATCGGGGTGCAAGGCTACCACATTCAAATGCAGTCTCCTACCATTTCAAGCAGGGTGCAAGGCCACAAAATTCAAATGCACTCATACATATCAAGCTGGGTGCAAGGCCACCAAATTCAAATGCAGTCTCATACCAGTTCAAGCGGGGTGCAAGGCCACCAAATTCAAATGCAGTCTCATACCATTTCAATCAGGGTGCAAGGCCAACAAATCCAAATGCAGTCTCATACCATTTAAAGCTGCGTGCAAACCCTCCAAATTCAAAAGCAGTCACAAACCATTTCAAGCATGGTGCAAGCCCACCAAATTTAAATGCAGTCTCATACCATTTCAAGCGGTGTGCAGGTCTACCAAATTCAAATACAGTCTCTTACCATTTCAAGCAGGGTGCAGGGCCACCAAATTCAAATGCAGTCTCATACCAGTTCAAGCAGGGTGCAAGGTCACCAAATTCAAATTTAGTCTCATACCATTTCAAGCAGGATGCAAGGCCATCAAATTCAAATGCAGTCTCCTGCCATTTCAAGCAGGGTGCAAGGCCACCAAATGTAAATGCAGTCTCCTACCATTTTAAGCAGGGTGCAAGTTCACCAAATTCAAATGCAGTCTCCCTACAATTTCAAGCAGGGTGTGAGGCCACCAAATTCAAATGCAGTCATCTACGATTTCAAGCAGGGTGCAAGGCCACCAAATTCAAAAGTAGTCACCTACCATCTCAAGCAGGGTGCAAGGTCACCAAATGTAAATGCAGTCTCCTACCATTTCAAGCAGGGTGCAAAGCCACCAAATTCAAGAGCAGCATCATCCCATTTCAAGCAGGGTGTGAGGCCACCAAATTCAAATGCAGTCTCCCTACAATTTGAAGCAGGGTGCAAGGCCACCAAATTAAAAATGCAGTCTCCTACCATTTCAAGCAGGGTGCAAGGCCACCAAATTCAAATGCTGTCTCATACCATTTCAAGCTAGGTGCAAAGCCACCAAATTCAAATGCAGTCACGTCCCATTTCCAGCAGCATGCAAGGCCACCAAATTCAAGTGCGGTCTCATAGCATTTCAAGCAGGGTGCAAGGCCACCAAATTCAAATGCAGTCTCATACCAGTACAAGCAGTGTGCAAGGACACAAAATTCAAATGCAGTCTCGTACCATTTCAAGCGGGGTGCAAGGCCACCAAATTCAAATGCAGTTTCATACCATTTCAAACAGGGTGCAAGGTCATCAAATTCGAATGCAGTCTCCTACGATTTCAAGCAGGGTGCAAGGCCATCAAATTCATGTAAAGTCTCATCCCATTTCAAGCAGAGTGCAAGGCCACCAAATTCAAATGCACTCATACATATCAAGCTGGGTGCAAGGCCACCAGATTCAAATGCAGTCTCATACCAGTTCAAGCGGGGGGCAAGGCCACCAAATTCAAACACAGATTCCTACCATTTCAAGCAGGGTGCAAGGCCACCAAATTCAAAAGCAGCCTCATCCAATTTCTAGCCGGGTGCAAGCCCACCAAATTTAAATGCAGTCTCATTCCATTTCAAGTGGGGTGCAGGTCCACCAAATTCTAATGCAGTCTCATACCATTTCAAGCAGGGTTGAAGGGCACCAAATTCAAATGCAGCCTCACACCAGTTCAAGCAGGGTGCAAGGCTGCCAAATTCAAATGCAGTCTCTCTACAATTTGAAGCAGGGTGCAAGGCCACCAAATTACAAATGCAGTCTCCTGCCATTTCAAGCAGGGTGCAAGGCCATCAAATTCAAATGCTGTCTCATACCATTTCAAGCAGGGTGCAAAGCCACCAAATTCAAATGCAGTCACGTCCCATTTCAAGCAGCGTGCATGGCCACCAAATTCAAGTGCGGTCTCATAGCATTTCAAGCAGGGTGCAAGGCCACCAAATTCAAATGCAGTCTCATAGCAGTGCAAGCAGCGTGCAAGGACACCAAATTCAAGTGCGGTCTCATAGCATTTGAAGCAGGGTGCAAGGCCACCAAATTCAAATGCAGTCTCATACCAGTACAAGCAGTGTGCAAGGACACCAAATTCAAATGCAGTCTCGTACCATTTCAAGCAGGCGGCAAGGCCATCAAATTCAAATGCAGTCTCATACCATTTCAAGTAGGGTGCAAGGCCATCAAATTAAAAGCAGTCTCATACCATTTCAAGCAGGGTGCAGGGCCGCCAAATTCAAATTCAGCCTCATACCAATTCAAGCAGGATGCAAGGCCACCAAATTCAAATACAGCCTCCTAATATTTCTAGCAGGGTGCAAGGCCACCAAAATCAAATGCAATCTCATATCAGTACAAGCAGGGTGCAAGGACACAAAATTCAAATGCACTCATACATATCAAGCTGGGTGCAAGGCCACCAGATTCAAATACAGTCTCATACCAGTTCAAGCGGTGTGCAAGGCCACCAAATGCAAATGCAGTCTTCTACCATTTCAAGCCGAGTCAAGGCCACCAAATTCAAACGCAATTTCCTACCATTTCAAGCGGGGTGCAAGGCCACCAAATTCAAACACAGATTCCCACCATTTCAAACAGGGTGCAAGGCCACTGCATTCAAAAGCAGCCTCATACCAGTTCAAGCATAGTGTGTAAGGCCACCAAATTCAAATGCACTCATACATATCAAGCAGGGTGCAAGGCCACTAAATTCAAATGCAGTCTCCTATCATTTCAGGCAGGGTGCAAGGCCGTCAAATTCAAGTAAAGTCTCATCCCATTTCAAGCAGTGTGCATGGCCACAAAAGTCAAATGCACTCATACATATCATGCTGGGTGCAAGGCCACCAGATTCAAATGCAGTCACATACCAGTTCAAGCGGGGTGCAAGGCCACCAAATGCAAATGCAGTCTTCTACCATTTCAAGCAGGGTACAAGGCCACCAAATTCAAATGCAGTCTCCTACCATTTCAATCAGGGTGCAAGGCCATCAAATCAAAATGCAGTCATTGCATTTCAAGCAGGGTGCAAGCCCTCCAACTTCAAAAGCAGTCAAATACCATTTCAAGCAGGGTGCAGGTCCACCAAATTCAAATACAGTTTCTTACCATTTCAAGCAGGCTGCAGGGCCACCAAATTCAAATACACTCATACCAGTTCAAGCAGGGTGCAAGGCCACCAAATTCAAATGCAGTCTCCTAGCAATTCAAGCAGGGTGCAAGGGCACCAAATACAAATGCAGTCTCATACCATTTCAAGCAGGGTGCAAGGCCACCTAATTCAAATTTAGTCTCATACATATCAAGATGGGTGCAAGGCCACCAAATTCAAATGCAGTCTCCTACCATTTCAAGCAGGGTGCAAGGTCACCAAATTCAAATGCAGTCTCCTACCATTTCAAGCAGGGTGCAAGTTCACCAAATTCAAATGCAGTCTCCCTACAATTTCAAGCAGGGTGTGTGGCCACCAAATTCAAATGCAATCGCCTACCATTTAAAGCATGGTGCAAGGCCACCAAATTCAAATGCACTCATGTGAGGGATAAAGTGATTAAACCCCACTATTGTAAGGGGCTTTAAAGAATATTCAAACTGATAGGGGCCAGGGAGAGGGTTCTGACACAGCTGTGTATCATAAGTTACCAGACCCATCCTTGAGTAAGAAGTGATAGCATTGTATAGCGGTAAAAGGTAGTGATGTAGATAGATCCCTATCAGTAGGAGGGAGTGATAGATGGGAACCCTTGTCACTATAGCTTAGCTTTAGTGCTGATATAGGAGAACAGAGAGAGTTCAGTTGGAGGTGAGCAAAACTAGGGCAGGTCATAGACAACGGAGCATGCTTAATAAAATAAATAAATAGTACAACACACCCCTGGTCAAGAAACTGCTCATTACCATGCACATGTCTGGACATGCGATGTATGATGTGGGAGATACTGGGGGGGACGTACCTACAGATTGTGCACCTCAGTGCCTGATTGGAGAAGGGTCCGAAGAGCAGGTTGGATGTAGAATTGTGTGTATAAAGGGGGTTTACCCTTCTGACTTTGGTGTGTCTCAACTTGGAGAGGCACCCGACTCTGCAGACTCGCAAATAAAGAATCTCTTGCTTCCACAATTTAGTCTTTGAGTAGTGATTGCGAGCACATCACATATCTCACAACTCATACCATTTCAAGCAGTCTACAAGGCCACCAAATTCAAATGCAGTCTCATACCATTTCAAGTTGCGTGCAAAGCCACCAAATTCAAATGCACTCATACCATTTCAAGCAAGGCGCAAGGCCACCAAATTCAAATGCAGTTTCATACCGGTTGAAACAGGGTTCAAGGACACCAAATTCAAATGCAGTCTCCTACCAGTTCTAGCAGGGTGTAAGGCCACCAAATTCAATGCAGTCTCATACCAGTTCTAGCATGGTGCAAGGCCACCAAATACAAAAGCAGTCATCTACCATTTGAAGCAATGTGTGAGGCCACCAAATTCAAATGCAGTCTCCTACCATTTCAACCAGAGTGTGTAAGCCCACCAAATTCAAATGCACTCATACATATCAAGCAGGGTGCAAGGCCACCAAATTCAAATGCAGTCTCTTACCATTTCAAGCAGGGTGCAAGGCCATCAAATTCAAATGCAGTCTATTACCATTTCAAGCCGGGTGCAATGCCATCAAATTCAAATGCAGTCTTGTACCACGTCAAGTAGGGTGCAAGGCCCCCAAATTCAAATGCAGTCTAATACCATTTCAAGCAGGGTGCAAGGCCACCAAATTCAAATCCAGTCTCATACCAGTTCAGCAGGGTGCAAGTTCACCAAATTCAAATGCAGTCTCCCTATAATTTCAAGCAGGGTGTGAGGCCACCAAATTCAAATGCAGTCGCCTACCATTTCAAGCAGGGTGCAAGGCCACCAAATTCAAATGCACTCATACCATTTCAAGCAGTCTACAAGGCCACCAAATTCAAATGCAGTCTCATACCATTTCAAGTTGCGTGCAAGGCCACCAAATTCAAATGCACTCGTACCATTTCAAGCAGAGTACAAGGCCACCGAATTCAAATGCAGTTTCATACCGGTTCAAACAGGCTGCAAGAACACCAAATTCAAATGCAGTCTCCTACCAGTTCTAGCAGGGTGCAAGGCCACCAAATTCAAATGCAGTCTCATACCATTTCAAGTTGCGTGCAAGGCCACCAAATTCAAATGCACTCATACCATTTCAAGCAGAGTACAAGGCCACCAAATTCAAATGCAGTCTCCTACCATTTCAAGCTGGGTGCAAGGCCAGCAAATTCAAAAGCAGTCTCCTACCATTTCAATAAGGGTGCAAGGCCATCAAATCCAAATGCAGTCTCATACCATTTCAAGGAGGGTGCAAGCATCCAAATTCAAAACCAGACACATACCATTTCAAGCAGGTTGTAAGCCCACCAAATTTAAATGCAGTCTCATACCATTTCAAGCAGTGTGCAGGCCCACCAAATTCAAATAGTCTCTTACCATTTCAACCAGGATGCAGGCCAACCAAATTCAAATGCAGTCTCATGCCATTTCAAGTAGGGTGCAAGGCCACCAAATTCAAATGCAGTCTCCAACCATTTCAAGCAGAGTGCAAGGCCACCATATTCAAATGCAGTCTCATTCCAGTTCAAGCAGGGTGCAAGGCCACCAAATTAAAATGCAGTCTCATACCAGTTCAAGCAGGGTGCAAGGACACCAAATTCAAATGCAGTCTCATACCATTTCAAGCAAGGTACAAGCCCTCCAAATTGAAAAGCAGTCTCATACCATTTCAAGCGGGGTGCAGGTCCACCAAATTCAAATACAGTCTCTTACCATTTCAAGCAGGGTGCAGGGCCACCAAATTCAAATGCAGTCCCATACCAGTTGAAGCAGGGTGCAAGGCCAACAAAATCACATGCAGTCTCCTACCATTTCAAGCAGGGCGCAAGGCCGCCAAATTCAAATTTAGTCTCATGCCATTTCAAGCAGAATGCAAGTCCGTCAAATTCAAATGCAGCCTGCTACAATTTCAAGCAGGCTGCAAGGCCACCAAATTCAAAAGTAGTCTCATACCAGTTCAAGCGGGGTGCAAGGCCACCAAATGTAAATGCAGTCTTCTACCATTTCAAGCAGGGTGCAAGGCCACCAAATTCAAATGCAGTCTCATACCATTTCAAAGAGGGTGCACGCCCTCCAAATTCAAATACAGTCTCCTACCAGTTCAAGCAGGGTGCAAGGCCACCAAATTCAAATGCAGTCTCCTTCCATTTCAAGTAGGATGCAAGGCCACCAAATTCAAATGCAGTCTCCTACCATTTCAAGCAGGGTGCAAGGCCACCAAATTCAAATTTAGTCTCATACATATCAAGATGGGTGCAAGGCCACCAAATTCAAATGCAGTCTCATACCATTTTTGGCGGGGTGCAAGGCCACCAAATTCGAATGCAGTTTAATACCATTTCAAACAGGGTGCAAGGCCACCAAATTCAAATGCAGTCTCCTACCATTTCAAGCAAGGTGCAAAAGGCCACCAAATTCAAACGCAATTTCCTACCATTTCAAGCGGGGTGCAAGGCCACCAAATTCAAACACAGATTCCTACCATTTCAAGCAGGGTGCAGGGCCACGAAATTCAAATACAGTCTCATACCATTTCAAGCAGGGTGCAAGGCCACCAAATACAAATGCAGTCTCATGCACATCAAGATGGGTGCAAGGCCACCAAATTCAAATGCAGTCTCCTACCATTTCAAGCAGGGCGCAAGTTCACCAAATTCAAACAGTCTCATACCATTTCAAGCAGGGTGCAAGGCCACCAAATGTAAATGCAGTCTCCCTACAATTTCAAGCAGGGTGTGAGGCCACCAAATTCAAATGCAGTCGCCTACCATTTAGAGCAGGGTGCAAGGCCACCAAATTCAAATGCACTCATGTGAGGGATAAATTGATTAAACCCCACTATTGTAAGGGGCTTTAAAGAGGATAGGGGCCAGGGAGAGGGTTCTGAAACAGCTGTGTATCGAAAGTAACCAGACCCATCCTTGAGTAAGAAGTGATAGCATTGTATGGCGGTAAAAGGTAGTGATGTAGATAGATCCCTATCAGTAGAAGGGAGTGATAGATGGGACCCTTGTCACTATAGCTTAGCTTTAGTGCTGATATAGGAGAACTGAGAGAGTTCAGTTGGAGGTGAGCAAAACTAGGGCAGGTCATAGACAACGGAGCATGCTTAATAAAATAAATGAATATTACAACACACCCCTGGTCAAGAAACTGTTCATTACCAAGCACATGTCTGGACATGCGATGTATGATGTGGGAGGTACTGGGGGGGACGTACCTACAGATTGTGCACCTCAGTGCCTGATTGGAGAAGGGTCTGAAGGGGAGGTTGGATGTAGAATTGTGTGTATAAAGGGGGTTTACCCTTCTGACTTCGGTGTGTCTCAACTTGGAGAGGCACCCGACTCTGCAGACTCGCAAATAAAGAATCTCTTGCTTCCACGATTTAGTCTTTGAGTAGTGATTGTAGCACACCGCGTATCTCACAACTCATACCATTTCAAGCAGTCTACAAGGCCACCAAATTCAAATGCAGTCTCATACCATTTCAAGTTGCGAGCAAAGCCACCGAATTCAAATGCACTCATACCATTTCAAGCAAGGCGCAAGGCCATCAAATTCAAATGCAGTTTCACACCATTTCAAGCAGAGTACAAG
The DNA here is from genome assembly GCA_035221665.1 of Okamejei kenojei. Taxonomy (NCBI): domain Eukaryota; kingdom Metazoa; phylum Chordata; class Chondrichthyes; order Rajiformes; family Rajidae; genus Okamejei; species Okamejei kenojei. The sequence goes on along the minus strand of CM069132.1, from coordinate 3,645,469 downwards.
GCCACCAAATTCAAATGCAGTTTCATACCGGTTGAAACAGGGTGCAAGGACACCAAATTCAAATGCAGTCTCCTACCAGTTCTAGCAGGGTGCAAGGCCACCAAATACAATGCAGTCTCATACCAGTTCTAGCAGGGTGCAAGGCCACCAAATACAAAAGCAGTCTCCTACCATTTGAAGCAAGGTGCGAGGCCACCAAATTCAAATGCAGTCTCCTACCATTTCAAGCAGAGTGTGTAAGCCCACCAAATTCAAATGCAGTCTCCTACCATCTCAAGCAGGGTGCAAGGACACCAAATACAAATGCAGTTTCCCTACCATTTGAAGCAAGGTGCAAGGCCACCAAATTCAAATGCAGTCTCATACCAGTTCTAGCAGGGTGCAAAGCCACCAAATTCAAATGCAGTCTCTAACCATTTCAAGCAGGGTGCAAGTCCACCACATTCAGATGCAATCTCCTACCATTTCAAGCAGGGTGCAAGGCCATCAACATTAAAATGGTGTCCTACCATTTCAAGCAGGTTGAAAGGCCGCCAAATTCAAATGCAGTCTCCTACCTTTTCAAGCAGCGTGCAAGGCCACCACATTCAGATGCAGTCTCCTACCATTTCAAGCAGGGTGCAAGGCCATCAAAATTCAAATGCAGTGTCCTACCATTTCAAGCAGGTTGAAAGGCCACCAAATTCAAATGCAGTCTCCTACCTTTTCAAGCAGCGTGCAAGGGCACCAAATTCAAATGCAGTCTCCAACCATTTCAAGCAGAGTGCAAGGCCACCAAATTGAAATGCAGTCTCATACCATTTCAAGCAGGGTGCAAGGCCGCCAAATTCAAATTGAGCCTCCTACCATTTCAATCAGGATGCAAGGCGACTAAAATTCAAATGCAGTTTCCTACTATTTCAAGAAGGGTGCAAGGCCACCAAATTCAAATGCGGTCTCATACCATTTCAAGCAGGGTGCTAGGCCACCAAATTCAAATGCAGTCTCATACCATTTCAAGCAGAGTGCAAGGCCACCAAATGCAAATGCAGTCTCATACCATTTCAATCAGGGTGCAAGGCCTCCAAATTCAAAAGCAGTTTCATACCATTTCAAGCAGGGTAGAAGGCCACCAAATTTAAATGCAGTCTCATACAATTTCAAGCGGGGTGCAATGCCACCAAATTCAAATGCAGCCTCATACCATTTCAAGCAGGCTACAAGGCCACCAAATTCAAATGCAGTCTCATACCATTTCAAGCGGGGTGCAAGCTCACCAAATTCAAATGTATTCCTGTACCATTTCAAGCAGGGTGCAAGCCCACCAAATTCAAATGCATTCTCGTACCATTTCAAGCAAGGTGCAAGGCCATCAAATTAAAATGCAGTCTCGTACCATTTCAAGCGTGGTGCAAGGCCACCAAATTCAAATGCCCCTCATACCATTTCAAGCAGGCTACAAGGCCACCAAATTCAAATGCAGTCTCATACCATTTCAAGCGGGGTGCAAGCCCACCAAATTAAAATGCATTCTCGTACCTTTTCAAGCAGGTTGCAAGGCAATCAAATTAAAATGCAGTCTCGTACCATTTCAAGCAGGGTGCAAGGCCACCAAATTCAAATGCAGTCCCATACCATTTCAAGCAGGGTGCAAGTCCACCAAATTCAAATGCAGTATCATACCATTTCAAGCAGGGTACAAGGCCATCAAATTCAAGTGCAGTCTCATACCATTTGGAGCTGGGTGCAAGGCCACCAAATTCAAGTGCAGGCTCACACCATTTGGAGCTGGGTGCAAGGCCACCAAATTAAGATCAACTGAATGTCTACTGTGAGTGTGGTTTTATGTGATTTTTACATGGTTTTGTGGTGTTTTATGTTGTTTTATGTTGTATGAAACTGCATTTTAATTTGGTGTCCTTGCACCTAGCTTGAAATGGTTTGAGACTGCACTTGAATTTCGGTGTTCACTTGGTTCACAGCTCAGAGTCCTGACCTCTCCCTCCGCATTTTGCAAAGACTGAGCCACGCCCACACGTCCAGTTTTTGTAGCCCCTCCCCTCCCACCAGAAGGGGCGTGGCCTTCATGTTGTGATTGACAGGAGAGATAATGTCAACATATTTTAAACACTAATAACTCTTTTATTTTTCATCGATGGGATATATCCTCTGTCCCTGCAGAGCGGAGGGGGACTCTGAGTAAGATGACCAAAAATCACAGCCGTAAGTCGTAGCATTTTCTCTAAAATCAATATATAGTGCAAACAGGAAGTGGTCAAGTTTAGACATTTAATTATATAGATATTTTGGCAAATTAAGTCCACTGCATCTCTATCTCACTAGATATTTCATTTAAGATGATCCATGCAGACTTGGAAAGTTGTCAGGTCACATTTCAACAATTTGTTCAGTCCCATTGTATTTTTCTCAAGTTGCACCTTTCCCTTTAATTCCCATTCTAACTGATGTTGAATCTTAATGTACGCAGGTATGACACGTGCAGGCAATGTCCTTGATATCACATGAAAAATTTTCATTTTAAATTTGATAGATTTTTCTGATCTGCTGTGTTTCTGTTGAAATAATTGATTGCAGGTGATTTCTGAGAATAATGCTGGCAGGAATCATACACTTTTAAGAACCAAACACAACAATTTTTTTTACCAAAACACAAAGTGCTGGAGTAAATCAGCGAGTCAGGCAGCATCTGTGAAGGACATGGATGGGCGACATTTCAAGTTGGGACCCTTCTTCCGACTACTTGTAGTAGGGAGAAGAAAGCGGGAAAAGAGGTAGGAACAGGACAAAGCCTGACAAAGGATAGGTGGATACAGGTAGAGGGGGAGGGGCTGATTTGCAGATGGGTGGATGAGTTGAGAAGGCTAGAAGTGAAAAGGATACAACTATTTTTTACTTTTACTTTAAGGAACTTACGTTGATAATTCCTAGTAAAATCATCAGTTTTTCCTGGCTTGTAGGCGGGAAGATTCACTGCGGTGTAGGGTGGATATTCTGCTGCAACTAACAGGAACATAAAATTCAAGATTCAAGATACATTTATTTGTCACGTGTACCAATTGGTACAGTGAAATGTGTGGTCGCCATACAGCGATACAAATAATAGTAAAGAGCACAGAAGGTCGGTGGGGTCGCTACTAGCCGGCAGCCCTGCCAGCAGCGTGTTAGTTTTTTCTACTTTTTTTGTTTTTTTAGTGTGTCTTAATGTTTGTTTTTAATGTCTCTCTGTGTGTCTTGTGTGGGGGGTGGTGTGGGGGGGGTAAGGCGGAAACCGCATCAGTCGCCTCCTCCACGGAGAGGCGACTTTTTCCATGACGCCTCCCTCGTGGCCTAACACCAAGGATTGGTGTGGCCTTTCCCGGAGACGCGAGCGGGGCTTCAGCTTCAGCAGTGGGCGTAGCGAGGACTCTATTGTCGCGGAGGGGGCGAGCCCTCGCCAGGGGTCGACGGAGGGGAGAGCTCCGTTCGCTGGCCCGCGGCAGTCTGAAGCCGCGCGGTCTGCAGAGCTCCATCTGTCGGAGTCCTGGGCCTGGGATCCCTCGATGGCGATCCGGTAGGAGAAGAGCTCCGACCGCCGGCCCACGGCCAACTTCGACCGTGGGCGTGGCGTGGACTTGCCATCCTGAGTGGGGTCCCTTGCCGGGGATCCCTGGAGAGGAGTTCGGACCGCCGGCCCTGTGGTCTGTGGTGCTTCTGGCTGTGGCGCGGCGGGGACTTTAAATCTTCGACCGTCGGCCTGCGGCCTTTACCAACTTGAAGTTGCGGTCTCTCGTGGTGAGGCACCGATTCAGGACTTATCTGGACTTGCCTTGTCTGAACATCTGGACGCCCGCGCGACGACTGCAGAGGGTTGAGGTCCTGACCACGGGGAAAATGGAGAAGGACTGGCCAATTTTTGTGCCTTCCACCACAGTGATGAATGCTGTGGTGAATGTTTGTGTACATTTTTATTGTGTATTGTGTGTTCTTCTTTTATTGTACCGCTGCTGGCAAATTCATTTCACTTGCACTTTATATGCCCCTCCCTCTCGCCACTCCCTCCTCTCCCCCACCCTCTGCCCCCCTCTCCCCCACTCCTTTCCCTCCCTCTCTCCTATCCTTCTCCCCCTCTCTCCCCCACGCACTCGTCCCCCCTCTCTTCCCCCGTCGTTTTTCCTCTCTCTTCCCCCCTCTCTCTCTCTCACCCTCTCTCTTCCTCCCTCTTTCTCCCCCCCTCCCTCCCCTCTCTCTGCCCCATCTCCACCCCCCTCTCTGCCCCATCTCCGCCCCCTCTTTCCGCCCCCCACTCTCTTCGCAGCCCCCCCTCTTTGACCTCCCCTCTCTCCCCCTCTTCTCCCCCTCTCTCTCCATATCTGCCCCTCTCTCTCTCTCTGCCCCTCTCTCTGTCTCTGTCCTTCTCTCTCTGCCCCTGCCCCGCTCTCTCTGTCTCTACCCCTCTCTCTGTCTCTGCCCCTCTCTCTCTGTCTCTGCCCCTCTCTCTCTGTCTCTGCCCCTCTCTCTCTACCCCCCTACCTCTCCCTCTCTAGAGTCGCCTGCGAGTCGGGGGCTATGCATGAGTGGATAGGATGGGAATGGGGTAAAAGGAGCAAATGAATAATATTAATATAATATCAAGGAGGGTGGTTAGTGTGTGTGTGGGGGAGGGTGGTTAATGTGTGTGTGAGGGGGATGGTTAGGGTGTGTGTGAGAGGGGTGGTTAGTGTGTGTGGCGCCGCAGGCCGCGCCCCCCCCTTGCAACCGCGTGTTGAGGGGATGGTCTAGTATAACAATAAAACACTTGTGATTCTTAACATGTCATAGAATCAAGCAGCACAGGAATAGGCCTATCAGCCAAACTCGTCCATGCCAACCAAGATGTCACTTCTAAGCATTTTCCCACTCCTGCCCCACTAAATCTTACTAATGCACCTGTCCAAATATCTTTTAAGTGTTGTTATTGGACCGCCTCAACTACATCCTCTGGCAGCTCATTCCATATACCCCAACTCCAAAGGTTCCTCTCTCACCTAATGTCTATGCTCTCTAGTATAATGCCTATACTCCTCTACCATTTACCCTATCCACTCCCCTCAAGATGTTATACATCTCTATAAAATCACCCCTCAATTTGCAGGATGGGAAAGAATGTCTGGGAGGCAAATCTATGGCTTCAGCTTTCACACTATGTATCTTTTGCAGACTTTGTGAGCCAAAAGACCTCTTCCTGTGCTTTACCATTCTACGTTCTTGTATATTCTATGTAGAACAGCTCAAGAAAATAACTTACAAAATTGATGCTAGATGCTTAACGTGTTATTATTGTTAGATGTTTACATTACTGGCACATTGTGACTATGTCTGATTACACACAGACTGTACCTGGACCAGCTGCTAACACATATAGACATGAGTAAAACTGCTCAAAGGCAAAGAGACGCAGAATTAGGCCATTTGGCTAATTGAGTCAACTCCTCCATTCAATCATGGCTGATCTATCTTATCTCCTCAACGTCATTCCATTGCTTTCTCCCCATAACCCTTGACATAAAGTCATAGTTATGTGACATGCTCTTTTGTATCGTCCCACCTTCCTACTCTCAGCCCATATCTATAATACTAAAACCTTTTGTCTTGTTTGTGGCTGTGTGTGTCAATATATGGTTAATTCCTATTTTCCTCCAAACGCTAGGCCACAGCCTTCCAATGTTCACACATTCTACTCACATTTTCCCCATCGAGGCGATAAACATCTTCCCATTGCATTCTCAAATATATATCTCAATTTTCTAATCATTTAAAGTTTTAAAAATACCCCTTTTTAAAGAAGTTTTAAAAGCTCACCTTTTTCAGAAAAAAAAACCAGAGTGACATCACAAGGCAGGATGGGACACACTGGGAGGGAGGGGCACTCCAGCGCTCGCGATACCGGCGCCCAACGCACGGTGGCGAGGGTGGTGCCGTGGCCCCTGGCTGGAATCGAGCCTGGTGCTCGAGCTAGTGTGAGAGCCGAGCCCGGGGCTTGGGATGGGGCCGTGACCGGGGCCAAGAAAGAAGCCGCCGCTAGAACCATGGACGAGCCTGGGTCCGGAGTCAGGGACGACTGGGCTGCACCCCAGTTGGCGGCCGAGCTGACGGCTGGAGTCTACAGCCAGGGCCGGGTCGATGACGAGAACCAGATCGAGGTATGACCCGAGTAGGTCCTGAGGCAGGGAATGGGAGTGAGGGGAGGAGGATGAGGGAAATGAGGAGGAGGGAAATGGGGTGGGAAGTGGGGTGGTAGATGGAGATGGGGGGTGCAGAGGAGGAAGATGGGGAAGGGTGGAGGAGGGAGATGCCCCCTACCTATCTACCCTCACTCCCACACCTCTCTACCCCCGTCCTCTCTATGCCCCGTCCTCTCTACCCCCCATCCTCTCTAGCCCACTCCCTCTCTCTAGCCCACTCCCTCTCTCTAGCCCACTCCCTCTCTCTAGCCCACTCCCTCTCTCTAGCCCACTCCCTCTCTACTCCTCTCCCTCTCTACCCCACGCCATCGCTAACCCCCTCCCTCTCTACCCCACTCCCTCTCTACCCCCACCTCCCTCTCTACCCAATGGAACACATTGCACATTCTGGACCATCCAATCAGAAATCAGTGTACTTTGAGACTCACCAGGCCTGCCGAGAAATTTATCAAGGTGCAACGAAGAGTCTGAAAAAGAGTCTGGCTTTGGGATTCTAGGTGCTGGTTGGTATATTGTCAATAAAAAAGGAAGAAGAGAAAATTAGTCAACATCAGGGATTCAACAAATGATAAAACTATTGCACATTGCCTCACTTCTTTAATGTTGTCTAATGTCCCCCTCAACCTCCAGCAATCCAAAGAAATAAAGTCCTAGATTGCTCAACCTCTCCTTATAATTTAGACCCTCGAGTCCTGGCAATAATGCTGTAGGTCTTCTCTGCATTCTTTCCAGAGGAATAGCATCTTTCCTATAAGTGAGTGACCAGAACTAAACACAATATTCCAAGTACGGCCTCACCAATGTCATTCAATTTTTTCTTTCATTTTGCAATCGAGTACAGATACAATCCTCACAGCGCAATTGTGGGACGCTGGTCAAATAAGGACAATAAATTAATTTACATCTCTTTCAGGAAACAAAAGATGAGCATTCTGCTGCGACTCGCTGCTTTTGTTATCTATTTTCTCTCTACCTTCTCGGAAAGTGCTTGTTTTTCAGCATTGATTCAACTCGCAGAATGTTCATAGCGAGACCGTAGGAGTCCGTGGATGTATCGTTGCGGCTCGTTGTGCTAGCCATAGGTACTCGGGGCATCAGGTAAGTCGGGACGTTTTTTCCAGCCTGATCAAAAATGTACATGAGAAAACAAATAGCTCCATGTACCTACGGCTGGCATAACGAGCCACTATGACATATTCACGGACTCCTACGGCCTCCTACAGACTTGTTACGAACATTCTGCGAGTTTGAATCAAAGGGAAAACTCAAGAGAATTTGTGAATACCTCGGGAAAATTTGTGAATAACTCGGGAAAGTGGGACAGGCCCATTACTCCTCTCTTGTGCCATCTTTTGACATATGTGCTCTGTGAACCACCTTGAATTGTATCAAAGCGTGTTTTGCACACATTGAGGAAGTATTAACTAATTGAAGAATCCTCTCCCATTTCTCTATAGAGACATTTGAAGTTCTCTTTCCTAGTCATTCTTAATTTTATCAATTTTTGCATGCTGTAAAGGTTGTAACTTTGTTTGCTCCCTTAACTTTTAACTTCTTGCTTACCACTCTTTCAATGTTACTTGTTATTACTTGATTTCAAGGCACGGTCTACCGTTTCTTAAAGTGTTAACACTTTTCTACGTTTCAATCGTGTAAAGGATGGAGACAATAGGGAAAAGAGCTTCTCCAAGGAAGGAGCATTGGGAAGGTGCAGCTTCTGACTCTGGTATCTTAGAAGCAATATCGAAAATGAACGATGAAATGAAAAATGAAATGAAAACAAGATTTTGCAGTTTGGAAGAAATGATGAAAGGAATTCCAAGCAAATTGTAGGAAGTTCAAGACAAGCTGATTATGTTACAAGATGAATTTCGAGAGCAGAAGGAACAAATTAATAACTTGTGAACCTTGGGCCAGGAAAGAGATTTGAAGATTGAAAAACTGGAACGGAAAATGAATGAAAATACTCGGGCACTCCAGCAATACAAGATTAAAAATATGGAACTGGAAAACAGAAGCCGTCGACTGAATTTGCGAATTGTTGGTTTGCCCGAAGGTCGAGAAGGGGATAATGTTATAAAATATGCCTCTAAAATGATAAAGGAGACTTTCAACACCGAGCACTATGAAAATCTTCAAATTTTGGATAACGCACACAGGATCGGGAAGAAATCTGGTCTCCAAGATAAACCGAGACATTTGATCGTTCAGTTTCACTTCTTGCAGATGAAGGAGAATATCCTCCAAGCAGCAACAAAGTTGGGCATGGTTGAATATGAAGGATGCAAGTTTCGGTTTGTTCCTGATTACAGCCGTGAGCTTTTGGAATTGAGAAAGTCTTTACATAATGTAATGTCTGAGTTGTTTAAGAAACAGTTGCGCCCCGCCTTGCTTTATCCAGCTAGACTGCGTATACGAATCTTTAATGGTAACAATCGATTTTTCTAACAATCCTCAACACGCTTCCAGCTTTCTGGAGGCTTATGGGGGTGAAGCCGCGACGGGCAGCTACTGATAGTTGATTAAGTTACAATTGGAGATTTATTGTTCCTATTTTGACAATATATCGTTTTGTAAATGATTAAGAATTTAATTGGATGAGTTGTTCTTTAATTACTTTTTAGAATGTTAGTATGATGGTATCAAACAACAACTTTTACCTTCTCTAAGATACTGTTAATCTAATGTAATGCTAATATATATTAATTTTTATGATCTTGTTTGTTAGCTTTTCTATTTTAAAAATCGAAGGATTTTTTCCCCCTGTCTTTAGACAAACAAAGTGAATGCAGTTCTTGTTTTTCATGTTTTGACCTTGGATAAATAATGTGAAGTAGCTCTTGTCTTCCACAGTTAACATGCACTTCTTAACCATAACATTAATTTTGTTTTGGCTATTGAGTAGTAAATATGCCTTCTTTTAACGTTGGGTGCTGACATTAGGAGAGATGGGGGTAGGGAAGGGATTAGGTAGAGTACTGACTGTCTACTGGTCAGTTTTGGGCTTTGCATGGGTGGGGGGGGGGGGGGGGGGGGGGGAGGGAGTCCTTCGGTCTAGCTTAGTTTTTTCTATCTCGGCAGAATTTGAACTACAAAAATGTCTTCAATGTCGTCACTTCTGGCTCCACCTTCTTCTCCTTCCACTATCATGAACTGTTATGCTTTAAGAAATTAGCCCTTTACATTCCACATGATTTTACAAACAATATGGATAAAGTTATTAACTTTCTTTCGTAGAATGTGAATGGTTTGAACCATCCCATTAAGAGGAATTTAAAAAAAAAGTTATTCGTAGACTAAATGGTCAGATTATCTTTGTTCAGGAAACTCATGTAAGCAAAGACGACAATCAACTATTTTTTAAGTTTTGGAGAAGACAGCAGTTTTATTCAAATTCACAGGCTAAGGTAAAAGGAGTCTCTATTTTTATTGACTCCTCAATTTTGTTTGTTCATTATGAAACAATTTCTGATCCATATGGTAGATTTTTGATGATTACCATATAACCATATAACCATATAACAATTACAGCACGGAAACAGGCCCTCTCGGCCCTTCCAGTCCGTGCCGACCATTTGTTTTCCCCTAGTCCCATCTACCTGCACTCAGACCATACCCCTCCATTCCCTTCACGTCCATATACCTATCCACTTTACTCTTAAATGTTAAAATCGATCCTGCGTCCACCACTTCTGCTGGAAGCTGATTCCACACAGCCACCACCCTCTGAGTAAAGAAGTTCCCCCTCACGTTACCCCGAAACCTCTGTCCCTTAATTCTCATGTCATGCCCTCTTGTTTGAAACTTCCCTACCCTCAATGGGAAAAACGTATCCACATCAACTCTGTCTATCCCTTTCGTCATTTTAAAGACCTCAATCAAGTCCCCCCTTAACCTTCTGCGCTCCAAAGAATAAAGACCTAACTTGTTCAACCTTTCTCTGTAACATAGTTGCTGGAACCCTGGAAACATTCTAGTAAATCTCCTCTGTACTCTCTCTATTTTGTTGACATCCTTCCTATAACTAGGCGACCAAAATTGTACACCATACTCCAGAATTGGTCTTACCAATGCCTTGTACAATTTTAACATTACTTCCCTACTCCTATATTCAATGCTCTGATTTATAAAGGCCAGCACACCAAAGGCTTTCTTTACCACCCTATCTACATGCGATCCCACCTTCAGGGAACAATGCACAGTTATTCCTAGATCCCTCTGTTCCACAGCATTCCTCAATTCCCTACCATTTACCATGTACGTCCTATTTTGATTTGTCCTGCCAAGATGTAGCACTTTGTAGCGGCACCATACGTGGTGAATAAAGGTGAGACATCAGGTCGGTTCAAACGGTTGTTTATTCATTAATGGCACGTTAGGTGGGTGCGCTAACTATATTACAAAGTTGCTGTAGCTGAGCGAGGTTGTCCTCTCGGGCTCAGCTACCTGTTGACTCTCTTAGGTCTCGAGGTAAGAGACCTTAAGTACCAGGACACTCCCTCTAGCCCATGACGTCACGTGCCCGCCCTCGTATCTCCTGACGAGGGTTCGAGCATAAGTGGCTGACGCCACAGGACCCCCCCCCCAGAACAGGAGGAAGAACAGGTCGAGGGAGGCTCCTGCATGTAGGTCTGGGACACCCCGGGCGTGGGTCGGGACGGAGGGCTCCACGGGCGCAGTGACGCTCTGCGTGGGCGATCCCGAAGTACCGAGGGGTGCGAGGAGACCGATGCAGAAGCCGCTGGGGAGAAGGGGTCTGGGACACCCCGGGCGTGGGTCGGGACGGAGGGCTCCACGGGCGCAGTGACGCTCTGCGTGGGCGATCCCGATGTACCGAGGGGTGCGAGGAGACCGAGGAGACCGAAGAGACACGGTCGCATCTCCTTGACCAGCTAAGGGAGAGTGTCCTGTGAAATCAAATAAACTAATTTCTGAACCGAGTGTGGAAATGCAGTGAACACAAAAATGAACAGTAAAAAGACAAATCACAGTGCAATCAGTGTCCAAAGCTCATATTGTCCAGTGTTCATAGTGCAGGATAGTGCTGCAGGGACAGCCTCCGGCCTGAATGTGGCGCTGTGGGCGGCGGTGAGGCTGCAGTGACGGCATCCGGCCGGAAGGTGGCGCTGTGGTCGGCAGTGAGGCTGCAGTGACGGCATCCGGCCGGAAGGTGGCGCTGTGGTCGGCAGTGAGGCTGCAGTGACGGCATCCGGCCGGAAGGTGGCGCTGTGGTCGGCAGTGAGGCTGCAGTGACGGCATCCGGCCGGAAGGTGGCGCTGTGGTCGGCAGTGAGGCTGCAGTGACGGCATCCGGCCGGAAGGTGGCGCTGTGGTCGGCAGTGAGGCTGCAGTGACGGCATCCGGCCGGAAGGTGGCGCTGTGGTCGGCAGTGAGGCTGCAGTGACGGCATCCGGCCGGAAGGTGGCGCTGTAGACGGCGGTCAGGTAAGTTCGTACTTCACATCCGGCCGTCCGCGGCGGCCATTTTTGTAGTCGGGCGGCGCCATTTTTGTAGTCGGGCGGGCCGCTTGTTTCAAGATGGTGCGGCGGCCATCTTGTCGGCCGGCTGAAGCGGATTCACCAGCGATTGGTGCCGCTACAACTTCACACTTATCAGCATTAAACTCCATTTGCCATCTTTCAGCCCACTTTTCCAAATGGCCCAAATCTCTCTGTAGACTTTGAAAATCTACTTCATTATCCACAACACCACCTATCTTAGTATCATCTGCATACTTACTTATCCAATTTTCCACCCCATCATCCAGATCATTGATGTACATGACAAACAACAGTGGACGCAACACAGATCCCTGAGGCACCCCACTGGTCACCGGCTTCCAACCTGACAAACAGCCATCCACCATTACTCTCTGACATCTCCCATTCAGCCACTGTTGAATCCATCTTGCTACTCCGCCATTAACACCCAAAGATTGAACCTTCTTAACCAAACTTCCATGGGGAACTTTGTCAAAGGCCTTACTGAAATCCATATAGACAACATCCACTGCTTTACCCTCATCAATTTCCCTAGTTACCGCTTCAAAAAATTAAAGAAGGTTTGTCAAACATGACCTTCCAGGCACAAATCCATGTTGACTGTTCCTGATCAGACCCTGTTTATCCAGATGCTTATATATATTATCTCTAAGTATCCTTTCCATTAATTTGCCCACCACTGACGTCAAACTAATAGGTCTATAATTGCTAGGTTTATTCTTTGAACCCTTTTTAAACAATGGAACAACATGCGCAGTACGCCAATCCTCCGGCACTATTCCCGTTTCTAATGACATTTGAAATATTTCTGTCATAGCTCCTGCTATTTCTACACTAACTTCCCTCAATGTCCTAGGGAATATCCTGTCAGGACCTGGAGACTTATCCACTTTTATATTTTTCAAAAGTGTCAGTACTTCCTCCTCTTTGAATCTCATAGTTTCCATAGCTACTCTACTCTTTCCCCTTAACTCACCGAGTTCAATATCCTTCTCCTTGGTGAATACCGAAGAAAAGAAATTGTTCAATATCTCCCCCATCTCTTTTGGCTCTGCAGATAGCTGTCCATTCTGGTTCTCTAATGGTCCAATTTTATCCCTCGTTATCCTTTTGCTATTAATATAGCTGTAGAAACCCTTTGGGTTTACTTTCACCTTTCTTGCCAAAGCAACCTCATATCTTCTTTTAGCCTTCCTAATTTCTTTCTTAAGATTCTTTTTACATTCTTTATACTACTCTAGCACCTCATTTACTCCATGCCTCCTATAATTATTGTAGATATCTCTCTTTTTTCGAAACAAGTGTCCAATTTCCCTTGAAAACCATGGCTCTTTCCAATTTTTACTATTTCCTTTCAACCTAACAGGAACATAAAGATTCTGTACTCTTACAATTTCCCCTTTAAATGTCCTCCATTTCTCTTCTACATCCTTCCCATGAAACAAAGTGTCCCAATTCACTCCTTTAAAATCCTTACGCATTCCCTCAAAGTTAGCCACTTTCTCCAATCAAAAATCTCTACCCTAGGTCCAGTCTGACTCTCTCCATAATTATATTGAAACTAATGGTATTGTGATCACTGGTCCCGAAGTGCTCACCAACGCATACCTCCGTCACCTGACCTGCCTCATTTCCTAACAGGAGGTCCAGCACTGCCCCTTCTCTGGTCGATACCTCTATGTACTGCTGCAAAAAAACTATCCTGCACACATTTTACAAACTCCAAACCATCCAGCCCATTTACAGAATGTGTTTCCCAGTCTATTTTTGGAAAATTGAAATCTCTCCACAAGCAATGCAACACCTCCCCCTCTGGTCCCTCCAATTCTATCACACCTGAAGCAACAAAATCCTGGAATATTTAGTTACTGGTGTTCTTCATAACCAAAACGTTGTTATGGTGAATGTTTATGCACTTAATATTGATCACCCTGAGTTTTTTAAACAGTTAATCGCATCCTTTCCTAATTTAGATGAACATCTTTTAATAATGAGTGGAGATTTTAACTGCTGTTAGAACCCCTCGATGGACAGATCTGCATCTAATCATGTGCTTCCAAATAAATCAGCTAGTTTTATCAATTCTTTTTTACTTGACTCTGGAATGTTAAAAGTCTGGAAATTCCTACACCCAAATGACAAATAACTTTCTTTTTTCTCTCATGTATATCATGGTTACTCTAGGATTGACTACGATGCAATTGCTATTTCTGATCATGCACCATTGAAACTATCAATTAAACTACCTGATTCCAAGTTTAGGGCTAAACAATGGCGATTTGATACTACTTTGCTTCAAGATCTAAATGTTATTAATTTTATTAAAGATCAGATTGCTTTTTTCTTCTTAATAAATTCTACCAATTTCTTAAGAAATATCCAATGGTGTAGTCTGGGATGCTTTTAAGGCATATAATCGTGGACAAATTATTTCATACTCCGCGGAAAAAAAAACAAATTCAAAATGAAATATGTATATTGGCTGATGAGATTAAAGAAATTGATAAAAAATATTCAAAAGCTCCTAGACTAGAGCTCTATAAGAATAGAATTGAACTTCAATTGAGAAATGATTTGTTATTAGTATCACCGATTGAGAATCAGTTACTTAAAACCAAAAGTCAATTTTATATACATGCAATAAATCTGGTAAATTACTCGCCAATCAGTTGAAAGCTGTGTGAGCCAAACGTCAGATTATTAAAGTGGGTAAACGGGATGGTACATTGACTGTAGATAATGAAATTAATAAATCCTTTCAAGAATTTTATACCTCCCTATACCAATCAGAATTTCATACTGATTCCAATATAATGCACGAGTTTTTAAAGAAACGGAACTTTCCAAATGTACCCACATAATAAAGCTCTGTAGTTAGATGAACACATCAGGGAGGAAGAAATACAGAAAGCAATCCTTTCGATGAATTCTGCTATAGCTCCTGGTTTAGATGGTTTTACAGTGGAATTTTAAAAGTATTTATCAAGTTTACTGTCTCCCTGGCTATGCAAGGTTTTTAAAGAAGCCTTTTTAATGAATAGATTACCACATCCTTTTATGAAGCATCTATTTCTTTAATTCTTAAAAAAGATAAAGATCCTACTGAAGTGACATCATATAGACCTATATCACTGTTAAATGTAGATTCCAAAATTCTTTCCAAAATATTAGCTATGAGATTGGAAAATATTTTACTGCAAATTATTTCTGAAGATCAGACAGGTTTTATTAAAAATTGTTGCTCATACTTTAACGTTAGATTAATGAATATCGTATATACAGCGTCAAATAAAACTACAGAATGTGTCATTTCACTTGATGCTGAGAAGGCGTCTGATACAGTAGAATGGAAATACTTATTCAATACACTTGAAAAATTTAAGATTGGACCAAAATTTATTTCTTGGATCAAGCTGATATATCATATACCTCAGGCTTCTGTACTTACCAATAATCAGATATCTCCTTTTTTCAAGCTCTTTCAAAGTACTAGACAGGGCTGTTCTTTAAGTCCTTTACTGTTTGATATCGCTTTGGAACCTTTGGCCACCGCTATTAGGGAATCCCCTAATATTTTTGGTATTGTCCGTGGGAATAAGACACATAAGCTATCTCTTTATGCAGATGATCTGTTATTATTCACCTCTAATCATGAGAAATCTATTTCGGCAATAGTAGCTCTACTTAATAAATTTAGTCGTTTTTCTGGTTATAAACTAAATCTTAGTAAGAGTGAGCTTTTTCCGTTAAACAATCTAGTTTCAAATTATGGACAGTTTCCATTTAGATTGACTACCAAATGTTTTACTTATTCAGGCATTAAGATTGCCAAGAAACACAAAGATTTATTAAAGCCAATTTTACTCCTAATTAACCATATCAACCAACTGTTTACTAAATGGTCACCAATGTCCTTATCTTTAATAGGCCGAATTAATGCTATTAAAATGTTTATCTTACCTAAATGTTTGTATTTATTTCAGAAGATACTAATTTTTATTGCTAAATCTTTCTTTGATATTATTGACTACAAAATTTCTTCATATATATTTAGTCTAGAATACAAATTCCAGACTAAGTAAAAATGATTACTGAAATCAAAAGAAGACGGTAGTTTGGCACTGCCAAACCTTAGATTCTACTATTGGGCAGTTAATGCTCGCTATCTAACGTTTTGGACAAAAGATTTAGAAGATACCCAATGCCCAGGATGGATAAATCTTGAACATGATTCTATGCAAGGGCTATCATTGGCTTCTATTCTAGGGGCCTCGTTACCTTTTTGAATTACGAGATTGAATAAATATACGATTAACCCAATAATAAGACATACACTCTGAATATGGTTTCAATTTGGTACGTTTTTTGGATTAAATTATTTTATCTTATCGAGTCCTATCATATCTAATTTTTTCTCCCAACCTTCTAGCACTGATCAAGCCTTTCTGTTATGGAAGAGGAAGGGATTAGTAGCTTTTCGTGATTTATTTTTGGATGGTTGTTTTATGTCTTTTGAACAACTCTCCAATAAATATAATCTACCTAACTCACATTTCTTTAGATATTTACAAATTAGACATTTTTTGAGGGCTACTCTACCCTTTTTTCTGTTACCATATCAAACCGAAATCTTGGAAATGTTTTTACATTTGAACCCTTATCAGAAGGGCATAAAAGGGCTTGATTTGTTATCTACATCATCTACGGAAGTTAACATGAACCACACCACCTGTGGATGGTATTCACTAGCAGCATTGCTATATGCTGCACTTTTCATTGTTTTTCTTTTTCATTTTCTATCTTTTCGACTAAATAGCCTAACTATTCTTGTTAATGCACTTTTTTCTGGGAGATATCTACCGGGGATAGGGGGAAATGGGACAGGGCTCACCCACACAGCAACTAAAAGATTCATTTCAAATATTTTGTTGGACATTTGAATCAAAGAAACCATGTAAGCTTTAAAATGCAAGATGATGTTGCTAGGAAAATTGGAGGAATTACATTTTGTAGTTGGAACGTCAGAGGCGTTAACGAGCCAATTAAAAGGGGCAAGGTATTAGCCCATTTAAAATCTATTAATACTGACATAATATTTTTGCAAGAGATGCATCTCAAAAATGGAGCTCATAACAGGCTGAAGGGTAGCTGGATTGGTCAATTACACCACTCTACTTTTTCTTCCAAAGCAAGAGGAACTGCAATCCTAATTCGCAAAGGTATACCATTTAAACACAAATCCACAATAGCTGATAATGAAGATAAGTACATTATAATATCTGGGGAACTACACTCAACCCCACTGACCATGATGAACTTCTATGCTCCTAATTTCAATAACCCACAATTATTTAATAAAATATTTAATATAATTTCAGACTCCTGTCAGCAGAATCTGATAATTGGAGGAGACCTAAATTGTGTACTAGATCAATATTTGGATAAATCTTCACAACAAAGGAGAAATACATCAAAACCAAAATCCAGTGAACTTTTCAATACTTACATAAATAATACAAACTTAACCGATGTATGGAGGATTTCCAACCCATCCGGAAGAGAATACTCTTTTTATTCAGGTGTTCACAAAACGTATACACAAATTGATTATTTTCTGGTGGATGCAAAACTTATCCCTTTTTATCTTTAATCCCAAATACCACAATTACATCATTTCTCACCACTGTCCATTAACCTTCTCCTTAAGTAAGTAAGTAAGTAAGTACGTTTATTGGCCAAGTATTCACATACAAGGAATTTGCCTTGGTGCTCCGCCCACAAGTAACAACATGACATACAGTGACAGTTACGAATGACTCAGAAAACACTAAACATTAATAATAATAAAATATTAATGATAAAACACCATTGATCAAGCATGTGAACCAACAAAATACCAGATCAAAGGGAGGCTACAGATTTTTGGGTGTTGAGTAGAACAACTACTCGTGGATAAAAACTGTTTTTATGTCTGGCTGTGGCAGCTTTGACAGTCCGGAGTCACCTTCCAGAGGGAAGTGATTCAAAGAGTTCGTGGCCCGAGTCGCTGACAATGCGGTCAGCAGCTCCCAGACCGTTATGGTGCCCCAGAAAGGGGGTAAAACCAGAAGTAAGTCGGTCTCGCCACCCGAGTCACTGATAGTGCAGTCAACGGCTCCCAGGCCGCTATGGTGCCCAAGAAAGGGGGTAAAACCAGGAGTAAGTCGGTCAGGCCTTGGGACACGGACGTGTCGGGCCAGGAGGGTTCCCCGCCTTCAATGGGTAGCGTCTGCGGACGTCTAAACCCACATGGAGCACCTGATGGAGAGGTTGCTCCACAATGATACTCCAAAGGAAGGAGTTATCATGAGCAAGGAGGCCAGCGGCAGCGGCACCTGTTTCAGGGCTGCACAATGTCTCCCTCTGAGGAGGGGAGCATTCGGGATCAATTCCTGTCTGACTCAGAGCAAAATATAGGTCCGTAGGAGGGGCCATGTCAGCGCAGGTATCCTCAGGTGACTGCAGCAGCACCTGTTTTCAGGGCTGCCTATGAATCTCCCTCTCTGTAGAGGGGAGTGCGAGTGGTCAGTGTGTAACTGACTTCAAATTCGAAAGTATGTCCGTGGAACATACTGGAGCAGAATGTGCCAGAGTTCCCCTCATGCTACAGGTGCCGGCAGTGAGCAGCGCTATCAGGGGTGACATTGGAGGCATGAAATTCAGGAAATGAAACCAGCCGTCTCTTCAGGTAAGACTTATCCAACAGGTATACCTGGATGAGGAAGCAAAAGCTGTTGGCCTAATCAAGGTAACGACGAACAAAGCTTCATCATTTCGGCAACGACTTCATCGGCAGTAAGCAGTTCACTGAAGCTGGTGGCAGCTTGAAAGCTGGGCAGAGGTCTTTCAGGCCAAGGTCCAAGCCAGTCTCAGCAAATATGGGATCCACACACCCTACCAGTCCTACTCTCCAATCAAGGACGGGAATAGAACCCTTATCAGGGGCCTTTGTGCTTACCATAAGACCACCGGTAACCATGGAGGTATGTGGGTCTGGTTCTTCCGAAACATGGGGTCTGTGGACCATTTACTAGTTGGTGATATTTACACTTGTTTTTTGTACAAATGAAAATGATAACAAATGATGTGATTGGTCTATTTTGCACAGTATACCAGCGCTCCAAGCATGGCTTGGAATTGGGGCCAGAGTTTTCTTTCAAGGCAGGCTCAGTGTTACGGCCAAGATTGCCTTCTGAGACAAGCTCGGAAATATGGCCAGAGTTGTCTTTCGAGGCAGGCTCAGAATTATGGCTGGAGCTGTCTGTCGAGGCAGGCTCCATTTTATGGCCAGAATTACCTTTCGAGATAGATTCTGTAATCTGGTCAGAGTTGTCATTCGAGGCAGGCACGGAATTATGACAGGCATGGCCTGTTCATTGTGAATGATGGAGAATGTCAGTTCATCCTTGATTAACTTGCATGCGCAACATAGACTTTTAGAATATGGAACATTGTTACTGTTAAACAACTGATTTCCATTCTCAGGGATCATCGGAGACATTTGAAATTTATCTGAATGGGACAATGATAACAGTTAAAGGGTTGCAAAATGGGCTAATTTATGCTCCCAGGTTACTTACCAAATTACTAAACCGGTGCTGGAACTGCCAAAAGCTCAAAAACACTTGTTCTGGCTTATCTGGATTATATTCTAAACACTGTATTTTGCTAAAATCAACTGTTCCAGCCTTAAACTATAATTGAGAAATTGAGGTTCCACATCCATCCAGTTAAATTTAAGTTGATACCAACTAGCATTATTGATTATTGGGATTTACCTTTAATTATTAATTGTACTGTGACTCCGCCCTTGGGCAAGAGATTGGAAACAATAGAAGCCTGTAACAACCTTGTTGTTATGAAACAGCATTCTATTCATCATGTGTAATTGGCAATATAGCAGCTGTGTTTCAGCTGTGCAAATTGGGCCTTTGCATTAGCAGAGCTTACAACGTGCCAAATAGTAACCTCTCAGGTGCCATATAGGTAATTGTTAACAGACCTATGCTATTACCACCTGAAATTACCAAAGTCACAATGGTGGACGAACAGTATTCAGCATTGTTCCAGCAGGTCACTAAATCTTCAGTTATATTACAAACTGGTGCTAGTGTTCAAAGATGGAAAATTACGAATGCCACCTCTAGTCACGGAGGCAGATGGGATTTGTATGAGTTACCAATTCTCCAGTTATTGGTATCAAATACCTATAACCTATGTGCATTCTATGGGTTAAAGGGTTATTTGTGCGAATATGCATAATTTGCATGCTCAATTCCAAATTGATACACTGTGGTGGTGGCATATGTTAGTCACGTGGGTGCAATCCAGTCAAAGTATCCTGTCATATTTACCTAACCTCATTTGGCACTGGTGTATCATCATGTAAAATCAATGACAACACAGAATGGATGTTGCATCACAAAGTATTTTATGACATTATGCTCGATGAAACACCAAATATCGATATGTTTGTATCCAAGCTCATTCACCGGTTGCAAAAAATATGTGGTTCACAGTGGCGAGAGATACATTCTCGATACACGGGAGTAAATGTTCTTTTATGTCTTTTCTCCATTTTGCTTCATCAGTTGGATATTGCAATAAATTCAGCAAGATCATGCTTCAGGTTTTAATACTGACTGGCCTATGCAGCCATGGTTCCCGTATATGTTGGGAATATAATAGAACCTTATATGGTTATTCTAAACATAAAACTTTGCTGGTTCAGCCTGTGACTTGGGGAACCAGCCCCTGCATGATAAAATCAATTCATTGACTTGCAGACTCTGAGAAGGCTGCTCCTGCGGCTCGGATTGTCAGACCGATCCATGTACGTGCTCACTGCAGAGTGCAGGGATAACACCAAAAAATCAGTACATTTCCTCTTCAGGAGATGGGAAGCGTTTTGTTTAAATACTCGGATTACTGACATCTTGGAGTTCATTTCAAATCGGTCTTTGACAATAAATCATGCTATAAAGCCATTAACTGAGCCCAGCGTGCCTTCTCATCATATTTGTTGCAGGGAGCAGGACCCACTCTGTCGAGCCTCACCCTCTGATATTGTTTATAAAGGACATCTTTAACACAAGTTCCCCCAGGCTCAAGCACACGGAAGTATGGGATATTGACATTATGTTAACACTACTTCACCAGGGGCCTCCAGCTATATCCTTATGGCCCGGCTCTCATAAGATAGTTATCCTCAGGGCGCTGGTCTCAGCGCAACGGGTCCAGTCATTACATAAATTGCGACTGGACAGCATGGTTACGCCTGTAAATAATATCATATTTTACATCTATGATTTAGTTAAGTAGGACAGCCCAGGGGCGTCAGGTCTCAAACTAGCTCTCATGGCATACCCCATGGACCTTTGGTTATGTGTGGTCACACATTTCCAACAAAACGTCAAGATCACCTAGAGACTTAGAGGCTCTGATACTAGCAATGTTTGTTAGTTACGAAAAACCTCATAAGCAGGTATCAGTTCAGACCATCTCCAGGTGATAAAACAGGGTTTTGGCTTATACAGGAGTAGATACTAATATTTTCTAATCTCACTCCACCAGGGCTGCTACAACATCAGCAGGAAGGGTTATGTACGTTCCGCTGGACCACATCCTAGCAACTGCAGGATGGTCTAATGCACGAGCTTTCCAAACATTTTATAATAACCCATAGCCAGACTGGGGTTATTTGCCAACGGATGACAGGGGTTACTATTATTATTATTTGTTCATTAAATAGCATCAGCATGTTTTAAATCCATGTCATGTCTGTATGCTTTATCAATGTTTCCCTGATATGTGGTCACTTGATGCAGTTGTGTTTGTGTGGACTTTTCCACGGCATGAAATCACAGAGCTTTGAAATCTTTACGGAATCACTCTGTCACATACAACAAATAGTCCTCCGTCATTTTCGCCACTCCAACGTGACCCCACCACTCGCCACGTCTTCCCATCTCCCCCCCGTCTGCTTTCCACAAAGACCGCTCCTTCCGTAACTCCCTGGTCAATTCTTCCCTTCCCACCCGTACCACCCCCTCCCCAGGACCTTTCCCTTGCAGCCTCGACTCCATTCAATGACCCAAGCAGTTGTTCCAGGTGTGGCAGAGATTCACCTGCACCTCCTCCAACC
Organism: Okamejei kenojei; assembly: GCA_035221665.1. Taxonomy (NCBI): domain Eukaryota; kingdom Metazoa; phylum Chordata; class Chondrichthyes; order Rajiformes; family Rajidae; genus Okamejei; species Okamejei kenojei. The sequence goes on along the minus strand of CM069132.1, from coordinate 3,623,586 downwards.
TCATCTATTGCATCCGCTGCTCTAGATGTCAGCTGATCTACATCAGTGAGACCAAGCGTAGGTTTGCGATCGTTTCGCCGAACACCTCCGCTCGGTCCTCAATAGCCTACCTGATCTCCCGGTGGCTCAGCACTCCCACTCCGAATCCAATCTTTCTGTCCTGGGCCTCCTCCATGGCCAAAGTGAGCACCACCGGAAATTGGATGAGCAGCACCTCATTTTTCGCATGGGCAGTTTATACCCCAGCGGCATGAACATTGACCTCCAATTTCCAGTAGCCCTTATATCTCCTCCCCTAGCGTTCCAGAAAGCCCCCCCCCCCCTCCTCCACCGGCCATCAATATTGGAATTGGTGGAGAGGTGGAATATTACGTTGGCGCACCAGCCCTTCCATGTGAACGTTGGACCAAACGGGTCCCACTTAGTCCAGTGTTTCTTATGCTTAAGAAACCTTTAGAAAGGCACTCATAGGCATGGCACAGAACAAATGTCAAGAGTATTTGACATATTCACGGATGACCGGAACAATGAAATTCTTACTTAGAGGCTAAGATTCTTAAGCATTTTAGACACCACAACAACAGCAAATCTATCTATACTATTACTAAAACTCTCATCTTGTCCTCTTCTGGTTTGCGTTGTTTTTAAATTTGCGCAGAAACGGTACCCTATATCGCTAGGATTTTTTCACCACCTTACTCACCATTCTCCTCTGTTCAGAGAGTACCAGATTTTGTTCCAATCAGTGGAATATTACATAAGTTATGAAGGTTTAAAAAATCTGAAGATTGGTCTTCTCGCCTGTCTGTTACCTTGAAGGTAACGCCCCTTCCAGCGCCCTCTGTTAATCACCAGGCGGGGCGAGGAGAGTAAAGCCCCGGAGGCAGGGCTCAGTCCACAAGCCGTGCAGAGGAGAACGACCAGAGAGGTGGCCACCGAAGCGACCAGCACCCACTGTGAATCCTCATTGCACCCCGAACCCTTCCCCTCTGGTCCCCCTCGCTGGCTCCTGCCCCCCTTCCTCGTAATACCGCACACTCCCCCATGGCTCTTCCCCATCTTTTCTACGGGCTCACTCCCCCTTTGCCCCCACACCCCAACCCCCCCCCCAACACCCCTCCCTCCCACACACCCCTCCCTTCCACACACATCTCGCAACCCTACCCCTGCCCCTGCCCACACACAAGCCGAGATCTCTCTCCCCCCCCCCCCCCCCCCGGGGGGCCCCCCCCCCAGTGTCTTTAATGTAAACTGCAGGAGGCTCTGGATGGCCCGGCCCAGCCAGGCCCGACCCAGCCCAGCCAGCGCGGTCGGAGATAGCACCAATGTCGCCAAACGGAAAGCGGAGCTTCCCGGCGGAGGATAACGACCAGCAAAGCGGCCAGCACCCGCCATGAGTCACTATCGCACCCCAACCCCTTCCCCTCTGGTCCCCCTCGATGGCTCCTGCCCTCTCCTCCATAATATCGCACTCTCCCCCATGGCGCTTCCGCCATCTTTGCTCTAAGCTCTCTCTCCCCCTGCCCCCACCCCCTCCCCCCAAACACTCTTCCCTCCCACACACCCCTCCCTTTCACACACCCCTCACAATAATCTCACATAGTCTAGTATTTTTATAAACTTCGAGAATGTCTCTCCCTCAGTCTCTGAAGCTTCAGTGAAAACAATCCAAGTTTGTCCACCCTCTCCTTACAGCTACAGTATGAGCCTCTAATCCAGGATCCTCTAATCCTAATCTAATCAATCTGGTAAATCTCTTCTGCATCCACTCCAAAGTGTTTTTATATTTGTTGCTACCCTGAAATGTTCTGGAGGGTAAGAATGGCAGTATAGGCATGTGCCAACAAATTCTGCCGGCTGGAAGCAATAGATTTCAATGATAAAATCTTCGGATAATCTTAAATTTTACAAACACTGGTTCTTATCCTGCGGTATGGTACTAGTTTTTAACCTCAATACTAAAACTTTATATATCAACTAGTCTAACCGGGTCCTGTTGGGTCCCATGTTCGGGAGGGCTGGTCCCCTAACAAAATATTCCACCTCTCCACCAATTCCAATATTGGTGGCCAGTGGGGGAGGAGGGCGGGGAATTCTGGAGCGCTAGTATGGGTGTTATGGGCTGAAGGGATTGGTTTCGAGAGGGCTAGTATGGACATTGTGGGGCAAATGGATTCTTGGGGTGGCAGCTCAGTCACTCAAGCCTGATGTGCTGGCAGCTCACTCGCGGCTGGTGGGCTGGCAGTTGCCTCAAATTCAAATGCAGTTTCCTACCATTTCAAGCAGAGTGCAAGGCTACCAAATTCAAGTGCAGTTGCTTACCACTTCAAGCAAGGTGCAATGCCACCAACTTCAAGTGCAGTTTCATACCACTTCAAGCAGGGTGCAAGGCCACCAAATTCAAGTGCAGTTTCATACCACTTCAAGCAGGGTGTAACACCACCAAATTCAAGTGCAGTTTCATTCCATTTCAAGCAGGGTGCAAGACGACCAAATTCAAGTGCAGTTTTGTACCACTTCAAGCAGGGTGCAAGGCCACCAAATTCAAGTGCTGTTTCCGACCACTTCAAGCAGGGTGCAAGACAACCAAATTCAAGTGCAGTTTCCGACCACTTCCAGCAGGGTGCAAGGCCACCAAATTCAAATGCAATTTTTGATACCATTTCATGCAGGGTGCAAGGCCACCACATTCAAATGCCGTATCATACCATTTCAAGCAGGGTGAGACCTCCATAAAACCACCATAGAACCACACAAAACACCACACTCACAGTTCAGTTGACATTCAGTGTGTTCAGTTGATTCACAGCTCAGACAGAGTCGTGACCGCTCCCTTCCCCATCTTGCAGTGACTGAGCCACACTTCCGGGTTTTATAATCCCTCCCCACTCCCACTGGAAGGGGTGTGGCCTTCATGGCGTGATTGACAGAAGAGAGATTCTCAACATTTTTAAAACGCTAATAAACTTTTATTTTTCATTGATGGGAAGAATCCTCTGCACCTGATGAGCGGAGGGGGATTGAGTAAGATGGCCAAAAATCACAGCCGTAAGTGGTAGCGTATTACCTAAAATCAATATACAGTGCAAACAGGAAGTTGTCAAGTTTAGACTTTTAATCATTTGCCATTTTAAACCAACCACCACCAACCATTTGCTGTGGTTTATTTCAAACCAACCACCACCAACAATTTGCTATGCTTTATTTCAAACCAACCACCACCAACCATTTGCTGCGCTCTATTTCAAACCAACCACCACCAACCATTTGCTGTGCTTTATTTTTCATTGATGGGAAGAATCCTCTGCACCTGATGAGCGGAGGGGGATTGAGTAAGATGGCCAAAAATCACAGCTGTAAGTGGTAGCGTATTATCTAAAATCAATATACAGTGCAAACTGGAAGTTGTCAAGTTTAGACTTTTAATCATTTGCCATTTTAAACCAACCACCACCAACCATTTGCTGTGGTTTATTTCAAACCAACCACCACCAACAATTTGCTATGCTTTATTTCAAACCAACCACCACCAACCATTTGCTGCGCTCTATTTCAAACCAACCACCACCAACCATTTGCTGCGGCCTATTTCAAACCAACCACCACCAACCATTTGCTGTGCTTTATTTCAAACCAATCACATTTTCATTTTCAAACCACATTAAGGGCACTCAAGGTCAGTAAAATCACAATCACAATTTAGTACACATGTGTTCAATGTTATTCACAGCTCAGACTGAGAGACGTGACCCTCTCGCTCCCCCATCTTGCAGAGAGTGACTGAGGCACTCAACACTTCCGGGTTTTATAGTCCTTCCGGAAGGGGCATGGCTTCAGGAGAAAGAATTGGAACACTTTCTAAACACTAATAACTCTTTTATTTTTCATCGATGGGAAAAGTCCTCTTCTCCTGCACGGTGGAGGGAGACTCTGAGTACGATGGCCAAAAATCACAGGCGTAAGTGGCAGCGTTTTTTCTAAAATCAGTATACAGAACAACTGGAAGTGGTCAAGATCAGACTTTTAGTAATATAGATGTTCCTTTCCCTTTTCACTGGAAACCAAGATATAAAGAAATAATTTTAGATTGTGAATCCATTGATCTGTTTTGAGGGCATTGCATGGGACCTCGTTGGCATGTTTTATCCTAGGTTCAATAATTTTATAGATTTGAATTGTCATCATCGATGTATGACATATTTGGAATTTGGGTTAAATGATCTTCTGAAAGGAAAGTCATTGGAAGTGAATCAGGACTGCAACAAAAGTGCAAACGTGTAAAGTTACACCTGACATTCCATTTAGTCCTTTGATTTAATTGTGAAAGAAGAGGTGAGAATAAAACTCATTACCAAAGTGTAAATTTTGGTTGAACACAGATGTCAACGACTTGCGAATTGAATTAGCTTGAGTACAGTTTTTTTGCTAAACTAAAAGCCCATGGGCAAATTGGATTACATGTGCAAAAATCATTGTACTTAGATTTCCACTAATAAGAAAATGAAAATTGTTTGTTCCTTCTATTGTGAGTGAAAATTTTATCCGTGCAATTCTTAATTAGTACTGAATAATCATCCTGGCCTTGAAAATTAATCTTTGCAAGTCTCATGCCTCCATCTTTGAATTATTGTTCGGAATCAAAAGATAACATTAAAATTACATGTTATTCTTCATCTAATTTTTAAAACGTAATTATTTTTGCCATTATGGACAAGTTGGGTTGAAGGGCCTGTTGCTATGCTGTAAGAGTCTATCTCTATTTAAATGATGTGTAATACTTTATCTGTATTTCTCCTTTATCTTTTTTTTAAGCACACCTTTCTTTCCATCATTTTTCTTTGAATTAACAATTATTTTGTCTGGTTACTGAACTATTATCCACCTCAATGTTAACCCTAGGACTATCTTTGATCGGTCTTTACTGGCTTTATCTTGCACGCAGTGGGAATACAGATATTCCCTCATCATATATCTGTACGCTGTGAATGGCGCAATTGTAAACATGTAGTCTTTCCACTGACTGGATGGCACATAACAAAAGCGTTTCACTGTACCTCGGTACACGTGACAATAAACTAAACTGTTAGTTGACTCTGATTGGTCAATAATGATTCTTCACCCTGAATGGCTAATAATGATTCTTAAGTCTGATTGGTTAATACTGCTTCTTCACTCTGATAGGTGGATAATTGTTTGCCTTGTTCACATAGGTCGGCGCTCCCCTTCAGAGACTCCGTGTCATCACACTTCCCAATCACAGCAGCCCCCGGGAAGATCAAGGTAAGCCTGCATATGAGGGTCGGTAATAATGTACTATGATTTTGCCAGTGACATCCAATCCATTAATAGTCATCGTGAAGCAGCCAAACAAATAAACTATAACTCATTACCACCAGGCTACTTTAAAACATGGTTAGATATCTCATTCCTGTACTTCCCTGTAAAAAATTGTAATTTAAGTCATCTTCGAATGGGGAGGAGTGTTTGCAGACTGGGGTCTGGCTGTGTTTGTTGGGGAGGATGGAGGGGGTACCAGGGTTACGTTTCTGCTTGTCTACCTGCAGTAGAATTCATACAGGTAGTTGGTCAGTTGACTATTGTCCAAAGAACAGGGGGCTTTCTTGCAGCTGGTGATTTCTTGCAAGCCCTTCCAAACTGAAGAAGAATCACTAGCTGAGAACTTGCTCCTCAACTTCTCAGAGTACATTTCCTTGGCAGCTCTGGTTCCTCTTCTCAGCTTATACTTGGCCTGCCTGCAGATGTCTGCATCCTCGCACCTGTAGGCCTCCTCTTTGGACTGTCGGAGCTGTCTGTCGGAGCAGTAAACCAGGGCTTGTTGTTGTTGAACCAGGTCAGGGTCCTAGTTGGAATGCAACTGGCCTCACAAAAGCTGATATATGATGATACAGTGTCTGTATACTTATTGAGGCTTGTGGTTGCTTCCCTGAACACATTCCAATCCATGCAGTCAAAGCAGGATTGTAGGTTCTCAATGCCCTCGCTTGTCCACCTTTTCGTTGTTCTTGCCACAAGCTTAGCAGATTTTAGTTTCTGCCTGTAGGTCGGAATAAGGTGAACTAGGCAATGATCAGAGACCGAGACCCGCCCGCGGAACAGAGCAAAAGGAATCAGGAAAATCAAAGAGACAGAGAAAAGGAAGAACACAGATACAGCAAATTCTCAACAGAGAGTGTGTGTGGGGTGGTTTAGTGTGTGCGGGCAGGTTAGTGTGTGGGGGCTGGTTAGTGTATGGATGGGGAGGTTAGTGTGTGTGGGGGGTGTCAGTGTGTGTGTGTAAGGGGGGGTTAGTGTGTATGGGTGGGGTGTGATGTATATGCAAATATGCCTGTACCTCGTGACTGAGGTCAGATGACCTTCTAGAAGTTTCCATTGGTTGTTCAGATTAAATCTTACTTACAAGATGGCGGACATGTATTCATTGTGCTAGTCACAACCAGGCCTTACAGAGAACATTACATGGTGTCAAAGTTAAAAAAAAAACGAAAGAAAAGAATGGCAGGACTCAAGCTTCCGGGGCCACTCTCCATGCAAGGGAACTTGGCCAAGACTTATAAGGACTGGATAAGGGCATTCCAGCTGTACGAGACGGCAACAGAACTGATGGGTACGCATGAAAAGATTTGGTGTGCAACATTTCGCCACATGGCCGGACCAGCAGCTCAGGAGCTTTATGAGACCTTTCGGTTCACCCCTGAGGAAAGTGACAAAATACAACCGCTGAAGAATAAGTTTCGGACATACTGTGAACCAAAAAATAACTTAACTGTCACAAGATACTTATTTAATACATGTAATCAGCGGCGAGGGGAGACCTTCTCTAGCTACCTGACTGCAGTGAAAGCTTTAGCTAATGATTACGAGTTTGGCATTATCCATCAGAATCGTCTGCATCACCAGCGAGCTGCTGCGGGAGAAACATCTACAATGCGATGATTTAACACTGGGAAAATGCAGTGACATGTGTATGATCGCAGAAGCATCAGCCGAGCATGTTAAGCAGATTGCTCCAACCGCCATCGACACCGAAGAGACAGTGGATGATGTGAAACGGGACAGCACCAGTCGGCCATGGGGCCGAGGCAGGGATTCGCGACCCAGACAGCCACAGACAGAAATCCGTGATTCTGGTCAGGATACCTTATATGATGGTCATGCAACCGCGGCCATAAAGGCAACTACTGCCCCGCTCAGTACATGAGATGTTATACCTGCGGAGAGATTGGACATCTTTCCAGATCCCACGACTGCCCGGTAAATAGAGCGCCCAACAGCCGCCCACATCTCCGACATGACCGGCTAATCAGACAAAAGGCCGGGGACTGGAGCCGTGACGTCCGCGACGTCGAGTTCCAGATGAACACTTCGCTGCCTGAGCCAGTAGTCGACGATGTTGATATATTCAAATCAATTCAATTAAATCTTTAATTCAATTCAATTCAATCTTTAATTGTCATTGTGCAGTGTACAACACAGAGACAACGAAATGCAGTTGGTATCTCCAGAGGGCGAACTTACGAATAAACAAGTAATTGCACAGTAGGATGAGTATATACATCTATACATATACAGTGGTATCCGTGCAATTTGCTGGTGATTGGATAGTCCGTGGGGGGGGGGGGGGGGGTGGAGACAGGCAGTCATTTAGGTGCAGCCTTGAGAAGTGTGACAGCCACAGGGAAAAAGCTGTTCTTGAGCCTCCTAGTACGGCAGCGGAGGGACCTGTAGAGTCTCCCGGATGGGAGGAGGGTAAACAGTCTATGGTTGGGGTGTGAGCTGTCCCTGGCGATGCTGTGCGCCCTGCGCAGGCATCATTTACTATGGACAGTCTCTATGGAGGGGAGTGAGGAGCCTGTGATGCGTTGGGCGATTCAGCATTCACCACCCTCTGCAGAGCTTTCTGGTCGGCGACAGAGCAGTTACCATACCATACTGTGATGCAGTTGGTAAGGATGCTCTCGATAGTGCAGCAGTAGAAGTTCACCAGAATCTGGGGAGACAGGTGGACCTTCTTAAGTCTCCTCAGGAAGATGAGACGCTGGTGAGCCTTCTTGATCAGCGAGGATGTGTTGTGGGTCCAGGAGAGGTCATCGGAGATGTTGACCCCCAGGAACCTGAAGCTGGATACACGTTTCACCTCCGTCCCGTTGATATGGATGGGGTTGTGCGTGCAGCCTCTCGATCTCCTGAAGTCCACAATGAGCTCTTTGGTCTTCTTGGAGTTGAGGGCCAGGTTATTGTTGGCACACCATGCTGTTAGGAGCTGAACCTCCTCCCTGTAGGCCGACTCATCGTTGTCGCTGATGAGGCCTATCACCGTCGTGTCATCTGCATACTTGATGATGGTGTTGGTACCATGTACAGATATACAGTCGTAGGTGAAGAGGGAGTAGAGGAGGGGGCTCAGCACGCAGCCCTGGAGTACGCCAGTGTTCAGGGTGAGGGTAGAAGAGGAGTGGTTATCCAACCTAACAAACTGTGGTCTGTTGGTTAGAAAGTCCAGTAACCAATTGCAGAGGGAGGGGTTGATGCCCAGGTCATCAAGTTTGGCGATCAATTTAGAGGGGATAATGGTGTTGAATGCTGACCTGTAGTCGATGAACAGCATTCTCACATACGTGTTTCTGTTGTCGAGGTGGGAGAGGGCGGAGTGGAGTGCCGTTGAGATGGCATCCTCCATGCTCCTGTTCTTGCGGTATGCAAACTGGTAGGGGTCCAGAGTGGGAGGTAGGCAGCATTTGAGGTGTGCCATGACCAGCCTTTCAAAGCACTTGGCGATGAGAAGGGTGAGTGCAACTGGGCGGAAGTCGTTGAGGCTCGCCGCAGCGGAGTGTTTTGGCACTGGCACGATGGAGGTAGTTTTAAGGCACGTGGGGACAACTGCCTATGCAAGTGTCAGGTTGAAGATGTCAGTCCAGACGTCTGTCAGCTGTGCAGCACAGGTCCTGAGGACGCGCCCGGGGATGCCGTCAGGGCCGGCAGCCTTACGTACATTGATCCTACTAAGTGCCACGTGCACGTCATAGGGGTTGAATGTGAGGGGCTGGTGGTCATCGGGGAGCACAGCCTTGATGGCCAACTCTTGGTTGTCCCTTTCAAAGCGACCATAAAACTGATTGAATTCCTCGAGGAAGGATGCGTCGCTGGAAGTGGGGGTAGAATTTGTGGCTCTGTAGCCAGCGATGGCCTGGATGCCATGCCACATGCGTCGGGGGTCGGAGTTGCTGTCGAAGTGCTCCTCAATCCACAGCTTGTATCTGTGTTTGGCGTTCTTGATGCCCCTCTTCAGATTGGCCCTCGATGAACTATCGGGCATCGCCTGACCTGAAAGCCGAGTCCCGTGCTTTCAGCAGTCATGTTGATGTAGACTTCAGTCATGTTGTTGTAGACTTTGTCCAGTGTCTTGTCCTCTCTAGTGGCGAAGGAGACATGTTGGTGGAATTTGGGGAGTACAGTCTTCAGGTTGGAGTGATTGAAGTCACCCGCAACAATGAAGGCTGCGTCTGGATTGAGGGTCAGTTGTTTGCAAATGGCAATATGCAGTTCTTTCATTGCAAGCTTAGCATTAGGATCAGGAGGGATATAGGCTGCAGTCACAACAGTGGAGGTATACTCTCTGGGCAGGTAGAACGGTCTGCACTTAACCAAGAGGAACTCAAGGTTGGCTGAGCAGTGACTCTCAATGATGGTGGTGTCTGTGCACCATGCTTTGTTTACATACATGCACAGACCCCCACCTTTGGTCTTACCGGAGTCAGATATTCTGTCCGCTCGCAGTATGTGTCGTCACGCTAGCTCAATGGCGCTGGCGGGAACATCAGAGTTCAGCCAGGTTTCGGTGAGGATCAGGATGCTGCAATCCTTGATCCAGATATAGGAGGCAATCAGAAGACGGAGGTCATCCATCTTGTTTGCCAGGGAACGGACGTTGGCAAGGAAAAGGAAGGCTAGGGATGGATGGCTGTGTAGAGCTCGCTCCAATCTTGCCTTCAACTCACCTCGAGATCCACGGCGATGTTTTGGGGCCCGTCGCCATCTGTGTGCCCCTCCGGACGCCCGGGCCGATTTGGTGCGGTCCTCAGGTCTACCACCCCGCAGCTCCGCAGATTCGCCGTCCCGCAGCTCCGCGGATCCGCCGCCCCGCAGCTCCGCAGATCCGCCGCCCCGCAGCTCCGTGGACCCACCGCCCCGCAGCTCCATGGTGAAGGTGAGTGCAGGAGGGAGCCTGAGTTCGTCCGGATAGTCGACCGGGGGAACTCTATAGCCGCAGAAACCGAGATTTAAAAGTTCCTGCCGGCTATAGTGGATGATAGAGAGACTGCTCCGGGTGAGCAGACTCAAAACAAGAAGTAAGGTAAGATAGAGTTCGCTGATCCAAGGGAGACACGGGCGTCGTGATGCACCCACGCTGCCGCCATTTTGAAAACCGCCGCCTAAGCAAAACCCATATTCTTCATTGACGCCGTGATTGGCGCTGTGATTGAGTCGACGCGTGAATGGGGACAGATGTGCAGCATCAACAATGTGAACATTGAGTTCAAATTTGACTCTGGCGCCCAAGTCGACATCCTGCCAGAGCACTTGTTCAGAAAGACTGGTCTTGCCTGACTGAACACGAACGTGACGCTGAGATCATACTCTGGACATACAATGAAGCCTGTGTGGCAGGCAAAGGGGAACGTCAAAGTAGGTAAGAAAGAATATAGGGTTGTCTTTCAAATAGTGGAGGGGAATGTGAAACCCATATTTGGGAAACTAACGTGTGAAAAGTTAGGGCTTCTTGTGCGAAAGGAGGTGTTTGATAGCATGAGTGCGAGTCCATCATACACTGCAAGTATCATTGAGGAAAACCGCAAGATTTTCCAAGGGCTGGGAAGGCTAAAAAGACATGAGTACACAATAGCGCTGCAAGGGAACGTGCAACCTAAGCAAAACTCACCCCGCACTATCCCCTATAAGATCAGGGATAAGGTCAAAGCCGAATGGAGCGCATGGAAAGCTTGGGAGTCATAAAGCCCGTGAGCGAACCAACAGATTGGGTGAATTCAAGTTCAAGTGAATTTATTGTCATGTGTCCCTGATACGACAATGAAATTCTTGCTTTGCTTCAGCACACAGAACATAGTAGGCATTTACTACAAAACAGAACAGTGTGTCCATATACCATTATATAAATATATACACACATGAATAAATAAACCGATAAAGTGCAAATAACAGATAATGGGTTATTAATGATCAGAGTTTTATCCGAGCCAGGTTTAATAGCCTGATGGCTGTGGGGAAGTAGCTATTCCTGAACCTGGCTGTTGCAGTCTTCAGGCTCCTCTACCTTCTATCTGAAGGTAGCAGGGAGATGAGTGTGTGGCCAGGATGGTGTGGGTCTTCGATGATACTGCCAGCTTTTTTGACATTGTTCAGCGACTGCGATAAATCCCCTCGATGGAAGGAAGATCAGAGCCGATGATGGCAGTGTTTACTACTTTTTGTAGTCTTTTCCCCTTCAGGGCACTCAAGTTGCCGAACCAAGCCACGATGCAACCGGTCAGCATGCTCTCTACTGTGCACCTGTAGAAGTTAGAGAGAGTCCTCCTTGACAAACCGACTCTCCGTAATCTTCTCACGAAGTAGAGGCGCTGATGTGCTTTCTTGATAATTGCATTAGTGTTCTCGGACCAGGAAAGATCTTCAGAGATGTGCACGCCCAGGAATTTGAAGCTCTTGACCCTTTCAACCATCGACCCGCTGATATAAAGGGGACTGTGGGACCCATCCTACTCCTTCCAAAGTCCACAATCAGTTCCTTGGTTTTGCTGGTGTTGAGGGCCAGGTTATTGTGCTGGCACCATATGGACAGTTGCTCGACCTCTCTTCTATACTCTGACTCATCCCCATCAGTGATACATCCCACAACAGTGGTGTCGTCAGCTAAATTGATGATGGAGTTCATACTGTGACCGGCTATGCAGTCATGAGTATAGAGTGAGTACATCAGGAGGCTGAGCACGCAGCCTTGAGGTGCTCCCGTGCTGATTGTTATCGAGGCTGACACATTTCACCAATATGACTGTGGTCTGTGAATGAGGATCCAATTGCAGAGGGATTTTAACATTTAAAAGTAAAGTGGATAGGTATATGGACGTGAAGGGAATGGAGGGGTATGGTCTGAGTGCAGTTAGATGGGACTAGGGGAAAACAAATGGTCGGCACGGACTGGAAGGGCCGAGAGGGCCTGTCTCCGTGCTGTAATTGTTATATGGTTATATGGTTATATGGATGCACAGAGACCCAGTTCTGCGAATTTGGTAACCAGCTTGGAGGGGATGATTGTGTTAAATGCCGAGCTGTAAATCGATGAATAACTGCCTGACATATGTATTTTTGTTGTCCAAGTGGTCCAGAGCAGAGTGGGGAGCCATCGAGATCATATCCACCGTTGATCTGTTGTGGCGGTAAGCGAACTGCGGTGGATCCAGGTTTTTGTCGAGGTAGGAGTTGATTTGCCCCATGATCAACCTCTCAAAGCACTTCATCACCACAGGCGTTAGTGCCACTGGTCGATAGTCATTGAGGCACTTCACCTTACTCTTCTTGGGCACTGGTATAATTGATGCCCTTTTAAAGCAGGTGGGGACCTCAGACCTCAGAAGTGAGAGATTGAAAATGTCCGTAAAAACTACAGCCAGTTGGTCCGCACAGGTCTTTAGAACACGACCGGGTATACCATCAGGTCCAGGTGCTTTTCGAGGGTTCACCCCTCTGAAGGATTTCCTGACATCGGCCTCTGTGACTGAGACTGAAATAGCATCATAGCGAATGGGGACTCGGGAAGGCACATCAGTATTCTACCTATCAAAGCGTGCATGGAACGTGAGCTCGTCAGGGAGTGCTGTTCCACTGACATACGAGCTGCCTCCTGGTTTCGCCTTGTAGGAGGTGATTGCATTCAGGCCCCGCCACAGCTGCCGAACATCTGTCTCATCCTCCAGTCCCTTTTGGCCTTTTTGATGGCTTTACCAAGGTCGTATCTGGACTTCTTGTAGGCCACTGTATCATCGGACGTGAATGTCCGGTGTCTGGACTTCAGAAGAGTGCGGATCTCAAAGTTCATCCAAGGTTTCTGATTGGGAAACACTCGGAAGGTTTTTGTAGGGATGCAGTCCTCCACACATTTCTTTAAGAAGTCTGTAACGACTGTGGCGTATTCATTCACGTCTGTTGCCGAGTCCTTGAACATTGCCCAGTCTACAGACTCCAAACAGTCCTGGAGTTGTTCCTCTGCCCCCACCCGACCAGCTCTGTACTGTCCTCATCTCTGGGGGTGCACTCTTAATTGCTGCCTGTAGGCAGGAAGAAGCAGCACCGCGGTATGGTTGGATTTACCGGAGGGCGAGGGATAGAACGATAGGCATTCTTGATGGTGGTGTAGCAGTGGTCGAGGGTGTTTGGTCCTCTGGTGCAGCAGGAGACATGTTGGTGGAAGCTAGGGAGTGATTTCTTGAGGTTTGCCTTATTGAAGTCCCCAGCAATGGTGGTAAATACCTCGGGGAGCTCGGGGTGAGCCATGTCTCTGTGAAACAGAACACAGAGCATTCCCTTAGCTCCTTTTGATAAAGTAGCCTTGCCCTTAAGTCCTCCACTTTATTTTCAAGGGATTGTATGTTGGCCAGTAGGATAGTAGGGCGAGGGGGCCGAAGTCCCCTGCGCTTCAGTCTGACCTGAAGTCCTGCCCATCGTTTCCGGACACAATGGAGGCTTCCCCTTTGTTTCCAGGTACTGTGTTTACTGTACCTGCTGTTTCTGCGGACCTGAGCTGGAACAGAAATTCCCTCACAGACGGCAGCTCCAGCTCCGTAACGAACGGGGGTTCCCCCAAAGTCGGCGGCTCCAGCTTCATTGTTTCTGGGAGATCCAGCCCGTCGGCCCTGGGATCCTCAGTCGGGTCGGGAGTTTCACAGCCAGCGTGGGAACATTTAAAGTCCGGGGCCTGCGCAGCTGCGGGAGATCGCTAAATTGCCAGCGCTTTCAGCTGCCCAAGCAGCTTGTCTGAAACGGCACCGATTACTGCCGTTTCCCTGATCCAGGTGAGTTGATAGAAGTTGTAGGTGAGCCTTTTCTGTTCTGGTGCTCCGCAAAAGTCGCCGCAGGCAGGCTCCATCTTGAGCTGGAATTCAATGACTGTGGTTAGCAAGCCTAATGGCGAAGTCCGCATATGCTTTGACCCACGTGACCTCAATGCGGCCATTTGTAGGGAGCATTTCCCTATGCCAATGTTCGAGAACATTGCAGCCCGCATGCCGAAGACAGAATGGTTCTCAAAATTTGACGCTGCAAGTGGGTACTGGCAGTTTCCACTGAGCGATGACAGCTCGCGTCTGACCACATTTAATACTCCCTTTGGGAGATACCGATACCTAGGGCTTCCATTTGGAATCTCATCCGCAAGTGAGATTTGGCAGCGGGCGATGCAGGAAGAGTTCGGCGATTTAGAAGGGGTGGAGATAGTCGTTGACAACATTCTTGTTTGGGGTGTGAATGCAGCACAACATGACGCAAGGGTGAAAGCCCTACTCGACGGGTGAAAGAATCAGGCCTAAAGCTCAATCCCAGAAAGTCGGTAATGCGCTCAAATGAGATTGAATATGTGAGACACGTCATCTCGCAAGCAGGCATGTCACCAAGCCCATCTCGTGTCAGCAGCATGCTAAAATGCCATACCCGACAAACAATGCTGAAGTGCAAACGTTCTTGGGGATGGTGACATACATGGCCAAGTTTATTCCAAAACCTTTCGGCAATCACCGCCCCACTGAGACAGCTAACAGAAAAGGGAGTAGTGTGGCATTTTGAGCAGAAGCACAGACAGGCAGTAGACCAGCTGAAGTCTCTACTCACATCGTCACCCGCACTCAAACTGTACGATGTGAACGCGCCCGTTTCAATTGCCACAGATGCTTCCAACAGCTGATTTAGAGCGGTCCTAATGCAAGACGAAAGACCTGTTGCCTACGCTTCACGACATGTGAACGAGGCTGAGCGCAACTATGCGACTATAGAGAAGGAGCTGTGCTCCATATTGTACGCATGCAGAAAGTTTCATGACTTAATTGTCGGTCAGCGCACAGTAATCTTTACTGACCACAAACCGTTAGTAGGCTTGCTCGCCAAGCCACTACACAAACTAAGCCCCAGACTCCAGTGCATGTGAATGCACCTGCTACGGTATGACCTGGAAATACGGTGGTAGCCAGGACGTGAAATGTTTGTCCTCGACGCCCTGAACCGGCTGCCCAGTGCAAACACGCCTGTGGAAGAGCACACCGCATTGCCGAACGTGATACATGCTGTAGAAGCCATCCTACATATGTCAGACGCGCGCCTTGCGCAGTTCAAAGCTGAAACAAAAAAAGATCGGACCCTGACATTGTTGTGCGAGTATATAAGAAAGGGTTGGCCTAGTAACAGGCGTGATCTGCCCTCGGACTTGACTCCGTTTCATACATACTATGACGAGCTGGTTGAAATCGATGGATTAGCCTTGAGGGAAAACCGAATTGTAGTCCCCCAAAGCATGCAAAGGCAGATGCTGAACGCACTACATGAATCGCATCTGGGAGTAGTGAAACTTAAACAACGAGCCCGCAATTTATTTATGTGGCCTGGAATGAATACACAGATAGAGGACACAGTGGGAAATAGCTCGATATGCTAGGCGACCAGGAAAGCACAAGCAAGCAAGCCGCTCCAACCACACTTGATCCCCAGCAGACCTTGGTCTAAGGTCGGATCAGACATCTTCCATCTGGATGGAGTTGACCATTTGCTTGTAGTGGACTATTGCTCCAAGTACCCAGAAATAGCGCAACTGACGAACATTATATCACATTCGGTGATACGTGAGATGATGGGCATGTTTGACCAGAATGGCATTCCTGACTTGGTGATGACAGACAACGCGAGACAATTTGACTGTGCTGAGTCTTGCAGGTTCCAGGATGACTGGGAATTTGCCCATGTCACCTCAAGTCCCATATATCCACAGAGCAACTGGGCAGATAGAGTGCTGTGTGCAAACTACAAAAGGTATCATGAGGAAAGCCAAACGCAGCGGCTGTGACCCGATGTACGCCATCCTCGAATACCGCAATACCCCCCTTGACAGGACAGGCGGTTATGCGCCCTCACATTTAATAAACAGTAGACTGTTAAGAAGCAAATTGCCATCGCCTCTATCGCTCTTACTGCCACATCGTGTCCTGCCCATGGGACCACAACTGGCTGTCCAGCAAGAAAAACAGGCAGCATACTTCAATGAGAAGGCAAGCGCCAAGCCGCTGCCGTGCCTGGAACAACAATAGCAGGTGTGGTTTCATGCCAAACCAACCAAGTGGCAACGTGGCCGGATTGCAAGAGAAAATCTGTCCCCTCTACACCGAGTGGTACTGAGTTCCGCAGAAACAGGAAGGACATACGACCTGCGCACGAAGCAGCTGAGCCATGCCCTGGCAACACGCAGCAGATGAGTGCGAACACCCTCCCACAAGGAGGAACCCCTCTACCAGAAGGAGCTAGTCTCCCAGACTCAAGAGAACTATCACAGGCCGCATCACCAGGTTCTGTGATCGGGTAACCGGCTCGTAGTGTGCCAAGCCACACTCACACACAACAGAAATACGACACAGAACAAGGTGGAAATATGACTTGCACGAGAAGTGGGCGATGGTCGAAACCCCCAACTCGACTTGTTATGTAAAATTGATGGACAATTATGTTATAGTTCTGTAATATGAAGAACACTGTGTTATTTGTGGTAATTTATCCACAGTAAATTGAGTACTGGTTCCAGTTATTATTTTGACCCCAGCGTTGAAGGGGGAGATGTGATGTAATTAAAGTGAAGGGGGAGATGTGATGTATATGCAAATGTGCCTGTACCTCATGACTGAGGTCAGGTGACCTTCTAGAAGTTTCCGTTGGTTGTTCAGATTAAATCTTACTTACAAGATGGCGGACGTGTATTCATTGTACTAGTCACAACCGGGCCTTACAGAGAACATTGCAGGGGGGTTAGTGTGTTTGGGGAGGGGGGTTAGTGTGTGTGGGGAAGTGCAAAAGGGGATAGGTGAGGGAGGGTGTGACTGAGGGTAGGAAAATGAGAGGAAGGGAGAGGTGACAGAAAATAAGATATAGAGATGGAGAGAGAGACAGATACACAGATAGGAGGTTAGTGTGTGGGGGGGGGGGTTAGCCTGTGTGTGTGTGGGGGGTGAGTGTGTGTGGGCGGATTAGTGTGTGGGGGGGGGGGTTAGTGCGTGTGGGGGGATTATGTCACAACGGGAACCCATCAGCCGCTCCTGCTCAGTTGGGGGTTATGGGCGAGTGATGGAATATTGCGTTCAGGGGACCAGCCCTCCCATGTGATGCCATGCCCCACCCCCCCCCCCCCTCATTGGGGGACAGGGCCCAACAGGACCCACTTGGTCTAGTATTATCTAAATGGTGTCAAGTTGGGAAATGGGGTAGTACAACGGGATCTGGAGGCCCTTGTTCCTCAATCAATGAAACCAGGCACGTGCCGTCAGGGTTGGCAAGGTAAGCACTGCCTACCCTAAAATTATAAAATGACAATTATTAAATATAAATAGTAAAGGCACGGGAGAATTATTCCTACCTAAGAGATTGATCTCTTAGGTAGGCGTAATTCTCCGTGCCTTTCATGCGCAGTACATGTAATACGCGAAGGTCTGTGCAGTTGACGTGCCGTGGACGCTGCTTCAAGGCGTCCACGACAGGGGAGCTGAAGGCAGCCGGAATTCTGCATTTGCAGCGTGGACTGAGTACTGTGCATGCGCAGCACAAGTTTCTTGGCGGGATTTTCAAGCATGAATTGTCATTATCTTAAGAGTATCTTAAGAAACAAAGAGGGAAGAATGGAGTTTGTGTACAAATAATGTGGTAAGTAGATTTCTTTGAGCTATATGTTTTTAAATACCATATTTCCCAGCAATGAAGACTCTCATTTTTACAAAAAACTAAGGCACGAAAATGTACCTGCATCTTGGAGGCGGGAAGGTTAGGTTGTTAGTCAAGAAAGTTAGACTTGGCTATCCCTCAGTACAGCAACGTCAACATCAAGAACGATAATGCTGTACTGAGGGATAGCCAAGTCTATCCCTCATTGCTAGCAGCTGATGGGAAGCGGCTGTAAAGTGGGAAGCAGCTGTAAAAGGACAGCACCGCTGGTGGGGGGGGGGGGGGGAGGGGGAAGAGTTCCTTTCACAGCGTGTGGGGAGTCTGGCCAGGCGTAAAGTTGCGGGAGGGCTGGAGCGTTCAGAAGGAGGGTGTCAAGTCAAGTCACTTTTATTTCTATAGCACATTTAAAAAACAACTCTTGTTGACCAAAGTGCTTTACATTGATGGAAGTACTAATGTTATACAACATTGGTTCACAGATTAAGTACATAACCATATAACCATATAACAATTACAGCACGGAAACAGGCCCTCTCGGCCCTTCCAGTCCGTGCCGACCATTTGTTTTCCCCTAGTCCCATCTACCTGCACTCAGACCATACCCCTCCATTCCCTTCACGTCCATATACCTATCCACTTTACTCTTAAATGTTAAAATCGATCCTGCCTCCACCACTTCTGCTGGAAGCTGATTCCACACAGCCACCACCCTCTGAGTAAAGAAGTTCCCCCTCACGTTACTCCGAAACCTCTGTCCCTTAATTCTCATGTCATGCCCTCTTGTTTGAATCTTCCCTACCCTCAATGGGAAAAACGTATCCACGTCAACTCTGTCTATCCCTTTCATCATTTTAAAGACCTCAATCAAGTCCCCCCTTAACCTTCTGCGCTCCAAAGAATAAAGACCTAACTTGTTCAACCTTTCTCTGTAACATAGTTGCTGGAACCCTGGCAACATTCTAGTAAATCTCCTCTGTACTCTCTCTATTTTGTTGACATCCTTCCTATAACTAGGCGACCAAAATTGTACACCATACTCCAGAATTGGTCTTACCAATGCCTTGTACAATTTTAACATTACTTCCCTACTCCTATATTCAATGCTCTGATTTATAAAGGCCAGCACACCAAAGGCTTTCTTTACCACCCTATCTACATGCGATTCCACCTTCAGGGAACTATGCACAGTTATTCCTAGATCCCTCTGTTCCACAGCATTCCTCAATTCCCTACCATTTACCATGTACGTCCTATTTTGATTTGTCCTGCCAAGATGTAGCACTTCACACTTATCAGCATTAAACTCCATCTGCCATCTTTCAGCCCACTTTTCCAAATGCCCAAATCTCTCTGTAGACTTTGAAAATCTACTTCATTATCCACAACACCACCTATCTTAGTATCATCTGCATACTTACTTATCCAATTTTCCACCCCATCATCCAGATCATTGATGTACATGACAAACAACAGTGGACCCAACACAGATCCCTGAGGCACCCCACTGGTCACCGGCTTCCAACCTGACAAACAGCCATCCACCATTACTCTCTGACATCTCCCATTCAGCCACTATTGAATCCATCTTGCTACTCCGCCATTAACACCCAAAGATTGAACCTTCTTAACCAACCTTCCATGGGGAACCTTGTCAAAGGCCTTACTGAAATCCATATAGACAACATCCACTGCTTTACCCTCATCAATTTCCCTAGTTACCGCTTCAAAAAATTCAAGAAGGTTTGTCAAACATGACCTTCCAGGCACAAATCCATGTTGACTGTTCCTGATCAGACCCTGTTTATCCAGATGCTTATATGTATTATCTCTAAGTATCCTTTCCATTAATTTGCCCACCACTGACGTCAAACTAATAGGTCTATAATTGCTAGGTTTATTCTTTGAACACTTTTTAAACAATGGAACAACATGCGCAGTACGCCAATCCTCCGGCACTATTCCCGTTTCTAATGACATTTGAAATATTTCTGTCATAGCTCCTGCTATTTCTACACTAACTTCCCTCAATGTCCTAGGGAATATCCTGTCATGACCTGGAGACTTATCCACTTTTATATTTTTCAAATGTGTCAGTAGCTCCTCCTCTTTGAATCTCATAGTTTCCATAGCTACTCTACTTTTTCCCCTTAACTCACCGAGTTCAATATCCTTCTCCTTGGTCAATACCGAAGAAAAGAAATTGTTCAATATCTTCAATACATACATAAATACTTACATATAGCCCTCGCTCAGAGGACGTCAAGAAAGGCTTGAGAGTAAAGATGAGTTTTAAGTCTCGACTTAAAAGAGTCTATGGAGGGGGCAGTTCTAATGGGAAGAGGGATACTGTTCCACAGTCTAGGAGCTGCATCCGCAAAGGCACGGTCGCCCCTGAGCTTATGACTAGACCGCGGGATGTTCAGTAACTCCAAGTCGGCCGATCTGAGGGACCTGGTGGTGGTGTGGTGGGTAAGCAGACTTTTAATGTAGGTGGGGACAAGCCCGTTAAGGGCTTTGTAGACATAAAGAAGGATCTTGAAATTTATTCGGAACCGCACAGGGAGCCAGTGGAGAGAGGCCAGAATCGGGGTGATGTGATCCCTTTTTTGGGTGCCTGTCAGGAGTCTCGCTGCGGCGTTTTGGACCAGTTGCAGGCAGGACAGGGAAGATTGGCTGATGCCAGTGTAAAGGGAGTTGCAGTCATCGAGGCGGGAGGAGATAAATGTGTGGATGATCTTTTCGAGGTCATCAAACTGGAGGAATTGTTTTATTTTATCTTTCGTCCGAAGCTGGAAGAAGCTAGCTTTTACCACGGCATTGACTTGTTTGTCAAATTTCAATGCTGAGTCAATTAGGGATCATGCCAGCAACCAGCTCAAGAGCGGGTCAGCGGGCGATGGATAACAGGACAGCGGGCGGTGGAGCTTACTCCTGTGTCAGTGCGAGTAACCTCAATTGGTCCCTTGTTCGCGCTGACACAGGAGTAAGCTCCACTGCCTGCTGTCCTGTTATCCATCACCCGCTGACCCGCTCCACCATATGATCTTTGCTCTTGAGCTGGTCCCCTCACTGTACAGACGGAGAGCACTGCCAGAGGTGAGCGGGCCAACAGAAAGCACTGAGGTCCCGGTGGCCACTAGCAGCCACCCGAGCTACTTCCCTCCCCGGCCACAATGCGGTGGCACCACACCCGGAGCGCCACAGCAGCAGTTAGTGAGTGGGTTACTGGCATGATCCCCGACCCCCTCCTTCTCAACGCTCCTGCCCTCCCCGCAACTTTACCCCTGGCCAGACACCCCACACGCTGTGAAGGGAACTCTCCCCCAATTGTTCTCTGGAACTAGTATTGTCACTCAATAAGATCACAACTGATTCAACTTGTCCCGGTGTGTTCCCGTTTTTCCCACCATCTCTCCACCTGCCGTCACCCCCCACCCCCCACCCATTCAGTAATTCAGAAAGAAAGAGATTTGGAAGCCTTGGGCAAATTGAATTGTTACTTTCTTTATTTTTATTTTTTATTTTTACGGAGAGGAGAACAATCTGCGCATGCGCGGTGTAATATTTTTTTAAAGCTGACTGACTACCTACCTTGAGTAATTACTCACGGCACGTGCCTGAATGAAAGTAAGCACGCAGGTACAGCAGGCCATGAAGAATGCAAATGGCATGTTGTCCTTCATAACAAGAAGAGTTTAGTATAGGAGCAAAGAGGTCCTTCTGTAGTTGTACAGGGCCCTCGTGATTCCACACTTTGGAGTATTGTGTGCAGTTTGTCTCCAAATTTGAGGAAGATCATTTTTGTTTTTGAGGGAGTGCCAAGTAGATTCACAAGGTTAATTCCCTGGATGGCGGGTCTGTTATATGCTGAGAGAATGGAGCGGCTAGCCTAGTATACTTTGGAATTTAGAAGGATGAAAAGAGATCTTAATGAAACATATAAGTTTATTAGGTGTTTGGACACGCTAGAGGCAGGAAACATGTTCCCGAAGTTGGGGGACTCCAGAACCAGGGGCCACAGTTTAAGAATATGGGGTAAGCCATTTAGAATGGAGAAGAGTAAACACTTTTTCACACAGAGAGTTGTGAGTCTGTGGAATTCTTTGCCTCAGAAGGCAGTGGAGGCCGGTTCTCTGGATACTTTCAAGGGAGAGCTAGATAGGGCTCTTAAAGATACCAGAGTCAGGGGATATGGAGAGAAGGCAGGAATGGGGTACTGATTGTGGATGATCAGCCATGATCACATTGAATGACAGTGCTGGCTCGACGGGCCAAATGGCCTACTCCTGCACCTATTGTCTAAATTAAAAATCCTGCTTGCAGCAACATCACGCACATAGACACAGACAAAGCACAGAAAAAATAAAACATAAATTACACAAATGCTACAAGACAGGAAAATGAAAAAGACTGTGTAAAAATACAATTAAAAACAAGTTCATGATAGTGCATAAGGAGGAGCATAGTGTTCTGTTGCTGAGGTAGGATTGGAGTTGTGCAGATCAGTTCAAGAACCTGATGGTTACAGGAAAGTAGCTGTTTCTGAACTTGGTGGTATGGAAGTTCATGATTCTGAACATCCTGCCTGATGATAGCAGCGAGAAGACAGTATGGCATGGGTGGTGGAGAACCTTGAAGATAGAAACTGCTGGACATGAGGTAATGCCTCTAGATGTTCGGCACATATATGTAGATGTGTTTGGATGATGCTGTGTCTGTAGTGGTCCAGGCTGAGCCCACAATTCTCTGGAGCCTTTTGCATTCCTGTGCACTGAAACTGCCATGTGCCTTTTAAATGTTGTTATTGAGCCAGCCTCCACTATTTCCTCTGGCTGCTCGTTCCATATATCCACCTCCCTTGGTGTGAAAAAGTTGCCCCTCAAGTTCCTATTCAATTTTTCCGCTCGCACCTTAAACCTTTGCCCTCTAGTTCTTGAATCCCTTTCTCTGGGAAAAAGAGTAAACTCTTTTCTGTGCATTTCCATATCAATTCCCCTCAGCATTTTACACATCTCTATAAGATCACTCCTCAGCCTCTTGCTCCATGGAATAAAGTCCTAGCCTGCCCAACCTCTTCCCATTGCTCAAGTCCTCAAGTCCTAGCAACATCCTTGTAAATCTTCCTCATGAAAGTGCATAACATTTCCCACATTAAAATCCATTTGCAAAGTTCCCACCCAATCATAAAACCTATCTATATCCTGTTGCAATGTCCTAAAGGGCCTGTCCCACTTGGCCGTCGTTTGCATGCCATTTACGCGACCTCGTTGTCACGTTGAGACACGGGATGGTTGCATGGAGAAGCGCGGAGGGGTATGGAGTTGCGCGCGGTATTGTGCAGCACTCCAGGATTTTGTAGGGCACAAGGAATTACAATGGGCCACACCGATTACAAGGAAGCACTGGAGTTCGCACAGGGTATTGAGAATCCGACTGATGATTGAACATTATCCTCATGATGTCATCATCTTGCAGAGAACAAATTGAACTTTAAACTGTTATACTAAAGGACTAATGATAGTTGATAATGATAATGATTGTTAAGCAAGTTATCTTGCTATTGATTTACAACCCTTATTATTTAATCCTAATCACTTCTAATTATTACTAACTATTATTAACAAGATACTCTTGGAATTAGTTATAAATAAAAACTGAAGATAAGCTTTGATTTAGGTATTTTATTAATAAAATTTGGGTTTTTTTATATTTGACTAATATTTGACTAATATTTTTTTAGGAGAATAATAATATTTTACTACTGGATTACAAATTCTTTGGACCTAAATATGTTTTTCCCCCTCTCCCTTTTACAAATTGTTTTTATTGAAATTTTCTTTTTTATTAAAGCACGGAGCTAGTATTATTTTTTTTTTAAGGCTACGGAAGTCTTTAGAGGGTTAGCCACGCTAGTGTGGCTATCACTAACTACACTGATTGTAGATGTAGTTTTTTTCTTTTCTTCGCACTCTTCTAACCATCTATTTTTCCACTTTTTCTACTCTTCATCTAATTACAACTTTAATATTAAATTCAATTATGTTTTTTTTAAGGAGATATGTTCGGGATGAAGACTTATTAAATCTAAAATTCGTCTAACCTGTGTTCCGGCAGAATGTCGGGTTTAGTGTGTTGAACCATTTGCTCTTTTATAGACCATCCTACCCATAAGATGCAAGATGTTAATATGAAAATTGGGGGTGAAGGAATTACATTCTGTAGTTGGAGCGTCAAGGGCATTAATGAACCAACCAAGGTAAAGTATTAGCACATTTAAAATCACTCAAAGCTGATATAATGTTTCTTCAGGAAACTCACCTCAAAAATGAAGCGCAACATAGATTGAAAGCAAAATGGATTGCCAAATGGATTTGTCATTCTTTCATAAGTCTAGAGGGGTTGCAATTTTAATCCGTAAGGGTATACCTTTTAAACATACGTCAACCATTGCGGATATCGATTGTAGATACGTTATACTGGTGGGTGAATTATATTTTTTAAAAGTGATCCTTCTTAACGTTTATGGACCAAATTTTGACAGCCCATTGTTCTTCAAGAAAACATTTAATACTATTCCGAAACTTACTCAACATAATTTGATAATTGATGGAGACTTAAATTGTACATTAGATTCTTATCTAGATAGATCATCAAGACAAAGGAAAATAAAATCCAAGGCAAGTGAATTACTAAATTCATACATTAACACTACCAATATCAAAGATGTCTGGAGAATCGAAAATCCATCTGGACGAGAATATTAATTTTACTCACCGGTACATAAAACTTATTCAAGAATAGACCACTTTTTAATAGATTCTAAACTTATCCCATTTACATATAATTCGAAATATCATAATATTATAATTTCGGATCATGCACCTTTAACATTCATGATTAAACTAAATGGAATGACCGAGAAGCAGACACAATGGAGACTTAACCCTCAAATTTTAAATGATAAAGCATGCTGCGAATATCTTATTACACAGATTAATATGTCTTTCGAGTAGAACGACTGCCCTGAAACATCTGTCTCCCTTCTCTGGGAAACATTTAAAGCATTTGTATGAGGAGCGTTAATCTCCTCACAAGCCTTTCATAATAAAAAAGAATCGTGCTAAACACCATGTATTGGAAATGGAAATAAGGCAATTAGATATAGAGAATGCAGCCGCCCCCTCTATGATAAAACATAATAAAATCACTGCACTTAAATATAAGTTAAATCAAATATATTCAGATCAAATCATAAAACTTCATCAACACACTAAACAACTTCAATTTGAATTTGGTGATAAACCACAAAAACTATTAGCCTGTCAACTTCGTAAATTGGATGGGGAAAAAACAAGTCATAAAATTAGATCATATATGGGAAAAACACTAACATTGCCCAAAGAGATCAATGACAGATTTTTACAATATTATCAAACACTTATTCAACCAAAACGACAGTGTCCTGCAAGAATGGAAACATTTTTACAGAAATATAATCTTGCAGGCTTAGATAACCATATAACCATATAACAATTACAGCACGGAAACAGGCCCTCTCGGCCCTTCCAGTCTGTGCCGACCATTTGTTTTCCCCTAGTCCCATCTACCTGCACTCAGACCATACCCCTCCATTCCCTTCACATCCATATACCTATCCACTTTACTCTTAAATGTTAAAATCGATCCTGCCTCCACCACTTCTGCTGGAAGCTCATTCCACACAGCCACCACCCTCTGAGTAAAGAAGTTCCCCCTCACGTTACCCCGAAACCTCTGTCCCTTAATTCTCATGTCATGCCCTCTTGTTTGAATCTTCCCTACCCTCAATGGGAAAAACGTATCCACGTCAACTCTGTCTATCCCTTTCATCATTTTAAAGACCTCAATCAAGTCCCCCTTAACCTTCTGCGCTCCAAAGAATAAAGACCTAACTTGTTCAACCTTTCTCTGTAACATAGTTGCTGGAACCCTGGCAACATTCTAGTAAATCTCCTCTGTACTCTCTCTATTTTGTTGACATCCTTCCTATAACTAGGCGACCAAAATTGTACACCATACTCCAGAATTGGTCTTACCAATGCCTTGTACAATTTTAACATTACTTCCCTACTCCTATATTCAATGCTCTGATTTATAAAGGCTCTGAAAGAGGGAATTATTAGGTGCTGAAATATCAGTAAAATATATTGAAGAGTCCATTAGATCTTTGAAAAATGTAAAGGCCGCAGGCCCTGTTGGCTTAAACTCTGAATTTTATTAAAAAAATTCATGATCTGATTTCTCCACATCTATAGACATTATATAATTATGCTTAAACTCAACAGAAACTGCCAGAAACTTTAAACGGATCAACAATAACACTTATACCAAAAATGGATAAGGACCTTGAGGATCCAGGTTCATATAGAGCTATTGCTCTTTTAAACAATGTTCAGAAGATATTAACTAAAATGTGAGCCCATAGATTAAGTTTAGTGATTCATTAATTAAAACATCCCGATCAAACAAGTTTTATCCCGAAACGTTATTCATTTTATAATCTGAGACGATTATTTAATATTATAAATTCAAATAGAATAGCTAATGTAAATTTAGCAGTCATTTCGTTAGATGCTGAATGGCCCTATCTATTTTCGGTGATGGAAACATTTCAACTGGGTGAGAAGTTTTGTACATGGTTTAAACTCCTATATACTAACCCTACAGCTAGAATATTGACAAATCAAATGTTATCACCCAAATTTAATTTATCTAGAAGTTGTAGACAAGGATGCCCGTTATCTCAGTCGTTATTTGCCCTAGCTATTGAACCACTTGCAGAAAGTGTTAGAGCCCATCCAGAAATCTATGGGTATAATACTAAAGATACAGTTAATAACATTTCTTTATACGCAGATGATGTATTACTATACATTACAAACCCAGAAACTTGCTAAATCTTATAACTCAATTTGGCTCATTTTCGGGATATAGAATTAATTGGAACAAAAGTGAAATGATGCCAATAACGGAACTTAACCTACATACATCTCCTTTTAAAATAGTCTACGAAAAAATTAAATATCTAGGAATTTATGTGACTAAGAAATATATTTCTTTATTTAAATTAAAATTTCCCCCTTTACTTAATAAACTGCATAAGAATATTCAGTATTGGAAAACACTTCCCATCTCAATGCTCTGTAGAATTAATGCCATAAAAATGACTTTCATACCACAATTACTGTACCTTTTTAAATCAATTCCGATAAATCTCCCAAAAAAATGTTTTTGTTAAATTGATTCTATTGTTACAAGTTTTATTTGGGATTATAAGAACCATAGAATAAGTAAAAAGCATTTATGTAAATCCAAGATGAATGGAGGATTAGTTTTACCAAATTTTTAATTTTATTTTTGGGCAGTTAATATTAAAAAATATGAACTTCTGGTTGGAAGATATGGATCAACACCAGATTGGTTAAAGATGGAGAAGTAAGATTGTTTACCTTTTGAAAGTGGCTCGATTTTGTTAGCTCCCACAAAACTGAATAAAAAAACTTATAGTGAAAATCCGATTATATATAGTAGTATACGAACTTGGAGACAATTAAAAATGACTTTCAAATTGGATAATTTATCACACCTTCTCCCCATTGTAAATAATCCTTCATTCTGTGCCGGATAAAGGTTTTGCACAATGGAAAAATTATGGAATTAAAAAGGTGGGACACCTTTACAGAAAATTATTTTTTCTTTCATTTCAGGAGTTACAACAGAATTATGGACTACATTCAAATATTTTGTTTAGATATTTGCAACTTAGAGATTATGTTAAATCACATACACAAGAATATAGAACTAGGGAGCCAGAGATCCTTAATGAATGTTTGAATAAACAACCTAACACAGATAAATTAATATCTCTCACATTTATAGTATTATTTTAGATAGTGAGGTCCTGTCAACTGAACTATATAGACAAGCATGAGAAAATGAACTAGCTCAACCTATATTGAAAGATATATGGGATGAAAGTTTGCAACATATACATCAATGCTTGTTAAATGCCAGACACTCTTTAATACAATTCAGAGTACTACATAGACTGCACTATTCTAAAACAAAATTAAATATAATGTTTCCAAATATTTCTCCAATCAGTGACAAATGTCAATATTTAGAAGCTAATTTAACTCATACTTTTGTAAACTGTATAAAAATTAAAGATTTCAGGACGGATATTTTTTTAATTATTTCTGAAGCTGTTAATATCCAATTGGATCCTGATCCAAAACAAATAATATTAGGAATATCAGAAGCCTAAAACTTACAACAAACCAAATATATTTCCTTGATTATAGTATAATAATTGGGAAAAAATTAATATTGAAATTTTGGAAAAAACCAACAACCCCCACAATTAAAATGTGGATTATAAAGATCTCTGAGATCTTACACTTGGAAAAAAATTGACTTGTCTTAATTGACAAACCAGAATTGTTTGCTAGAATATGGTCTCCATTTATTGATTTTCTGAAAAGGTAAATTGGTCCAGCACGGAAGCTTGACTGAAACTTGAATCCAGGATTGGATGAATAATTACATTTTATAATCTACGGACCTATCTCCAAAATTGTGTTATTGGTAATTTATTTTATTTCTATTTTTCTTCTCCCTCCCTTCTTTCTATAGCTCTATCTCTCAAAAAATAAATAAATAGAAGCTGTGTTAATATGTAATTGATAAACAAATTGTGTTTTGGTTATGATATGTATATGCTTCTAAAAAAACAATTTTTTTTAAAATAAAAAAATAAAAAGGTTGTCTGTGACACACAGCTAGTGAGAGGTTGAGATTTATTTTATATGATTTGTTTGCCTCCCATACATATTGATAGGCTTATGTGTTTTTTCCACAGGCAATGACCTATGGCATACCCATGGATGGCAAGCGTGCCCAACGTCAGGGGAGCCAGCTCAACGCCACATCATGCACGTCCGGCATCCGGAATGGATAAGCTCCCACCAACAGAATTCCCAGCGCGGTTAGAAAGTCAGGACGCAAGCGTCAACTTGAGCCTGAATTTCTCGGACTATTTGATTGAGGATGGCCCAGAGCTAATTGGTCGTAAAGAATGATGTCCTCTCACTGGCATTCACTATTCTGTTGACTTGTGTTGCACATTAAAATTTTGTTTATTGGTGTTTTTCAATATTGTATTTGTTTTCTTACACTAAATAAACAATTTAATTCTTATAAAGTTATTGGTCTTTGTATTTATCGCAAATAAGTTCACCTACAACATGATTATTAAACTTCAGTGTAACCTTTTCGTGTAGTGGGAAACGCAGTTTGTTAATCATGGGATTGATCTCACATATAGAAACCACGTTTAATCATGGAATGAATCTCACATAGAAACATAGAAATTAGGTGCAGGAGCAGGCCATTCGGCCCTTTGAGCCTGCACCGCCATTCAATATGATCATGGCTGATCATCCAACTCAGTATCCTTTACCTGCCTTCTCTCCATACCCCCTGATCCCTTCAGCCACAAGGGCCACATCCAACTCCCTCTTAAATATGGCCAACGAACTGGCCTCAACTACCTTCTGTGGCAGAGAATTCCACAGATTCACCACTCTCTGTGTGAAAAACGATTTTCTCATCTCGGTCCTAAAAGACTTCCCCCTTATCCTTAAACTGTGACCCCTTGTCCTGGACTTTCCCAACATCGTGAACAATCTTCCTGCATCTAGCCTGTCCAACCCCTTAAGAATTTGGTAAGTCTCTATGAGATCACCCCTCAATCTTCTAAATTCCAGATAGTACAAGCCAAGACTATCCAGTCTTTCTTCATATGGAAGTCGTGCCATCCCAGGAATCAGTCTGGCGAACCTTCTCTGTACTCCCTCTATGGCAAGAATGTCTTTCCTCAGATTAGGAGACCAAAACTGTACGCAATACTCCAGGTGTGGCCTCACCAAGACCCTGTACAACTGCAGTAGAACCTCCCTGCTCTTGTACTCAAATCCTTTTGCTATGAATGCCAACATACCATTCGCTTCCTTCACAGCCTGCTGCACCTGCATGCCTACTTTCAATGACTGGTGTACCATGACACCCAGGTCTCGCTGCATCTCCCCTTTTCCTAATCGGTCACCATTCAAATAATAGTCTACCTTCCTGTTTTTGCCACCAAAGTGGATAACGTCACATTTATCCACATTATACTGCATCTGCCATGCATTTGCCCACTCACCCAATCTATCCAAGTCATCCTGCAGCCTCCTAGCATCCTCCTCACAGCTAACACTGCCCCCCAGCTTCGTGTCTTCGGCAAACTTCAAGATGTTGCATTTAATTCCCTCGTCCAAATCATTAATAACCTCAATTTAATAGATAAATAAAACACACTTATAGACATTGAACTTCATTGAAATGCAAAATGTGTCATGAAACGTCATATAAAACAAAGGCATTTAACTGCTTTTAAAATTATGGCATTTCTATGAAAATCCGATGTGTGAGGCATTATTAACACAGTATTATTAATTTCACATACAAAAATCCTCCATTAACATACATAGATCCTCCTTTTATTAGATCAGTTCCTGTAGTGGAGGTCCTTCGTTTGTGGTGTGGGATGTTTGCTGCTGATGTTCCAGTGCCTTCCTCGTGAAGGTGTCCGTTTTCTGCAGAAGAGGACCGACTCGTGTCCTTAGCTCCTGAAACAGGTCAGGTGGAATCCAGGTGAAGTTTTTAAAGGCAGCCTCATCTTCCCGCTGCAGATCCATCATCATGATCTCATACTAGCCCAAAGTTGGTCTCATCTGGAACAAGGACCACGTCCACACAGACCTCTTCCTGGGTCTCTTGCGACCCTTTCTTGTTGTACTCCTGCCTGGCTGATCTGTAAGCATGAGGGCTGCTGCTAATAGAAATCTCTGTTGCTGTTGTAGCAATGCAATCTGTATTTCGTCCATGATGGTCATGATGCAGAATAGCATCCTGCAACCCCCTTTATATGTTCAAATGACGTCATGCGCTCCAGTAAAGGATACTGAGTTGGATGATCAGCTGACGCATGAAGACGCCTGATGACGCGCGCTACCGTCACGCGTCAGTCACTACTGGCCTGTGGCGTAAATGACGGCCAAGTGGGACAGGCCCTTAATACCCTCACTGCAACATGCACTTCAACCTACCTTTCTGTCTCTGGCAAACCTGAATACCTTACACGATGCCCCGTATTGATCATTGATTTAATTATTTGAAGCCAAAAACAGTGACTAATAATTTATTGCATATTTATTTGACGTGTTGCATTAATGTGGCTGTAAAGCTGCAGCACGTAAGAATAAAATTAATCCCCTCCAGATAAACAATCTTGATTCTTGACTGGTACTTGCCTCACCAAACACAGAAAGCTGGAGTAACTGCTGGTAAATGGGTTTAAAGATAGATACTTGATGGTCATCACAGATATAATGTGTAAATCATTTAGCAGATTATGCTTTGTCTTTGTTACTCATTTACTATGACTATAATATGTACCTGAGATTGACACAAAATGCTGGAGTAACTCAGCAGGACCGGCAACATCTCTGGAGAGAAGGAATGAGTAGCGTTGCAAGTCGAGACCCTTTCTCTACCTGAAATATCACTGATTTCTTCTCTCCAGAGATGCTGCCTGTCCCACTGAGTTACTCCAGTATTTTGTGTCTATCCTCATTGTAAACCAGCATCTGCAGTTTTTTTCAACACATACGTACCCGGGGCTTGGGGTTTTTCTTCAAGATATGCAGAAGGCCATTCTTCATAAACAGAAGTTCCACAAGCTGGAATGAATAGAGGAATCAAGATGTGAGTCAAGCATTTCATACCAAAGAACCACAAAAAGGGCATACTGCTTCTGGTCTGGTTCCAATATCAGAAATACATGAAGAACACCAAACATCAATACACGTCGAACACATTTCAACAGGAGGAGTATAAGACCTACTAGCAGTAGCAATTTTAGTCAAATTCACCTTTTCCTGGTTGGATATGTCAAAAATGAGAGGGCATAGTTTTAAGATGCAAAGTTGAAAGGAGAATGCAGTGCAAGCTTTTGTACAGAGAATGGGGTAGGAGATTGCAACCTTCACGTGGTCCGCCCTGTTTCAACAAATGCATTCAACCTGGTGTGCACAATCAAATAAGATTAAATAGAACAAGTTGACCTACAACTTTAAGCTGTACATGCCATACGCAAGAGGAAGAAGAAGAACAGAGAATGGTGGGTGCCTGGAATGTGTTGCCAGGGTGGTGGCAGTGGCAGATACGATAGTGCTGTTGATGATGCTTTTGGATAGGCACACAGATATGGAGAGATATGGATCACTTGCAGGTGGTAAAGATTAGTTTAACTTGGTATCTTGTTCGGCATAGACATTGTGGCCTGAAGAGCCTTTTCCTGTTCTGTACTGTTCTATGTTTATGATAAACATTTACATCCTCGAAGCAGAAATTCCAAACAACACTTTGGTTATTTATCTAAATTCAATTAAATCTTTAACTTGAATTAAAAATTGTAGGGTGCTGGAGTTGTAAAATAAATAATGAAACGGCAACAGTGTTCTTCCCCATTAACATGAAACACAAGATAGGAAAACTCGGCTGAGCCTGTGTGCTTGAAGTATGAAGTATTAAGTAATAAATGGTGGCGCCTTGCGGCAGCAGCCTCTGCGATCCGTCTGTCTTTTCTTTCTTTTTGTTCTGTTAGGAGTATGTTTTGATCTTAGTTTTATTTTATTTTTAGTTGTGTATATGTGGGGTGCGGGTGGGGGAAACTTTTTAATCTCTTCCCTGTACGGGGACCTGTCTTTTTCCCTGTCAAGTTTCCGTTGTCGTTGGGGCCAAACATTGTGGGGCTGGCGGCCTCCAACCGGAATTGACCTGGAGCTCCAGTCGGAGGGCCTGCGGACTCCCCATCGCGGAGCTGGCTGACCGGAGTACGGAACGATGTGGTGGCGCGTGGCTGCGACCCGATTTCGGAGCTCGGAGGCTTTGGCTGCAGACCCTGTGGACAGTAACATCGGGAGCTCGCAGGTCCCTGGTAGAAGACCGCTTTTCGGAGCTCCCGTAACGGCAAACTTCGCCCGCCTGAATCGAGGGGTTTAAATCAACCCGGAGCGGGGCCATACATCGCCCGGCGCGGCTTAAATGGCCGCAAGACTTACCATCCCCCGCCGGGGACTAACATCAAGAGCCTCGATCAGCTCAATGCAGCAGTTTGACCGCTTGGCTGCGGGAGAAGAATAAAGAACAGAGAACAGGGAAGAGATATTGTCTGAGTGCAGGTAGATGGGACTAGGGGAAAACAAATGGTCGGCACGGACTGGAAGGGCCGAGAGGGCCTGTTTCCGTGCTGTAATTGTTATATGGTTATATGGTTATATGGTTATAAGACTTTTGCCTTCAATCACAGTGTTTGGAGATTCACTGTGATGGATGTTTGTGCGGAATTGTGTTAATTGTGTTTTTTTGGGGTTTTTTTGCTGTTAAGACTGCAGAAATGAAATTTTGTTTGAACATTGTATGTTTAAATGACAATAAACTGCATTCTGATTCTGATTCTGAAGTATGAATAAGTTTATTGGCCAAGTATTCACATACAAAGAATTTGCCTTGGTGCTCCGCCCACAAGAGACAACGACATACAGTGACAGTTAGGAATGACACATAAAACATTAAACATTAATAATAAAACATAATTGATTAAACATGTAAATTAAGTGAAATATCAGAGCAAAAGGAGGTTACAGATTTTTGGTTATTGCATAGAGCGTGGATAAAAAGCAGTTTTTATGTCTGGCTGTGGCAGCTTTGATAGTCCGGATTTGCCTAACAGAGGGAAGTGATTCAAAGAGTTTGTGGCCAGGGTGAGAGGGGTCAGAGATAACCTTACCCGCTTGCTTCCTGGCCCTTGCAGTGTACAGTTCATCAATGGAGGGAAGGTTGCAGCCAATAACCTTCTCAGCTGATTGGACGATTCGGATTTCGTGCTTGGTGGCTGAGCCAAACCAGACCATGATGGATAAGGTGAGGACAGACTCTACGATGTCCCGTATAGAATTGGACCATCATTGGACCATCTGCCTGTGGCAGATTGTGCTTCCTCAGCTGCCGCAGGAAATACATCCTATTGTGCCTTTTTGACTATGGAGTCGAAGGTAGCTCCCCCATTTAAGGTCCTTGGGGATGATGGTTCCAAGGAGTTTAAAAGACTCCACAGATGTGACTGTGGTGTTGTTGATGGTGAATGGGGTGAGGGGAGGGGGAGCTCTCCTAAAGTCTACTATCAATTCCACTGTCTTAAGAGCATTGAGCTCCAGGTTGCTGCGATGTCACCAGGCCGCCAGCTGTGTCACTTCCTGTCTGTAAGCAGATTCTTTCCCATCCTGGATCAGTCCAATCAGGGTTGTGTCGTCAGCAAACTTGAGAAGCTTGACAGAGGAGTCAGTGGAGTGCAGTCATTGGTGTAGAGAGAATAGAGGAGAGGGGAGAGTATGCAGCCTTGCGGTGCTCCTATGCTGAGGGTCAGCGGGTCCGAGATGTGCTTTCACAGCCTCACATGCTGCTTCCTGTCTGTCAGGCAGCTGGTGATCCACCGACAGAGCTGTTCAGGCACAGTCAACTCGGAATGTTTGGAGTGTAGTAGCTCTGGCACAATTGTGCTGAATGCAGAGCTGAAATCAACAAACAAAATCCTCGCATAGGTCCCCTGGTGGTCTAGGTGCAGGAGGGTGAAGTGCAGGCAAAGGTTGACTGCGTCATCCACTGATCTGTTGGCCCGATGTGCAAACTGCATAGGGTCCAGCAGGAGGTTTGTGATATTTTTCAGCTTCGCCAACACAAGCCTTAAAAGGGTCTTCATGACTACAGAGGTCAGTGCGACAGGCCTGTAGCCATTAAGACCACTAAACCACCAAAAAAGCGAATGCTTTCCCATCAACTTAACCCTACAGATCCGACAGGAACCCTTGCCTTTTCCCTTATCTCGAGATCGTTTCGTATATCTAGGAATACACATTATCCACTCTTTCACATCTCTGTTTGAAAGATGGCATAGTCTACCCCTTACTATGGCTGGGGGAGTGCAGTCGATGAAGATGACTTTACCTGCGCCTTGGAAGAATGAAAAGGTATTGCTGTCAAAATGTACATCTGTATTTGTGATATGTTGTATTGTGAACACATCAGCTGCCAAGGGGTGTTCAGTGAGGGTGGGTGAGGGTAATTTTGTTGTTATATATAAAAAACAAAATGGAGGGAAATGTAATGCATTACGTCAGCTGTATTGTATCTTTCCTTCAATAAAATAAACAAATAAAACATAAATAAATAAATAAAAAGAATTGTAATGTTAACAATTATACTGTGAATTTTAAATGTTGTGTGCAACTCACATTTGGGTCAAATTCAAAAATTAAAATTGCTTGCAAATATTTTCACTATTGTTTGTGTCAGGTGTCCTGACTCCTGTAAGTGAACTGTTTCTTATTCCATTGCAACCTTTCAAAAGAAATATTTTCTGTGCATTAATGGTATATTCGTTGCTTTTTCCACAAAATTATGTCAGCAGAGATGGTCAAAGAAAATCACTTGCAAGCTTCGGGTTTGTCCTTGTTACTCATTCACTATGACTCTAACATGTACCTGGGGTTGGTGCTGCTACGTTAGCATAAGCCGAAGGTAAACCAGCCGCATCATTGGGGAAAGCTGCATAAGAAGAAATGAATAGTTTAGTTTAGTTTAGAGATACAGCGCGGAAACAGGCCCTTCAGTGCACCGAGTCTGCACCGACCACCGATCCCCACACATTAACACTACCTTACACACACTAGGAACCATTTTGAATTTCTACCCAGCCAATTAACCTACAAACCAGGACGTCTTTCGAGTGTGGGAGGCAACCGAAGATCTCGGAGAAAACCCGCAGGTCATAGGAAGAACATACAAACTCTGCACAGACAGCGGTCAGGATTGAACCCGGGTCTCTGGCGCTGAAAGACAGCAACTCTACCGCTACAACACCGTGCCGAATAGAGAACATAAAAGTCAAGCATATCACACCCATTAAAACCACATAGAAATACATTTGGACAGATATATATGGGCTACGGGGCAAATGCACGCAAATGGAACTAGCCCAGAACTTAGTTGTCGTGTACAAAGTGGACTGAAGGACCCGTTTCTGACCTGTTGTATAGCTCTCTCCTTTTCATATCTGGCCTTTGTCCACTCATCAGCCAATCAAATTCTCCTCACATGTATCCACATCACTTTCCAGGCTTTGTCCCACCCCTCCCATCTCGTTTCCAGCTTTCTCTCCCTTACTACAATTAGTTTGAAGAAGGGTTCCAACCCGAAGAGTCACCTATTCATGTTCAGAGGTGGCGCCTGATCCCCTGAGTTACTCTAGCATTTGTGGTTTCCTCAAGATTCCAGCATCTGCAGTTTCTTGTGTATCTATAGTATCTATGGCACACAAAGAACTAAACCAGGGGCATTAATAAACTACTAAAATCATCAAATTCAGTGTGACAACCAATTCTGTCAAAGTTGTGTCAGGGGTGTGATCTGTTTATTATTGGGGAATAATAAACACCGTTCTTTTTCAAGAATAGACAACTTCTTTATCGACAGCTCCTTTATTCCTATGGTTAAGAAAATTGAATATACTGCTATAGTAATATCAGATCACTCGCCTGTGATACTGGAGCTAGGTTTCCCTTTAAAAATCAGAGAACAAACTCTTTGGAGACAACTCCGTTTTCCTTTCCAATGAGAAATTGTGCAGTTTTGTATCGGCTAACATAGACACATTCCTTGAGACTATTAAAACCGAGTTGGTATCATGCTCTTTAGTTTGGGAAACTTTAAAAGCTTACTTGAGAGGTCAAATCATATCTTATACCTCATATGCCAATAAAGAACGTAAGAAGGAAATACAAACCCTGTCGCAATCCGTCTTGGTTCTGGACAGGCAATACAAAAATGCTAGAGAAACTCAGCGGGTGCAGCAGCATCTATGGAGCGAAGGAAATAGGCAAAGTTTCAGCCAAAACCCTTCTTCAGACCGAAATGTTGCCTATTTCCTTCACTCCATAGATGCTGTTGCACCCGCTGAGTTTCTCCAGCATTTTTGTGTACCTTCGATTTTCCAGCATCTGCAGTTCCTTCTGAGGCACCCACTGCTGAATTATATAAAAGCCATGCTGATTTACAAGCAAAATTCAATCATCTATCTACAAACCAAACAGAACAACTGATTCTCAGGACTCGTGGTCTCTATTTTGAATATGGTGACAAGGCGAGCCGACTTAGGGCTCACCAGCCGCATCATGACTCATTCCTCAGATAAGACACGCACACCATGACGTAACAAGCAATCCAAAATAAATGAATAATACTTTCACAGCCTTTTATTCTTCTCTTCACACCTCAGAGTTCCCCTCAGATACAACGAATATAGAACGTTTTTTAGATGATTTGGAAATACACACTCTGAAACCAGAAGAGGCAGAAGATCTAGATCAGGCTCTTGGGCAGGAAGACATTAATAATGCCATTATGGCGATGCAGAGTGGTAAAACCCCGGGCCCTGACTGCTACGCATTAGAATTTTATACAAAATTTAAGGATAAGCTCACATCAGTTCTTCTAGAAATGTTTCAAGAATCTTTGGAAAATGGTTCCTTACCCCCCCCCCCCCACCCTTTCACATGCATCTATTTCACTTCTTCTCAAAAAAGACAAGGATCCGACTCAATGTGAATCATACCGCCCCATCTCACTTTTGAATATAGATGTAAACATTTTGGCAAAGGCACTGGCTTGCCGTTTAGCATGCCAACTTCCCAAAATAACCTCAGAAGATCAAACAGGTTTCATTAAATATCGTCATTCCTTTTCTAATATCCGTCCACTGGCCAGTGTGGTTTATTCGCCCAGTACTTCACCGCGTCCGGAGGTTGTTATCTCTTTGGACGTGGAGAACGCGTTTGATCGAGTGGAGTGGCCATATTTGTTCTGAGTCTTGGAGAGATTTGGATTTGGCAAATAATTTGTAGCCTGGGTTAAGCTATTATATCATTCACCTTTAGCATGTATACAGACAAATTATTCGCAATCTGCTAATTTTCCATTAACACGTGGCACTCGCCAAGGCTGCCCATTGTCTCTGCTTCTTTTTGCGATTGCAATTGAGCCTCTTTCAATTGCACTTTAGATCAACCACATTATTCCAGGGCATTAGGAGAGGAAACATGGAACATCTTGTGCCTCTATACGCTGACGAACTCCTTCTTTTTGTGAATGATCCTACAGCTGGCGGCCCTGCAATTGTGTCCTTCTTAAATCAGTTTGGAACTTTCTATGGCTATAAACGAAACCTCCAAAAAAGTGAATACTTTCCCATCAACCTAGCCCTACAGATCCGACAGGAACCCTTGCCTTTTCCCTTATCTCAAGATGGTTTTGCATATCTAGGAATACACATTACCCGCTCTTTCACATCTCTGTTTGAAAGATAGCGTAGTCTACCCTTTACTATGGCTGAAGGAGTGCAGTTGGTGAAGATAACTGTACTTCCCAGATTTATTTATTTATTCCAATGCTTGCCGGTCTTCCTATCCAAGTCATTTTTTAACTCAGTTAACCAATCTATAACCTCCTTTATATGGGGTAACAAGGTACCAAGGGTTAATAAGTGCACTCTCCAAAGAGGCCATGAAGTAGGTGGACTGGGCCTTCCTAGCTTTATTCATTATTACTGGGCATCCAATATCCAAAAGATATTATTCTGGCTCCACCGACCAGATACAGACTGGAGTCTTGTTACTCCTCGTCTCTCCCAGCTTTAGTATATTCCTCCCTGCCATTGAAACCCTCACGATTTACATCCAATCCCGTCGTACTATCCACCCTCGAAATATTTAATCAATTTCGCTGCCACTATAAGTTCACATCAGCTTCAGTTCTGGGTCCCATTCACAGTAACCATTTATTCCCCCCCTCTACACCTGACTCAACCTTTAGACAATGGGGTTTGAATGGTCTTATGTGCATTAACGATTTATACACCGACAACAAATTTCCCTCTTTTCCTGATCTCCAGCCTGTCACAGTGTTGGATAAACTCACTTTTACCTTTGTAAATAAAGGACTGATATCTATTATATTCTCAACTGGTATCGTTATGAGATCAAAACCGGAACAAAGTTAAAACTAGGTGGGAGGATGATCTTGGTATGAGAATCTGTCTGAGGAATGCAGGACAGAAGCACTGAAATGAGTCCATTCCTCGTCATCATGTGCTAGATTGGGGCTCATACAATTCAAAGTTTTACACAGGGTTCGTTTAAGCAAAGCCAGGCTTGCTGACATATATCCGGGGGCAGACCCTGGCTGTGACAGGTGCTCCTTCTCTCCAGCCAATCTAACTCATGCATTCTGGTCCTTCCCCAAACTTGGTAACTACTGGGCAGTGGTTTGTAAAACCATCAGTGAAGTCCTTGAGGTGACATTGAAGGGCCTGTCCCACTTACGTGTCCTTGGCACGCAAATTACGCGACCTCGTGGTTGCATTGAGGCACACGGGCATCGTATGGCCGTGCGGGACCGGTCCCACTGAGAAACGCGGAGGGGTATGCAGTTGTGCGCGACATAGCGCGGGGCTCCGAAATTTTTGTAGCAAACAAAATCTTCGCGTGCCAACGGCCTGTCACGTAACTGACGAACAAAGTGGGACAGACCCAAGACCCTGGCGCGACGCAACGTGTCACCTGCAACAGCAGCAGAAGCAGGCAAACGATCGCCAAACTCGGCCTGTGGCTCACGGTCGTTGCGGATCCAGATCCGCCCCCAGCTTCTACTCCCAGAGCGGGGCCAAGAAAATTGAAGATAGACACAAAATGCAGGAGTAACTCAGCGGGACCAGCAGCATCTCTGGAGAGAAGCAATGGGTGACGTTTCGGGTCAAGACCCTTCTTTTCAGACTGAAGAAGAGTCTCGACATGAAACGTCACCCATTGCTTTTCTCCAGATATGCTGCCTGTCCCGGTGAGTTACTCCAGCTTTGTGTCCATCTTCAAATGGTGTCACGAGCTCCAGACGGCTGTGAGGTCGAATGAAGTCGCACGCGATCTTCGCAGGACCGTCGCGGCTCAACGCGGCCACGAGGTCGCGTAATTTGCATGCCAAGGACACGTAAGTGGGACAAGCCCTTGAGGCTTTGTCCGCTTGTAGCTGTATTCGGTCTAGCAGCTTTTATGTATACACAAATAAAACACAAATATAACAACAAAACATACAACAATACAGTGAAACGTACAACAGTAGCGAGGGGTTCAGTTTACAATTATTGATGCAGTATACAGAACTATTTTCTTATTAAAACATTTTCCAATAACTTACATTATTGTCAATAAAATTATACAGTGTTGATGTCTTTATTTCAATACCTAATCAATTTTTCCCATTTTCTGTTAAACTCGTCTTCTTTCACTCTTAGAGAATCTGTCATTTTCTCCATGACAAATATTTCCTGTACTATGTCTAACCATGGTCTAAGTCTGGGTGTGTCCGCTGCAAACCAGTTTCTTGTAATGGCCTTTCTGCCAGCTGTGAGTAGGATTTTAACCAATGATCTTCCTTCAGCATCACTGTATTTATATTACCCAGGTATAAAAAACAACACTTCTTGGAGACTATATATCCTAATACCTCCGTTAATTCTGAATTCACTCTGTCCCAAAATGGTTCTATTTTTGGGCAACTCCAGAAGATATGTGCATGATTTGCGTCTGTTTGACCACATTGCCTCCAGCATGTTTGCTGCCTTAGAATTTGCTTGCTTTTTATGTTAGGCGTAATAAAGAAACAAATCCAAATTTTCCAATTAAATTCTCTCCAATTTTGTGAATTAGTGGATGGCTGTAGTGTTACACACATAAGATGCCATTCTTCTTCTGAGAATGTGATGTTCAATTCCTTTTCCCACTTAAATTTTACATAAAATGTAGTTTTAGCTTGACATTCCATAGTTTAATGATAAAGTTTAGAAATAATCCTGAATGTTTTTTGATGATACGCATTAACTACCACTTCTATCACTGGATTATTTTCTTCTAGTGCCTCCCTTTTTACCTTTTTATTGTAATAATCTCTCCGTTGGAGGTACCTAAATAAGTCTTGGTTCCGAAGTGCAAATCTATCCTTCAAATCTTGAAAACTTCTTAGGTCTCCATTTTCAATAACAGTACAAAATGCAGTCATTCCTTTCTTCATCCACTCTTTAAATGTTGAGTCATACATCCCTGGTTTAAATTCATTATCCAAAGCTATCCATCTTAAAACTTTTTGTCGTTTATTCAGTTTAAGTTGTCTTGTAAGAGTGAACCAGGTTGCTAAAGTAAATATCGTTATTGGATCGATTATACTCGTGATACGTCCAGGAAGCGCTTTTTCTCCCAAAAGTGTTTGGATGTGGAAGTCAGGGATATATGTCTCAATCTTTTTCCACCTAGCTACATAGCTATCCTCACACCAATTAATTAGTGGTCGAAGTTGGGCTGATTAGAAATATATCCTAAAATTTGGAAGTGCCATTCCACCTTTGTCCTTTGGCAACTGGAGTGTAGTGTATCGAATTCTGGCCTTCTTTACTCCCCAAATAAATCTAGATAGTAATTTAACCCATTCCGTGAATTGTTTTAATGGTACCTCTATTGGCAGAGATTGAAACAAGTACAATAGCCTTGACAAAATATTCATTTTCACCACATTTATCTTACTACTAAAATCCATTGGGTAGGTGGACCATCTTTCTATATACTTTCTTATGTTTTGGTTGATGTGATTTAATTGGCCCCATACAACATTGATATATTTTTTGTTACATGTACCCCTAGGTATTTGACTGATGTTGAATCCCATTTAATATTATAATTTTGTTTGATTTCTTCTGGAGGAGGACAATTAAATAGGAGGATTTGAGTTTTTGAAATATTCACTTTATATCCTGCATAAAAATTAAATTTATCTATGATCCCATCATCCTTGGAAATGAGGTGTTTACTTCCGTGAGATACATCATTACATAATCTGCAAAAAGTCCAATTTTATATTCTCTGTCTCCTATAGTTACTCCCCTCAATTCCCTATCTTGACGAATCGCTTGAGCCAATGGTTCAATATATATAGCAAACAGGGTAGGACTAAGACAACATCCCTGTCTCGTTCCTCTTCCTAACGCAAATCTCACAGTTAAGGACCCATTCACCTTTACTCTTGCAGTAGGTTGCTGGTAAATTGCTTTAATAACTTGAATTGAAACCTTCGGTAAAGCCAGGAACGCAGTGCAGTCGAATGAAGTCGCGCGCGATCTTCGTGGGATCGTCGCGGCTCAAAGCGACCATGAGATCGTGTAATTTGAGTGCCAAGGACACGTAAGTTGGACAGGCCCTTGAGGCTTTGCCCGCTTGTAGCTGTATTTGGTGTAGCAGATGAAACTTTGGGTTTAAATGCAAACCAGTCTGACATCACTGCATTCACATTGCTTTGGGCCCGTAGGAGAATTTTGCTGGTCTGGAAATCCGCTTGGCTGGAGGACGTAATGTTTTTTTCTAAAACTAGAAAAGATTAAATTTACACTGAGGGGGTCTGTGAAAAGGTTTTATTAGAGATGGGAACCTTTTTTGTCATACTTTGAGAGTCTAAAAGAACTACCCACTGACTGAGGGCACTTGATTGTATTTGGGGATCTGCCTTTATTTATGTTTTACTTTTATTTATTTACTTTAGGTTTACACAAATGTTGTTTACCTCACAGGACGGTTGATGCATAATGAATAAGTGTATTCTGAACCATCTGACATGTTGTGGGTATGTATGGGCCTGCACCTTGGAAGAATGTAGAGGTATTGCTGTCAAAATGTACATCTGTATTTGTGATATGTTGTATTGTGAACACATCAGATGCCAAGGGTTGTTCAGGGAGGGTGGGTGAGGGTAACTTTGCTGTTACATGTAAAATACAAAATGGAGGGAAATGTAATGCATTACGCCAGCTGCATTGTATCGTTCCTTCAATAAAATAAACAAATACAAACTTTTTTTTTAAAGAATTGTAATGTTAACAATTATACTGTGAATTTTAAACACTGTGTGCAACTGACAATCGGGCCAAATTCAAAACTTAAAATTGCTTGCAAATATCTTCACTATTGTTTGAGTCAGGTGTCGTGGCACCTGTAAGTAAACTCTTTCTTATTCCATTGCAACCTTAGAAATGAAATAATTTCTGTGCACAATGGTATATTCGTTGCTTTTTCCAGCAACATTTTTTATTTTATTTTTGGGCAGTTAGTATTAAAAATATGAACTTCTGGTTGGAAGATATGGATCAACAACCAGGTTGGTTAAAGATGGAAAAGGAAGATTGTTTACCTTTTGAAATTGCCTCAATTTTGTTAGCTCCCACAAAACTGAATAAGAAACCTTATAGTGAAAATCCGATAATATATAGTGGTATACGAACTTGGAAACAATTAAAAATGACTTTAAAATTGGATAATTTTTCACTCCTTCTCCCCATTGTAAATAATCCTTCATTTAAACCTTCTGTGTTGGATAAAGGTTTTGTACAATGGAAAAATTATGGAATTAAAAAGGTGGGACACCTTTACATAAAAGGTTTTTGTCTTTCATTTCAGGAGTTACAACAGAATTATGAACTACATTCAAATAATTTGTTTAGATATTTACAACTTAGAGATTATCACATACACAAGAATATAGAACTAGGGAGCCAGAGATCCTTGATGAATGTTTCAATAAACATCCTAACACAGATAAATTAATATCTCACATTTATAATATTATTTTAGATAGTGAGGACCTGTCAACTGAACTATATAGACAAACATGGGAAAATGAACTAGCACAACCTATAATGAAAGATATATGGGATGAAAGTTTACAACATATACATCAATGTTCGTTAAATGCCAGACACTCTTTAATACAATTTAAAGGACTACATAGACAGCACTATTCTAAAACAAAATTAAATATAATTTTTCCAAATATTTCTCCTATCGGTGACAAATGTCAATATTTAGCAGCTAATTTAACTCATACTTTTGTAAACTGTATAAATATTAAACATTTCTGGACGAATATGTTTTAAATTATTTCTGAAGTTGTTATAATCCAATTGGATCCTGATCCAAAACTAATAATAATAGGAATATCAGAACAAAGCCTAAAACGTACAA
The DNA here is from genome assembly GCA_035221665.1 of Okamejei kenojei. Taxonomy (NCBI): domain Eukaryota; kingdom Metazoa; phylum Chordata; class Chondrichthyes; order Rajiformes; family Rajidae; genus Okamejei; species Okamejei kenojei. Next base: position 3,579,286 of record CM069132.1, on the reverse strand, counting down.
CAAACCAAATAAATTTCCTTATTGATAGTATAATTGGGAAAAAATTAATATTAAAATTTTGGAAAAACCCAACAACCCCCACAATTAAAATGTGGATTATGGAGATGTCTGAGACCTTACACTTGGAAGCTTGACTGAAACTTGAATCCAGGATTGGATGAATAATTACACTTTATAATCTACGGACCTATCTCCAAATTTGTGTTATTGGTAATTTATTATTATTTTTTTTCTCCCTTCCTTCTTTCTATAGCTCTATCTTTCAAAAAATCGATTAAAAAATAAATAAATATAAGCGCGCCCAACGTCAGGGGAGCCAGCTCAACGCCACATCATGCACATCCGACATCCGGCATGGATATGCTCACACCAACAGAATTCCCGGCGCGATTAGAAAGTCAGGATGCAAGTGTCAACTTGAGCCTGAATCTCTCGGACTATTTGATTGAGGATGGCCCAGAGCTAATTGGTCGTAAAGAATGATGTCCTCTCACCAACATTCACTATTCTGTTCACTTGTGTTGCACATTAAAATTTTGTTTCTTGGTGTTTTTCAATATGTTATTTGTTTGCTTGCACTAAATCAACAATTTAATTCTTATAAAGTTATTGGTCTTTGTATTTATCGCAAGTAGGTTCACCTACAACTTGATTATTAAACTTCAGTGTAACCTTTTTGTGTAGTGGGAAAAGCAGTTTGTTAATCATGGGATTGATCTCACATATAGAAACCACGTTTAATCATGGAATGAATCTCACATATAATAAACTCAATTTATTAGATAAATAAAACACTCAGACATTGAACTGCATTGCAATGCAAAATGTGTCATGAAACGTCATAAAGCAGACAAAGGCATTCAACTGCTTTTAAAATTATGGCATTTCTATGAAAACCCGAAGTGTGAGGTATTATTAACATGGTATTATTAATTTCACATACAAAAATCCTCCATTAACATACATAGATCCTCCTTTTATTAGATCAGTTCCTGTAGTGGTGGTCCTTCGTTTGTGGTGTGAGATGTTTGCTGCTGATCTTCAGCACATGTCGTTCTGCCAGGGTACACTGCCCAGCTCGGAGTTGTAGTAAGCGCAGAGATGGTCTCTCTGCTCCTTGGCTCTTTTGTTGCAGGTGTTTCCTTGCCATCTGCCCAGTGTCACCGTTGGTGCAGCCTGTCCTCCAGCTCTCCATGAACCTGCTGTGACATTCCCTGTCTGTTTGTCCACCGTGTCACCCTCCACCATGGCTGCTGCTGCACTTCTGGTGCGGATCAGGTTGTGGAGGACACATGCCGTGTAGGCAATGGTCTGCACAATCTCGGGCTCCTGCTCCATTGTAGTCAGTAGGCATCTGAATTTGCCAGCAAGGATACCAAGGGCATTTTCCACGACCCTCCTAGCCCTGGACAGCCTGTAATTAAAGATCCTTCGCTCCCTTCGCTACCAACTAGTGTGTAGGGGATGTCAGGGTTGTCATCTCCCGGCAGCGGTACTGGATCAGTAAGGCCTGCTCTCCCTTCTTCCAGTGCTTGCCCAACGGAGGTCTCTGTCCAGATCCCTCCATCTGCGCCACTGCCAGGTGTGCCCACATCCACATACAGGAAGTTGTAGTTTGCATCCATCTCAGCTAACAGCACGATGGAATGGAACTTCTTGTAGTTAAAGTACATAGAACCACCCCTGGGTGGACACCGGATGGCCACATACTTCCCGTCAACTGCCCCACATGTGTGCAAGAAGTTCCATCTGGTTTGTAAGCCGTGCGCCACTCTCCTCCACTCGTCAGGTGCATTAGGGCAGACAATCATTTCTTCTTCATATGTATTGTTGATGGCGTTACAGGTCTCTCGGATAACCTTGCTGATTGTGTTGTGAGCCACACAAAATTTGTAGGAGAGGCTCTTGTAGGAGTGTCCTGATGCAAGGTAGCGGAGGGTGATGGTCAGGCGCAGGCCTGGTTCCAGTGCCTTCCTCGTGAAGGTGTCCGTTTTCTGCAGAAGGGGACCGACTCGTGTCTTTAGCTCCTGAAACAGGTCAGGTGGAATCCTGGTGAAGTTTCTAAATGCAGCCTCTTCCCGCTGCAGATCCGTCATCATGATCTCATACCAGCCCAAAGTGGGTCTCATCTGGAACAAGGACCTCGTCCACACAGACCTCTTCCTGGGTTTCTTGCGACCTTGTCTTGTTGTACTCCTGCCTGGCTGATCTGCAAGCATGAGGGCTGCTGCTAATAGAAGTCTCTGTTGCTGTTGTAGCAATGCAATCTGTATTTTGTCCATGATGGTCATGATGCAGAATAACATCCTGCAACCCCCTTTATATGTTCAAATGACATCCAGATCAGGCATGTGCCGTGAGTAATTACTTAGGGTAGGCAGTAAGCCGGCTTTCAAAAAAAAAATCTTAAACCGTGCATGCGCAGATGGTTCTCTTCATAAAAAAAAAAAAAATAAGTAACAATTCAATTTTACCAAGGCTTCTCAATCTCCTTCATTTTTTAATCACTGAATGGGTGGGGAATGGAGGATGAAGGCAGGTGGAGAGATGGTGGGAAAAACGGGAGCACACCGGGACTTTGAATCAGTTGTCATGTTATTGAATGACAATACTAGTTCAAGGGTCCATTTGGAGGGAGAGTTCCTTTCACAGCATGTGGAGAGTCTGTGCCGAGTGTTAAAGATGCGGGGAGGGCAAGATTGTTGAAAAGGAGGAGGGTCAGAGATCATGTCACTCACCGCTGCCGCAGCGCTCCGGGCACGGACAGCAGAACCGCCCGCCACTTCCGGGGATAGAAGCAGCTCGGGTGCGAGCAGCCGCCGGGACCCGACAACAGAACCAGCTGCCATTTCAAGCGCCTTCTGCCGGCCCGCTCACCTCTGGCAGTGCTCTTCGTCTGAACATCTCTCACCTGCCGCTCGCCGGCTTCGCTCATGTCAACCGCATCCCGCAAAATCTTACATTCCCACAGCCGAGTAACCTCAACTGGTCCCGTGAACGCGCTGTCGGAATTTAAAGATTTGCGGGAAGCCTGCCGGCGAGTGGCAGGTGAGAGATGTTCAGACGGAGACAGTGCCAGAGGTGACGGGGACTAACAGAAGGGGCTGAAGTGGCTGAAGTGGCAGGGTCCCGGCGGCCGCTCAAAGTCAGTCACCCGAGCTGCTTCCTTCCTCGGAAGTGGCGGCCAGTTCTGCTGTCCGTGCCCGGAGCGCTGCGGCAGCCACCCAAGCTAATTCACTCCCCGGCCACAATAAAACCATATAGCAGTCTGAAGAAGGGTCTCGACCCGAAACGTCGCCTATCTCCTTCGCTCCTTAGATGCTGCTGCACCCGCTGAGTTTCTCCAGCCTTTTGTGTACCCACAGATAAATTAATATCTCCCGAGCAATTACAGCACGGAAACAGGCTATCCGTGCCGAACACTTACTCTCACCTAGTCCCATCTACCTGCACTCAGATCGGAGCGTGGCAAGTGGGTTACTGACCCCAATCCCCTCCTTCACAACGCCAGATTCCCCAAACACTGTGAACGGAGCTCTCCCCCCACCCAGGGAAATACAGCATTTAAAAACATAAAGCACCAAGAAATGCACTTACCACGTTATTGGTACATTAAGTCCATTCTTCACTCTGGGTTTCCTGAGATACTATTAAAATAATGGCAATCCATATTTGAAAATCCCGCCAAGAAACTTGCGCTGCGCATTCGCATCAGGCTGCTGCGCATGCGCAGTGCTGCAAAGGCAGAATTTCTGCTGCCTTCAGCTCCCCTTGAAACTGACGGCTCAGTCAGCTGACGGCACGTGGGCAGCACAGACATTCGCTGCGGATGAAAGGCACAGAGAATTATGCCTACCTAGGAGATCGATCTCTTACATAGGCATAATTCTCCCATGCCTTTACTATTTATATTTAAGAATTGCCATTTCATAATTTTAGTCAGGGTATGCAGTGCCTACCTTGCCTACCCTGACGGCACGTGCCTGGTCCAGATGCTCCAGACGGCTGTGCTGAAGCATGAAGACGCATGAAGACGCTTCACTACCGGTCTGTGGCGTAAATGACGACCAAGTGGGACAGGCCCTTAATACCCTCATTGAAACATGCACTTCAACCAACCTTTCTGGTCTCTGGCAAACCTGAATACCTTACACGATGCCCCCTATTGATCATTGATTTAATTATTTGAAGCCAAAAACTGATCCTTGGACCACTGATTATAACTACGACTAATAATTTATTGCATATTTATTTGACATGTTGCATTAATGTGGTTGTAAAGCTGCAGCACGTAAGAATTAAATGAATTCCCTCCAGATAAACAATCTTGATTCTTGACTGGTACATGCCACACCAAACACAGAAAGCTGGAGTAACTGCTGGTAAATGGGATTAAAGATAGATACTTGATGGTCATCACAGATATAATGTGTAAATCATTTACCAGATTATGTTTTGTCTTTGTTACTCGTTTACTATGACTATAATATGTACCTGAGATTGACACAAAATGCTGGAGTAACTCAGCGGGACCGGCAACATCTCTGGAGAGAAGGAATGGGTAGCGTTGCAAGTCGAGACCCTTTCTGTACCTGAAATATCACTGATTTCTTCTCTCCAGAGATGCTGCCTGTCCCACTGAGTTACTCCAGTATTTTGTGTCTATCCTCAGCGTAAACCAGCATCTGTAGTTTTTTCCAACACATACGTACCGCAGGCTTGGGGTCTTTCTTCAAGATATGCAGAAGGCCATTCTTCATAAACAGAAGTTCCATGAGCTGGAATAAATAGAGGAATCAAGATGTGAGTCAAGCATTTCACACCAAAGAACCACAAAAAGGGCATACTGGTTCTTGTCTGGTTCCAATATCAGAAATACATGAAGAACACCAAACATCAATACACATCAAACGCATTTCAACAGGAGGAGTATAAGACCTACTAGCAGAAGCAATTTTACTCAAATTCACTTTTTTCCTGGTTGGATATGTCAAAAATGAGAGGGCATAGTTTTAAGATGCAAAGTTGAAAGGAGAATGCAGTGCAAGCTTTTGTACAGAGAATGGGGTAGGAGATTGCAACCTTCATGTGGTCCGCCCTGTTTCAACGAATGCATTCAACCTGGTGTGCACAATCAAATAAGATCAAATAGAACAAGTTGACCTACAACTTTATGCTGTACACGTCATAAGCAAGAAGAAGAACAGAGAATGGTGGGTGCCTGGAATGTGTTGCCAGGGTAGTGGTAGTGGCAGATACGATATTGCTGTTCATGATGCTTTTGGATAAGCACACAGATATGGAGAGATACGGATCACCTGCAGGTGGTAAAGATTAGTTTAATTTGGCATCTTGTTCGGCAGACATTGTGGCCTGAAGAGCCTTTTCCTGTTCTGTACTGTTCTATGTTTATGATAAACATTTCCATCTCCTAAGCAGAAATTCCAAACAACACTTTGGTTATTTATCTAAATTCAATTAAATCTTTAACTTGAATTAAAAATTGTAGGGTGCTGGAGTCGTGAAAGAAATAATGAAACAGCAACAACGTTCTTTCCCATTAACATGAAACACAAGATAGGAAAACTCGGCTGAGCCTGTGTGCTTGAAGTATGGTGTATGAAGTAATAAATGGTGGCGCCTTGCGGCAGCGGCCTATGCAGTCCGTCTGTCTTTTCTTTCTTTATGTCCTGTTAGGAGTATGTTTTGGTCTTAGTTTTATTTTTAGTTGTGTATATGTGGGGGGCGGGTGGGGGAAACTTTTTAATCTCTTCCCTGTACGGGGACACGACTTTTTCCCTGTCGAGTCTCCGTTGTCGTTGGGGCCTAACATCGTGGAGCTGGCGGCCTCCAACCGGGATCGACCTGGAGCTCCAGTCGGAGGGCCTGCAGACTCACCATCGTGGAGCTGGCTGACCGGAGCGCGGAACGCTGCGACCCGATTTCGGAGCTCGGAGGCTTCGGCTCCAGGCCCTGTGGACAGTAACATCGGGAGCTCCCGTAACGGAGCTCCCGTAACGGCAAACTTCGCCCGCCTGAATCGAAGGGTTTAAATCGATCCGGAGCGGGGGACATACATCACCCGGCGTGGCTTAAACAGCCGCGGGACTTACCATCGCCCGCCGGGGGATCTAACATCAAGAGTCTCGATCAGCTCGATGCAACAGTTTAACTGATTGACTGCGGGAGAGGAATAAAGAACAGAGAACAGGGAAGAGATAAGACTTTTGCCTCCATCACAGTGAGGAGGTTATTTGCAGATTCACTGTGATGGATGTTTGTGTTGAATTGTATTAATTGTGTGTTTTGGGTTTTTTTGCTGTTAAGACTGCAGGAACGAAATTTTGTTTGAACATTGTATGTTTAAATGACAGTAAACGGCATTCTGATTCTGATTCTGAAGTATAAATAAGTTTCTTGGCCAAGTATTCACATACAAAGAATTTGGCTTGGTGCTCCGCTCGCAAGAGACAACGACATACAGTGACAGTTAGGAATGACACATAAAACATTAAACATTAATAATAAAACATAATTGATTAAACATGTAAATTAAGTAAAATACCAGAGCAAAAGGAGGCTACATAATTTTAGTTATTGAATAGAGCTACTACTCGTGGAAAAAAAGCAGTTTTATGTCTAACTGTGGCAGCTTTGACAGTCCGGAGTCGTCTTCCAGACGGAAGTTATTCAAAGAGTGTACAGTTTATCAATGGAGGGAAATGTTTCAGCCAATAACCTTCTCAGCTGATTGGACGATTCGCTGCAGCCTCCGGATGTCGTGCTTGGTGGCTGAGCCAAACCAGACCATGATGGATAAGGTGAGGACAGACTCTACGATGGCCGTATAGAATTGGACCATCGTTGCCTGTGGCAGATTGTGCTTCCTCAGCTGCCGCAGGAAATACATCCTCTGTTGCGTCTTTTTGACTATGGAGTCGATGGTGGCCCCCCATTTAAGGTCCTTGGGGATGATGGTTCCAAGGAGTTTAAAAGACTCCAGAGATGTGACTGTGGTGTTGTTGATGGTGAGTGGGCTGAGGGGAGGGGGAGCTCTCCTAAAGTCTACTATCAATTCCACTGAATTGAGCTTCAGGTTGTTGCGATGGCACCAGGCCGCCAGCTGTGTCACTTCCTGTCTGTAATTAGATTCTTCCCCTTCCGGGTCAGTCCAATCAGGGTTGTGTCGTCAGCATACTTGAGAAGCTTGACAGAGGACTCAGTGGAGTGCAGTCATTGGTTTAGAAAGAGTAGAGGAGAGGGGAGAGTACATAGCCTTGCGGTGCTCCTATGCTGAGGGTTTCCGGGTCCAAGAAATGCTTTCACAACCTCACATGCTGCTTCCTGTCAGGCAGCTGGTGATCCACCGACAGAGGGGTTCAGGCACAGTCAACTCGGAATGTTTGGAGTGTAGTAGCTCTGGCACAATTGTGTTGAATGCAGAGCTAAAATCAACAAACAAAATCCTCACATAGGTCCCCTGGTGGTCTAGATGCTGGAGGATGAAGTGCCGGCAAAGGTTGACTGCGTCATCCACAGATCTATTGGCGTCCGGTCCTGGAAATTCCCGGCTTTTCTCCTCTATTTTCCATCTACCTTATGGTACAACTAACCATCCCAATTTTAATTTGCTGTTCTTGCTTGTTAACTTCAGTGTACTGGTTTTTCTACAACTTCTGAGCAACAACACATTTCAAATCTCTCACCATCTGAAAAGTATGGACAATTCTTCACTGGGTTTGTGATCTTTGTTATTCTCCAAAGTCAGGAGGCTGTGGATAGTTAACCTTTGAATATATTGAAGGAAGAGATGAATGGACTTTTAAATACAATGATAAATTATGAGCAGCATCCATAAGGTAGGAAATCTTTTCTCATAGCAGGGTTGTTTAAAACAAGTGGACATAGATGTAGGGTAAAGGACACATGGTTCACAGGAGATCGAAGAACGCACTTTCTCAAACCAGAGGATAGTTGGATCTGGAATAGCCTGTTTTGAGTGCGTGGTGGAGGCAGGTATGCTTGCTTGCAGCAACATCGTAAAATCTTGCTTGCAGCAACATCACAGGCACATAGACTCAAACAAAGCATAGAAAAAAATTCTACATAATTTACACAAATGCTATGAGACAGGGAAATGAAAAAGACCGTGTAAAAACACAATTAAAAAACAAATTCATGGTGGTGCATAAGGTGAAGCATAGTGTTTTGTTGCTGAGGTAGGATTAGGGTTGTGCAGATCGGTTCAAGAACCTGACGGTTGCAGGAAAGTAGCTGTTACTGAACTTGGTGGTGTGGAACTTCAGGCTTCTGAACATCCTGCCTGACGATAGCAGCGAGAAGACGGTATGGCATGGGTGGTGGAGAACCTTGAAGATAGAAACTGCTCAACATGAGGTAATGCCTCGATGTTTGGCACATATATGTAGATGTTTTTATTTATGGGAAGTGCTGTGCCTGTGGTGGTCCACCATTCTCTGTAGCCTTTTGTATTCCTGTGCACTGAAACTGCTGCTCCAGGACATGATGTCTGCAGGAAGGATACTTTCTGCAGTGCACCTGTCGAAGTTTATCAGAGCGTTTGGTGATATGCTAAATCTCTTTAAATTTCTATGAAAATAGAAGTGCTAACGTGCCTTCTTTGTGATTACATCTGCGGTGGACCTAGAACAGGTCATTCAGGATGTTAACGCCCAGGAATTTGAAGCTGCAAACTTTCTTCACCACTGACCCGCTGACGAAAAATTGCACGTCGTGTCCTGTCTTCCGCTTTCTGAAGTCAACAATTAGTTCCTTAGTCTTGTTGATGTTGAGAGAGATGCTGTTGTGGCACCACTCAAGGTGTACTATCTCTCTCCTGTTTGGTGTCACATCACCACCCATGATTTGGCCAACATCAGTGGTGTTGTAGTAAGTTTGTAAATAGCTTAAGAGCTGTGCTTAGCCACAGACAAAAAGACAAAGAGAGTAGAGCAGGGAGCTTGGTATGCATCCTTAAGGTGCATCTGTGTTGTTGGTCAGTGAGTAGGCGATCTTGTAGCCAATCCGCACTGATTGAGATCTGCTGATCTTGTTGCAAATGGTAACAGAGGCCCAGGTCCTGGAGCTTGGACATGAGTTTGGAGGGAATGATTGTGTTAACCTGTAGTCAATGACAGGTTCTTGATGGTTGGCACATATATAATTCATCAAAACATCAATTTCTGTACTATATGACTCTTACACTATAATATTAGACCATAGGTTTCTCAAAGATGTTTTTCCATCTTGGGTAAAGGGCCTGTCCCAGTTAAGCAACCTTTACAGGCGACTGCCAGCACCCATGATAGGTCGCCGAAATTTCAACATGTTGAAAATTCAGCGGCAACCCGAAAGACGCTACAACTCTTTGGAGACCTCTCACGACCATACAGGCTGTATGGTCCTGAGAGCTCTCCTATGGCTGTGAGAGGTCACCTGCGACATGTCGCCAGGGATCGCCTGTATGGTCGTGACTTCTGGGTTGGACATGGGGTGAACAGGAGTGTTTGAGCGATTTCTGCTTAAAGTCTACCTGTTCATCTTTGTCATATGCTTGAGGTAACCCACTATTGAACATTGTGTACGACTCAAGGCATTGTTAGACAGCGAAACTGCAAATAAAATGCACCACCGAGCTGAAACTGGGGGAAAGACGGCAAAGTCTCAAACAAGTGTGGTGCTGGACCTGAGCTACCAGAGGATCTCGAGAGGCTTTGTTCACTACTCCTTGCCGATATGACTCAAGCGATTAACTCTGCATTTGCGAGGTTGAAGACGGCCTGAATGACCAAAGTGACAGACTGGTGAGCGCTGAAGCCACCACAGCCACATTACAGGGTGAAAACGCACTTCTGAAAGGGAAATTAGATGACCTTGAGAATCGGTCGCGGAGTTCCAACCTAAGGGTGGTCGGGATTCCCAAAAATTTAGACCCTGTCAAATTTATGACTGAGTATTTTGAAGAAGTGCCCAAGAAGTTGATTTCCTTCCAAGACCTCTTATGCTTTCGCGTGCCCACCGAGTTGGACCCACAGCAACGAATGTCTCGGAACTGACGGCCAAAGTGGGACAGGCCCAAGACCCTGGCACAACGCAACGTCTCACCTGCAACAGCAGCAGATGCAGGCAAACGATCGCCGAATTCGGCCTGGGGCTCACGGCCATTGCGGATCCGGATCCGCCCCCACTTCTACTCCCAGAGCTGGGCCAGGAGAGGAGCTGTTCTGCTGGCGGGGAGGATTTGATGAACTTTTCGGAAGGTGGGGAGGAACAAAGTCTGAAGTGGTGTTTGTGGTCAGTAACATTGGAAAGCTTCCTCCTACACCGACTTGCCCGGTCCAGGTGTGCTGGGTAAGAACGGCAACAGTGCCTTGGATTTCGTTGAAGCCGAGGAGGCGACGGAGACCTGGGGAAGAAGCCTCCGGAAGCTCAATTTTTGATGGCGGGAGGATTGGCACAGACATTCCTAGCTTATCAGGAGGAGACTGCTTCTGTTGCTTTGCCAAGAAAGCCTTCACAAGACTAATTAACTGCTGCCAAAGAGTGGAGGTGCAGCAACAGCAGAAAGACCGCTTTGATTTAAAAAGTACTGATACTTTGTCTGTTGTGCCATGCCCTAAAGATGGCGACCGCTCAGAGTTATGCAGCTGTCGCACTGTCGGCAGTCTCCAAGACTGAGGGCCACGAGTTGATGGGGCGCACACATGGTGTAAAAATGTACATGCAGAGCAACCTTCCCTTCAAGGCCTTTCTAGATGCGCTGGGTCAGACTGTTGGCAAGAAAGCCATAGTCTCGAGCGCGGTGGTCAGTGGGAAGGTTGTTGTTCTACTTAAGACTGAACAGGCGGTGGCTCTGGCTCTGGAAAGGGGGGGGGAACAGCGGGCGGGAATTTCGCAGTGGTGGACCCATGGCGGGGGTCCTGTGTTGCCGGTCATTCTGTCCAACGTTCCCACTTTTGTTCCGGATCCGCTCTTGCTCCCACATGTAAGGAAGCTGGGGGAGGTGCGGTCGGGGCTCACCAAACTGTTGTACAGGTTTGACGATCCTGAGATGCAATATATATATACGTTCAGGCGTCGCGTGTATATACAGATGGCACAGGGAACGGACATGGAGGGGAGTTTTGATGTGCAGGTGGATGATTTCTCCTATCGCGTGTTCTGGAACGCGGGCCAAATGCGTTGTCACGCTTGCAAAAAGGTGGGGCATTTTCGCAGGAATTGTACCAGGACTCGGGCTGCCAGTTCCACCACGGTGGCCCGGGAGAGCACTGCTGGTCCATCTGGGGCTGCTGGTTCTACCACGGTAGCCTGTGAAGGGTCTATTCCCATACCCCCACCCCCCATCCCCCCACCACCGCCACGTCCCGTACCTGTGGCGGTGGATGCCGGTGAAGTGCGTGGGGTGGACGGAGAGATTTGGGAGCGTCAGCGGGGGAGGAAAGTCAAGAAAAAGATGAAAGGCGGTCCCCTGGAAGAAGATCACCTCCAAGACCCCTGGCAGCAGATAAACTCGTGCTCTCTGAGCCCAGCCCAGGGAAGCATAAGGACCCTAGGGTCCAATGGGGGGCTGGAGAGGTTGAACAGGTAGACGGGAGTGTGGAGGTAGAGGCTTCCGCAATGGAGCTCACCGTACCGCACGCCAGTGGTTTGATGAGGAGGAGACATGGGTCCTCCGAAGTTCAGGGGCAACCTGAAGGGGGGGGCCTTACCCTCCTGTTGAGGCGGGGGACCCAGGGCACGCTTCCTCTGAGGGGGAGGATGCCTCTGTAGCGCAGGGACCACCTGAGAGTGGCGATACATTACCCTTGGGGGCTGTTCCCCCAGAGAGCGCGTCTGCTAGCTTAGAGGATGACCAGGGACAGCCTGAAGTGGGGGACTTGGGTGTGGGGGTGGGTCCCCAGCCTGAGCTCCCCGTTGAGGCTACAAGCCCAGTTGAGGGGTGTGATGCCCCACTGGTTGAGGGAGCAGGGGAGACTCCAGTAACATCGGCCCCTGAGGGCCACAGTGAGGTGATTCACCTGGTGGTGGGGGACGGGGACTCTCTGGGTGAAGGTGCTGGGGCGGGTAGCCTGGGTGTGGAGGAGGGCTAGCTCGTTTCGGATCGTGTCCTTCGGTCGGACTCTAGACAGGCCCGCTTACAGCAAGGCCAGGAGACTTGCTCCGACTTCACTGTTCCCAATCCGGTCACAGAGTGCGGGGGGAGCATGCAGGAGACAGGCCAATTAGCAGATAGCTTGCCGCAGTCAGAGGCACCAGTACCTGCCCCTGTCACTGATCCTGGGGGTGGGAAGGTGACAGAGGAGGGACCGTGTGATGTGGCTGGCACGCCCACCTCACAGGGTGAGCGAGGCGGCTGAGAGTAGCAACCTTCCAGACTCGGGCTCGGACATTGAGTGTGAGGAGGAGGGGTACGCGGAGTCCGTCGACAGTAAGTTAACGGACTGCCCCACCCACGGCCCCGTGTCGCGACTTGCCGAAGTCTGGGAACTTCGGAAGTTCTTAAAGGACACTAGAGGGAGTAGGAACAAGGTGGATTTGGCTGGCGACCGCTGGTCGGACCTGAGGGTGCCCATGTGGTCCATTTATGCCATCCTTCAGAAGAAGGAGAATGAGACGGGGCTAACAAGAAATGAAGGCGCCAGTTCCAAGAGCTTTTTAAGGCCCTAAAGAAGTCTAGGGGCGGCACCACTCCTTCACCGGTGGCTGGTAAAAGACCTAGTGTACACTCAAAATGAAGCTCACTATAGCCAGCCTTAATATTAATGGGAGCAGGGGGTCTCTCCGTAGGTTTCACCATCTCTCAGTGCTCAGGGACGGGAGGTACATGGTGAGCTTCCTGCCATTACACTTCATTAATGTGTACGCCCCCAAGATCGGCGCAATGCAGACGCGCTTAACAAGGGAAGTGACCACGTTGTTGAACACTATCAACAGTGGGGAGTGTGTTTTCCTTGGGGGAGATTTTAATCGTACCATTGAGGCGTGATATCGCTCTGTCGTTCGGCGTGACCTGGCTGCGATAAAGTCTTTAAGGGAGATGGTGGACTTTTTTGAGCTGGTAGATGCTTGGCGGAATTTCCATCCTGACTCTAACGCCTTCTCCTACAGGTTTGAGGGGGGTGGTTCCCGTATTGACCGTTTATACGTGTCCAAGACCTATGTCTCCTGTGTTTCGGCGGCCTCCATGCGGCCGGCGCCATGCTCGGACCATTGCCTGGTGCGAGTGGATTTTATCCCGACGCGCACATGGGCTGGGTCCGCGTACTGGCATTTTAATAGCCAGCTGCTGGAGGATCGCCGATTCCAGGATTCCTTCAGGCAGTTCTGGGCGAGTGGGAGAGAGAGACAGGGGTGTTTCCTTTCCCTAAGGCAATGGTGGGACGTGGGGAAGGCCTACGTCCGTCTGTTTTGCCAGGACTACGCGGGGGGGTCAACCAAGGGGCGGGACTCCGAGATCGGAAGGCTTGAGAGAGAGTTGCTCAACTCGGAGGCTCGTCTGGATCAGACTGGTAGTGGTTCGGGTGAGTGGGAGGAGTACCAGGAGAAGAAGGGAGCACTGAGGAACTTACAGCTTAGTAGGTCCCGGGACGCGTATGTGAGGTTGCGAGTCCAGATGTTGCAAGATCTGGACCGAGCCTCCCACTTTTTCTTTTCTCTGGAGTAGGGGCGAGGAGCCCGCAGGCAGCTTGTAGTGTTGCTTGCGGATGATGGCTCCTCTGTCACGGATCCAGAGAGCATATTGGTGCCTCGGTTCGGTCTTTCTACAGGACTCTGTTCTCGGCAGGCACATCAAGTGGGGAGGTGCAAGAGGTCCTGTGGGAGGGCTTACCCGCTGTGTGCAATGATGTGGTTGAACACCTGGATGATCCCCTAAATCTGGAGGAGTTGACTGGTTCCCTGCACCAGCTCAGGGGGGGGCAGTCTCCAGATCTGGATGGACTGACTGTGGAGTACCTGGGAGCCTTCTGGGATGTCCTGGGGGGTGACTATATGATGGTCCTGGGGGAGAGCCTGGTGACCGGGGAGATGCCCTTTTCGTGGCGTAGGGCACTCATTGTCCTGCTGCCCAAGAAGGGCGATCTCCGCCTTTTGAAGAACTCGCGCTCGGTCTCTCTCCTCAGCACGGACTATGAAGTTTTTGCACAGGCATTGGCGAATCGCCTGGGTCCCGTGCTGTCCCAGGTGATCCATCCTGACCAGTCCTACACAGTCCCAGGCCAGTCCATCCAGGACAATATCCATCTGGTCCGGGACCTGATCCATCCATCCCATAGGGCTGGTCAGTTAGTCGCCTTTCTCTCCCTCGACCAGGAGAAGGCATTTGACAGGGTGGAGCACGACTACCTTCTTGGGACTCTGCAGGCGTTCGGATTTTGCCCGCATTTTGTGGCCTGGGACCGACTTTTATACACTGCTGCGGAGTGTCTTGTTAAGGTCAACGGCTCTTTGTTGGCCCCCATTTGGGAGGGGGGTTCGTCAGGGATGTCCCATGTCCGGCCAGCTGTATTCCATCTGTGTAGAGCCATTCCTGTGCCTTCTCCGGAGGCGGTTGTCAGGCCTGGCTTTGCCGGGGCCGGGGATGGAGGTGGTTCTCTCGGCCTACGCCGATTATGTCATTTTGATGACATCAAAATGACCCTGTTGACCTGCGGAGGATGCATTAGTGCCAGCAGGTTTTCTTGGCTGCATCCTCCACCAAGATCAACTGGGGGAAGTGTTCTGCTCTCTTGGTGGGTCAGTGGGAGGTGGACTCCCTGCCGGAGGAGATGGCAGGTTTTGCATGGAGCCGCACGCACCTCCTCTATCTGGGGGTCTACCTGAGTCCCACTGAGGGGGCGTGGCCGGCGAACTGGTAGGAGTTGGAGGCGAAAGTCGTCGCCCGGCTGGGATGTTGCTCAGGCCTCCTTGGTGTGCTGTCTTACCGGGGCAGGGCTGTGGTTATAAACCAGCTGGTGGCCTCTATGCTGTGGTACCAGCTGGCCACTATAGTCCCATCCTCTTTATTTATAACCAGGTTACAGAGGAGATTGTTGAACTTCTTCTGGGCTGAGAGGAACCACTGGGTCTCTGCTGGGGTTCTGAGTCTCCCGTTGGAGGAGGGCATTTAGGCGCTGGTCTGTGTTCGCACCCAGGTGGCGGCTCTCTGACTAAGGACCCTGCGGAGGTATGTCTACTCGGACTACCCTCCTAAGGTATGAGTCGACGCGCTAGGCGGGAGTTGCCTGGCTTTTACCATGACCTCCTGAAGGCCAGCAATTTGGTCACTTTCAGCCAGCGTGCTGCTCCTCAGGGAGAGGGGGGTGTTGTGGCTGTGACGGTGGGTGTCGAGGAGAGGCGTGTATGTGGAGAGATTCCGGACGAGCTTACCCCCGCTCCTTCGGAATTGATCATAGGACCCATGGCCCGGGTCCCTCCCTGAGAGCCGGCCCCACGCAACATGAGCCGCCTTTCCGAGATGCCCAGCGTGCCGTTCTGTGATGCGGAGAGGCGCGTGTTGTACAGGCTGCTCTTGCACACTTCCTTGCCCTCGTCTTCCGTCCAGACACGCCCTGGCGGTCCGTGTTACCACCTGACGAGGGGAGCGGTCCCCAGCGGAGGTCTCTCTACAAGGGAGTCCTCCCCCTTTACATCGGGGACCTGGGGTGGAGAGTGTTGCACAAAGGCGTGGCCTCCAACAGGTACTTGAGCCGGTTCACGGACTCGTCCGCCGCCTGTCACTTCTGCGGCGAGGAAGACACCGTGTTCCACATCTACATGGAGTGTGAGAGGTTGCAGCCCCTGTTCAAGTATCTAAAGGGGCTGCTCCTCAAGTTTTGGCTCCACTTTAGTCCGACGCTATTGATTTTTGGGCACCCGGTACAAAGGGGGGAGGGTTGGGAGGGAGTATGGGGTCTCCCTGTCGGTCTGCTCTTGGGCCTGGCCAAGATGGCCATTCACTGGTCCAGGCAGCGGGCAGTCGACGGCCGCACAACTGTCGGCTGCCTGCCCCTTTTCCGGGGTTACGTCCATGCCCGAGTGTCCCTGGAGAGGGAACATGCGGTGTCCACTGGGACTGTGGAGGCCTTCCGTGAACGCAGGTCACCACAGGAGATCGAATGTATTATTGATAAAAATGTTAATATTTTAATTTGATAACTTTGTTTGTAAAATGCCAATACAGGCATTCTCTGATCGTGTTACTACTTTGTATTTGTTTGTTCTGAATAAAAGCATTACATAAGGAAAAAAAAAAGAGCGGGGCCAAGAAAATTGAAGATAGACACAAAATGCTGGAGTAACTCAGCGGGACCGGCAGCATCTCCGGTGAGAAGCAATGGGCGACGTTTTGTGTCAAGACCCTTCTTTTCAGACTGAATAAGAGTCTCGACACAAAACTTCACCCATTGCTTCTCTCCAGAGATGCTGCCGGTCCAGGTGAGTTACTCCAGCTTTGTGTCCATCTTCAAATGACGTCACGCGCTGCAGACAGCTGTGCGGTCGAATGAAGTCGCGCGCGATCTTCGCGGGACCGTCGCGGCTCAACGCGACCACGAGGTCACGTTGTTTGCGTGCCAAGGACACGTAAGTGCGACAGGCCCTTGAGGCTTTGCCCGCTTGTAGCTGTATTTGGTGTAGCAGATGAAACTTTGGGTTTAAATACAAACCAGTCTGACATCATTGCATTCACATCGCTGTGGGCCCGTAGGAAAATTTTGCTGGTCTTGGCTGGAGGACGTAATGATTTTTCTAAAACTAGAAAAGATTAAATTTACACTGAGGATGTCTGTGAAAAAGTTTTATTAGAGATGGGAACCTTTTTTGTCATACTTTGAGAGTCTAAGAGAGCTACCCACTGACTGAGAGCACTTGATTGTATTTGGGGATCTGCCTTTATTTATGTTTTACCTTTATTGATTTACTTATTTTTGTTTACACAAATGTCGTTTACCTCACTGGACGGTTGATGCATAATGAATGAATGTATTCTGAACCATCTGACGTTGTGGGTATGTATGGACCTGCGCCTTGGAAGAATGTCGAGGTATTGCTGTCAAAATGTACATCTGTATGTGATGTATTGTGAACACATCAGCTGCCAAGGGTGTTCAGGGAGGGTGGGTGAGGGTAACTTTGTTGTTATATATAAAAAACAAAATGGAGGGAAATGTAATGCATTACGTCAGCTGAATTGTATCTTTCCTTCAATAAAATAAACACAAAAAAACTTTTTTTTTTGAAGAATTGTAATGTTAACAAATATACTGTGAATTTTAAACAGTTTTCGGGCCAAATTCAAAAATTAAAAATGCTTGCAAATATCTTCACTATTGTTTGTGTCAGGTGTCCTGGCACCTGTAAGTAAACTCTTTCTTATTCCATTGCAACCTTATTTATTTTCTGTGCATTAATGGTATATTTGTTGCTTTTTCAAGCAATTTTTTTTATTTTAATTTTGGGCAGTTACTATTAAAAATATGAACTTCTGGTTGGAAGATGTGGATCAACAACCAGATTGGATAAAGATGGAAAAGGAAGATTGTTTACCTTTTGAAATTGCCTCGATTTTGGTAGCTCCCACAAAACGGAATAAAAAAACTTATAGTGAAAATCCGATAATATATAGTGGTACACGAACTTGGAAACAATTAAAAATGACTAAAATTGGATAATTTATCACTCCTTCTCCCCATTCCTTCTGTGTTGGATTATCCTTCTGTGTTGGATAAGGTTTTGTACAGTGGAAAAATCATGGAATTAAAAAGGTGAGACACCTTTACAGAAAGGTTTTTTTCTTTCATTTCAGGAGTTACAGCAGAATTATGGACTACATTCAAATATTTTGAATCGAGGGTACACAAAAGGCTGGAGAAACTCAGCGGGTGCATCAGCATCTAAGGAGCGAAGGAGATAGGCGACGTTTCGGGTCGAGACCCTTCTTCAGACTGGTCAGGGATCAGGGAAACGAGAGATATAGACAGTGATGTGGAGAGATAAAGAACAATGAATGAAAGATATGCAAAAAAGTATCGATGATAAAGGGAACAAGCCTTTGTAAGCTGTTTGTAGTGTGAAAATGAGAAGCTAGTGCGACTAGGGTGGGGGAGAGAGATAGAAAGAGAGGGAATGCCAGGGCCCGAGGGCTGAGGGAGAGGTGGGGAGGGGAGGAGACAGCAAGGGTTAACAGAATTGAGAAAATTCAATGTTCAAGCCCAGAGGATGCAGACTTCCCAAGCGGAATATGAGGTGCTGTTCCTCCAACTTGCGGTGTTGCTCACTCTGGACGTGGAGGAGGCCCAGCACCGAGAGGTCGGATACGGAATGGGAGGGGGAGTTGAAGTGCTGAGCCACCGGGAGGTCGGGTTGCTTATTGCGGACTGAGCGGAGGTGTTCGGCGAAACGATCGCCAAGCCTCCGCTTGGTCTCACCGATATAGATCATCTGGCATCTGGAGCAGCGGATGCAGTAGATGAGGTTGGAGGATGTGCAGGTGAACCTCTGTCGGACCTGGAAGGACTGCTTGGGTCCCTGAAAGGAGTGGAGGGGGAGGTGAAGGGACAAGTGTAGCATTTCTTGCGGTTGCAAGGGAAAGTGCCCGGGGAAGGGGTAGAGCGGGAGGGATGGGAAGAATTGACAAGGGAGTAGCGGAGGGAGCAGTCTTTGCGGAAGGCAGACAGGGTGGGCGATGGGAAGATGTGGCGAGTGGAGGGGTCACGTTGGAGGTGGCAAAACTGGCGGAGGACTATGTGTTGTATTTGCCGGCTGGTGGGGTGAAAGGTGAGGACCAGGGGGACTGGATGAAGTCAAGTCAGTTGTGTGTGGGTGCAGGAGGTGATACCAAAGCAGTCGTCGATGTAACGGAGGTAGAGGTCGGGGATGGGGCCCTGGTACGCCGAGAACAAGGATTGTTTGACGTACCCAAAAAAGAGGCAAGCGTAGCTGAGGCCCATGCGTGTGCCCATAGCTACGCCTTGTGTTTGGAGGAAATGGGAGGAGTCAAAAGAGAAGTTATTGAGGGTAAGGACCAACTCCGCTAGGCGGAGGAGGGTGTCAGTGGACGGGCATCTGGTCGAGGAAGAACCGGAGGGCTTTGAGACCGTCCTGGTGGGGGATGGAGGTGTAGAGTGACTGGATGTCCATGGTAAAGATGAGAGGATGGGGGCCTGGAGAATGGAATGCGCGGAGCCGACGGAGAGTGTCTGAGGTGTCTTGAACATAGGTGGGGAGGGATTTAACAAAGGGGGCTAGGATGGCGTCAAGGTATGTGGAAATGTGTTAGGTGGGGCACGAACAGGCAGAGACAATGGGACTTCCAGGGTAGTCGGATTTGTGGATTTTGGGGAGAAGGTAAAACCGGGACGTGCAGGGCTGGGAAATGATGAAATTGGAGGCTCGGTGGGGTAGGGAGCCGGAGCTGATGAAGTCGGTTATGGTGCTCGAGATGGTGGCCTGGTATTCGTCAGTGGGGTCATGGTCCAGGGGTAAGTAGGAGGAGGTGTCCGAGAGTTGGCGCGCGGCCTCCGCTTTGTAGAGATCGATGTGCCAGACTACCACGGCATCTCCCTTGTCGGCGGGTTTGATAACCCAGTCTGGGTTGTTACGGAGTGAGTCGATGGCAGTACGTTCGGGGGTGGAGAGATTGGAGTGAGACAGGGGAGTGGAGAAGTCGAGGCGGATGATGTCCCGACGGCAGTTCTGGATAAATAGTTCTAGAGCCGGAAGGCTACGAGGGGGAGGTCCAAGCGGAGGGGGTACGTTGGAGACAGGAAAAGGGATCATCAGTGGGGGGCGAGGACTTCTTCCCGTGGAAGAACGCTGTGAGGTGGAGGCGACGGTAGAAGAGCTCCAAGTCATGGTGGGCGCGGAACTCATTGAGGTGGGGACGGAGGGGGACAAAAGTAAGACCTCTGCTGAGGACCGACCTTTCAGTGTCGGAGAGGGGGAGGTCCGGGGGTATGGTGAACACGCGGCAAGGATGGGGGTTGTGGCCGGAGGAAGGTATGTGAGTGCACTGAGGACGGAGAATTGTGTGGTGTGGGTGGGGAAGGGCAGGGTTACATGGTAGGGGGGATGGGGAAGACCCAGTGGAATAGCCACTAAGGTTACTGGGGCTGGGGAGACGGGCACTAGGACCCAGTGCCGTTAAAGACCGAGTGGTGGAAGGCGTTAGCAACGTGGAGGCTTAAGGCCCACTGCAGAATCCAGTCTGCAGGTGAGGCGACGGCTGCGAGCTTCTGGAGGGCGGTGGAGTGTCGTGGGTCGGCGGACCCGAAGGTAGGAGTCCGCGGGCAGTGGAGTCGGGGTCGGCGGGTGATACGCTGGAGGTCCCGGTGGGCGGGTGGTCGGTCCGACCGGTGAGGCGGCGAGATGAGTGGGGTGCGGTGCGGCGGCCATGTTCGGGGAGCCCCGGTCCGGCGGCCATGCAAGGTGAGGCGGGTGCGGCTGTGGTCTTCGGCGGGCCCAGTACAATGGCGATGCTGGATGGGCCCGGTGCGGCGGCTGTGATCTTCGGCAGGCCCAGTACAACGGCGATGCTGGATGGGCCCGGTGCGGCGATGGGGTTAGGTGGTCCCGGGCGGCGGCGAGGTTTGGCAGTCCCGTTGTGCTGGTGATGGGCGGTGGAATCGGGGAGGGGGAGATAAACAGAGTTACCGAGCAGGCAGCGGGGCTGGGCATCATCAGTAGGCAGGTGGAGGTCGGCGGCAGCATCAGCATTGAGGTCGGTGAAGGCGGCGTCCTGGTGAGTCCTGGGGGCGCTCCTCATGGACAAGATGGCATCGGGGGACTCAGGCCGGCGGCTCGGGCCAGAGTTGGGGCCCAGGGCCTGCGGGCGGTCGAGTCGGGGATTGTTGGGTGGAACGGACTGGAGGCGGGCTAATTTCAGGTCCTTGGTGGAGGTAAGGTGGGAAAGGAATTGTTGATTGAAGCGGTGGATCTTCCGGAGGATGTAGTGTAGTTGGGGTCCGTTGCAGGTCTGGGTGAGTGAGGTCAGAAGTTTCGGGAGAGTCAATGCGAGGTCCTGCTGGTGTCGGCGCATTGCAACCAGGGTGGATCTTAGTGCCCGGTTGAAGAATTGTACAGTGTGGCGGCTGATAGCCAGTCCGTACCGATAGTCTAGCTGGGGTCCGGTGGAAGGCAGGGAATTGGAGCCGGAATCCACAGGGTATGAGATGGAGGCGCAGGCAAGCCCCGAGGAAGCAGATGTGGCTGTGGTATCGAGTCTCGGTGAGGAAGTGGTCGTAGAGTTGGAGGGAAGGAGGTATCACAGAGGGGGAGCGGTTAGAGAGGAGGTTGTGAAACTGTCCCCGTAGGGAGGAGGAGAACTTCTTCAAAGTAGGCATACCTTGAGATCTCGCCTGTTCGTGCCCCACCGAACTCATTTCCACATACCTTGACGCCATCCTATCCCCCTTTGTTAAATCCCTCCCCACCTATGTTCAAGACACCTCAGACACTCCGTCGGCTCCGCGCATTCCATTCTCCAGGCCCCCATCCTCTCATCTTTACCATGGACGTCCAGTCACTCTACACCTCCATCCCCCACCAGGACGGTCTCAAAGCCCTCCGGCTCTTCCTCGACCAGAGGAGCAACACATACCCGTCCACTGACACCCTCCTCCGCCTAGCGGAGTTGGTCCTTACCCTCAATAACTTCTCTTTTGACTCCTCCCATTTCCTCCAAACACAAGGCGTAGCTATGGGCACACGCATGGGCCTCAGCTACGCTCGCCTCTTTGTTGGATACATCGAACAATCCTTGTTCTCGGCGTACCAGGCCGTATCCGACCTCTCGGTGATGGGCCTCCTCCACGGCCTGAGTGAGCAACACCGCAAGTTGGAGGAACAGCACCTCATATTCCGCTTGGGGAGTCTGCATCCTCTGGGCTTGAACATTGAATTTTCTCAATTCTGTTAACCCTTGCTGTCTGCTCCCCTCCCCACCTCTCCCTCAGCCCTCGGGCCCTGGCATTCCCTCTCTCTCTATCTCTCTCCCCCACCCTAGTCGCACTAGCTTCTCATTTTCACACTACAAACAGCTTACAATGGCTTGCTCCCTTTATCATCGATACTTTTTTGCATATCTTTCATTCATTGTTCTTTATCTCTCCACATCACCATCTATATCTCTCGTTTCCCTGATCCCTGACCAGTATGAAGAAGGGTCTCGACCCGCAACGTCGCCTATCTCCTTCGCTCCTTAGATGCTGCTGCACCCACTGAGTTTCTCCAGCCTTTTGTGTACCCACAGATAAATTAATATCTCACATTTATAATATTCTTTTAGATAGTGCGGTCCCGTCAACTGAACTATATAGACAAGCATGGGAAAATGAACTAGCTCAACCTATAATGAAAGATATATGGGATGAAAGTTTACAACATATACATCATTCGTTAAATGCCAGACACTCTTTAATACAATATAAATACTACATGGACTGCACTATTCTAAAACAAAATTAAACAGAATTTTTCCAAATATTTCTCCTATCTGTGACAAATGTCAATATTTAGAAGCTAATTTAACTCATACTTTTGTAAACTGTATAAAAATTAGAAATTTCTGGACGGATATTTTTTAGATTATTTCTGAAATTGTTAATATCCAATTGGATCCTGATCCAAAACTAATAATATTAGGAATATCAGAACAAAGCCTAAAACTTACAACAAACCAAAGAAATTTCCTTGATTATAGTATAATAATTGGGAAAAAATTAATATTAAAATTTTGGGAAAACCCAACAATCCCCACAATTAAAATGCGGAGATGGAGATGTCTGAGACCTTACACTTGGAAAAAATTTGACGTCTTAATTGACAAAGCAGAATTGTTTGCTAGAATATGGTCTCCATTTATTGATTTTCTGAAAGGGTAAATTGGTCCAGCACGGAAGCTTGACTGAAACTTGAATCCAGGATTGAATAAATAATTACACTTTATAATCTACGGACCTATCTCCAAAATTGTGTTATTTGTAATTTATATTATTTTTTTTATTTTTTCTCCCTTCCTTCTTTCTATAGCTATCTTTCAAAAAATCTATTAAAAAATAAATAAATAGAAGCTGTTAATATGCAATTGATAAACAAATTGTGTTTTGGTTATGATATGTATATGCTTCTAATAAAAAATTATTAAAATAATAAAAAGATTATCTGTGACACACAGCTTGTGAGAGTTTGAGATTTATTTTATATGATTTGTTTGCCTCCCATACATATTGATAGGCTGATGTGTTTTATCCACAGGCAATGATGGGACCACGACCTATGGCATACCCACGGATGGCAAGCGTGCCCAACGTCAGGGGAGCCAGCTCAACGCCACATCATGCACATCCGGCATCCGGCATGGATAAGCTCGCACCAACAGAATTCCCGGCGCAATTAGAAAGTCAGGACGCAAGTGTCAACTTGAGCCTGAATCTCTCAGACCATTTGATTGAGGATGGCCCAGAACTAATTGGTTGTAAAGAATGACGTCCTCTCACTGACATTCACTATTCTGTTGACTTGTGTTGCACATTAAAATGTTGTTTCTTAGTGTTTTTCAATATGTTATTTGTTTGCTTACACTAAATAAACAATTTAATTCTTATAAAATTATAGGTTTTGGTATTTATCGCAAATAGGTTCACCTACAACTTGATTATTAAACTTCAGTGTAACCTTTTTGTGTAGTGGTAAAAGCAGTTTGTTAATCATGGGATTGATCTCACATACAGAAACCACGTTTAATCATGGAATAAATCTCATATATAATAACCTCAATTTATTTGATAAATAAAGCACACTCAGACATTGAACTGCATTGCAATGCAAAATGTGTCATGAAACGTCATATAAAGCAGACAAAGGCATTTTAAAATTATGACATTTCTTTTTTTTTTTTAATTTATTTTATTGTAGAAACAATATATACCGAGTACACTCTTATACGACAGTGAAAATTATATAATATACAAAATTATATAATATTGATTATCAATTGATACTGTTTGAGTTAATTGTAATGTTATCCATTATACATTTCCTGGTTATTTATTTTGTATAATTCGGAGTGTATGTAGTATATTCCTAAAATAAGCAATATACTCACACTTCACATACCATAGATATTCTTCTAATTACCAAATACAAATTATGACATTTCTATGAAAATCCGATGTGTGAGGTATTATTAACACTATTAAAAATTTCACATACAAAAATCCTCCATTAACATACATAGATCCTCCTTTTATTAGATCAGTTCCTGTAGTGGTGGTCCTTCGTTTGTGGTGTGAGATGTTTGCTGCTGATCTTCAGCACATGTCGTTCTGACAGGGTACACTGCCCAGCTCGGAGTTGTAGTAAGCGCAGGGATGGTCTCTCTGCTCCTTGGCTCTTTTGTTGCAGGTGTTTCCTTGCCATCTGCCCAGTGTTACCATTGGTGCAGCCTGTCCTCCAGCTCTCTGAACCTGGTGTGACATTCCCTGTCTGTTTGTCCACCGTGTCACCCTCCACCATGGCTGCTGCTGCACTTCTGGTGCGGATCATGTTGGGGAGGACACATGCCGCATAGACAATGGTCTGCACAATCTCGGGCTCCTGCTCCATTGTAGTCAGCAGGCATCTGAATCTGCCAGCAAGGATACCAAAGGCATTTTTCACGACCCTCCTAGCCCTGGACAGCCTGTAATTAAAGATCCTTCGCTCCCTTGACATCCACCTGTGAGGGTATGGCTTCATCATCCATGTCCTGAGTGCGAAGGCATCATCACCAACCAGTGCGTAGGGGATGTCAGGGTTGACTTCTCCTGGCAGCGGTACTGGATCAGGAAGGCCTGCTCTCCCTTCTTCCAGTGCTTGCCCAAGGGAGGTCTCTCTCCAGATCCCTCCATCTGCGCCACTGCCAGGTGTGCCCACATCCACATACAGGAAGTTGTAGTTTGCATCCACCTCAGCTAACCTCAGATGGAATGGAACTTCTTGTAGTTAAAGTACATAGAACCACCCCTGGGTGGACACCAGATGGCCACATGTTTCCCGTCAACGGCCCCACATGTGTGCAAGCAGTTCCATCTGGTATGAAAGCCATGCATCACTCTCCTCCACTCGTCAGGTGTATTAGGGCAGTCAATCATTTCTTCTTCATATGTATTGTTGATGGTGTTACAGGTCTCTCGGATAACCTTGCTGATTGTGTTGTGAGCCTCACGAATGTTATAGGAGAGGCTCTTGTAGGAGTCTCCTGATGCAAGGTAGCGGAGGGTGATGGCCAGGCACAGGCCTGGTTCCAGTGCCTTCCTCGTGAAGGTGTCCGTTTTCTGCAGAAGAGGACCGACTCGTGTCTTTAGCTCCTGAAACAGGTCAGGTGGAATCCTGGTGAAGTTTCTAAAGGCAGCCTCATCTTCCCGCTTCAGGTCCGTCATCATGATCTCATACTAGCCCAAAGTGGGTCTCATCTGGAACAAGGATGTCGACCACACAGACCTCTTCCTGGGCTTCTTGCGACCCTTTCTTGATGTACTCCTGCCTGGCTGATCTGTAAGCATGAGGGCTACTGCTAATAGATGTCACTGTTGCTGTTGTAGCAATGCAATCTGTATTTCGTCCATGATGGTCATGATGCATCGTCCAATATGGTCAGAATAGCATCCTGCAACCCCCTTTGTATGTTCAAATGACGCCATGCGCTCCAGACGGCTGTGCTGATGCATGAAGACGCGTGATGACGCACGCTACCGTTGCGCGACTGTCTTGCGTCAGTCACTACTGGCCTGTGGCGTAAATGACGGCCAAGTGGAACAGGCCCTTAATACCCTCACTGAAACATGCACTTCAACCTACCTTTCTGTCTCTGGCAAACCTGAATACCTTACACGATGCCCCTTATTGATCATTGATTTAATTATTTGAAGCCAAAAACTGATCCTTGGACCACTTATTATAACTGTGACAAATAATTTATTGCATATTTATTTGACGTGTTGCATTAATGCGGCTGTAAAGCTGCAGCACGTAAGAATTAAATGAATTCCCTCCAGATAAACACTCTTGATTCTTGACTGGTACTTGCCTCACCAAACACAGAAAGCTGGTAAATGGGATTAAAGATAGATACTTGATGGTCATCACAGATATAATGTGTAAATCATTTACAAAATTATGTTTTGTCTTTGTTACTCATTTACTATGACTATAATATGTACCTGAGATTGACACAAAATGCTGGAGTAACTCAGCCGGACCGGCAACATCTCTGGAGAGAAGGAATAGGTAGCGTTGCAAGTCGAGACCCTTTCTCTACCTGAAATATCACTGATTTCTTCTCTCCAGAGATGCTGCCTGTCCCACTGAGTTACTCCAGTATTTTGTGTCTATCCTCAGTGTAAACCAGCATCTGCAGTTTTTGCCAATACATACATACCGGGAGCTTGTGGTTTTCCTTGAAGATATGCAGAAGGCCATTCTTCATAAACAGAAGTTCCATGAGCTGGAATGAATAGAGGAATCAAGATGTGAGTCAAGCATTTCACACTAAAGAACCACAAAAAGGGCATACTGGTTCTGGTCTGGTTCCAATATCAGAAATACATGAAGAACACCAAACATCAATACACATCAAACACATTTCAACAGGAGGAGTATAAGACC
Source organism: Okamejei kenojei (assembly GCA_035221665.1). Classification (NCBI taxonomy): domain Eukaryota; kingdom Metazoa; phylum Chordata; class Chondrichthyes; order Rajiformes; family Rajidae; genus Okamejei; species Okamejei kenojei. Next base: position 3,552,643 of record CM069132.1, on the reverse strand, counting down.
TACTAGCAGTAGCAATTAAACATACAATGTTCAAACGAAATTTCATTCCTGCAGTCTTACCAGCAAAAAAAGACCAGAACACACAATTAGTACAATTCCACACAAACATCCATCACAGTGAATCTCCAAACACCTCCTCACTGTGATGGAGGCAAAAGTCTTATCTCTTCCCTGTTCTCTGTTCTTTATTCTCCCGCAGTGAAGCAGTCAAATTGCTGCATCGAGCTGATCGAGGCTCTTGATGTTAGAGCTCCTGGCGGGAGATGGTAAGTCCCGCGGCCGTTTAAGCCACGCCGGGTCATGTATGGCCCCGCTCCGGGTCGATTTAAACCCCTCGATTCCGGCGGGCGAAGTTTGCCGTTACGGGAGCTCCGAAAAGCGCTCCTACCAGGGACCCGCGAGTTCCCGATGTTACTGTCTACGGGGCCTGCAGCCGAAGCCTCCGAACTCCGAAGTAGGGTCGCAGCCGCGCGCCACCACAGCGCTCCGCACTCTGGTCAGCCAGCTCCACGATGGTGAGTCCGCCTGGAGCTCCAGGTCGATCCCGGTTGGTGGCTGCCAGCTCCACGATGTTAGGCCCCAACGACAATGGAAACTCAACAGGGAAAATGCCGGGTACCCGTACAGGGAAGAGATTAAAAAGTTTCCCCCACCCGCCCCCAACATATACACAACAAAAAATAAAATAAAACTAAGACCAAAACATACTCCTAACAGAACAAAAAGAAAGAAAAGACAGACGGATTGCAGAGGCCGCTGCCGCAAGGCGCCACCATTTATTACTTCATACACCATACATCAAGCACACAGGCTCAGCCGAGTTTTCCTATCTTGTGTTTCATGTTAACGGGGAAGAACGTTGTTGCCGTTTCATTATTTCTTTTACGACTCCAGCACCCTACAATTTTCAATTCAAGTTAAAGATTTAATTGAATTTAGATAAATAACCAAAGTGTTGTTTGAAATTTCTGCTTAGAAGATGGAAATGTTTATCATAAACATAGAACAGTACAGAACAGGAAAAGGCTCTTCAGACCACAATGTCTGTGCAGAACAAGATACCAAGTTAAACTAATCTTTACCACCTGCAAGTGATCCATATCTCTCCATATCTGTGTGCCTATCCAAAAGCATCATCAACAGCACTATCGTATCTGCCACTACCACCACGCTGGCAACTCATTCCAGGCACCCACCTTCTCTGTTCTTCTTCTTTTTGCGTATGGCGTGTACAGCCTAATGATGTAGATTAACTTGTTCTATTTGATCTTATTTGATCTTATTTGATTGTGATCTTATTTGAATGCATTCGTCGAAACAGGACGGACCACGTGAAGGTTGCAATCTCCTACCCCATTCTCTGTACAAAAGCTTGCACTGCATTCTACTTTAAACTTTGCATCTATGCCCTGTCATTTTGGACGTATCCAACCAGGAAAAGATGAATTTGACTAAAAATGACAATAAACGGCATTTTGATTCTGATTGTCAAGTACGACTAAGTTTATTGGCCAAGTATTCACATATAAAGAATTTGCCTTGGTGTTCCGCCCACAAGAGACAACGACATAGAGTGACAGTTAGGAATGACACATAAAACATTAAACATTAATAATAAAACATAATTGGTTAAACATGTAAATTAAGTAAAATACCAGAGCAAATGTAGGCTACAGATTTTTGGTTATTGAATAGAGCTACTACTCATGGAAAAAAAGCAGTTTTTATGTCTGGCTGTGGCAGCTTTGACAGTCCGGAGTCGCCTTCCAGAGGGAAGTGATTCAAAGAGTTTGTGGCCAGGGTGGGAGGGGTCAGAGATTATTTTCCCCGCTCGCTTCCTGGCCCTTGCAGTGTACAATTCATCAATGGAGGGAAGGTTTCAGCCAATGACCTTCTCAGCTGATTAGACGATTCACTGCAGCCTCCGGATGTCGTTCTTGGTGGCTGAGCCAAACCAGACCATGATGGATAAGGTGAGGACAGACTCTACAATGGCCATATAGAATTGGACCATCGTTGCCTGTGGGAGATTGTGCTTCCTCAGCTGCCGCAGGAAATACATCCTCTGTTGTGCCTTTTTGACTATTTTGAGTCGATTTAAGATCCTTGGGGATGATGGTTCCAAGGAGTTTAAAAGACTCCACAGATGTGACTGTGGTGTTGTTGATGGTGAGTGAGGTGAGGGTAGGGGGAGCTCTCCTAAAGTCTACTATCAATTCCACTGTCTTAAGAGCATTGAGCTTCGGGTTTTTGCAATGGCACCAGGCCGCCAGCTGTGTCACTTCCTGTCTGTAAGCAGATTCTTCCCCTTCCTGGATCAGTCCAATCAGGGTTGTGTCGTCAGCAAACTTGAGAAGCTTGACAGAGGAGTCAGTGGAGTGCAGTCATTGGTGTAGAGAGAGTAGAGAAGAGGGAAGAATACGCAGCCTTGCGGTGCTCCTATGGTGAGGGTTTGCGGGTCCGCGAAGTGCTTTCACAGCCTCACATGCGGCTTCCTGTCTGTCAGGCAGCTGGTGATCCACCGACAGAGGGGTTCAGGGACAGTCAACTCGGAATGTTTGGAGTGTAGTACCTCTGGCACAAATGTGTTGAATGCAGAGCTAAAATCAACAAACAAAATCCTCACATAGGTCCCCTGGTGGTCTAGGTGCTGGAGGATGAAGTGCCGGCAAAGGTTGACTGTGTCATCCACAGATCTATTGGCCTCCGGTCCTGGAGATTTCTGGCTTTTCTCCTCTATTTTCCCTCTACCTTAACCATCCCAATTTTAGTTTGCTGTTCTTGCTTATTAACTTCAGTGTACTGGTTGTTCTACAACTTCTGAGCAACAACAACATTTCAAATCTCTCACCATCTGAAAAGTATGGTGAGAGATTTCTTCACTGGGTTTGTGATCATTGTTATTCTCCAAAGTTAGGAGGCTGTGGATAGTTCACCTTTCAATATATTGAAAGAAGAGATGAATGGACTTTTAAATACAATGATAAATTATGAGCAGCATCCATAAGGTAGGAAATCTTTTCTCATAGCAGGGTTGTTTAAAACAAGTGGACATAGATGTAGGGTAAAGGACACATGGTTCACAGGAGATCGAAGAATGCACTTTCTCAAACCAGAGGGTAGTTGGATCTGGAATAGCCTGTTTTGAGTGGGTGGTGGAGGCAGGTATGCTTGCTTGCAGCAACATCGAAAAATCTTGCTTGCAGCAACATCGAAAAATCTTGCTTGCAGCAACATCACAGGCACATAGACTCAGACAAAGCATAGAAAAAAATTCTACATAATTTACACAAATGCTATGAGACAGGGAAATGAAAAAGACCGTGTAAATACACAATTAAAAAACAAATTCATGTGGTGCATAAGGTGAAGCATAGTGTTCTGTCGCTGAGGTAGGATTAGGGTTGTGCAGATCGGTTCAAGAACCTGATGGTTGCAGGAAAGTAGCTGTTACTGAACTTGGTGGTGTGGACCTTCAGGCTTCTGAACATCCTGCCTGACGATAGCAGCGAGAACCTTGAAGATAGAAACTGCTCAACATGATACATATATGTAATGTTTTTATTCATGGGAAGTGCTGTGTCTGCAGTGGTCCACCATTCTGTGTAGCCTTTTGCATTCCTGTGCACTGAAACTGCTGCTCCAGGCCATGATGTCTGCAGGAAGGCTACTTTCTGCAGTGCACCTGTCGAAGTTTATCAGAGTATTTGGTGACATGCTAAATCTCTTTAAATTTCTATGAAAATAGAAGGTCTGACGTGCCTTCTTTGTGATTACATTTGTGGTGGACCTAGAACAGGTCATTCAGGATGTTAACGCCCAGGAATTTGAAGCTGCAAACTTTCTTCACCACTGACCCGCTGATGAAAAATTGCACGTCGTCTCCTGTCTTCCGCTTTCTGAAGTCAACAATTAGTTCCTTAGTCTTGTTGATGTTGAGAGAGATGCTGTTGTGGCACCACTCAAGGTGTACAAAAATCTCTCTCTTGTTTGGTGTCACATCACCACCCATGATTTGGCCAACATCAGTGGTGTTGTAGTAAGTTTGTAAATAGCTTAAGAGCTGTGCTCAGCCACAGACAAAAAGACAAAGAGAGTAGAGCAGGGAGCTTGGTATGCATCCTTAAGGTGCATCTGTGTTGTTTGTCAGTGAGTAGGCGATCTTGTAGCCAATCCGCAGTGATTGAGATCTGCCGATCTTGTTGCAAATGGTAACAGAGGCCCAGGTCCTGGAGCTTGGCCATGAGCTTGGAGGGAATGATTGTGTTAACCTGTAGTCAATGACGGGTTCTTGATGGTCGGCACATATATAATTCATCAGAACATCAATTTCTGTACTATATGACTCTTATATATTAGATAATATTAGATCATAGGTTTCTAAAAGATGTTTTTCCGTCTTGGGTAAAGGGCCTGACCCAGATAAGCAACCTTTGCAGGCGACTGCCGGCACCCATGATAGGTCGCCAAAATTTTCAACATGTTGAAAATTCAGCGGCGACCCAAAAGACGCAACAGCTCTTCGGAGACCTCTCATGACCATACACGCTGTATGGTCCTGAGAGCTCTCCTATGGTCGTGAGAGGTCACCTGCGACATGTCGCCAGGGGTCGCCTGTATGCTCGTGACTTCCGGGTTGGACATGGGGTGAACAGGTGTATGTGAGCGTGGCTCCCGATTTCTGCATAAAGTCTACCTGTTCATCTTTGTCATATGCTTGAGGTAACCCACTATTGAACATTGTGTACGACTCAAGGAATTGATAGACACCAAAACTGCAAATAAAATGCACCGCCGAGCTGAAACTGTGGGAAAAGACAGCAAAGTCTCAAACAAGTGTGGTGCTGGACCTGAGCTACCAGAGGATCTCGAGAGGCTTTGTTCACTACTCCTTCCCGATTATGACACAAGCGATTAACTCTGCATTTGCGAGGTTGAAGACGGCCTGAATACCACAGTGACAGACTGGAGAGCGTTGAAGCCACCATAGCCACATTAAGAGTGAAACGCACTTCCGAAAGGGAAATTAGATGACCTCGAGAACCAGTCGCGGAGTACTAACCTAAGGGTGGTCGGGATTCCCGAAAATTTGGAAGGTTAGACCCTGTCAAATTTATGACCGAGTATTTTGAAGAAGTGTAGGGGTTGATTACCTCCCAAGACCTTGCATGCTTTCGCGTGCCCACCGAGTTGGACCCACACCAACGAATGTCTCGAATACCAGACCATCAAGACCAAGAGTGTTCCTGGTTCTCTTTCACTACTTTCAGGACAAACATCTCATCATCACCAGACGGAGGCAGGAACTGTCCTTCCGCGGGCACCGGGTGCTTTTTCATGAGGATTTCAGTGCGGAGCTGGGGAGAAAACTTGCTGCCTTTAGGGAGATAAAATCCCTGCTCTACGAGAAATGGGTTCGGGCTGGCCTCCTATATCCTGCCCGGCTCCAGGTGACTCATGAAGGTAAAAAACATTACTTCAAAACACCAGAGGCTGCCAAAGAGTTTTACCACTCGCGTGAGGAGATGACGGCCGTGAAGAGCAATGACTTATTAGGATATTCATGCGGCATTGGCACGGTCTCCTGTGGCGGTAAACTGTTAATTCTTGTAATTGTGGAACTCGACTGAGCTGAACTGCCATGCTGCTGAATCTGATTGAGTCGATAACTTTCAACCAGAAAAAATGTAAATGTCTAGAATTGCTCTCTGGGATATAATTTATCGTAAATTTTCGAAGAAGGGAGCCACCCTCAATTGGATTTAAAGTTTTAGTTAGGGAACGCTTTGGAAGTTTTTTGTTTTGTAATGCCTGCGATCGTCCTCAGTTGGGGACGAAGATCTAGGTTTTGGGGTTTAAATGTTCTTTCTTGTTATTGCAAGGGGATGGGGGAAATGTTTTGGGTAATAGCAGCTTATTCTTTGAATGTCACGAATGCACTAGAACTTTATTTTTATATTTCCATTGTGTGTTCTCAAATGCAGCCTTCGCGTTGTTTTGGACGGCAGGCCTTGTATGTATTTTTGAAATATGTATTTTGAAATATGGCTAATGGTGACATTGATGGAGGCCATCCTGTGAGGTTTACATCTTTGAACGTAAAGGGGCTTAATGGTCCTGTTAAAAGTTTTTTTCTCATCCAAAACAATTAAAAACAGATATACTACTTCTACAAGAAACTCACTTAGGATTGGAAGATCATAGCAGGCTGCGTAAAGCGTGGGTTAGTCAGATTTTCACTCTAGATTTAATAGCAGGTCCAAGGGTATGGCAATATCAATCGGCACAAGTATACACCATCTGACATAGTCAGTGACCATAATGGCCGGTTTATTATAGTTTCCGAGTCTCTTTTTCAAAAACCTGTCGTCTTTGTGAATGTTTATGCCCCTAATTGGGATGATGTTACTTTGCAAATAAGGTTTTGTCATTAATACCTGATCTGAACACGAATCAGCTAATCTTTTCTGGAGACTTGAACTGTGCTATTGATCCACTGCTTGATAGGTCTAGTTCTAAGGGGATATCTTCTGGTATGGCAAAGACCTTCTCACTGTTTATGCAACAAAATGGTTATGTGGACCCCTGGCGATTCTTGAACCCAACTGCTATACAATTCTCTTTTTTTCTCATGTTCACAGAATAGACTACTTCTTTATTGACAGCTCCTTTATTCCTATGGTTAAGAAAATTGAATATACTCCTATAATAATATCAGATCACTCGCCTGAAACACTGGACCAAGGTTTTCCTTTAAACATCAGAGAATGACCTCTTTGGAGACTCCCTATTGCGTTCCAATGAGAAACTCTGCAGTTTTGCATCGGCTAAGACACATTCCTCGAGACTAATAAAACCGAGTTGGTATCATGCTCTTTAGTTTGGGAAATTTAAAAGCTTACTTGAGAGGTCAAATCATATCTTATACCTCATACACCAATAAAGAACGTAAGAAGGAAATACAAACCCTGTCGCAATCCATCTTGGTTCTGGACAGGCACCCACTGCTGAATTATATAAAAGCCGTGCTGATTGACAAGCAAAATTCAATCATCTATCTACTAACCAAACAGAACAACTGATTCTCAGGACTCGTGGTCTCTATTTTGAATATGATGACAAGGCGAGCCGACTTGGAGCTCATCAGCTAAAGCGTCAAGCCGCATCACGACTCATTTCTCAGATAAGAGACACACACCAAGACATAACATGCAATCCAAAAGAAATTAATAATACTTTCACAGCCTTTTATTCTTCTCTTTACACCTCAGAATTCCCCTCAGATACAACTAATATGGAATGTTTTTTTAGATGATTTGGAAATACCCACTCTGGAACCAGAAGAGGAAGAAGATCTAGATCAGGCTCTATGAAGACATTAATAATGCCATTATGGCGATGCAGAATGGTAAGAACCCGGGCCCTGACTGGTACCCATTAGAATTTTATACAAAATTTAAGGATAAGCTCACATCATCCTTCGTCTCAGCGCAGAGGGAGAACTAGGAGGGATGAAGACAATGACCTAAGACTTTTGCTTTCTACCACAGTGAGGAGGTGCCTGGTGAACTCATTGTGGTGGATGTTGGATATGTATTTATTGTGTGTTTTGTTTTTTAATTATATGTTATGATTGTATGGTAACAATTTTGTTCAGACCGAAAAGCCTGAATGACGATAAAGAAATCTAATCAAATCTAATCTAATCTAACATCAGTTCTTCTAGAAATGTTTCAAGTATCTTTGGAAAATGGTTCCTTACCCCCCACCCTTTCACAGGAATCTATTTCACTTCTTCTGAAAAAATACAAGGATCCGACTCAATGTCACTTTTGAATATAGATGTAAACATTTTGGCTAAATCGCTGGCTTGCCATTTAGAATGCCAACTTCCTAAAATAATCTCAGAAGATCAAACAGGTTTCATTAAAAATCGTCATTCCTTTTCTAATATCCTTCCACAGGCCAGTGTGGTTTATTCGCCCAGTGCTTCTCCGCGTCTGGAGGTTGTTATCTCTTTGGACGCGGAGAGAACGCGTTTGATCGATTGGAGTGGCCATACTTATTCTGAGTCTTGGAGAGATTTAGATTTGGCGAAAAAATTGTAGCCTGGGTTAAGCTATTATATCATTCACCAAATTATTCGCGATCTGATTATTTTCCATCCACACGTGGCACTCGCCAAGGCTGCCCATTGTCTCCACTTCTTTTTGCGATTGCAATTGAGCCTCTTTCTATTGCACTTAGATCAACAAAATTATTCCAGGGCATTAGGAGAGGAAACATGGAACAGCGTGTGTCTCTATACGCCAACAACCTCCTTCTTTATGTGAATGACCCTACAGCCAGCGACCCTGCACTTGTGTCCTTGTTAGATCAGTTTGGAACTTTCTCTGGCTATAAACTAAACCTCCAAAAAAGTGAATGCTTTCCCATCAACCAAGCCCTACAGATCTGACAGGAACCCTTGCCTTTTCCCTTATCTCAAGATGGTTTTGTATATCTAGGAATACACATTACCCACTCTTTCACATCTCTGTATGAAAGATGGCGTAGTCCACTCCTTACTATGGCTGGGGGAGTGCAGTCGGTGAAGATGACTGTACTTCCCAGATTTCTTTATTTATTCCAGTGCTTGCCGGTCTTCCTATCCAAGTCATTTTTTAATTCAGTTAACCAATCTATAACCTCCTTTATATGGGGTAACAAGGTTCCAAGGTTCTAAGTGCACTCTCCAAAGAGGCCATGAAGTAGGTGGACTGGGCCTTCCTAGCTTTATTCATTATTACTGGGCATCCAATATGCAAAAGATATTATTCTGGCTCCACCGACCAGATACAGACTGGTGTCTGCTTGAGTCACAGTCTTGTTACTCCTCGTCTCTCCCAGCTTTAATATATTCCTCCCTGCCATTGAAACCCTCACGATTTACATCCAATCCCGTCATACTATCCATCCTCAAAATGTTTTATCAATTTCGCTGCCACTATAAGTTCACATCAGCTTCAGTTCTGGGTCCCATTCACAGCAACAATTTATTCCCCCCCCCCCCCCCCCCCCCCCCCCCCCCCCCCTACACTTGACTCAACCTTTAGACAATGGGGTTTGAATGGTCTTATGTGCATTAACGATTTATACACCGACAACAAATTTGATAGTGTTGATAACCTTTTCGGAAGATATGGCCTCCCACATAATCATTTCTTTAAATATCTTCAGATCCATCACTTTGTCATGACAACATTAACCTCTTTTCCTGATCTCCCACCTGTCACAGTGTTGGTAGAATCACTCTTACCTTTGCAAATAAAAGACTGATCTCTATTATATTCTCAACGTATATCTTTAGATCAAAACCGGAAAAAAGTTAAAACAGACCCTGGCTGTGACAGGTGCTCCTTCTCTCCAGCCAATCTAACTCATGCATTCTGGTCCTTCCCCAAACTTGTAAAATACTGGGCAGTTGTTTTTAAAACCATCAGTGAAGTCCTTGGGGTGACAGTGAAGGGCCTGTCCCACTTACGTGTCCTTGGCACGCAAATTACACAACCTCGTGGTTGCGTTGAGGCGCACGGGCATCGTCCCACTGAGAAATGCGGAGGGGTATGGAGTTGTGCGTGACATCGCGCGAGGCTCCGAAATTTTTGCAGCGAACGAAATCTTTGCGTGCCAATGGCCTGTCGCGGAACTGACGGCCAAAGTGGGACAGCCCAAGAACCTGGCGCGACGCAACGTCTCACCTGCAATAGCAGCAGAAGCAGGCAAACGATCGCCGAACTCGGCCTGGGGCTCACGGTCGTTGCGGATCCGGATCCGCCCCCACTTCTACTCCCAGAGCGGGGCCAAGAAAATTGAAGATAGACACAAAATGCTGGAGTAACTCAGCGGGACCGGCAGCATCTCTGGAGAGAAGCAATGGGCGACGTTTCAGGTCAAGACCCTTCTTTTCAGACTGAAGAAGAGTCTCGACACGAAACGTCACCCTTTGCTTTTCTGCAGAGATGCTGCCGGGCCCGGTGAGTTACTCCAGCTTTGGTCACCGCGCTCCAGACGGCTGTGCGGTCGAATGAAGTCTCGCGCAATCTTCGCGGGACCGTTGCGGCTCAACGCGACCACAAGGTCGCGTAATTTGCGTGCCAAGGACACGTAAGTGGGACAGGCCCTTGAGGCTTTGCCCGCTTGTAGCTGTATTCGGTGTAGCAGATGAAACTTTGGGTTTCATCACTGCATTCACATCGCTTTGGGCCCGTAGGAGAATTTTGCTGGTCTGGAAATCCGCTTGGCTGGAGGACGCAACATTTTTTCTAAAACTAGAAGAGATTAAATTTACACTGAGGCGGTCTGTGAAAAAGTTTTATTAGAGATGGGAACCGTTTTTGTCATACTTTGACAGTCTAAAAGAACTACCCACTGACTGAGGGCACTTGATTGTACTTTTATTTATTTATTTATTTTTCTTTACACAAATGTTGTTTACCTCACAGGACGGTTGATGCATAATGAATGAGTGTATTCTGAACCATCTGACATGTTGTGGTATGTATGGGCCTGCGCCTTGGAAGAATGTAGAGATATTGTCAAAATATACATCTGTATTTGTGATATGTTGTATTGTGAACACATCAGCTGCCAAGGGTTGTTCAGGGAGGATGGGTGAGGTTAACTTTGTTGTTATATATAAAAAACAAAATGGAGGGAAATGTAATGCATTACGTCAGCTGTATTGTATCTTTCCTTCAATAAAATAAACAAAAACAACAACAAAAATGTTTTAAGAAAAGTAATGTTAACAATTATACTGTGAATTTTAAACGTTGTGTGCAACTCACAATCAGGCCAAATTCAAAAATTAAAATTGCTTGCAAATATCTTCACTATTGTTTGTGTCAGGTGTCCTGGCACCTGTAAGTAATCTCTTTCTTATTCCATTGCAACCGTATTTATTTTCTGTGCATTAATGGTATATTCGTTGCTTTTTCCAGCAAAATATTTTATTTTATTTTATTTTTGGGCAGTTAATATTAAAAATATGAACTGGTTGGAAGATATGGATCAACAACCAGATTGGTTAAAGATGGAAAAGGAAGATTGTTTGCCTTTTGAAATTGCCTCGATTTTGTCAGCTCCCATAAAACTGAATAAAAAAACTTATAGTGAAAATCCGATTATGTATAGTGGTATACAAACTTGGAAACAATTAAAAATGACTTTAAAATTGGATAATTTATCACTCCTTCTCCCCATTGTAAATAATCCTTCATTTAAACCTTCTGTGTTGGATAAAGGTTTTGTACAATGGAAAAATTATGGAATTAAAAAGGTGGGACACCTTTACAGAAAAGGTATTTTTCTTTCAATGCAGGAGTTACAACAGAATTATGGACTACATTCAAATATTTTTTTTAGATATTTACAACTTAGAGATTATGTTAAATCACATACACAAGAATATAGAACTAGGGAGCCAGAGATCCTTGATGAATGTTTGAATAAACACCTAACACAGATAAATTAATATCTCACATTTATAATATTCTTTTAGATAGTGAGGTCCCGTCAACTGAACTATATAGACAAGCATGGGAAAATTAACTATCTCAACCTATAATGAAAGTTATATGGGATGAAAGTTTACAACATGTACATCAATGTTCGTTAAATGCCAGACACTCTTTAATACAATATAAAGTACTATATTTATAGACTGCACTATTCTAAAACAAAATTAAATAGAATTTTTCCAAATATTTCTCCTATCTGTGACAAATGTCAATATTTAGAAGCTAATTTAACTCATAGTTTTGTAAACTATAAAAATTAGAAATTTCTGGATGGATATTTTTAAAATTATTTCTGAAGTTGTTAATATCCAATTGGATCCTGATCCAAAACTAATAATAATAGGAATATCGGAACAACGCCTAAAACTTACAGCAAACCAAATAAATTTCCTTGATTATAGTATAATAATTGGGAAAAAATTAATATTAAATTTTGGAAAAACCCAACAACCCCCACAATTAAAATGTGGATTATGGAGATGTCTGAGACCTTACACTTGGAAAAACTTTGACTTGTCTTAATTGACAAAGCAGAATTGTTTGCTAGAATATGGTCTCCATTTATTGATTTTCTGAAAGGGTAAATTGGTTCAGCACGGAAGCTTGACTGAAACTTGAATCCAGGATTGGATGAATAATTACACTTTATAATCTGTGGAGCTATCTCCAAAATTGTGTTATTTGTAATTTATTTTATTTGTTTTATTTTTTCTCCTTCCTTCTTTCTATATCTTTCAAAAAATCTATTAAAAATAAATAAATAGATGCTGTGTTAATATGTAATTGATAAACAAACTGTGTTTTGGTTATGATATGTATATACTTCTAATAAAAACATATTTTATAAATAAATAAATAAAAAGATTATCTGTGACACACAGCTTGTGAGAGGCTGAGATTTATTTTATATGATTTGTTTGCCTCCCATACATATTGATAGGCTGATGTGTTTTTTCCACAGGCAATGATGGAACCACGACCTATGGCATACCCATTGATGGCAAGCGCACCCAACGTCAGGGGAGCCAGCTCAACGCCACACCATGCACATCCGGCATCCGGCATGGATAAGCTCGCACCAACAGAATTCCTGGCGCGATTAGAAAGTCAGGACGCAAGTGTCAACTTGAGCCTAAAACCCCTGTCTCACATTGCGAGTTGGCCCACGAGTGGTGATCACGTACGATGAACGTAGCGGCAACGTCGGAACTCGCACGATCAACTTGTCCACTCGTGGCGCTAACGGCAGGTACTCGGGAAACTTGTTAACTCGTGAAAAAAATCAAACATGTTTGATTTTTTCCACGAGTCAAATTAACTGTTCAAGTTAAAAATGGAAACATTTAAACTCTTTGCAATAACGTAATGGCCCGTGCGTTTACCTTACTGTCTCGTGAGTCTATCGTGGGAACTTTCTTATAATCTTTAAAGGGACTGAACCAAAGATAGTCACAAAATGCTGGAGTAATTACATGTGGTTAAGTTACATGTGGCTCTGGGAGGTAAAGAGGCTTGAGAAATATAAATGCTGAAATACGCGCGGATCAACGCGGGGTATCCAGAGCTGAAAGTTGCAATGAAATGAGATTGAACAAGACGACTTTGACACAAAAAGTAGTCAGCGGGACAGGCGGCAGGAGAGAAGGAAAAATGCAAAAAAAGTGAAACTATCGCCAGGGAAAATCGAGAACTTCCTGGCTCCCTTCTCCTCAGACCTAAACGCAGCGATCCCCCCTTCTCTGTGTTATGTGTGTCAACATGCATTCATTCCTGAAATCAGAGAAAAAGGCGAATGTATTCCCCCCCCTCGCCCCCCGAAAACAAACCTAATCCACGTTTCCCAAACAACAGTCCGAAGAAGGGTCTCAACCCGAAACGTCACCCATCCCTTCTCTCCAGAAATGCTGCCTATCCCGAGAGTTACTCCATCTTTTTGTGTCTATTTTTCACAAACACTCGTTAGAATCAAGAAGCCATCTCTTGGGCTTTATGTATGAGAACCATCAGGTTCTCATCCACTTTCAGGTTTTTTTCTGGAGGGATTAAAACTAATTAAATGTGTGGAACAAACTAAAAATGCAAAACTGGAAATAAAATTAAGTTTGTCTAAATATCAAACGCGTATGCATTGCAATTTGCAGCGGAGACACTGGATAGAAAGTATTCTGTAGCGCGCACACCACACACACATATGTCCTACTTCCCGCTGTTAAGTTACTATTTGCTTTCAGTGTTTTTGTTTTATCTCTTCTTATATTCCAGCTGGAGCTGTATTTTCACCGACTCGCCAACCCCCCCCCCCCCCCCCCTCCCCAGCTCCCCCGCTCGTGGAGTTACTCAGCAGTAGGCAACCCAGGAACCACGCAAAGTATATATACAGCACATGGACGTCTATATATATATACACACATACACATGTCCATGTGCTGTATATATACTTTGCGTGGTTCCTGGTTGCCTACTATATATAACTGTATTGCCTATTATATTGCCTATATATAAAACGAGAGAGAGACAGAGAGAGAGAGAGAGAGAGAGAATATATATATATAGAAACTTAGAAACATAGAAAATAGGTGCAGGAGTAGGCCATTCAGCCCTTCGAGCCTGCACCGCCATTCAATATGATCATCGCTGATCATCCAACTCAGTATCCTGTACCTGCCTTCTCTCCATACCCCCTGATCCCTTCTGCAGTGGCACCAAAGTAGCGTTGTTTGCAGCACTCCTCCACGCACCTGGTGTTATTATCCCTGTGTGACTGTTCACTAAGTCACTGTCCTGCATGGCTGTTGCTGATCCTGCAGCTGCACCACATGTATGTGTCCAACATGTATGAGGTGAGCTGGCTAATGTGTACATGATGCCCCCACTCCTGGCCAACGTCCCCACCACTTGCTGCCTGCCCGCCCGTCCCCACCTGTTCTCATACTCCTGGTACTGACAGATCTGGGCAGGGCTGCTTATGCTAGGAATTTGGTAAAGAAATGCACATGGGCCAAATATGCAGCCAATCACAATTACCCATTTGTTCACTACAAATGTTTCATCTCATATCCCCTCTCGTTTTCTACCATGAACTTTGAAAGCGAGATCTGGCCCCGATATCCAGGGTGAACAAGCGCACGGACGAACCGCAGAATGCTTCATATTTCATTATGACACTGGACCTGTTGAGCCCATCGAGTCTATATGGTGGGTATCAGAGTCACTCCTGTTAGAAACACTGTGTCACTTTTCAGGAGACGTTGTCAGCTCAAGAGTTACGGGAGATGAACTTTGTCAGCTCAAGAGTAAACGGGAGACGAACTTGGAACATCGCAGTATACCATACCCGTGGGAACTCGGTTCAAACACTTGAACATCAACTTGGGATATCGTGCACAACCACGAGTCTGTCACTCGGGGTACCTCGTGGGTCAAGTCGCACAGTGAGACAGGGCCATAAATCTCTCGGACTATTTGATTGAGGATGGCCCAGAGCTAATTGGTCGTAAAGAATGATGTCTTCTTACCAACATTCACTATTCTGTTGACTTGTGTTGCACATTAAAAAGTTGTTTCTTGGTGTTTTTCAATATCTTATTTGTTTGCTTGTACTAAATCAACAATTTAATTCTTATAAAGTTATTGGTCTTTGTATTTATCGCTAATGAGTTCACCTACAACTTGATTATTAAACTTCAGTGTTATCTTTTCGTGTAGTGGGAAAAGCAGTTTGTTGATCTTGCGATTGATCTCACATATAGAAACCATGTTTAATCATGGAATTAATCTCACATATAATAACCTCAATTTATTAGATAAATAAAAAACACTCAGACATTGAAATGCATTGAAATGCAAAATGTGTCATGAAACGTCATATAAAGCAGACAAAGGCATTTAACTGCTTTTAAAATTATGGCATTTCTATGAAAATCCGATGTGTGAGGTATTATTAATACTATTATTAATTTCACATACAAAAATCCTCCATTAACATACATAGATCCTCCTTTTATTAGATCAGTTGCTGTAGTGGTGGTCCTTCGTTTGTGGGGTGGGATGTTTGCTGCTGATCTTCAGCACATGTCGTTCTGCCAAGCCCACCTTATTAAGAATGCCACTGCCCAGCTCGGAGTTGTAGTAAGCGCAGAGATGGCTCCATGGCTCTTTTGTTGCAGGTGTTTCCTTGCCATCTGCCCAGTGTTACCATTGGTGCAGCCTGTCCTCCAGCTCTCCGAACCTGGTGTGACATTCCCTGTCTGTTTGTCCACCGTGTCACCCTCCACCATGGCTGCTGCTGCACTTCTGGTGCGGATCATGTTGTGGAGGACACGTGCCGCATAGACAATGGTCTGCACAATCTCGGGCTCCTGCTCCATTGTAGTCAGCAGGCATCTGAATCTGCCAGCAAGGATACCAAAGGCATTTTCCACGACCCTCCTAGCCCTGGACAGCCTGTAATTAAAGATCCTTCACTCCCTTGACATCCACCTGTGTGGGTATGGCTCAATCATCCATGTCCTGAGTGCGAAGGCATCATCACCAACGTGTCCAAGATATCTTGAAATGGGAGGGAGAGGAGCCAGAGGTTGTGGTACATATAGGTACCAATGACATAGGTAGAAAAAGAGAGGAGGTCCTGAAAGGAGAATTTAGGGAGTTAGGAAGAGTGTTAAGGAGAAGGACCGCAAAGGTAACAATCTCAGGATTACTGCCTGTACCACGCGACAGTGAGAGTAGGAATGGAGCAAGGTGGAGGATCAATGCGTAGCTAAAGGACTGGTGCAGAGCGCAGAGATTCAAGTTTCTGGATCATTGGGACCTCTTTTGGGGAAGGTGTGACCTGTACAAAAAGGACGGGTTACACTTGAACCCGAGGGGAACCAATATCCTGGCGGGGAGATTTGCAAAGGCTACTGGGGAGACTTTAAACTAGATCGGTTGGGGGGAGGGACTCAAATAGAGAAGGCAAATAGTCCGTTTGTGAGGCAGGAGGCAGAGAAGAGACGCAGTCAGACGCAACACGTAGGGAGGAAAGAAGAAAAAAATAACAAACGGAGAATAAGAAGTGGAGGGTTTCTTAAATGTGTGAGCAGAGAGACAGAGGGGTGTAAAATGAGGATAGGAGCAATAGGTAGCAAGGTGAAAAGTGGCAGGAAAACAAATCCAGGGCAAAAATCTAAAAGGGCCACTTTTCAATATAATTGTAAGGGCCAAGAATGTTGTAAAAACAAGCCTGAAGGCTTTGTGTCTCAATGCGAGGAGCATTCGTAATAAGGTGGATGAGTTGAATGTGCAGATAGCTATTAATAATTATGATATAGTTGGGATCACGGAGACATGGCTGTAGGGTGACCAAGGCTGGGAGCTGAACATCCAGGGATGTTCAATATTCAGGAAGGATAGACAGAGAGGAAAAGGAGGTGGGGTAGCGTTGCTGGTTAGAGTGGAGATTAACGCAATAGAAAGGAATGACATTAGCTTGGAGGATGTGGAATCGATATGGTGGAGCTGCGAAACACTAAGGGGCAGAAAACGCTAGTGGGTGTTGTGTACAGGCCACCTAACAGTAGTAGTGGAGTTGGGGATGGCATCAAACAGGAAATTAGAAATGCTTGCAACGAAGGTAAAACCGTTATAATGGGTGACTTCAATCTACATATAGATTGGGTGAATCAAATTGGCAGGGGTGCTGAGGAAGAGGATTTCTTGGAATGTATGCAGGATAGTTTTCTAAACCAACATGTGGAGGAACCAACGAGAGAGCAGGCTATTCTAGACTGGATATTGAGTAATGAGGAAGGGTTAGCAGCCTTGTTGTACGTGGCCCCTTGGGCAAGAGTGACCATAATATGGTTGAGTTCTTCATTAGGATGGAGAGTGATATTGTTAATTCAGAAACATGGGTCCTGAACTTAAAGAAAGGTAACTTTGAGGGTATGAGACGTGAATTAGCCAAGATCGACTGGTAATTGATTCTTGAAGTGTTGACGGTGGATATGCAATGGAAAGCATTTAAACACTGCATGGATGAACAACAACAATTGTAGTTGTTGTATCCCAGTATAGCAAAAGAATAAATCAGGGAAGGTGGTGCATCCGTGGATTACGAGGGAAATCAGGGATAGTATCAAAGAAAAAGATGAAGCATACAAATTAGCCAGAAAAAGCAGCCTACCAGAGGACTGGGAGAAATTCAGAGACCAACAGAGGAGGACAAAGGGCTTAATTAGGAAAGGGAAAATGGAGTATGAAAGAAAACTGGCAGGAAACATAAAAACTGACTGCAAAAGTTTTTATCGATATGTGAAGCGCAAAAGATTAGTTAAAACAAATGTAGGTCCCTTGCAGTCAGAAACGGGTGAATTGATCATGGGGAACAAGGACATTGCAGACCAATTGAATAACTACTTTGGTTCTGTTTTCACTAAGGAAGACATAAATAATTTGCTGGAAATAGCAGGGGATCGCGGGTCAAATGAGATGGAGGAAATGAGTGAAATCCAGGTTAGCCGGAAAGTGGCGTTAGGTAAATTGAATGGATTAAAGGCCGATAAATCCCCAGGGCCAGATAGGCTGCGACCCAGGGTACAAGGAAGTAGCCCCAGAAATAGCAGATGCCTTAGTGATAATTTTTCAAAACTCTTTAGATTCTGGAGTAGTTCCTGAGGATTGGAGGGTAGCTAATGTAACCCCACTTTTTAAAAAGGGTGGGAGAGAGAAAACGGGGAATTACAGACCAGTTAGTCTAACATTGGTAGTGGGGAAACTGCTAGAGTCAATTATTAAAGATGGGATAGCAGCACATTTGGAAAGTGGTGAAATCACTGGACAAAGTAAGCATGGATTTACGAAGGGTAAATCATGTCTGACGAATCTTATTGAATTTTTTGAGGATGTAACTAGTAGAGTGGATAAGGGCGAAGCAGTAGATGTGTTATATCTGGACTTTCAGAAGGCTTTCGACAAGGTCCCACACAAGAGATTGGTATACAAACTTAAAGCACACGGTATTGGTGGTTCAGTATTGATGTGGATAGAGAACTGGCTGGCAGACAGGAAGCAAAGAGTAGGAGTGAACGGGTCCTTTTTAGGATGGCAGACAGTGACTAGTGGGGTGCCGCAAGGCTCAGTGCTGGGACCCCAGCTATTTACAATATACATTAATGATTTGGACGAGGGAATTAAATGCAACATCTCGAAGTTTGCTGATGACACGAAGCTGGGGGGCAGTGTTAGCTGTGAGGAGGATGCTAGGAGGCTGCAGGATGACTTGGATAGACTGGGTGAGTGGGCAAATGCATGGCAGATGCAGTATAATGTGGACAAATGTGAGGTTATCCACTTTGGTGGCAAAAACAGGAAGGTAGACTATTACTTGAATGGTGACCGATTAGGAAAAGGGGAGATGCAGCGAGACCTGGGTGTCATGGTACACCAGTCATTGAAAGTAGGCATGCAGGTGCAGCAGGCTGTGAAGAAAGCGAATGGTATGTTGGCATTCATAGCAAAAGGATTTGAGTACAAGAGCAGGGAGGTTCTACTGCAGTTTTTACAGGGTCATGGTGAGGCCACACCTGGAGTATTGCGTACAGTTTTGGTCTCCTAATCTGAGGAAAGACATTCTCGCCATAGAGGGAGTACAGAGAAGGTTCACCAGACTGATTCCTGGGATGGCACGACTTCCATATGAAGAAAGACTGGATAGACTTGGCTTGTACTCGCTGGAATTTAGAAGATTGAGGGGTGATCTCATAGAGACTTACAAAATTCTTAAGGGGTTGGACAGGCTAGATGCAGGAAGATTGTTCCCGATGTTGGGGAAGTCCAGCACAAAGGGTCACAGTTTAAGGATAAGGGGGAAGTCTTTTAGGACCGAGATGAGAAAATCGTTTTTCACAGAGTGGTGAATCTGTGGAATTCTCTGCCACAGAAGGTAGTTGAGGTGAGTTCGTTGGCCATATTTAAGAGGGTGTTGGATGTGGCCCTTGTGGCTGAAGGGATCAGGGGGTATGGAGGGAAGGCAGGTACAGGATACTGAGTTGGATGATCAGCCATGATAATATTGAATGGTGGTGCAGGCTCGAGGGGCCGAATGGCCTGCTCCTACACCTAATTTCTATGTTTCTATGTTTCTAACCAGTGAGTAAGGGATGCCAGAGTTGTCTTCTCCCGGCAGCGGTACTGGATCAGTAAGGCCTGCTCTCCCTTCTTCCAGTGCTTGCCCAAGGGAGGTCTCTCTCCAGATCCCTCCATCTGCGCCACTGCCAGGTGTGCCCACATCCACATACAGGAAGTTGTAGTTTGCATTCACCTCAGCTAACAGCACGATGGAATGGAACTTCTTGAGTTAAAGTACATAGAACCACGCCTGGGTGGACACCGGATGGCCACATGCTTCCCGTCAACTGCCCCACATGTGTGCAAGAATTTCCATCTGGTTTGAAAGCCGTGCGCCACTCTCCTCCACACCTCAGGTGCATTAGGGCAGTCAATCATTCCTTCTTCATATGTATTGTTGATGGTGTTACAGGTCTCTCAGATAGCCTTGCATTAATGTGGCTGTAAAACTGCAGCACGTAAGAATTAAATGAATCCCCTCCAGATAAACACTCTTGATTCTTGACTGGTACTTGCCTCACCAAACATAGAAAGCTGGAGTTCTGGGAGTGGCGGCACTGCCCTGGAGGCAGCGGCACGCCTGCAGTCTGTCTGTTTTTCTTTTTATTTGTTGTTTTCTTGTCTTGTTTTTAGCGTTAGTTTGAGTTATTATGTAGTGTATGTGTGTGGGAGGGGTGGGAGAAACGTTCTTAGACTCTTCCTTTTTGGGGGGACGGGACTTTTCTTGTCATATCCCCCGTCTCCGTATCCGTCTGCGCTGAGGCCTATCGCGGAGCTGGCGGCCTCCAACTTTAACTGCAACTGACCTTGGGGCTCCGGAGGCAGAGCCAGCCAGGACTTACCAGCGCAGGGCTGGCCGACTTAGGAGTGCGGCGGCTTCAGGCGTTCCGGCGGCCCGACTCGGAGCTGCGGCGGCTTTTCGGTGGCGGTGGTGGCGGTGGCGGCGGCAACGACTTCGGAGGTTCGGCCGCGGGCCCAGTGGCCGACATCGTCGGGAGCTCACAGCTCACAGGTTCGTGACCTGTTTTGCCGGAGCTCCCGCGGCAACAGCTGCGTCCGCTGGATGGGAGGGGGGCAGCTCGTGGAGCGCGGTTCACCCGCGGGACTTATTTACATCACCCGGTGCGGTCACAACATCGGAGTCCTGGGTCGCCTCAGTGCAGAGGAAGAGGAAGAGGACGAAGGGAAGAGACAAAGACAAGATTTTTGCCTTCCACCACAGTGAGGAAGTGTCTGGTGAACTCACTGTGGTGGATGTTAAATATGTGTTTATTGTGTGTTTTTGTTATTTACAATATGTATGCCTGCAGGCAACGAAATTTCGTTCAGACCGCAAGGTCTGAATGACAATAAAGTTTTCCAAGTAACTGCTGGTAAATGGCAACATCTCTGGAGAGAAGGAATGGGTAGTGTTGCAAATCGAGACCCTTTCTCTACCTGAAATATCACTGATTTCTTCTCTCCAGAGATGCTGCCTGTCCCACTGAGTTACTCCAGTATTTTGTGTTTATCCTCAGTGTAAACCAGCATCTGCAGTTTTTTCCAACACATACGTACCTGGGGCTGGGGGCTTTTCTTGTAGAAACGCAGAAGGCCATTCTTCATAAACAGAAGTTCCACAAGCTGGAATAAATAGAGGAATCAAGATGTGAGTCAAGCATTTCACACCAAAGAACCACAAAAAGGGCATACTGGTTCTGGTCTGGTTCCAATATCAGAAATACATGAAGAACACCAAACAATCAATACACATCAAACACATTTTAACAGGAGGAGTATAAGACCTACTAGCACTAGCAGTAGCAATTTTAGTCAAATTCACCTTTTCCTGGGATATGTCAAAAATGAGAGGGTATAGTTTTAAGATGCAATATTTAAAAGAGAATGCAGTGCAAGCTTTTGTACAGAGAATGGGGTAGGAGATTGCAACCTTCACGTGGTCCGTCCTGTTTCGACGAATGCATTCAACCTGGTGTGCACAATCAAATAAGATCAAATAGAACAAGTTGACCTACAACTTTAGGCTGTACACGCCATACACAAGAAGAAGAAGAACAGAGAATGGTGGGTGCCTGGAATGTGTTGCCAGGGTGGTGGTAGTGGCAGATACAATAGTGCTGTTCATGATGCTTTTGGATAGGCACACAGATATGGAGAGATATGGATCACCTGCAGGTGGTAAAGATTAGTTTAACTTGGCATCTTGTTCGGCACAGACATTGTGGCCTGAAGAGCCTTTTCCTGTCTTATACTGTTCTATGTTTATGATAAACATTTCCATCTTCTAAGCAGAAATTTCAAACAACACTTTGGTTATTTATCTAAATTCAATTAAATCTTCAACTTGAATTTTACTTCGGAGTCACGTGAGTTACTACGTGAAGACCCCGCTAGCACTCATGTGCGACATATCGTCTACCGCATTGCGCACCGACAGGCTGTGGAAGCGCTGCTCCACCAGCGGTAAGTTTGAAACCTGAAGGTAAGTTTTTCAACTTAATCTCCAGGTCTCTTTTTTTCCTTGCAGGAAGCTCTGTGCACAGAGTTCCTGCTGGAGATATTGCGTCCACTACACCGCGGGGAAATCCCGGCTGCGAGAATCGCGGGGATGCCCGGCTGGAAGGGGAACCCACCACAGACTGCGCGGGGAATCCCGTCTCCAGGGACCGCGTGGGATCCCGGCTGTGGTAAACCGCGGAATGGATTCCACGGGGAACCGGGACAACAAAAAGGATCTAGCCGTGAGGTGAATCCGGCTCGGGGAAAGATTCTGGCCGCGGGTGAACCCGGCTGAAGGAAATACCCGGCTGCGGGGACCGCGGGAAGATTCTCCACGGGACGAACCCAGCTCGGGGGGGGGATACCCGGCCGCAGGGGCCGTGGGGAGAAGCAAACCGCTGGGTGAACCCGGCTCGCGGAAAACCCGGCTGCGGGGACCGCAGGAAGACCATGGAATGAATCCGGCTCGGGAAAAACCCGGCTGTGGGAACCGCGGGAAGACACGGAATGAAACGGCTGTGGGGGGGGAACCCGGCTGCGGGAACCGCGGGAAGACCACGGGATGAAGCCGGCTCGGGGAAACCAGGCTGCGGGGACCGCGGGAAGGTAAACCGCGGAATTAACCCGGCTCGGGGAAACCCGGCCGCAGGGACCGCGTGAGGGGACTGTGAGACACGGCTGATGACCGCAGAAGTGCAGATAGCCGGCGGCATTTTTCAGAATCCAGCAGCCCAGAAGAGGTTCAATGGAGTCTGAAAGGCCTCGGAGGCCAGGAGGGTCCCCTCCAAAATGGGTACGTCCTCGGCCGTTTACCCATGAGGAGCATGGATAGCGTCAGAGAGTGCTCATCCCACTAATGTTCCCTCCTGATATGGTCCATGTATGGCATATCAGTAGAGATATACCGCCTACGGTAAGCCCAGAGACCTGCAGTGTCCGGGCTGCGAATATACCACCTGCGGAGGAATTTCCCGCCGGCGGATAACCTTGGAGACTCAACATGGGTACGTATCCCGCATGAAGCGGAAGACTCGGAAGTATGTCCAGGGAACATATTGGAGCACAAACGTGAGGTTCCAGAAAATTCTGGCGAGGTATCAAGACCTTCGCTAAACGAAGCCTGAAGGCCAGAGTTTCCTCGTGAAGGAACAGCCACCTCACGCCACATCATGTACCGGCGGTGGAATACCATACACCTGCAAAATTGTCCCTGAAAGAACCAGCAGTGAACAACGCGATATGGGGGTACAATGCACTTCAAAATGAACTGCTTCCAGAAAACGGCATCGGACCTGCCTTAAATTCAAATCTGAAGGTTCAAGTGAGGCCAGCAATGTCTAGCCGCTGAATCCTCTCTTCAGAAACCTGCCCAAACAGGTAAGACCCGGATGAAGAATTAAAGCTGTCCGACTTATCAAGGTACCACGGCAATACACCCCACGCCTCTATCGGCAGCAAGCGTTCACTGAAGCTGGTGGCAGCTTCAAAACTGGGCGCAGGCTTTCAGGCCAAGGCCAAACCGGTCCTCAGGGAATTGAGTCCACACACCCCAGCAATCCTACTCTCCAAAATTGGGACGGAATTAGAACCCGCGCCAGGAGCCTTTGGGCTTACCACAAGACCACCAATAACCATGAAGGTAGGTGGGTCTGGTTCTTTTCCGAAATAAGAGGTATGTGGACCATTTACAAATTGGTAAATTTACACTTGTTTATACAAGACGAGTTGCCTTTCAAGACAGGCCGCAGTTGCGGGCCTCTCATTGTCACAATGAAAGATACCAGTCAACTCGCATATGCAGTATAGACTTTGCTGAATGTCTAACCACAGGGGGACAGTTTCCACTGGGCTCACCTAAGATATTATATTATGGGCTATCTGGATGATGTTCTAAAACACTGTATTTTGCCAAATCAGCGGATCAGCCATAAAGCATTCTGCAGAAATTGGATTCTCATCTATCCAGTAAATTTACGTTGATACCAACTGAAATTATTAAATTGTCTGTGATTGGTATATATTGGTCAGCTGTGCTATTGCGCCTTCTGCACCATCAGAGCTTACGGCGTGCAAAGGAGCAAGCTCACAGGCTATCCCCAGCTGGAATTATTAAAGCCACCATTGTGGACAAACAGTATTCAGCATTGCCCCACTAACCTTCATCAGTACTCGACAAGTTAACTACTACTGATGCTATGTTAAAGATGGATAATTACCATATACCATCTTTAGTTACGGAGGTATATGGGGTTTGCATGAGTTACCAATTATTCTGTTATATGGTATCAACTACCTATTTACATTAGGTGCATTCTGTGGATAAAGGTTGTGCGAATATGCATATCTGCATGCTCAAGTCTAACTTGATACACTCTGGTGCTATTATATGTAAATCACATGGGTGCAATCAAGTCAAAGTATCCGGTTATAGTTTACCTAACTTCACTGGCATGTATCAGCAGGGGAACGAGAATGGATGTGGAATCGCAAGGATTCAAGGACCTTACCAGACAGGTCTTACAAATTCAGCATTCCCGCTTCAATTTCCATTTTCGGAGTGCCTGACTGGCCTATACAGCTATGATCCCGCTGAAGTTGGGAATGATGATAGAACCTTATATGGATTGCAGGCACTAAATGGCTGGTTAGCCGCGACCGGGGTACCATCCTCTGCATACTTAAATCTAGTCATTGACTTGCAGACTGAGAAGACCGCTTCCTGCGGCTTACAATTGTCAAACCATACTATGGACGTGCTCACTGCAATTGCAGGGTTAGCACCAAACAAACAGTGCTTCCCTCATAGGGGGAGTATTTTTTGTGAACACAAATGTTGACACGGATGACTGACATCTTAGGTTCAGTTCCATATGGGGTTGACATCATACAAGAGTGCCATTACTGTGCCGCACGTGCCTTCTCAGCATATTGGCTGCGACGAGCAGAATCCACTCTGTCGGGTCACCTTCTGTTCGAGATTATAAAGGGTATCTTCAACACGACACCCCCCAGGCAGGTACGCAGAGATATGGGATGTTAACATTGGAACATCCCTGCCATGGGCTCACTAAACCAAGTGGTAATGCTCATGACGTTGAGTTAGCACTATGGGTCCAGTTGCTTAGCTGTGACTGGACAAGATGATTATTCTGCAGGGAATTACATTTATGTTATCACTTAATCAGCAGAAATCGCCAAGGACATTAGGTCAAACTAGAATTGCTGGCATATCCCATGGACCTTCGGGTGTATGTGGCCACACATCTACACCAGTATGTTAATCTCACCGGAGCCTTAGGGACTCTGAACTAGCTATGATTGTTAGTCACATGAAGCCTCACAAGAGAATCACTACAGACCATCGCCCGGTGGTTTATATGGGTTCTGGGATACAGGAGTGAACACTGACATACAAGTCTCACTCCACCCAGGCTGCTACTTTATCAGCAGCAGGGGATGGACGTTCACGGGACCACATCCTAGCGGCTGCAGGATGGTCTTACGAACAATTCCAAACGATTAGGAATACCCTTGCCAGACCAGGGGTATTTGCCGACTCTTTAGGTCTGTGTATAATTCCTCCCGGGTGTAGGAGGTACTATTATCAATATGTGTACATAATAGCATCAACATGTCTATACCTATGTCATGTCTGAATGCATTATAAAAATTAGCTCTTCACTGATGCAGTGTGTGATGCATGGACTCGTCTCCTCAGCATGAAATCACAGACCTTTGAAATCTTGAAGTAGTCACTCACGTGACTCTGAAGTAAAATAGTAAGATTAACCGAGAACTTACCAGTTTGAAGTTTGATCCTTATTTTATGAGGAGTTACGATGAGGGATTACGTGCCCTCCGCTCCCAACCCTCTATATAAGGATCAACTGGTATTTTAGTTCTCTTATCTTACTGTACATACAGTCAACTTCTGAGTTCTGTGATTTCACACCGCGGCTTTGAAGAATGTCGTGCATGTGCGCTGGCGGGGCCTTCACGTAATCCCTCATCGTAACTCCTCATAAAATAAGGACCAAACTTCAAACTGGTAAGTTCTCGTTTAATCTTACTATTAAAAATTGTAGGGTGCTGGAGTCGTAAAAGGAATAATGAAACGGCAACAGCGTTCTTCCCCATTAACATGAAACACACGATAGGAAAACTCGGCTGAGCCTGTGTGCTTGAAGTATGGTGTATGAAGTAATAAATGGTGGCGCCTTGTGGCAGCGGCCTCTGCAATCCGTCTATCTTTTTTTTCTTTTTGTCCTGTTAGGAGTATGTTTTGGTCTTAGTTTTATTTCATTTTTAGTTGTGGATATGTAGGGGGCGGGTGGGGGAAACTTTTTAATCTCTTCCCTGTACGGGGACCCGACTTTTTCCCTGTCGAGTCTCCGTTGTCGCTGGAGCCTAACATCGTGGAGCTGGCGGCCTCCAACCGGGATCAACCTGGAGCTCCAGTCGGAGGGCCTGCGGACTCACCATCGCAGAGCTGGCTGACCGGAGCGCGGAACGCTGTGGTGGCGCGTGGCTGCGACCCGACTTCGGAGCTCGGAGGCTTCGGCTGCAGGCCCTGTGGACAGTAACATCGGGAGCTCGCGGGTCCCTGGTAGGAGACCGCTTTTCGGAGCTCCTGCAATGGCAAACTTTGCCCGCCTGAATCGAGGGGTTTAAATCGACCCGGAGTGGGGCCATACATCGCCCGGCGAGGCTTAAACGGCCGCGGGACTTACCATCTCCCACCGGGGGCTCTAACATCAAGAGCCTCGATCAGCTCGATGCAGCAGTTTGACTGCTTGACTGCGGGAGAAGAATAAAGAACAGAGAACAGAAAAGAGATAGGATTTTTGCCTCCATCACAGTGAGGAGGAGTCTGGAGATTCACTGTGATGGATGTTTGTGTGGAATTGTATTAATTGTGTGTTTTGTTTTTTTTTGCTGTTAAGACAGCAGGATTGAGCTTCCGGTGGTGTCAATGGTGGGGTGAGAGACGCTGCTGTTTTGCTCTGCTCCCGAAGAATGTTTTAATGTGCTAAAATACGAGTTAGAAGACAGAAATTAGGAGTTCAAAAAATAACATACCGGAGCCTTCTCTCATACCCTCTGATCCCCTTATTCCAACTAAAATATAGTGTGTTATCAGAAGTTCCATCCTCTCTGCTGATAATATACAAATATACCAAGCTGTGAGAAAGTATAGTGGAAATTAACCTCTATCTCTATGGCAGGAGGGACTGGCATAGTACTATTTTTCCGAGGCGAACCCCGAGGACCAAAAATAGTAACTATTGACCAAAGTACCTCCGAAGATAGATAATTTCCACTATACTTTTGAACTAAAGCTTGGTATATTTAATTGTTTTATATCCTTCATAACATCTAATAAAAATAAAATCTAATAAAAATAAAAGTACAGAAAATAAATCGTGATTTTTTTGTAGATTTATCAATTAAAGTGAAGAATTCTGCCTCTGAATCTGAACTATGCAGGATAAGATCAGTTTTTCTCCTATGTCGCAAGTTTTCCATGCCACGATTTGCGTCTAGTCTCGCTGTACTGCTGCAGCATTGTCGTCTGCGCGTTCG
The DNA here is from genome assembly GCA_035221665.1 of Okamejei kenojei. Lineage (NCBI taxonomy): Eukaryota > Metazoa > Chordata > Chondrichthyes > Rajiformes > Rajidae > Okamejei > Okamejei kenojei. The sequence goes on along the minus strand of CM069132.1, from coordinate 3,524,891 downwards.
TGGTTCGAATTGAAGCAAATTTCGTGACCGAGTTTTGAGCATGCGCAGTTTTACCAAGGAAGAAATTAGTAAAAAGAGCATGCAGTGCTGCCCAGGAGAAAATAGCAAAAAATAATCGGTGCTAGTGCAATTTATTTTTTATTCATCGATTGACCAATCACGTTTCTAGAATACTCATGAATATTCATAGAAGGGATATAACAGAGAATAACGGCAGTTTTAAATGAAAAAAGAAAATCCTCGCCAGAAGCCTGCAAAAGATGTTTCAAGACCTGCTACAAGAGCCTGCTTGAAAAAACCTCGAAAGACGCCTCAATCCCCTCAAGCATCAGCTGGAAGCTCAGAAGAAGAAGCTGTCTTTCGAAATCCTTCTACAGAAATGACTTCAATGGAGGAACAAAGGGAACACATGGAACAACTGGAAAAGTCAGTATTAGCTTCAGTCACTGGTTATTTATAAAGTGATACGAGAGGGGAATGTCGCGCTGGACAAAAGCCTCTCTGAAAAAATTAAACAAGGTAATGATACGCTGATGGGGAAAATTGATGACTTAACCAAAAGTGTGGTCGAGGTTGAGGAGGATTTAAACAAAAAAATTAAGCGGGTTAATAAGGACTGTAATAAAAAGCTGGACGCAATGCTAAAGTCAACTGATGTGGCTATGGAAGGAATGGATAATACGATAACTGAGATGGTTAAGGAGATAAAGAGACTAAAAAAGGAACAAGAAAGCACTGGGAGGGAGCTTGCTAAAATGAAGCATAACTGTACGAACTTGGAAGCAAGATCAAGGAGGGAAAACTTGAGGATAGTTGGAGTAAAAGAAGGAAAGGAGAGTGGACAAAACTTTCAGGAGTTTGCTGCCAACTTACTCAAACAAGTACTTAAGCTGCCTGAAGCCCCGAGAATAGATATGGCACACCGGGTCCGACGTAAGGCTCAAGCAAGCTCAACAACCCCCCCAAGATAGATTATTCTGAAATTCTATGACATTTCAACCCTGGAAGGAATTATGAAAAAGATTCCATATGCAGTGAATTTGATGTTTGGAGAAGACAAACTAAGATTCTTCCGTGATTTTCCAGCTGAAGTCATGGAAAAGAGGGACAAGTTTACAAACACGAGAAGGCTACTGAAAGAGGTCTCGGGAGTAAGATATGGGATAGTATATCCCGCGAAATTGAGAATTACTGTTGAACGTGCATTCACGGATCCAGAAGAGGCATTTAAATATGCACAAAGTATCACAAAGGAGGTCTACTGATCATTAGGAGTTGGTCTTCTACAATAACACAGAGGAGAAACGACGAAGAAAGAATTGTGTTTCTTTTTTTTTTAACATTCAAAAAAGACTGCTCTGGTTAAGATGCCGAACTTTCCTCGAGGCGTTGTCTATCTGCTGGAGGATGAAGTGCAGGCAAAGGTTGACTGCGTCATCCACAGATCTATTGGCCTCCGGTCCTGGAGATTTCCGGCTTTTCTCCTCTATTTTCCCTCTACCTTATGGTACAACTAACCATCCCAATTTTAGTTTGCTGTTCTTGCTTGTTAACTTCAGTGTACTGGTTTTTCTACAACTTCTGAGCAACAACACATTTCAAATCTCTCACCGTCTGAAAAGTATGGACAATTCTTCACTGGGTTTGTGATCATTGTTATTTTCCAAAGTCAGGAGGCTGTGGATAGTTAACCTTTGAATATATTGAAGGTAGAGATGAATGGACTTTTAAATACAATGATAAATTATGAGTAGCATCAATAAGGTAGGAAATCTTTTCTCATAGCAGGGTTGTTTAAAACAAGCAGACGTAGATGTAGGGTAAAGGGCACAAGGTTCGCAGGAGATCGAAGAAAGCACTTTCTCAAACCAGAGGGTAGTTGGATCTGGAATAGTCTCTTTTGAGTGGGTGGTGGAGGAAGGTATGCTTGCTTGCAGCAACATCGAAAAATCTTGCTTGCAGCAACATTGAAAAATCTTGCTTGCAGCAACATCACAGGCGCATAGACTCAGACAAAGCATAGAAGAAAATTATACATAATTTACACAAATGCTATGAGACAGGGAAATGAAAAAGACCATGTAAAAACACAATTAAAAAACAAATTCATGGTGGTGCATAAGGTGAAGCATAGTGTTTTGTTGCTGAGGTAGGATTAGGGTTGTGCAGATCGGTTCAAGAACCTGACGGTTGCAGGAAAGTAGCTGTTACTGAACTTGGTGGTGTGGACCTTCAGGCTTCTGAACATCCTGCCTGACGACAGCAGCGAGAAGACGCTATGGCGTGGGTGGTGGAGAACCTTGAAGATAGAAACTGCTCAACATGAGGTAATGCCTCGATGTTCGGCACATATATGTAGATGGCTTTATTTATGGGAAGTACTGTGTCTGTGGTGGTCCACCATTCTCTGCAGCCTTTTGCAATCCTGTGCACAGAAACTGCTGCTCCAGGCCATGATGTCTGCAGGAAGGATACTTTCTGCAGTGCACCTGCCGAATTTTAACAGAGTATTTGGTGACATGCCAAATCTCTTTAAATTTCTATGAAAATAGATGTGCTGATGTGCCTTCTTTATGATTACATCTGTGGTGGACCTAGAACAGGTCATTCAGGATGTTAACGCCCAGGAATTTGAAGCTGCGAGCTTTCTTCACCACTGACCCGCTGATGAAAAATTGCACATCGTGTCCTGTCTTCCGCTTTCTGAAGTCAACAATTAGTTCCTTAGACTTGTTGATGTTGAGAGAGATGCTGTTGTGGCAGCACTCAAGGTGTACTATCTCTCTCCTGTTTGGTGTCACATCACCACCCATGATTTGGCCAACATCAGTGGTGTTGTAGTAAGTTTGTAAATAGCTTAAGAGCTGTGCTCAGCCACAGACAAAAAGACAAAGAGAGTAGAGCAGGGAGCTTGGTATGCATCCTTAAGGTGCATCTGTGTTGTTTGTCAGTGAGTAGGCGATCTTGTAGCCAAAGCACACTGATTGAGATCTGCCGATCTTGTTGCAAATGGTGACAGAGGCCCAGGTCCTGGAGTTTGGCCATGAGTTTGGAGGGAATGATTGTGTTAACCTGTAGTCAATGACGGGTTCTTGATGGTCGGCACATATATAATTCATCAAAACATCAATTTCTGTACTACAGTGTATGACTCTTACACTATAATATTAGGTCATAGGTTTCTCAGAGATTTTTTCTTGTCTTGGGTAAAGGGCCTGTCCCACTTAAGCGACCTTTACAGGCGACTGCTGACACCTATGATAGGTCCGCAAAATTTTCAACATGTTGAAATTTCAACGGCAACCCGAAAGACGCTACAATTCTTTAGAGACCTCTCAGACCATACAGGTTGTATGGTCCTGAGAGCTCTCCTATGGTCGTGAGAGGTCACCTGCGACATGTCGCCAGGGGTCGCCTGTATGCTCGTGACCTCCGGGTTGAACATGGGGTGAACAGGTGTGTGTGAGCGTGGCTCCCGATTTCTGCTTAAAGTATACCTGTTCATCTTTGTCATATGCTTGAGGTAACCCACTACTGAACATTGTGTATGACTCAAGGCATTGTTAGACACCGAAACTGCAAATAAAATGCACCGCCGAGCGAAAACTGGGGGAAAAGACGGCAAAGTCTCAAACAAGTGTGGTTTTGGACCTGAGCTACCAGAGGATCTCGAGAGGCTTCGTTCACTACTCCTTGCCGATATGAAAAAGCGATTAACTCTGCCCTAAAAAGAGAACTTGAAGATGCTTTGTCACCAGTGAACACCACGCTGGAGCAAGGTACGTCCTACTACGAAACACATGATGAACGCATTTGCGAGGTTGAAGACGGCCTGAATGACCACAGTGACAGACTGGTGAGCGCTGAAGCCACCAAAGCTACATTACAGAGTGAAAACGCACTTCTGAAAGGGAAATTAGATGACCTCGAGAATCAGTCGCGGAGATCGAACCAAAGGGTGGTCGGGATTCCCGAAAATTTGGAAGGTTAGACCCTGTCAAATTTATGACCAAGTTTTTTGACCAAGTGCTGTGTGGGGGTTGTTTTCTTCCCAAGACCTCTCATGCTTTCGCCTGCCCACCGAGTTGGACCCACACCAACGAATGTCTTGAATACCAGGCCATTAAGACCAAGAGTGTTCCTGGTTCTCTTTCACTACATTCAGGACAAACATCTCATCATCACCAGATGGAGGCAGGAAATGTCCTTCTGCGGGCACCGGGTGTTTTTTCATGAGGATTTCAGCGCGGAGCTGGGGAGAAAACTTGCAGCCTTTAGGGAGATAAAATCCCTGCTCTACGAGAAATGGGTTCGGTTTGGCCTCCTGTATCCTGCCCGGCTCCAGGTCACTCACGCAGGTAAAAAACATTGCTACAAAACACCAGAGGCTGCCAAAGAGTTTTACCACTCGCCTGGGGAGATGACGGCCGTGAAGAGCAATGACTTTTTAGGATATTCATGCGGCATTGGCACAGTCTCCTGTGGTGGTAAACTGTTCATTCTTGTAATTGTGGAACTCGACTGAGCTGAACTGCCATGCTGCAGAATCTGATTAATGAGTCGAGGACTTTCAACCAGCAAAAATGTAAATGTCTAGAATTGCTCTCTGAGATATAATTTATCGTAAATTTTCGAAGAAGGGAGCCACCCTCAATTGGATTTAAAGTTTTAGATAGGGAACACTTTCGAAGTGTTTTGTTTTGTAAGGCCTGCGATCGTCCTCAGTTGGGGACGAAGATCTAGGTTTTGGGGGTTAAATGTTCTTTCTTGTTATTGTAATGGGATGGGGAAATGTTTTGGGTAATGGCAGCTTATTCTTTGAATGTCACGAATGCACTAGATTTTTTTTTTTTTTCCATTGTGTGTTCTCACATGCAGCCTTCGCGTTGTTTTGGATGGCAGGCCTTGTATGTATTTTTGAAATATGTATTTTGAAATATGGCTAATAGTGATATTGATGGAGGCCATCCTGTGAGGTTTACATCTTTGAACGTAAATGGGCTTAATGGTCCTGTTAAAAGAGCTAAAGTTTTTTCTCATCTAAAACAATTAAAAACAGATATACTACTTCTATAATAAACTCACTTAGGATTGGAAGATCATAACAGACTGCGTAAAGCGTGGGTTAGTCAGATTTTCACTCTAGATTTAATAGCAGGTCCAGGGGTATGGCAATATTAATTGGCAAAAGTATACAGTTTACACCATCTGACGTAGTCAGTGACCATAATGGCCGGTTTATTATAGTTTCTGGGTCTCTTTTTCAAAAACCTGTCGTCTTAGTGAATGTTTATGCCCCTAATTGGGATGAAGTCTACTTTGCAAATAAGGTTTTGTCATTAATACCTGATCTGAACACGCATCAGCTAATCTTTTCGGGAGACCCGAACTGTGCTATTGATCCACTGCTTGATAGGTTTAGTTCTAAGGGGATATCTTCTGGCATGGCAAAGACCTTCTCACTGTTTATGCAACAAAATGGTTATGTGGACCCCTGGAGATTCTTGAAACCAACTACTAGACAATTCTCTTTTTTTTCTCATGTTCAACATACTTTTTCCAGAATAGACTACTTCTTTATCGACAGCTCCTTTATTCCTATGGTTAAGAAAATTGAATATACTGCTACAGTAATATCAGATCACTCACCTGTGACACTGGGCCTAGGTTTTCCTTTAAACATCAGAGAACGACCTTGTTGGAGATTCAACTCCCTATTGCTTTCCAATGAGAAATTCTGCAGTTTTGTATCAGCTAACATAAACACATTCCTCGAGACTAATAAAACCCAGTTGGTATCATGCTCTTTAGTTTGGGAAACTTTAAAAGCTTACTTGAGAGGTCATACGCCAATAAACCTGGATCAACCTGGTTTATTGGCGTATGACCTCATACGCCAATAAAGAACGTAAGAAGGAAACGCAAACCCTGTCACAATCCATCTTAGTTCTGGACAGGCAATACTCTGAGGCACCCACTGCTGAATTATATAAAAGCCGTGCTGATTTACAAGCAAAATTCAATCATCTATCTACTAACGAAACAGAACAACTGATTCTCAAGACTCGTGGTCTCTGTTTTGAATATGGTGACAAGGCGAGCCGACTTAGGGCTCACCAGCTGAAGCGTCAAGCCGCATCACGACTCATTCCTCAGATAAGAGACACACACCAAGATATAACAAGCATCCAAAAGAAATTAATAATACTTTCACAGCCTTTTATTCTTCTCTTCACACCTCAGAATTCCCCTCAGATACAATGAATATGGAACGCTTTTAGGTGATATGGAAATACCCACTCTGGAACCAGAAGAGGCAGAAGATCTAGATCAGGCTCTTGGGCAGGAAGACATTAATAATGCCATTATGGCGATGCAGAGTGGTAAGACCCCGGGCCCTGATTGCTACCCATTAGAATTGTATACGAAATTTAAGGATATGCTCACATCAGTTCTTCTAGAAATGTTTCAAGAATCTTTGGCAAATGGTTCCTTAACCCCCACCCTTTCACAGGCATCTATTTCACTTCTTCTGAAAAAATACAAGGATCCGACTCAATGTGGATCATACCGCCCCATCTCACTTTATAATATAGATGTAAACATTTTGGCTAAGGCGCTGGCTTGCCGTTTAGAATGCCAACTTCCCAAAATAATCTCAGATCAAACAGGTTTCATTAAAACCCGTCATTCCTTTTCTAATATCCATCCACTGGCCAGTGTGGTTTATTCGCCCAGTGCTTCTCCGCGTCCGGAGGTTGTTATCTCTTTGGACGCGGAGAGAACGCGTTTGATCGAGTGGAGTGGCCATACTTGTTCTGAGTCTTGGAGAGATTTAGATTTGGCAAAAAATTTGTAGCCTGTGTTAAGCTATTATATCATTCACCTTTAGCACGTATACAGATAAATTATTCGCGATCTGATTATTTTCCATGAACACGTGGCACTCGCCAAGGCTGCCCATTGTCTCCGCTTCTTTTTGCGATTGCAATTGAGCCTCTTTCTATTGCACTTAGATCAACCACATTATTCCAGGGCATTAGGAGAGGAAACATGGAACATCGTGTGTCTCTATACGCTGACAAACTCCTTCTTTATGTGAATGACCCTAAAGCTAGCGGCCCTGCAATTGTGTCCTTGTTAGATCAGTTTGGAACTTTCTCTGGCTATAAACTAAACCTCCAAAAAAGTGAATGCTTTCACATCAACCTAGCCCTACAGATCCGACAGGAACCCTTGCCTTTTCCCTTATCTCAAGATGGTTTTGTATATCTAGGAAAACACATTACCCGCTCTTTCACATCTCTGTTTGAAAGATGGCGTAGTCTACCCCTTACTATGGCTGAGGGAGTGCAGTCGGTGAAGATGACTGTACTTCCAGATTTCTTTATTTATTCCAGTGCTTGCTGGTCTTCCTATCCAAGTCATTTTTAAACTCAGTTAACCAATCTCTAACCTCCTTTATATGGGGTAACAAGGTTCCAAGGGTTAATAAGTACACTCTCCAAAGAGGCCATGAAGTAGGTGGATTGGGCCTTCCTAGCTTTATTCATTATTACTGGGCATCCAATATCCAAAATATATTATTCTGGCTCCACCGACCAGATACTTGAGTCACAGTCTTGTTACTCATCGTCTCTCCCAGCTTCAGTATATTCCTCCCTGCCATTGAAACCCTCAAGATTTACATCCAAACCCATCATACAATCCACCCTCAAAATGTTTTATCAATTTCGCTGCCACTATATTTTCAAATCAGTTTCAGTTCCGGGTCCCATTCACAGTAACCATTTATTCCCCCCCTCTGCACTTGACTCAACCTTTAGACAATGAGGTTAGAATGGTCTTAAGTGCATTAACAATTTATACTCCGACAACATATTTGATAGTTTTGATAACCTTTTCAGAAAATATGGCCTCCCACATAATCATTTCTTTAAATATCTTCAGATCCACCACTTTGTCATGACAACATTTCCCTCTTTTCCTGATCTCCCACCTGTCACAGTGTTGGATGAGCTCACTCTTACCTTTGCAAATAAAGGACTGATCTCTATTATATTCATAACGTATATCTTTAGGAGATCAAAACCGGGAAAAATTTAAAACTAGGTGGGAGGATAATCTTGGTATGGATCTGTCTGAGGAATGCTGGACAGAAGCACTGAAAAGAGTCCACTCCTCGTCATCATGTGCTAGATTGGGGCTCATACAATTCAAAGTTTTGCACAGGGTTCATTTAAACAAAGCCAGGCTTGCTGACATATATCCGGGGACAGACCCTGGCTGTGACATGTGCTCCTTCTCTCCAGCCAATCTAACTCATGCATTCTGGTCCTTCCCCAAACTTGGTAACTACTGGGCAGTGGTTTTTAAATCCATCAGTGAAGTCCTTGGGGTGACAGTGAAGTGCCTGTCCTACTTACGTGTCCTTGGCACGCAAATTACGCGACCTCGTGGTTGCGTTGAGGCGCACGGGCATCGTCCCACTGAGAAACGCGGAGGGGTATTCAGCTGTGCGCGACATCGCGCGAGGCCCAGAAATTTTTGTAACAAACAAAATCTTTGCGTGCCAACGGCCTGTCACGGAACTGACGACCAAAGTGGGACAGGCGTAAGGCCCTGGCGCGACGCAACGTCTCACCTGCAACAGCAGCAGAAGCAGGCAAACGATCGCCGAACTCGGCCTGGGGCTCACGGTCGTTGCGGATCCGGATCCGCCCCCACTTTGTCGGACTGCAGAGGCTTTCTTTATTCAAAGAGTCCTCTAATTAGTAAGGTTTGTCTGTGTGTATCTGGAAAGTCGTAGAAGCGGCAGTGGCTGGCGGAAGGCCAAGATTCACTTGAGCTGGTGGGAGCTGAGTCTGGAGCGGTGTTTGTGATCAGTAACATCGGAAAGCTCCCTCCTACACCGACTTGCCCGGTCCAGGTGTACTGGGTAAGAGCGGCAACAGTGCCTTGGATTTCGTTGAAGCCGGGGAGGCGACGGAGACCTGGGGAAGAAGCCTCCGGAAGCTCCATTTTTGACGGCGGGAGGATTGACACGGACATTCCTAGCTTATCAGGAGGAGACTGCTTCTGTTGCTTTGCCAAGCGAGCCCTCACAAGAATAATTAACTGTTGCGAAAGAGTGGAGGTGCAGCAACAGCAGAAGGACTGCTTTGATTTAAAAAGGACTGTGTGTTGTGCCACGCCCTAAAGATGGCGACCCCTCAGAGTTATGCAGCTGTCGCACGGTCGGCAGTCCCCGAGACTGAGGGCCATGAGTTGATGGGGCGCACACATGGAGTAAAAATGTACATGCAGAGTAACTTGCCCTTCAAGGCCTTTCTAGATGCGCTGGGTGAGACTGTTGGCAAGAAAGCCATAGTCTCGGGCGCGGTGGTCAGAGGGAAGGTTGTTGTTCTACTGAAGACTGAACAGGCGGTGGCTCTCGCTCTGGAAAGGGGCGTAACAGCAGGTGGGAATTTTGCGGCGGTGGACCCATGGGGGGGTCCCGTGTTGCCGGTCATTCTGTCCAACATTCCCACTTTTGTTCCGGATGCGCTCCTGCTCCCACATGTAAGGAAGCTGGGGGAGGTGCGGTCGGGGCTCACCAAATTGTTGTATAGGTTTGATGATCCTGAGATGCAGCATATATATACGTTCAAGCGTCGCGTGTATATACAGATGGCACAGGGGACGGACACGAAGGGGAGTTTTGATGTGGAGGTGGATGATTTCTCCTATCGCGTGTTTTGGAACGCGGGCCAAGTGCGTTGTCACGCTTGCAAAAAGGTGGGGCATTTTCGCAGGAATTGTCCCAGGACCCGGGCTGCCACTTCCACCACGGTGGCGCGGGAGAGCACTGCTGGCCCATCTGGGGCTGCTGGTTCTACCACAGTAGCCCGTGAAGGCTTTATTCCCCTACCTCCACCCCCCATCCCCCCACCACCCTCATGTCCCGTACCTGCGGCGGTGGATGCGGGTGAAGTGCGTGGGGTGGACAGGGAGGGTGGGAGCGTCAGCGGGGGAAGAAAGTTAAGGAAAAGAAGAAGGGCGGTCCCCAGGTAGAAGATCACCTCCAAGCGGGACCCCTGGCAGCGTATAAACTCGTGCTCGCCTCTGAGCCCGGCCCAGGGAAACATAAGGGGCCTAGGGTCCAACAGGGGGCTGGAGAGGTTGAACAGGTAGACGGTAGTGTGGAGGTAGAGGCTTCCGCAATGGAGATCACCGTGCCACCGCACGCCAGTGGTTCAAAGAGGAGGAGACATGGGTCCTCCGATATAGAGAAGGGCCCTGAAGTTCAGGAGCGACCTGAAGGGGGGCCTTCCCCTCCTGTTGAGGTGTGGGACCCAGGGCACTCTTCCTCTGAGGGGGAGGATGCCTCTGTAGTGCAGGGACCACCTGAGAGTGGCGATACATTACCCTTGGGGGCTGTTCCCCCAGAGAGTGCGTCTGCTAGCTTAGAGGATGACCAGGGGCAGCCTGAAGGGGGGGACTTGGGTGAGGGGGTGGGTCCCCAGTCTGAGCTCCCCGTTGAGGCTATAAGCCCAGTTGAGGGGTGTGATGTCCCACTGGTCGAGGGAGCAGGGGAGACTCCAGTACCATCGGCCCCTGAAGGCCACAGTGAGGTGATTCACCTGGTGGTGGGGGTAGGGGACTCTCTGGGTGATGGTGCTGGGGCGGGTAGCCTGGGTGCAGAGGAGGGCAAGGTCATTTCGGATCGTGTCCTTCGGTCGGACTCTAGGCAGGCCCGCTTACAGCAAGGCCCGGAGACTTGCTCCGACTTCACTGTTCCCAATCCGGTTACAGAGTGCGGTGGGAGCATGCAGGAGATTGGCCAATTAGCAGATAGCTTGCCGCAGTCAGAGGCACCGGCACCTGCCCCTGTCACTGATCCTGGAGGTGGGAAGGTGACAGAGGAGGGACCGTGTGATGTGGCTGGAACGCCCACCTCACAAGGAGAGGTGAGCGAGGTGGCTGAGAGTAGCAACCTTCCGGGCTCGGGCTCGGACATTGAGTGCGAGGAGGAGGGGTACGCGGAGTCCGTCGACAGTGAGTTGACGGACTGCCCCACCCTCGGCCCTGTGTCACGACTTGTCGAAGTCTGAGAACTTCGGAAGTTCTTAAAGGATACTAGAGGGAGTAGGAACAAGGTGGATTTGGCTGTCGACCGCTGGTCGGACCTGAGTGTGCCCATGCGGTCCATTTATGCCATCCTTCAGAAGAAGTGGAATGAGGCGGGGCTAATAAGAAATGAGCGGCGCCAGTTCCAAGAGCTTTTTAAGGCCCTAAAGAGAGGGCAGAAGGCTAGGGGAGGCTCCACTCCTTCACTGGGGGCTGGTAAAAGATCTAGTGTACACTCAAAATGAAGCTCACTATAGCCAGCCTTAATATCAAAGGGAGCAGGGGGTCTCTCCGTAGGTATCACCATCTCTCAGTGCTCAGGGACGGGAGGTACGCGGTGAGCTTCCTGCAGGAAACACACACTGTGGCTAGTGATGAACCCACCTGGAGTGGGAAGGGGGGGTCTACATGAGCCATCTCAGCTCCAATTCGAGTGGAGTGGCCTTCCTGTTGGCCCCGTCTTTCCAGCCAGAGATCCTCAGAGTGCAGGACATTGTACCAGGCCGTATCTGGCTGTGCGTTTGGATGGCGTGCCATTACACTTCATTAATGTGTACGCCCCCAAGACCGGCGCAATGCAGACGCGCTTAACAAGGGAAGTGACCACGTTGTTGAACACTATCGACCGTGGGGAGTGTGTTTTCCTTGGGGGAGATTTTAATTGTACCCTCGAGGTGAGAGATCGCTCTGGCGTTCAGCGTGACCCGGCTGCAGTAAAGTCTTTAAGGGAGATGGTGGACTCTTTTGAGCTGGTAGATGCTTGGCGGAATTTCCATCCTGACTCTAACGCCTTCTCGTACAGGTTTGAGGGTGGTGATTCCCGTATTGACCGTTTATACGTGTCCAAGGCCTATGTCTCCTGTGTTTCGGCGGCCTCCATGCGGCCGGCGCCATGCTCGGACCATTGCCTGGTGCAAGTGGATTTTATCCCGACGCGCACACGGGCTGGGTCCGCGTACTGGCATTTTAATAGCCAGCTGCTGGAAGATCGCCGATTCCGGGATTCCTTCAGGCAGTTCTGGGCGAGGTGGAGAGAGAGGCAGGGGCGCTTCCTTTCCCTAAGGCAGTGGTGGGACGTGGGGAAGGCGTACGTCCGTCTGTTTCGGCAGGACTACGCGAGGGGGTCAACCAAGGGGCGGGACTCCGAGATCGGACGGCTTGAGAGGGAGTTGCTCGACTCAGAGGCTCGTCTGGATCAGACTGGTGGGGCTTCGTGTGAGTGGGAGGAGTACCAGGAGAAGAAGGGAGCACTTAGGGACTTGCAGCTTAGGAGGTCCCGGGGCGCGTATGTGAGGTCGCGAGTCCAGATGTTGCACGATCTGGACCGAGCCTCCCCCTTTTTCTTTTCTCTGGAGAAGGGGCGAGGAGCCCGCAGGCAGCTTGTAGAGTTGCTTGCGGATGATGGCTCCTCTGTCACGGATCCAGAGAGCATTGGTGCCTCGGTTCGGTCTTTTTACAGGACTCTGTTCTCAGCAGGCACATCGAGTGCGGAGGCGCAAGAGGTCCTGTGGGAGGGCTTACCCGCTGTGTGCAATGATGTGGCTGAACTCCTGGATGATCCCCTAACTCTGGAAGAGTTGACTGGTGCCTTGCACCAGCTCAGGGGGGGCAAGTCTCCAGGGCTGGATGGACTGACTGTGGAGTACCTTAGAGCCTTCTGGGATGTCATGGGGGGTGACTATATGAAGGTCCTGGGGGAGAGCCTGGCGACCGGGGAGATGCCCTTCTCATGGCGCAGGGCAGTAGTTGTCCTGTTGCCTAAGAAGGGCGATCTCCGCCTTTTGAAGAACTGGCGCCCGGTCTCTCTCCTCAGCACGGACTATAAAGTTTTTGCACGGGCATTGGCGAATCGCCTGGGTCCCGTGCTGTCCCAGGTGATCCACCCTGACCAGTCTTACACCGTCCCGGGCCGGTCCATCCAGGACAATATCCATCTGCTCCGGGACCTGATCCATCTGTCCCAGGGGGCTGGGCAGTCAGTCGCCTATCTCTCCCTCGACCAGGAGAAGGCGTTCGACAGGGTGGAGCACGACTATCTTCTTGGGACTCTGCAGGCGTTCGGATTTGGACCGCATTTTGTGGCCTGGGTCCGACTTTTATACACTGCTGCAGAGTGCCTTGTTAAGGTCAATGGCTCTTTATTGGCCCCCATTCCCTTTGGGAGGGGGGTTCGTCAGGGATGTCCCATGTCCGGTCAGCTGTATTCCATCTGTGTAGAGCCTTTCCTGTGCCTTCTCCGGAGGCGGTTGACAGGCCTGGTTGTGCCGGGGCCGGGGATGGAGGTGGTTCTCTCGGCCTACGCCGATGATGTCATTTTGATGTTCACCGACCCTGTTGACCTGCGGAGGATGCGTGAGTGCCAGCAGGTTTTCTCAGCTGCATCCTCCGCCAAGATCAACTGGGGGAAATGTTCTGGTCTCTTGGTGGGTCAGTGGGAGGTGGACTCCCTGCCGGAGGAGATGGCAGGTTTTGCATGGAGCACCACGCACCTCCTCAATCTGGGGGTCTACCTGAGTCCCACTGAGGGGGCGTGGGCGGCGAACTGGCAGGAGCTGGAGGCGAAAGTGGTCGCCCGGCTGGGACGTTGGTCAGGCCTCCTTGGTGTACTCTCTTACCGGGGCAGGGCTGTAGTTATAAACCAGCTGGTGGCCTCTATGCTGTGGTACCGGCTGGCCACTATGGTCCCGTCCTCTTTATTTATAATCAGGTTACAGAGGAGATTGGTCAACTTCTTCTGGGGTGAAAGGAACCACTGGGTCTCTGCCGGGGTTCTGAGTCTCCCGTTGGAGGAGGGCGGTCAGGCGCTGGTCTGTGTTCGCACCCAGGTGGCGGCTCTCCGACTAAGGACCCTGCGGAGATACGTCTACTCTCCTAAATGGCACGTGCTGGCAACGTACTTTTTCCGCCAGGGGCGCTGCCTTCAGGAGGGCTCAAAGCTCCCAGTAGCGGGTATGAGTCGACGCGCTAGGCGGGAGTTGCCTGGCTTTTACCGTGACCTCCTGAAGGCCAGGAATTTGGTCACATTCAGCCAGGGCACTGCTCCTCAGGGGGAGGGGGGTGTTGTGGCTGTGACGGTGGGTGTTGAGGAGAGGCGTGTGCGTGGAGCGATTCCGGATGAGCTTACCCCCGCTCCATCGGAATTGTTCATAGGACCCATGGCCCGGCTCCCTCCCCGAGAGCCGGCCCCACGCAACATGAGCCGCCTTTCCGAGATGCCCAGCGTGCCGTTCTGTGATGCGGAGAGGCGCGTGTTGTACAGGCTGCTCTTGCACACTCTCCACTTCCTCGCCCTCTTCTTCCGTCCAGACACGCCCTGGCGGTCCGTGTTACCACCTGACGAGGGGAGCGGTCCTCAGTGGAGGTCTCTCTATAAAGGAGTCCTCCCCCTTTACATCGGGGACCTGGGTGGAGAGTGTTGCACAAAGGTGTGGCCTGTAACAGGTACTTGAGCCGGTTCACGGACTCGTCCGCCGCCTGTCACTTCTGCGGCGAGGAAGAGACCGTGTTCCACATCTACATGGAGTGTGAGAGGTTGCAGCCCTTGTTCGAGTATCTGAAGTGGCTGCTCCTCAAGTTTTGGCTCCACTTTAGTCCGACGCTATTGATTTTTGGGCACCCGGTATAGAGGGGGGAGGGTCGGTAGGGAGGAGGGGGACTCCCTGTCGGTCTGCCCCTGGGCCTGGCCAAGATGGCCATTCGCGGGTGCAGGCAGCGGGCAGTCGACGGCCGCACATCAGACGGCTGCCTGCCCCTTTTCCGGGGTTACGTCCGTGCCCGCGTGTCCCTAGAGAGGGAACACGCGGTGTCCACGGGGACTGTGGAGGCTTTCCGTGAACGCTGGTCACCGCAGGAGGTCGAATGTATTATTGATAACAATGTTAATATTTTAATTTGAGACTTTCTTTGTAAAATGCCAATATAGGCATTCTCTGACCCTGTTACTGCTTTGTATTTGTTTGTTCTGAATAAAAGAATTTTGTTAAAAAAAAAAAAAAAAAAAGAGCGGGGCCAATAAAATTGAAGATAGACACAAAATGCTGGAGTAACTCAGCGGGACCGGCAGCATCTCTGGAGAGAAGCAATGGGCGACGTTTCGGGTCAAGACCCTTCTTTCCAGACTGAAGAAGAGTCTCGACACGAAACGTCACCCATTGCTTTTCTCCAGAGATGCTGCCGGGCCCGGTGAGTTACTCCAGCTTTGGTCACCGCGCTCCAGACGGCTGTGCGGTCGAATGAAGTCGCGTGCAATCTTCGCGGGACCGTTGCGGCTCAACGCAACCACGAGGTCGCGTAATTTGCGTGCCAAGGACACGAAAGTGGGACAGGCCCTTGAGGCTTTGCCTGCTTGTAGCTGTATTCGGTGTAGCAGATGAAACTTTGGGTTTAAATACAAACCAAAACTGACTGAGGGCACTTGATTGTATTTGGGGATCTGCCTTTATTTATGTTTTACTTTTATTTATTTACTTATTTTTGTTTACACAAATGTTGTTTACCTCACAGGACGGTTGATGCATAATGAATGAATGTATTCTGAACCATCTGACATGTTGTGGGTATGTATGGGCCTGCGCCTTGGAAGAATGTAGAGGTATTGCTGTCAAAATGTACATCTGTATTTGTGATATGTTGTATTGTGAACACATCAGCTGCCAAGGGTTGTTCAGGGAGGGTGGGTGAGGGTAACTTTGTTGTTATATATAAAAAACAAAATGGAGGGAAATGTAATGCATTACGTCAGTTGTATTGTGTCTTTTCTTCAATAAAATAAACAAAAACAAAAAAAAAAGTTTTTTAAAGAATTGTAATGTTAACAATTATACTGTGAATTTTAAACGTTGTGTGCAACTCACAATCCGGCCAAATTCAAAAATTAAAATTGCTTGCAAATATCTTCACTATTGTTTGTGTCAGGTGTCCTGGCACCTGTAAGTAAACTCTTTCTTATTCCATTGCAACCGTATTTATTTTCTGTGCATTCATGGTATAAAACCCTCACTGAAACATGCACTTCAACCTACCTTTCTGTCTCTGGCAAACCTGAATACCTTACACGATGCCCCCTATTGATCATTCATTTAATTATTTGAAGCCAAAAACTGATCCTTGGACCACTTATTATAACTGTGACTAATAATTTATTGCATATTTATTTGACGTGTTGCATTAATGTGGCTGTAAAGCTGCAGCACGTAAGAATTAAATGAACCCCCACCAGATAAACACTCTTGATTCTTGACTGGTACTTGTCTCACCAAACACAGAAAGCTGGAGTAACTGCTGGTAAATGGGTTTAAAGATAGATACTTGATGGTCATCACAGATATAATGTGTAAATCATTTACCAGATTATGTTTTGTCTTTGTTACTCGTTTAATATGACTATAATATGTACCTGAGATTGATACAAAATGCTGGAGTAACTCAACGGGACCGGCAACATCTCTGGAGGGAAGGAATGGGTAGCGTTGCAAGTCGAGACCCTTTCTCTACCTGAAATATCACTGATTTCTTGTCTCCAGAGATGCTGCCTGTCCCACTGAGTTATTCCAGTATTTTGTGTCTATCCTCAGTGTAAACCAGCATCTGCAGTTTTTTTCAACACATACGTACCGGGGGCTTGGGGTTTTTCTTCAAGATACGCAGAAGGCCATTCTTCATAAACAGAAGTTCCACGAGCTGGAATGAATAGAGGAATCAAGATGTGAGTCAAGCATTTCACACCAAAGAACCACAAAAAGGGCATACTGGTTCTTGTCTGGTTCCAATATCAGAAATACATAAAGAAAACCAAACATCAATACACATCAAACACATTTCTTGTAAAATATTTTTATTAGAAGTAAATACATATTAAGAAGAAATAATATGAAATTGAAAAAAAAGGAAACATATTATTCGTCACATACATTCTTAATATTTTTAAAATTTACGGTCATTCTTATTTATACTTCTATATTTTTTATTATTTTATAACAGTAGGAAGTAAAGAGAAATAATAAAAAGAAAAAGAAATAAGAAAGAAATAAAAAATCTATAAAATGAGTGGAGTATTAAGCAAGATATTCTTCATTGGAGATATATTCGTGGTCTATTGTATATAATTCTTCATCTATTCCTTCATTCAGGTTTCAGTCAGGGTTAAATTTGCATTAACTACATTCGAGATTATCTTAAAAATTTCTGTCCAAAAATTAGTAATGTTTGTACATTTTGTGAATGAATGCGTTAGATTAGCTTCGAACTGCTGACATTTATCACATATAGCAGAAACATTTGAAAAAATTCTGTTTAATTTGGATTTTGAGAAGTGTAATCTATGTAAAACTTTAAATTGTATGAAGGAGTGTCTGGCATTTAATGAGCAATGCTGTATATGTTGTAAACTTTCATTCCATACTTCTACACTAATTGTTCGACCTAATTCGTTTTCCCATGCTTGTCTATATTTTTCCGTATTTGGTAAATCATTTTCCAGTAAGATATTATAAATATATGATATTAATTTTTCTGTATTTGGATGTTTATTTAGACATTCATCTAAAATTTCTGTCTTTCTATTCCTAAAAACTGGTGTATTTGATTTAACATAATCTCTAATTTGTAGATATCTAAAATACTCTTTTGAGTGTCATCCATAATTTTGTTGTAATTCCTGAAATGAAAGAAATAAACTTTCCCTGTAGAGATCACCCATCTTATTTATTCCATAGTTCTTCCATTTTAAAAAACCTTTATCCATCAATGAAGGTTTAAAAGTAATGTTGTTTACAATTGGAAGAGCCATTGGTATACTGTAATTTTAATGTTTCTTTTAATTGTTTCCAAATACGTATACCACTTTCTATTAT
Source organism: Okamejei kenojei (assembly GCA_035221665.1). Classification (NCBI taxonomy): domain Eukaryota; kingdom Metazoa; phylum Chordata; class Chondrichthyes; order Rajiformes; family Rajidae; genus Okamejei; species Okamejei kenojei. The sequence continues at coordinate 3,506,931 of CM069132.1, read as the reverse complement.
TGGGTTTCCTCTATAAATTTTCTTATGTATTTTAGTGTTAGCAAATAAAATCGAGCTAATTTCGAAAGGTGAACAGTCTTCCTTTTCCATTTTTAACCAGTTTGGTTGTTTATCTACTTCTTCCAACCAGAAATTCATATTTTTTATATTAGCTGCCCAGTAATAAAACATAAAATTAGGCAATGCAAAACCTCCATTCATTTTTGATTTACATAGATGTTTTTTAATTATTCTATGGTTCTTATAATCCCAAATAAAATTGGTAACTATAGAGTCCACTTTCTTAAAAAAATGTTTGGGAAGATATATCGGGATCAGTTGAAACAAGTATAATAATTGCGGAAGAAAAATCATTTTTATCGCATTAATTTTACCTAGCATTGAAATAGGTAATGTTTTCCAATATAGGATATTCTTAAGTAGTTTATTCAATAAGGGTGGGAAATTGGATTTAAATAATGAATCATATCTTTTTGTTACATAAATTCCAAGATATTTGATTTTTTCATTTGCTATCTTAAAAGGATATTGTTGTAAAATATGTAAGTTATTTCCCATTATTGGCATAAAAGTTCACTTTTATTCCAATTAATTCTATATCCTGAAAACAATCCAAATTGAGTTATTAAATCTAATAAGTTAGGGATACTAATTTCCGGCTTTGTGATACAAAGTAATACATCTGCGTATAAAGAGATTTTATTTTCAGTTTCTTTAGTTTCATACCCGTATATTTCAGGATGCAATCTCACGGATTTTGCTAGTGGTTCTATTGCCAGTGCAAACAGTAGTGGAGATAAAGGACAACCTTGTCTGCAGCCTCGGAATAAGTTAAATTTAGTTGTTAACATTTGGTTTATTAATATTCTAGCTGTTGGCTTGGTATATAGTAACTTAACCCATGTTATAAACTTCTCCCCCAACTGAAAAGTTTCCATAACCGAAAATAAATAAGACCATTCAGTCTGATCAAAAGCTTACTCTGCGTCCAACGAAATAATTGATAAATCCTTATTAATGTTTCTTTTCAAGTATATAATATTGAATAATCTTCTCAGGTTGTTTGAGGAGTATCGTTTTGGTATAAATCCTGTTTGATCTGAATGAATTTGTTTATTAATCACTGTATTGAGTCTTTGTGCTAGTATTTTGGTTAATATTTTTTGATCAGTATTTAAAAGAGATATAGCTCTATATGACCCTGGGTCATCCAGATTTTTATCTGATTTAGGTATGAGCGTTATAATAGATTCATTTAATGTTTCTGGTAATTTCTGTTGTGCATAAATGTGTTCATATAGTGTCTTCAAACGTGGAGCTATCATATCATAAAATGTTTTATAAAATTCTGATCCAATACCATCTGGACCTGGAGTTTTACTATTTTTTAATGATCTAATAGCTTCTTCGATTTCTTTAACCTACTTCAACCTACCTTTCTGCCTCTGGCAAACCTGAATACCTTACACGATGCCCCGTATTGATCATTCATTTAATTATTTGAAGCCAAAAACTGATCCTTGGACCACTTATTATAACTGTGACTAATAATATATTGCATATTTATTTGACATGTTGCATTAATGTGGTTGTAAAGCTGCAGCACGTAAGAATAAAATTAATCCCCTCCTGATAAACACTCTTGATTCTTGACTGGTACTTGCCTCACCAAACACAGAAAGCTGGAGTAACTGCTGGTAAATGGGATTAAAGATATATACTTGATGGTCATCACAGATATAATGTGTAAATCATTTACCAGATTATGTTTTGTCTTTGTTACTCATTTACTATGACTATAATATGTACCTGAGATTGACACAAAATGCTGGAGTAACTCAGCGGGACCGGCAACATCTCTGGAGAGAAGGAATGGGTAGCGTTGCAACCCATTTCTCTAGACCCTTTCTCTACCTGAAATATCACTGATTTCTTCTCTCCAGAGATGCTGCCTGTCCCACTGAGTTATTCCAGTATTTTGTGTTTATCTCAGTGAAAACCAGCATCTGCAGTTTTTGCCAACACATACATACCGGGGGCTTGGGGTTTTTCTTCAAGATACGCAGAAGGCCATTCTTCATAAACAGAAGTTCCACGAGCTGGAATGAATAGAGGAATCAAGATGTGAGTCAAGCATTTCACACCAAAGAACCACAAAAAGGGCATACTGGTTCTGGTCTGGTTCCAATATCAGAAATACATAAAGAACACCAAACATCAATAAACATCAAACACATTTCAACAGGAGGAGTATGACCTACTAGCAGTAGCAATTTTAGTCAAATTCACCTTTTCCTGGTTGGATATGTCAAAAATGAGAGGGCATAGTTTTAAGATGCAAAGTTGAAAGGAGAATGCAGTGCAAGCTTTTGTACAGAGAATGGGGTAGGAGATTGCAACCTTCACGTGGTCCGCCCTGTTTCGACGAATGCATTCAACCTGGTGTGCACAATCAAATAAGATTAAATAGAACAAGTTGACCTACAACTTTAGGCTGTACACGCCATACGCAAGAAGAAGAAGAACAGAGAATGGTGGGTGCCTGGAATGAGTTGCCAGCGTGGTGGTAGTGGCAGATACGATAGTGCTGTTCATGATGCTTTTGGATAGGCACACAGATATGGAGAGATATGGATCACTTGCAGGTGGTAAAGATTAGTTTAACTTGGCATCTTGTTCAGCACAGACATTGTGGCCTGAAGAGCCTTTTCCTGTCTTGTACTGTTCTATGTTTATGATAAACATTTCCATCTTCTAAGCAGAAATTCCAAACAACACTTTGGTTATTTATCTAAATTCAATTAAATCTTTAATTGAATTAAAAATTGTAGGGTGCTGGAGTCGTAAAATAAATAATGAAACGGCAACAGCGTTCTTCCCCATTAACATGAAACACAAGATAGGAAAACTCGGCTGAGCCTGTGTGCTTGAAGTATGGTGTATGAAGTAATAAATGGTGGCAACTTGCGGCAGCGGCTTCTGCAATCCGTCTGTCTTTTCTTTCTTTTTGTCCTGTTAGGAGTATGTTTTGGTCTTAGTTTTATTTTATTTTTAGTTGTGTATATATGGGGGGCGAGTGGGAGAAAACTTTTTAATCTCTTCCTTGTACAGGGACCCGACTTTTTCCCTGTCGAGTCTCCGTTGTCGTTGGGGCCTAACATCGTGGAGCTGGCAGCCTCCAACCGGGATCAACCTGGAGCTCCAGTAGGAGGGCCTGTGGACTCACCATCGTAGAGCTGGCTGACCGGAAAGCAGAACGCTGTGGTGGCGCATGGCTGCGACCCGACTTCGGAGCTCAGAGGCTTCGGCTGCAGGCCCTGTGGACAGTAACATCGGGAGCTCGCAGGTCCCTGGTAGGAGACCGCTTTTCGGAGCTCCTGTAACGGCAAACTTCGCCCGCCTGAATCGAGGGTTTTAAATCTACCCGGAGCGGGGCCACAGATCGCCCGGCGTGGCTTAAAAGGCCGCGGGACTTATCATCTCCCGCCGGGGGCTCTAACATCAAGAGCCTCGATCAGCTCGATGCAGCAGTTTGACTGCTTGACTGCGGGAGAAGAATAAAGAACAGAGAACAAGGAAGAGATAAGACTTTTGCCTTCATCCAAGTGAGGAGGTGTTTGGAGATTCACTGTGATGGATGTTTGTGTGGAATTGTATTAATTGTGTGTTTTGTTTTTTTTTTTGGTAAGACTGGAGGAACGATATTTCATTTGAACATTGTATGTTTAAATGACAATAAACAGCATTCTGATTCTGATTCTGAAGTATGAATAAGTTTATTGGCCAAGTATTCACATACAAAGAATTTGCCTTGGTGCTCCGCCCGCAAGAGACAACGACATACAGTGACAGTTAGGAATGACACATAAAACATAAAACATTAATAATAAAACATAATTGATTAAACATGTAAATTAAGTAAAATACCAGAGCAAAAGGAGGGTACAGATTTTTGGTTATTGAATAGAGCTACTACAAAAAAGCAGTTTTTATGTCTGGCTGTGGCAGCTTTGAAAGTCCGGAGTCGCCTTCCAGAGGGAAGTGATTCAAAGAGTTTGTGGGCAGGGTGAGAGGGGTCAGAGATTATCTTACCCGCTCGCTTCCAGGCCCTTGCACTGTACAGTTTATCAATGTTGGGAAGGTTTCAGCCAATAAACTTCTCAACTGATTGGACGATTCTCTGCAGCCTCCGGATGTCTTGCTTGGTGGCTGAGCCAAACCAGACCATGATGGATAAGGTGAGGACAGACTCTACGATGGCCGTATAGAAATGGACCATCATTGCCTGTGGCAGATTGTGCTTCCTCAGCTGCCGCAGGAAATACATCCTGTTGTGCCTTTTTGACTATGGAGTCGATGGTGGCCCCCCATTTAAGGTCCTTTGGGATGATGGTTCCAAGGAGTTTAAAAGACTCCACAGATGTGACTGTGGTGTTGTTGATGGTGAGTGGGGTGAGGGGAGGGGGACCTCTCCTAAAGTCTACTATCAATTCCACTGTCTTAAGAGCATTGAGCTCCAGGTTGTTGCGATGGCACTAGGCTGCCAGCTGTGTCGCTTCCTGTCTGTAAGCAGATTCTTCCCCATCCTGGATCAGTCCAATCAGGGTTGTGTCGTCAGCAAACTTGAGAAGTTTGACAGAGGAATCAGTGGAGTGCAATCATTGGTGTAGAGAGAGTAGAGGAGAGGGGAGAGTACGCAGCCTTGCGGTGCTCCTATGCTGAGGGTTTGCGGGTCCGAGAAGTGCTTTCACAGCCTCACAGGCTTCCTGTCTGTCAGGCAGCTGGTGATCCACCGACAGAGGGGTTCAGGCACAGTCAACTCGGAATGTTTGGAGTGTAGTAGCTCTGGCACAATTGTGTTGAATGCAGAGCTAAAATCAACAAACAAAATCCTCACATAGGTCTTAAAGAAGGAACTGCAGATGCTAGAGAATCGAGGGTACACAAAAGGCTGAAGAAACTCAGCGGGTGCAGCAGCATCTAAGGAGCGAAGGAGATAGGCGACGTATCGGGTCAAGACCCTTCCTCAGACTCAAAACCTAGCCTATCTCCTTCGCTCCTTAGATGCTGCTGCATCCCGCTGAGTTTCTCCAGCCTTTTGTGTATCCTCACATAGGTCCCCTGGTGGTCTAGGTGCTGGAGGATGAAGTGCAGGCAAAGGTTTACTGCGTCATGCACAGATCTATTGGCCTCCGGTCCTGGAGATTTCCGGCTTTTCTCCTCTATTTTCCCTCTACCTTATTTGACAACTAACCATCCAATTTTAGTTTGCTGTTCTTGCTTGTTAACTTCAGTGTACTGGTTTTTCTACAACTTCTGAGCAACAACACATTTCAAATCTCTCACCATCTGAAAAGTATGGACAATTCTTCACTGGCTTTGTGATCATTGTTATTCTCCAAAGTCAGGAGGCTGTGGATAATTAACCTTTGAATATATTGAAGGAAGAGATGAATGGAATTTTAAATACAATGATAAATTATGAGCAGCATCAATAAGGTAGGAAATCTTTTCTCATAGCAGGGTTGTTTAAAACAAGCAGACGTAGATACAGGGTAAAGGGCACAAGGTTCACAGGAGATCGAAGAAAGCACTTTCTCAAACCAGAGGATCTGGAATAGTCTGTTTTCAGTGGGTGGTGGAGGCAGGTATGCTTGCTTGCAGCAACATCGAAAAATCTTGCTTGCAGCAACATCGAAAAATCTTGCTTGCCGCAACATCGAAAAATCTTGCTTGCTGCAATATCACAGGCGCATAGACTCAGACAAAGCATAGGAAAAAATTATACATAATTTACACAAATGCTATGAGACAGGGAAATGAAAAAGACCGTATAAAAACGCAATTAAAAAACAAATTCATGGTGGTGCATAAGGTGCAGCATAGTGTTCTGTTGCTGAGGTAGGATTAGGGTTGTGCAGGTTGGTTCAAGAACCTGACGGTTGCAGGAAAGTAGCTGTTACTGAACTTGGTGGTGTGGACTTCAGGCTTCTGAACATCCTGCCTGACGACAGCAGCGAGAAGACAGTATGGCATGGGTGGTGGAGAACCTTGAAGATAGAAACTGCTCAACATGAGGTAATGCCTCGATGTTCGGCACATATATGTAGATGTTTTTATTTATGGGAAGTACTGTGTCTGTGGTGGTCCACCATTTTCTGTAGCCTTTTGCATTCCTGTGCACTGAAACTGCTGCTCCAGGCCATGATGTCTGCAGGAAGGATACTTTCTGCAGTGCACCTATCGAAGTTTATCAGAGTATTTGGTGACATGCCAAATCTCTTTAAATTTCTATGAAAATAGAAGTGCTAACGTGCCTTCTTTGTGATTACATCTGTGGTGGACCTAGAACAGGTCATTCAGGATGTTAACGCCCAGGAATTTGAAGCTGCAAATTTCTTCACCACTTACCCGCTGATGAAAAATTGCACGTCGTCTCCTGTCTTCCGCTTTCTGAAGTCAACAATTAGTTCCTTAGTCTTGTTGATGTTGAGAGAGATGCTGTTGTGGCACCACTCAAGGTGTACTATCTCTCTCCTGTTTGGTGTCACATCACCACCCATGATTTGGCCAACATCAGTGGTGTTGTAGTAAGTTTGTAAATAGCTTAAGAGCTGTGCTCAGCCACAGACAAAAAGACAAAGAGAGTAGAGCAGGGAGCTTGGTATGCATCCTTAAGGAGCATCTTGTTGTTTGTCAGTGAGTAGGCGATCTTGTAGCCAATGCGCACTGATTGAGATCTGCCGATCTTGTTGCAAATGGTGACAGAGGCCCAGGTCCTGGAGCTTGGCCATGAGTTTGGAGGGAATGATTGTGTTAACCTGTAGTCAATGACGGGTTCTTGATGGTCGGCACATATATAATTCATCAAAACATCAATTTCTGTACTACACTATATGACTCTTACACTATAATATTAGAACATAGGTTTCTCAAAGATTTTTTCTTGTCTTGGGTAAAGGGCCTGTCCCACTTAAGCGACCTTTACAGGCGACTGCCGGCACCAATGATAGGTCGCCGAAATGTTCAACATGTTGAAAATTCAGCGGCGACCCGAAAGACGCTACAACTCTTTCTAGACCTCTCACGACCATACAGGTAGTATGGTCCTGAGAGCTCTCCTATGATCGTGAGAGGTCACCTGCGACATATCGCCAGGGGTTGCCTGTATGGTGACTTCCAGTTTGGACATGGGGTGAACAGGTGTGTGAGAGCGTGGCTCCCGATTTCTGCTTAAAGTCTACCTGTTCATCTTTGTCATATACTCGAGGTAACCCACTATTGAACATTGAACATCAAGGCCTTGTTAGACACCGAAACTGCAAATAAAATGCACCGCCGAGCTAAAACTGGGGGAAAAGACGGCAAAGTGTCAAACAAGTGTGGTTTTGGACCTGAGCTACCAGAGGATCTCGAGAGACTTCGTTCACTACTTGCCGATATGACACAAGTTACGGCCTACTACGAAACACATGATGAACGCATTTGCGAGGTTGAAGACGGCCTGAATGACCACAGTGACAGACTGGTGAGCGCTGAAACCACCATAGCTACATTACAGAGTGAAAACGCACTTCTGAAAGGGAAATTAGATGACCTCGAGAATCGGTCGCGGAGATCGAACCCAAGGGTGGTCGGGATTCCCGAAAATTTGGAAGGTTAGACCCTGTCACATTTACGACCAAGTTTTTGAAGAATTGCTGTGCTGGGGGTTGATTTCTTCCCAAGACCTCTCATGCTTTCCCCTGCCCACCGAGTTGGACCCACACCAACGAATGTCTCGAATACCAGGCCATCAAGACCAAGAATGTTCCTGGTTCTCTTTCACTACTTTCAGGACAAACATCTCATCATCACCAGTCGGAGGCAGGAACTGTCCTTCCGCGGGCACGGGGTGTTTTTTCATGAGGATTTCAGCGCGGAGCTGGGGAGAAAACTTGCAGCCTTTAGGGAGATAAAATCCCTGCTCTACGAGAAATGGGTTCGGTTTGGCCTCCAGTATTCTGCCCGGCTCCAGGTCACTCACACAGGTAAAAAACATTACTTCAAAACACCAGAGGCAGCCAAAGAGTTTTACCACTCGCGTGGGGAGATGACGGCCGTGAAGAGCAATGACATTTTAGGATATTCATGCGGCATTGGCACGGTCTCCTGCGGCGGTAAACTGTTAATTCTTGTAATTGTGGAACTCAACTGAGCTGAACTGCCAAGCTGCTGAATCTGAATAAGGGTCTCGACCCGAAACGTCGCCTATATCCTTCGCTCCTTAGGTGCTGCTGCACCCGCTGAGTTTCCCCAGCCTTTTGTGTACCCTTGATTTTCCAGCATCTGCAGTTCCTTCTTTAACACAATGCTGAATCTGATTAATGAGTCGAGGACTTTCAACCAGCAAAAATTTAAATTGCTCTCTGGGATAAATTTTTTTTTTTTTTTTTCTCGTAATGCTTTTCTTGACCTGAGTTATCTTTAGCCCATATACCTTAAAGATAGAACAAACGGCCGTACAATTTTCGAAGACGGGAGCCACCCTCAATTGGATTTAAAGTTTTAGTTAGGGAACACTTTGGAAGTTTTTTGTTTTGCAATGCCTGCGATCGTCCTCAGTTGGGGACGAAGATCTAGGTTTTGGGGGTTAAATGTTCTTTCTTGTTATTGTAAGGGGATAGGGGAAATGTTTTGGGTAATGGCAGCTTATTCTTTGAATGTCACGAATGCACTAGATTTTTATTTTTATTTTTCCATTGTGTGTTCTCACATGCAGCCTTCGCGTTGTTTTGGATGGCAGGCCCTGTATGTATTTTTGAAATATGTATGGCTAATGGTGACATTGATGGAGGCCATCCTGTGAGGTTTACATCTTTGAATGTAAAGGGGCTTAATGGTCCTGTTAAAAGAGCTAAAGTTTTTTCTCATCTAAAACAATTAAAAACAGATATACTACTTCTACAATAAACTCACTTTGGATTGGAAGATCATAACAGACTGCGTAAAGCGTGGGTTAGTCAGATTTTCACTCTAGATTTAATAGCAGGTCCAAGGGTGTGGCAATATTAATTGGCAAAAGTATACAGTTTACACCATCTGCCGTAGTCAGTGACCATAATGGCCGGTTTATTATAGTTTCCGGGTCTCTTTTTCAAAGACCTGTCGTCTTAGTGAATGTTTATGTCCCTAATTGGGATGATGTCTAGTTTGCAAATAAGGTTTTGTCATTAATACCTGATCTGAACATGCATCAGCTAATCTTTTCGGGAGACCTGAACTGTGCTATTGACCCACTGCTTGATAGGTCTAGTTCAAAGGGGATATCTTCTGGTATGGCAAAGACCTTCTCACTGTTTATGCAACAAAATGGTTACATGGACCCCTGGAGATTCTTGAACCAAACTGCTAGACAATTCTCTTTTTTTTCTCATGTTCACCATTCTTTTTCCAGAATATACTACTTCTTTATTGACAACTCCTTTATTCCTATGGTTAAGAAAATTGAATATACTGCTACAGTAATATCAGATCACTCGCCTGTGACACTGGCCAGGTTTTCCTTTAAACATCAGAGAACGACCTCTTTGGAGATCACTCGCCTGTGACACTGGGCCTAGGTTTTCCTTTAAACATCAGAGAACAAATTCTTTGGAGACTCAACTCCCTATTGCTTTCCAATGAGAAATTCTGCAGTTTTGTATCGGCCAACATAGACACATACCTCGAGACTAATAACTCCGAGTTGGTATCATGCTCTTTAGTTTGGGAAATTTTAAAAGCTTACTGGGGAGGTCAAATCATATCTTATACCTCATACGCCAATAAAGAACGTAAGAAGGAAATGCAAACCCTGTCGCAATCCATCTTGGTTCTGGACAGGCAATACTCTGAGGCACCCACTGCTGAATTATATATAAACTGTGCTGATTGACAAGCAAAATTCAATCATCTATCTACAAACCAAACAGAACAACTAATTCTCAGGACTGGTGGTCTCTATTTTGAATATGGTGACAAGGCGAGCCGACTTAGGGCTCACCAGCTGAAGCGTCAAGCCGCATCATGACTCATTCCTCAGATAAGAGACACACACCAAGACATAACGAGCATCCAAAATAAATTAATAATACTTTCACAGCCTTTTATTCTTCTCTTTACACCTCAGAATTCCCCTCAGATACAACGAATATAGAACGTTTTTAGATGATTTGGAAATACCCACTCTGAAACCAGAAGAGGCAGAAGATCTAGATCAGGCTCTTGGGCAGGAAGACATTAATAATGCCATTATGGCGATGCAAAGTGGTAAGACCCCGGGCCCTGACTGCTACCCATTAGAATTTTATACGAAATTTAAGGATAAGCTCACATCAGTTCTTCTAGAATCTTTGGAAAATGGTTCCGTACCCCGCACCCTTTCACAGGCATCTATTTCACTTCTTCTGAAAAAATACAAGGATCCGACTCAATGTGGATCATACTGCCCCATCTCACTTTTGAATATAGATGTAAACATTTTGGCTAAGGCGCTGGCTTGCCGTTTAGAATGCCAACTTCCCAAAATAATCGAGTGGAGTGGCCATATTTGTTCTGAGTCTTGGAGAGATTTAGATTTGGCAAAAAATTTGTAGCCTGGGTTAAGCTATTATATCATTCACCTTTAGCACGTATACAGACAAATTATTCGCGATCTGATTATTTTCCATGAACTCGTGGCACTCGCCAAGGCTGCACATTGTCTCCGCTTCTTTTTGCGATTGCAATTGAGCCTCTTTCTATTGCACTTAGATCAACCACATTATTCCAGGGCATTAGGAGAGTAAACATGGAACATCGTGTGTCTCTATACGTTGACGAACTCCTTCTTTATGTGAATGACCCTACAGCTAGCGGTCCTGCAATTGTGTCCTTCTTGGATCAGTTTGGAACTTTCTCTGGCTATAAACTAAACCTCGAAAAAGTGAATGCTTTCCCATCAACCTAGCCTTACAGATTAGACAGGAACCCTTGCCTTTTCCCTTATCTCAAGATGGTTTTGTATATCTAGGAATACACATTACCCACTCTTTGAAAGATGGCGTAGTCTACCCCTTACTATGGCTGAGGGAGTGCAGTCGGTGAAGATGACTGTACTTCCCAGATTTCTTTATTTATTGCAGTGCTTGCCGGTCTTCCTATCCAAGTCATTTTTTAACTCAGTTAACCAATCTATAACCTCCTTTATATGGGGTAACAAGGTTCCAAGGGTTAATAAGTGCACTCTCCAAAGAGGCCATGAAGTAGGTGGACTGGGCCTTCCTAGCTTTATTCATTATTACTGGGCAACCAATATCCAAAATATATTATTCTGGCTCCACCGACCAGATACAGACTGGTGTCTGCTTGAGTCACAGTCTTGTTACTCATCGTCTCTCCCAGCTTTAGTATATTTCTCCCTGCCATTGAAACCCCCACGATTTACATCCAATCCCGTCATACTATTCACGTTCACATCAGCTTCAGTTCTGGGTCCCATTCACAGTAACCCCCTCTACACTTGACTCAACCTTTAGACAATGGGGTTTGAATGGTCTTATGTGCATTAACGATTTATACACCAACAACATATTTAATAGTTTTGATAACCTTTTTGGAAAATATGGCCTCCCACATAATCATTTCTTTAAATATCTTCAGATCCACCACTTTGTCATGACAACATTTCCTTCTTTTCCTGATCTCCCACCTGTCACAGTGTTGGATGAACTCAATCTTACCTTTGCAAATAACGGACTGATCTCAATTATATTCTCAACGTATATCTTTAGGAGATCAAAACCGGAAAAAAGTTAAAACTAGATGGGAGGATGATCTTGGTATGGATCTGTCTGAGGAATGCTGGACAAAAGCACTGAAAAGAGTACACTCCTTGTCATCATGTGCTAGAATTAGGCCTCATACCATTCAAAGTTTTACACAGGGTTCATTTAAGCAAAGCCAGGCTTGCTGACATATATCCGGGGACAGACCCTGGCTGTGACAGGTGCTCATTCTCTCCAGCCAATCTGGCTCATGCATTCTGGTCCTTCCCCAAACTTGGGAACTACTGGGCAGTGGTTTTTAAAACCATCAGTGAAGCCCTTGGGGTGACAGTGAAGGGCCTGCCCCACTTACGTGTCCTTGGCACGCAAATTAGCTGACCTCGTGGTTGCGTTGAGGCGCACGGGCATCGTTCCACTGGGAAACACGGGGTATGCAGATGTGCGCGACATCGCGCGAGGCTCCGAAATTTTTGTAGCGAACAAAATCTTCACGTGCCAACGGCCTGTCGCGGAACTGACGGCCAAAGTGGGACAGGCCCAAGACCCTGCCGCGACGCAATGTCTCACCTGCAACAGCAGTAGAAGCAGGCAAACGATCGCCAAACTCGGCCTGGGGCTCACGGGCGTTGCGGATCCGGATCCGCTCCTACTTCTACTCCCAGAGCGGGGCCAGGAGAGGAGTTGTTCTGCTGGCGGGGAGGATTTGATGAACTTTTCGGAAGGTGGGGAGGAACAAAAGCAGTCAGACTTTGCAGTTCAGAGCTTTGTCGGACTGCAGAGGCTTTCTTTGTTCAAAGAGTCCTCTAATTAGTAAGGTTTGTCTGTGTGTATCTGGAAAGTCGTAGGAGCTGCAGTGGCTGGCAGAAGGCCAAGATTCACTTGAGCTGGTGGGAGCTGAGTCTGGAGCGGTGTTTGGAGTCAGTAACATCGGAAAGCTCCCTCCTACACCGACTTGCCCGGTCCAGGTGTGCTGGGTAAGTGCGGCAACAGTGCCTTGGATTTCGTTGAAGCCGGGGAGGCGACGGAGACCTGGGGAAGAAGCCTCCGGAAGCTCCATTTTTGACGGCGGGAGGATTGACACGGACATTCCTATCTTATCAGGAGGAGACTGCTTCTGTTGCTTTGCCAAGAAAGCCTTCACAAGACTCATTAACTGTTGCAAAAGAGTGGAGGTTTGCAGCAACAGCAGAAAGACTGCTTTGATTTAAAAGGAACGGATACTGTGTGTTGTGCGCGCCCTAAAGATGGCGACCCTCAGAGTTATGCAGCTGTCGCACGGTCGGCAGTCCCCGAGACTGAGGGCCATGAGTTGATGGGGCGCACACATGGGGTTAAAAATGTACATGCAGAGCAACCTGCCCTTCAAGGCCTTTCTAGATGCGCTGGGTGAGGACTGTTGGCAAGAAAGCCATAGTCTCGGGCGCGATGGTCAGTGGGGAAGGCGGTTGTTCTACTGAAGACTGAACAGGCGGTGGCTCTGGCTCTGGAAAGGGGCATAACAGCGGGGTGGGAATTTTGCGGCGGTGGACCCATGGGGGGGTCCCGTGCTGCGGGCATTCTGTCCAACGTTCCCACTTTTGTTCCGGATGCGCTCCTGCTCCCACATGTAAGGAAGCTGGGGAGGTGCGGTCGGGGGACTCACCAAATTGTTGTATAGGTTTGATGATCCTGAGATGCAGCATATATATACGTTCAGCGTGTGTGTATATACAGATGGCACAGGGGACGGACACGGAGGGGAGTTTTTTGACGTGGAGGTGGATGATTTCTCCTATCGCGTGTTTTGGAACGCGGGGCCAAGTGCGTTGTCACGCTTGCAAAAAGGTTGGGGCATTTTCGCAGGAATTTGTCCCAGGACCCGGGCTGCCACTTCCACCATGGTGGACCCGGGAGAGCACTGCTGGCCCATCTGGGGCTGCTGGTTCTACCACTGTAGCCCGTGTGAAGGCTTTATTCCCTACCTCCACCCCCCATCCCCCACCACCCCCATGTCCCGTACCTGCGGCGGTGGATGGGGTGAATGTGCGTGGGGTGGACAGGACGGTTGGGAGCGTCAGGGGGGGAGGGAAAGTCAAGAAAAGAAGAAGGGCGGGCCCAGGAAGAAGACCACCTCCAAGCCGGGACCCCGGGCAGCGTATATAAACTTGTGCTCGCCTTGAACCCGGCCCAGGGGAAGCATAAGGGGCCTTGGGTCCAACGGGGGCTGGAGAGAGGTTGAACAAGTAGACGGTAGTGTGGAGGTTAGAGGCTTCCGTAATGGAGATCACAGTGCCACCGCACGCCAGTGGTTCAAAGAGGAGGAGACATGGTCCTCCCGATATAGAGAAGGGCCTGAAGTTCAGGAGCAACCTGAAAGGGGGGTGCCTTCCCCTCCTGTTGAGGTGGGGGACCAGGGCACTCTTTTCATTGAGGGGGAGGATGCCTCTGTAGTGCAGGGGAACACACCTGAGATAGTGGCGATACATTACCCTTGGGGGCTGTTCCCCAGAGAGTGCGTCTGCTAGCTTAGAGGATGAAGGGGCAGCCTGAAGAGGGGGACTTGGGTGAGGGGGGGGTCCCCAGTCTGAGCTCCTCGTTGAGGCTATCAGCCAAGTTGAGGGGTGTGATGTCCCACTGGTCGAGGGAGCAGGGGGGACTTCAATAACATCGGCCCCTGAGGGTCACAGTGAGGTGATTCACCTGGTGGTGGGGGTAGGGGCCTCTCTGGGTGATGGTGTTGGGGCGGGTAGCCTGGACGCGGAGGAGGGCACAAGGTAGCTTTCGGATGTGTCCTTCGGTAGACTCTTGGCAGGCCCGCTTACAGCTTGCTACGACTTGCTCCGACTTCACTGTTCCCAATCCGGTTACAGAGGGCGGTGGGAGAGTGCAGGAGATTGGCCCTGTCACTGATCCTGGGGGTGGGAAGGTGACAGAGGAGGGACCGTGTGATGTGGCTGGAACGCCCACCTCACAAGGAGAGGTGAGCGAGGTGGCTGAGAGTAGCAACCTTCCGGACTCGGGCTCGGACATTGAGTGCGAGGAGGAGGGGTATGCGGAGTCCGTTGACAGTGCGTTGACGGACTGCCCCACCCGCGGCCCTGTGTCACGACTTGTCGAAGTCTGGGAACTTCGGAAGTTCTTAAAGAATACTAGAGGGAGTAGGAACAAGGTGGATTTGGCTGTCGACCGGTCGGACCTGAGGGTGCCATGCGGTCCATTTATGCCATCCTTCAGAAGAAGGAGAATGAGGCGGGGCTAATACGGAATGAGCGGCGCCAGTTCCAAAGAGCTTTTTAAGGCCCTAAAGAGAGGGCAGAAGTCTAGGGGAGGCTCCACTCCTTCACTGGGGGCTGGTTAAAAGATCTAGTGTACACTCAAAATGAAGCTCACTATAGCCAGCCTTAATATCAAAGGGGGCAGGGGGTCTCTCCGTAGGTATCACCATCTCTCAGTGCGCAGGGACGGGGGGGGGGGTACGCGGTGAGCTTCCTGCAGGAAACACACACTGTGGCTAGTGATGAACCACCTGGCTCCTGGAGTGGGGAAGGGGGGGTCTACATGAGCCATTCTCAGCTCCAATTCGAGTGGAGTGGCATTCCTGTTGGCCCCGTCTTTCCAACCGGAGATCCTCAAGAGTGCAGGACATTGGACCAGGCCGTTTGCTGTATCTGGCCGTGCGTTTGGATGGCGTGCCATTACACTTCATTAATGTGTACGCCCCCAAGAGCGGCGCAATGGCAGACGCGCTTAACAAGGGAAGTGACCACGTTGTTGAACACTATCGACCGTGGGGAGTGTGTTTTCCTTGGGGGAGATTTTAATTGTACCCTCGAGGTGAGAGATCGCTCTGGCGTTCAGCGTGACCCGGCTGCAGTGAAGTCTTTAAGGGAGATGGTGGACTCTTTTGAGCTGGTAGATGCTTGGCGGAATTTCCATCCTGACTGTAACGCCTTCTCGTACAGGTTTGAGGGTGGTGGTTCCCGTATTGACCGTTTATACGTGTCCAAGGCCTATGTCTCCTGTGTTTCGGCGGCCTCCATGCGGCCGGCGCCATGCTCGGACCATTGCCTGGTGCGAGTGGATTTTATCCCGACGCGCACACGGGCTGGGTCCGCGTACTGGCATTTTAATAGCCAGCTGCTGGAGGATCGCCGATTCCGGGATTCCTTCAGGCAGTTCTGGGCGAGGTGGAGAGAGAGGCAGGGGCGTTTCCTTTCCCTAAGGCAGTTTCCTTTCCCTAAGGCCTACGTCCGTCTGTTTTGTCAGGATTATGCGAGGGGGTCGACCAAGGGGCGGGACTCCGAGATCGGATGGCTTGAGAGGGAGTTGCTCGACTCAGAGGCTCGTCTGGATCAGACTGGTGGGGCTTCGTGTGAGTGGGAGGAGTACCAGGAGAAGAAGGGAGCACTGAGGGACTTGCAGCTTAGGAGGTCCCGGGGCGCGAGTCCAGATGTTGCACGATCTGGACCGAGCCTCCCCCTTTTTCTTTTCTCTGGAGAAGGGGCGAGGAGCCCGCAGGCAGCTTGTAGAGTTGCTTGCGGATGATGGCTCCTCTGTCCACGGATCCAGAGCGCATTGGTGCCTCGGTTCGGTCTTTCTACAGGACTCTGTTCTCGGCAGGCACATCGAGTGCGGAGGCGCAAGAGGTCCTGTGGGAGCGCTTACCCGCTGTGTGCAATGATGTGGCTGAACACCTGGATGATCCCCTAACTCTGGACGAGTTGATGGTGCCTTTGCACCAGCTCAGGGGGGGCAAGTCTCCAGGGCTGGATGGACTGACTGTGGAGTACCTTAGAGCCTTCTGGGATGTCCTGGGGGGTGACTATATGAAGGTCCTGGGGGAGAGCCTGGCGACGGGGAGATGACTTCTCATGGCGCAGGGCAGTAGTTGTCCTGTTGCCTAAGAAGGGCGATCTCCGCCTTTTGAAGAACTGGCGCCCGGTCTCTCTCCTCAGCACGGACTATAAAGTTTATGCACGGGTATTGGCGAATCGCCTGGGTCCCGTGCTGTCTCAGGTGATCCACCCTGACCAGTCTTACACCGTCCCGGGCCGGTCCATCCAGGACAATATCCATCTGCTCCGGGACCTGATCCATCTGTCCCTGGGGGCTGGACAGTCAGTCGCCTATCTCTCCCTCGACCAGGAGAAGGCGTTCGACAGGGTGGAGCACGAATACCTTCTTGGGACTCTGCAGGCGTTCGGATTTGGACCGCATTTTGTTTTCTGGGTCCGACTTTTATACACTGCTGCAGAGTGCCTTGTTAAGGTCAACGGCTCTTTATTGGCCCCCATTCCCTTTGGGAGGGGGGTTCGTCAGGGATGCCCCATGTCCGGTCAGCTGTATTCCATCTGTGTAGAGCCTTTCCTGTGCGTTCTCCGGAGGCGGTTGACGGGCCTGGTTGTGCCGGGGCCGGGGATGGAGGTGGTTCTCTCGGCCTACGCCGATGATGTTATTTTTGATGTTCACCGACCCTGTTGACCTGCGGAGGATGCGTGAGTGCCAGCAGGTTTTCTCAGCTGCATCCTCCGCCAAGATCAACTGGGGGAAAATGTTCTGGTCTCTTGGTGGGTCAGTGGGAGGTGGACTCCCTGCCGGAGGAGATGGCAGGTTTTGCATGGAGCACCACGCACCTCCTCTATCTGGGGGTCTACCTGAGTCCCACTGAGGGGCGTGGCCGGCGAAACTGGCAGGAGCTGGAGGCGAAAGTGGTCGCTCGGCTGGGACGTTGGTCAGGCTCCTTGGTGTGCTCTCTTACCGGGGCAGGGGTGTAGTTATAAACCAGCTGGTGGCCTCTATGCTGTGGTACCGGCTGGCCACTATGGTCCCGTCCTCTTTATTTATAATCAGGTTACAGAGGAGATTGGTCAACTTCTTCTGGGGTGAGAGGAACCACTGGGTCTCTGCGGGGGTTCTGAGTCTCCGATTGGAGGAGGGTGGTCAGGCGCTGGTCTGTGTTCGTAACCAGGTGGCGGCTCTCCGACTAAGGACCCTGCGGAGATACGTCTACTCAGACTACCCTCCTAAATGGCACGTACTGGTGACGTACTTTTTCTGCCAGGGGCGATGCCTTCAGGAGGGCTCAAAGCTCCCAGTAGCGGGTATGAGTCGACGTGCTCGGCGGGAGTTGCCTGGCTTTTACCGTGACCTCCTGAAGGCCAGGAATTTGGTCACCTTCAGCCAGGGCGCTGCTCCTCAGGGGGAGGGGGGTGTTGTGGCTGTGACGGTGGGTGTTGAGGAGAGGCGTGTGCATGGAGTGATTCCGGATGAGCTTACCCCCGCTCCATCGGAATTGTTCATAGGACCCATGGCCCGGCTCCCTCCCCGAGAGCCGGCCCCACGCAACATGAGCCGCCTTTCCGAGATGCCCAGCGTGCCGTTCCGTGATGCGGAGAGGCGCGTGTTGTACAGGTTGCTCTTGCACACTCTCCACTTCCTCGCCCTCGTCTTCCGTCCAGACACGCCCTGGCGGTCCGTGTTACCACCTGACGAGGGGAGAGGTCCTCAGTGGAGGTCTCTCTATAAGGGAGTCCTCCCCCTTTACATCGGGGACCTGGAGTGGAGAGTGTTGCACAAAGGTGTGGCCTGTAACAGGTACTTGAGCCGGTTCACGGACTCGTCCGCCGCCTGTCACTTTTGCGGCGAGGAAGAGACCGTGTTCCACATCTACATGGAGTGTGAGAGGTTGCAGCCCTTGTTCGAGTATCTGAAGGGGCTGCTCCTCAAGTTTTGGCTCCACTTTAGTCCGACGCTATTGATATTTGGGCACCCGGTGCAGAGGGGGGAGGGTCGGGAGGGAGGAGGGGGTCTCCCTGTCGGTCTGATCCTGGGCCTGGCCAAGATGGCCATTCGCGGGTCCAGGCAGCGGGCAGTCGACGGCCGCACAGCAGTCGGCTGCCTGCCCCTCTTCCGGGGTTACGTCCGTGCCCGCGTGTCCCTAGAGAGGGAACTCGCGGTGTCCACGGGGACTGTGGAGGCTTTCCGTGAACGCTGGTCACCGCAGGAGGTCGAATGTATTATTGATAAAAATGATAATATTTTAATTTGAGAACTTTCTTTGTAAAATGCCAATATAGGCATTCTCTGATCGTGTTACTGTTTTGTATTTGTTGGTTTGAATAAAAGCATTTGTAAAAAAAAGAGCGGGCCCAAGAAAATTGAAGATAGACACCAAATGCTGGAGTAACTCAGCGGGACCGGCAGCATCTCTGGAGCGAAGCAATGGGCGACGTTTCGCGTCAAGACCCTTCTTTTCAGACTGAAGAAGCGTCTCGACACGTAACGTCACCCATTGCTTCTCTCCAGAGATGCTGCCGGTCCTGGTGAGATACTCCAGCTATGTGTCCATCGTCAAATGACGTCACGCGCTCCAGACGGCTGCGCGGTCGAATGAAGTCGCGCGCGATCTTCGCGGGACCGTCGCAGCTCAACATGAGGTTGCGTAATTTGCGTGCCAAGGACACATAAGTGGGACAGGCCCTTGAGGCTTTGCCCGCTTGTAGCTGTATTCAGTGTAGCAGATGAAACTTTGGGTTTAAATACAAACCAGTCTGACATCATTGCATTCACATCGCAGTGATGTGAATTAGGAGAATTTTGCTGGTCTGGAAATCCGCTTGGCTGGAGGACGTAATGTTTTTTCTAAAACTAGAAAAGATTAAATTTACACAGAGGATGTCTGTGAAAAAGTTTTATTAGAGATGGGAAACTTTTTTGTCATACTTTGACAGTCTAAAAGAACTACCCACAGACTGAGGGCACATGATTGTATTTGGGGATCTGTCGTTATTTATGTATTACTTTTATTTACTTACTTATATTTGTTTACACAAATGGAGTTTACCTCACAGGACGGTTGATGCATAATGAATGAGTGTATTCTGAACCATCTGACATGTTGTGGGTATGTATGGGCCTGCGCCTTGGCAGAATGTAGATCAGTATTTGTGATATGTTGTATTGTGAACACATCAGCTGCCAAGGGGTGTTCAGGGAGGGTGGGTGAGGGTAACTTTGTTGTTATATATAAAAAACAAAATTGAGGGAAATGTAATGCATTACGTCAGTTGTATTGTATCTTTCCTTCAATAAAATAAACACAATTTTTTTATTTTTTTTAAAGAATTGTATTGTAAACAATTATACTGTGAATTTTAAACGTTGTGTGCAACTCACAATCGGGCCAAATTCAAAAATTAAAATTGCATGCAAATATCTTCACTATTGTTTGTGTCAGGTGTCCTGGCACCTGTAAGTAAACTCTTTCTTATTCCATTGCAACCGTATTTATTTTCTGTGCATTAATGGTATATTCATTGCTTTTTCCAGCAAAATGTTTTTTTTTTTGGGCAGTTAATATTAAAAGTATGAACTTCTGGTTGGAAGATATGGATCAACAACCAGATTGGTTAAAGATGGAAAAGGAAGATTGTTTACCTTTTGAAATTGCCTCAATTTTGTTAGCTCCCACAAAACTGAATAAAAAAACATAGTGAAAATCCGATAATGCATAGTGGTGTACGAACTGGGAAACAATTAAAAATGACTTTAAAATTGGATAATTTATCACTCCTTCTCCCCATTGTAAATAATCCTTCATTTAAACCTTCTCTGTTGGATAAAGGTTTTGTACAATGGAAAAATTATGGAATTAAAAAGGTGGGACACCATATAACCATATAACAATTACAGCACGGAAACAGGCCCTCTCGGCCCATCCAGTCCGTGCCGACCATTTGTTTTCCCCTAGTCCCATCTAATATAACCATATAACAATTACAGCACGGAAACTTTTCTTTACAGAAAAGGTATTTTTCTTTCATTTCAGGAGTTACAACAGAATTATGGACTACATTCAAATATTTTTTTTAGATATTTACAACTTAGAGATTATGTTAAATCACACACACAAGATTATAGAACTAGGGAGCCAGAGATCCTTGATGAATGTTTGAATAAACATCCTAACACAGATAAATTAATATCTCAAATTTATAATATTCTTTTAGATAGTGAGGTTCCGTCAACTGAACTATATAGACAAGCATGGGAAAATGAACTAGCTCAACCTATAATGAAAGATATATGGGATGAAAGTTTACAACATATACATCAATGTTCATTAAATGCCAGACACTCTTTAAAGTACTACATAGACTGCACTATTCTAAAACAAAATTAAATAGAATTTTTCCAAATATTTCTCCTATCTGTGACAAATGTCAATATTTAGAAGCTAATTTAACTCATACTTTTGTAAACTGTATAAAAATGAGAAATTTCTGGACGGATATTTTTTAAATTATTTCTGAAGTTGTTAATATCCAATTGGATCCTGATCCAAAACTAATAATATTAGGAATATCAGAAGCCTAAAACTTACAACAAACCAAACAAATGTCCTTGATTATAGTATAATTATTGGGAAAAAATTAATATTAAAAATTCTGAAAAACCCAACAACCCCCACAATTAAAATGTGGATTATGGAGATGTCTGAGACCTTACACTTGGAAAAAATTTGACTTGTCTTAATTGACAAACCAGAATTGTTTACTAGAATATGGTCTCCATTTATTGATTTTCTGAAAGGGTAAATTGGTCCAGCACGGAAGCTTGACTGAAACTTGAATCCAGGAATGGATGAATAATTATACTTTATAATCTACGGACCTATCTCCAAAATTGTGTTATTGGTAATTTACTTTATTTTTGTTTTTTTTCTTCCTCCCTTCTTTCTATAGCTCTATCTTTCAAAAAATCTATTAAAAAATAAATAAATAGCTGTGTTAATATGTAATTGATCAGCAAATTGTGTTTTGGTTATGATATGTATATGCTTCTAATAAAATCATATTTAAAAAATAAATAAATAAATAAATAAATTATCTGTGACACACAGCTTGTGAGAGGTTGAGATTTATTTTATATGATTTGTTTGCTTCCCATACATATTGATAGGCTTATGTGTTTTATTCACAGGCAATGATGGGAGCACGACCTAAGGCATACCCATGGATGGTAAGCGCGCCCAACGTCAGGGGCGCCAGCTCAACACCACATCATGCACATCCGGCATCCGGCATGGATAAGCTCGCACCAAGAGAATTTCTGGCGCAATTAGAAAGTCTGGACGCAAGTGTCAACTTGAGCCTGAATTTATTTGATTGAGGATGGCCCAGAGCTAATTGGTCATAAAGAATGATGTCCTCTCACCAACATTCACTATTCTGTTCACTTGTGTTGCACATTAAAATTGTGTTTCTTGGTGTTTTTCAATATGTTATTTGCTTGCTTGCACTAAATCAACAATTTAATTCTTATAAAGTTATTGGTCTTTGTATTTATCGCAAGTAGGTTCACCTACAACTTGATTATTAAACTTCAGTGTAACCTTTTCATGTAGTGGGAAAAGCAGTTTGTTAATCATGGGATTGATCTCACATTTTGAAACCACGTTTAATCATCGAATGAATCTCAATTTATTAGATAAATAAAACACTCAGACATTGAACTGCATTGAAATGCAAAATGTGTCATGGAACATCATATAAGGCAGGCAAACGCATTTAACTGCTTTTAAAATTATGGCATTTCTATGAAAATCCGATGTGTGAGGTATTATTAACACAGTATTATTAATTTCACATACAAAAATCCTCCATTAACATACATAGATCCTCCTTTTACTAGATCAGTTCCAGTAGTGGTGGTTCTTCGTTTGAGGTGTGGGATGTTTGCTGCTGATGTTCAGCACATGTCGTTCGGCATTTTCCACCACCCTCCTAGTCCTGGACAGCCTGTAATTAAAGATCCTTCGCTCCCTTGACATCAACCTGTGAGGGTATGGCTTCATCATCCATGTCCTGAGTCCGAAGGCATCATCACCAACCAGTGCGTAGGGGATGTCAGGGTTGTCTTCTCCCGGCAGCGGTACTGAATCAGGAAGGCCTGCTCTCCCTTCTTCCAGTGCTTGCCCAAGGGAGGTCTCTCTCCAGATCCCTCCATCTGCGCTACTGCCAGGTGTGCCCATATCCACATACAGGAAGTTGTAGTTTGCATCCACCTCAGCAAACAGCACGATGGAATGGATCTTCTTGTAGTTAAATTACATAGAACCACCTCTGGATGGCCACATTCTTACCGTCAACTGCCCTACATGTGTGCAAGAAGTTCCATCTGGTTTGAAAGCTGTGCACCACTCTCCTCTACTCATCAGGTGTATTAGGGCAGTCAATCATTTCTTCTTCATATGTATTGTTGATGGCGTTACAGGTCTCTCAGATAACCTTGCTGATTGTGTTGTGAGCCACACGAATGTTGTAGGAGAGGCTCTTGTAGGAGTCTCCTGATGCAAGGTAGCGGAGGGTGATGGCCAGGCACAGGCCTGGTTCCAGTGCCTTCCTTGTGAAGGTGTCCGTTTTCTGCAGAAGAGGACCGAGTCGTGTCCTTAGCTCCTGAAACAGGTCAGGTGGAATCCTGGTGAAGATTTTAAAGGCAGCCTCATCTTCCCACTGCAGATCCGTCATCATGATCTCATACTAGCCCAAAGTGGGTCTCATCTTGAACAAGGACCTCGTCCACACAGACCTCTTCCTGGGTCTCTTGCGACCCTTTCTTGTTGTACTCCTGCCTGGCTGATCTGTAAGCATGAGGGCTGCTGCTAATAGAAGTCTCTGTTGCTGTTGTAGCAATGCAATCTGTATTTTGTCCCTGATGGTCTTGATGCAGAATAGCATCCTGCAACCCCCTTTATATGTTCAAATGATGTCATGCGCTCCAGACGACTGTGCTGACGCATGAAGACGCCTGATGACGCGCGCTACCGTCACGCGACTGTCACGCGTCAGTCACTACTGGCCCATGGCGTAAATGACGGCCAAGTGGGACAGGCCCTTAATACCCTCACTGCAACATGCACTTCAACCTACATTTCTGTCTCTGGCAAACCTGAATACCTTACACGATGCCCCCTATTGATCATTCATTTAATTATTTGAAGCCAAAAACTGTGACTAATAATTTATTGCATATTTATTTGACGTGTTGCATTAATGTGGCTGTAAAGCTGCAGCACGTAAGAATTAAATGAACCCCCACCAGATAAACACTCTTGATTCTTGACTGGTACTTGTCTCACCAAACACAGAAAGCTGGAGTAACTGCTGGTAAATGGGTTTAAAGATAGATACTTGATGGTCATCACAGATATAATGTGTAAATCATTTACCAGATTATGTTTTGTCTTTGTTACTCGTTTACTATGACTATAATATTTACCTGAGATTGACACAAAATGCTGGAGTAACTCAGCGGGACCGGCAACATCTCTGGAGAGAAGGAATGGGTAGCGTTGCAAGTCGAGACCCTTTCTCTACCTGAAATATCACTGATTTCTTCTCTCCAGAGATGCTGCCTGTCCCACTGAGCTATTCCAGTATTTTGTGTCTATCCTCAGTGTAAACCAGCATCTGCAGTTTTTGCCAATACATACATACCGGGAGCTTGTGGTTTTCCTTGAAGATATGCAGAAGGCCATTCTTCATAAACAGAAGTTCCATGAGCTGGAATGAATAGAGGAATCAAGATGTGAGTCAAGCATTTCACACCAAAGAACCACAAAAAGGGCATACTGGTTCTGGTCTGGTTCCAATATCAGAAATACTTGAAGAACACCAAACATCAATACACATCAAACACATTTCAACAGGAGGAGTATGACCTACTAGCAGTAGCAATTTTAGTCAAATTTACCTTTTCCTGGTTGGATATGTGAAAAATGAGAGGGCATAGTTTTAAGATGCAAAGTTGAAAGGAGAATGCAGTGCAAGCTTTTGTACAGAGAATGGGGTAGGAGATTGCAACCTTCACGTGGTCCGCCCTGTTTCAACGAATGCATTCAACCTGGTGTGCACAATCAAATAAGATAAAATAAAACAAGTTGACCTACAACTTTAGGCTGTGCACGCCATACGCAAGAAGAAGAACAGAGAATGGTGGGTGCCTGGAATGTGTTGCCAGGGTGGTGGCAGTGGCAGATACAATAGTGCTGTTCATGATGCTTTTGGATAGGCACACAGATATGGAGAGATATGGATCACCTGCAGGTGGTAGTGATTAGTTTAACTTGGCATCTTGTTCGGCACAGACATTGTGGCCTGAAGAGCCTTTTCCTGTTCTGTACTGTTTTATGTTTATGATAAACATTTCCATCTTCTAAGCAGAAATTCGAAACAACACTTTGGTTATTTATCTAAATTCAATTAAATCTCTAACTTGAATTAAAAATTGTAGGGTGCTGGAGTCGTAAAAGAAATAATGAAACGGCAACAGCGTTCTTCCCCATTAACGTGAAACACAAGATAGGAAAACTCGGCTGAGCCTGTGTGCTTGAAGTATGAAGTATGAAGTAATAAATGTTGGTGCTTTGCGGCAGCAGCCTCTCCTATCCGTCTGCCTTTTCTTTCTTTTCGTCCTGTTAGGAGTATGTTTTGGTCTTAGTTTTATTTTATTTTTAGTTGTGTATATGTGGGGGGCGGGTGGGGGAAACGTTTTAATCTCTTCCCTGTACAGGGACCCGACTTTTTCCCTGTCGAGTCTCCGTTGTCGTTGGGGCCTAACATCGTGGAGCTGGCAGCCTCCAACCGGGATCGACCTGGAGCTCCAGTTGGAGGGCCTGCGGACTCACCATCGCTGGTTGACCGGAGCATGGAACGCTGTGGTGGCGCGTGGTGCGACCCGACTTCGGAGCTTGGAGGCTTCGGCTGCAGGCGCTGTGGACAGTAACATCAGGAGCTCGCGGGTACCTGGAAGGAGGTCGCTTTTCGGAGCTCCTGTAATGGCAAACTTCGCCCGCCTGAATCGAAAGGTTTAAATCGACCCGGAGCGTGGCCGTACTGCTCAATGCAGCAGTTTGACTGCTTGACTGCGGGAGAAGAATAAAGAACAGAGAACAGGGAAGAGATAAGACTTTTGCCTCCATCACAGTGAGGAGGTGTTTGGAGATTCACTGTGATGGATGTTTGTGTGGAATTGTATTAATTGTGTGTTTTGGATTTTTATGCTGCTGAGCCTGCAGGAACAAAATTTCGTTTGGAGATTGTATGTTTAAATGACAATAAACGGCATTCTGATTTTGATTCTGACATTAAACATTAATAATAAAACATAATTGATTAAACATATAAATTAAGTAAAATACCAGAGCAAAAGGAGGCTACAGATTTTTGGTTATTGAATAGAGCTACTACTCGTGGAGAAAAAGCTCTCTGGCTGTGGCAGCTTTGACAGTCCGGAGTCGCCTTCCAGAGGGAAGCGACTCAAAGAGTTTGTGGCCAGGGTGAGAGGGATCAGAGATTATCTTACCCGCTCGCTTCCTGGCCCTTGCAGTGTACAATTTATCGATGGAGGGAAGGTTTCAGCCAAGATCCTTCCCAACTGATTGGACGATTCGCTGCAGCCTCCGTATGGCGTGCTTGGTGGCTGATCCAAACCAGACCATGATGGATAAGATGAGGACAGACTCTACGATGGCCTTATAGAATTGGACCATCGTTGCCTGTGGCAGATTGTACTTCCTTAGCTGCCGCAGGAAATACATCCTCTGCTGTGCCTTTTTGACTATGGAGTCGATGGTGGCCCCCCATTTAAGGTCCTTGGGGATGATGGTTCCAAGGAGTTTCAAAGACTCCATAGATGTGACTGTGGTGTTGTTGATGGTGAGTGGGGTGAGGGGAGGGGGAGCTCTCCTAAAGTCTACTATCAATTCCACTGCCTTAAGAGCATTGAGCTTCAGGTTGTTGCGATGGCACCAGGCCGCCAGCTGTGTCACATCCTGTCTGTAAGCAGATTTTACTTCAGAGTCACGCGAGTGATTCCGTGAAGAAGACCCGACAGGCCGCATGCGCACCAGTACGTCAGCCGCACTGGCGCAAGCACCAGACTGGCAGGACAGAGCTCCTGCCGGCGGTAAGTTAAACCTAGAAGGTACGTTTGTTTTTTTACTTACCAGGGTTTTTCAGGCAGGAGCCTCTTTTCACAGAGGTTTACCTGCCAGTTTCGCAGCCCGACGAGTGTGCCGGTTATGGACTGTGGTGAAACCCAGTCCGACCGCAAAAGATCGGGTTGCGAGATAAGGAGTCGCTGACAGTGTAGTCAGCGACTCCCAGCATGTGGATGCCGTAAAAATGGCAAGAAATTCAAGCAGAGTCGCTGACAGTGTAGTCAGCGGCTCCCAGCCTGTGGGGATGCCGTTGGAACGGCATGGAAGTAACGTTAGAGTCACTGACAGTGGGGTCAGTGGCTCACAGATGTTGGTCCCCAGGCAAGGAATTAAATGGTCTGAAGAAGGGTCTCGACCCGAAACGTCGCCTATCTCCTTCGCTCCTTAGATGCTGCTGCACCCGCTGAGTTTCTCCAGCTTTTTGTGTACCCAAGGAATTAAATGGGACTCATTCAGCCCTATTTGGACTCAGGTGAGTCGGGTTTCTCTTAATAATAAAATGTATGTATGTTATAATGTTTTTCTTAAAGTTAAAAGCTAAAGGCAAAGTTAAAGTCATAAAAAGTTATTGTTATATGTCTCTGACAATGTAATCCTTGTTCTTTAGCACAAAGTTGCTGTGAAATTGTTTTTAACCCTTCACAGTTAAAGCTGTACACTAAAAATGTTGATTTAGTGAGCTTACACCGTAATAGCGCAGCCTTATGGGACACTTTCTATTTGGGTTAAGACCAATGGGTGCGTATTAGTAATGGTATCCTACAGCCTGCGGCAGCGCCTGTTAGGGTTGCCTATGAATCACCCTCTCTGAGGAGGGAAGAGCAAAAGGTCAAGGTTTAACTGACTCCAGGCTCTAAAGAAGTCAATAGAACATCCTTAAGCACATATGTGCCGGCAGTGAACAGCGCCAACAGGGGGATCAGCCGCTGAATCTGTTATTCAGGTAGGCCTATTCAACAGGGGAAGAAAGCCTGGCAGACGAATCAATTAGGCCAACGGTGGGCAAAAGTCATCGTTTCAGAATGCACCCCAGGCGCTCATCGGCAGTAGCGGTTCACTGGAGTGGGAGCAGTATGAGAGCTCAGATATTCCATGCACCTTACCAATCCTACTCAACAAAATGGGTCCAGCATTTCTAAAATATGGGTAGTGCACCGTTCACAAATTGTAATATTTACATTCGTTTTGTACAACATATACAATATAACTGTACTATAACAGTAAAGCTTTCGGGTATGGAATAAACTGTTGTTGATCATTGGGATTTACCTTTAATTATAATTAGCCTTGACTCCGCCTTGTGGCAAGAGATTGAAGTTATAGCAATCTGTTACAAAACTGAGTTTTATTTCATCAAGAGTAATTGGCAATATAGCAGCTGTGTTCCGCTGAGCAAATCAAGGAACTGATATCGTGTAGTAGTAATTAGACCATTGTTAACAACCTTATGCTATTGTCAGCTGGAGCTACCTCAGCCAAAATGATGAAGTAACAGTATTCAGCATTGCTGAACATGACAATAACTTATTGAACTTGAACTTGAACCTCGCTACAATAATGTGGTCGGTCAAATTCAGTTATTCAAACTGATGCTTAGGACTCTAAGATGAGAAGTTCCGAATACCATCACCTACTTGGAGGTATTGGAAATCGGATGTTACCAATTCTTCAATTGTTGGTATCAACTAAATATATACACTAGATGCACCCCATGGGCAAGGGGCTATTGAGCGAATATACATATTCTACATGCTCAAATTCAAGTTGCTGCTCTACGATGGTGACATATGTTAGTCACATGGTAATCAAGTAAAAGTATCCTGTAATAAGTACCTAAATCTCCTTTGCCACTGGTATATCATCCAGTTCAGATCAATGATAACACAGAATAAGTGTTGGATCTCAAAGAATGATGAAAGTATGGTTCAATACTACATTGAATATCGACATGTTGGTGCATGTTTATTCACTGATTGCAAAAATATGTGGCACAGCAGTGCGGAGAAATACATTCTCGCTTCAATCGGAGGAATGGTCTTTTATGTGTTCCTCATTTTTGCCTCATTAGCCGGGTCTTAAAACAGTCAGCAAGACCTCATTTGGGTTCGTACTGTCGGACTGGCCAAGCATCCATGTTGCCTGCTTCATCAGGCATTATGGCACAACGGTATATGGTTATTCCAAAAAACAAGAACTTGCTGTTTCAAACTGTGGTTCAGGAGACCGGCCTTTGCCCAGTAAAACAATTATTGACTTACATATTTTGAATGGATTGCCTTATGCCTCAGGTTGTCACACCCAAAAAAACACTACATTCCTATTGAGGGGATCAGAAATGTTTTGTTAAATGTTAATGTTACATCTAATACAGTACACATTTTCCAGTTCATTTTAAATGGTATTTGACAATAATTCAGTTATAGAGTCACTACAGCTGCAACATAAGGGAACTACGCTGTCGGGTTCAACCCAGATATCGAGTTGTTAAAAGATCTTGACACAAGTTCTCCCACTACAAGATTATGCAGTTGGTTATTGAAAATGTGTTTGCAAATACACAGGACTAGATGTTAAAATCCTAGGTGCCAAATATCAATTTACTCCCGATGGTGATGGGAGCCTTCTGCACTCACCTATGCTCCTCCGATGTTGAGAAAGGCTAGGCAGACATGTCATTGGGGTTATCAAGTGGGCACCTACTTTCATCAACGTTTCGCTGATTGAACCCACGACGTCTCCAGTAGGCTCAGCGGTGCATTCTGGCGTCCCAGAACCACCCCTCTCTGCATCTGTCTAGTCGGTTATTTGGGAGACCAAATGGGGTCTTTCCTCTTCAGCCAGAGCCACTGGCTACTCCGCTCTGCTACCCGTGACGTTTCTTTGATGGCCTGGCGTTGTCCTCTGATCCCCAGGTCCTTCATCAGTATTAAAGTAGATGTTGCCACAAATCCTCGACATCAAATTTCTACCGAGCAGATCTTAGCTCTCCAGCCCCGCTGTTCTGCCTCCGCTGCAAGCTCTGTATATCGCAGTTTCTTTCTTTCGAAGGCTTCCTGCACAGCATCCTCCCAAGGGACTGTGGGCTCCACAAAGTACACCATGCGCTGACAGTTCGACCAGAGCACAAGATCAGGCCTCATGTTGGTGATGGCTATCTCTGATGGAACTGTAAGCCGTTGGTCCACATCCGCCAATCCCGGGCTGCCTCCAGCTGTCCAAGCCTGGCCCTTGGTGGAATTTTCCATTGCCTTTGTTCCCCCCCCCCCCCCCCCCCCCCCGAACAAAGGCAATTGTCTTAACTGGGTTGGTTGTTCTGGGCGGCAAGGCATTGTTGGCTGTTCTCCTGCGTTCCAGAGACGCTGCCAGGCATTTGAGCACTTGATTATGTCTCCAGGTGTACCGTCCTTGGGAGAGGCTTACCAAGGGGTTCCCGCTACATCCTTAGTTATGACACTTATATCAGCACGACGACAGCAAACATTGCAAACGCTGTGGCTAGATAGGATGGAATTGGCTGCAGGTGCCATTACATTTTACATTCCGATCTACACAAGCAGAGTAGACTAGGGGTGGCATGATTTTAGATCATTTCGGATACCCCACGGTCTCACGTCTATGTTATCAAGGCCACCAGAATCCTAAGAAATATAGAATCAGCATGGTTTATTAGTCAACAAACAACTACACAAAGGAAGGTTGGTTCAGACTATTTCAAGGTGGCTGCAGCAGGTTCTGGGTTATACAGGTATTAACATTGACGATTGTATATCTCATTCCACCAGGTCAGCATCAATGTCAGCGTATTATTTAGATAGTGTGTTTACATCTCATTCCACTAGGGCAGCAGCTACGCCGGTGCCAAGGAGGGGGACGTCAACCATATTTGGCAGCCGCCGGATGGGCAAATGAGCTGATATTTTCAGAATTTCTATCATCGGCCGATTGCCGATCCAGGGCTGTTTGCCAATGCTATTTTAAGTTCTGTTTAAAATGTGCTGGGATAGAGGGGTACTGTTGTTTGTTTATATTTTTTAAATAAACTTTATTACTGCATTAAATGCAATGTTACTACTAATGCATTAATTTCTCATTCGAGTCAATCAATGCAGTGGGATGCCGATACTTGTAATCTGCGGCATGAAATCACAAAGCTTTGAACTCTTCACGGAATCACTCACGTGACTCAGAAGTAAAATAGTAAGATTAAACGAGAACTTACCAGTTTGATCTTGATTTTATGAGGAGTTACGTTGGTGATAACGTGCCCGCCACGCCCAAACCTCTCTCGTAAAGGATCATCTGGTAGTTCTCGAGTCACGCATCTTACTGTGTCACTTCAATGTTGTTATTTGTGATTTCATACCGCTGCTTTGAAGATTGGTGCGCATGCGGCCTGGCGGGTCTTCTTCACGTAATGACCAACGTAACTCCTCATAAAATCAAGATCAAACTTCAAACTGGTAAGTTCTCATTTAATCTTACTATTCTTCCCCATCCTGGATCAGTCCAATCAGGGTTGTGTCGTCAGCAAACTTGAGATG
The DNA here is from genome assembly GCA_035221665.1 of Okamejei kenojei. Taxonomy (NCBI): domain Eukaryota; kingdom Metazoa; phylum Chordata; class Chondrichthyes; order Rajiformes; family Rajidae; genus Okamejei; species Okamejei kenojei. Next base: position 3,475,624 of record CM069132.1, on the reverse strand, counting down.
CTTGACAGAGGAGTCAGTGGAGAGCAGTCATTGGTGTAGAGAGAGTAGAGGAGAGGGGAGAGTACGCAGCCTAGCGGTGCTCCTATGCTGAGGGCTTGCGGGTCCGAGATGTGCTTTCACAGCCTCACATGCTGCTTCCTGTCTGTCAGGCAGCTGGTGATCCACCGACAGAGGGGTTCAGGCACAGTCAACTCGGAAAGTTTGGAGTGTAGTAGCTCTGGCACAATTGTGTTGAATGCAGAGCTAAAATCAACAAACAAAATCCTCGCACAGGTCCCCTGGTGGTCTAGGTGCTGGAGGATGAAGTGCAGGCAAAGGTTGACTGCGTCATCCACAGATCTAGTGGCCTGATATGCAAAACTGCATAGGGTCCAGCAGGAGGTTTGTGATATTTTTCAGCTTGGCCAGCACAAGCCTTTCAAGGGTCTTCATGACTACAGAGGTCAGAGCGACAGGCCTGTAGTCATTAAGACCAGTAATCCTTGCCTTGTAAACTAAACCTCCAAAAAAGCGAATGCTTTCCCATCAACCTAGCCCTACAGATCCGACAGGAACCCTTGCCTTTTCCCTTACCTCAAGATGGTTTTGTATATCTAGGAACACACATTAACAGCTCTTTCACATCTCTGTTTGAAAGATGGCGTAGTCTACCCCTTACTATGGCTGAGGGAGTGCAGTCGGTGAAGATGACTGTACTTCCCAGATTTCTTTATTTATTCCAGTGCTTGCCAGTCTTCCTATCCAAGTCAGTTAACCAATCTATAACCTCCTTTATATGAGATAACAAGGTTCCAAGGGTTAATAAGTGCACTCTCCAAAGAGGCCATGAAGTAGGTGGACTGGGCCTTCCTAGCTTTATTCATTATTACTGGGCATCCAATATCCAAAAGATATTATTCTGGTTCCACCGACCAGATACAGACTGGTGTCTGCTTGAGTCACAGTCTTGTTACTCCTCGTCTCTCCCAGCTTTAGCATATTCCTCCCTGCCATTGAAACCCTCATGATTTACATCAAATCCCGTCGTACTATCCATCCTCAAATTTTTTTTATCAATTCGCTGCCACTATAAGTTCACATCAGCTTCAGTTCTGGGTTCCATTCAAAGTAACCATTTATTCCCCCCTCTACACTTGACTCAACCTTTAGACAATGGGGTTTGAACGGTCTTATGTGCATTAAGAATTTATACACCGACAACATATTTGATAGTTTTGATAACCTTTTCGGAAAATATGGCCTCCTACATAATCATTTCTTAAAATATCTTCAGATCCGCCACATTGTCATAACAAAATTTCCCTCTTTTCCTGATCTCCAGCCTGTCACAGTGTTGGATAAACTCACTCTTACCTTTGCAAATAAAGGACTGATCTTTATTATATTCTCAACTGATATCTTTAGGAGATCAAACCGGAACAAAGTTATATCTAGGTGGGAGGATGATCTTGGTATGGATCTGTCTGAGGAATGCTGGACAGAAGCACTGAAAAAAGTCCATTCCTTGTCATCATGTGCTAGATTGGGGCTCATACAATTCAAAATTTTACACAGGGTTCATTTAAGCAAAGCCAGGCTTGCTGACATATATCCGGGGACAGACCTTGGCTGTGAAAGGTGCTCTTTCTCCCTAGCCTATCTAACTCATGCATTCTGGTCCTTCCCCAAACTTGGTAACTACTGGGCAATGATTTTTAAAACCATCAGTGAAGTCCTTGGGGTGACAGTGAAGGGTCTGTCCCACTTACGTGTCCTTGGCACGCAAATTACGCGACCTCGTGGTTGCGTTGAGACACACGGGCATCGTATATGGCCGCGCGGGGCCGGTCCCACTGAGAAACACGGAGGGGTATACAGTTGTGAGCGACATCGCGCGGGTCTCCAAAATTTTTGTAGCGAACAAAATCTTTGCGTGCCAACAGCCTGTCGCGTAGCTGACGGCCAAAGTGGGACAAGCCCAAGACCCTGGCGCGACGCAACGTCTCACCTGCAACAGCAGCAGAAGCAGGCAAACGATCGCCGAACTCGGCCTGGGGCTCACGGTCGTTGCGGATCCAGATCCGCTCCCACTGCACAGAGCGGGGCCAAGAAAATTGAAGATAGACACAAAATGCTGGAGTAACTCAGCGGGACTGGCAGCATCTCTGGAGAGAAGCAATGGGTGACATTTCGGGTCAAGACCCTTCTTTTCAGACAGTCTCGACACGAAACGTCACCCATTGCTTCTCTCCAGAGATGCTGCCGGTCCCGGTGACTTACTCCAGCTTTGTGTCCATCATCAAATGACGTCACGCGCTCCAGAGGGCTGTGCGGTCGAATGATGTCGCGCACGATCTTCGCGGGACCGTCGCGGCTCAACGCAACCACGAGGTTGCGTAATTTGCATGCCAAGGACCCGTAAGTGGGACAGGCCCTTGAGGCTTTGCCCGCTTGTAGCTGTGTTCGGTGTAGCAGATGACACTTTGGGTTTAAATGCAAACCAGTCTGACATCATTGCATTCACATCGCTTTGGGCCCGTAGGAAAATTTTGCTGGTCTGGAAATCCGCTTGGCTGGAGGACATAATGTTTTTTCTAAAACTAGAAAAGATTAAATTTAAACTGAGGGGGTGAGGGTAACATTGTTGTTATATATAAAAAACAAAATGGAGGGAAATGTAATGCATTACGTCAGCTGTATTGTATCTTTCCTTCAATAAAATAAACAAATTAAAAAAAAGTTTTTTAAAAAAGAATTGTAATGTTAACAATTATACTGTGAATTTTAAACGTTGTGTGCAACGCACAATCGGGCCAAATTCAAAAACTAAAATTGTTTGCAAATATCTTCACTATTGTTTGTGTCAGGTGTCCTGGCACTTGTAAGTAAACTCTTTCTTATTCCATTGCAACCTTACAAATGAAATATTTTCTGTGCATTAATGGTATATTCGTTGCTTTTCCAGCAAGATTATGTCAGCAGAGATGGTCGAAGAAAATCACTTGTAAGCTTAGGGTTTGTCCTTGTTACTCATTCACTATGACTTTGACATATACCTGGGCTAGGTGCTGCTGCGTTAGCATAAGCCGAAGGTAAACCTGCCGCATCATTGGGGAAAGCTGCATAAGAAGAAATTAATAGTTTAGTTTAGATTAGTTTAGAGATACAGCACGGAAACTGGCCCTTCAGTGCACCGAGTCTGCACCGACCACCGATCCCCACACATTAACACTACCCTACACACACTAGGAACAATTTTACTTCGGAGTCACGTGAATGATTCCGTGAAGAAGTCCCACCAGAGCGCATGCGCGTCATTACGCCTGACGCATGGCGCACTGACGGGCTGGCAGGAGCATAGCCCCACCAGCGGTAAGTTTAAAACCAGAGGTAAGTGCTTTAAACTTAACTTCGGTTCTTTTGCGATCTGTAAATTCTTGTCCATAGTCGACCGTGTGAAAATGCTGAAGGGAAAGTCGAGACGGTCCGCCAAAAAATCGAGTTCGGAAGACCGCGGCTGTGCGGGTAGCGGGCGGCCGTCCGTTTCCCCTGCAGAGTCACTGGCGGCATGGCCAGTGGCTTCCGACTTGGTGCCGGTAGGAGGTACCATGGCTTCTCCGTTCGGCCGGAAAGCTACAAAAAAGTCGGTGCGGCCCGTAGACTCAGATGAGTCGGGCCAGGAGGAAAGCCCTCCTATTATGGATGCCGTTTTTGGGCGGCTGTCCAGAGTGGAGCTCCTCATGGAGAGGATGCTCCATGCTAACGTGCTCGGGGAAGACGAGCCATATATCCGCCCGTGGCAGCAGTCCCTGTAGAAGGGCTGCTTAATGCACCCCTCATGGAGGAGGAGTGTGCCCGGAGTCATTTTTGTTCTGACTCTGAGGTCGCGGGTGAAACCAGTGAGCATACTCCCAGACAAGGAGACCAGGAATCTGGGGTGCCAAGCCTGACATCCAGGCTTACCATTCCAGCTGGAACAGGCGGTCCGCTGAATGAAGATTTGGCCAGGACCATTAATTTAGAGGGTACACAAAAAGCTGGAGAAACTCAGCGGGTGCAGCAGCATCTAAGGAGCGAAGGAGATAGGCGACGTTTCGGGTCGAGACCCTTCTTCAGACTATCTCCTTCGCTCCTTAGATGCTGCTGCACCCACTGAGTTTCTCCAGCTTTTTGTGTACCCTCGATTCTCCAGCATCTGCAGTTCCTTCTTTAAAACCATTAATTTAGATATGTTACAAAACTTACCTTTAGCGGCGCTGCAGTTCTGCCACTGCCCGTGTGCGCGACTTTGGCGCCTTTGAAATGGGGGCTGGTTTATAATGCCGTCTACTTCAGACTATTCAAATCGATTAATCTCAGGGGGTTTAGTTGCTGAAGAGAAATTGCTCCGACATTTGTATCATGGAGTTATTTTTAAACTACGCTGGATCATTTATTAGCATGAGTGAATTGAAAATATCTTCTAAAGCCGTGAAAGCCGACAATGGGACGGATCTCACGTAGGGGACAAAACAAGGTACACAGTTTATTTTTACATAAAAACGTGCTTCTTAGGAAACCTTTAATCAAAATTTCATGTTGCGAAAAGGTGACTTAGAAAATATACGAACCGCCAGTATTTTTCCTGCCGACTGGGGTTTAAATTCATCGCAAACCGCAACGTTCCAAACGATCGCGTTCCATAAAAACCCACTCGCAAGATGATTTAAATGGCCATTAATTTACGGGAATTAAACACTAAATTCCTTCAATTTGGCCTATAAATTCGTGACAATGAGATTTAAAACTCATATTATATTGTGAATTCTTGTTTGAATGTTATTTGGACACTTAGCCTTATAAAAAATGTTAACCTTTTCTTAAGAAATGCATAGATGTTTAGATCTAGTAATTGAATTTTGTAATTAGCGATAATTAGGTAACTAACTAATTATATGCTTTAATTTCAGGTCATCCAAGTAAGATTGTTTCATATTTGTTTCAGAATGCTTCAATCTATAATGACTGAAAATTTAATTCAGTTCTCTTAATTTTTAAGAAAGTTATGGGCTTTTGACTGTCCTTGATCACAGCTTTTGTGTTAAGTCAATGGAAAAGCAATAGGCAACAAGATGCTAATTTCTGACTATGAAAATGGCCATAACGGTTTTAATACTGAAGATATGAAAGTGAATTAGGTGTCAAATTAAACTTATTTTTATGCTTTATCTGTTGGGATAAATTGCACTTGATTTTTTAAATCACAAAATTTTGTAACATTGCTAATTAATTATATGGTCTCCCACCAGTTGCAAGAACTCACCATGGAGGACACCTCCAAGAAATACCTAACACCGACCAACTGTGCTTCACTGCGAGTTCCGATGGTGAACCACCCAATTTGGGGTCATATGGGTACGGGGGTCAGAGCCCAAGAGTTGAGGCGCCAAAAAGTCCTGAAGCTGCTTGCCTCAGGAATCACGGCATTCACCAGGTCCGTGGATGATGGGGCTCTCTCGGAAGAACAAAAGGATGCACTTGCTCTCATATGTAACGCACACTTTGAGATTAACTGCTTAAGAAAAAGTGGTATCCACCCCATGTTAAACCCAAAAATTGCTGCATTTTACAGGACAAGCAATGTGCAGCTGCCAAAATTGCTTTTCGGGGAGAACCTGCCCGAACAGGTCCGTGAGTTGGATGACGAGGCGAAGACGGTTGGCCTCATAAAAGCTCAACCGGCCAAAAAAAATCCTCCCCGGCGCCAGCACCCCTACCAACGGTTCGCTGCAATGGCTGCAGGCCAAGGTCCAAGCCGGACCCAGACAACTTTACGCAACTGGCGTACGCCAAATTTTCCCTCGAAAACCCGGGGGCAGAGGTATACACCAACTTTGGAGGTAGGTGCATCTGGTTCGTTTCAGAAATGTATGGGCCAGTCACAAGTTGGTGGGAGGTTACATTTGTTTTTCAATGAGTGGAGTTGTATAACCTCAGACTTGTTTATACTGCACAGTATACTTGGTTTCCGAATTGAGTTTATCTTCAAATTATGTCCACCCACACAGCATACACCAAACCGATGTACTGTTTTTCACAACAACAGTCTTTAGATGTTCAAGCTGAAATTGAAACACTAGCTAAAAAAGGGGTAATTGAGAAATCTGTTCATCAATCTCACCAATTTGTGTCTAATATATTCCCTACACAAAAGAAAGATGGTGGGTGTTGCATCATTCTGGATCTGAATCGGCTTAACTCCTATGTGCAGTATAAACATTTCAAAATGGAAACTTTTGTTACTGCCAAGCAACTAGTTTCCAAAGGATGCTATATGGCATGCATAGATCTCAAAGATGCATACTATTCAGTACCCATTCAGCATAATCATCAGAGATATTTGAAATTTAACTGGATGAAGCAATTATGGCAGTTTAAGGCATTGCCTAATGGATTAAGTTCAGCTCCCAGGCTCTTTACAAAGTTGTTAAAACCAGTGTTGGGTCTACTCCGGGCTCAGAACCATATTGGATGATATCCTAATCATAGGTAAAACTAAACAGTCAACTGAATTAACTGTTTCAGCTACCAAACTCATGTTTGAAAGATTGGGATTTCTTATCCATCCAGTTAAGTCCAAACTGATACCATCTGGAGTCATTATTTGGGTTTCACCATTAACTCAATTCACATGTCTGTGACTCTGCCTCCAGGCAAGAGGTCAGAATTAATAGAAGCTTGTAACAACCTCGTTGATGAGCAACAAGCTTCTATTCAGCATGTGGTTAGTATAATTGGCAAATTAGTAGCAGCATTTCCAGCCGCACAATTCGGACCTTTACATGATCAAAATCTGCAACGTGCAAAGGAGCAAGCACTCATAAAGCATGCAGGTCATTTTGTTAGGCCTATGCAATTACCAGCTGAAGCTCTTGCTGAGTTGCAATGGTGGATAACGAACATTCCTCTCTGCTCCAACAAAATTTGAGTTGATGCACCTTCAGTAATTTTACAAACTGATGTAAGTGCTCTAGGATGGGGAGCTACTGATACTATCTCCAGCTGTGGCGGCAGGTAGAATATGCATGAAGCATTAATCCTTCAATCCCGTGGCATTAACTATTTAGAATTGTTGGGAGCACGCTATGGGTTAAAAGCGTATTGTACTACTATGCATGACTTGCATGTGCAGCTTCAGATTGGCAAAACTACAGCAGTTGCATATGTTAATCACATGGGTGGAATCAAGTCGGTATCATGTGATAACTTGACTAACCTTATCTGGCATTGGTGTATTACAAGAAACATCTGGATTTCAGCTACCTATTTACCAGGTACATTTAACGTGGTGGGAGACACCAGAGATCACAAAAATTTAATGACAACACAGAATTAATGTTGAATCGTGAAATATTCAATGAAATTGTCGCTCGGTATGGCGTACCAGAAATTGACTTGTTCGCATCCAGATTGAATCACCAGTTACCAAAATATGTCTCATGGGAACCAGATCCTGGGGCAGTGGCGGTAGATGCTTTCTCGCTACACTGGGGTTGAATGTTTTTATATGCATTTCCCCCATTTTGCCTCATCAGCCGATGCTTAACTAAAATTGAGCAGGACTCGACCTCAGGTATTCTACTCAGCCATGGTTTCCACTAGTTCTGAGACTAATAACACAGCCTTTTATGGCGATCCCCAAAAGCGGTAATCTGCTGGTTCATCCTGTAACTGGGGAGAATCATCCACTACATGATCGTATTAATCTATCGATTTACAGATTCTGAGGAGACCGTTCCTGGGGCTCGGACTATCAGGGCGTACGGTGGATGTGATTACTGCGGCCTGGAGGGATAGCACTAAAAAACAATATATTTCTCATATCAAGAAATGGGAGGTGTTCTGCTTGCAGTCGAACATTTCATATATGGCAAGCGTACCTGACGTATTGGAATTTCTTTCCACGCTATATTTTGATGAGCGGCTTAGCTATAGTGCCATCAATAGTGCCAGAAGTGCCTTATTGTCCTACCTATGGCAAGGAAGGGGACAACAATCTGTTGAGTCTCACTCTTTAATATCTCAGTTCATGAAGGGTATTTTTAACTGTAACCCCTCCAGGCCCAGGTACACGGAAATCTGGGATGTGAGTGTGGTTCTTGTATTGCTTCGTCAATGGGCCCCAGTAACATCTCTGTCATTGCCCAGACTCACTCTTAAAGTGGTTATGCTCATGGCGCTGATTTCAGCGCAACGTGTCCAGACATTGCAGAAACTTAGACTGGACAGGATGGTCTCATCTGTCAACAACATAACCTTATATGTTTATGATTTACTTAAACAGAGCAGGCCAGGGACGTCAGGGCTTAAACATGATTTTAGGGCATACCCCATGGATCTTCGCCTATGTGTAGTTAAGCACTTACGGCAGTATATTGAGGTCACCAAGTGCCTTAGAGGTGCCGAATTGGCTTTATTTATCAGTCACAAAAAGCTTCATAAAAAGGTGTCGGCACAGACCATCTCAAGGTGGCTGAAACAGGTTCTGGCTGCCGCTGGAGTTGACACTGATATTTTTAAATCTCACTCCACCAGGGCGGCATCAACGTCAGCAGCGAGGGCCCTGGACGTCCATCCAGACCAAATCCTCGCGGCCACAGGATGGTCCAAAGAAATGACTTTTGAACGGTTTATCCACAAACCGCTTGCCACACCAGGGACGTATGGCCATTCTATTTTGAGTTCTGTTTTGTAGCTTCCCCCTGGGAGAGCGGGGTCGCTATTGGGTTTTTCTTTTGTTAAATAAAGCTTCAACATGTTTAATTCTGTATCATGATTGAATGCATTATTTGTTATTAATCCTCCTGTGTCAACCGAGGCAGTGTGTCGTATGGACTCGTATCCACGGCATGAAATCAGAGCTTTGAAGTCTTCATGGAATCACTGATGTGACTCCGAAGTAAAATAGAAAGATCAAATGAGAACTTACCAGTTTGAAGTTTGATCTTTATTTTATGAGGAGTTACGATGAGCGATTACGTGCCCACTGCTCCCAACCCTCATATCACAAAGGTCATCTGGTAGTTTCTATGTTTCTAATCTTACTATATTACTTCAATTACTGTTACCTGTGATTTCACGCCGCTACTTTGAAGATTGACGCGCATGCGCTCTGGCGGGACTTCTTCACGTAATCGCTCATCACAACCTCTCATAAAATAAAGATGAAACTTCAAACTGGTAAGTTCTCGTTTAATCTTACTATTTTGAATTTCTACCCAGCCAATTAACCTACAAACCTGGATGTCTTTGGAATGTGGGAGGCAACCGAAGATCTCGGAGAAAACCCGCAGGTCATAGGAAGAACATACAAACTCTGCACAGACAGCACCCGTAGTCAGGCTTGAACCCGGGTCTCTGGCGCTGTAAGGCAGCAACTCTACCGCTACAACCATGCCGAATAGAAACAGTGCTGAGTCAAGCATATCACACCCATTAAAACCACATTGAAATACATTTGGACACAAATGTATGGGCTACGGGGCAAATGCAGGCAAATGGGACTAGTCCAGAACTTAGTTGTCATGTACAAAGAGGACTGAAGGACCTGTTTCTGACCTGTTGTATAGCTATCTCCTTTTCATATCTGGCCTTTGTCCACTCATCAGCCAATCAAATTCTCCTCACACGTATCCACATCACTTGCCAGGCTTTGTCCCATCCTCCCATCTCTTTTCCAGCTTTCTCTCCCTTACTACAATTAGTTTGAAGAAGGGTTCCAACCTGACGGGGCACCTATCAGACACCTATGCTGTCTGATCCCCTGAGTTACACCAGCACTTTGTGGTTTACTCAAGATTCCAGCATCTGCAGTTTCTTGTGTATCTATAGCTCTATAACTATATTGCACACAAAGGACTAAACCAGGGGCAATAATAAACTACTAAAATCAGCAAATTCAGTGTGATAACCAATTCTGTCAAAGTTGTGTCAGTGGTGTGATCTGTTTATTATTGCGGCATTTTCTCTATTTAATCATTTGGCATTAGATTATAGCCAGCATTATTTTATCGTTGCTGAATTCGAATGATGTCTGAGCTGTTAAATGTTGCCGTCAGTTCCAAATTAATACAATGCCCATTATTGAAAGTTTTTTTCTATATGTCCATATACGGTAAAATGGTAGGGTGTTAAGGAATATGAATAAACAGAGAGGCCTTGCTGGTTTAAGTCCACAGAAAATGCTAACACTGGTTGATAAGGTGGTGAGAAGGCAATATGGCATGCTTGCCTTCAAAGGTTGGAGCACTGAATGTAAAAGCGAGGACATTGGCGAAATTTTGCAAAACGTGATTAGACCTTACTTGGAGCATTGTGTGCATGTCTGTTGGTCACAAGAAGATGTGGTTGCACTGGAGAGCATGCACAACAGATTCATCAGGATGCTACCTGGAATGGAAGACTTTAGTTATGCGGAGTGATTAAATAAACAAGGTTTGTTTTCCCTGCAAGGCCGAATGGTGACCTGGCAGGGGTATACACAAATTATGAGATGCATATAAGGTTAGAATCTTTATCTGCATAGTAGTAGTTATCAAAACCTAGAGGTCATAGGTTTACAGTGAGATGAACGAGTTTTAGATGAGATCTGAGAGAAATATGTTTTTAATAGACAATGGGGTTGATATTCGGAATGTGCTTCCAGAGGAGATGGTGCAGTCAGAAACAATCACCATATTGAAGAGAAACTTATACAGGGAAAATATAGAAGGATACATACCTAGTGCGGGCAAATGGCATTAGTGTAGATAGGAAAAAAATGTTGGAGTAGACGTGATGGACCAAAGGGCTGTTTATGTGCTGTACAACTCATTGACTGTGACTCAAAGTTATAAAGTCAGAGTTTCTGTCAGGAAATAACTTACATTATCTTTAGTATACGTTTCTGGCACACTCTGATGGCAACTGTCTAATTAATGCAGATACCTGTTGGTGGTGCTGCAGGTGCATCCCGTCGAGTGGAGACAAAATCAGGGTAGTCATTAACCCATAAAATACAGAGAGAACACGGGCACTCAGTCCATGAATACACAGTTGAGATATTTTGATGCAGTGGTACAAGTCATTGGTGAGACCACATTTGAAATATTATGCAGTTCTGTTCGCCCAGCTATAGATTGTCATTCAGTTGGAAAGGGTGCAGAAAAGATTTGCCAAAATGTTACCTGGGTTTGCAGGCTCAAGTTATAGGGAGGGGCTAGACTGGGCCTTTTTCTTTTGGAGCATAGGAGGTTGAGGGGTAACCTTATTGGTACAATACCATGAGGGAAACATGGATAAAGTGAATGCTCACTGTCTTCATCCGTGGGTTGAAGACACGAAAATTAGAGCGAATAGGCTTAACTTGCGAAGGGAGAGATTTAAAAAGGACCTCAGGGGCAATTAATTCACTCAAAGGTAATCCATATCTAGAATGAGGTGTCAGAAGAAGCTATGGAAATAGATACAACTACTGTCTGACTTTTAAAAGATATTTGGACATATATATGGATATGAATGTTTTCGTCCCTCCCCTAACCAGAAATTCCAAATAAAAGTTTGGTTATCCTTCTAAATGAATTCTTTCACTTTAATTTAAAAGATTTCAGTCAAGAAACTACAAATGTGACTGAACAATTGTAGAATGCTTGTGATAACGGGGAAATAATGAATCTACACTAGCTTACACAAAATGTAATAGATACAAGTACTTGCATGGCCAAGGCATAGAAGACTAAGGAGTAAGTGCTGGTAAATGGGATGAAGCCGTCAAGTTTATCGTCACGTACACACAAATATAGTGAGGTACAGGAACAACAGGACTTGGATAGGTTGGGTGAGTGAGCAGGTGCATGGCAGATGCAGTTTAATGTGGATAAATGTGAGGTTATCCACTTTGGTAGCAATAACAGGAAGGCAAATTACTATCTAAATGGTGTCAAGTTGGGAAAAGCGGAAATGGTGACAGAGGCCCAGGTCCTGGAGTTTGGCCATGAGTTTGGAGGGAATAATTGTGTTAACCTGTAGTCAATGACGGGTTCTTGATGGTCGGCACATATCTAATTAATCAAAACATCAATTTCTGTACTATATGACATGCCATAATATTTGATCATAGGTTTCTCAAAGATTTTTTCCCGTCTTGGGTAAAGGGCCTGTCCCACTTAGACCTTTACAGGTGACTGGCGACACCCGTGATAGTTCGCCAAAATTTTCAACATGTTGAAAATTCAGCAGCGACCAGAAAGACACTACAATAGACAATAGACAATAAACAATAGGTGCAGAAGTAGGCCATTTGGCCCTTCGAGCCAGCACCGCCATTCAATATGATCATGGCTGATCATCCCCAATCAGGATCCAGTTCCTGCCTTCTCCCCATATCCCCTGACTCCGCTATTTTTAAGAGCCCTATCTAGCTCTCTCTTGAAAGCATCCAGAGAACCTGCCTCCACCGCCCTCTGAGGCAGAGAATTCCACAGACTCACCACTCTCTGTGAGAAAAAGTGTTTCCTCATCTCCGATCTAAATTGCTTACTCCTTATTCTTAAACTGTGGCACCTGGTTCTGGAATCCCCCAACATCGGGAACATGTTTCCTGCCTCTAGCATGTCCAAGCCCTTAACAATCTTATATGTTTCAATGAGATCCCCTCTCATCCTTCTAAACTCCAGAGTGTACAAGCCCAGCTGCTCCATTCTCTCAGCATATAACAGTCCCGCCATCCCGGGAATTAGCCTTGTAAACCTACGCTGCATTCCCTCAATAGCAAGAATGTCCTTCCTCAAATTAGGGGACCAAAACTGCACACAATACTCCAGGTGTGGTCTCACTAGGGCTCTGTACAACTGCAGAAGGACCTCTTTGCTCCTATATTTGATTCCTCGTGTTATCAAGGCCAACATGCCCTTCGCTTTCTTCACTGCCTGTTCTACCTGCATGCTTACTTTCATAGACTGATGTACAAGGACCCCCAGATCCCGTTGTACTTCCCCTTTTCCCAACTTGACGCCATTTAGATAGTAATCTGCCTTCCTGTTTTTGCTACTAAAGTGGATAACCTCACATTTATCCGCATTAAACTTCATCTGCCATGCATCTGCCCACTCCCCCAACCCTGTCCAAGTCACCCTGAATTCTCATAGCATCCTCCTCACAGTTCACACTGCCACCCAGCTTTGTGTCATCTGCAAATTTGCTAATGTTACTTTGAATCCCTTCATCCAAATCATTGATGTATATTGTAAATAGCTGCAGTCCCAGCACCCAGCCTTGTGGTACCCCATTAGTCACTGCCTGCCATTCTGAAAGGGACCCGTTAATCCCTAGATTGTTTGTGTCCTCCTTAGTGAAGACAGATCCAAAGTACCTGTTCAACTCATCTGCCATTTCCTTGTTCCCCATAATAAATTCACCTTTTTCAGTCTTTAAGGGTCCAACTTTGGTCTTAACTATTTTTTTCCTCTTCACATACCTACGACTCTTTGGTGACCACTCACGACCATAGGAGACCTCTCACGACCATACAGGCTGTATGGTCGTGAGAGGTCTCCTATGGTCGTGAGAGATCACGTGCAACATGTCGCCAGGGGTTGCCTGTATGGACTGAAGGACCTGTTTCTGTGCTGTATAGCTCTCTCCTTTTTCATATCTGGCCTTTGTCCACTCATCAGCCAATCAAATTCTCCTCACATGTATTCACATCACTTGCCAGGCTTTGTCCCACCCCTCTCATATCTTTTCCAGCGTTCTCTCCCTTACTACAATTAGTTTGAAGAGGGGTTCCAAACCGAAGTATCACCTATCCATGTTCAGAGGTGCTGCCTGATCCCTTGAGTTACTCCAGCACTTTGTGGTTTACTCAAGATTCCAGCATCTGCAGTTTCTTGTGTCTCTATAGCTCTATAAATCTATGGCACATAAAGGACTAAACCAGGGGCATTAATAAACTACTAAAATCATCAAATTGATAACCAATTCTGTCAAAGATGTGTCAGGGGTGTGATCTGTTTATTATTGCAGCATTTTCTCTTTTTAATCATTTGGCATTAGATTATAGCTACTATTATTTTATCGTTGCTGAATTTGAATGATGTCTGAGCTGTTAAATGTTGCCGTCAGTTCCAAATTAATACAATGCCCATTATTGAACCTTTTTTTCTATATGTCCGAGTCTAATTACTCAGGTATGAGATGATGAACTGAAGTAGTCAAATAGGGGCAGGACATATACAGTCGTGAGAGGTCACCTGCGACATTTCACCAGGGGTCGCCTGTATGGTCGTGTGAGTTGGGCCAAAGAACCTGTTTCCGTGCTGTATGGCTGTACGCTGATTCCACTGCTTTACCTGGATTCATGGATGGTTCGAAAGAAAGAAATGAAAGTCCACGCATTATCACTTCCATGGTTGCATGGGAGAGTGCCACAAGAAAAAGAACAAAGGGAGGAAAAGGAAGAGTAGGCAAGGGACTCACAGTGGGCACGGTCTCTTTGTAATGCTGGAACGGGAGGGGCAAGACGTTGTGTCACTGAAGATGTCAGAACATCCAGAGGTTGAATTTGGCAGGGGGAGTCAAGGGGAACCCAATCCTTGTTCTGGAATGTGGATGAGAGCAGATGGAAAGACAACAGTGGGGATGGCAGTTGAGAGCCTTGTCGACTATTATGACTGTTCCAACAAGTTTTTTAGTTGAAAAATCTGCACAACCTTGGACTCTATCCATCACAAGCATTTCCCCTATTCTCTACCCATTTACCTATATCTTTCAATATTTCAATATTATTTATTATGTCACAAACTGTTTGTTTTTAAACAACCCTAGTTCCCTCTGTTCTCTCCAATCTCCATCACTCTTTTCTGCCTAACATGCTTGTGTTCCCGTTTATTTTACCATTTCTGATGAATGCTCCATGATTGAAACATAGACTCTGTTTCTTTCCCTATTGATGCAGCTTGATCTGCTGATTACTTCCAGAATTCTGTTTTTCCTTCAAAGGGAAACTGGTTAATTACTTGAAGAAGATAAACTCCAAGTAATGGGGTAGTTCAGAGTAGTGTGAGTAACTTGAACACTTTTCAAATAAACTGATACAAATTTCTGTATTTTACTTCAAAGTCATGTGAGTGACTACGTGAAGAAGCCCGCCAACCCGCATGCACGTCCATATGTCTAAAGCATTGAGCACGACTGGTTGGGAGGAACGTCGCTCCACCAGCGGTAAGTTTAAAACGCTGCAGGCAGGCACGGAACTCGCTATCAAAACATGGAGGGGACCGGAGGACA
Organism: Okamejei kenojei; assembly: GCA_035221665.1. Taxonomy (NCBI): domain Eukaryota; kingdom Metazoa; phylum Chordata; class Chondrichthyes; order Rajiformes; family Rajidae; genus Okamejei; species Okamejei kenojei. Next base: position 3,460,342 of record CM069132.1, on the reverse strand, counting down.
GGGGGGACAGAATTTTTTGGCGGTCGCGCGCGCATGCGCACACTCACACACACATGCGCGAGACTTCGGAGGCTCAATCCAGCGCTAAATGCAGATCAACTCTGCCTGTCTCGCCGGGTTAACTACAGCCCTGACTGGACTGACGGGACATCAGTGCTGCTTCTCCGCGCTGGCCATGTTTCCCGCAAGCCCAAGCAGGTTCACCTGGCGGGACACGCAGAGTGAGCTGGGTTTAGTGCTGCTTCTCTGCGCTGGCCGGGATCGATCCTGGCTGCGGATGAGGCGCAGGTCTGTGCCACGTCTCCCTCCCCCAATCACCGCACTCTATCCTCAGTCCCACCCACCCCACTCCTCCCTCCTCCAGTCATCGCGCTGAATCATCATGTCCTGCCCCCATTGCCTGCTGACCGATGTCACTCTCGTCCAATTGGCGCCCTTGATCAGCACTCCCACCTCCACTGTCTCGCGGAAAGTGGAGATTTTAAAATCCGGATGACAAAAACTTGGGGGGGATGTCCCCCACTTCTCAAAACATGGGGGGGACGTGTCCCCTCTGGCCCCCCTGAGCTTTCCGCCCCTGCCTGCAGGTAAGTTTCAAACTTATTCTGAGGTCGTATTTTTTGGTTGGGAAATCTCTTTTACAGAGTTTACTGTGGATATGGAATCCAGGGCAAAATTCAAACGGGGGAAACCGGCTACGGAGGACCGCGGGAGTGCGGGTAGCCGGCGGCCGTCACTTTTGCCGTCCGAGTCGCTGACAGTGTGGTCAGCAACTCAGACTTGGTGCTGGCCCAAAGCACCTTGGCAACCCCGAAAGGGGGGAAAGCCAAAAGGAAGTCTGACAGGCCTGTTTACTCAGACGAGTCAGACCAGGAGGAGTCGCCCCCTACAGTCAAGGATAATGTCTTCGGGCGTTTATCCCGGATGGAGCACCTTATGGAAAGGATGCTCCATCATGATATGCTCCGTGAAACGGAAACATATCAGCGCAGGTCTCCTCGGGGGCCAGCGGTAGCACCTGGTCCAGGGCTGCATAATGTCTCCCACTCTGAGGAGGGGAGCGTACGGGGTCAGTATTGGACTGACTCCGAATTCGGAGGTATGTCTGGGGAACATACCGGGATGCACGACACACGTGAGGTCCAGGAATTACCTGCCATGGCATCAAGGTTCGCGATACCCTCACAAACAGGGGAGCCGCTGCAGGAAGAGCTAGCTGCCAGCATAAACTACCTCACGTCGCATCAATTGCAGGAACAAGTGATGGTGAAAGCAACTACAAAGTACCATACACCTATGAATTGTGCATCCCTGAAAGTGCCGGCTATGAACAGCTCTATCTGGGGATACATTGGAGGGGGCATCAAAGCCCAGGAGATGAAACTCCAAAGAATCTTAAAATTGCTGGTGTCAGGCATTACGCCATTTGCCAGATCTGTGGATGGGGGACCCTTATCAGACGTCCAGCAGGATGCCCTGGCGTTGATGTGCAATGCACATTTCAAAATAAACTGTTTTCGGAAGAATGCCATTGTACCTGCCTTGAACCCCAAATTTGCAGGCTTGTTTAAGGCCAGCAATGTTCAGCTGCCAAATCCTCTGTTCGGGGAAGATCTACCGAAGCAGGTAAAAGACCTGGATGAAGAAGCAAAAGCTGTCGGGCTGATCAAGGCGCCAATGTTAAGCAAAGCTTCACCGTTTTGGCGGCTGCACCCCGACGCTTCCATCAACAGTAAGCGGTTCACTGAAGCTGATGGCAGCTCGAAAGCTGAATTCTCTGGGCAGGGGTCTTTTTTAGGCCAAGGCACAAGCCAGCCCTTGTGGAAAATGCGCAATCCGCGCACCCCAGCAGTCCTACCCTCCAAACCTCGAGGGCGGAAATAGAACCTGTATCAAGGGCCTTTTGGCCTACCATAAGGCCACCGGTAACCATGGAGGTAGGTGGGTCTGGTTCTTTCCGGAACATGGGGTGTGTGGACCAGTTACAAGTTGGTGGTAGATTACACTTGTTTTTGCATGAATGGCGTTGGATAACATCAGATCCGTTTATACTGCACAGCATACAAATGTTCCAAATTGAATTTCTTCCCAATTCATTGCCACCCACACAGCATACACCAAGCTGGACGTTTATTCATTCCCAACAGGAAGGCTTGGATATACAAGCTGAAATTCACACATTATATACAAAAGGGATAATCGAGAAGTCGAGTCATGAACATCACCAATTCGTCTCTAATATATTCCCCAGACAAAAGAAAGATGGAGGGTGTCGCATCATCCTTGACTTAACAAAACGTAACTCTTATGTGCAGTATAGACATTTCAAAATGGAAAACTTCGTTACTGTTTTCCAAACAGCTGATTTCCAAATGATACTTTATGGCATGCATCGATCTCAAAGATGCATACTATTCGGTGCCCATTCACAGGGATCACCGGAGATATTTAAAAATGTAGCTGGATGGGGCAACTGTGGCAGTTTAAAGCATTGCCTAATGGGTTAACTTCAGCCCCCAGATTGTTTACCAAATTATTGAAACCGTGCATGGGCTACTTAGAGCTCAAAAACACATTGTTAGGGCATATCTGGATGATCTTCTAATCATAGGGAAAACACTGAAATTAGCTAACGTATATAACGTATATAACCTCCAATGTATCCCCAGATGTTTCAGCCACGAAACTCACATTTATGAAATTGGGGTTTCTCATCCATCCAGTTAAATCCAAGTTGATACCAACTAGAGTGATTAACTATTTGGGATTTACCATTAACTCTATCAATATGTCTGTGGCTCTGCCCTGGGGCAGGAGATTGAAGTTAATAAAAGCCTGTAACAACCTTGTTGTTATGGAGCAACCTTCTATTCGACAGGTGGCTAGTATAATTGGCAAATTAGTGGCTGTCTTTCCAGCTGCACAATTTGGGCCTTTGCATCATCAAAATTTACAACGTGCAAAGGAGGAAGCACTAAAATACCATTTAGGTAATTTTAACAGACCTATGCTATTACCAGCTGAAGCTATATCAGAACTACAATGGTGAATGACCAATATTCGGCATTGCTACAGTAACATTTTGGTCAGTAAACATTCAGTTATATTACAAACTGATGCTAGTGCTCAACGATGGGGAGCTACTAATACCATCTCTAGTTGCGGTGGCAGATGGGATGTGCATGAGTCGGCAATTCTTCAGTTACATTGTATTAACTACCTAGAGATGCTCGGGGCATTCTATGGGTTAAAAGCTTATTGTGGGAATATGCATAATTTGCATGTTCAACTACAGATTGACAACACTACAGCGACGTGGCATATATTAAATCACAATGGGTGGAATCGAGTCAGTATACCTGTGATAAATTAGCTAACCTCATTTGGCACTGGTTTGTATCGAAAGAAGCATTTGGATTTCAGCTACCTATTTTGCCAGGAAGGTTAATATGATGGCGACAACCAGGTCACCGAAAATTTCAATGACAACAACAGAATGGATGTTTGATCATAAAGTATTTAACGACATTGTTTGCTCGGTAATGGAACACCGGATATCGATGTGTTTTGCATCTAGGCTACAATCACCAGTTACCAAAGTAATGTTGCATGGGAGCCCAGACCCTGGAGCCGTGCGATTGATGCAATTCTCGCTACACTGGGGAGGAACTGTCTTTTTATGCATTCCCTCCATTTTGCACTCATCAGTCGGTGCTTGCAAAAAAATCCGAAGGCAAGTTACACCGCTTCAGGCATTTTCGTAGTGCCTGACTGCCTACGCAGCCCATGGTTCCCACTGATATTGGGAATGGTAAACAGAAACCTTATATGGTTTGTTTTCCAAATGAAAAAAAAAAAATTACTGGTTTATCCCGTAACCCGGGTAGGCCGCTGCTCACCCCGCTGCATGATCGGATCAATTTATTGATTTGCAGACTTTAAGAAGACCTTTCCTGGGGCTCGGATTATCAGACCGAACTGCGGACGTGATCACTGCAGCTTGGAGGGATAGCACCAAGAAGCAGTACATCTCTTACATCAGGAGATGGGAAGAGTTTTGTTTGCAGTCTGACATAACGTATGATATGGCACGTATAACTGACATCTTGGAGTTTCTCTCAAAACTATTCTTTGACAAAAGATTGAGTTATAGTGCCATTAATTGTGCCAAAAGTGCCTTGTCATCATACTTGTTGCTGGGATCGGGACACCACTCTGTCGGGTCTCACACCGCTCTGATTATCCAGGTTTATGAAGGTTATCTTTAACACAAATCCCCCCCAGGTCCGGGTGCACGGAGGTATCGGATGTTAACATTGTGCTAACGCTGCTTCGTCGGTGGGCTCCAGCTACATCCTTGTCTTTGGTCAAGCTCACATATAAAGTTGTTATGCTCATGGCGCTGGTTTCGGTGCAACGGGTCCAGTCATTGCATAAGCTGCGGCTGGACAGAATGGTTACATCTACCAACAAAATAACGTTTTATATACATGAGCGAAAATATTAATTTATTAAGCAGACCAGGGTGTCAGGTTTTTAAAAACTGGAAAAATTTATGGCATACCCTATGGACTATAGATTATGTGTGGTCACACACATGCAACAGTATTTTAAGGTTACAAAGAGCCTTAGAGGCACTGAACTGGCAATGTTTATTAGTTATAAAAAACTAATGGGTACACAAGAGGGTGTCAGTGCGGACCATCTCCAGTGGTTAAGACGTGTATTGGCTAGTGCAGGAGTGGACACTGATGTTTTTAAATCTCACTCCACCAGGGCTGCAACAGCATCATCAACAAGGTTTATGGAGGTTCCGCTGGACCACATCCTAATGACTTGCAAGATGGTCGAATGAGCGAACGTTCCAAACTTTTTATAATAAACCGATTGCCAGGCCGGGGTTATTTGCCAACAATTTTAAGTTCTGTTCTATAATTTGCTCCCGGATGTGAGGGACACTATTATTTTTATTATCATTTGTTTATTAAAAGCATCAGCATGTATTAAATCTATGTCATGTCAGAATGCATTATCTTTTCAATAATTTCTGGTCAACTAATGCAGTGTGTTGCATGGACTCGTGTTTGCGGCATGAAATCACAGAGCTTTAAAGGCTTCACGTAGTCACTCACGTGACTTTGAAGTAAAATAGGAAGATTAAACGAGAACTTACCAGTTTGAAGTTTGTTCTTTATTTTATGAGAAGTTACGATGAGGGATTACGTACCCTCCACTCCCAACCCTCTTCTCATAAAGGTCAGCTGGTAGTTCTAGTTTCTTGAATCTTCCTATAATCAGTCCAGCAACTGGTTTCTGTGATTTCACACTGCTGCTTTGAAGGTCGGCGCACATGCGGGCTGGCGGACTTCTTCACGTAATCCCTCATCGTAACTTCTCATAAAATAAAGATCAAACTTCAAACTGGTCGTTTAATCTTCCTATTATATTATTCAATGGTTTTTTTGAATAACTATCCAATGCTTCGTGGTAAATGCTTAACACAGAACATAGACCATTTCACTCCAGGAATAGGTCGCTCAACCTAAGACACCTAAACCTAACCCTATCTGCGTGTACATATCCATATCCCTCCATTCTCTGCATTTTCATGTGCCTGTCTAAATCTATCTACTAAAATTTATCACCAAACTAACATTTTTTTAAAAATATAACGGTTGCCCAGCTGTTGACCTCACAATGCCCTTGCTCATGGCCCACCCCCCCCCCCCCCCCCCCGCTCTGGATTATTGCAGCTGCTGTCATCCACGAGGTACGTTACCCACCCCCCCCACCCCTGTTCTTCAAAAAGCGCAGGAAGAACTAGCGTTCTGCAGATCCGGAGATCACAGCCGGTCACCGGAGGCCCCGGCTTGCTTCTGAATCTTCTCTGTATCCCCCGCCCGATGATAGAACATGGCGGCGCGGTCGTTATCGTCGCGCAGGGCAGGCAATGAGAAAGTGGCCCTCGCGGCCATTACTCCCTCTGGGAAACCAGCCCCCGGCGCAGCGAGTGAAGTCACGCCGCTCCCTCCCTCTGCAAACCAAACGCACTGATAGTCGCGCCGCTCGCAAGGCCTTTGAAAAAAACCTTGCGAGCGGGCAAGTGAGCTTTGGCAAAAAACCTTGCAACCCCCCTCCTCTCTCTCCCCCCTCTCTCTCTCCCCTCCTCTCTCTCTCTCCCCGCCACCTCTCTCTTTCTCTCTCCCCCACCTCTCTCTCTCTCTCTCCCCTCTCTCTCCTTCCTTTCATCTCTCTCTCTCCCCCACCTCTCTCTCTCTCCCCATCTCTCTCTCTGCCACCTCTCTCTCTCTCCCCTCTCTCTCACCTCTCTCTCTCCCTCTCTCTCTCCCCTCCCTCTCTCTCCCTCTATCTCTCTCTGTCCCCCTCTCTCTCTCTCTCTCTCGTCTCTCTCCTCTCTCCCCCCTCTCCCCCCCTCTCTCTCTCCCCCTCTCTCTCTCCTTTCTCCCACCTCTCTCTCTCTCTCTCTCTCTCTCTTCTCTCTCTCTCTCTCTCTCTCTCTCTCGCTCGTCTCTCTCTCTCATCTCTCTCTCTCTCTCTCTCTCTCTCTCCTCTCTCTCTCTCTCTCTCTCCTCTCTCTCTCTCTCTCTCTCTCTCTCTCTCTCTCTCTCTCTCTCCTCTCTCTCTCTCTCTCTCTCTCTCACTCTCTCTCTCTCTCTCTCTCTCTCTCTCTCTCACTCTCTCTCTCTCTCTCTCTCCTCCTCTCTCTCTCTCTCTCTCTCTCTCTCTCTCTCTCTCCTCTCTCTCTCTCTCTCTCTCTCTCTCTCTCTCTCTCTCTCTCTCTCTCTCTCTCTCTCTCTCTCTCTCTCTCTCTCTCTCTCTCTCTCTCTCTCTCTCTCTCTCTCTCTCTCTCTCTCTCTCTCTCTCTCTCTCTCCTCTCTCTCTCTCTCTCTCTCTCTCCTCACTCTCTCTCTCCTCTCTCTCTCTCTCCCCCCTCTCTCTCTCCCCACCGAAACGGGGACATTTTAACATATTTCAATAGAGATTTTCTTTGTGATTTTAGAAATCCATTCCTCTGTACATTTGGTACATTATTTTCAATACTTTTTTATTAGAATTGTTGACCAATCTGACCTTTCTTTAAAATCTTCCGGTAGGCGGAAGAGCATGGTGGCTGATTAGTCAGAGAGCTCCGTACAGTCAGATAAATAAACCTCCCCTAAATTCAAAGTAAGCGAGTATTTAAGTTTTAATGAGTACAGTATTAGTGGGGGAGTCAAAACAAAGAGCAGAAAGTTGCAAGAAAAGATGCTAGAAAAGCAAGAAACAGAAGGATAAATAACAAAAACAAACAGGCTGGTGGAGACAACAGAGGCCTTTCATGAGGGATTAAAAAGCATAAGTACACAAATCAGCAACTTGAGAAGAGAATTAAAAGCGGATTCTCACATCATTCAAAGACGATTTTAAGTGGGATATGAGAGAAGAGCTGGCCGAACTTAAACATGAAATGAATCATCAGATGGCAGCGAATGCGCAAGCGATACAAGACCAAAAAAAAAATGGAAGAAGCCGCCACCCGAATAGAGGAGCTGGAAACATGGAGTGTCGCTGCAAACACCATACTCCAAGAAACACTGAAAGACCAGAAGTTACTTGTCGACAAATTAAACGATCTGGAGTCCAGATCCCGAAGAAATAATCTGCGGATATACGGTGTGCCGGAGGGTGCGGAAGGTAGCTCAGTACCTCAGTTTGTAGAGAAACTGCTCAGAAGTGAAATGTCAATCCCTGAAATGACAGAGTTACAGATTCAACGAGCACACAGATCCCTGGCACAGAAACTAAGCCCCAGCTCCCCTCCGAGATCCATAATTGTCCACTTACTCCAGTTTAAAGTTAAAGAGATGGTTCTCAAACAGGCATGGCAAAAGAAGATCCATCTTGGAGAACAAATGCTGTCTTTTGACCATGACTATACTACCGCTGTAGTACAACAACGTAAGGCATACAAACATGTTAATAGCATCCTAAAAGAGGAAGGAATCCGCTTTCAGACACCATTTACCAAGATTCACTGGGACAGCGGGCACCAAACCTACAACAACGCAAGGGAAGACGTGCAAGAGCTACAACGGAGAGGCTACAAAGTGGAAGAGCTGTGGGGAGACATGGACATGCCGCCACTGCTTGAACAACTCCACCAAACGGCGCAGTGGCAGCTCGTCGAGAGACACTGAGAATCAGAGACAGTCAGATGGGCATGGGAGCGCCTTTAAGAATTACAACGAAAGACTCATGCTTGAACTGAGAAGGTACGCACAGACATGGATAACGCTGTGGCCCCCGCCACAATATGTTAGAATACTGAGTTCTTATGGAATCCTAAGTTTACAAATATGTGTATAGATACGTATATTCATAGACAAATCTGTTTATAAGCCTGGTTCTAAAAATATCACCAAGCATCACAGACCTCATGTGAGTGTAATTAATGTTGATTTAATACAACTTTCTGTATTAGATAAATCCGTCTGTTAGGGAGATTAACTAAATATTAGAGCTAGAATGAATGGAGGGACCCATAGAGGGTTATCCCCCTTATCTAGGAGAGGGCCCTTTCTTAGTGTTAGGCTTCCCCCCTCAATTTACAAAGGGATTTGGGATCTATGGAGGAGAGAGAATACCCTTTTTTGGGAGTCCATATATGTTTTGATGTTTTGTTTTGTTTTGCCAGGTATAACACCTTTGTTTGTTCATATGTTTTGGTTTATTGTTCAGAATGGTTCTGGTGTTAAGTTGAGGGGTTACAGTGAAATCAATCATACTAAGTGTAATGATGCAATGTCAAGGACTTAAACTGTTGTCTCTAAATGTTAATGGTTTGGGTAATCCAATTAAAAGAGCTAAAGTCATGACTAAATTGAAAAAAATGAAGATGCATATTATTTTCTTACAAGAAACCCATTTATCGCGATAAGAGCATGAGAAGCTGAAAAGATTTGGATATAAAAACACATATTACAGCTCACATACTTGTAGTCATAAAAGAGGAGTGGCAATCTTGATATCAAACTCAGTTAAATTCGAAATATTTAAAGAAATAAAAGACAAAGAAGGAAGGTATATCATAGTAAAGGGCAAAGTTGATAATAATACCCTGACACTGGTGAATATCTATGCTATCCCAGATAGTGATAAACATTTTTTCAAATCCCTATTTGATATCATTGCAATGGAAGCAGAAGGAATTTGTATATGTGGGGGGGATATGAATGTTGTACTGAATCATAGGCTTGATACGACAAGTAAAAAAAAGAATAAGAGCCAGTTAACAAAACTACTAAACACTACCTGTGTAGAATAGTAAGATTAAACGAGAACTCACCTGTTCGAAGTTTGATCGTTATTTTTTACGAGGAGTTACGATGAGGGATTACGTGAAGAGCCCGCCTCACGCTGGTAACGGCAATACTTCAAAGCAACGGCATGAAAAACACAGAACACCAAAAGCCGGAGTAACATAGTAAGGCTCATACAAAGACTTAGAACCACCATTTGATCATTTATTTTACGAGGGTGGGAGTGGAGGGCAGGTAATCCCTCATCGTACTCCTCGTAAAAATAACGATCAAACTTCGAACAGGTGAGTTTCTCGTTTAATCTTACTATTTTACTTCGGAGTCACGTGAGTGACTACGTGAAGAGTTTTTAAAGCTTTCTGTGTCTTTTATGTCGTAGAATTAATCCGTACGACAGTCCGGCTAAGTAAACACATACATGAGAAAGCAGACAAATGTTAGATCTTTTCACAATTAAGTTTTTTAATGGCTGAAAAGACCATATAATACCCTCCTTATATTTTGAGGAAAAATGATTACAAGTGACAAAAGATATCAGTGACTACAACAACTGATTATAGCAATTAATAGCAAACAAAGCAGGTGATTATAGTGCTCCCAACACCGCGTGTCCAAAGCTTGTCATAGTGTGAACAGGTTTGTTGTAGAACTTTGAAAAAGTTTCTTCTTTACTCCACCCTGCGATTTTTAAAATATGCTCGAGAGGTACGTCCCGCCCCTTCGCCGCGGACGTAGCTGCCGCCCTGGTGAGTGAGATTTGAAGACATCAGTGTCTACTCCTGCTAAAACCAACACCTGTTTTCAAACCATTTTGAGATAGTTTGAACTGAAGCTTTTGTGTGTGGCTTTTTTGTGCGTAAGCAGCAATGTCTTTTTCGTTTCCTCGAAAAAGTGTCCGTAACTTTAATACATTGGTTTCAAATGTCTAACCACACACAAAGCAGGCTCAATATGAAAAGCTTGAAAGGTTAACCTTTGTTCCAGATCTCTCCTGGTCTACTTTGTTTGATCAGATCGTAAACATAGAAACAACGTTATCTGTAGTCCACATGCATACAGTCTAAACGCAAACATTTGTAAAGTTTGCACTCTTTGGGCTGAGACCAGTGACATTAAACATGACCAATTTCAATGTTAACCTATCCAATGACAAACCTTCAATTGGCGTCCATTCTCTAAGTAGAGCAAGTACTATGCTCACATCCCAAATCTCTGTATATCTAAGGTTTTGGGCGGATTCATGTGAAAAATTCCCTTTCATGAATCGTGATATTAATGGATGCGACCCAATTGATTTCTCACCAGTCATAAGTCCTAAATAGGACGACAAGGCACTGCGTGCAGTGTTAATGGCAACTGGTAACTTAAATGTTGCCCAAAGTGCAAAATTGGCAAGGAATTCCAAAACATGAGTAACATTCACATGAATCATCAGAAAAATTTTGACTGTGTGCAAAATTCTTCCCATTTCTTAATATGTGTCATATATATTGTTTTCTGTGTGCTATCTCGCCATGATGCGCCAATAACTGTCAAGTTTGGTCCCGACAATACCCAGTTCCTGTAGTGGTCTGGTCAAAACCTGCAGATTAACAAATTCATATATGCATATAATGGGTAACCTTCATTTGTTACTGGATTAGTCAAGATATCACTACAGTTAGGAATCTGCATATACGGTTCTTTTAATCATATTCAGCATAAACTGGGAACCAAGGTTGAGTTGGCCAATTTGGCACTACCAACAATCCGGGAAACTGAATCTTGCTCTATTTTCTTCAAAGCATCTCTGGATCAGAGCAAATGTGAAATGCATAAAAAGAACATTTTTTCCCCAGTGTAATGAAAATGCATCTACTGCAAACTGCGGTCCGGATCGTGTTCCCAAGACACATAATGAGGCAATTGATGATTAAGCCTGGATGCAAACAAATCAATTTCCCGGCAACCCAAATCGTCTAACAATATTCTTAAATATTGCTGGCTTAAACATCCATTCCGTATTATCTTTAAAAAATCCTGGACCTTTTTAATTCTGCTACCACATTGTCTTTACCTGGAGTATAGCTTACTGAAATCCATATCTGCCGACCAATACACCATTGCCATTTTGCCAATCTCATTGACCAGACAATCACATGATACTGATCCAACTCTCCCCATGTGATTAATGTAAACCACAAGCTGTTTTATTGTCTAATTGTATTAACACATGCAGAACCTTGTTTAGCACAACAATATGCTTTAAGCCCATAAAAGGCCCCCAATAACTCCAAATATTAAACCATACTCTTGGAGAAAGAGGGGACTGGAGTTCTTCAGTTTTCCCTCTACCTCCACAACTGGAGGATAAATCTGTGGCCCCAACCATCCGAGAGCGCAACTAGCATCTGTATGTTAAAAGACCATTGTCAAGGCTGTTTAAAAATCATAATATTTATTAGCAATCTTGTGGGACAATTTTTACCTTTTTTTAAAACCCACCATTGTAATTCCCAATACAGCTTCTTCTTTTGTGGTGTAACATAGCCTGTCAATATGGCCTGCCTTCTCTTTGAGAGCTTGTTTCTTGTAACCTTCGAAGATATCGATAATGTAATGGGACCAAACTTCTACTGCAGGAAAATGAGCTGCTAAAACAGTTCACACTATGGATGTCACCATTTCTCTAGGATGGACAGGATAAGGTTTTGAATGAGGATAAATGACAAGTTACCAAACTATCATCGGAACTTTATCTGTTGGTAAAGGTAATTAACATAGTCACCATGAGTTTATTTACAAACCCCAAAAGTAAATTGTTTGTGCTGGGCTGCAGCTGGGGCTTAATTAGATGAATTTAAAAGAACCTTAGCTATCCACAAAGCTTTAGTAACTGAAACTGAGTCCTCAGCTGACTCCTGATAATCACTAATGACACAGAATGTCATTGAGATAAGCCATAAAATGATGTGCATTTTGTGCTCTAATTGGGCTAAACTGGTTCAAAGTACAGTTTCGGTAAAGAGTAAAAAGCTGAAACTCAGTCCCCATTTGGCAAATGCTTAAACTGCCATAAAATTGTCACAAACCAATTAAAATTTAAGTACCACACCGAAACCCTGATGCCATAGGTACAGAATAATAGGCGATCTTATTCAAATCAATCTTGGCCAACCATAAAACAAACCTGCCTGAATTAAATATTTTGCAGTATTCAACAATGTCTCCATTTGAACATGTTTATGTATTCTACAAAACTTTTATTTAGACCTGTAAAAAGGTCCAGAATAAACTTCTGCAAAACCCATCATCTGTAATGCCCTTCTAATCATTAAAAAGACAAATTTATGCTCGTGTTCAAAAAAATCTTTTCCATTACCCCTTTTCCAGATAATTAAGGCAATGAGTGCTTCAAACATAAATAAATCTCCTGCTTTTCATTGCAGAAAAAAAACACGAAAAACATAAGCAGGTTTATTCTGTACAGGAGGAATTAACCTTATTTTTTTTTTTTTTTTTTTTTTAAAGTAATAGTAGTTAATGAAAAACTGCTCGATAATATACTGATCAAAAATAATAGTAAAAAGCCAGTCTTAATAAAACTTTTTTGTAAAATCTCCCTCTAATGGAAAGATTAATCCGCAGTTATCTTTAAGCAGAGATCATGTCTTTAATTCCTCTGCATATGAGCGTGGTGGTCTCCTTATCCCCATGAATTCGGGGTAAGTATTTGGTTGTGCAATACAATAAAACTTCCTTGACATATTTCTCTGCCTTATTTCCAATATCAAATTCCCCTTCTGGGCGAAAATACCTTTTCGTCCAAAGACGAAGGTTTCATGCAGCTAAAATATTTAGCTTTTCATCCAATTTCAATAAGTTAGGCAGATTACTCCAAACAGATAACCAATGAGCCTTAAACACCACTTGCTCGACACAGGTATGCAACCTTGGGTGAAAAATGGGCCAAATAGCCATTTATTTTATACAAAATTTCATAGAAAAGAATTGCACAAATAGCGTCTTTATTTTTATGTTTTCCTTTCATCTGCCCAAAAGCCATTAATAGCAGCAGATAATTTGTGAGGATTTTTAAACCTCACTATTTGACGCTCTCATATTTGGAGTCATGGATGCCCATATTAACGGATAAAACCGTAGGCTCTATTCCAATGAGGCACAATTTCCTGTGCTGTGCAATTTTAATATTTCAATCATCACAGAATCATGAAGTTGGTGAGGATACCATATATATATGTTGGCAGACTAGGTTTTTCTTCCATCAGCCCACCACTTCCTTCATATATAGCAAAACCTTTTGCTATTCCAGGCATCTTTGGCCTCTTTTAAATATTTTTTCATTTTTATTTTTATTTTTATTTTGTGGTGTGCTTTCAAAATGCAAATCACCATCAACAGGGTCTGCCTTCTTTACCAGCAGCCCTAAATCAATTGGGATTTCATCCCATGAGACTTCTTCCGGCCCAAATCCTGGGTCCGGTGTTCCAACTTCCAATTAGGCCCATGGCCTATTCAGAATAATTAAACCCCTCAGGGCCTATTCTTTATTAGAACCTTCAGGGTACTTTGACCCTAGTCTCATAATTATTTGAGAGAACTTTCTCCATATGCTCCATAATCAGTTCCACATAGTTTACTTATCTGGAGGACTTTTCAATGTCAGAGTCATCAGAACCCACGGGCCCCCTCTCAGAATTTTTTATTTTATTTTATTTTCCATTTTTCATATTCGGGAGCATTTCTCTCCGTGGTTATCATTTTGTAAACTAATTCGCTAACGGGTAATATCTAATCGGCCACCGGTATCGGAACCGGCTCCGCACTAGCTTTCCCGTATATTTATTTTTCACCCCAGGAAGCATTTAACCCGCGAATATACGTTTACTTCATCATCTGTGCTTATCCAGCACTAATATGACTCTGACCTGATTTAATATATTTCCTATACTGCTGGAACCTACCCAGCGCCCGCTAAGAAATCCCAACTTTACTGTTCTTACCTGCGGGCCGTTCCGACCGCTGCGGAGGAGCTGCTCCTTACTGCAGCTCCTACCTTCCCGCCGTCAGCGTGACGTCATGCCGTTACCAGCGTGAGGCGGGGCTTCTTCACGTAGTCACTCACGTGGACTCCGAAGTAGAATTTGGCTTTCTTGATGTCTGGAGTAATTTTCACCCTCTCGAAAGAGACTATACACATTACTCAATACCGCACTCAGTTTACTCCAGAATAGACTATTTCTTAATGCAGAAAGAATATAGGATAACGGATTGCAGAATTGGTGTGGCAGATATATGAGACCATAATGTCATATATTTAACAATTCAAATGGACAGTAGAAGGAAAAACAGTGTGGCGATTAAATGTTGGAATACTGAACGATAAAACAACTATTAAATTGGAAATCTAAAGTTATCTAGAGGAGAATGACAATGGAGAGGTGGACCCATCCATACTATGGGACTCATTGAAGGCTGTAATATGAGGTAGGTTAATAGCTAGGGCATCACATATTAAAAAGGTCAGAATGAAAACATATAATAAGTTGATATCAGACCTGAAAGATTTAGAACAGAAGTACAAAAATAATAAGGACCAGAGAACTTATAAACAATTAGAAGATTTGAAGGGACAAATGGATGGAATATTGGGTCAAGAGGTGGAGAAAAAAGCAAGAATTGTAAAACAGGCACATTATGAGCTAGGCCCTAAATCCACAAAAATACTTGCCCGAAAGCTACGCAAACAACAGGCTGACAACACCATACACAAAATTAAGGACCCCTATACACAGAATTTGAAGAATGATCCAAAAGAAATAGAATATATCTTCCAGGAATTTTATAAAGAATTATATACACAAACCTCTACAGT
Source organism: Okamejei kenojei (assembly GCA_035221665.1). Classification (NCBI taxonomy): domain Eukaryota; kingdom Metazoa; phylum Chordata; class Chondrichthyes; order Rajiformes; family Rajidae; genus Okamejei; species Okamejei kenojei. Next base: position 3,445,147 of record CM069132.1, on the reverse strand, counting down.
AGATGGGGAATCAATGAGGACTTTTTTAAGTACAATAGATCTGCCCTGTATTGGAGAGATACAAAGTAAAATAATCACAGCAGAAATATCACTGGAGGAGATAGAGAAGACAATTGGTAGGATGAAAACAAACAAGGCCCCAGGCAGCGATGGTTTCCATATAGAATGGTATAAAATATTTCGGAATGAGCTGAACCCACTTCTTCTGAGAACCTTTAACTGGATTATCAAAGAAGGCAAAACACCCCCGTCATGGAAAGAGGCAATTATAACATTAATCCCCAAAGAGAACAAAGACAAGGAAAATTGTACCAACTACAGACCGATATCAATTCTAAATGTGGATTATAAATTATACTCTTCAATTATCTCCAAACGATTTGAAAAGTTCATGCCAGATTTAATTGATGAAGACCAGACTGGTTTTATAATAGGCAGACAAACACAGGACAGTATTAGAAGAACCCTACACAAGATTCAAAAGGAAAGTACGCGCGCTGTCCTGATAAGCCTAGATGCGGAAAAGGCTTTCGATAGGGTTAATTGGGAATTCTTACATCAAACACTAGAAAGATTTGGCTTTACCGAAGATTCAATTCAAGTTATTAAAGCAATTTACCAGCATCCTACTGCAAGAGTAAAGGTGAATAGGTCCTTAACTGACAGGTTTGTGTTAGGAAGAGGAACGAGACAGGGATGTTGTCTTAGCCCTAACCTGTTTGCTATATATATTGAACCATTGGCTCAAGCGATTCATCAAGATAGGGAACTGAGGGGAGTAATTATAAGAGACAGAGAACATAAAATTGGCCTTTTTGCAGATGATGTAATGATGTATCTCACAGAAGTAAACACCTCATTTCCAAGGATCATGGGGATCATAGAGAAATTTAATTTTAATGCAGGATATAAAGTGAATATTTCAAAAACCTCAAAACACTCCCTATTTATTGTGCTCCTCCAGAAGAAATCAAAAACAAAAGTATAATATTAAATGGATTCAAAATCAATCAAATACCTAGGGGAAGAGGTACATATAACAAAAAATATATCAATTGTTGTATGGGGGCAATTATAATCACATCAACCAAAACATAAGAAAGGATATAGAAAAATGGTCCACCTACCCAATGGATTTTAGTAGTAAGATAAATGTGGTGAAAATGAATATTTTGCCAAGGCTATTGTACTTCTTTCAATCTCTGCCAATAGAGATACCATTAAAACAATTCACGGAATGGGATAAATTAATATCTAGATTTATTTGGGGAATAAAGAAGGCCAGAATTCGATACACTACACTCCAGTTGCCAAAGGACAAAGGTGGAATGGCACTTCCAAATTTTAGGATATATTCCTATGCAGCCCAACTTCGACCACTAATTAATTGGTGTGAGGACAGCTATATAGCTATGTGGAAGGAGATTGAGACATATATCCCTGACTTCCACATCCAAACACTCTTGGGAGAAAAAACACTTCCTGGACATTTCAGGAGTATAATCGATTCAATAACGATATTTACTTTAGAAACCTGGCTCACTCTTACCAGACAACTTAAACTGAATAAATGACAACAAGTTTTAAGATGGATAGCTTTGTTTAAGAATTTAAACCAGGGATGTATGACTCAACATTTAAAGAGTGGATGAAGAAAGGAATGACTGCATTTTGTACTGTTACTGAAAATGGAGACCTAAGAAGTTTTCAGGATTTGAAGGATAGATTTGCATTTCGGAACCAAGACTTGTTTAGATACCTCCAGCTGAGAGATTATTACAATAAAAAAAGGGAAGCACTAGAAGAAAAGCATCCAGTGATGGGTGATAGTTAATGCATATCATCAAAAAACATAAAGGATTATTTCTAAACTTTATCATAGTTTAATGGAATGTCAAGCTAAAACTACATTTTATGTAATATTTAAGTGGGAAAAGGAATTGAACATCACAATCTCAGAAGAAGAATGGCATCATATGTGTATAACACTGCAGACATTCACTAATTCACAAAAATTGAGAGAATTTAACTGGAAAAATTTGATTCGTTTCTTTATTACGCCTAACATAAAACAAGCCAAATTCTAAGGCAGCAAACATGCTGGAGGCAATGTGGCCAAACAGATGTAAATCATGCACATATCTTCTGGAGTTGCCCAAAAATAGAACCATTTTGGGACAGAGTTAATTCAGAATAAGAGGAGGTATTAGGATATATAGTCTCCAAGAAGTGTTCCACTTTATACCTGGGTAACATAAATACAGTGGTGCTGAAGGAAGATCATTACTTGGTTAAAATCCAACTCACAGCTGGCAGAAAGGCCATTACAAGGAACTGGCTTGCAGCGGACACACCCAGACTTAGACAATGGTTAGACAAAGTAAAGAAATATTTGTCATGGAGCAAATGACATATTCTCTAAGAGTGAAAGAAGACGAGTTTAACAGAAAATGGGAAAAATTGATTAGGTATAGAAATAAAGACATCAACACTGTATAATTTTATTGACAATAATGTAAGTTATTGGAAAATGTTTTAATAAGAAAATAGTTCTGTATACTGCATCATTAATTGTAAACTGAACCCCCCGCTGCATTTTTGTACGTTTCATGGCATTGTTGTATGTTTCGTTGTTATATTTGTGTTTTATTTGTGTATGCAGAAAAGCAATAAAGACTAAAGTGGAAAAAAAAAGAAATCCACTCCTCTGTACATTTGGTACATTATTTTCCCAACTTCCTAAAGTGCTCTCACCCATAGAATGTTGGTGAACATTCCATCGTGTGATGTCACAATGCCCAATGCTCACAGATGTCCAACCGGATTGGATCTCATTTACATCTGCCTTTGCTCCAGCCCCAGCCCCCCCTCCCCCGCCTGATGTTCCAGCACCTTCCATTGTGTGATGTCACAATGCCATCCCTCACAGATGTCCAATTGGAATGGATCTCATTTACATATGCCTTTGCACCTGCACCAGCCCCGCCCCCCCCAGCCTGTGTCGAAGCGTGTGATCACGTGTGTGGGAATAGAGAAAGGGGATTGGGGGTGATAGGGAATGGGGAAAAGATGGACCGCCCCTACCCCTCCCCCTCTCCCTCCCACTTTACAGCCCAACTCTTTCCCTTCTCTCCTCCCACCCCTCCCCTCCTCCCTCCACACTCTTCCCCCTCCCTCCCCTACCCCCATCTCCCTCCTCCCCCTCCCTCCCCTATCGCTCCCCTCCCTCCCACCCTCCCCACACCTCACTCTCTCCCTTCCCCATCCCTCTCTCCTCCCCCACCCCTCTCCTCCCCTCTCCATCTCCCTCTCCTCACCCTTCTCCCGCTCCTCCCCCTCCTCCTCCCACCCCATCCCCCTATCCACCACCCCCCCTTCCCTCTCCCACACACCACTTCCCCCTCTCCCCCCCACCCCCTTCCCCCTCACCCTCCCCACTCTTCCCCCTCCCTCCACACTCTTCTCCCCCTCTCTCCCCTACCCCCATCTCCCTCCTCCCCTCCTCTCTCCCCCCTCCCCCACACCTCTCCCCTCCCCTCCCTCACTCTTTCCCCTTCCCCCTACTCACTCTCCCCCTCCCCTCCCTCCACACTTCCCCCTCTCCCCCTACCCCTCTCCCCCTACCCCTCTCCCCCCACACTATTCCCCCTCTCTCCCCTTCCCCCTCTCCCTCCTGCCGAGCGGGTGTGTGGGTGTATGTCACATTCCATTTTTTTTTCAGATAAGATTTTCGGCCTTTGATTCCATGGTCCGCCAAAACTAGAAGCTCAAATGCTGCGATATTTTCCATTTTGCTAGACATTACGCTTATACATTCACTAATGCACTCCTCATTACATTTTGACATTTTTACGTACACATTTTTAATAAAATGCTTCCTCCCCCTTTCAAAATGCTTCCCCCCCTTAAAAAAATCAAACTGCTCTCACCCATAGAATGTTGGTGAACGTTCCATCGTGTGATGTCACAATGCCCAATGCTCACAGATGTCCAATCGAAATGGATTCATTTACATCTGCCTTTGCACCAGCCCCAGCCCCAGCCCCCCCTCCCCACCTGATGTTCCAGAACCTTCCATTGTGTGATGTCACAATGCCATCCCTCACAGATGTCCAATCGGAATGGATCTCATTTACATCTGCCTTTGCCCCAGCCCCAGCCCAGCCCCCCCCCCCCCCAGCCTGTGTCGAAGTGTGTGATCACGTGTGTGCGAATAGAGAAAGAGGATTGGGGGTGATAGGGAATGGGGAATAGATGGACTGCCCCTACCCCTCCCCCTCCTCCCTACGTCACCCCCTCTTTCCCCTCTCTCCCCCACCCCTCTCCCCCTCCCTCCACACTCTCTCCCCCTCCCTCCCCTACCCCATCTCCCTCCCTACCCCATCTCCCTCCTCCCCTCCCCTACCAAATCTCCCTCCTCCTCCCCCCCACCTCTCTCCTCCTTCCCCATCCCTCTCTCCTCCCCCACACCTCTCTCCTTCCCCTCCATCTCCCTTCTCCTCACCCCTCTCCCTCTCCTCCCCCCACCCCCATCCCCTCTTCCCCCACCCTCCTTCCCTCTCCCCCACCCCCTTCCCCCTCCCCACTCTTCCCCCTCTCTCCCCTACCCCCCTCTCTCCTCCCCCTCCCCCACCCCTCTCTCCTCGCCCCTCTCCATCTCCCCTCTCAATACCCCTCCTCCTCCCACCCCCATCCCCCTCTCCCCCCACCCCGATCCCTTGCAAGTTGGGGGCTATGCGTCAGTGGATAGGGCAGTTATGGGGTAAAAGAATCTAATTAATAATATTAATATAATATGAAGGGGGTAGTTAGTGTGGGGGTGGTTAGTGTGTGTGACAACGCATGCCCCCCCTCCCGCAAACGCTTTGGGGGAACAGACCCAACGGGTCTGCACTTGGTCTAGTAACAGTTAAATTTTTACACCTTCTGGTAGAGATTTTCCTTATGATTTGAAAAATCCAATCCTCTATGAATTTGGTCAATTATTTCCTGAGTTATTTACTAATATTTATCACCAAACTGACATTTTTTTAAAATATAAAGGTTGCCCAGCTGCTGACCTCACAATGCCTTTCCTCATGGCCCCCCCCCCCTCCCCCCCGCCGCTCTGGAGTAATGTAGCTGCTGTCAATGCGCATGCGCAGTTTTCCACGAGGTACGTTAGCCCACCCAATGCCCCATTCTTCAAAAGGCGTAGAAAGAACGAGAAAGTTTTGGTCCTCGAATCGCTCCGGGCCTCACTCGGGCCCCCGTGAGCTGCCGCCCCGCCCCCTCCTCTCTCTCTCCCCCTCTCACCCTCACTCTCTCTCCCCCTCTCTCTCCCATCCCCAACTCTCTCTCTCCACCCTCTCTCTCCCCCCTCACTCTCTCCCCTCTCTCTCTCCCTCTCTCTCCCCTCTCTTTCTCTCTCTCACTCTCTCCCTCTCTCTCGCTCTCTCCCTCTCTCTCTCTCTCCCTCCCTCTCTCTCCCTCTCTCTCTCCCCTCTCTCTCTCTCTCTATCTCTCTCTCTCTCTCTCTCTCTCTCCCTCCTCTTTCTCCCCCTCGCTCCTTCTCCCCCTCTCTCCTTCTCCCCCTCTCTCTCTCCCCCTCTCTCCTCTCTCTCTCTCTATCCCCCTATCTCACTCCGTCCCCTGTCTCTCTTGCCCTCTCCCCCCTCTCTCTCCCTTCTCCTTCTCCCCCTCTCTCTCTCTCTTCCCCTCTCTCTCCCCCTCTCTCTTTTCCCCTCTCTCTCTCCCCCTCTCACCCCCGCTCCCCATCTCTCTCTCTCTCCTCCCCCTTCCTCCACCCCACCCTCCCTGCCCCCCCACCACCCCTCCCCTCCACCTCTCCCCTACGCCCTTCCCACCACCCCCTCCCCATCCCCTCCCCACCCTCCCCCCCCCCCACCTCTCCCCCTGCCTTCCCTCATCCCCTCTCCTCCCTCTTAACCCCCTTTACTCCCTCTTTCCTCCCCTCTCTCTTTCCCCTCCCATCTCTCTCCCCCCTCCTCCCCTACCCTCCCCCCTCACCCACCCTCCCTCTCCTCCTCCCCTCCACCCTCCTCTCCCTGTCTCTTTCCCGTCTGTCTCTTCACCTCCCTCTTAGCCTCTCCCCATTCACTCTCTGCCCCCACTCTCTACCGCCCCCCCCCCCTCCCTCCCTCTCTAGATGCACCTGCGAGTTGGGGGCTATACGTCAGTGGATAGGGCGGTTATGGGGTAAAAGGAGAAAATTAATAATATTAATATAATATCAAGGGGGGTAGCTAGCGTGTGTGCGGGGGGGGTTAGTGTGTGTGACGCCGCATGCTGCTCCCCCCCCCATGGTTCATGATGGTGCTACGATTTTTACCATTCTCCTATGCTGCGAGTGCACCAAGTTTGGTTTTATCAGTTGAATGTCGTAAAAGACATTTAAAAAATCTTAAAAACCACGCGTGCGCAGATCGATCTATTCTCCTGCCGTTCAGCGCCGCGCGGATTCATCTCTTCCCCGTCACTCACAGGAACGGTCCGCCCCTTCCTGCGCCTTCACGTCTTTACTGGAGCTGAGGATGGCCGGCAGAGCATTATAACCTGACACAATTTTCGGAGGGCCCCGAAGCAGCCAGACCCGCCCTACCCTGCCCCACCCCAAGCAGCCCAGTGCCAAGCAGCTCAGCCCCAAGAAGCTCAGCCCCAAGCAGCCCAGCCCCAAGCAGCCCAGCCCAGTCGGAGATGTCGCCGATGTCACTGAATGGAAAGCAGAGACTCTGATCCCGGCGGAGAACGACCAGCGCCCGCTGTGAGTCCCCATCGCACTGCCAATTCCAGCCACTACCCCCTTGGTCCCCCTCGCTGGCTCCTCCTACACAATCCTCCCCCAGCCCCCACCCCAACCCCTCACCAAAAACAACCCCTCGCCCCCTGTCCCAACAACCGCTCCCGCACAACCCCTCGCCCCAGCTACTGCCCCACAACTCCCTCCCCCACAAACCCACTCCCACAACCCCTCCCTGCCCCCAAACACCCCTCTCCCGCCCACAAACATCCACCCTCGCAACTCCCCCCCCCCGCCCCCATAACACCACTCAGGCCCCCAAAACACCACCCCAACAACCATTCACCACCCCCACTCAACTCTCCCCCCACCCACACACCCTCATCCCCCCTCCCACATCTCTCCTCCCCTCCCAAATCTCTCCTTCCCCCTCCAACATCCCTCCTCCCCCACCCCCCGCCACAACCCCCCCTTCCCCCACACCACCTCTCCCCCCCCGACACCTCCCCATCCACACACACATCCTCCTCCCCACCCACCCCACTTCCCTTCCCCCCCACTTGCCTCACCCTCCTCCCATGAAGAGGAGGAATATTGCATTGGGGAATGGGTTGCGTTCGAGGACCAGGCCTCCCGTGTGTCTGGGACTCAACAAATCCCACTTAGTCTAGTGCCTCTTAAATGTCAAATTAAATGACAATCTAAAATACAGAAAACTACTGCAGACGGTATCTTGGTTACTTCGGTTACCTTGGGAAGTTGGCAGAGGACACAATTGAGGAGTTTGGGCTCCAGATGAACCACCTGATGATGAAACGTCTGAAACGTCAAACGATGAACCCAAATAACCTATGACAAAAAACACTGATCGTTATTCACTGAATATCCTAAGCAGTATATTTATTAAGAAAGATAAAGCATGATATGGGAAAAATAATTTCTTGGTCGTACGGATTCAGAACTGGCTTACTAATAGAAGAGAGAGGGGTGTGCTGGAAGGGTGTTACGTAAACAACTACTGCCCTGACTTCATTAATCTTTGCGGTCACCTCTTCATGAGATATGATTTCCATGCCTAAAAGCGACCCATGGTGACCTGGTAGTGGGTGGTTGTGAATGTGTGTTATTCCGGCTGGAGGTCTGTAATTAGTGGAGTTCCGCAGGACCTGTTGTGAAATCTCTATTGTTTGTGATATATATAAATGACATGGATATAAATGTAGGCACAAGGAACTGCACATGTGGTTTACAAATAAAAACACAAGTGCAGGAATAACCCATAGAGTCAGGTAGCATATCTGGAGAACAGGTTAGGACCTATCCAGGTTGTCCAGAGATGCTGCCTGATCTGCTGAGTTACTCCAGCACTGCTTGTCTTCTTTCAGCTGTAAATGTAGATGAACTAGTTAGTAAGTATGAAGGTTACACAAAATTGCTGTAGTTGCAGACAATGAGGAATGCTGTCAAAGTAGACAGTGGGATATATACAGTGCATTCAGAAAGTATTCAGACCCCATCACTTTTTCCACATTTTGTTGCGTTACAGCCTTATTCTAAAATTGATTATTTTTTTATTGTCAATCTACACGCAATATTCCATAATTTAAAAAAGCGAAAACAGGTGTTTAGAAATTTTTGCAAAGCATTTAAAAAGAAATAACTGAAATATCACATTTAAATAAGTACTTGCGTAAGTTGGACCCATTAGGTCCCAGTCACACGGGACGCCGGGTCCCCCAACACAACCCATTCCCCAACGCAATATTCCACCATGGTGTGGAAGAGGAGGTGGTGTGGGGGAGGGGAGTGGTGTGGGGGAAGGGAGTGCTGTGGGGGAGGGGGTGGCGTGGGAGGAGGTGGTGTGTGCGGAGGGGGGTGGTGTGGGGGGAGGGGGGGTATTGGGGAGGTGGGTGTGAGGGAGGGGGTGTGTGAGGGAGGGGGGGGTTGGTGTGCCGGGGTGTGGGAGGGTAGAGGGGGGAGGGGGGAGGAGGGATATGGGAGGGGGGAGGAGAGATGTGGGAGTGGGGATGAGGGTGCCATCGCAACAACCTGGAGCTCAATGCTCTTGACAGTGGAATTGATTGTAGACTTTAGGAGAGCTCTCCCTCAAGATTCAAGATTCAAGAGAGTTTATTGTCATGTGTCCCAGATAGGACAATTAAATTCTTGCTTTGCTTCAGCACAACAGAATATAGTAGGCATGAATAATACAGAACAGATCAGTGTGTACATATACCATTATATAAATATATACACACATGAATAAATAAACAGATAAAGTGCAAATAAGCAGATAATGGGCTATGAATGTTCAGAGTTTTGTATGAGATGAGTTTAATAGCCTGATGGCTGTGGGGAGGCAGCTATTCCTGAACCTAGACGTTGCAGTCTTCAGGCTCCTGTACCTTCTACCTGAAGGTAGCGGGGAGATGAGTGTGTGGCCAGGATGGTATGGGTCCTTGATGATGCTGCTAGCCTTTTTGAGGCAGCGACTGCGATAGATCCCCTCAATGGTAGGGAGGTCAGAGCCGATGATGGACTGGGCAGTGTTTACTACTTTTTGTAGTCTTTTCCGCTCCAGGGCACTCGTTGCTGAACCAAGCCACGATGCAACCAGTCAGCATGCTCTCTACTGTGCACCTGTAGAGGTTAGAGAGAGTCCTCCTTGACATACCGACTCTCCGTAATCTTCTCAGGAAGTAGAGGCGCAGATGTGCTTTCTATATAATTGCATCAGTTCACAGACCAGGAGAGATCTTCAGAGATGTGCATTCCCAGGAATTTGAAGCTCTTGACCATTTCCACCATCGACCCGTTCATATAAACGGGACTGTGGGTCCCCAACCTACCCCTTCCAAAGTCCACAATCAGTTCCTTGGTTTTGCTGTTGTTGACGGCCAGGTTATTGTGCTGGCACCATTTGGTCAGTCGGTTGATCTCTCTTCTATGCTCTGACTCATCCCCATCAGTGATACGTCCCACAACAGTGATGTCGTCAGCGAACTTGATGATGGTGTTCGCACTATGACCGGCTACGCACTCATGGGTATAGAGTGAGTACAGCATGAGGCTGAGCACGCAGCCTTGAGGTGCTCCCGTGCTGATTGTTATTGAGGCTGACACCTTTCCACTAATTCGAACTGTCTGTGGTCTGTGAATGAGGAAGTTGAGGATCCAATGGCAGAGGGATGCGCAGAGACCCAGTTCTGCGAGTTTGGTAACCAGCTTGGAGGGGATTATTGTATTAAATGCTGAGCTGTAATCAATGAATAACAGCCTGACATATGAGTTTTATTTGTCCAAGTGGTCCAGAGCGGAGAAGAGAGCCAGCGAGTTCGCATCCACCGTTGATCAGTAGTGGCGGTAGGCAAACTGCAGTGGGTCCAGGTCCCCTCACCACACTCACCATCAACAACACCACAGTCATATCAACAACACCAAAGTCACATCTGTGGAATCTTTTAAGTTCCTGGGAACCATCATATCCAAGGACCTTAAGTGAGGGGCTACCATCCACTACTCCACTGTCAAAAAAGGCACAACAGAGGATGCACTTCCTATGGCAGCTGAGGAAGCACAATCTGTAACAGGCAATGATATTCCAATTCTATACGGCCATCGTAGAGTCTGTCCTCACCTTCTCCATCATGGTCTGGTCTGGCTCAGCCACCAAGTACGACACCCAGAGGCTGCAGCGAATCGTCCGATCAGCTGAGAAGGTTATTAGCTGCAACCTTCCCTCCATTGACGAACTGTACACTGCAAGGGTCAGGAAGTGAGCGGGTAAGATCATCTCTGATCCCTCTCACCCTGGCCACAAACTCTTTGAATTACTTCCCTCTAGAAGGCAAGGCCAGACTGTCAAATCTACCACAGCTAGACATAAAAACAGCTTTTTTCCACGAGCAGTTGCTCTACTCAATAGCCAATAATCTGTAGCCTCCTTTTGCTCTGGTATTTTCGTCACTTCCTGTCTGAAGCAGATTCTTCCCCATCCTGGATCAATCCAATCAGGGTTGTGTCGTCAGCAAACTTGAGAAGCTTGACAGAGGAGTCAGTGGAGTGTAGAGAGAGTAGAAGAGAGGGTTTGCGGGTCCGAGATGTGCTTTCCCAGCCTCACATAGTGTTTCCTGCCTGTCAGGCAGCTGGTGATCCACCGACAGAGGGGTTCAGGCACAGTCAACTCGGAAAGTTTGGAGTGTAGTAGCTCTGGCACAATTGTGTTGAATACAGAGCTGAAATCAACAAACAAGATCCTCGCATAGGTCCCCTAGTGGTCTCGGTGCTGGAGGTTGAAGTGCAGGCCCAGGTTGGCTGCGTCATCCACATATCTATTGGCCCGATATGCAAACTGCATAGGGTCCAGCAGGAGATTTCGGCCAGTTGTTCGGCACAGAGTAGAGGGAGAAACATTGTCCGGTCCTGGAGATTTCCGGCTTTTCTCGTCTTTTTCCGTCTACCTTATGGTACAACTAACCATCCCAATTTTAGTTTGCTATTATTGCTTGTTAACTTCAGTGTACTGGTTTTTCTACAACTTCTGAGCAACAACTTTCAAATCTCTCACCATCTGAAAAGTATGGACAATTCTTCTCTGGGTTTGCGATCATTGTTATTCTCCAAAGTCAGGAGGCTGTGGATAGTTAACCGATGAATATATTGAAGGAAGAGATGAATGGACTTTTAAATACAATGATAAATTATGAGCAGCATTAATAAGGTAGGAAATCTTTTCTCATAGCAGGGCTTTTTAAAACAAGCGGACGTAGATACAGGGTAAAGGACACAAGGTTCACAAGAGATCTAAGAAAGCACTTTCTCATCCCAGATGGTATCTGGAATAGTCTGTTTTGAGTGGGTGGTGGAGGCAGGTATGCTTGCTTGCACAGGCGCATAGATTCAGACAAAGCATAGAAAAAAATTATACATGATTTACACAAATGCTATGAGACAGGGAAATGAAAAAGACCGAATTAAAAAACAAATTCATGGTGGTGCATAAGGTGAAACATAGTGTTCTGTTGCTGAGGTAGGATTAGGGTTGTGCAGATCGGTTCAAGAACCTGACGGTTGCAGGAAAGTAGCTGTTACTGAACTTGGTGGTGAGGAACTTCAGGCTTCTGAACATCCTGCCTGACGATAGCAGCAAGAAGACGGTATGGCGTGGGTGGTGGAGAACCTTGAAGATAGAAACTGCACTACACGAGGTAATGCCTCGATGTTCGGCACATATATGTAGATGTTTTCAATTATGGGAAGTGCTGTGTCTGTGGTGGTTCACCATTCTCTGTAGCCTTTTGCATTCCTGTGCCCTGAAACTTCTGCTCCAGGCCATGATGTCTGCAGGAAGGATACTTTCTGCAATGCACCTATCGAAGTTTATCAGAGTATTTGGTGACATGCCAAATCGCTTTAAATTTCTACGAAAATAGAAGTGCTAACGTGCCTTCTTTGGGATTACATCTGTGGTGGACCTAGAACAGGTCATTCAGGATGTTAAATAGCTTAAGAGCTGTGCTTAGCCACAGACAAAAAGACAAAGAAAGTAGAGCAGGGAGCTTGGTATGCATCCTTAAGGTGCATCTGTGTTGTTGGTCAGTGAGTAGGCGATCTTGTAGCCAATCCGCACTGATTGAGATCTGCTGATCTTGTTGCAAATGGTGACAGAGGCCCATGTCCTGGAGCTTGGCCATGAGTTTGGAGGGAATAATTGTGTTAACCCGTAGTCAATGACGGGTTCTTGATGGTCGGCACATATGTAATTTATCAAAACATCCATTTCGTTACTATATGACACTAACGCTATAATATTTGTTCATAGGTTTCTCAAAGATTTTTTCCCGTCTTGGGTAAAGGGCCTGTCCCAGTTAAGCGACCTTTACAGGCGACTGCCGGCACCCATGATAGGTCGCCGAAATCTTCAACATGTTGAAAATTCAGTGGCGACCCAAAAGACTCTACGACTTTTTGGAGACCTCTCACGACCATACAGGTCCTGAGAGCTCTCCTATGGTCGTGAGAGGTCACCTGTATGGTCGTGACTTCCGGGATGGACATGGGATGAACAGGTGTATGTGAGCGTGGCTTCCAATTTCTGCTCAAAGTCTACCTGTTCATCTTTGTCATATGCTTGAGGTAACCCACTATTGAACATTGTGTACGACTCAAGTCATTGTTAGACACCGTAACTGCAAATAAAATGCACCGCCGGGCTAAAATTGATGGAAAACTTTGTTCACTATTCCTTGCCGATATGACACAACTCTGCCCTAAAAGGAGAACTTGAAGATGCTTTGTCCCCGGTGAACACCACTCTGGATCAAGTTCAGTCCAACTACGAAACACTTGATGAACGCATTTGCGAGGTTGAAGACGGCCTGAATGACCACAGTGACAGACTGGTGAGCGCCGAAGCCACCATAGCCACATTACAGATTGAAAACATACTTCTGAAAGGGAAGTTAGATGATCTCGAGAATCGGCCGCGGAGATCCAACCTAAGGGTGGTCGGGATTCTTGAAAATGTGGAAGGTTTGGACCCTGTCAAATTTATGACCGAGTTTTTTGAAGAAGTGCTGAGGTTTGATTTCTTCCCAAGACCTCTCATGCTTTCACGTGCCCACCGAGTTGGACCCACACCAACGAATGTCTCGAATACCAGGCCATCTAGACTAAGAGTGTTCCTGGTTCTCTTTCACTACGTTCAGGACAAACATCGCATCATCACCAGACGGAGGCGGGAACTGTCCTTCCGAGGGCACCGGTTGATTTTTCATGAGGATTTCAGCGCGGAGCTGGGGATAAAACGTGCAGCTTTCAGGGAGAGAAAATCTCTGCTCTATGGGAAAGGGGTTTGGTTCGGCCTCCTGTATCCTGCCCGGCTCCTGGACACTCATGAAGGTAAAAAACATTACTTAAATACATCAGAGGCTGCCAAAGAGTTTTACCACTCGCGTGGGGAGATGACGGCCGTGAGGAGCAATGACTTTTTAGGATATTCATGCAGCATTAGCACGGTCTCCTGTGGCGGTAAACTGTTAATTCTTGTAATTGTGGAACTCGACTGAGCTGAACTGCCATGCTGCTGAATCTGGTTAGTGAGTCAAGGACTTTCAACCAGTAAAAATGTAAATGTCTAGAATTGCTCTCTGGGATACAATTTATATTTCTTTTTTTCTCGTAATGCTTTGCTTGACCTGTGTTATCTTTAGCCCATATACCTTAAAGGTAGAACAAACGACCGTACAATTTTCGAAGAAGGGAGCCACCCTCAATTGGACTTAAAGTTTTAGTTAGGAAACGCTTTGGAAGTTTATTTTTTGTAATGCCTGCGATCGTCTTCAGTTGGGAAAGAAGATCTAGGTTATTGGGGGGTTAAATATGCTTTCTTGTTATTGTAAGGGGATGAGGGAAATGTTTTGGGTAATGGGAGCTTATTCTTTGAATGTCACAAATGCACTAGATTTTTATTTTTATTTTTCCATTGTGTGTTCTCACATACAGCCTTTGCGTTGTTTTGGATGGCAGGCCCTGTATGTATTTTTGAAATATGTATTTTGAAATATGGCTAATGGTGACATTGATGGAGGCCATCCTGTGAGGTTTATATCTTGGAACGTAAAGGGGCTTAATGGTCCTGTTAAAAGAGCTAAAGTTTTTTCTCATCTAAAACAATTAAAAACAGAGATACTACTTCTACAAGAAACTCACTTAAGATTGGAAGATCATAACAGATTGTGTAAAGCGTGGGTTAGTCAGATTTTTCACTCTAGATTTAATAGCAGGTCCAGGGGTATGGCAATATTAATCGGCAAAAGTATACAGTTTACACCATCTGACGTAGTCAGTGACCATAATGGCAGGTTCATTATAGGTTCCGGGTCTCCTTTTCAAAAACCTGTCGTATTAGTGAATGTTTATGCCCCTAATTGGGATGATGTGTACTTTGCAAATAAGGTTTTGTCATTAATACCTGATCTGAACAAAATTTTCAACATGTTGGAAATTCAGCGGCGACCCGAAAGACGCAACAGCTCTTTGGAGACCTCTCATGACCATACACGCTGTATGGTCCTGAGAGCTCTCCTATGGTCGTGAGAGGTCACCTGCGACATGTCGCCAGGGGTCGCCTGTATGCTCGTGACTTCCGGGTTGGACATGGGATGAACAGGTGTATGTGAGCGTGGCTCCCGATTTCTGCATAAAGTCTACCTGTTCATCTTTGTCATATGCTTGAGGTAACCCACTATTGAACATTGTGTACGACTCAAGGAATTGATAGACACCAAAACTGCAAATAAAATGCACCGCCGAGCTGAAACTGTGGGAAAAGACAGCAAAGTCTCAAACAAGTGTGGTGCTGGACCTGAGCTACCAGAGGATCTCGAGAGGCTTTGTTCACTACTCCTTGCCGATATGACACAAGCGATTAACTCTGCATTTGCGAGGTTGAAGACGGCCTGAATGACCACAGTGACAGACTGGTGAGCGCTGAAGCCACCGTAGCCACATTACAGAGTGAAAACGCACTTCTGAAAGGGAAATTAGATGACCTCGAGAACCAGTCGCGGAGTACTAACCTAAGGGTGGTCGGGATTCCCGAAAATTTGGAAGGTTAGACCCTGTCAAATTTATGACCGAGTATTTTGAAGAAGTGCTAGGGGTTGATTACCTCCCAAGACCTTGCATGCTTTCGCGTGCCCACCGAGTTGGACCCACACCAACGAATGTCTCGAATACCAGGCCATCAAGACCAAGAGTGTTCCTGGTTCTCTTTCACTACTTTCAGGACAAACATCTCATCATCACCAGACGGAGGCAGGAACTGTCCTTCCGCGGGCACCGGGTGCTTTTTCATGAGGATTTCAGTGCGGAGCTGGGGAGAAAACTTGCTGCCTTTAGGGAGATAAAATCCCTGCTCTACGAGAAATGGGTTCGGGTTGGCCTCCTATATCCTGCCCGGCTCAAGGTCACTCATGAAGGTAAAAAACATTACTTCAAAACACCCGAAGCTGCCAAAGAGTTTTACCACTCGCGTGGGGAGATGACGGCCGTGAAGAGCAATGACTTATTAGGATATTCATGCGGCATTGGCACGGTCTCCTGTGGCGGTAAACTGGTAATTCTTGTAATTCTGGAACTCGACTGAGCTGAACTGCCATGCTGCTGAATCTGATTGAGTCGATAACTTTCAACTAGCAAAAATGTAAATGTCTAGAATTGCTCTCTGGGATATAATTTATCGTAAATTTTCGAAGAAGGGAGCCACCCTCAATTGGATTTAAAGTTTTAGTTAGGAAACGCTTTGGAAGTTTTTTGTTTTGTAATGCCTGCGATCGTCCTCAGTTGGGGACGAAGATCTAGGTTTTAGGGTTTAAATGTTCTTTCTTGTTATTGTAAGGGGATGGGGGAAATGTTTTGGGTAATGGCAGCTTATTCTTTGAATGTCACGAATGCACTAGAACTTTATTTTTATATTTCCATTGTGTGTTCTCAAATGCAGCCTTCGCGTTGTTTTGGACGGCAGGCCTTGTATGTATTTTTGAAATATGTATTTTGAAATATGGCTAATGGTGACATTGATGGAGGCCATCCTGTGAGGTTTACATCTTTGAACGTAAAGGGGCTTAATGGTCCTGTTAAAGGTTTTTACTCATCCAAAACAATTAAAAACAGATATACTACTTCTACAAGAAACTCACTTAGGATTGGAAGATCATAACAGGCTGTGTAAAGCGTGGGTTAGTCAGATTTTCACTCTAGATTTAATAGCAGGTCCAATGGTATGGCAATATCAATCGGCAAAAGTATACACCATCTGACATAGTCAGTGACCATAATGGCCGGTTTATTATAGTTTCCGAGTCTCTTTTTCAAAAACCTGTCGTCTTAGGTGAATGTTTATGCCCCTAATTGGGATGATGTCTACTTTGCAAATAAGGTTTTGTCATTAATACCTGATCTGAACATGCTAATCTTTTCGTGAGACCTGAACTGTGCTACTGATCACTGCTTGATAGGTCTAGTTCTAAGGGGATATCTTCTGGTATGGCAAAGACCTTCTCACTGTTTATGCAACAAAATGGTTATGTGGACCCCTGGAGATTCTTGAACCCAACTGCTGGACAATTCCTTTTTTTTTCATTTTCACCGTTCTTTTTCCAGAATAGACTACTTCTTTATCGACAGCTCCTTTATATGGTTAAGAAAATTGAATATACTGCTATAGTAATATCAGATCACTGGCCTGTGATTCTGGACCTAGGTTTTCCTTTAAACATTAGAGAACGACCTCTTTGGAAACTCACTCCCTATTGCTTTCCAATGAGAAATTCTGCAGTTTTGTATCGGCTAACATAGACACATTCCTCGAGACTAATAAAACCGAGTTTGTATCATGCTCGTTGAGAGGTCAAATCATATCTTTTACCTCATACGCCAATAAAGAACGTAAAAAGGAAATGCAAACCCTGTCGCAATCCATCTTGTATTCTGGACAGGCAATACTCTGAGGCACCCACTGCTGAATTATATAAAAGCCGTGCTGATTTACAAGCAAAATTCAATCATCTATCTACAAACGAAACAGAACAACTAATTCTCAGGACTCGTGGTCTCTATTTTGAATATGGTGACAAGGCGAGCCGACTTAGGGCTCACCAGCTGAAGTGTCAAGCCGCATCACGACTAATTCCTCAGATAAGAGACACACACCAAGACATAACAAGCAATCCAAAAGAAATTAATAATACTTTCACAGCCTTTTATTCTTCTCTTTTACACCTCAGAATTCCCCTCAGATACAACGAATATGGAACGTTTTTTAGATGATTTGGAAATACCCACTCTGGAACCAGAAGAGGCAGAAGATCTAGATCAGGCTCTTGGGCAGGAAGAGATTAATAATGCCTTTATGGCGATACAGAGTGGTAAGATCCCGGGCCCTGACGGCCACCCATTATAATTTTATACTAAATGTAAGGATTAGCTTACATCAGTTCTTCTAGAAATGTTTCAAGAATCTTTGGAAAATGGTTCCTTACCCCCCACCCTTTCACAGGCATCTATTTCACTTCTTCTAAAAAAAGACAAGGATCCGACTCAATGTGGATCATACCGCCCCATCTCACTTTTGAATATAGATGTAAACATTTTGGCTAAGGCGCTGGGTTGCCGTTTAGAATGCCAACTTCCCAAAATAATCTCAGAAGATCAAACAGGTTTCATTAAAAATCGTCATTCCTTTTCTAATATCCGTCCACTGGCCAGTGTGGTTTATTCGCCCTGAGCTTCTCAATTGAGCCTCTTTCTATTGCACTTAGATCAACCACATTATTCGGGGCATTAGGAGAGGAAACATGGAACATCGTGTGTCTCTATACGCCAACGACCTCCTTCTTTATGTGAATGACTCTACAGCTAGCGACCCTGCAATTGTGTCCTTGTTAGATCAGTTTGGAACTTTCTCTGGCTATAAACTAAACCTCCAAAAAAGCTAATGCTTTCCCATCAACCTAGCCCTACAGATCTGACAGGAACACTCGCCTTTTCCCTTATCTCAAGATGGTTTTGTATATCTAGGAATACACATTACCCGCTCTTTCACATCTCTGTTTGAAAGATGGCGTAGCCTACCCCTTACTATGGCTGAAGGAGTGCAGTCGGTGAAGATGACTGTACTTCCCAGATTTCTTTATTTATTCCAGTGCTTGCTGGTCTTCCTATCCAAGTCATTTTTAAACTCAGTTAACCAATCTATAACCTCCTTTATATGGGGTAACAAGGTTCCAAGGGTTAATAAGTGCACTCGCCAAAGAGGCCGTGAAGTAGGTGGACTGGGCCTTCCTAGCTTTATTCATGGTTACTGGGCATCCAATATCCAAAATATATTATTCTGGCTCCACTGACCAGATACAGACTGGTGTCTGCTTGAGTCACAGTCTTGTTACTCCTCGTCTCTCCCAGCTTTAGTATATTCCTCCCTGCCATTGAAACCCTCACAATTTACACCAATCCTGTCATACTATCCACCCTCAAAATTTTTAATCAATTTCGCTGCCACTATAAGTTCACATCAGCTTCAGTTCTGGGTCCCATTCACAGTAACCATTTATTCCCCCCCTCTACACCTTGACTCAACCTTTAGACAATGGGGTTTGAATGGTCTTATGTGCATTAAGGATTTATACTCCAACAACATATTTGATAGTTTTGATAACCTGTGCCTGAAAATATGATACCTGAAAATATGACCTCCCACATAATAATTTCTTTAAATATCTTCTGATCCGCCACATTGTCATGACAACATTTCCCTCTTTTACATATCTCCCGCCTGTCACAGTGCGGGAGATATGGAAACTCACTCTTACCTTTACAAATAAAGGACTATTCTCTATTATATCCTCAACAAATATCTTTAGGAGATCAAAACCTGACCAAAGTTAAAACTAGGTGGGAACATGATCTTGGTATGGATCTGTCTGAGGAATGCTGGACAGAAGCACTGAAAATAGTCAATTCCTCGTCATTATGTGCTAGATTGGGCTCATACAATTCAAAGTTTTACAAAGGGTTCATTTAAGCAAAACCAGGCTTGCTGACATATATCCGGGGACAGACCCTGGCTGTGACAGGTGCCCCTTCTCTCCAGCCAATCTAGCTCATGCATTCTGGTCCTGCCCCAAACTTGATAACTACTGGGCAGTGGTTTTTAAAACCATCAGTGAAGTCCTTGGGGTGAGAGTGAGGCTTTGCCGGCTTGTAGCTGTATTCGGTATAGCAGATGAAACTTTTGGTTTAAATGCAAACCAGTCTGACATCATTGCATTCACATCGCTTTTGGCTCGTAGGAGAATTTTGCTGGTATGGAAATCTACCACTCCTCAATCTGTTGCCGCTTGGCTGGAGGACGTAATGTTTCTTCTAAAACTAGAAAAGATTAAATTTACACGGAGGGATTCTGTGAAAAAGTTTTATTCGAAATGGGAACCTTTTTTGTCGTACTTTGAGAGTCTAAAAGAACTACTCACTGACTGAGGGCACTTGATTGTATTTGGCGATCTGCCTTCATTAATGTTTTACTTTTATTTATTTACTTATTTTTGTTTACACAAATGTTGTTTACCTCACAGGACGATAGATGCATAATGAATGAGTGTATTCTGAACCATCTGACATGTTGTGGGTATGTATGGGCCTGCGCCTTGGAAGAATGTAGAGGTATTGCTGTCAAAATGTACATCTGTATTTGTGATATGTTGTATTGTGAACACATCAGCTGCCAAGGGGTGTTCAGGGAGGGTGGGTCAGGGTAATTTTGTTGTTATATATAAAAAACAAAATGGAGGGAAATGTAATGCATTATGTCAGCTGTATTGTATCTTTCCTTCAATAAAATAAACAAATTAATTAATTAATTAATTAAATGAGAGTTGTAATGTTAACAATTATATTGTGAATTTTAAACGTTGGGTGCGACTCACAATCGGGCAGAATTCAGAACTTAAAATTGCTTGCAAATATCTTCACTGTTGTTTGTGTCGGGTGTCCTGGCACCTGTAAGTAAACTCTTTCTTATTCCATTGCAACCTTACAAATGAAATATTTTCTGTGCATTAATGGTATATTCATTGCTTTTTCCAGCCAAATTAAATGTCAGCAGAGATGGTAGAAGAAAATCACTTGCAAGCTTCGGGTTTGTCCTTGTTACTCATTCACTATGACTCTAACATGTACCTGCGCTAGATGGTGCTGCGTTAAAATAAGCCGCATCATTGGGAAAACCTGCACAAGAAGAAATTAATAGTTTAGTTTAGTTTAGAGATATAGCGCGGAAACAGGCCCTTCAGTGCACCGAGTCTGCACCGACCACCGATCCCCACACATTAACACTACCCTACACACACTAGGAACCATTTTGAATTTCTACCCAGCCAATTAACCTACAAACCTGGACGTCTTTGGAGTGTGGGAGGCAACCAAAGATCTCGGAGAAAACCCGCAGGTCACAGGAAGAACGTACAAACTCTGCACAGACAGCATCCGTAGTCAGGATTGAGCCCGGGTCTCTGGCGCTGTAAGGCAGCAACTCTACCGCTACAACACCGTGCCGAATAGAAACAGAAATTCTGAGTCAAGCATATCACACCCATTAAAACCACATTGAAATACATTTGGACAGATATATGTGGGCTACGGGGTAAATGCAGGCAAATGGGACTAGCCCAGAACTTAGTTGTCATGTACAAAGTGGACTGAAGGACCCGTTTCTGACCTGTTGTATAGCTCTCTTCTTTTCATATCTGGCCTTTGTCTATTCATCAGCCAATTCTCCTCACATTTATCCACATCACTTGCCAGGCTTTGTCCCATCCCTCCCATCTCTTTTCCAGCTTTCTCTTCCTTACTACAATTAGTTTGAAGAAGGGTTCCAACCCGAAGGGTCACCTATGCTGTCTGATCCCCTGAGTTACTCCAGCACTTTGTGGTTTACTCGAGATTCCAGCATCTGCAGTTTATTGTGTATCTATAGCTCTATAACTCTAGGGCACATAAAGGACTAAACCAGGGGCATTAATAAACTACTAAAATCAGCAAATTCAGTGTGATAACCAATTCTGTCACAGGTGGTGTGATCTGTTTATTATTGCAGCATTTTCTCTTTTTAATCATTTGGCATTAGATTATAGCTACCATTATTTTATTGTTGCTGAATTTGAATGATGTCTGAGCTGTTAAATGTTCCTTCAATTCCAGATTAATACAATGCCCATTATTGAACCTTTTTTTCTATATTTCCAAGTCTAATTACTCAGGTGTGCGATGATGCACTAAGGTAGTCAAATAGGGGCAGGACATGTACGGTAAAATGATAGGGTGTAAAGGAATATGAATAAACAGAGGCATTGCTGGTTTAAGTCCACAGAAAATGCTGACACTGGTCGATAAGGTGGTGAAGAAGGCAATATGGCATGCCTTCAAAGGTAGGAGCACAGAATGTAAAAGCGAAGACATTGGTGCAATTTTGCAAAACTGTGATTAGACCTTACTTGGAGCATTGTGTGCGTGTCTGTTGGCCACAAGAAGATGTGGTTGCACTGGAGAGCATGCACAACAGATTCATCAGGATGCTGCCTGGAATGGAAGACTTTAGTTATGTGGAGTGATTAAATAAACAAGGTTCGTTTTCCCTGCAGTGAGGAAGGCCGAATGGTGACCTGGCAGGGGTATATACAAATTATGAAATGCATATATGGTTTGAATCTTTATCTACATAGTAGGAGTTATCAAAACCTAGAGGTCGTAGGTTTACTGTGAGATGAAGGAGATTTAGATGAGATCGGAGAGAAATATTTTTTTAATAGAGAATGGGGTTGATATTTGGAATGTGCTTCCAGAGGAGATGGTACAGTCAGAAACAATCACCATATTGAAGAGAAACTTATACAGGGAAAATATAGAAGGATACATACCTAGTGCGGGCCATTGGCATTAGTGTAGATAGGCACAAAAGGTTGGAATAGACGTGAGACCAAAGGCTTGTTTATGTGCTCAACAACTCATTGACTGTGACTCTAAGTTATAAAGTCAGAGTTTCTGTCAGGAAATAACTTACATTATGTTTAGTATATGTTTATGGCACACTCTGAAGGCAACTGTCTAATTAATACAGATACCTTTTGGTGGTTGTGTAGGTGACGAGTGTCGTACCCAGGTGCTACTCTGTAGAGTGTTGACAAAATCAGGGTAGTCGATAACCTCTAAAACATAGAAAGAACACAGGCACTCAGTCCATGAATACACAGTTGAGACATCTTGATGCAGTTGTACAAGTCATTGGTGAGACCACATTTGAAATACTGTGTGCAGTTCTGTTCGCCCAGCTATGGATTGTCATTCAGTCGGAAAGGGTGCAGAAAAGATTTGCCAAAATGTTACCTGGGCTTGCAGGCTCAAGTTATAGGGAGCAGTTGGATAAACTGAGCCTTTTTCCTTTGGAGCATAGGAGGTTGAGGGGTAACCTTATTGGTACAAACCATGAGGGAAACATGGATAAAGTGAATGCTCACTGTCTTCATCCGTCGGTTCAAGATTAGAAAATTAGAGCGAATTGGCATAACTTGAGAAGGGAGCGATTTAAAAAGGACCTCAGGGGCAATTAATTCACTCAAAGGTAATCCATATCTAGAATGAGGCGTCAGAAGAAGCTACTGTCTGACTTTTATAAGATATTTGGGCATATATATGGATATGAATGTTTTCCTCCCTCCCCTAACAGAAATTCCAGATAAAAGTTTGGTTATCCTTCCAAATGAATTCTTTCACTTTAATTTAAAAGATTTCAGTCGAGAAACTGTACAAATTTGACTAAACAATTGTAGAATGCTTGTGATAACGGGGAAATAATGAATCTACACTAGCTTACACAAAATGTAATAAATACAAGTACTTGCATGGCCAAGGCGTAGAAGACTACGGAGTAAGTGTTGGTAAATGGGATGAAACCAAGTCAAGTTTATCGTCATGTACACACAAATATGGTGAGGTACAGGAACATCGGGACTTGGACAGGTTGGGTGAGTGGGCAGGTGCATGGCAGATACAGTTTAATGTGGATAAATGGTGCCAGGAGTTGCCTGTATGGACTGAAGGACCTGTTTCTGAGCTGTATATTTCTCTCCATTTCATAGTTGGCCTTTGTCCACTCATCAGCCAATCAAATTCTCCTCACATGTATCCACATCACTTGCCAGGCTTTGTCACCTCTTTTCCAGCTTTCTCTCCATTACTACAATTAGTTTGAAGAAGGGTTCCAATCCGAAGTGTCACCTATCCATGTTCAGAGGTGCTGCCTGACCCCTTGAGTTACTCCAGCACTTTACTCAAGATTCCAGCATCTGCAGTTTATTGTGTCTCTATAGCCCTTTAACTCTATGACACATAAAGGACTAAATCAGGGGCATTAATAAACTACTAAAATCATCAAATGCAGTGTGATAACCAAATCTGCCAAAGTTGTGTCAGGGGTGTGATCTGTTCATTATTGCAGCATTTTCACTTTTTAATCATTTGGCATTAGATTATAGCTACTATTATTTTATCATGGCAGAATTCAAATGATATCTGAGCTGTTACATGTTGCCGTCAGTTCCAAATTAATACAATGCCCATTATTGAACCTTTTTTTCTATATGTCCAAGTCTAATTACTGAGGTATGAGATGATGCATTGAGGTAGTCAAATAGGGGCAGGACATATAGTCGTGAGGGGTCACCTGCGACATTTCACCAGGGGTCGCCTGTATGGTCGTGTGAGTTGGGCCAAAGAGCCTGTTTCCGTGCTGTATGACTCTATGATTCCACTGCTTTACCTGGATTCATGGATGGTTCGAAAGAAATGAAGGTCCACGCCTTATCGCTTCCATGGTTGCATGGGAGAGTGCCATAAGAAAAAGAACAAAGGGAGGAAAAGGAAGAGTTGGCAAGGGACTCACAGCGGGCACGGTCTCTTTGTAATGCTGGAACGGGAGGGAACAGACGTTGTGTCACTTAAGATGTCAGAACATCCAGACGTTGAATGTGGCAGGGGGAGACAAGGGGAACCCAATCCTTGTTCTGGAATGTGGATGAGAGCAGATGGAAAGACAACAGTGGGGATGGCAGTTGAGAGCCTTGTCGACTATTATGACCGTTCCAACAATTTTTTTTTGTTGAAAATTCTGCACAACCTTGGACTCTATCCATCACAGGCATTCCTCCTATTCTCTACCCATTTACCTATATCTTTCAATATTTCAATATTGTTTATTATCTGTCACAAACTGTTTGTTTTTAAACAACCCTAGTTCCCTCTGTTCTCTCCAATCTCCATCATTATTTTCAGCCTAACATGCTTGTGTTCCCGTTTATTTTACCATTTCTAATGAATGCTCCATGATTGAAACATAGACTCGGTTTCTTTCCCTATTGATGCAGTTTGATCTGCTGAGTGCTTCCAGAATTCTGTTTTTCCTTTTCCTCTGATTAATCTCTTCCCCTTTCACTCACCGGGGCTGTCCGCCCCTTCACGTCTTTACTGGAGCTGAGGATGGCCGGCAGAGCATTATAACCGGACACGATTTTCGGAGGGCCCCGAAGCAGCCAACCCCGTCCTGCCCTGCCCAGCCCCAAGCAGCTCAGCCCCAAGCAGCCCAGCCCCAAGCAGCCCAGCCCAGAGTCAGAGATGTTGCCGAGCGGAAAGCAGAGACTCTGATCCCGCGGAGAACGACCAGCGCCTGTTGTGAGTCCCCATCGCACTGCCAATTCCAGTCACTACCCCCTTGATCCCCCACGCTGGCTCCTCCTACACACCCATCCCCCAACCCCCTTCCCAACCCAAAAACAACCCCCCAACCCGTCCTACAACTCACTCCCCCACAAACCCACTCCCACCACCCTCTTCGCCCCCAAACTCCCCTCTCCCGCCCACACACACCCACCCTCGCAACTCCCCCCACCCCCATAATACCACTCAAGCCCCCACAACAACACTGCCACAACCACTCCCCGCCCCCACTCAATCCTCCAACTGCCCACACACACCCTCCCCCTGCCCACATACAAATCCACCACCCATACACCCTCATCCCCCCTCCCACATCTCTCCTCCCCTCCCAAATCTCTCCTCCCCCTCCCACATCTCTACTCCCCCTCCCACACACCTCGCCACACACTACCCTCCCCCCACACCACCTCTCCCCCCCTCCCTACACCTCCCTGTCCACACACACCCCTCCTCCCCACCCACCCCACTTCCCTCCCCCCCCACTTCCCCATCTCCCATGAAGAGGAGGAATATTGCATTGGGGAATGGGTTGCGTTGGAGGACCAGGCCTCCCGTGTGTCTGGGACTCAACAAATCCCACTTAGTCTAGGGCCTCTTAAATGTCAAATTAAATGACAATCTAAAATACAGAATATTTCTGCAGACGGTATCTTGGTTACTTCGGTTACCTTCGGAAGTGGGCAGAGCACATAATTGAGGAGTTTGGGCTCCAGATGAACCAGCTGATGATGAAACATCTGAAACGTCAAACGATGAACCCAAATAACCTATGACAAAAAATACTGATCGTTATTCACTGAATATCTAAAGCAGTATATTTATTAACAAAGCTAAAGCATGATATGAGAAAAATAATTTCTTGGTCGTATGGATTCAGAACTGGGTTACTAAGAGAAGACAGAGGGGTGTGCTGGAAGGGTGTTACGTAAACAACTACTGCCCTGTCATCATCATTGGTGTGGGGGAGGTGGGTGGTGTGGGGTAGGGGGGTTGGTGTGGGGGAGGTGGGTGGTGTGGGGTAGGGGGGGGGTGGTGTGGGGGAGGGGGTGGTGTGGAGGAGGAGGGTGGTGTGGGGTAGGGGGGTTGGTGTGGGGGAGGGGGTGCCGTGGAAAAGGTTCTCCCATCTCCACAGAGGAACTCTGGAGCTCTGTCAGAGTGACCATCGGGTTCTTGGTCACCTCCCTGACCAAGGCCCTTCTCCCCCAATAGATCATATTGGCCGGGTGACCAGCTCTAAGGTGGTTCCAATTGTTCTTCCATTTAAGAAGGACGGAGGCCTTCTTTTTTTTTGCACCCAACATTTATTAACAAGACAAAGTACACATACAAACAAGATATACAAATCATATAGCATCTATCAGCATCCCACCAAATCATCTTAGATTTCTGTCATAGATGCATCAGATTCACCGGCACCCAAGCAAGCTCATTAAATCGTGTCCTTAATCAATCTTGGCAGTTGTAGTAATACACCTGCCGTTGAAAGCATCAGTCCTTAACTGGAGTTTAGCTGTTATACTTTCCATCAAATATACACTTTTCAGTCTTTCCCTCCACTGTTGAACATTTGGTGGCTTTACATTTCTCCATGGCACTCCATGACATCTTCTTTGCAATCAACAGCAACACCCCAAGCAAGTATTTCTGATTTTTGGTATCTATCAATTCTGGAGTATCTCCTAGTAAGAAGCATGCCGACTCCAGAGGTAAATCCACCCCCAAAATTAGCTTAATCTCTGCCTGAATGTCTCTCCAATCCCAAAAAATATGGGTATGATCACCAATCTTCCCGCATTGTCTCCAGCATACATATGAGGTGTTGCTGTATCTTGCTAACATAAGAGGAGTCTTAAATACTCTCATTCTAGTTTTCCATTCAAACTCCCTCCAGGTGGGACTGTTTGTTAACTTGTGACCCAAAAGACGAAGGCCTTCTTAAATGTGATATTTCAGTTATTTATTTTTAATTGTTCAAGAAAGAACTGCAGATGCTGAAAAATCGAAGAAGGGTTTCGCCCCTGAAACGTTGCCTATTTCCTTCGCTCCATAGATGCTGCTGCATCCGCTGAGTTTCTCCAGCATTTTTATCTACCATTTATTTTTAATTACTTTGCAAACATTTCTAAACACCTGTTTTCGCTTCTTCATTCTGGGATATTGTGTGTAGATTAATGATAACAAAAAAAGAATGTAATCTAGCAAAATGTGGAAAAGGTGAAGTCTGAATACTTTCTGAGTGCACTGTATCAGCCACAGAAATGGGTGGAGAAATGGCAGATGGAGTTTAACGCGAGCAAGTGTGAGTTGTCGCACTTTGGAAGGTTGATAGTATGGGGAAAGTATATAGTTAATGGCAAGATCCTTAACACCATTATTGTATAGCCATATCTTAGGGTCATAGTCCATAACTTCCTGAAAGTGGCAACACAAGTAGGCAGAGTGGTAAAAAAAACATGTATGTTATGCTGGAGGCACAAGAAATTGCAGGTGCTGGAATCTTGAGTGAAAAACAAAAGACTTGAGGAGCTCAGTAAGTCATGCAGCATATGAAGAGGGTATGGACAAACAACTATTCTAGACCGGGGGGGTAGTTGGGGAGAGCTGGAAAAGAGAAATGGGGGCAGGATTAAGCCTAACATGCGACACGTGAATTCAGGTGAGGGGGTGTGTAGGAAGGAACTGCAAATGCTGGTTAAACTGAAGATAAGCACAAAAAGCTGTGAGTCCGACAGCAGCACTGGAGAAAAGGAGGTCCTCAGGTGAGTGGAGTTTGACTGGCAAATGAGTGGACTAAGCGACAAAGGCTAGATATGAAAAGGAGACAAAGGGATGTCACATAAGGAGAGAAAGGGAATTACATGCACAGCCGGGGGGGGGGGGGGATAGAGATGCAAAGGGGCGCGGGAGAGGAGAAAGAGTGAGGATAAAAGGAAAAGAGTGACTCAAGGATGTTAGATAAGTGTACGGACGAGGGGAAAAGGAGCAGGGTGATTGCAGTGGGATTGTGGGCGAAATGTGTGCACACCGGAGAGGGGTGGGGACAGACAAAAAGGAGAGAGGATAGTGGGTATTACTTAAAATTTGATAATGTGCCTCCTGCCCCTTTCTTTCTTGTGAACCCCCCTTCAGACTATAGTTGCCTGAAAGTTGCAACACGCTGGTGAAGAAGGCCTATGCCTATGATATGCTTGCCTTCATTTGTCAGGGCATTGAGTATAAAGCATGATGCAGCTTTACAGGACTTTTGCTAGGTCCCATTTGGAGTACAGTGTGTTGTTCTGGTAGCCAATTTACAGGAAGGATGTGGATGCCTTGGTGAGGGTACATAAAAGGTTTACCAGAATGCTGCCTGAATTAGGGGATATTAGTTAGAAGAGAAGTTAGACAAACCTGAATTGTTTTTTCTAGAACACTGGAAGTTGAGGGAAACCTGATTTAAAAATATGTTAAATTGAAAATGGTACAGATGGGGGAGACATTCATAAACTTTTCCTTCGATGAAAATGTCAAATATTAGAAGGCATAGCTTTCTGGTGAGAGGGGAAAGGTTCAAGGAAGATCTGTGTGGAAATTATTTTCCACAGAGGGTGGGTGCCTGAAACCTGCTAATTGGGCCATAGAGGAGACAGATACAATAGTGATGTTTAAGAGGCATTTAGATAGGCACTTGGATATGTAGGGAATGGAAGGGTATGGATTAGGTGCAATCAGGGCTCTCGCTTAACTTTTTTTCCCTGTTGCCAGCCGGGCAACCTTGGCTGCTTTTTAGGCTGCCAAATGACAGTTTAGGTGGACATTTAAGACGGCTTGCATGACGCGTGCGATAATGTGCTCGGACGAAGTGCGTAGTTACCAGTCGGAATTATGCTCAATTAAAAATTATTTCTGCTTCAAATAAAGTCACAAACTAAACATATTCACCAATCTAGACATGATATATACCACAATGACATGCAGCAAAATTATAATACAATATCTCAACTCTTTTTACACATTGCAATTAATGCAATTTCTATTATTTCTTTCCACTTCCAAACAAAAATGTGGTTGGATTATTCAGCGTATGATCAACTTGTGTCAATAAATCCTGGACCTTGATGACATATATGCTTAACCATGCACACTACAGATTGATACAAGCATGTTCTCTGTGAAGGACCGAAAATTATCATGACATGGCCGTAGCATGAGTCGTTATTGCTATTGGTACAGAAACACTCTCGCTTCCCACATAATTTATCCACAACAAAATATACAGGTTGCAAGGAATTTTCTAAAGGCATTTTATGATAATAGCTGTCAAAACTGACTATACCTATCTGACAGGTTAAACATTACACTAACTAACAAGAGATGGCCAAAGGACATAAATGCAGCAAATGTTCTTTTGGTAATATATTTAAAGGTGTCAAGACGCCACATTACCGGACATTCAGATTAGTTGTATGTGTTGTGAACAGCAATGGAGATACCCAGTTTGTAAGCAACAAATTAATCATTACCACTTCAGAATTAACGTTAAAATTTCAAGTGAAATGTCGCCTGACCAAATTTGTGATGTATATGACTGACTGTAGAAGTAAAACCTGGATAAATCCAATGTATGGGTGTGAATGTTGCTCATTAAATAACTACAGTACTGATACTCCATATTTAATTAATCCATCTTTATGGATTAAAACAAACAATAACATTGGGAATTAAAACATATTTGATTGCGTTCCGTTATCAAACATAGTCAATGTTCACTCTGAGGACATTTCCAGCAAAATAGGGTTGGGTGTGAATCAGTGCAGGATGGATAGGTGGCGGTGGGGGGGGGGGGGGGGGGTTTGAGAAGGCAATCAGTGCGGAATGGGTGGATTGAGGCAGGGGAATTAGTGTGTGTTAGTTGGAGTAGGTAAAATTGTGAGGGGAGAGCGCGGGGGATGACAGTGGGGTTGAATGGGGGGGATCTGTGCAGGCTGGATGGGGGTGCAGTGCAGGATGAAGGGGCGGAGCAGTGCAGGGTGGATGGGAAGGGGAGTCAGTACAGGATGAATTGGGGGACCAGTATAGGATTGATGGGGAGTGGCAGGAGAATCAATGCGAGGTGGATAGGGAGATCAGTGCAGGATGAATAGATGGGGGGGGGGGGGGGGGGGGGGGGGGGGGGGAGTAGATGAGGAGGGAGCACGCGGGATGTCAGTGAGGACTGAATAGTGGCAGGAATGGGGATCAGTGTGTGATGGAGAGAAGGGGTCTCAGGATAAGGGGGGGTTGGAGGGGGGCATTCAAAAGAGAGAGAGAGAGAGAGGAAGGGGCAGAGGATGTGGGAAGGAAGGTCAGCGCTCCTCGGACAACACCGACATCATCGCTCAACTCGCTATCAAAATATGAAGGGGACCGGGGAACACAATATCTTGGCAGCCGCGGACTTCGGACACTCAATCCAGCTAAATGCAGCTCAACTCTGCCTGTCTCGCTTGGTCATGCCTGGACTGATGATATATTTCCCGTAAATCCAGGCAGGGATAACCTGGCGGGAAAGGCAGAGTTGAGCTGGGTTTAGCGCTGTGTTTAGCGAGAGTGTTTTGGCACGTTTCCCTCCTCTAATCACCGCGCTCTATCCTCAGCCCCCCCCCCCCCCCACCCCCCACTTTCGCCTCTGACCGACACCTCCCTCCTCCAAGGGTTTGTTTTGAAAGCGCCATTGGCGGAGTGGCAGCAGCGGCCGTTATCAGCAAAGGTCCTATAGCGTTATCAGGCCGGGTGCGGTGTGGGAGGAGGAGGAGATGGAGCTGCCGCTGCTTCGCTCCGACCCTCCGTCATGCCACACTTAGCATCTTTCCCACGATATATCTTCGGTATAAACCAAGTTGCCAAGCAGGGCAAAATGACTCGTCGTTTAGGTTGCCCGGCGGCACTTTGAGTGGTCAGTGGCACTCGGGCACCGCTAATTTCGAGTCCTGATTGGCATTATGTTCGCCGCAGATATTGTGGGTATGTTCCTGTGCTGTACTTTTCTATTATCTAATTAGACAAAGAACAGTAAAGCACAGGAACAGGCCATTCAGCCCACAATTAGTTTATTTTATTTTCATTGTCACATGTACAGAGGTAGATGGGAGGTCATGACCATACTCTAGCAGGTGTGAGAACGATTCAGTTGCCTGATAACATCTTGGAAGAAACTGCCTGTGCTGAACATGATGCTAAATTAATCCTCTCTGCCTGCAGGTGATTCAGGTTGTTCAATTCCCTGCATTTAGATGTGCCTATCTAAAAGCCACTATTCTGCTTCTAACAGCACCCCTGGCAGCGCATTCCATACACCCACCACTCTCTGTGTAAAAAAACTATGCCTTTTAGTCAATATATCCACCCCAGGAAAAAGGTTCTGAATGTCTACCAGGTACGTGCCGTCATGGTAGGCAAGGTAGGCAAAATTATAAAATGGTCATTATTTTATATATATAAAATATATATAAAACATATATAAAACTTATATAAAATGGTCATAAATAGTAAAGGCACGGGAGAATTATGTTTCTCTAAGAGATCGATCTCTTAGGGAGGCATAATTCTCCCGTGCCTTTCATCCGCAGTACATTTAAAAAGCGGATGTATATGCTACTCGCGTGCCGTCGACGATGCTTCCAGCCATCAGTTGGAATGGTCCGTAAAGGCAGCTGAAATTCTGCCTTTACACCGTGGACTGCGTGCATGTGCTGCACTGCGCATGCGCATCAGCGTACTGCGCATGCGCACACGCACGTTTCTTGGCGGGTTTTTCAAAGATGGGTAGTGATTACCTGAAGAGTTTCTCGAAGCAAACTTAAGAGGAAAAGACCAAAATAATTAAAAATAGCAGACGAACGCGGGAACTTAAACAACTTCAACAGCGCAAAGGAACAAAAATAATTAGAACATTTAAAACAGCTTGGTACAACAGGAAACAAAGAGAGAAGAATGGATTTTGTGTACAAATAATATGATAAGTAAATTTATTTGAGCTACATGTTTGTAAACACTTTATTAAGAGATATGACCTATTGAAGACAAATTACTTGATAAAAGTCGAGAGAACATTCTGCGCATGCGCGGTTTCCAAGATTTTTTAAAGCCGATTGACAGCTCACCGGAGAGAAAACAATCTGCGCATGCATGGTTTCCACGATTTTTTTTAAAAGCCAATTGACAGCTCACTTGGGAGAGAATAATCTGCGCATGCACGGTTTTCAAGATTTTTAAAAGCCACTGCCTACCCTGACCAATTACTCACGGCACATGCCTGATGTCTACCCATCTATATATCTCATTATTTGATATACTTCTATCAGGTCCCCCTGTCCCTTCGCATCTATATCCCTCCTTCTAGCTTTACATTTCACTCCACCTCTTCTCCCCTTATGTGACAACTTTGTCTCATTTTCACCTTTAACCTATGTCACTTACTCTACCCATTTACCAGTCAACCCCCCCCCCCCCCCACCCTCAACTGTATCTACCTATCACTTGTCAAGTTTTGTTCTGCTCCTACCTGAGAGGCCCAGGAGCTGTTGGAGCAAGAGGAGTCGTCTCTGGGCGGTGAGTTATAAAATCGAGCGTGGGGCTTTACTCAGAGGCCCAGGAGACATTGGAGCAAGAGGAGGACTCTCCGGGCGGTGAATGTTTAAATCGAGCGTGGGGCTTTACTCCACAGAGGCCCAGAAGACGTTGGAGCAAGAGAAGGAGTCTCCGGGTGGTGAGTGTTTAAATACGAGCGCGGGGCTTTACTCCACAGAGGCCCAGCACCCGTTGGAGCGAGAGGTGGTGTCTCCGGGCGGTGAGTGTTTAAATCGAGCGCGAGGCTTTACTCCACAGAGGCCCAGGAGCTGTTGGAGCAAGAGGAGGAGTACTCAAATCTGTAACGTTCCACACAAGTGTTCTGGTGGATGCCGCTGATTGGTGGAAGCGGACTGGAGGAAGCAGCTGATTGGGTGCAACCCGTGGTTTGCATTTCTGCTTTCTGGTTAAGGGTACAGTGAGTTAAAGGTACAGTGAGCCGAGGGTTCAGTGAGCCGAGGGTTCGGTGAGCCAAGGGTTCGGTGAGCCAAGGGTTCAGTGAGCCAGGGTGGTGAGCCAAGGGGGACGGGTTCGGTTGAGAGCCAAGGGTACGGTGAGCTAAGGGTACAGTGAGCTAAGGGTACAGTGCTTTTTAGTAAAGGTTAGTTTAAAGGATTAAGATTTTTATAGTGTGAGTGAGTTGATTTAATTTGGAGGAAAGGCATGTCATTTGAGATCGGCCCCATGGTTTGCTCATCCTGCAACATGTGGGAGATCAGGGATATGATCGGTGTCCCTGGTGACTACGTTTGCAGGAAGTGTGTCCAGCTGCAGCTCCTGGCAGACCACATTGAACGATTGGAGTTGCGGTTGGATTCATACTGGAGCATCCACGATGCTGAGAAATTCGCGAATAGCACGTACAGTGAGTTTGTCACACCGCAGGTAAAAGTTAAGCGGACAGAAAGGGAACGGGTGGCCATTAGCCAGCGTAACAGTAGGCAGGTAGTGCAGGAGTCCCTTGCAGTCATCTCCCTCCTAAACAGATATACCATTTTGGATACTGTTGGGGGAGAAGGCTCATCAGGGGAAGACAGCAGCAGCCAAGTTCATGGCACCATGGGTGGCTCCGCGGCACAGGAGGGGAGAAAAAAAGAGTGGAAGGGCTATAGCAATAGGGGATTCAATTGTAAGGGGAATAGATAGGCGTTTCTGCAGCCGCAATCGAGACTCCAGGATGGTATGTTGCCTCCCTGATGCAAGAGTCAGGCATGTCACTGAACGCCTGCAGAACATTCTGGAGGGGGAGGGTGAACAGCCAAGGTGATTACTACCAGTGCCACATGCTAGTCAGAGTAGAAATAGGAGGATATTGCAGATGAATATGTGGCTTGAAAAATGGTGCAAGGGGGAGGGATTCAAATTTTTCAGGCATTGGAACCAGTTCTGGGGGAGGTGGGACCAGTACAAACAGGACGGTCTGCACCTGGGCTGGAATGGAACCAATGTCCTTGGGGGAATGTTTGCTAGTGCTGTCAGGGAGGATTTAAACTAATGTGGCAGGGGGATGGGAGCATGAGCAGAGAGACAGAGGGATGTAAAATGAGGGTAGAAGCAATAGGTAGCAAGGTTGTAAATAAACACTTTACAAGCTCTTAAAGTGTGCAACATCTTTTAATGACAGCACAGGGTATTACATACATCTTCAAGCACTAGCTACATTCTTCTACTGCTGCGCCCAGGAAGGGGAAGGCGTTATGATTGATGTTAACTAGGCGGGGTTAATGGGAGTGAGGTAACTATGTTATTGGTTGCATATAAACCATCTACATCCTTCCCCTTAGAAATCAAAAAACAGATTGTTGTCACGACAACAGAATTAAACAGCAGAATTAAACAAAATCGCCGTAGCGAGCAGGTGGCTTGCTGATCCGGCCCGAGCGCGTACGGATGTCTCCCCCTTCCCCCGAAGGAGCAGAACAAACAGGAGGACGCGAGGCAGCCGGGGAACAGGGGAAGGGCATATGGGGTGGGAGGAAACAGGAGAGGGAGAACTGCGACCGGCAACAGGGGACCCGCGCAGAGGGGAACCAGGCGCCCGCGACGGGGACCGAGGCATGCAGGGAACACCAGCCGGGACGGCAGCCGGCTGCTGGTAGGAGAGTGGCGGGGCATAGGGCCCCGGGGGCTGCGGCTGTGGCTCATTAACCGCAAGCAGGTGTTGCTCGGCTTCTTCGGTAGATAGTTCCATCATAGTCGACCAGGCTACGAACGAGAGGTGAGTCGGCCACCCCAACCACGGTGGCCAGACGGTAGTGACCACTGGCAGTCTGCAACCGAACAACCTGTCCGGGCAACAGAGGATCGAGTGGTCTGCACGACGATCGTGGGAACGCCGCTGGGCTGTCATGTTTCTCTTGAATTCGCCTCTGCACGGAGGCGGGCTCCAGCACACCGAGGTTTCAGCTGGAGCGCTGGGCAATCGGGATGGTAGATCTGGTTAGTTCTGGACATCAGACGCTGAGCAGGTGACCCCATGGCCGGATCCCTGGGAAAACATTCTGAGGTTCAGGAGATCCAAAATACAAATCAGAGTTGGATAGTCGCGCCTGTTCCATCAGAAGCTTGGCGCTGCGGACGGCCCATTCTGCAAGGCCGTTGGCTCTGTGGGTACTCTGGGCTGCTGGTGAAATGCACGAAGTTCCACTTGTCAGCAAAACTCTTGAATTCTCGGCTTGTAAAACTGCCTGCCGTTGTCAGTCTGCAGCCTGACAAGGTGGTCCCAAAAGTGGAGAAGTGTTTCCGCAGCTTTCGGATCACCATCTCCGACGTGAGGGATGTCAGCAAATCCAATTCGAACCAGTTGGAGTACGAGTCGACCAGGACAAGGTAGTGGTTTCCACGCCACTCGAATATGTCGGCAGCCAGCGAGGACCAGGCCAAGGCAGGGGCGGGCTGTTGCAGCAGGGGCTGTCGCTGCTGGTGTGGTGCAAGACTGTTGCACGTGGAGCAGGCAGAAACTCGGTCTCGGATATATTTGGCCATTCCAGGCCAATAGAATTGGCACTGAGCGTGGGCGAGTGTTGCATCGACCCCAGGGTGTCCGCTATGGGCTGCACAAAGTAAAAGTCAAACAGGGAGGACGGGACTACAACTTTATGTCCTTGACGATAACGCCATCCTGGAGCACCAGTTCGTCGCGGACAGGAAGAAAGGGCTGTGTTTCAGACGGCGCGGCGGAGCGCTTTGTTGGCCACCCTGCTTTAATCCAGAGGCAAGCGCTGCAAAAACCGGGTCGGCAGCGGTGTGCTCGGCCAAAACCTGTAGCTGCTTGGTTGGAATAAAGTTAACGCCCAGTACGAGCAAGTCCTCTGTTTCGTAGGGGTGGCGAGCGCAGGAGGTTCGCGGGGCGCGCGATAGGGTGTCCGCAATGTGCATCTCGGTGCCCTTCTTGTAGATTTTATCGAAGTCGAAACGCTGGAGCTGCAGCATCATACGCTGCAGCCTGGGACAGGGGCAGCGTGAATCGGCTTGTTCAGGATTGTTCACCAGTGGCTGGTGGTCGGTTTCGACCGTAAATCTGCTGCCGAACAGGAAGTCTCTGAACTTGGAGCAGGCGAACACCACCGCGAGCAGCTCTTTCTCGATCTGAGCCGTACCGCTGCTCGGTTGTCCGTCATGGTGCGGGAGGGCATAGGAGACAGGATGTAGCGATCCATCGACAGACTGAAGGCAGGCCGCACCCAGGACGAACTTGGAAGCGTCACAGGTGACGGGTGATGGGGTGCGACCCACGTCGAAGAACCGCAACGTCGGAGTGCTAATCAGTTTCGACTTGAGGCAGTCAAAGGCCTGCTGGTGATTGTGGGAGCCAGACCCAGGCGATATCCTTTTTTGTCAGCTGCCGCAGGGGAGCACTCAGCCTCACTGAGGTTTGGACAAAACTTTACCAAGGTAGTTCACCATGCCCAAGAATCGTTGCAGACCTGGCACGTTCAGTGGGGGCTGCCATCTCGGAGATGGCAGCTGCCTTCAAGGGGTCGGGTTTTTAGTCCGTTAGAGGTGAAAATATGTCCAATATACGTGACCTCTGAGACACGAAACCGGCACTTCTTGGGATTCAGCTTCAGGTTCGCCTCTCGCGCCCGATCTAGGACGCGGCGGAGGTTCAGGTCGTGCTCGGCAATGTACTTCCCATATAACCAGGGTTTATATCATCCACGATGATGGCACATGGCAGGTCTGAGAATATCTGCTCCATCGCTCGCTGGAACACCTCGCTAGCAGAATTGATGCCGAATGGCATTCGCAGGAACTTGAATCTGCCGAACGGTGTGGCGAAGGTCGTCAGGTCAGAAGACGCTTTGTCCAACGGGATCTGCCAAAACGAGGTTCTTAGCGTCTAGGACCGAAAAAGATGGTGGCTTGCCCGACCTTTGCCGCCACATCCTCAACAGACCGCATGGGGTAATGTGGTCGCCTGATGGCAAGGTTTAAGTCCTTCGGGTTGATACACACACGTATTTCGTTCTTGTCTTTCTTAATCGTGGCAACCATGGTGGAGACCCAGTCGGTGGGTCGGCTAACTGCTTCTAGCACCCCCTTTTCGACCATCTTGTTGAGCATCGCCTCGACCCTGTCTTTCATGGCGTGAGACACCCTGTGAGGTGCGCGGACCACGGGTTTGTATATTTGGGTCAATGGAAATATGGTATGTCAGTGGTAAACTTCCCCAGGTCATCGTCGAACAGGTCCTGGTATTCTGCAACCGGGTCAAACGACAGTTGCACTTTGTGGACCGTGCGGTCGAAGGACACCAGGCCAAGATCCTGGCACGCACGGTTGCCCAACAGGGTTACACAGTCAGAGTTCAAAACATAGAAAACCAGGTTTCTTGTGGCCTTTTGCAGCACGCAAGTTAAAGTGGCCCTCCCCGCAGGCCTTAGAATCTCTCCACCATAGGCGTGCAGGGTAGCATCGTCAGCAACCAGAGGCTCATTATTCCTTATCTTGTTGAAAAGGTGAAAAGTAAAAGTGGCAGGCAGAAAAATCCAGGGCAAAAATCAAAAAGGGCCACTTTTCAACATAATTGTATAAGGGGTAAGAGTGTTATAAAAACAAGCCTGAAGGCTTTGTGTCTCAATGCAAGGAGCATTCGTAATAAGGTGGATGAGTTGAATGTGCAGATACTTATTGATGAATATGATATAGTTGGGATCACGGAGACATGGCTTCAGGGTGACCAAGGTTGGGAGCTGAACATCCAGGGATATTCAATATTCAGGAGGGACAGACAGAAAGGAAAAGGAGGTGGAGTAGCGTTGCTGGTTAGAGAGGAGATTAACGCAATAGAAATTGGAAACAATTAGCTTGGAGGATGTGGAGATCGATATGGGTAGAGCTGCAAAACACTAAGGGGCAGAAAACACTAGTGGGAGTTGTGTACAGGCCACCTAACAGTAGTAGTGGAGTTTGGGATGGCATCAAATATGAAATTAGAAATGTGTGCAACAAAGGTAAAACAGTTATAATGGGTGACTTCAATCTACATATAGATTGGGTGAATCAAATTGGCTGGGGTGCTTGAGGAACGAGGATTTCTTGGAATGTATGCGGATAGTTTTCTCTTAAACCAACATGTAGAGGAACCAACGAGAGAGCAGGCTATTCTAGACTGAGTATTGAGTAATGAGGAAGGGTTAGTTAGCAGTCTTGTTGTGCGTGGCCCCTTGGGCAAGAGTGACCATAATATAGTTGAGTTCTTCATTAGGATGGAGAGTGACATTGTTAATTCAGAAACAAGGGTTCTGAACTTAAAGAAAGGTAACTTTGAGGGTATGAGATGTGAATTGGCCAAGATAGACTGGCAAGTGATTCTCAAAGGGTTGACAGTGGATATGCAATGGAAGGCATTTAAAGACTGCATGAACTACAACAATTGTTCATCCCAGTTTGGCAAAAGAATAAATCAGGGAATGTAGTGCATCCATGTCTCCAACTTAACTTGATTTCTCCTTCCAAGTTCTGACAAAGAATCTCGGACCTGAAATATTAACTGTGTCTCCACAGATACTGACTGGCTCAGCACTCAGGATATCACTGCAGAAGGTCCTCAAAGCAAGATCAAGCCCAGCACCATTTTCGGTGAGGACCTTTCTTCAGACGTAGGTCCTAACTCATAAAATCTTATGTCCATTCCAACAAAAGACGCTGCCTGACCCACTGAGTTTATCCAGCACTATTTTGCTTAAGATTCCAGCATGTGCAGTCGCTTGTGTTTCTGTCTTAAGTCCAGCCATCATTTACTGCCTTATTAATAAATATCTCCCCCTCCGTCCTAAGGTCAGAAATGGGGATGTTTGTGGATGATTTCACAATATTGAATTCCTCTTGCTACTTTTCAGAAAATGAAGCATCTCATGGTTGCTTAAAGCAGAGACTGGCCAACATTCAGGCATGGTTGATGAGTGGCAAGTACATCTCAACAATGACAACTCACGACTGTAGGAGCCATTTAAGCTTAAGTCAGTATATTATAGCCATGGCTAATATTTCTAATTCTTATCTGTATGTATGCTTGAAGGTGGGATTTGATGTAGCAATGTTACAAAATGTTGAGATTTAAAAAAATTAAGTCTACAATTTATCCCATCAGATAAAGCATAAAAAGAAGTTTAATTTGACACCTAATTCACTTTCATATCATCAGTATTAAAAAAGTTATGGCCATTTTCATACTCAGAAATTAGCATCTTGTTCCCTATTGCTTTTCCATTGACAACACAAAAGCTGTGATCAAGGACAGTCAAAAGCCCATAACTTTCTTAAAAATTAAGAGAACTGAACAACATTTTCAGTTATTATAGATTGAAGCATTCTGAAACAAATATGAAACAATCTTACTTGGATGACCTGTAATTAAAGCATATAATTAGTTAGTTACCTAATTGTAGCTAATTACAAAATTCAATTACTA
Source organism: Okamejei kenojei (assembly GCA_035221665.1). Lineage (NCBI taxonomy): Eukaryota > Metazoa > Chordata > Chondrichthyes > Rajiformes > Rajidae > Okamejei > Okamejei kenojei. The sequence goes on along the minus strand of CM069132.1, from coordinate 3,405,581 downwards.
GATCTAAACATCTATCCATTCCTTAAGAAAAGGTTAACATTTTTTAAAAGCCTAAGTGTCCAAATAACATTCACACAAGAATTCACAATATAACATGATTTTTAAATCTCACTGTCATGAATTTATAGGCCAAATGTAAGGAATTTAGTGTTTAATTTCCGTAAATTAATGGCCATTTAAATCAACTTGCGAGTGGGTTTTGTGGAACGCGATGGATTGGAACGTTGCGGTTTGCGGTGAATTTAACACCCAGTCGGCAGGAAACATACTGCCGGTTCGTATATTTTTTAGTCACCTTTTCGCAACACGAAATTTTGATGAAAGGCTTCCTAAGAAGCACGTTTTTATGTAAAAATAAATGGTGTACCTTCTTTTGTCTCCTACGTAAGATCCGTCCCGTTGTCGGCGTTGACGGCATTAAAAGATGATTTTTTTAATTTACTCCTGCTTTTAATTTTTCCAGCGCTAATTTTAATAAACTTAATAAAACGGCAGTCGAAGCGATTTTTCTTCTGCAACTAAAAAGCCCGTTCACAATTGATTTGAATAGTCTGAAGAAAAATCGCATTTTAAACCCGCCCCCTCTCAAAGGCGCCAAAGTCGCGCACACGGGCAGTGGCAGAACTGCAGCGCCACTAAAGGTACGTTGTGTAACATACCTACATAGAGGGATGTGTCTACTTCGGGAGACTAGCACAGACTCATAGATTGGGAGTTAGTTTTGCCTCGAGGGATGGTGAGAGCAACAGTTTTTTACCATGGTATCGACCCCACGGTCACGACCGTACTGTCTGAAGAAGAAACAGTTATTTTGCTTCTTCTGAAGAAGAAACAGATAAGTGAGAAAAGTTATGAATTACTTCTTTGTTTTGTACGACTTCAATAAATACTAATTAATCAAGAGACAATGACTGGAGGTTTAGTTTTTTACTCTCTGCTATCAGTGAGTGTGGCGAGTGCATAAACTATGTCTCCACCACATCCCCGAGAAGTAATGGCTATCGAAGTTGAACTTTGAGAAGGTATAGAAACTGCCATTACATTAAGTAAAAAATGTGTTCAACAGTGGAACTGAAGAAGGAAGCTGAATATCTGCGAGTGAGATTACAGCTTGAATCCTAGAACAAAGAATCTGCTAGTCGCAAACTAATCTACATTTGGAAGAAAAACAGATTGAAGACTTCATTGACCAGGCACCGTGAGTAGATCGGCTGGTTTTGTCGTATTTGAAAACCATGAGAAGTTTAAGTTAAATGCCTGCAGAAATAGTACTGAATTCAGTATTGAAAATAGCCTGGAAGCTTGTTTATGGTAACTTGAAGATAGCAAAAAATAAAATCTTGAAAATAATTATGTTATGAGCTTCTAGAAGGTATGGTGTGCTCAACCGGCGATTGTTTACCATAGACACTGGCAAAGAAGACCTTCATAAACTTGAAAATAATGATGTGTTTTGAAGAAAGACCATTTCTGTTTTGAATTCCTGTTAGTGTTTAAACACTGCGATAAGGATACATTCATCATGGATCTTCCAGCGGGTAAGTATGAAGAACCGTCACAGGAGGGCGAAGTGGAGCCAGAATCAAGAAGATATGAGGAGAAACGTCAAGCTAAGTGAGAAAGGACAAGCAGTGTACCTGGAAAAATGGCAGTAGGATAGAGACAATTTGTGGAAGCAAGTTATCAACTCAATTGGATACCAGAGGGAACTAATGGAATCAGATGACAATGCGAGGAAAGTACAATCTAATCTGGATCAATTACTCAACCTCTGCCATGAGGTTGGAGCTAAACAAGACTTAATACTGAGTTTACAACTGCCCGAGGAGGAATGTGAAATGCGAATTCAGTGGCTTCAAAACAATTTTTTTCGAAGGTTTCATGAAAGATGCTGAGAAGTGGTTGTCTGAAATCGTAGCACAAACAATGTGCTCTACAGTGGGAGAAGCTATGCAACAAGGTGTCGAAATTGGAGAAGAAATTAGACTCCAACATAGTATTTCAAATGTCTCAACACGAAGATCAGGACATAAATCTGGTTCTGTAGCCAGTTCAACCACAGGGGTCTCTGCTCATATGGAAGCTGATGCTGTTATGGCTGCTCTTTAGCTACAAGTTGCCACCTTGGAGAAGAAGCTCGAGATTTAAGCACAGGAAGAACTGTTGAGAGGTTGAGGCACGTGCGGAACAGATGAAGAGAGAGGCTGAGGAACAAAAAAGGCAGTTAAGTAGAGAGAAGGAACAGATGGAACTGGAATACGAAGTTGGCAGCATCCAGGACATAGATGGAGATACTGGAAGCTCGAGGTTCAGGATGCGGCACAAAGCATCCTGGAAGAAAAGTTCCTTATTAGGAAACAGCAGCTAAATCAAATCTACAGCCAGATGAAGACTGGTCTCGCCATTCAAAATTAGCACTGAGTAAGAGGATGGTCGACAAAACTTCATCTCAGCAACAGGCTGCTAGACCGAAGCAAACAACTTATGGGCCATCTGTTGAGGATCGTGATAAGCCAGCAACTTGGCACTCAGAGGCCTAATGTACAGGCTCGAATGAGCCAAGGTTACCTGTTTACCGTCGCTCTGTGCCCAATGAGGGATTTCAACGTGAATTCTGTGAATTGGTGAGGAATAAAAATAAAATTAGCGAACTTCTAGCTCACCAAAATCTTTTTACCTTACCTACAAGAGAATTTCTTAAGTATAACTGTGATCCTTTGCAGTATGAAACTTTCATAATAGCGTTTGAGGAAGGAGTGGAAATGAAAACTATTAATAAGAGAGATCGCTTGCACTATCTGGAGCAATACACAAGCGAATATTCAAAGCAGCTTGTTAAACGTTGCCGTCATTTGGCTGCAGATGAGGCTATCAAACGGCAAGAGAATTGCTTAAAGAACATTTTGGTAATGAACACAAGATTGCTAATGCATTTTGGGGCGTGGCCACGGGGAGATGGCAGCCCTACCGGCTGTCTGTTTGTCTTTTCATTCTTTTTGTTATTTTTTAGTTTGTTTTAATGTTCTTCGGTTTGTTTTATGTGGGGAGAGAGAGGAGGGGATCGGGGAAAACTTTTTTTTTCTGGTTCTTACCTTGCTGGAGATGCGATTAATTTTCGGATCACATTCTCCGGATTCTGCAGCCTACCATCAAAGGAGCTGGAGGCCTCCTTGGAGTGTCGAGAGCCCCACCGCGGGGCGTGGACTTAACATCGGAGCGGATCCCTTGCCTGGGATCGCTCCCACCACGACCACCACAACCACCGCGGACTTTAACTTTAAGAGCTCGCAGTCTCGGATGAGGCCGAGTCGGGAGCTCCAACGTCGAGGAAGGTTCGACCAGCCCCGACGCGATATTCGATGTCCAGCGCGGGTGAGCTGACTCCCCCCCCCCCGATGCGGGAGCGGATCGCCTCGACGCGGAGGGCCCGAACGCCGCCAGCTATGGGAGTCAATGGGGGCTCGAGGCCCACAACCGAGGAAGTGCTAAGGGAAAGACTTGAACTTTATTTTCCCTTCCAATACAGTGAGGAGTGTGTAGGAGTCACTGGTGGATGTTCATGTTAAAATGTGTTTTGATTGTTCTTTCTAAGATGGCTGCCGGAAGTGAGAGTGAACGCTGGCGCGATTAGCTGCTGCTGCTCTCTCTTTAAATTGTGTATTGTTGATGTCCCTACTACTTCTTTTTTGTTTCAATCTGTTTATATGTTTCTAATTTGCTTGTTTTAATCTGTAAGGTGTCCTTGAGAGTCCTGAAAGGCGCCCATAAATAAAATGTATTATTATTTATTATTATTATTATTATTATTATTATTATTATTATTATTATTATTATTATTATTATTATTATTACTACTATTAATGCATATATGCTTGGTCAGTTATCAGGGCAGAAGATGTGAAGGCATTGCATGAGTTTGCGATATTTCTTCGAGGTTGTAACTCGATGAAAAATTTCAACCACATGGAAGAAATGAATGTTGTTATTAATATGAAGACTAACATTCTAAAGCTAACCTATAGGCTTAGAGAAAGGTGGAGAGATAGAGCAGGTCAGATACAGGAAGAACAGAATCGAGGAGCCATGTTTCCTGACCTGGTAGATTTCATGGAGACGGTTAATGTCAGATCCACGTCATGGGCGTATCCAAGATCCAAAACCAATTGCAACTGTCCCAGGTTCTACTTTTACTAATACAAAAGGAAGATCAGGACCTAAGGAACGCAGTTTTGCTACCACTGTAATACCTGTAGAAACAACACGTGGAATGAAAGGAGATGCATCTACTATTAAGTCACATGGGGTTTTGTTTGTCGTGTGATAAAGTTGGTCACACCATAAGGTGGTGTCGAAAATTCAAGACGAAGGAATATAAAGAAAAGATGGATTTTTTAAAGGAGGTGAAGGAGAAGCTTTGGATGTTTGAAGAAAGGACACATGGTTAAAGACTGCAAGAGTCGTATAACTTGTAATGTGTGCAAACGAGATCATCCTGAATTACTTCACACTGAACAGAAGATTACAGAGAAGAAGTCGAGTAGAGCAGAAGGAGAAGCCAACTATGAGTGATGCTGTTACCTCACCTCAGATAAATCTGCATATTGGGGCCGGGGTAGAAACCTGTATTTTCTCAATCAAAGCAGTACGGGTAAGGAGCAGCAAGGGGAATACAGTGTTGAAAACATATGCATTTTTGGATTAACGAAGTTCGGCCTTTTGCACAGAAAGCTTGATGAGAAGGCTGGATATTGCAGGACAAAAGACTAAAATTCTCTTGCGTACTATAAATGAAGAGAAATGCTGCCATTGTCATCTTATTATGTATGGAAATATCTTGTCTGGATGAAGACAATTTTATACAACTATCTGATGTGTTTACACATGAGACCATGTCTGTTTCTCATATAAATATATCCAAGCAAGAAGACTTGTAACAATAGCCTTACATGAAGAATATAAAGATACCTAAAATTAATTCTGCTATCGACCTACTTATAAGAACGAGTGCTTTGAAGGCATTAACACCTAGAGAGTTTGTCAGCAGTTAAGAGGACGGACCATTTGTGAGAACCTTACTCGGATGGGTTATCTATAACTCCTTGAGAAGGGAAAACAAAAGATAATAATAAGAATAACTACCCTTCTGCTGCTGTCAATCGAATATCTACTGTAAAATTAGAAGAGTTATTGATCAAGCAATACAGTCACGACTTCAATGAAAAAAACAGCATGGAATCAGAAGAAATGTCCAGAGAGCAGATAAAGTTCTTGGACATTATGAATCACTCAGTAAAGATGACAAACGGACACTATTGTCTGGACTTACCTTTCAAACAAGAAAGCGTTAGACTGCCAAATAAACGTTACATTGCAGAGCAGCGCACCCAGAATCTGAAACACAAGTTTGGCAAGAATACAAAATTTCATGATGAATATACATCTTTCCTAAAGGAAATGATTGACGATGATTATGCCAAAATCGTACCAACAGACCAGCTGAATCGAAGTGATGGAGAGCTTTGGTGTATCCCACACCATGGGGTGTATGACTCAAAGAAAGGGACCTTGAGGGTGGTCTTTGACTGTGCTGCAGTCTTCAAAGATATATCACGTTACTGTCACCTACTGCAAGGTCCGGACCCTACCAACTCAATATTGGAGTTCTCATTAGATTCAGACATGAACCGGTTGCTTTGATGGCTGATATTAAAGCAATATTTCATTAAGTCAAAATATCAGAAAAGCATATTGACTATTTGCAATTCCTATGGTGGCCTGATGGTGATGTACAACAAGATCCCGTTGAATACCAGATGAAGGTACATCTCTTTGGAGCAGTGTGATCACCAAGTTGTGCAAACTTTGCATTAAGGAAGACTGCCGAGGACAATAAAGCTCACTTTCCGGAAGAAGTGACAAACACAGTAAAGAACAACTTCTATGTGGATGATTGTTAAAAATCCATGTCTTCGGAAGAGGAAGCAATTCAAATGGTAAAACATCTGACTTCCCTCTGCAATAAGGGTGGATTCATGTTATCAAAGTAGATCAGCAACAGCTGTGTTGAATTAGAAACCATTTCACTAGATAATAGAGCCAAGGAAACCAGGGAGTTGGATTTGGACAAAGACAATCTGCCAATGGAAATAGCACTGGGATTACTCTGATGCATTGAAACAGATGTGTTTGACTACCGGTGGCGCCATGTTTGGTAACAGTCGCCACACATAGCTTCGCTCCCGAAAATGAGCGAGTTTTTCGCATTAAAACTGGATTTAGAGATCGGGACCGATTAAAAAAGATTATCGGAGGCCTTGTATGCTCTGCTGATGGCGTCAACAATAAGTGCTGTGCATTAAACTCTGGATTTAACTCTTTAAATGCAGAATCCGATTTCTGCTCAGTCCTCAGAGAAGCATTTCAAAAATATACTGCAGCACTGAGATAGAGCTTGGAGAATCGACTTTTGAAGGTGCTCTTGAAGGAAAACTGCCTTCCAAAATGGCTACAAGAGCTAAGGCAGATAAGGCAGATAAGGAGAAAGACTTGGAGGACTTAAAGCAAACGGTAAGAGAACTGAAAGATGAAAAGGTGGACGGAACGCACATGGAAAAAATGATGAAAGATATGACAGATAAGCTAATGCTGAATACGAATACGGGCAATTTGAAAGTTATTGAGTCTGTGCAGGATTCGATCAACACCGTAAATAATAGAATTGAAGATGTGAGAGTTGAACTATTGGAGCGAATGGACAAGGGGGAAGAAGACACTAATAAGAAGTTTGTTGCATTGCATGAGACTGTCGCCTCATATGTGAAAACAATGAATAGATGGAGGAAGAGATGGGACGAATGGCCGAGGATATGAAGAAAATGAAGACACAGCACGACCTCACTGCAAAACAGCTGGCAAAATGTTCGGATAAGTGCCTAGACTTGGAAACTCGTTCGAGACGCTTTAATCTAAGGCTAGTAGGAGTACCCGAGGAAGCCGAGGGAGATAACCCTCAGGAGTTTGCTGCGGATCTAATTAAAGAAGCTCTCAATCTTCCTAACCTTCCGAAAATTGAAGCGGCACATCGAATTCCGAGATTCAAACAAAAATCCCAAACAGGCTCAGAATACACACGTCAGATCATTGTGAAATTTCGGGACATCTCTGGCGTGGAAGAGGTGATGAGTAATATCAAATATGGAGTACCACTGAAATACGAGCAGACAACCTTTAAAATATTTAGAGATTACCTCTATGGTCCAAAAAATAAATCTGTTCTTCAAGGTAAAGCAAGCGCTCCAAGGCGTGAAGGGTGTCAGATATGGAGTCTACTTTCCCGCGAGAATGCGCATTTCTTACAACGATCAGCAAAAATCGTTTACAAATCCGGAGAGCGCATATAAGTATGCCTTAACCATCGTTGAAGAGAATAAGTAACTTGAAAAGCTGTACTGTATGGACACCCTCTGTCTTTACTATTTCAACATGAAATGTGTTCAACAGAAGATGGAACTCTCCCTGTGTTTAGACTCGACGGCTTATCGAGGAATGTTAATTCAAGGACATACTGGGTTCCAAGTAAAGTGGAAAAAGATAAACACTGAATACAGAGCTTTACAATATAATCTGAACAGAGCAATTACCGTGGTTTAAATTTTTTAACTGAATAACCTAATGTTATAGAAATAACACTTTTAACACATAAAACATAGAATACTATCATAGAAATTGTAATGAACATTAACCAGATCGGTAGTAAGGGGCTGATTGACAATCTAACATCTATAACTTAATATCTTAATAAGTTTTAAGCAGATTTATAACCGGTTGTGAGGGGGATGACGGGCTTCTGGCTCAGATCCAGAAGCCTGCCCTAGGTAGCCCCTTCAACCAATAGCTGATAATTATAGAGGTAAAAACTGATGCTTAACATTCTGTTGATAAAACAGTTAGATATATTTGGGAATCCACATGAAATGGATATATGTACTGCAATTAAGTATTATATAGTTGATTTGGAATTGGCTCGGTTCTAGTACGGATATGTTATGACTTATTGAGGGAACGGAGCTATTTGTTTATTAATATCGACAATGGAAGTCGATAAAATGTTTTCTCCCACCAACAGGTGGGCCACTTATTACAGTGCCGACAAGCTCGGTCACTGTATTTTCACTTTTACTATTTTTTTTACTATCACAATTAATCACATGTGTGTTTTTTTTTAATTCAAGGATAATCGCAAAAGAAATCCACAAACTGAACTTGGTAGGTTGACTGTTCCCCCATTGCTTAAAGACTCGAGGTATGGATGCACCACAAGATACATAGGTACTAAACCTTGTCAAAATACAAGACACTAAACAAAATAAATCGGGAGGAATCTCATTTTGCAGTTGGAATATTAGGGGGGATAACAAACGTATTAAAAGGGATAAGATTTTAGCACAGCTGTAAGCATTTAAGTCAGATGTTATCTTCCTCCAAGAAACGCATCTTAAAGTTCAAGATCAAGTTAGATTGAGGGCCAACTGGATAGGTCAAACTTTTCATTCGTCATACATGTCAAAATCCAGAGGCACGTCCATCATGATTCGCAAAGATATACCATTTAAACAGAAAAATACCTTAACAGATAAGGATGGGAGATATTTGATAGTTACCGGTGAGATCCATGCAATCCCAATCACATTGGTAAATATATATGCGCCTAACTTTGATAATCCGCATTTTTAAATAAAATTTTGAATATAATTACCAGAATGTTATAATTGGGGGAGACTTTAATTGTGTCTTAGATCCTTATTTAGATAAATCCAGTCAAAAACAACAAGGTAATTCGAAATCTAAAACTAGTGAACTTTTAAACACATATATAAAAAATACAAATTTAACCGATGTTTGGAGGATTGCAAATCCGACAGGCAAGGAATATTCGTTTTATTCATCGGTACACAAGACTTACTCACGTATAGATTATTTCCTGGTAGACACAAAATTAATTCCGTATACTCTTAACCCAAAATACCACACAAATACGATTTCAGATCATTCCCCCCTAACTTTTTTTTTTTAAATAGGAGGCATGTCTAAGAATACATCGTTCTGAAGGTATAACCCCCAAATTTTAAAAGACCCACAAGGGAGTATATATCTAAGACAGCAAATGGATCTTTTTTTCGAAATAAATGATACGCCTGATACACCACCTACATTATTATGTAGGTGGTGTATCAAATCTTTTATTAGAGGTGTTATAATCTCATACCAAGCCTTTCAGAATAAAAAAAAAACAACGGCAGCTAGAGGAACAAATTAGACAATTGGATATAGATAATGCTAAAAACCCGTCCATGGATAAACACAATAAAATATTAATACTAAAATTCAAATTAAATAAATTACTATCAGAAAAAGTTATAAGATTATTCCAAATTACAAGACAGGAACAGTTTGAATTTGGGGAGAAGCCTCATAAACTTCTCGCACACCAATTAAAAAAACGAGAAAAGGAACACATGATTTCAAAGATTAAATCAGACAAAGGGGAAGTATTAACATTACCGAATGAAATGAATAAAAGATTTGTGCAATTTTATGAGAATTTGTATACATTCAAAACGACAACGGACACCAACACAATCACTGAGTTTCTGGATAATTGCAATCTTCCCAAACTAGAATTGCAGGAACAAGAGGAATTGGGAGCACAAATCTCAAATAAGGAAATAGAAGAAACAATATTCTCATTAAAAAATGGAAAAACATCAGGTCCCGATGGATTTAGTAATGAATTCTATAAAAGTTTTTACGATATATTTAGTCCTCGTCTACAGAAAATGTACACACACGCTTTCAGAGAACAAATATTACCTGATACACTAGCAGAATCTACGATTACATAAATACTTAAGAAAGATAAAGATGAGGAAGAACCTGGATCCTACGGAGCTATCGCGTTGTTAAATACAGATCAAAAAATATTAGCAAAAATATTAGCAAGAAGATTAAGTAAGTACGCCATTAAACCAATACATCCGGATCAAACGGAGTTTATCCCTAAGAGACATTCATTTAATAATTTGAGACGTCTGCTTAATATAATGCACTCACACCAAACTAAAGATCCAAATCTCGCAATTATTTCGCTGGATGCAGAGAAAGCATTCGATCAGGTTGAATGGAAGTATATGGTTAAGGTATTGCAACAATTTCAACTGGGAGAGAATTTCATTCAATGGATTAAATTAATATATAAGGGGTAAGCCAACGGCCAGAATATTAACTAATTATTATTTTATCCACAAAATTTCAACTGTCAAGGGGTAAAGACAAGGTTTGTTCAAATATCACCCATTGTTATTTGCCCTCATAATTGAACTACTAGCGGATAAGTATTAGAACTCATCGAATATCCACGGATATGACAAAATATTCAAACAATAAAATATCATTATACGCTGATGATGTACTCTTGTACATCACAAAGCCTCATATCACTATACCCAATATTTTTAAATTAAATTGAGGATTTCGGTTAATTTTCAGGTTTACAGAATAAACTGGAATAAAAGTGAAATCATGTCAATAAAACAAAAGATTCTATAATCTCGTACAATTTCCTTTTAAAATAGCTGGGGAAAAATTTAAATACTTGGGCATTGAAATTACTAGAAGATATCAAGACATGTTTAAAGCAAACTATAAACCCTGTACTATAATAAATTACATAATTTAATTAAATTCTGGAAAACGCTCCCGATGTCCTTAATAGGTCGAATAAAAATGCCATAAAAATGATTTTTTTTCTACCACAAATTCTATACTTGTTCCAATCAATCCCACTATATCTACCCAAAATGGTTTTTTTTTTTTTTTTTTTTGTTTTTTTTTTTTTTTGTTTTTTTTAATTGGACTCAGATATTACAACTTTTATTTGGGATTATAAGACCCATAGAATACAAAGACCACACCTGAATAAACCCAAAGTAGTAGGGGGATTAGCACTCCCTAATTTTATGTATTATTATTGGTCGGTAAATATTAGAAATATGGTTCAATTGTTGGATAATGCTCTTCATCAACCGGAATGGATCATTATGGAAAAAGAGGACTGCTCCCCCTTTAATATTGGTCCGATCCTTCTTTCACCAATGACGGTGAAATCTGAATTTGGAAACAAATAAAATTTAAAATTAAGAAACTTATCTCTCCTATCTCCTATTGCTAAAAACCCTCTGTTTAAACCCTCGACTATAGACAAAACATTCATACAATGGGAAAGAGCAGGAATTAAAACTTTGGGAGATTTGTATGATACGGAAAAACTATTATCATTTAAAATAAATAAAATTTTAAAAAATAAAAAATTCAAATTACAACTAAAATACAATGTGGGTAACAATAAGTATTTTAAATATTTCCAAATATGTGATTATTTGAAAAAACATGCACATGAATTTCACACAATGCCATTAGACCTACTAGATGAAATAATGAATACAAAGGCGGAATCACCTAATTTAATTTCATATATATATTATACTAAATGCAGTAATACTAACAACGGAAGGTATTAGAGGTGAGAGGGAAAACGAACTAAGCATAAAAATTTCCAATGAAAGGTGGAAAGAATACTTATTAAATGTGCACAAATGCTCAATTAATGCAAGACACACTTTAATACAATTTAAAATTATACATAGATTATACTACTCAAAAACTAAATTAAATAAATTTTTCCCTAACGTTTCACCGATTTGTGATAAATGCCACTGTCAAGAAGCTACAATAGTGCACTCATTCATCTTTTGTTCAAAAATTCAAAGGTTTTGGATTGAAAATCTTTGAAATTTTCACAAAAGTGTTTTGGTCTCCAAAATAAAAATGACACCAAAGCCAGAATGGATTATTTTCGGAATGACAGAAGGTAATCCGGAATTAAATGCGCATCAAAATAATTTATTTGATTACGGCTTAATAATAGGAAAAAATAATCTTAAAATTCTGGAAATATGCTCCTATACCAACATTAAATATGTGGATTTCAACTATGTTTGAAACACTACATCTGGAAGATATGAGACTCCGCCTGGAAGGAAAATCAGAACGCTTCTTTCAGCCGTGGTCTGCATTTATAGAACAGCTACATAGACAGGGTGCAGGAGTACCTCGGGCCTTGGTGGGGGGGATGAAAAACTATGGAGTTGGTGGATTCCTTTTGCGTAACATTTATAACAGAGTAACTGGCTTTTTTTTTCCTTTTCCTTTTTTTTAGGGTCTATCTCTTAATTCTTTGACCAAGGGTTTCTTCTCCATTTTGGCACGCTCTTTCACTATCACAACTCTTTTCACCTATTTCACTCTCTTTCTTTCTATTCTTTTTCTTTAAAAGCCAAAAAATTATGGGGTACAATGATTGTAACAAGATATACAGTGGCTTGCAAAAGTTTTCATACCCCTTGAACTTTTCCACATTTTGTCACGTTACAACCACAAACGTAAATGTATTTTATTGGGATTTTATGTGATAGACCAACACAAACTGGTGCATAATTGTGAAGTGGAAGGAAAATGATACATGGTTTCCAAATTTTATCACAAATAAAAAACTGAAAAGTGTGGCGTGCAAAAGTATTCTGCCCCCGAGTCAACACTTTGTAGAACCACCTTTCACTGCAATTACAGCTGCAAGTCTTTTAGGGTATGTCTCTACCAGCTTTGCACATCAAGAGACTGAAATTTTTGCCCATTCTTCTTTGCAAAATAGCTCAAGCCGAGTCAGATTGGATGGAGAGCGTCTGTGAACAGCAATTTTCAAGTCTTGCCAGAGATTCTCAATTGGATTTAGGTCTGGACTTTGACCGGGCCATTCTAACACATGAATATGCTTTGATCTAAACCATTCCATTGTAGCTCTGGCTGAATGTTTAGGGTCGTTGTCCTGCTGGAAGATGAACCTCCGCCCCAGTCTCAAGTCATTTGCAGACTCTAACAGGTTTTCCTCCAAGGTTGCCCTGTATTTAGCTCCATCCATCTTCCCATCAACTCTGACCAGCTTCCCTGTCCCTGCTGAAGAAAAGCATCCCCACAGCATGATGCTGCCACCACCATGTTTCACAGTGGGGATGGTGTGTTCAGGGGTGGATGTGCAGTGTTAGTTTTTCCGCCACACATAGCGTTTTGCATTTAGGCCAAAAACTTCAATTTTGGTCTCATCAGACCAGAGCACCTTCCTCCACATGTTTGCTGTGTGTCCCCACATGGCTTGTGGCAAACTGCAAACTGGACTTCTTATGGCTTTGTTTCAACAATGGCTTTCTTCTTGCCACTCTTTCATAAAGGCCCGATTTGTGGAGTGCACGACTAATAGTTGTCCTGTGGACAGATTCTCCCACCTGAGCTGTGGATCTCTGCAGCTCCTCCAAAGTTACCATGGGCCTCTTGGCTGCTTCTCTGATCAATGATCTCCTTTCCCAGCCTGTCAATTTAGGTGGACGGCCATGTCTTGGTAGGTTTGCAGTTGTCCCATACTCTTTCCATTTTCGGATGATGGATTGAACAGTGCTCCGAGAGATGTTCAAAGCCTGGGATATTTTTTTATAACCTAACCCTGCTTTAAACATCTCCACAACTTTATCCCTGACCTGTCTGGTGTGTTCCTTGGAATTCATGATGCTGTTTGTTCACTAATGTTCTCTAACAAACCTCTGAGGCCTTCTTCTTCTTCTTATAGGATTCCGGCAGTGTAGACGCTGCTAAGCGTATTACTGCCCTCCACAGGTCAAAGTTTCAACTAAATTCTTACATACAGTCCTGTAACATGCAGGAATTGAAGAACAGCCCTGGATATCAGCTGATGTTTCTCACTGTGTCCAAACAAAGATAAAACAGAAAAAGCCTCAACTCCAAGTCCTATCAGTCTAGCAAACAATGCCTTTCTTTCTACCCTATACTTTTTACATTCTAAGAAAACATGCTTAACTGTCTCCTTACTCCCACATTCACACAAGCCAGAAACATGTTTCCCTACAATGCACAAACAGTAATTTAACCCACAATGTCCCAACCTCAATCTACACAGTCTAACTGACTCCCTACGGGACAGAGATGTCCATCATTGAAGGTTTTAAACATAACATTATTTACAATGCTATGAGATAGTGGTAGAGATTTTAATTTTAATGTTTTCTTTATTTGTTTCCAAATACGTATTCCACTTCCTATTATTGGGTTAACACTATATGTTTTCTTTCTTAGCTAAATTAGTATTTAGCGAATATATAGAACTAATTTCAAAAGGTGAGAACAATCTTCTTTTTCCATATTTAACCCAAGTTGGTTTGATTATCTATTTCTTCTAACCAAAAATTACATATTTTAATGTTAACTGCCCAGTAATAAAACATAAAATTTTTGTAGAGCCCATAGACCTCCATTATATTTTTAGTTTACATAAATGTTTTTTATTTATTATTCTATGGCACTTATAATCCCAAATGAAGTTAGTGACTAAGGAGTCCACCTTTTTTTTTTTTTGTTTAACGAAATTTTTAGGGGTATATCGGGATTTGATTGGAAAAGGTATAATAATTGTGGAAGACACACCATTTTTTTATTATATTAATTTTGCCTATCATCGATATAGGTAAAGTTTTCCAATATATAATATTCTTATTAATTTGTTCAATAATAGTGGAAGTTAGCTTTAAATAAGGAGTCAAATCTTTTTGTTACAAAGATTCCAAGATATTTAAATTTTTCATTTGTTATCTTAAAAGGGAAATGTTGTAATATATGTAAATTGTTTACCGTTATTGGCATAAGTTCACTTTTATTCCAGTAAAATACTATATCCTGAATAGGATCCAAATTCAGTTATTAATTTTAACAAATTACGGATACTAGTTTCTGGTTTTGTGATGTAAAGTATAACATCATCCGCATATAGAGAGATTTTATTTTTTTTTAGTGTCTCTAGTATCGTATTCCATATATTTCCGGAATGTGATCTCACCATCAGGGCTAACGGTTCTATTGCCAATGCAAACAATAAAGGGGATAAAGGGACAACCTTGTCTGCAACCACGAGATAAATTGAATTTAGGTGATAACATTTGATTTGTTATTATTCGAGCTGTCGGATTTGTATATAGCAATTTGATCCAGTTTAATAAACTTTTCTCCCAGTTTTAAAAGCTTCCATAACCGAGAACAAGTAAGGCCATTCCACTTGATCAAAGGCTTTCTCTGCATCTAACGAAATAATAACTTACTAGGTCTTTATTAATATCTCTTTTCAAGTATATAATATTGAATAACCGTCTCAAATTATACAAAGAGTATCGTTTTGGTATAAATCCTGTTTGATCAGGGTGAACTAATTTAGTAACAACTAAACTTAACCTTTGTGCTAATATTTTAGTTAATATCTTTTGATCGGTATTTAGAAGACCTATTGCTCTAAAATGATCCTGGTTCATCCAAGTCTTTGTTTATTTTGGGTAAAAGTGTTATAATAGATTCATTTAATGTTTCTGGTAGTTTTTTGCTGTGTATATATATGATCATATAGTAATTTCAAACGTGGTACAATCTGATCATAAAATACTTTATAAAATTCCGAGCCAATGCCGTCTGGGCCGGTGTTTTACCCTCTTTTAGTAATCTGATAGATTCTTGGATTTCTTTTATCGTAATATCGGCATTCAATAACTCTATATTTTGTGAATCCAATCCTTTCAAGTTACATTTTTTTTTAAATGCTTCAATTCCTATTTTATTATCTGTTGTTTTCGCAGTGTATAAGTTTTTATAATATTGCATAAATCGTTCATTAATATCTTTAGGCTGTGTTAACAGTTCGCCTTTATGTGATTTAATCCTATGAATTATTTTTTCAGCTTCCATTTTCCTTAGTTGACGAGCCAGTAAGTTTTGAGGTTTATCACTGAATTCAAACTGTAATTGTTTAGTATGTTGATAAAATTTAACGACTTGGTCTGTAAATATTTTGTTTAATTTATATTTCAATGCTGCAATTTTATTATGTAATATAGTAGTTGGATTCATTGCATTCTGTATATCTAATTGTTTAATCTCCTTTTCCAAATCTTGCTGCTCCTTACGTTTCTTTTTATTATAAAATGCTTGAGATGAAATCATGATTCCCCGGAGGTATGTTTCCCATAATAAGGAACAAGATATTTCCGGTTTATCATTTATTTCGAAAAAAATCTTAATTTGTTCTGTAATATATTCCTGGGTAATTTTATTTTCTAATATTTGTGGGTTAAATCTCCACTGGTCTGATTTTTGTAGTTTACCATTTATTTTGATCTTGAATGTTAATGGTGCATGATCAGAAATTATGATATTATGATATTGGGATTTATAAGTAAGCGAGATAAGTTTAGCGTCCACCAAAAAATAATCTATTCTTGAGTAATTTTTATGTACTGACGAGTAAAAAGAGTATTCTCGTCCAGTAGGGTTTTCAATTCTCCAAACATCTTTGATATTAGTAGTTTCCATATATGCATTTAATAAATCACCAGAGTGTGATTTAACTTTCCTTTGCCTTGTAGATCTATCTAAGTATGGATCTAGTGTACAATTAAAGTCACCTCCAATTATTAGATTATGTTGTGCTAATTCCGGAATATTATTAAATACCTTCTTAAAAAACAATGGGCTATCAAAATTTTGGTCCATATACATTAACGAAAATCATTTTTTGTGTATTTAATTCTCCTATGACGATAATATCTCCATCTTTATCAGTTATAATTGATGTATGTTTAAATAAAATACCTTTACGAAATAATATTGCTACACCTCTTGATTTATGTGTTAAAAGAAGAGTGATACATTTTTATCTATCCATTTAGCTTTCATCTATGTTCAGCATCTTTTTTTTAGATGTGTTTCTTGAATAAAAATCACATCAGCTTTATTTGCCTTTAAATGTGCAAAAACGTTTCCTCTCTTAATCGGTTCATTAATACCTTTAACGTTCCAACTACAAAAAGTTATTCCCTCATTCCCTATATTTATTTTTGGGTCTTGCATCTTATGACTATGGAGGTCTGCAATAGAGTCTATGGTTCAGCACATCAGACCCGACCTTACACCCGAACATCGAATAGATTAATTTTAAGTCTTGTGCATGTCTCTCACGTATATATCTCCATTGATCCAGTATATAAAGTCAAAAATTGTAATCATTAATCCCTCCTTCCACAAAGAATCATATGCCTTCTCAATATCAAGGAATACACTCACTACTATTTCCTTGCTTCTAAATGCCCTTTTAATATCCTGATCCAAAACTGATACAGACTCCATTGTAGATCTTCCATTCACCTCTGAGGCCTTCACAGGACAGCTGTATTTATACTGAGATTAGATTACACACGTGGACTCTATTTACTAATTAGGTGACTTCTGAAGGCAATTCGTTGCACTGGATTTTATTTAGGGGTATCAGAGTAAAGGGGGCTGAATACTTTTGCACGCCACACTTTTCAGTTTTTTATTTGTAAAAAAAAAATTAGAAAACCATGTACCATTTTCCTTCCACTTCACAATTATGCACCACTTTGTGTTGGTCTATCACATAAAATCCCAATAAAATACATTTACGTTTGTGGTTGTAACGTGACAAAATGTGGAAAAGTTCAAGGGGTATGAAAACTTTTGCAAGCCACTGTTTGTGTGACATATACATACATAAATATATTACGCACATATATATTCTCTTGTTTCTTTCTTGTGATCTCTAATTATTTGTTGATCAACCTTTTTCTTTCTTTCTTTCTTTCTTTCAATCATTCATTCAACCTATCTCTCTCACTCTCCCTCTACGAAATCCTAATATTGTGAATAAAATATCAATTAATACAAATTCGGAAATGTATTTAGGTGTAGGAAGGAACTGCAGATGCTGGTTTAAACTGAAAATAGACACAAAAAGCTGGAGCAACTCAGCGGGTCAGACAGCATCTATGGAGAAAAGGAACAGGCGACATTTCGGGTTGAGACCCTTCTTCTGACCCACTGAGTTACTCCAGCTTTTCGTGTCTATCCTTGACATTAAGATACATCATTGTGAAGATCGAAGAACTGCCCTGAGATATGTCTGATCCTGCGTACAGAGAACCCTGCAATTATAGCAGAGCAGAATGCTCCGCTTGTAGATGACGCCGCCATGACAGAAGCCGGTTACAGGAATGTCGCTGAAGAAAACCCATCAGCTACTATGGCTTTCTCGCGGAGTGACCCATCTTGCTCCACTCTAAGATCTTTGGTTAGCGGATCTCGACAAGATCTCGGAAGTCAAAGTGGACCGGTGTATGAAGCCTACAAACTTTGATTAAATCAGGTTTGCACTGCTGCATCACTTGTCAGATGCAAGTGAAAATGTCTATGGTACTGTTTCATATCTAAGACTGGAATATGATAACAATGAGATTAATGGGAGAAGCCAGAGTGGCACCATTGAAGCAAATGACGAATCCCAGAATGGAACGTACAGCCGCAGTCTTCATACCATATCTTATCACTTTAAAGTCTGAACTTATATATTTATGTGTGTGTGTGTGTGTGTGTGTGTGTGTGTGTGTGTGTGTGTGTGTGTGTGTGTGTGTGTGTGTATTATCAAATCTTCTCAAAAAAGCGACGCGCTAACGGTAAATGTTTTACATATTCCGCTTGACATTTTTCCCGTTGAGTCCAAAATCTACTTATCTGAAAATGTCATGCTTTATTTCTCGACATTACTGAAAGTGTTTAAAAATAAGACAAAACTTTGAATTTAAAAACGTCTGCCTTTCGCTGATGACGTCACAATGGGTCTGCTCCGCGTGCCATTCTTCCACGCACTGCGAGTGACGTTAAACCCCCCCCCCCCCCCCTTATTCAAAAGACGCAGAAAAAACGAGCAAATCTGCCCTGTACTGGAGTGGCCAAGCTCTTAGGTCCGGTCCTCAAGTCCGGTCCTCGGGTCCTCCCTCTCTGCCACCCCATCCCTCTCTGCCACCCCTCCCTCTCTACAGAGTGGTAAGTATTGGGACCTGCGGTGGAGTGGTACCCCCGCCCTATCTCTGCCCTCTCACTAACCCTGCCTCTGTTTCTGCCTCTGTCGCTGCTCTCTCTCTGCCTCTGCCCTCTCTCTGCCTCTGTCTCTGCCCTCTCTCTGCCTCTCTGGGGAGGGGGGGAGAGGGGGGTGGGAGGAGAGATGGGGAGGGGGGAGAGAGGGGGAGAGACGGGGAGGGGGGATAGATGGGGAGGGGGAGAGACGGGGAGAGGGGGAGGGGGGTTGAGAGGGGGGGGGTGAGAGGGGAGGGGGGTGAGAGGGGAGGGGGGAGAGGAGGGGAGGTGGGAGAGATGGGAGGGGGGAGAGAGGAGAGGTGGAGAGTGGGGAGGGGGAGAGATGGGAAGAGGTGGGGAGGGGGGAAGGAAAGGAGGGGGGAGAAGGTGGAGGAAAAGGGGGGGAGAGAGGAGGTGGGGAGAGAAGGTGGGGAGAGAAGGTGGGGAGAGAAGGGGGGAGAGAAGAGGGGGAGAGAAGGGGGGGAGAAGGGAGGGGGAGAGAAGGGAGGGGGGAAGGAGAGGGGTAGGGCCGCCCAGCAGCCGTCGGCCTCAGAGTCAGCCTCAGCTCCTTGGCCTCGCATCCTCGGCGCATCCTCTCTGTACCCCCGGAGCCAGCCGGTGATCTCCGAGTCGTCACAGAGGACTGATTCACGAATGCTTCAGACCTCGAGTACGGGGAGGGGGGGTGGGGGGTGGAGTGGGCAGGCGGGCGTGGTCCCGAGTGAGCCTGCTGGCCAACTGCAAACAGTTGAGGCCGCCGCCGCAATGTTCTAGAAGCCGAGCCCAAGCGCGAGCGGACTTGAAGTCACTAAGTACGCTTGCGCCATGCCTCCCGCAGCTGGACTCCCATAAAAGAAGTCCGCTCATGCTGGGCGCAGGGTGGGGATGGTGGGGGGTGACGTGCAAAACAACAGATGTTTAATCCAGAGCCGGGCCGGGGGGTGGGGAGGGACACAGGGAGGGACACAGAGTGGGACACAGAGAAAAAATAAAATTCAATGGTATGAAAAAAAAATAAAAACAATGCTTTAATCCACAGCGAGGGGTAGGGCCACGAGGCAGGTGGGGGGCGGGGCCAGGAGGCAGGTGGGTCTTGATTGGTGGGAATGTGGGCATTGTGACGTAGCAGCTGGCAAGCGGTGATTATATATTAAAAAGTGAGTTTTGTGAACAACTTTATTCAAAATCTGGGGAAATAATTGACCGAATTTAGAGATGAGTGCATTTATGAAATCGTAAGTTAACTCCCTACCGAAATTGTAAAAATCACCGCATTTTTGCGTCTGGTTTTTGAGACTTTTCAAAGGCAAAATGACATACACCCATACACACACACAGAGTTTTAAAAGTATACTAGACCAAGTGCAGACCTGTCTTCCTGTCTCTGCCCTCTCCCTACCCTCTGCCCTCTCCCTGTCTCTGCCATCTCTCTCTGCCCTCCCTGTCTCTGCCCTCGCCCTCTCTCTGCCCTCTCCCTCTCTGTCCTTTCTGCCACCCCCTCTATCTGCTGTCCCCCTCTCTGCCCTCTCTCTGCCCTCTCTGCCCTCTCTCTCTCTCTGCCATCTCTCTCTCTGCCCTCTCTGTCTCTGCCCTCTCTCTCTGCTCTCTCTTTCTCTCTGCCCTCTCTCTCTCTGCCCTCCTCTCCACCCCCCTCCCTTGGCTCTATAGCTACGCTTGTTGGGGGCTCTGTGTGAGAGGATAGGGCGGTGGATGGGATAAAGGAGTGAATTAATAATATTAATATAATATCAAGGGGGGTGGTTAGTGTGCGCGCCTGGGGGTGGTTAGTGTGTGTGTGAGGCCGCAGGCCGCTCTGCCCACCCTCCCGTAGCCACGTGTTGAGGGGACAGGACACAACGGGTTCCACTTGATCTAGTCTCTGTATCTGCCCTCTCTCTGCCCTCTCGCTGTCTCTGCCCTCTCCGTCACTGCCCTCTCCCTTTCTCTGCCCTCTCCTTCTCTCTGCCCTCCCCCTCTCTCTGCCACATTTCTGCCACCCCCCTTTGTCTGCCCTCTCTATGCCCTTTCCCGTCCTCTCTCTGCCCCTATCTCCTGCCCTCTCTTGCCCTCATCTCTCTATTTGCCCTCTGCCATCCTCGTTCTCCGCCCCTCGCTCGCCACATCGCGCCCATCCTCTCTCTCTCCCACCTCTCGCCTCGCCTCTCTCCCCCCGCTCTCCCCTCACTACAGCCCTCTCTCTCCCATCTCCTCTCTCCCCCCTCTCTCTCTCCCCCCCCTCTCTGCCCCTCTCGCTCTCTGCCCCTCTTGCTCTCTGCCCCTCTCCCTCTGTCTCTGCCTCCTCTCTCTACCCCTCCTCCCATTCCCTCTCTAGACGTGCCTGCGAGTTGGGGGCTTTGAGTGGCTAGGGCGGGGATGGGGTAAAAGGAGTGAATTAATAATATTAATACAATATCAAGGGGTGTGGTTAGTGTGTGTGTGTGTGTGGGGGGTGGTTAGTATGTGTGTGTGGGAGGGGTGGTTAGTGTATGTGTGACGTCGCAGGCCCCCCTCTGCAACCACGAGTCGAGGGGAAGGGGGCGCAACGTGTCACACTGGGTCTAGTAACTATTAAAAGTCTGATCTTGTATGTGTATGTGTGTGTTAATTTGTTTGTGTGTTATCACATCTTTACGAAAAAAACGACACGACACGGAATTTTTACATATTCCGGTTGACATTTTTCCCGTCGAGTCCAAATGCTACTTATCTCAAAATTTCATGCTTTATTTCTCGATATTCCTGAAAATATTAAAAAATATGACAAAACATTGAATTTAAAAATGACTGCCTTTAGCAGATGACATCACAATGGCCCCGCACCGCGCCGCCTTCCCTCTCCCACCCTCCCCCCCACCCTCTCTCTGCCTCTCTCTGCCCTCTCCCTACCTCTGCCCTCTCTCCCTGTCTCTGCCATCTCTCCCTGTCTCTGCACTATCTCTCCCTCTCTCCCTGTCTCTGCCCTCTCTAAGTCTCTGCCCTCTCTCCTTGTCGCTGTCCTTCTCTCCCTGTCTCTGCCCTCACTCCCTGTCTCTGCCCCCTCTCCCTGTCTCTACCCCCTCTCTCCCTATCTCTGCCCTCTCTCCCTCAGGTTATTCCCCCCCCCCCCCCAGGTTATTCAAAAGATGCAGAAAGTCGGGCCCGGTACAGGAGCGGCCAAGCTCTCGGTTGTCGGGTCCTCAGGTCAACACCCGCCCTCTCGCTGTCTCTGACCACTCTCCCTGTCTCTGCCCTCTCCCTGTCTCTGCCCTCTCTCTGTCTCTGCCCTCTCTCTCTGTCTCTGCCCTCTGTCCCTGTCTCTGTCCAATCTCTCTGTCTCTGCCCTCTCTCCCTTTCTGTGTCCTTGCTCCCTGTCTCTGCCCTCTCTCTCTGTCTCTGCCCTCTCTCCCTGTCTCTGCCCTCTCTCCCTTTGTCTGCCCTCTTTCCCTGTCTCGGCCCTCTCTCTGCCCTCTCCCTTTCTCTGCCCTCTGTCTCTGCCCCCTCCCCCTCTCTGCCCTCTCCCTGTCTCTGCCCTCTCCCTGTCTCTGCCCTCTCCCCGTCCCTGCCCTCTCCATGTCTCTGCCCTCTCCCTACCCTCTGCCCTCTCTCTACCCTTTCTCTTACTATGTCTCTGCCCTCTCCCTGTTCTGCCCTCTCTGTCTCTGCCCTCCCTCTGCCCTCTGCCCCCCTGTCTCTGCCCTCTCCTTCACTATGCCCTCTTCCTCTCTCTGCCCTCTCTCTGTCTCAGCCCCCTCGGTCTCTGCCCTCTCTGTCTCTGCCCTCTCTCCCTGTCTCTGCCCTCACTCCCTGTCTCTACCCTCTCTCCCTGTCTCTGCCCTCTCTCAGTCTCTGCCCTCTCTCCTTGTCGCTGCCCTCTCCCTGTCTCTGCCCCTCTCCCTGTTTCTGCCCTCTCTCCCTGTCTCTGCCCTCCCTCTCTCTCTGTCTCTGCCCTCTCTATCTGCCCTCTCCCTGTCTCTGCCCTCTCTCTGCCTCTGTCTCTGTTCTCTGCCCTCTCTCTGCCCTCTCTCTCTGCCCTCTCCCTGTCTCTGCCCTCCCTGACTCTGCTCTCTCCCTTTAGCTGCCCTCTCCCTCTCTCTGCCCTTTCCCTCTGTCCTCTTTCTGCCGCCCCCTTTCTCTGTCCTTTCTCTGCTCCCGTCGCTGCCATCTCTCTCTCTGCCCTCTCTCTCTCTTTGCCCCCTCTCTCTCTGCCCTTTCTCTCTCTCTGGCCTCTCGCTCTCTGCCCTCTCTCTCTACCCCCCTCCCTCTCCATCTCTAGCCGCGCTTGTGCAGTTGGGGCTATGCGTGAGTGAATAGGGCGGGTGATGGGGTAAAAGGAGCGAATGAATAATATTAATATAATATCAAGGGGGGGTTTTAGTGTGTGTGTGGGGGGTGGTTAGTGTGTGTGTGACGCTGCAGGCCGCCACCGCCCCTCCCCACCGCCCCTCCCCCCCGCAGCCGCGCGTGGAGGGGACGGGAAGCAACTGGTCCCACTTGGTCTCGTAACTGTTAAAATTGACATTATGATGTGAATAGAACTATAGTTTCAGCTGGGAAGAATCTATCTTCTGGACTGTTAGAACTGCAGTGCTTAAGTACTTCAACAGCGAAAACGCTTTGAAACATTTGTAGCAAACAGAATCTCTGAAGTAAGATATCACAGTGGAAATACATTAACACTAAGGAGAATCCTGTGGATTAATCCTCTAGAGGATGAACAGCAGACCGCTTCTTAAGCAACAAGAGATGGATCAAGGGACCAGGGTTTCTCTGTAAGCCCGACGGAGAATGGCCAAAGCTTAAACTGGAATCTGAAATCTCCGCTAATGATCCGGAGTTCAACCAAGACATCACAGTGAATGTTATTGTTAAGGATTCATTTAACTAAATAAACAATTTAATTACCCATTTCTCATCATGGAATAAGCTGAGGATGGTGGTGGGTTGGTTTCTTAAAGCCAAGACAAGGTTATTGCTGTTTGCTCGAAAAAGAAAGATTACAGAAGGTAATCCTGGTAAACTAAAGGAAAAGGTTGAAAAGAAGATGCAAATCTTTAAGGCATCATACAGTGGTCAGTGTTTACGTCCTGGTGATCTTATCAAGGCAGAAAATGCAGTTATCTCTTTCTGTCAAAGACAAAGATACAAAGAAGAGATGTCGACGTTGGAAGCTGGTGTTCGTGGTGTCAAAGGAAGCAGTCATTTGTACAAGCTTGATCCGGTACCGGAAGAAGGACTTCTGAGAGTAGGCGGTCGCCTGAATAGACTAGCAATTCCTGAAGAAGCTAAGCATTCTATTATTCTCTCGAAGGACTTTCACATTCAACACTACTGTTACGACATATCCATGAACAGAAATAAATTATATGTTGTCGAAACTTTGTAAAAAATATTGGATTATCAAAACAAACTCCGCTGCAAGAAAAATAATTAAAAACATGTGCTATGTGTAGACGACAGCGTGGAAAAGTTGGAGAACAGAAAATGGAAGACCTACCGCTGGAGAGGATTCAACCTGATAATCCACCATTTACAGATGTAGCAGTAGATTACTTTGGTCCTATAGAAGTTAAGAGAGGAAGAAGTCTTGTGAAAAGGTATGGTGTCATCTTCACTTGCATGGCAAGCAGAGCAGCACACTTTGAAGTTGCATCTACACTTGACAGACTCCTGTATTCATGCATTACGAAGATTTATCTGTAGACAAGGTCAAGTTTCATCATTAAGATCAGATAATGTTACAAATTTTGTTGGAGCGGGAAGAGAATTGAGAGAAGCATTTAAAGGCTTAAATCAGAATAAAATCCAGAGTGTTATGCATCAGAAAGTGATAGAATTAAATTTTAATCCTCCTGCAGGATCCCATCACGACGGTGGCTAGGCTCTGTTCTTAAACAAGTTCTGTACGATGAAGGATTGCAAACTTTATTTTGTGAAATTGAAACAATCCTAAATGATTGCCCCATTACCAGGTTTTTTGATGATCCAAGTGACCTGGAAGCATTTACACCAAATCATATTCTTCTATTGAAGACCAATCCAATTCTACCACCTGGGCTCTTTGTGAAGAAAGATTTGTATATTAAAGACAGATGAAGCCAGGTACAATATATGGCCGATCTTTTTTGGAAATCGTGAACACAAGAATATTTGCCTCTAATCCAAGAACAACAACGATGATTGAGAGTAAGAAGAAATTTTATTCCAGGTGATATCGTTTTGGTGGTTGATTCTACTGCACCACGGGGTTCTTAGTTGATGGGAAGGATACTGGAGATCATTCCAGATGTTAAAGGTTTGGTACGTACAGTACGACTTCAGACTAATAACATCTTGGTAAGACCGATAACCAAGATATGTCTGCTTCTAGAAGGCGAAGGTAGAAGAATCGCTAAAGAAGTCTGAGTGCTAACATATAGTGCATATTACTTTTGTTTTTTTATATATGTTAAGGATTTATAGCTCCTTTCTTAATGTCTATTGATAATTGCTTTGTTATATACATAGAACAATTAGGGGCCGGTATGTAGGAGCCATTTAAGCTTACGTCAGTATATTATAGCCATGCTTAATATTTCTAGTTCTTATCTTATGTACACTTGTAGATAGGATTTAATATGTAGAGGGGTGTGTATACTTCGCTGGGACTAGCACAGACTCATAGATTGGGAGTTAGTTTCACCTTGAGTGATGGTGAGAACAAGTTTTTTACCACGGTAACGACGGCATGGTCACAACCGTACTGCCTGAAGAAGAAACTGTTAATGTGGGAAAAGTTATGAATTACTTCATTGTTTTGTACTACAATAAAGAATAATAATCAAGAGACAATGACTGGAGGATTCGTGGTTTACTCTCTGCTATCTGTGAGTGCGGCGAGTGCATAAGCTATGTCGGCACCACATCCCCGAGAAGTAATACCTATCGAAGTTGGACTTTGAGAAGGTATAGAAGCTGCCATTACAACCTCAAATGCCATCCAGAGAGAATCCAACCTTCTACTTTTGACAACATCATGATTGGGTCTCCCACCATCAATATTCTAGGGAGGAATCACCATTTGGCCAGAAATTCATATGTTTTCCATGTCTACTTGGAAACTTTAGCATTTCCCATATTATGAACTCGAGCTACTTGAGTTGGATTTTTTAATTGTATAATCGTAGAATCTTGCATGAACAAATTTTGCATAGGCACATGGATATGCAAGGAATGGAAGGATATTGATCATGTGGATCATAAGAGTTGGCCTTGGCATCATGTTCGGCACACACGGTGTGGGCTTGTTCCTGTGCTGTATCAGTGTATGATTCCAGGTACAAGAATAGCTTTTTCGCAACAACCATCAGGCTCTTGAACACCAACAAATACTGTACCAACTAAACTATGAACTATCTTGGTTGCACACTAAGGACTTTTTGCACTTTTGCTTTTTTAATTTATTGATTTTTTTCGCTTATTATGTTATCTAAGAGTTTTTATGTTTAGAGTTCTATTATGCTTAAGCAAGAAGAACTTAACTGTAACCACAAGAAACTACAGATGTTGGTTTAGAAATAAAAAGACACAAAGTGCTAGAGTAACTCAGTGGGTCAGGCAGCATCTCTGGAAGAACATGGATATATGACATGTAGGAAGGAACTGCAGATGTTGGTTTAAACCGAAACCGGTCTCCTCGGTACCCCGCAGCTCCGCCCTTGCTCACCCTAGTCACAACAGGACAGAGTCCCCCTAGTACTTACCTTTCACCCCTTCAGCCGTCGCATACAACACATTATCCTCTGACATTTTTGCCACCTCCAACTGATCCCACAACTAGTCACATCTTCCCATCTTCACCCCTTTTTGCCTTCCACAGAGACCGTTCCATCCGCAACTCCCTGGTTAACTCATCCCTTCCTTCCCAAACCACCGCCTCCCCGGGAACCTTCCCCTGCAACCGCAAGAGATGCAAACACCTGTCCCTACACCTCCTCACTCGACTCTATCCAGGGACCCCAACAGTCCTTTCAGGTTTATAGAGGTTCACTTGCAACTCCTCCAACCTTCCCCTGCAACCGCAGGAGATGCAACTACAGTCCCTATACCTCCTCTCTCGACTCTATCCAGGGACCCCGTCTGTCCTTTCAGGTTAGGCAGAACTTTACTTGCAACTCCTCCAACCTCATCTACTGTATTCGTTGTTCAAGATGTGGACTCATATACATCAGTGAAACCAAACATAGACTGGGCAATCGGTTCGCTGAACACCTTGACTCAGTCCGCCTGAACCAACCTGATCTTCCGGTTGCCAAGCACTTTAATTCCCCTTTCCATTCCCACACTGACCTTTCCATTCTAGGCCTCCTCCATTGTCAGAGTGAGGCTAATTGCAAATTGAAGGAACAGCATTTCATATTTTGCTCGGGCAGCTTACAACCCAGTGTTATCAGTTTTGATTTTTCTAAAGGGTCTGTCCCACTAGGGCGACCTAATCCGCAAGTTCTGCAGGGCTCGAAATTAGCGGTTGCCCGGGTGCCACTGACCACTCAAAGTGCCGCCGGGCAACCTAAACGCCGAGTCATTTTGCCCGGCTTGGCAACTTGGTTTATACCGAAGATATAACGTGCGAAAGATGCTATGTGTGGCGTGACGGAGGGTCGGAGCGAATGATGGACCCCGCACAGCAGCGGCTCCATATCCTCCTCCTCCCACACCCCGCCCGGCCTGATAACGCTATAGGATCTTTGCTAATAATGGTCGCTGCTGCCACTTCGCTAACGGTGCTTTCAAAACAAACCCATGGAGGAGGGAGTTGTCGGTCAGAGGTGGAAGTAGGGGGGGTGGGACTGAGGATAGAGCACGGTGATTGGAGGAGGGAGACGTGCCAAAACACCTTCGGCAGACCTGCACCGCAGCCAGGATCGATCCCGGTCTCCGCGCTGCAATCGCTGCCGAACCGCCACTGGATCATCCCCGTCCCCACCCGAGAGCCCTCCCACGCCTGGGGGTGGCCAGAGGCGCCGGGAGTCAGACGGGCGCGGTGCCCCCAGGCCCACAGCCAACGCAGCGCTAAACCCAGCTCAACTCTGCCTCTCCCGCCAGGTTATCCCTGCCTGGATTTACCGAAAATATGTCATCAGTCCAGGCATGACCAGGCGAGACAGGCAGAGTTGAGCTGTATTTAGCGCTGGATTGAGTCTCCAAAGCCTCGCGCGCGTGTGTGAGTGTGTGCATGCGTGCGCGGCCGCCAAGATATTGTGTCCCCCTAGTCCCCTCCATATTTTGATAGCGATTTGAGCGATGATGCCGATGTTGTCCAAGGAGTGCTGACCTTCCTTCCCACATCCTCTGCGCCTTCCTCACTCTCGCTCTCTTGTACGCCCCCCTCCACCCCCCTTATCCTGAGACCCTTCTTCTCCATCCCGCACTGATCCCCATTCCTGCCTCTATTCAGTCCGCACTGACATCCCCTGTGCTCCCCTCCTCATCTACCCATCCCCCAATTCATCCTGTACTGACCCCCCTTCCCATCCATCCTGCACTGTACCTCCCCTTCATCCTACACTGCTCCTCCCATCCATCCTGCACAAATCCCCTCCATTCAACCCTACTGTCATCCCCCGCACTCTCCCCTCACAATTTTACCTACTCCAACCAACACGCACTAATTCCCCTGCCTCAATCCATCCATTCCGCACCGATTGCCTTCTCAACCCCCCCCCCCCCCCACCACCGCCTATCCATCCTGCACCGATTCACACCCGACCCTATTGTACTGGAAATTTCTTCAGAGCGAACATTGACTATGTTTGATAACGGAATGCAATCATATATGTTTTCATTCCCAATGTTATTATTTGTTTTAGTCCATAAAGATGGATTAATTAAATTGTGAACACGTGAACATTAAAACCGCAGTGTTTGATTGTCACTGCTACCGTTGACACGTTATTACAGGATTAATTTTAATGGCAAATCAATGCTCTTAATATGGAGTATCAGTACTGTAGTTATTTAATGAGCAACATTCACAACCAAACGTTGGATTTACCCAGGTTTTACTTCTACAGTCAGTCATATACATCACAAATTTGGTCAGGAGATATTTAAGTTGAAATTTTAACATTAATTCTGAAGTGGGAATGATGGAAAAAGCATTTATCAACATTTTTTTTTTAATTTGTTGCTTACAAACTGGGTATCTTCATTGCTGTTCACAACACATACAACTAATCTGAATGTCCGGTAATGTGGCGTCTTGACACCTTTAAATATATTACCAAAAAAACATTTGCTGCATTTATGTCCTTTGGCCATCTCTTGTTAGTTAGTGTAATGTTTAACCAGCCAGATGGGTATAGTCAGTTTTGACAGCTATTATTATCATAAAATGCCTTTAGAAAATTCCTTGCAACCTGTATATTTTGTTGTGGATAAATTATGTGGGAAGCGAGAGTGTTTCTGTACCAATAGCAATAACGACCCATGCTGTGGCCATATCATGATAATTTTCGGTCCTTCACAGAAAACATGCTTGCATCAATCTGTAGTGTGCATGGTTAAGCATATATGTTATCATGGTCCAGGATTTATTGACATGTTGATCATACGCTGAATAATCCAACCACATTTTTGTTTGGAAGTGGATTGAAATAATAGAAATTGCATTAATTGCAATGTGTAAAAAGAATTGAGATACTGTATAATTTTGCTGCATGTCATTGTGGTATATATCATGTCTTGATTGGTGAATATGTTTAGTTTGTGACTTTATTTGAAGCAGAAATAAGATGTGAATGCTTAATTGAGCATAATTCCGACTGGTAACTATGCACTTCGTCCGAGCACATTATCGCACGGGTCAGGCAAGCCATCTTAAATGACCACTTAAACTGTCATTTGGCAACCTAAAAGCTGCCACGGTTGCCCGGCTGGCAACAGGGAAAAAAAGTTAAGCGAGAGCCCTGTTCTGGCGAGTTTTCACTCGACTCATACTCACAGCATGGTCGACACGAGGTCGTAGGAGGTCTTCGTAAATCTCCTTCATGTTCGAGAGCGGCCTCCGCGTACTCGAGGCCTCAGCTAGGTCGCGCCGTTTTTTTCAAAATGTTAAAAAATTCACGCGAGTAAAAAAAGGTTGCCATGGAAAAAAACTATACTTTTTTTACTCGTAGGTTTAATCGTGGTAGGTCTTGGTACTATTCGGTGTCCAATTTTCCAAAAGTTAGTCGTAGCTAGTCGTGGCTAGTCAAAGCTAGTCTTCAACATAGTCAAAGGAGGTCAATCAACATGTCATTTTTTTAAGCTCTTCTAAATCCTCCAATTAGTTCGCATAAGTGGGACAGCCCCTTAACTTCAACTAACCCCTGCATCCCCCTCTCTCCATCCCTCCCCCAAGTCGCATTAGCTTCTCCTTCTCGCCCCCAGTAACCCCCTCCCCCCCCCCCCACGCCCCGATTCTC
Source organism: Okamejei kenojei (assembly GCA_035221665.1). NCBI lineage: Eukaryota > Metazoa > Chordata > Chondrichthyes > Rajiformes > Rajidae > Okamejei > Okamejei kenojei. The sequence continues at coordinate 3,375,075 of CM069132.1, read as the reverse complement.
AGTCTGAAGGGTCTCGACCCGAAACGTCACCCATTCCTTCTGTCCAGAGATGCTGCCTGCCCCGCTCAGTTACTCCAGCATTTTCTGTTAATCTATGGATATGTGACGTTAGGGATAGGGACCCTTAATTTCATTGTTCCATTCTGCTTACATATGGCAATTAAACACGCCTGATTATGTTATGTGACCGGCGGCCTTTCGCAGCCTTTACAGTTCTTTCCAAAAATCCGGCTTTTTTTGTTCCCCAAAGACGTTCAAATTAACAGGGACGCGAAAGAGAAGCTTGACAGTAAACTAAACCTATGGAGACGCTCACGGTTTTCTGACGCTTGTGCACAGTCCGGTGAGAATGACTGGTTAACAGAGGTGTACTCTTGATCTTCTTGACCCGCTTGTATTCCGCAGGTTCCGTTCTGGTCTTCGGTGTCATGCTCCTCAAAGTTGCCTCGCATTTCATCGTCTGAATCCATAGCACTCCTCCTCTTGGGTCAACGTTGGCTGAACTTATCAGCTTACTACATTCAGCATGCAGGTAAACCTCACCGAGGCGCGTCAAACTTCATAGCTTTGTGACGCGCCTGGAGAAACCCGCTGATGAAACAATTAAAATGGTTTTGTTTTATTGTTTTCAGAATGATAATGGCAAAACTAAAATGTTTATGTTGAGCTCTAGGTAAATGCATAGTTTAGGTGAGATTATGGGAAGGCAACTCTTTTTTTTTTTTGATTACTCCTACCCACTACTTTAGCAGATGAAACGACGTTGTTTAGACAATTCGGTTTTTCAATATGCAGTCGGGACTTTGAAACGAATTGCCACAATTTACTCAACAATGGCACAATGGGCCGTGATGTCAGGCTCCCGTTTGCATTTCCACGCTGACGATGTTCTCCAGAAGCCGAGAGATCTCCCCAGAACACTCACTAGGAAGTAAAGGCGACGGATCCAAAAAAGATGCACAGAAGGAGGGAAGACATCTCGTTCACACCCCGTGGGTATGGGATGAATTGTCAAAGCAACGTCACATGCGCAAACGTGGACGAGGACTGGGAAACGGACCCAGAGGTGATTAACTACGGCAGCGACAGAGATCTGAGGTGGGGACGGTGCAGCCAGTCCTGCAGCGTGGAATCCTTATCATCAATAACTACAGGTGACCTGTCAAGCCTACACTAAAAAAAAGTTGCATCAAACAAGTCCTTTATAATGACAAGGCGAATTATTAATGGCCCAATTTATCATAAGAATTGTTTATCTTTTCAGGGTGTTTTTCTTGTCGTAAATTGTATCACATAAAACTGGGAACTGAATATTCAAGGGTATACCTCCTATCGAAAAGACGGACAGGTGGGCAGAGGGGGTGGGGTTGCTCTGTTGGTGAGGAATGAAATTCACTCCCTTGCAAGGGGTGACATTGAAACAGGAGATGTGGAGTAAGTATGGATAGAACTAAGGAATTGTAAGGGTAAAAATACCCTAATGGGACTTATCTACAGGCCCCCAAACAGTAGCCTGGACATAGGGTGCAAGTTGAATCAGGAGTTAAAATTGGCATATAGCAAAGGTAATGCTGTGGTTGTTATTGGATGTTTCAACATGCAGGTAGACTGGGAAAATCAGGTTGGTACTGGACCCCAAGAAAGGGACTTTGTAGAGTACCTTTGTGATGGATTCTTAGAGAAGCTTGTATTGGAGCCTACAAGAGAGAAGGCAATTCTGGATTTAGTGTTATGTAATGAACCGGATTTGATAAAGGACCTCGAGGTTAATGAGCCATTAGGAGGTAGTAACCATAACATGGTCAGGTTTAATCTACAATTGGAGAGGGAGAAGGGTAGATCGGAGGTGTCAGTGTTACAGTTGAACAAAGGGTACTATGGGGCCACGAGGGAGGAGCTGGCCAAAGTTGACTGGAAAGATACATCTAGCAGGGATGACAGTGGAACAAAAATGGCAGGTATTTCTAGGAATAATACAGAAGGTGCAGGATCACTTCATTCCTAGGAGGAAGAAAGATTCCAAGGGGGGTAAGGGGCGACCGTGGCTGACAAGGGAAGTCAGGGACAGTATAAAAATAAAAGAGAAGTACAACGTAGCAAAGATGAGCGGGAAGCAAGAGAATTGGATAATGTTTAAAGAGCAACAGAAAATAACTAAAAAGACAATACGGGGAGAGAAAATGAGGTACGAAGGTAAGCTAGCCAAGAATATAAAGGAGGATAGTAAAAGCTTCTTTAGGTATGTGAAGAGAAAAAAAATAGTTAAGACTAAAGTTGGGCCCTTGAAGACCAAAAAAGGTGAATTTATTATGGGGAACAAGCAAATGGCACATGAGTTGAACAGGTACTTTGGAACCATCTTCACTGAGGAGGACACAGTGCTATAGTAGTGGCCAGAGTAGTGGCCAGAGGATCTAGGGTGACGGAGGAATTGAAGGAAATCCACATTAGGCAGGAAATCTTGGTGGGTAGACTGATGGGACTGAAGGCTGATAAATCCCCAGGGCCTGATGGTCTGCATCCCAGGGTACTTAAGGAAGTGGCTCTAGAAATCGTGGATCCATTGGTGATAATTTTTCAATGTTCTATAGACTCAGGATCAATTTCTGTGGATTGGAGGGTAGCAAATGTTATCCCACGTTTGAAGGAAGGCGGGAGAAAGAAAACAGGGAATTATAGACCAATTAGCCTGACATCGGTGGTGGGGAAGATGCTGGAGTCCATTATAAAAGATGAAATAGCCGCACATTTGGATAGCAGCAACAGGATCGGTTCGTGTCAGCATGGATTTACGAAGGAAAAATCATGCTTGAATAAACTTCTGGAATTTTTTGAAGATGTAACTCAGAAAATGGACAAGGGAGAGCCAGTGGATGTAGTGTACCTGGACTTGGATTCAAAGTAACATTAGCAAATTTGCAGATGACACAAATCTGGGTGGCAGTGTGAACTGTGAGGAGGATGCCATGGGAACGCAGGGTGACTTGGACAGGTTGGGTGAGTGGGCAGATGCATGGCAGATGCAGTTTAGAAGAATGAGAGGTGATCTCATTGAAACATATAAGATTGTTAAGGGTTTGGTTTTAATCTGCTCTCTGCTTTTGTCGTTTTCCTTTCCATAATCTTTTATCATAATTTCTTTGGGATCGGATCTACTTCCATCTGCAAAAACATAGACTTTTTTGGGATAGTCAGCTTGGTTTTGTGTGGGGGAGAACAGGTCTTATAGACTTGATTGCGTTATTTGAGATAGAAAGGTGAGGGTAGGAAGCGGATCCCCATATACAGTGTCTTGCAAAAGTTTTCATACTCCTTGAACTTTTCCACATTTTGTCACGTTACAACTACGAACGTAAATGTATTTTATTGGGATTTTATGTGATAGACCAACACAAAGTGGTGCATAATTGTGAAGTGGAAGGAAAATGATACATGGTTTCCAAATATTATTACAAATAAAAAAACTGAAAAGTGTGGCGTGCAAAAGTATTCTGCGCCCCTGAGTCAATACTTTGTAGAACCACCTTTCGCTGCAATTACAGCTGCAAGTCTTTTGTGGTACACAAAAGGCTGGAGAAACTCAGCGGGTGCAGCAGCATCTAAGGAGCGAAGGAGATAGGCGACATTTCAAGTCGAGACCCTTTTGGGTGTGTCTCTACCAGCTTTGCACATCTAGACACTGAAATTTTCGCCCATTCTTCTTTGCAAAATAGCTCAAGCTCAGTCAGATTGGATGGAGAGAGACTGTGAACAGCAATTTTCAAGTCTTGCCAGAGATTCTCAATTGGATTTAGGTCTGGACTTTGACTTTGCCATTCTAACACATGAATATGCTTTGATCTAAACCATTCCATTGTAGCTCTAGCTGTATGTTTAGGGTCGTTGTCCTGCTGGAAGGTGAACCTCCGCCCCAGTCTCAAGTCTTTTGCAGACTTTAACAGGTTTTCTTCCTAGATTGCCCTGTATTTAGCTCCATCCCCATCAACTCTGACCAGCTTCCCTGTCCCTGCTGAAGAATGATGCTGCCACCACCATGTTTCACAGTGGAGATGGTGTGTTCAGGATGATGTGCAGTGTTATTTTTCCGCCACACATAGCGTTTTGCATTTAGGCCAAAAACTTCAATTTTGGTCTCATCAGACCAGAGCACCTTCCTCCACATGTTTGCTGTGTCCCCCACATGGCTTGTGGCAAACTGCAAACGGGACTTCTTATGGCTTTGTTTCAACAATGGCTTTCTTCTTGCCACTCTTCCATAAAGACCCGATTTGTGGAGTGCACGACTAATAGTTGTCCTGTGGATTCTCGCATCTGAGCTGTGGATCTCTGCAGCTCCTCCAGACTTACCATGGGCCTCTTGGCTGCTTCTCTGATCAATGCTCTCCTTGCCCGGCCTGTCAGTTTAGGTGGACGGCCATGTCTTGGTAGGTTTGCAGTTGTGCCATACTCTTTCCATTTTCGGATGATGGATTGAACAGTGCTCCGTGAGATGTTCAAAGCTTGGGATATTTATTTATAACCTCACCCTGATTTAAACTTCTCCACAACTTTATCCCTGACCTGTCTGGTGTGTTCCTTGGGCTTCATGATGCTGTTTGTTCACTGATGTTCTCTAACAAACCTCTGAGGCCTTCACAGAACAGCTGTATTTATACTGAGATTAGATTACACACAAGTGAACTCTATTTACTAATTAGGTGACTTCTGGAGGCAATTGGTTGCACTGGATTTTATTTAGGGGTATCAGAGTAAAGGGGGCTGAATACTTTTGCACGCCACACTTTTCAGTTTTTTATTTGTAAAAAAATTTGAAAACCATGTATCATTTTCCTTCCACTTCACAATTATGTGCCATTTTGTGTTGGTCTATCACATAAAATCCCAGTAAAATAAATTTACGTTTGTGGTTGTAACGTGACAAAATGTGGAAAAGTTCAAGGGGTATGAAAACTTTTTGCAAGCCGCTGTACATGGACTGATCAGCTCAATTGGTGTATCAGCTCAAGGCTTGTGGGATCCATGGATAGGTGGCGTTTCCATGTTAGGTGGCGTCAAGACGGCTCCACTTTGTGTCTTAAATGGTGGAAGAGTGTTACTCTGACTGAAAATCAGTGGTGTTCTGCAGGATCAGCACTGGGATCTCTGTTTCTGTTATATACATGTAAACTCGCTTTCTCTTTCTCATTCTCATTTCCCTGCCTTTGAGGATATTTACTGCCAATTACTTGGTGGGGGGGGGGGGGGGGGGGGAGGAGGGTGTAAATACAGAGGACAGTAGGTGCTAAGTGGAAGCACAAAAGACTGCAGATGTGGCAGATCACCTTCCTGTATCAGATTCTAGCTTCTGCAGCTTATTTTGTATCCACGTTGCCTTCTGACCTCAGAATCCCACTACTACTCCTTCCCTCCACTCCACTCCATCATCCCCTTACTTTACTGGTTCCACCTATCATTTGCCAGTGCCCATCTCCAGACTAATCTTCTGGAATTTTTTGAAGATGTAACTAGCAAAATGGACAATGGAGAGCCATTGGATGTAGTGCACCTGGACTTTCAGAAAGCATTTGATAAGGTCCCACATAGGAGATTAGTGGGCATTAGGGCACATGGTATTGGGGGTAGAATGCTGACATGGATAGAGAAGTGGTTGGCAGACAGGAAACAAAGAGTAGGGATTAACGGGTCGCTTTCAGAATGGCAGGCAGTGACTAGTGGGGTACCGCAAGGCTCGGTGCTGGGACCGCAGCTATTTACAATATACATCAATAATTTGGATGAAGGGATTCAAAGTAACATTAGCAAATTTGCAGATGACACAAAGCTGGGTGGCAGTGTGAACTGTGAGAAGGATGCTATAAGAATGCAGGGTGACTTGGACAGGTTGGGGGAGTGGGCAGATGCATGGCAGATTAAGTATAATGCGGATAAATGTGACATCCACTTTGGTAGCAAAAACAGGAAGGCAGATTACTATCTAAATGGCGTCAAGTTGGGAAAAGGGGAAGTCCAACGGAATCTGGGGGTCCTTGTACATCAGTCTATGAAAGTAAGCATGCAGGTACAGCAGGCAGTGAAGAAAGCGAATGGCATGTTGGTCTTTATAACAAGAGGAATCGAATATAGGAGCAAAGAGGTCCTTCTCCAGTTGTACAGAGCCCTTGTGAGACCACACCTGGAGTATTGTGTGCAGTTTTGGTCCACTAATTTGAGGAAGGACATTCTTGCTATTGAGAGAATGCATCGTAGGTTTACAAGGTTAATTCCCGGGATGGCGGGACTGTCATATGCTGAGAGAATGGAGCAGCTGGGCTTGTACACTCTGGAGTTTAGAAGGATGAGAGGATATCTCATTGAAACATATAAGATTGTTAAGGGTTTGGACACGCTAGAGGCAGGAAACATGTTCCCGATGTTGGGCGAGTCCAGAACCAGGGGCCACAGTTTAAGAATAAGGAGTAAGCCATTTAGAACAGAGACGAGGTAACACTTTTTCTCACAGAAAGTGGTGAGTCTGTGGAATTCTCTGCCTCAGAGGGCGGAGGAGGCAGGTTCTCTGGATGCTTTAAAGAAAGAGCTAGATAGGGCTCTTAAAAATAGCGGAGTCAGGGGATATAGGGAGAAGGCAGGAACGGGGTACTGATTGGGGATGATCAGCCATGATCACATTGAATAGCGGTGCTGGCTCAAAGGGCCGAATGGCCTACTCCTGCGCCTATTGTCTATTGTCCCCTCTCTCTATCACCTCTTTACGTTAGCTAGTTCTCTTCAGAACACAATGTATTGGATACTTGGCTTCATTAGCTAGGACATACAAGATAAAACTAAGAATGTTATGGTACTGCTTTTTTAAACATTGACTAAGCCACAACAGAGTACTTTGCGCTTTTCTGGTCACCACATTGGAGGAAAGATGTGTTTATAGTGGAGAGAATACAGAGGAGATTCATCAGTATGTTCCCTGGAATGGAGCATTTCACACAAGGGAAGACTAGATGTGCTGGTAGACAAAAATGCTGGAGAAACTCAGCAGGTGAGGCAGCATCTATGGATGCTGCTTCACCCCGCTGAGCTTCTCCAGCATTTTTGTCTACCTTCGATTTTCCAACATCTGCAGTTCCTTCTTAAACAACTAGATGTGCTGGGTTCGTTTCCCTTGGAATGTAGTGGCTCAGGGAGAACCGTCAGAAGGCTCAGGAATGGAGAGGACTCGAATGCAGGCACAAGTCTAGGAGAAATCCAAACGCAAATGTAACCGACTGAATACTGAACTGATTAACCTGCAGGGAATGTACCGTGCCCGACATAATGTTGGGGACAAAGACCCATCATTTATTTATTTGTCTCTGTACTCCACAATGTGAGATTTGTATAATAGAAATAATCACATGTGGTTAAAGTGCACATTGTCAGATTTTAATAAAGGGTATTTTTATACATTTTGGTTTCACCATTTAGAAATTCCAAGTGTTAATCCCCCCCCCCCCCCCCCCCCCCCCCCCCCCGTCCCCATTTCAGGCCACCATAATGTTTGGGACACAGCAATGTCATATAAATGAAAGTAGTTATGTTTAGTATTTTGTTGCATTTCCTTTGCATGCAATGATTGCTTGAAGTCTGCAATTCAAGGCCATCACCAGTTGCTGGGTGTCTTCTCTGATGATGCTCTGCCAAGCCTGTATTGGAGCCATCTTTAGCTTATTCTTGTTTTGGGTGGTAGTCCCCTTCGGTTTTCTCTTCAGCATATAAAAGGCATGCTCAATTGGGTTCAGATCAGGTGATTGACTTGGCCACTCAAGAATTGACCATTTTTTAGCTTTGAAAAACTCCTTAGTTGCTTTAGCACAGGGGTGGCAAACAATCGGTGCGTGAGCCGCATCCGGCCCGCAAAGGAGTCCAATCAGCCAGCGGGATGATTTTGGGGCGGAAAAAAGTATATTCACGACCATTTATTATGTATCTGTAGGGCAGCCGCTCTCTCTCACCGCTCCCTCCCTCTATGGCAATCTGCCATAGACTCTATGCGCGACCTGACAATCATGTGTTGATGGACAGCGGGGTGGACCAATCACAGCGCGGTGGGGGTGGGGAGTGGGCGGGACCTTGGATGGACGCATCCGCTGGTGTCGGGCAATCGCGGCGCGGCAGAAGAGGGGGGAGGGGCGGGACCTTGGTGTGATTGTCTCCACCCCCTCCCCATGCGCGGCCTCATGGCGGTTGAGCGGCGGAGGCCGCACGAGCAGTTAAAGGGGCAGCACGAGAGAGTGAAAGAGAGAGTGTGTGCATGTGGTGAGAGAGAGTGTGTATGAGAGTGAGAAAGAGAGAGTCTCCCTGGCGATTCGCGGGTCCAGGCAGCGGGCGTTCGATGGTCATGCCAGTCGGCTGCCTGCCCCTCTTCCCGGGCCTACGTCCGTGCTCGCGTGTTCCGGGAGAGGGAACATGCGATGTCCACGGGGACTCTGGAGGCCTTCTTTGAACGTTGGTCACCGCGTGGGGTCGAGAGCATTGTAAATAATGACTGCATCATTGTATTATAACGTTTGCTTGATGTATTGTAACCTCTGAATGGGGTTTTGATGTGATGTTCTATGCATTTTTGCTGAATAAAAGTCCTTGGAAAAGAAAAAAAGAGAGTCTGTGTGTGTGAGAGAGAGTATGAGTGAGAGAGAGAGTGTGAGTGGGAGAGCGAGAGAGTCTGTGTGTGTGAGTGAGAGAGAGTGAGTGAGTGAGTGAGTGAGAGAGTGGGAGAGAGTGGGAGAGAGAGAGAGTGGGAGAGAGAGAGAGAGAGAGAGAGAGAGAGAGAGAGAGAGAGGGAGAGAGTGTGTGTGTGTGTGTGCCGGCAGGAACACTACCCAAAAACTGGTCCCTGATGTTGACAGGCTGGTTAAAGCCAAGAGATGTCAGGTCAGGTATCTGGAAGCAGCAAGTGAAAAATGAGTGACACGGTTTGATGCACTGCAACATATAAGCAAAATGCATTATCAAATATTGAGTGTCATAATATTGTGATTCATTCATTTTCTGACTATTCTATTATTGTACATGTGAACACATCAATACGAATTAGAGGCTAGCTGAATTAGAGGCTAGAATTAGAAACATTTACATTTGTGTCTGCTAATGTTCGATTTCAAATGGTTTATTAATGGAAAGGGTGTGGCTCCCAAAACACTTAGCTTAAATAGCATTGTTTTTTCTTGTAGTCTTAAAATGTATTACTTATGCTTAAGTATTTACTTAAGCATAAAAGTAATGTTTGCTAGGCAATCTTCTTCATAAGAAACAAAATTCGTAAAGTGAAACACTTTGTAGTTATTGCAGAGACTGAGACAAATGAGAGCAGGTTCCTTCGCTCCATAGATGCTGCCTTACCCGCTGAGTTTCTCCAGCATTTTTGTATATCCATTCACACAAGATCTATTATCCAACTTTCCTCACCCACTCCCTACACATTAGGGGCAATTTTACAGACAGTAGTTAACCTACAAAGCCAATGCACCTTTGGGATGTGGGAGAAAACCCACATGCTTGCAGGGAGAATGTGCAAATTCAACACAGTCAGTGCCCGAGGACAGGATCGAACACAGATCTCCGGTGTGTGAGGCAGCAAGTCCACCAGCTGTGCCACTATATTTTATTTTCCAACACACAAAAAATTATACGTTGATAACTTTGGTTACTGAAAAAAAAGAAACTATCCATTTTCAGTCTGAAATCTCTAAGTGACGCTATGACTCCTTTTACAGCTACTGTATGTTTTAATTCAGTTCAAGACTATGGGGCAGTACATTGGCCATAAAGGTTGCTGCCTAAAATTGCCAGAGACCCGGAATTGATCCTGAATATGGGTGCTGTCTGTATGGTTTGCTCCTTTTCCCTTTGATCGAATGGGTTTTCTCCGGGTGCTCTTGTTTTCCTTCCACATTCCAAAGGTGTGCAGGAAGCTTTTTCAGACCCAACCCAAAACGTAATATTTTCCTTTTGTCCAGAGATTCTGTCTGACCTGTTGAGTTACTCCAGCTTTTTGTGTCTATCTTCAGTTTAAACCAGCATCTGCAGTTCCTTCCTACACACATACTATACGATACAACTTTATTAATCCCAAGTGGTAAATTGTCTGTGTGTGTGTGTGTATAGTTATATATTCATATATAAATGTACACTCTTTTGTTTTCTCGTTTATAACATTGTTGTGCTGCCGCAAGTACAAATTTCAGTGTTCTAACTAAGACGTGAGAGAATAAAACACTCTTTACTCACGTCGCTAATGTATGGGATAGAACTAGTGTACGGGTGATCAGTGGTTGTCCTGGACTTGGTGGGCCGAAGGGGCTGTTTCCATGCTGTATCTTTAAATTAAACTAAAAACACTAAAACCAGAGGAAATCTAAAGAAGGGTCTCTACCCGAAACATCACCCAATTTTTTCTATCCAGAGATGCTGGCTGTTCCATGGAGTTGCCCCGCACAATTAAAGCATCTTCACCCTACCATAGGTACCCAACCAGATGCAACTAAATTTAAGGTAGCTCTTTTTTCCCAAGAACCCTTTTTTGCTTAAGTCAAGAGAGTTTTATTGTCATGTGTCCCAGATAGGACCATGAAATTCAGTGTGTCTATATACCATGGACCATATATATACACAATAAATAAACAGATAAAATGCAATAGGCTGCTATTTTTCCGAGTTTGGAATTTGGCGGTGGTGGGTCCACTCCAGTTTAAATTCAATTTTGAATATTTTTGGAGGACCAGGAAACCAAGAAGTAAGAGTTACTCTTGGGAGTTACTCCAGTTCCAGGGAGTGATTCTGCATTGGTTTTCAGCGGTCGCGGTGAGGCGGCGACCGGACAGCAATGGCGGCCAGATCTCCCACAATGCAAAAGGAGGGAGAAAGTGGCCAACTCCGACCAGTTGCCGTAGCAGTGCGCATGTGTAGGGCGGCACATGCGCACAACCACGGCCGATGATGTGCTGGCCGTGGTTGTCCGCATGTAGAGGGGGAGGATGTGCAGGATGTGGCAATGCGCATGTATAAGGCGGCCGGCCATGCCGGCGGATGAGGAGTGGGCGGAGAGCGGAGACCCGAGACCCGGACACGGATATGGGTGGCGGGCAGAGACGGAGAGTGACAGAGAAACAGAGAGAGGGGGCCCGCTCAGAATTAAATGATAGGTGTCCCGGGTGCTTGCCAAGCCGGGCAAAATGGCCTGGCTTTTAGGTTGCCCGGCGGGAATGTAGGTCGCCATTGGCACCCGGGCAATTGCTAATTTCGAGCCCTATAAGTGAGCCAGTACCTTCAGCAGCCATACATGCCCAGGTCATAACACCCACAACACCGTGTTTCACAGATGAGGTGGTATGCTTTGGATCTTGGGAAGTTACTTCTCTCCTCCGTACTTTGCTCTTGCCATCACTCCGATATAAGTTAATCTTCATCTCACCTGTCCACAAGATCTTTTTCCAGAACTGTGGTTGCTCTTTTAAGTACTTCTTGGCAAACTGTAACCTGGCCATCCTATTTTTGCAGCTAACCAGTAAGTAAGTAAGTAATGTTTATTTATATAGGACTTTTAAATCAAATCACGTTGAAGCCAAAGTGCTTTACAGAGAAGAAATTAGATTACCATACATCCATATAAAATAAAAAATAAAAAAGACACAACACACTATAGAATTCAACATGAATGTCCTCCCACAGCAGAATTAACACTTTCCACTGTGAGGGAAGGCACAAAATGTCCAGTCCTCCTCCTCCTCCTAGTCCATTCGGGGTCAGGGAATATTTGAGGCATCCACAGCCAGTCGCCACAACGGCGGCCTGATGTTATAGGCCCTCCTGCCGGGAAGATGGAACTCCGGCATCAGTTAAACACTCCTCAGCGCCTTGGAATGTCTGGAGCGGCCGCTTCCTCCCTGGAGACCACGGCAACCGAAATCCTCAGGCCGCGCTGGTCGGAGCTCTGACTCTGGTGATCTTGGATCGCAGGCTCATCGGTGTTTTAAATCCAGCGCCACCCGCAGCTGGACGACCGCAGCCGCAGCTCCTCAGATGTTGGAGTCGGCGGACACAGCACTCTGGAGCTTACCGCACGGCGACCCGGGTGGGCATCGCCTGCTCCATGATGGTGTCCTAGCGCTGTTCCGCCGCCGAAGCTGTGGTCCCGGCCGATTCCGGCAAGGAAACGCCGCTCCAGTCCCGAAGGTAGGCCGCACGGAGGATGTGAAGACGCAATTCAGAGGAAAACCGCATCTCCGACCAGGTAGGACTGAGAAAATAAAGTTTCCACCTTCCCCCCCAACATAAAAAGATTAGACCTCCAAAATAAAAAGTTTTTAGATACTAAAAATGGTGAAAAGATGGACAGCAGGCAGAGCAGCCATACACAATGGCGCCCCACTCCTGCACATCCGCCATGAAGAACCAGTGGTTTGCATCGTGCAGTGTAGCCTCTGTATTTTTGTTCATGATGTCTTCTGTGGACAGCGGTCATTGCCAAATCCACACCTGACTCCAGAAGAGCGTTTCTGATCTGTCGGACAGGTGTTTGGGGATTTTTCTTTATTATAAGAAGAGTGAAATCTTCTGTCATCAGCTGTGGAGGTCTTCATTGGCCTGCCAGTCGCTTTGTGATTAGTAAGCTCACCAGTGCTCTCTTTCTTCTCAATGATGTTCCAAACAGTTGATTTTGGTAAGCCTAAGGTTTGGCTGATGTCTCGAACAGTTTTATTCTTGTTTCTCAGTCTCATAATGGCTTCTTTGACTTTCATTGGCACAACTTTGATCCTCGTGTTGATAAACAGCAATAAAAGTTTCCAAAGATGATGGAAAGACTGGAGGAAAGACTAGGTGCTGAGAGCTCTCTTCTACTTGCATTAAGGAGGTATTTAAACACACCTGAGCAATTACAAACACCTGTGAAGCCATGTGTCCCAAACATTATGGTGCCCTGAAATGGGGGGGACTATGTATAAATACAGCTGTAATTTCTACATGGTGAAACCAAAATGTATAAAAATATTCTTTAATACAATCTATGTGCACTTTAACCACATATGATTTTTTTTTCTATTACAAATCTCAAATTGTGGAATGCAGAGGCAAATAAATAAATGATGGGTCTTTGTCCCAAACATTATGGAGGGCACTGTATATAGCAGGCATAAAATCTTGACTGATGAGGGGAGCAGAGTTAATGCAGATGTAACTCATGATTAGATCAGGGGAGAAATGTGGAGTCTCATTTGTCTCGAGGCATGGCAGGCGTGATTGGAGTGACAGGAGCCGCCCTCCCACAGACGCCGCCTGGCGTCCTTCTAGGCTGATCCAGATGCTGTTGATGAAAACTGCAGATGAGGGAAGGGTCCAGGAATTACTGACAGGGATCCAGCTCCTCTCCTCTGGTCCATAGTCCTCCCAGTCAATCAGGTATCGGATCCCTCTGCCACGCTGCTGGGACTTCAGTAATTGCTTCACCGTGTTTGCGGGACCACTGTCAATGATGCGGGGTGGCAGAGGTAGCTGAGGAGCGGGAGTTAGGCAGCTGGAAGACACATGTTTAACCCGGGATACATCTGAGGTGGGGTGAATACGCATAGACCGAGGCAGTCTAAAGCAGACAGCAGAGCGATTAATGATTCTGCGGGCAGTGAATGGACCAATAAACCAGGGTGCCAAATTACGGGACTCAACGAGGAGGAGGAGGTCTCTGGTGGACAGCCATACCCTCTGCCCAGGGCGGTAGCGAGGGGCAGGGGTCCGGTGATGATTTGCCTGTCGTCTGTTCCTGGAAGGGGTGCAGAGTAGGGCAGATTGGGCCTCCCACCTACAAATTCCTGGGCAGAGGGAATGGAGGCTCCTGTTGGTGTGGGAACAGAGGTGGCTGATAACCTAGGGAACAGTGGAATGGAGACAAAGCGGTGGCAGAACTGGGCAGGGAATTGTGGGCATATTTAATCCACACCAATTTATTAGACCAAAATGTATGATTGGCAGACACCAGGCAACGGAGCGTGGTCTTCAGGTCCTGTTTGGCTCTCTCCGACTGGCCATTAAATTGCAGATGGAACCCAGATGAGAGGCTGATGGAGGAACCTACCAGGGAGCAGAAAGCCTTCCCGAACTGTGAGATGAATTGTGGACACCTGTCTGAGACGATGTCTAGAGATAAACGATGGAGTCTGATGACCTGGTTCACGATGATGTGAGCAAGTTCTAGAGCAGATGGGAGCTTAGGAAGAGGAATTAAATGAGCAGCCTTGGAGAAACAGTCAACAACAGTTAGAATAACAGTATACCACTTGGACAAGCTGGTGATGAAGTCCAGGGCGATGTGGAACCAAGGATGGCGGGGAACAGGCAGGGGATGAAGGAGACCAGAGGAGGCTGACGGGAAGTCGTACTCTGTGCACAGGCAGAGGAATCGTTGACGAAAGACCAGGTGTTGACCTCCATGGTGGGCCACCAGAACTGCTGCGCAGGTAGAGGGTGTGGCCGGCGCTAAGATGACAGGTGAGATTAGAGGAATGGACCCACTGGAGTACTTCAGATTTCACTGTACTGAGATTTCACTGTACCAATTGGTGCATGTGACAATAAATGTAAACTTGAACTTGAGCAAGCGGAATCCGGGACAAATAACTTATTGGGGGTCCAGAACCAGGATCAGGGTAATGACGCTGGGCATTGGTCTTGATCGCCCATGTGATGGAACCCACAAGTCAGGTGGTAGGCAGGATGCGTTCGTGGGAATGGTGGTCCTGGTCGGCACTGAACTGGCAGAAGAGGGAGTCAGGCTTGACATTTTTGGACCAAGGGCAGTATGACTAGGTCTTTTGATATGTGTCTGCTTACGATATTGGTAAAACTAGCACATATTAGATGGAGAAAGATGGCTCCACACACACTCGTGTTGGAATCAAAAGCAAGAATGATTTATTTCCAGGTCAAAAGTCACTGACCTCATTTACATAATTATATGCATGAGTATGAGCATGCACGAGTATGAGTACAGCTCCTATTCTCTAATTACACGGACATTGAAACATCCTTTGCTTTTTGACATTCTGACAACTCTTCCTGCCCTAATCTTTGTGATGGTGTTTCTCTCAGAAGTGTCTTTCTTTTCAGTGTGTACATTCTGTGCATCACTTCTAGTTTCTTCTCTTGTGTCACTATGTATTTGTTTAGTTTTCTCTGTGTTCTCAATTTCACGAGTTGCATCGTTTTCTGGTGATGCATGTTGTGTTGGTGTTTCCTGTGTCAGCTGAGGTTGCAAAGGTTTCTCAGTCTTCTCCGCATCTGGTTGTTTCTCTGGAGGTATGTGTGGGGGTAGTTCTTCGGTCCTCTTCAGATCCACTCGATTACGTCGGATTAGAAGTCCTGACTGTCTCAACTTCGTATGATCTCTCATCCAGTTGTTTCTGAACTGTTGCTCTCTGCAATCTGGTATCTCCAAGTTTATAGGGTTTGAGTCTTACGACATCACCTTCTTCCAGGATTGGTAGATCCGTGGCATGTTGGTTGTTGATCCTTGACTGTTTTCATTGCAAATCCTTCATCCTTTTTCCTCTTTGTCAGTATCTCAGCACCACGTGGTTTAAGGAGGTTTGATGTAGTTGGAAGTGTCGTTCTTGTTCTCCTTCCATGTGGTCTTTGTGCAGAACTACTGTTCACTTCTTGCGCAGGGGTGTTGCACAATTCCAGTATTGCCGAGTAGACAGTCTTGGAGTGAGTGGTTTTCTCCAGTACTCACTTAGCTGCCTTGACTGCCGATTCCACCATTCCGTTAGCTTGGCTGTGTCTTGGAGAAATTGTGTAGTGGTTAAATTCCCATTTCCTGGCAAATTTGGCAAACTCCTCTGATGAGAACTGTGTCCTGTTGTCGCTTACCATAGTGCTGGGAATTTCATATCTTGCGAAGTGGTTCTTGAGTTTCACAATGACTCTCCTGCTGGTCAGGTCGTACAGTCTGTCTATTTCCCAGAAATTAGATAGATAGTCAACTGTGATTAGATAATGCTTTCCCTCAAGTTCGAACAGATCGGTTCCCACTTTCTCCCATGGGCGACCTGGGAGGTCATGGGGCGTGACAGTTTCTTTCTGATTATGTTGTTCACGTCCTGCAGGTTTCACAGTTTGAAATGAACTGCTTCACATCGGAGTTCATTCCGGGCCAGAAAATGCATTCTCTCGCACATCTGAGGATTCCTTCTACTCCTATGCGAGAAGTGTGGACTGTCTCCTTCATATCTTTGCGTAGAGTAATAGGGATTACAACTCTCTCTCCTCTGAATACTAGGCCTTTTTGCATATTCAACTCGTCTCTGACATTGAAATACGGCTGTGCTGCCTCTGGGACTTCTGCTTTGTGATCTGGCCATCCGTTACTGGATTACTGTCTTAACGGTCTGTAGTGTTTTGTCTTCCCTGGTATGGTCTTGTAATCTTGGATTTCTGCCTAGTAATCCTTGAATTTCTGTTGGATTGATAGGATTGGGCATCTCTAGGATAGCCTGGATCTTCTTTGGATCTGGTTTCAGGCCACGATCTGTAGCTACATGTTCTAGAAATGTAATACAAGTAGTTCCCACTACCAACTTCTTCCAGTTCAGCTTGATGCCTTTGTCTCTGCATCTCTGAAGATCTTGCAGTCTTGCATTGTGCATCTTCTCTGGTGTCCCCAACTCCAAATAGGATTGTGTTGTCTGCAACACATTCCACTCCCTCTAATCCTTCTAGGGCTTGTTGCAGCTTCTTCTAGAAGATCTCTGCATTTACTTTCAGTCCAAATGGTAACCTCTTCCAGTGATATTGCCCAAAGGCGGTGTTCATGGTCGTTAGGAGACTGCGTTCTAGTTTGCAGTGGAGGTATCCTGACTTCAGACCAAATTTGGAGAAAATCTTCACCTTGGACAGCTCAGGGAGTACGTCCTCTATAACCGGAAGTCTATGGATCCCCCTTTTCAGGACTTAGTTGAGGGGTCTAGGATCTATGAAAATCTCAACCCTGTGCTGGCGTTTTTCTCTGTAACGACCAGCCTGCTAGACCACTCAGTTGGTTCTTCGACTTGAGTCAAGATGTCCTGCTCGACCAGCATCATAAGACCATTCTTGACCTTCTCTTTCATGGCTACAGGCACCGGCTTTGCAGGACAACTGCGATGGGGTTTTTCTCCCCGGTCTTTCGTCGTCAAAGACATCTTTGTAGCTCTTGAGTAATGAGTCAGCCACTCTAACACCATTCAGGCTCTTGAAATTCTCGTAGTGAACCGTGATGAGTTTCATCTGATGTGCAGCTTTGCCGCTCAGGAGTGATGTGAGCCAGCCTTCCTCTACCACTATGGTACTTTTTGTTGGTCATTTTGTTTCGGAGTACAACTTTAGTCCTACCTTCCGCCAGCAGGTTGGATCCGTTGTACATCTTTAAGAAGATTTTTTCTCATCTAATGTTTTCTTTATTGGGTACACGATCCTTGGGAATCACATTAACAATGGCACCAGAGTCAATATGAAACTTGATGGCTTCTGTGCCGACCTGCATCTCAGGGAATAGGCCTGAAGAGGAATTGTTTCCGGCTGCATTGATCCCAATGCAACTCACAGACTCTGCGTCGGAAATGGACGTTGTGTCAGATGTCTCAACGACATTGTGCAGACCCCGTTTCTGCATGCTCTCCTTCCTCTGCTTGCAGCAGTAGGCGAAGGGGTTTTGTCGTCCACATCTGTTGCAGTCCTTCCCATACTGGGCATTCCTCCTTCCTGCGCTTGTGTGTCCTCGCACAGAACTTGCACATGACCAGTCCTTGATTCTTCCTGTGCGAAGGAAAATCAACCATCACTTCCCTTGGTTTGAATCGTTCCACCTTGTGTATTGTGGTCTCTTCGCAGATGATCTGCATTCTTGTCGCTGTTATCTCCGAGGATCTACATATGTCCACAGTATCCTGCAGTGTCAGATTCCTCTTCTGAAGGAGTGTCTTCCTGGTTGACTGGTCTACAATGACTGGTCTACAATGCGATCAAGAATTATGTTTTCTTTCAGGCAATCGTAGAAGTTGCATGTCTTAGCAAGCTCCTTCAGCTCTGCAACATATGATTCAATGCTTTCCCCTGGTTTCTAGTCTCATTTATTGAAAATGAATCTTTCATACGTTTCATTCGACTCCCTTATGATGATGGTAAGACATAATGTCGATGATGACGTTCACATCCGTCTCATCTGTTACCATTTCAAACGTCAGGGTATTGAAGATTCGCAGTCCTTCCAGTCCAATGGTATGCAGGAATACTGCTTTTTGATACTGTTTCTCCTTCTTATCCAGTTCTGTTATCATTGCATAATTTTCGTACATTTGGTTAAACATTGTCCACTCTTCCACCCGGTTCTCTTTGAGCTTTAGATTGAGTTGTGGAGCCACGTGAAAAAATGGACTGGCCTGCTCCATTTTGAAATATCAGCCTAACCCGTCATAATTATTTTCAAATACTTTCAAAACCCGTCATAATTATTTTCAAATACTTTTTTTTCCAGTCCCTGGATCCACACAGCGAACACAATCTTCGAGCAGTCTCACATAACCCGTCATTACAACCCTCGAGCTCCACAGCACTGATTTACACACTGCATCTTAGCCTTGCATACAGTCCATCTCATGCATGCACCTCTGACAAAATCAGTCATCGAGTCCAGTCAATGAACGTTGAAAAACGCGATTCCTGAAAGCTTTTCAAAGCATTTCGCTATTCATCTTGGCCACCGAGTTTTGATATGTTTCTGTTAACAATATAGGTAAAACTAGCACATATTGGACAAAGAAAGATGGCTCCACCCACACTCATGTTGGGATCGAAAGCAAGAATTATTTATTTCCAGGTCAAAAGTCACTGACCTCATTTACATAATTATATGCGCGAGTATGAGTACAGCTCCTCTGCTCAAATTACACAGACATTGATACACAAGGTGAACTTAAACCGAATGAAAAACAGGGCCCACTTGACGGGGGTTGAGTCGCTTCGCCAAACACAGGTACTCCAGGTTCTTGTGGTCTGTCCAGACGTGGAATGGTTGCTCAGTGCCCTCCAACCAATGCCTCCACTCCTCCAAAGCCAGCTTCACTGCCAGCAGTTCTCTGTTGCCGATGTCATAATTCCTCTCAGCCGGAGAGAGGTGGCGAGAGAAGAAGGCACATTGGTGCATCTTCTGGTCCTTGGAGGAGTGTGGGAAACCCCAACTCCAACATCAGAGATGTCAACCTCCAACACAAACTGACGGGCCAGGTCAGGATGCTCCAGGATGGGGGCGGTAGTGAAGCGTTGCTTAAGAACCTGGAATGCCCCCTCAGCAGCAGGGGACCAGGCAAACATGATGGAGGTAGACGTGAGAGCAGTGAGAGGGGCAGCCAGGATGCTGTAGTTGCGGATAAAGCAGCGGTAGAAATTGGCGAAGCCGAGGAAGAGTTGTAACTCCTTTACTACTGATAGGCTCAGGCCAATCTACCACTGCTCTCACCTTTCCTGGATCCATCTCAACATGGCCAGCAGAGAGGATGTATCCCAGGAAGGACACCGTGTGCTGGTGGAACTCACATTTCTCTGTCTCGACAGTTGGTTCTCCCATAGCCGCCACAGGACAAGATACATGTCGCGTATGTTCCGATGTAGAGCCAGAGTAGATGAGGATGTCATCCAGGTACACAAAGACAAACCTGTTCAGCATGTCACAGAGCACATCATTGACCAGAGCCTGGAAGACCTACGGTTGGTCAGGCCGAAGGGCATTACGAGGTAATCGTGATGCCCGTTGGGTGTGTTGAAGGCTGTCTTCCACTCACCTCCTTCCTTGAAGCGAACCAAATGGTAGGCATTAAGCTGATCCAGCTTAGTGAACATGGTGGCACTCTGCAGGCTGTTGAAGACAAAGAAGATGAGTGGCAAGGGGTAACTATTCTTGACAGTCATGTAATTCAAGCCTCGATAATCAATGCAAGGACAAAGGTCGCCATCCTTCTTACTCACAAAAAAAAAATCCCACCCTGGCAGGAGCATGGGCGGATTATACCAGTTGCCAGAGACTCAGAAATGTATCTCTCCATGGCGTCGATCGCAGGTACGGAAAGCGAGTACTGACGACCACGGGGTGGAGAAGTACCGGATAATAGGTCAATGGCACAATCATAAGTGCGGTGAGGAGGTAAAAGGTGGCTCAGGTACTTGCAAAATACCTGTTCCAGGTCATGATACTCAGACAGTACCTTACATTGGGCAGGATGTCACTAGGAGCAACAGACACAGGTGAGTGAAAGACAAGCAAAGTGAAGACAATTAACCTGACAATGTTGTCCCCAAGTGGAGATCTTGCCAGTGGACCAGTTGACAGTGGGATTGTGAGTTGTCAGCCAAGACCGACCCATAACGATTGGAACACGAGGTGAGTTTAGTAAGAGCAACTGAATGCTCTCCTGGTGATTACCATTAACACAGAGTTCTTGGGGGAGAGTAGTGAGTGAAGTCATACCAATGGTTGTACCATCAAGTGCACTGGGTTGGTGGAGCTCTTCTACCCTTGCTGTGGGAATCTGGAATTTCTGAGTTGGAGTGATATCAATGAAGCTATCATCTGCCCCCGAGTCAGGTTTCAACAACTTGTTTCCAATGAGTACAGTGACAGGTAAGAGGAGGGAATAAAATTTGCTCAACCATAATTGCTCTCTAACTGGCGAGCTTGGCTTTTACTGAGCAGGCAGCGATTAAATGTCTGGAACTTCCACAGTAGAGACAACTCCTCCCCCGTATGTGTCGCAGGCGCTCGGTCTCACTCAGCCTGGTGCGGCCGATCTGCATAGACTCCCCCTCCACTGGATTAGGGCCGGGACGTGTGAGGCTTCCAGCTTCAGATGGAAGTGGAACAATAAACCCACTGTGTCGAGAGGAGTGTGAAGGGTTAGGTGACTGGTAAAGAGCTGTTGATACCTTGGCTTGCTTTCACTCTCGGAGCTGGTTATTTAACCGAATGGTTACATCAATCAGCAAGTCCAGATCAGAGGGGAAGTCACGAGAGGCCAACTCAACCTTCAAGTCACCGAGCAGCCACCAATGAAGTTACTATCCGCTCTCTATAGCCGTGGTCCGAAAGTCAATGGTGTAATCAGCAAGAGAGCATGCCCCCTGGCGAAGATGCAGTATCCTCTGGCCTACCTCTCTTCTGACTAAAGGGTGACCAAAAATCCTTCCCAGCCAGCTGAAAAATGGGCAAAGTCCTGAAAGAAATCTAGCTGTCTCTCCCAGGCAGCTGTACCCCCGGCTGAAGCACATCCTGACAGCAGGGAGATGGCATAGGCAACCTTGGAGCATTCTGCGCTGAGGACAGTTGTAGCTCAAAAACCAAGGAGCCCTGGTACAAAAAGGACCTGCAGGTAATTGGATCACCATGGTACGTCTCCGGGATGGGAAGAACTGCTTCCTTAAAGGGCTGGATAAAGCAGAGAGGTAGCAGCGGAGTCGGGAGGATTTGGCGGCAGTGCAAAGTGTACCAGGAGCTGGTTGACACTGGTTGTTAACTGCTGGACTGTATTCGTAAGTTGGTCTATTCGACCA
The DNA here is from genome assembly GCA_035221665.1 of Okamejei kenojei. NCBI lineage: Eukaryota > Metazoa > Chordata > Chondrichthyes > Rajiformes > Rajidae > Okamejei > Okamejei kenojei. The sequence goes on along the minus strand of CM069132.1, from coordinate 3,353,481 downwards.
GTAAGTTGGTCTATTCGAGGCTCATAGGCGCCAAGAGTGGGGCCTTGGTGTTAAACAGCCCAGCATAAATGAGCCAATAAATCCTTAATCTCGGGCTGACCAGGACTGCCTGCCGAGTCCATACTGGCCGACTAATCTGTCAGAAGGCTCAGGAATGGAGAGGACTCGAATGCAGGCACACCTAGACAAGTCCAGGAGAAAACCAAAATCCAAACCCGAACGTAACCTACTGAACTGATTACTCGGCAGGGAGTGAATGTACAGGTGCTCCTCAACTTCTGATAAATCCATCGTTCCGATAAACCCATTATAAATCGAAAATATTGTGTCGAAAGTGCATTTAATGAGCTTTGGTACTTTCAGTATCAGCACTTACTGCCTCACCACTGACCTTCTCATGAAAATGATGATGCCTTTTGAAGTGATGGAACCATCCATGACTTGTAAACACTTGCATATACGTAGGATCTTCGGCACGCTCTTTCTACAGCTCACTGCCATTGCCCAGCATCACGAGAGAGTATCGTACCGCATATCGCTAGCCCGGGAAAAGATCAAAATTCAAAGTACGGTTTCTGATGAATGTGTTTCGCTTTTCCACTGTTGTAAAGTTGAAATATCGTAAGTCGAAGGATTGTAAGTCGAGGAGCTTCTGCAGATAGCAGGCATGCGACCCTTGACTGACGAGGGGAGCAGAGTGAATGCAGGTGTAACTCATGATTAGATCAGGTGAGGAATGTGGAGAGTCTCGATCATCTGGACGCGTGGCATGTGTGACAAGAACTTGATTTGAGGTATTCAATATTCTGAGTGGCTAAGACAGGTAGATGATAGGATACATTTCCCAGTAACAGAGATGTCGCAATCTAAAGGGCATTGTTTTGGGATAAGTGTTTAGCTTCTGATGATTTTGTTTGACAGAAGGTAGCTATAATTTGCAATGTATATATTTGTACATATATATTCTCTCTTTAATATCTTAATGAGACTTTAAATTACCATGGTGTTGAATGCTAGATGAAGTGCTCGTAATTTAAATTAATGTAGATAAGTATTTGATGATTGGCATAGACACGGTGGGTTGAACACCCTGTTTCTAATCTATATAGCTGTATAACTATGACTCTAATATTTTTAATATAATTAAATGCTGATTTTTTTTTTTCTAGAACTATCAAAGTCCATCAGGAATTGTGAAGGGTTCAATAAGCATCATAGCAAAACCTCATCAGTTTCTGATTTCCAACAGCTAAAGAGTTCGGAGTTTCCAGACTATAACAAGACATGTGGCATTATTGGAACGAAGGACTGTGCACTCTCACATAGTCAAGACCCCTATCAAAATGCCATATATCATAAATACCACAACAGAGAAAACAACTTTCAGGGTAGAAAGGGCAGAATATTTCACAAAGCTGACATGGATACTGAGAGATCTGTCCCATTCACAAAAGCTCAAAGTTATTATCCAGAAAGTAGAAGTAATTCCACTTCAGCATCTTCAGGCCACATTGGTTCAGAATCATTTCCAAACAAAAGCAGGCAAGACCATTTCCAATTTCATGGTAGAGATTACCAAGGAATTCCAACCCACAACAATGCATATCACTTAAAGCCTGATGCTGCAAGAACTGATTATTTTACTTTAGATAATTATCAATTGGATTACAATGAAACAGAATCACTGGTCTCAGGTATTGATCGCACCTCCACCTTCAGTACCAATGCTGCACAGAAATTGGATAAATTCTTGCGTAGAAAGCTGGAGGCTCAGAACAGTCCACCATATCCTCTAGATTCACATCTCGATGCTTCAAATATTTATGAAAATACTGATGATCTGTATGAAGGCAGTAACACAAAGTGTCATCGAGCAAAAAGACCCTATACTTGTCAAACCAAGCAACTGGGTTCCAAGCATGATTCACATCGTTTAGTAGCTTCAAGCTCACTGGAAAATATTCGCCAAGTCATGGACAAAACTAAGCATATTCAAAATCTGCAGGTTCATTTTGAGAAACAAATCCAAAAGAGTAACAAACAAAAAGAAAAGGAGCAACAAATCTCAAGGAGAAAATCTGCTGAATTGGTTAAAAGGCAATATAATACCAAAGGTCAAGAAGAAAGAAATAGAGCAAAACAGGACAAGGCTCCACAAGAAGATCTCTGCAAATGTATAAAATGCAAGAGAATATTTCATAATGAGCTTGGTTGCGATTCAGAGTGCAAAAATCAGAGTTTCTCACAGAGTAAAATATATTCTCAAACAAAAGATTTTACACAGTCTGACAAAATCAAAAATCACTGTTTTAAATACAACACAAGTGATCAAACATTTGACAACTACATGTGTCAACACATCAGGCAGTGTGACACTTGCCAAAATACAAATAACCGTTCCAAAGATTCGTCAACTGGGTCTTCCATTTGTGAGGATGACAGGAATTGCAAGACCACCCTTAAACAACACAGTTCTCCTTGGGCTAAAAGACCTTCAAATTTGCTAAAAGGGTGTCAAATGGAAAAGAAAAAACTGAGTGAAAGTAGTGATGAACATGTTGATTCAGGTGCAAGGAAATTCTCAGAAATATTGGTTAAAAATTATAATTCTGGTAAAATATTAATGGGCCAAACCTGTGGTGATTGTAGTCAGCAATGTCCATGCAACACCTGTAGGTTGCTGACCAAAAAAAGTGAAAGAATTCCAAACTTCCCACGAAAAAGTATTCAAAAATGCAAAGACAGTTTGGAATCTGTTGATTCCAATGTCTACTGCAAACCAAGCAAAAGTTGGCATGGCTCTACAAAAGATTCAGTTAATCAGGTTTGTTTGTTTCTTGAATTATGTTGCATTTTGTTTAATGGAATATATAGGTTGGTAATCTTTGACATTGTAATTTAAGTTTTCAAAGCTCTCTGATAAAAATGTGTCCATTCTACAAACATTAGCGTTAACAGTATTGTCAGTTAACTATCTGAAAGAAGCCACAGGTAGATTCAAAATTCAATGAAAACCAAAAACCACAAATCGAGATAAATTAAAACATATTGCTAAATTGTCAAATATAAGTTGAGTAAACTTGAGGAAACTGTTGGTGTCCAATTCAATCGCTAACCACAATATTACTGTGTTTCACTGATCACCATTTCATTTCGGAGTCACGTGAGTGACTTCGTGAAGACGCCGCCAGCACGCATGCGCGACATATCGTTGCTCGCAGTTGCAGTCGATGGTGGGGTGGGGGGGGGAGTGCGCTCCTCCACCAGCCCTTCAAAAAGGACCGCTCAGGTAAGAGGAACTAACCTTGAGTTGGTTAGTTCCTGTGGATAGAATTTTTTGTTCACAGGGACGATGGAAAGGATTTCGAAATACACCTCCAGCCGCAGGACTTCCGACAGAAGTCAGCGGCTGCATTCCCCGGAGCTGCCCACTACAACGGCAGCACCCGCTCGTCAGGCTGGGAAAAGGACGCGGAAGTCGGGGAGCCCTACTCAACCAGGACCCGACTCTCCACCACGGCTGTCCATGGAGCCACAAAGTGGTAGGAGCACCGCGTGGGAGCAGGGTAGGGAAGACCCTGACTCCGTACCACTGTCACCTAAACATAGGGACAGTGGGAAAAAGGTGCGTAAACGTGTTACCCGCTCTGCGGCACGTTCTGTCTCCCCTCCTACACAGGTCACCAGAGGGCGGACCAGGGGAAGAACCGCATGAAAGTCGAAGAGCCCCGCTGCAGCGGCCGGCGTCGACTTGCCACCGGAGCAGTCCGCCAGATCGCGGACCGGTGAAGGATCGAGGTCTGAGTCTGGGAGCCCCGGAGGTGCGGCCGGCGCAGACTCACCACCAGGGGAGCCTGCCAGATCACGGGCCAGTGGTATATCATCTCGGTCACAGCACCCCGCGTTAGTGGCTGGACGTGACCGAACATCGCCTTTGTCCCGGGGGAAGACAGGCGACAAGCTCACGCGAACATCGGTGAACCCCACTTCGGCGGCTGGAACCCACTCCTCACTGCTCATGTCTTTCCATTCCGCCACAGTCCTGGAAGACCGCGGACTAGCGGCATGTCCGCGCGGGAGTCGCAGAGCCCCGCTGGAGCGGCAGGCAGTGACATCCTGCTGAGGCACCCTATACATCACCTCGACGAGGTGCGGGCCGATGGCAGAAGCCTCAGTAGTTCAGGAGAACCTGAGGAAGTCGACTGGTTGTCCGCAAATAGCGGCGGCGGTCGCATGGCCCGCATGGAGCGCATGATGGAGCGACTCCTTGAGCAAAATCTCCAGCAGCGGGACCAGATGTCCTCCAGTTCCAGGAGACATGCATCTGGGCCACCCAGCATGTCCCCGTCATCGGTGGGGAGTGCCAGAGGTCAGCTGACGTGGAAGAAGGGTTGGCGCAGGAACCTGCAGCACCTGAGAAACCCCAAGAGGAACTTCTTGATGTGGTTTCCAAATTTGCCCAGCCGAAGCACTCAGGACAGCCATTGCAGCCCAAACTAGCGGCAAGCATTGACTTCCTCACTACACACCAGCTGCAGGATCAGGTCCTAACCGAGGCAATGAACAAATACAAGGCCCCGAACAACTGTGTATCACTGAATGTACCGACAGTCAACAGCTGGGCAACATCAGTCCAGGAATAAGGGCACAGGAACTCAAACTACAAAAGATCCTGAAACTGCTGACGTCGGGAATCGCAGCCTTTGCCAGATTGATTGACGGCACGGCGATGACGGAGAAGCAGGAAGATGCTCTTGCGCTATTGTGTAACACACAGTACGAGATCAACGCTTTCCGGAAAATCTCCATCAAGCCTACTCTCAATCCCAAGTTCGCGGGGTTGTGCAAGGCATCTGCGACGCCGCCACCAAGACAGCTGTCCAAACAGGTCAAGGACTTGGACGAGGAAGCGAAGGCAGTCGGTTTGATGAAACCACCTCCCTCCAGCAGGCCGGCAACTCGCAGACAAACACCATATGTAAGACCTCGGGGGCCACCTGAAAGATCAGCCAGGACCTACACGCCGGCCGCAACCCAACAACAAAAAGCCTTTTTTAGGGCAGGGCTAACATCGACCGGCGTAGAAGATGCGCCAACCCCACAATCGAGCAACACTACGGAGCGCCAAAACCCAGAACATCAGGCCCTGCCGGTAACCATGGAGGTAAGGGGGTCTGGTTCTCATGTGAGTGCTGCATGTTTAACCTCACAAGTTGGTGGGAGATTACGTTTATTCTGGGATGCATGGAGCTCTATAACTTTACACTCGTTTATTTTACAAAGTATTCAGGAGTATGAAATCGAATTCATAAATGAACAACTTCCCCCGCCTCAACATGTACCAGACCGGAAATTTGCACTTTCCCCATAAGGAAATAGCGGAAGGACATGAGGAAATTTTGAGGCTACGTGCAAAAGGGGTGATAGAGAAAACGATACACGAAACTCGAGTTCGTATCCAACATCATTACCAAAACCAAAAAAGATGGTGGATATCGGATTATTATTGATTTAACCCATTTGAATACTTTTGTAAAATATACCCATTTTAAAATGGACACATTTGAAACAGCTAAATCACTGATTTCCAAAGGGTTCTTCATGGCATGCATCGATTTAAAAAATGCATACTATTCAGTATCCATACGGAAACATCACCGAAAGTTCTTGAAGTTTGTTTGGATGGATCAGCTATGGCAATATAGAGCCCTACCTAATGGGCTTACAACAGCCCCTAGGTTATTTACAAACATTTTGAAACCAGTATTGGCATCCTTGAGGAAACAAAACCATATTGTCATGGCATATTTAGACGACATCTTGATTGTGGGGAAGACTACGGAATTGACAAATTTAGCAGTAGCAGCTACTAAAACATTGTTTCAAAAATTTTCAAAAAAGGGTTTATCCATCCAGACAAATTTAAGTTCTACCCTTCACAGGTCATGAACTATCTGGGATTCACAATTAACACCAATCAAATGATTGTTACCATCCCAGATAACAAGGCAATGGATGTTATTGAAGCATGTAACAACCTTGCTTGCGCCAGGAAACCAACAATCAGACATGCTGCTAAGGTAATTGGGAAATTAGTAGCTACATTTCCAGCTGCACGATTTGGCCCTCGACACTATCAAAATTTGCAAAGAACAAAAATTTCAGCATTAAAAACAAATGCTGGACATTTTGATAGGCCTTTGCAGCTGCCAATCAAGGCAAAAGTTGAGTTTCAATGGTGGATTGATAATATTCGTGACACATTCAATCCCATTATTGTACCGAACCCGTCAGTCGTGGTACAAACCGACGCAAGTGCCCAAGGCTGGGGAGCTACCGACACAACTTCCAGTTGTGGCGGTAGATGGGATTTACACGAATCTACCCTTCTATTATCACAAGGGATAAACTATTTGGAGATGCTAGGAGCATTTCACGGACTGCATGCTTATTGCATGAATTTACGTCATACGTATGTCCGTCTTCAAATAGATAACACCACTGTGGAGGCATACTTAAATCATATGGGTGGTATCAAGTCAATATCTTGTGATGAATTGGCAAACTCAATCTGGCTCTGGTGCATAGAAAGAAATATTTGGATATCAGCTACCTACCTTCCAGGTAAGCTCAATACAGTGGCGGACACTAGGTCACGCGTATTCAATGATAACATTGAGTGGATGTTAAATCCCCAAATATTTGCTAAAATTATCACCAAATTTGGAACACCAGATATCGACCTTTTTGCGCCCAGATTGAACCATCAGATACCAACATATGTATCTTGGGAACCAGATCCTGGGGCAGTAGCGATGGATGCTTTCTCGCTGCACAGGGGGAAATGGTTTTTCTATGCATTTCCTCCATTTTGCCTCATCAGTCGGGTGTTGCAGAAAATAAAATCAGATTCTGCAACAGGCATCTTAATACCCGACTGGCCTACACAACCATGGTATCCGGTGGTCCTTGAGATGATTAAAGAACCATGGGCACATATTAACAAGTGTCCGGATTTGGTGACTAACTCCACAACAGGGGAATACCATCCGTGCGTGCCATGGTCATCTGAATCTGTTGGCTTGCAGGTTCTGAAGAGGCCACTCCTGCAGTACGGACAAACACCAAGGACCATGGACACCATTGCAGCATCATGCAGAGAATCCACTAGACGACAGTACCTCACCCAAATCAGGAAATGGGAGGCCTACTGCAGCCGGATTAACATCACGTATGACTCTGCCATGATTCCCCATGTGCTGGAATTCCTCGCGGGCTGCATCATGATGAGGGCCTCAGTTACAGCGCCATCAACAGTGCCAGGAGCGCACTGTCATCCTACCTTTGTATAGGAGTAGGATCTCACCACCTCGTGTCCAAATTGATGAGGGGTATCTTCAATTCGAACCCTTCCTGACCACGATACAACATCACCTGGGATATAGGGGTAGTATTAACCCTACTCAGGAGTTGGTCGCCAATGATTGGACTACCGCTGGATAAACTCACCCTGAAGATGGTGATGTTAATGGCGCTAACATCGGCTCAACGGGTCCAGACCTTGCAAAAGATCAAATTGGATAACATGGTCTCAACCCCTGAGAGAGTAACTTTCTTTATTGATGAGTTACTCTAGCAGCACAGACCTGGGACTACAGGGCTGCAATTAATATTTCCAGCATACCCCGTTGATGTGAGGCTCTGCATAGCCACCTACATGCGTCACTATATTAAAGTGACGCATACCATCAGGAAAATGGAGAAAGGCTTGCTGATCAGCAATAACAAACCCCATCACATGGTGATGGTGCAGACGATCTCCAGGTGGCTCAGGGTGGTATTGGATGCAGCAGGTATTAATACTAATATCTTTAAATCCCATGGAGGTTCCCATGGACCATATCCTCGCTACAGCGGGCTGGGCCAGCGAAGCTATGTTCCAGCGGTTTTATAATAAACCTGTGGCCGCTCCTGCTACGTTTGCGGAGACAGTGTTAAGTACTGGTCACCAATAAACGTTTATCCCCGAGTGAGGGGTTTTTGATTTGTGTTAATAAATACTATTATTATTTTTTCAGCTTGTCAAGTCTTAAATACGTTAACATACTCCTTCCATCAGAATTGCGGCAGTGTGTGAGCATGGACGTGATCCAGGGCATGTAATCAGAGCTTTGAAATCTTCACAAAGTCACTCACGTGACTCCGAAATGAAATAGTAAGATTAAACGAGAACTTACCAGTTTGAAGTTTGATCTTTATTTTATGAGGAGTTGCGATGAGGGATTTCGTGCCCTCCGCTCCCAACCCTCTACTATAAGGTCAACTGGTAAATAGAGTCTCTTCAATCTTACGATATTAGTCATTGTTGTTTAATCTGTGATTCCACACCGCTGCTTTGAAGAATGTCGCGCATGCGGGTGGGGTCTTCATGAAATCCCTCATCGGAACTCCTCATAAAATAAAGATCAAACTTCAAACTGGTAAGTTCTCGTTTAATCTTACTATTTTACAGCACATCAATATGGAACTCTGGCAACTTCTAAAATCATAGGAAGGATGTGATTATGCTTGAGAGAGTGCAAAGGAGATTCCCAAGTACAGTATGTAGCCTGGATTAGAGCATTTCAGCTATAAGGAAAGAATGGATAAGCAGGGCTTGTTTTACCTGAGGCTAAAGGGTCATCTGATATAAATATATATAAAATTATGGAAGGGTGGATAAGTAAGAATCTCTTTTCCATGGTACAAGGGGAGAGGGGACTACAACTTATACCCTTTATTTTCAATGTATCTATCCAAATGCCTGGAACTTTGCAACGGAATCCTCTACCACTTTCACTGCACTCTTATGTTCTATATTCAATGTCTCGACATCCTTTATATTAACCTTAGATTAATAAAGATTTCACATTATTTCCTTGCTTATTGTTCAAAAGAGCCTTATTAGTAAATCTATTCATTCATCATTAAGTTGCAAATGTGAATCCCTGGATCTATTCATTTTCAAATCTTTTGCTAAAATTCGCAATTGTGAAAATCAGTATCTAATGTTTAAATGTGCATTTTTAATTTTCAAATAATGCTCCACAGGAATAAAATTCCACATCGAGACTAAGTAAATAAAATATTTCCTTTCTCCACAACCTATAGCACAGAATTCTGATTTTAATGATACCGATGTATTCAAGATTCTTATTCAGTTTCTCCACAGATTTTGTGAAAAATGCCTTAGCCATCACATCCCAAAACAAGTCGGCCAAGAGGTGAAATACAAGCAAAGCAGAAACAACTCAAAACCGAGACGATCCAGGTTGGAAGCAACATCTTCACTTGAGAGGCTCGCACCTCGAATGAGGAGAAAGGACAGAGTGAGATTAATTGCAGAAGCATTTGAGAGGAGAGACAGGAATGACATTGAGCATGCTGAGAAGGAAAAGATCGAGAGAGAATTGCAAGAAGAAGAATGGGAAAAGAAGAAACAAGCTTTGAAACAGACTCAAAACAAACATAGGAAGAAAGGAAGGGAATCATCACCAAATGGAGCTTCGGGGCACCGAAGAACAAATAAATGCAACCCAAAACAATGCAGCCACGACCATTGGCAACATGATAAAAGAACAGAGAAAGTTAAAAGCACACGTATTCCTGCTGCAAAAGAACATGCAGAAGAAAGTGCTACACGGCACAAGCATCGACGTCATAGACACAGCTAAACTTCAAATGCTAAATTCTAAACACTGGTACACATGCATTGCCTCAGATGAAGGCTCAAGTGGAAGATGTATTAATTACAGTAGAGAATGCATTCACTAACTCATTCAATGATGGTAATATTTAAAAATTAAAGTAATAAACAATTTTACCATCTCTTCAGCCTTACACCTATGTCACTATACATGTGGCATGAGCCCAACACAGCTCAAATAACTGACTTGCTGATCATTCAAGAAAATGTGGCCTCTGCTCTGTATTTCTTTCCACGTCCACTGAAGTTGGGAATTCTCCATACAGGTTACATTCTGGCATACTGCATCGGTACAGCAATGTATTAATCTGTGATAAAAAGTTATACCAAATACTGCTACTAAGTGTTTAAGATATCAAGGCAGAACAAATGTGACATTTCAATTTTAAAGATGAAGTATGTGTGTTCATCTTCTTTAACCATATTAAAGATCAAATTCTATACATCAAGCAGATATTTGGTTTGTAGGGCAATCTTTTTAAATGCCAGTCAGATCCAAGTGATATTCATTACCACCTTTAAAAAATATTGGGTTCTTGACGAATACAACGAGAATGTTTAGCATGCCTAATTTGCCAATCTATCTGGTGGCATTACTTCTTCCTTTTTAAAGTCCCCATTCTCACATGGAGTTTCACTTTGAGATTTAACAGAAAACATGGTGCGTTATTTGCGGCTGATGATAGGTTTGCCAATGTTATTCTTTTCAGTCTTATAATTTTTGCTTTACTGGTTAGACAATCGTGTTTCAGAGAAAAAGATTCATATGTAAAATTAGCTTGATGAACATATGGCCCATGACTAACGATTAGTAAAAATGCTATGATATTTCAACGACTATTGCTGAGATATGGGTTCTTATTTACCCGCTGTATACACCAAAATGCCATGGAACATATCAGCAATTATTACAAAATATGCTCTGTGGCTTATGTACAATTTATATATTTATGTTCTATTCCTGAAATTGTATTGTGTTTTGAATATTCTGGACATTTAGGGATGAATTTGTATGAAACTATGACACAAAATGTATTTTATAAATTCCAATGATAAAATCAGCAGTTCGATCATTTAAATCGCCAAGTTTCAAGGAAGCAAATGAAAGCCCAGAATAGTTCCAAACACATTTAGCTTGTGAAATTGTATTTAAAAGCTTATTTATTGTTGATTAATACGTCCTAAACCTCCACTTTTTGTATATTTCAATAAACAATATTTTTTTAAACAAATAGGAAACTTTTTTCATCAACTTTATCATAACTGCAAGATTAATTACTCCATCGTTAATAGCCAGTTAGTTATCTTCCACTCATTAACTTAACCTTATCCAAATTGCTATTCCCGGTATCTCAATTGGAGACACAAGAAACAGCAGATGTTGGTTTATAAAAGAAAAAAAAGACTGGCAACACTCAGCAGGTCAGGCAACATCTCTGGAAAACATGAATAGAGGATGTTTTGGCCAGGACCTTTCTTCAGACAATCCTTAATTAGATTGCCTTAAACATTGCTCCTTCACCCTGTGCTTGATAATATTTAAATTAAAATGGGCGAGAGACTGCTGGATGGATAGAAAATTGGCCTTGTGGAATGAAGCAGAGAGTGATGGTGAAAGGTTGCTACTCAGACTGGAGGCCTGTGAATACTGGTATGCCTCATGGTTCAATGCTGGGCCCGTTACTGTTTGTCATCTAGATCAATGAGAACATAAATAGCAAGACCAGTAAGTTTGCAGCTGATACAAAAGTGCGCGATTTTGAAGATAGTGAAGATGGAATGGTTGATGGAATTTAATACAGAAAAATGTGAGGTAATGTATTTTGGGAAGTCTAACATGGATTGGACCTACACAGTGAATCGTAGGGCTCTGGGATTGGTGTAGAGTAGAGGGATCTAGGAGTGCAGTTGAATGGTTTCTTGAAGGTGGAGTCGCAGATAGACAGGGTGGTCAATGGGCGTTTGGCACATTGGCCATCATCAGTCAGAGTATTGAGTATAGAAATTGGGAGGTCATGTTACAGTTGTATAAGACGTTGGTGAGACAGCATTATAGTATTATGTTCAGTTCTGGGGACATGTCAAAATGGAAAGGGTACAGAGAAGATTTACAAGGATGTTGCCAGGACTAGAGGGCCTGAGCTATAGGGAGAGGATGAGTAGACTGGGACTCTTTTCCTTGAAGCACAAGAGGATGAGGGGTGATCTTATGGAGCTGTTTAAAATCATGAGAGGAATAGGTCAGGTAGATGCACAGAGTCTCTTGCCCAGAGTAGGTGAATAAAAACCAGAGGATATAGGTTTAATGTAAAGAGGAAAAGTTTTAATAGGAATCTGAGGGGTAACTTTTTCGCACAAAGGGAGGTGGATGTATGGAACAAGCTGCCATAGGGGGTAGTTGAGGCAGGGACTATGGCAACTTTTAAGAAACTGTTAGACAGGTACAATGGCTTGCAAAAGTTTTCATACCCCTTGAACTTTTCCACATTTTGTCACGTTACAACCACAAACGTAAATGTATTTTATTGGGATTTTATGTGATAGACCAACACAAATTGGTGCATAATTGCGAAGTGGAAGGAAAATGATACCTGGTTTCCAAATTTTATTACAAATAAAAAACTGAAAAGTGTGGTGTGTGGTATTCTGACCCCCTGAGTCAATACTTTGTAGAACCACCTTTCGCTGCAATTACAGCTGCAAGTCCTTTGGGGTATGTCTCTACCAGCTTTGCTCATCTAGAGACTGAAATTTTTGCCCATTCTTCTTTGCAAAATAGCTCAAGCTCAGTCAGATTGGATGGAGAGCGTCTGTGAACAGCAATTTTCAAGTCTTGCCAGATTCTCAATTGGATTTAGGTCTGGACTTTGACTGGTCCATTCTAACACATGAATATGCTTTGATCTAAACCATTCCATTGTAGCTCTGGCTGTATGTTTAGGGTCATTGTCCTGCTGGAAGGTGAACCCCCGCCCCAGTCTCAAGTCTTTTGCAGACTCTAACAGGTTTTCTTCCAAGATTGCCCTGTATTTGTCTCCATCCATCTTCCCATCAACTCTGACCAGCTTCCCTGTCCCTGCTGAAGAAAAGCATCCCCATAGCATGATGCTGCCACCACCATGTTTCACAGTGGGGATGGTGTGTTCAGGGTGATGTGCAGTGTTAGTTTTCCGCCACACATAGCGTTTTGCATAATTAGGTGACTTCTGAAGGCAATTGGTTGCACTGGATTTTATTTAGGGGTATCAGAGTAAAGGGGGCTGAATACTTTTGCATGCCACACTTTTCAGTTTTTTATTTGTAAAAAAATTTGAAAACCATGTATCTTTTTCCTTCCACTTCACAATTATGCGCCACTTTGTGTTGGTCTATCACATAAAATCCCAATAAAATACATTTATGTTTGTGGTTGTAATGTGACAAAATGTGGAAAAGTTCAAAGGGTATGAAAACTTTTGCAAGCCACTGTACATGGATAGGACAGGTTTGGAGAGATATGGACCAAACACATGCAGGTGGGTGTAGTGTAGCTGAAATATGTTGGCCGGTGTGGGAAAGTTGGGCCGATGGGCCTGTATCCACACTGTATCACTCTATGACTATGTTCCTCTCCTCACAGCCCTGCCTGGCCTGCTGAGTGTTGCCAGCATCCTCTGATTTTACTTCACATATGCTGCATCTGCAGGTTTTTTTGTTTTTTGCTTCCTGACTGTGCTGCTCCCGCCACAGACTCTGATCGACTAAACATAGAAGGTAGACAGAAATGCTGTAGAAACTCAGTGGGTGAGGCAGCATCTCTGGAGTGAAGGAAATAGGCAACTTTTCAGGTCAAAACCCCTCTTCACACTGACATGAGGGTGGGGGGGGGGGGGCGGGAAGAAGAAAGGAAGAGATGGAGCCATTGGGCTGAATATGAGGTGCTGCTCCTCCAATTTGCAGTGGGACTCACTCTGGCCATGGAGGAGGCCCAGAACAGAAAGGTCGGATTCGGAATGGGATGGGGAGTTGAAGTGCTGAGTAACCGGGAAATCAAGTTGGTTAATGTGAACAATGCTGATGTGTTGGGCGAAGCGATCGCCAAGCCTGCGTTTGGTCTCACCGATGTAGAGCAGTTGACACCTAAAGGAGCGGATGCAATAGATGAGGTTGGAGGAGGTGCAGGTGAACGTCTGCCACACCTGAAAAGACTGCTTGGGTCCTTGGATGGAGTCGAGGTGGGAGGTAAAGCGACAAGTGTAGCATTTCTTGCGGTTGAAAGGGAAAGGACCAGGGAGGGAGTGGTTTGGGTGGGAAGGGACGAATTGACCAAGGAGTTATGGAGGGAGCGGTCTCTGCGGAAAGCCGAAAGGGGAGGAGATGAGAAGATGTGGCCAATGGTGGGATCCCGTTGGAGGTGGCGAAAATGTCGGAGCATTACCTGTTGTATGTGACGGCTGGTAGGGTGGAAGGTGAGGACAAGAGGGACTAGGTCCTTGCTACGAGTGGGGGGATGGGGAGTGAGAGCGGAGCTATGGGATATAGAGGAGACCCTGGTGAGAGCCTCATCTATAGTTGAAGAGGGGAACCCCCGTTGCCTTAAGAATGAGGACATCTCCGATGCCCTGGTTTGGAACACCTCATCCTGGGTGCAGATGCGGCGTAGACGGAGGAATTGGGAGTAGGAGACAGGAAGCAGGGTGGGAAGAAGTGTCGTCCAGTTAGCCATGGGAATCAGTGGTTTATAGTAGATTTCGTGTCAGTAGTCTGTTACCTGCGATGGAGATAGTGAGGTCTAGAAACGGTAGGGAAATGTTGGAAACGGTCCAGGTGAATTTGAGTGCCAGATGGAAGTTAGTGGTGAAATGGATGAAGTCAGTGAGTTCTGCATGGGTGCAGGGGGTGGCACTAATGCAGTTGTCAATGTAGCGGAGGTAGAGTCCGGGGATAGGGCCACAGTACGCCTCAAACAAAGATTATTCAACGTACCCTACAAAGAAGCAGGCATAGCTGGGGCCCATGCTTGTGCCCATAGCTACGCCTTGGATTTGGAGGAAAAGGGAGGAGTCAAAGGAAAAGTTGTTGAGGCAGGGCTCGAAATTAGCGGTTGCCCGGGTGGCAATGACCACTCAAAGTGCCGCCGGGCAACCTAAACGGCGAGTCACCCGGCTTGGCACGCAAATACTGGTTTATACCGATAGACACAAAAAACTGGAGTAACAGCGGGTCAGGCAGCATCTCTGGCGAATAGGAACATGATGTTTCGTGTCGGCGGCGGCTCTATTGCGGGGCAAAGATACTAAGAGCAGGGTGACGAAGGGTCAGAGCGAATGACGGGCCCCGCACAGCGGCAGCAGCGGCCGCTAAAAGCGGCTCCACCGCCTCCTCCTCCCGCACCACGCCCGGCTGCTATCGCCCGCAACTTACTAATCCGTCAACGTCGCTTTCAAAACAACCCCTCTCGCACGTCGAGGCCGGGAGGAGGGAGAGGGGGAGGGAGGGAGGGAGGGAGAGGGAGGCGGAGGCCTCCTTCCGCCGTCTGAAACAGCTGCACCAAAGAACCTATAGCTATAGGATCTTTGAGCTGCATCATTCGGCCCCGCACCTTGCTGTCAGCTGGGAGAGGAGGGCGGTGGCAAGGAGTTCCCAACCTCCACCCCTTTGGAGGCAGCACTTTGGCGATGGACAGGGACGGCCAAGGCAGCAGGGCGATGTTGTCCGAGGAGCGCTGACCATCCTTCTTCCCCACCACCTCTGCCCCTCTCCCCCATCTCTCTCTCTCTCTCTCTTGTACGCCCCCCTCCACCCCTCTTATCCTGAGACCCCTCCTCTCCATCCCGCACTGATCCCCATTCCCTCCTCTATTCAGTCCTCACTGACATCCCGTGCTCCCCTCCCCATCTACCCTCCCCACATCTATTCATCACCCTACCCACCTTGCATTGATTCTCCTGCCACCCCCCCCCCCTCATCCATTCTACACTGTTCCCCAAATTCATCCTGTACTGACCCCCCCTTCCCATCCATCCTGCACTTCTCCCCCCCATTCATACTGCACTGATCCTCCCATTCATCCCATACTGACCCACCCCCCCATTTACCCTGCACCAATCCCCCCATCCATCCTGTAGTGATCTCCCCATTCATCTTTTACTGATCCCCTCATTCATCCTGTACTATTCCCTCATGCATCCTGTACTGATCTTCTCATTCATCCCATACTAATCCCCGATTCATCCTATACTGATCCCCTCATTCATCCTGTAGTGAACTCCCATTCATCCTTCACAGACCCTCCAATCCACACTGTTCTGACCACACCCCCCCATTCATCCTGTACTGACCCCCCCCCCCCATTCATCATGTACTGAAGAAGAATGAGGGGAACATTCTGAAGAAGGGTCTCGGCCCGAAACGTTGCCTATTTCCTTCGCTCCATACATGCTGCCACACACTGAGTTTCTCCAGCATTTTTATCTACCCCATTCATCCTGTACTGACCCCCCTATTCATCCTGTACTGATCCCCCCCCATCCATCCCGTACTGAACACCACTGACATCCCCCGTGCTCTTTCCTCACCATTTTACATACTCCAACCAACACGTACTAATTCACCTGCCTCAATCGATCCATTCCGCACTGATTGCCTTCTCAACCCCCCCGCCATCTATCCACCCCGCATTGATTCACACACATCCCCCCCCCCCGACCCTATTGTGCTTCATGGTCTTCAGAGCGAACATTGACTATGTTTGATAATGGAATGCAATCAAATGTGTTTTAATTCCCAATGTTATTATTTCTTTTGACACCTCTAAACATATTACCAAAAGAACATTTGCTGCAGTTATGTCCTTTAGCCATCTCTTGTCAGTTAGTGTAATGTTTAACCTGTCTGATGGGTATAGTCAGTTTTAACAGCTATTATCATAAAATGCCTTTAGAAATTTCCTTGCAACCTGGATATTTTGTTATGGATAAATTATGTGGGAAGCGAGAGTGTTTCTGTACCAATAGCAATAACGACCCATGCTAAGGCCATGTCATGATAATTTTCGGTCCTTCACAGAGAACATGCTTGCATCAATCTGTAGTGTGCATGGTTAAGCATATATGTTATCATGGTCCAGGATTTATTGACACAGGTTGATCATATGCTGAATAATCCAACCACATTTTTGTTTGGAAGTGGAAAGAACTAATAGAAATTGCATTAATTGTAATGTGTAATAAGAGTTGAGATATTGTATTATAATTTTGCTGCCTGTCATTGTGGTATATATCATGTCTTGATTGGTGAATATGTTGAGTTTGTGATTTATTTGAAGCAGAAATAATATGTGAATGTAGACAAAAGTGCTGGAGAAACTCAGCGGATGGGGCAGCATCTATGGAGCGAAGGAAATAGGCAACGTTTCGGGCCGAAACCCTTCTTCAGACTGATGGGTTTCGGCCTGAAACGTTGCCTATTTCCTTCGCTCCATAGATGCTGCTGCACCCGCTGAGTTTCTCCAGCACTTTTGTCTACCTTCGATTTTCCAGCATCTGCAGTTCCTTCTTGAGCATGATATGTAAATGCTTCATTGAGCATAATTCCGACTGGTAACTACGCACTTCGTCCGAGCACATTATCGCACGGGTCATGCAAACAGTCTTAAATGACCACCTAAACTGTCATTTGGCAACCTAAAAAGCTGTCAGGGTTGCCCGGCTGGCAACAGGGAAAAAAAGTTAACCGAGAGCCCTGTTGAGGGATAGAAAATATAGAAAATAGGTGCAAGAGTTGACCATTCAGCCAGCACCGCCATTCAATATGATCATGGCTGATCATCCAAAATCAGTACCCCGTTCCTGTTTTCCCCCCAAATCACTTGATTCCGTTAGCCCTAAGAGCTAAATATAAATATCTCTGAAAACATCCATTGAATTGACCTCCACTGCCTTCTATGGCTGAGAATTCCAGATTCACAACTCTCTGGGTGACTACAGGTAGACACAAAATACTGGAGTAACTCAGCGGGACAGGCAGCATCTCTGGAGAGAAGGAATGGGTGATGTTTCGGGTCTAGACCCTTCTTCGGACTCTTCAGACCCAACTTAAAATACGTCCGACTCTCTGGGTGACGAGTTGGGTTCTTCCCCCCCCCCCAAAAAAACCTTATCTCCTCCCTCTCTCCCTCCCTTCACTCACCCCGTGCTTTTTCCACGTCCCGCCTCCGTCTCTCCCGCCATTTCTACTTCCCTTCCTCTGGCCGTTAGATCCAATGCTGCAGCGCTGCGCGCGAGCCCCTGGGCGGCAGGCCGAGCGCGAGCCGCCCCCTGGTTTCCCGCTCGCTCGCTCGAGCTCCACTAACCGTCCCCCGCCTGAGGCTGGCACCGTGTCCGCTGTCCACCCACCCCGGCAGCGGGGCGAAGCGCGCTGAGTGGCGAGTTCAAATCCCAGCCGGGTAATTCACCACCACAAATTCTCACATGCCTAAGTTTAAAGTCAATTCAATTTAAATATCGATAGAAAAAAATATATAGAATTGATTTTATATATATATATATATATATATATATATAGAGAGAGAGAGAGAGAGAGAGAGAGAGAGGGAAAATTGACATAAATAATTTATTTGATATAATATACTGTATTGTTTTTATAATTTACAACATTTCAGCACTTTGTATTTTACTGCAGATTCTATGGACTAGAATCTGCAGTAAAATACAAACTGTCTAGTTAAATACAACTGTCTAGTTGCAATGTGGCTGACTTGTACCGTCTAAAATCCCCTTTGATGCGTGGCCCGTGCTAGGCTAATGCCCAAAGATATTAGAGGAGCTCCTCTAGTATCTTTGCTAATGCCTACTATATCAAAGCCTTGCTGGCAATGTGAGATGGATGGAGGGAAGAGAAAGAAGAGTGAATGCGTAGCTTGGAGCCCATGTATGTGTCCACTCATCAGAAATTAGAGTATTGTAATGAACTAGATCTTAAAATCTCATTTTCATGAATTTATAGGCCAAACGGAAGGAATTTAGTGTTTAATTCCCGTAAATTAATAGCCATTTAAATCAACTTGCCAGTGGGTTTTAGTGGCATGCGGTGGATTGGAACGTTGCGGTTTGCTATGAATTTAACCCACAGTCGGCAGGAGAAATACTACCGGTTCGTATATATTTTTTGTCCCCTTTTCGCAACATGAAAATTTGATTAAATGCTTCCTAAGAACCACGTTTTTATGTAAAAATAAACTGTGTACCTTCTTTTCTCCCCTACGTAAAATTCTTCCCATTGTCGGCGCTCACGGCTTTAGAAGATGATTTTTAAATTACTCTAGCTAACAAATGATCTAGTGTAGTTTTAAAATACCTTGATAAAACTAATGTCGGAGCGATTTCTCTTTAGCGACAAAATCCCCTGAGATGGATCGACTTAAATGGTCTGGAGAAAACGGCATTTTAAACCTGCCCCCCTCTGAAAGGCGCCAAAGTCGCGCACACGGGGAGTGGCAGAACTGCAGCGCCGCTAAAGGTAAGTTTTGTAACATACCTACAGAGGGTGGTGAGAATATGGAATGAGCTGCCAGAGGTTGTTAAGGCAGGTACAATAATGATTTTTTAAATATATTTCGACGGGGTCCTGGATTGGAAAGGTTTAGAGATTTCGACCAAATGCAGGCTAATGGGACTAGCTTAGATGAGGCATCTTGGGACAAAGGGCCTGTTTCCATGCCGTATAGCTCTACGGCTATGGCTGACGTGCTGTTTGATTATGTGCTGTAACAATGCTTTGACTACCTTGCTTGACCAGGATAAGGATGGCACTATTTTGCAGAGGAGTAAGGAAGTTCTGGTGTCTCGGCCAATATTTAAATCACACAACCAACGTTAATAAAACACTGGTTATTTTTAAAAATTATTTGATTCTTTTTTCTTAGAATTGAGATGCCTTTGGCCAGGTCAGCATTTATTGCCCATCCTTAATTATTTTCGAGAAGGTGGTTATCGTGCTGTTTTCTTAGAGTCCTGCAGTCCCTCTGAAACTATTTCCACAAGGCTGTACCAGGATTTAAACCCAGCCACAATACATTTCCAAATCAGGATGGTCTGCGACTTGAGGAGAAACCGGCAGGTGGTGGTGTTCCCCTTCACTTGGTATCCTAGCCCTTCTTGGTCAGATAGGTTGTAAGGAAATATAGCAGTTTTTTTAGGCTTCGGATCAACGAATGAATAAAGAACATTTTAATTACAAACAACTATGGTTATTAATGCACCTAAAATCAATATAAGCAGAATATTAAGAACATACTAGCAAAGTTATACAAAATCGCCATATCTGACGGGTGGCCTATAAACCCGTAGGCCTACACGGGTGGCCTACAAACCCGTCCGGCCCTCATGCGGTAGGAGATCGCCTCACCTCCTTTCGCGGGTGAAAAGACCGAGGAGGGGAGCGGGAGAACAACCGGCGACCCGATAGGCACAGTGGAAGACGAAACAGGTGCCAAAGGATGCGGGTAGACCGCGGTAGGAACAACAGTAGGAGATGAGGAAATAGGACCGACTGTGGGAGTGAGCATGAGGCACAGGCATCAGGATATGGAGTTGCAGGACACGGTTCCTTCACAGGAAGGATGTGTTGACGGTTGCGTACGTAGAGGACACCGTCCACTTCTACCAAATACGAACGTGGTTCTTTAGCAGGGCCGTGGATGTGTCCCAGGCGTGCATGGCCCTTGTCGGTTTGCAGACGAACCACTTGTCCACACGCAAGAGGTGTAAGTGGCTTGCTGGACTAGTCGAAGAACCCTTTCTGTGCGTCACGTTGAATTTGCAGTTGTTTCTGAACCGCAGGCGGGGAACGAACTTGTGGCTGCAACAGCTGCTGGGAAACAGGCAGGGGGCAACGGATTTGATGAGACATCAGTCGTTGGGCAGGAGAACCCAGTATGGGATCCTGTGTAATGTTCCGTAGATGGAGTAAGTCGGGACTACTGGTAACGTGTTGGAAGTTCCATCGTTTAGCAAAGTTTTTAAAGACTTGGCTGGTGAACTGCCTGCCGTTGTCAGACTGAATACGAGCAGGAGAGCCATGCACGGAGAGGTGCCGTTGCAGCTTCTCAATTCTCTGCCTCTGAAGAAATGGTTTGCAGTAGGTCTATTTCGAACCAGCTCGAGTAAGAGTCAGCAAGGACCAGATAGTGTTCCCCTTGCCACTCGAAGATGTCGGTGGCTAGCGAGGACCACAGGAGACGAGGTACTGGTTGTGGCAGTAAGGGCTGCTTCTGCTGAAGTGGCGTCAGGCTTTTGCAGACAGCGCACGTTTCGGTTCTTTCGCGTATGTATTATAAGATGTCTTCTGAGCAACCGGATGTTCGACGTCACATTCAACAATAGGAAAAGCAGATGGCTCCACCAGACCAATGGGCTGCCGCAGGGCAGCGTCTTGGCCCCTCTCCTCTTCAATGTCTACACCAACGACCAGCCCCTACCGGAAGGATGCAGCAGGTTTATCTACGCAGGTGACCTGGCCATGGCAACGCAGCAGCATAACTTCCCAGAAATTGAGTCAACCTTGGAACGAGGCCTCTCAAATATGTCAGCGTACTATCTGGAAAACCACCTGCCCCCAAACCCTGGGAAAACCCAAATCTGCAGCTTCCATCTTAAAAACAGACAGGCTAAACGGGAGCTCGACGTAACCTGGGACGGTATAAAGCTTGAAAACCACCAGCACCCAGTCTACCTGGGAGTAACTTTAGATCGTACCTTCAGTTACAAGGCACACACCCAAAAGACGAGAGCCAAGGTCTCCACCAGGAACAGCCTTCTATGACAACTAATAAACTCATCCAAGTACACTGCGTACATCAGCACTAGCTTTGTGCTTCTCCACAGCTGAATATGCCTGCCAAGCATGGAGCAGATCATACCATGCACATAAAATAGACCCTATCCTCAACAAGAC
The DNA here is from genome assembly GCA_035221665.1 of Okamejei kenojei. Classification (NCBI taxonomy): domain Eukaryota; kingdom Metazoa; phylum Chordata; class Chondrichthyes; order Rajiformes; family Rajidae; genus Okamejei; species Okamejei kenojei. Next base: position 3,331,802 of record CM069132.1, on the reverse strand, counting down.
CTGCAGGATAGTGACTGGGTGCACCAAAACAACCCCCGTACACTGCCTTTATGCCCTCTCTGGCATCGCTCCCCCTGACATCCGCAGAGCAGTCATCACAAAAGCCGAGCGCACAAAGCAGGCCAATGACAACCGGCACTCACTCCATGAGCACTCTGCTGCCCAGAAATGGCTCAGCTCCAGGAGCAGCTTCCTGGACACCACTGAAGTACTGGAGACCACCCCAACTGATGCCAGGATTACTGAATGGCAGAACCAGTGGAACAGCCTTGGCAACCCAATGGATGGAGAGAGGCATCACCCCAGACGAATGCCTCGCTACCAGCCACGATCAACCTTGGGCTGTCTGGAAAACACTGAACCGCCTGCGGGTCGGCGAAGGACGCTGCAAGGTGTCCGTGAAGAAATGGAAAATAACAACTTCCGATGCATGTGTGTGTGGCAAATCCCAAACCATGGAACACATCGTGAGATGTAGCCAAGCTCCACAGTGTACCGAAGATGACCTGGCCGAACCAAATGCCGCTGCACTCGCCTGCGCCAACCACTGGAAAGACGTGATATAGAAGATGGCCGGACACAAGGAAGAAGAAGAAGCGTATCTATTTGGTCATACCAGGCCAGTAAAACATGCTTTGTGCCCTTTGGAGGGTTGCCTTCACGCTGGGGTGGCCCCTGTGGATGTCTTATAGTATTTGTCCCGGAGAGCGGCTGGAATCACTGCCTTGTGGCCCTTAACTATGATATTTCGAGCGGGGTGTTGGACTGTTTGTGGAGTCAACCGTGCTGGATGACTGTAGACAGTAATTGTAAAGTCTCATCAGCAGCCGTGTGTTCAGCTGGGTTGCGTAAACGATCAGTTGGCACAAATGAGACCTTCATAACTGAGAATTCGTCCTGTTCGGAGAGTTGTTGTTCGTTGGTTCTGTGCGGGGCTCTGGATAGTGTGTCTGCTATGTACATGTCTTTACCCTTCTTGTAGACGATGTTGAAATCAAATCGCTGCAGTTGCATCATCATTCTCTGTAGCCGTGCTGGGGCAGCGTGGATCGGTTTGTTCAGAATGGTGACCAGTGGCTGGTGGTCGGTCTCGATTTTACCAAAGATTAAGTCCTTGAATTTAATGCAGGCGAAAACCACTGCAAGCAGTTCTTTCACGATCTGGGCGTAGCGCTGTTCAGTGTCAGTTAGCGTACGGGATGCATATGACACGGGCTTGAAATCGCCATCAGCAGTGGTCTGCAGGCACGCTGCGCCTAACCCATACTGGGATGCATCGCAGGTGAGCATTACTGGTAACTCCATATCGAAATAGGCGAGTGTAGGTGCGCTAGCCATCTGCAATTTGAGATCGTCGAAAGCCCTTTGGTGCTGCGGGTACCAGGACCATGTCACGTCCTTATGTGTCAGTTCTCACAGGGGGGCCGATATGTCACTGAAGTTGGAAATGAATTTTCCCAGGTAGTTAACCATACCGAGGAATCATTGTAAACGCACAACATCAGTAGGAACCGGCAGTTTGCTGTGGCTTTCAGCAGATCTGGTCTGAGTCCGTCGCTGGTAAAAACATGTCTGACGTAAGTGACCTCAGGAACTCGAAACCTGCACTTCATTGGACTGAGTTTAAGCTGAATGTCTTAGGCATGTTCGAGTACTTTCTTCAGATTAGCGTCATGTTCAGCCAAATCGCGACCGTAGACGGGAATATCATCAATGATGGCGCAAGGGTATTCTGCAAACAATTGTTCCATAGTACGCTGGAAGACTTTGCTGGCAGAGTTGATGCCGAATGGCATTCTTAGAAATTTGAAGCGGCCAAAGAGTGTACCGAACGTAGTGAGGTTGGATGAGTCTGGGTCTAGTGGAATCTGCCAAAAAGGAGCTTTTGACATCCAGGACCGGGAATACTGCTGCGTTACCAGTCTGCCCAGCGACATCTCACTTCTGACACCATGTAATGATGTGACCCCAACACACATGAAGATACAACACATATTTATTAAATCACTTACAGCATAGGATCTGCAGTAAGTTACAGCTCTGAGCTGCTACATCTACTGCTGGCATAATGCAAACTCTTGATAATATAATGCAGATACTAGGCGGAGCTACTACTGACAAACACTAGGATTGGCTAGCATGCAATAGCCAATCTACATATTCTATTCAGCCAATCTTTTCCAAGGAGGGTTGCTTTATTTATGTAGCTGGCCACTATGATGGGCGGTGTTACTGACTGCAGCCGAGTACTGACTTCACCCGAGTACTGACTGACCATTATGCTGAACTTTACAGTTTATTTGTCCACGTCTCCAAAACTTCACCCGAGTAGGTTCTCAGATTGACCTTACTCTCAAACAATGGTGTCAGTGGGAACTTTGTTTTGTATAGATCTCTGCTCATGACTGAACAATCTGCTACCATGTCAATACACATATCGATTAACTGTTCATTTAATCAACACTTTAATACGATTGTCCTTGCCTTGGCTGGTTGTAGGCTTATCGATGTTGGTTGCATAAATGGTGTACAACCCAAGTTCATTTCCATCTGGGTTCATCTCCAAGTTGCGAACTCCTTTCTTGTGTTGTCGCTTGTTTCCCACTGGTTGTTGGTTTCCTGTTTGAAGCTTGGCCCGACATGCTGAGGCGATACGGCCTTTCTTCTGGCAGTTATAGATAGCACTTGTCCATTTTGAACGGGCAAAATTGGGATGAGTTATTACTGTTGCAACGATAATGGACTAGTTTTGACTAAATTTGTTCATCCGCCAGACCATGAACAAATCGGTCGCGTAGTGTGCGTCTGAGAAAGGTTCCAAAGTTACAGTGCAAAGTTACGTTTTTCAAGGCAACAATGTACTCATTGATTGTCTCATTCTGCATCAATTCAGCTAGTGAAGTTTTCCAGCAAACTATGGAATAACTCTTTGATAGCTACCCATGTTATATTATCGTAGACGACATCCTGGACACCGGGCACAATGCACAAGAACATAACTCAAACCTGAAACAGGTCCTGGATCGTGACAGGGAGGTAAATCTCAAACTCAACCATCTCAAGTGCAGGTTTCGGGTCGACGAAGTGACTTATGTGGGTCACGTGTTCACCAACAACAGACTTAAGCCAGATCCGTTTAAAGCCATTGCCATCAACAAAATGCCAACACTACGGACGTGACTGCTCTACAACGATTCTTGGGCATGGTAAACTACCTTGGAAAATTCATCCCAAACTTCAGCGAGCTATCAGCCCCGCTGAGACAACTGACCCACAAGGATGCGCACTGGTCCTGGCACCAACACCAGCAGAGGGCATCTGAAACCCTCAAACAACTAATGTCTTATGCTCCAACCCTCGCATACTTTGAAGCCAAATTACCCACCAAATTACCCATCACCATTACCTGTGATGCCTCCCAGTATGGACTGGGCGCTGTTTGCCTACAAGACGACAGAAAGGGCTCCAGACCAGTTGCCTATGCCTCCCGTACATGACCGACACCGAGCAGCGTTATGCTCAAATCGAAAAGGAGCTACTCGCAGTAACCTTTGCCTGCAAGAAATTCAAGGACTTTATCCTTGGCAACGCATTCACGGTTGAAACCGATCACCAGCCCTTGGTCAGTATCCTCAGTAAGCCGATCCACACGGCACCAGCGTGCTTACAACGCATGATGATGGAACTGCAGAGATATGACAACAGACTAACCTACAAACATGGTAAGGACATGCACTTAGCTGACACCCTCACACGACTGAAAATAATTTGGAGTATTTCTCCATTTAATTTATTCTGAGCCATAAGGCTTTCTTGTCTGGAGGCCTTTCCTTATTAAAACCATTTAACCATTTAAAACCACGGCCTCTCAGACTTCTTTATTTACCTTCCCACTGAAGATTCTTCCCGTGGCTTTTGTTTGTGGAGCGACTAAAGGCTCCCTACGGTAATTTTTAACGGCCACCGGTATCGGAACCGGCTCCACACTAATCTGCCGTCCCGATCTTACTGAGATTCTACCCGGGACGCATTTTAACCTCCGTTTTTCCACCCGGAGTATTTCCACTTTTCCTTTCAAGTGCTGCTGGCTCTGCACGCCAGCACCACGGAGTTTGAACACGCCACAATGACATGCAGTAAAATTATAATACAGTATCTCAACTCTTTTTACACATTGCAATTAATGCAATTTCTATTAGTTCTTTCCACTTCCAAACAAAAATGTAGTTGGGTTATTCAGCGTATGATCAACCTGTGTCAATAAATCTTGGACCATGGTAACATATATGCTTAACCATGCACACTACAGATTGATGCAAGCATGTTTTCTGTGAAGGACCGAAAATTACCATGACATGGCCATAGGATGGGTCGTTATTGCTATTGATACAGAAACACTTGCTTCCCACAAAACCGACTATACCCACCTGACAGGTTAAACATTACACTAACTGACAAGAGATGGCCAAAGGACATAACTGCAGCAAATGTTCTTTTGGTAATATCTTTAAAGGTGTCAAAACGCCACATTACCGGACAATCAGATTAGATGTATGTGTTGTGAACAGCAATGAAGATACCCAGTTTGTACCCACCAGATTTTTTTTAAATTATTGATAACCGCTGTTTCCATCATTCCCACTTCAGAATTAATGTTAAAATTTCAACTGAAATATCGCCTGACCAAATTTGTGATGTATATGACTGACTGTAGAAGTAAAACCTGGATAAATCCAACGTATGGTTGTGAATGTTGCTCATTAAATAACTACAGTACTGATACTTCATATTAAGAGCATTTATTTGCCGTTAAATGAATTCTGTAATAATGTGTCAACGGTAGCAGTGACAATAGAACACTGCGATTTTAATGTTTCACGAGTTCACAATTTAATTAATCCACCTTCATGGACTAAAACAAATAATAACATTGAAAATTAAAACACATATGATTGCATTCCGTTATCAAACATAGTCAATGTTCGCTCTTAAGACATTTCCAGCACAATAGGGTCAGGGAGAGGGGGTGTGTGAACCAGTGCGGGGTGGATGGATGGCAGTGGGGGGGTGGGCTTGAGAAGGCAATCGGTGCGGAATGGATGGATTGAGGCAGGTGAATTAGTACGTGTTGGTTGGAGTATGTAAAATTGTGAGGAGAGAGCACGGGGGATGTCAGTGGTGTTGAATGGGTGGATCAGTACGGGATGGATGGGGGGGGATCAGTACAGGATGAATATGGGGTAGACAAAAATGCTGGTGAAACTCAGCGGGTGCGGCAGCATCTATGGAGCGAAGGAAATAGGCAACATTTCGGGTCAAGACCCTTCTTCAGACTGTTCTCCCCCATTCATCTTGAATGGCGGAATCAGTACAGGATGGATGGTGGGATCAGTACAGGATGAATGGGGGAGGGGATCAGTACAGTGTGGAAAGGAGGGTCTGTGCAGGATGAATGGAGAATCACTACAGGATGAATGCGAGGATCAGTACAGGATGAATGGGGGGAGCTCAGTACAGGATGAATGGGAGGGATCAGTACAGGATGAATGGGAGGGATCAGTACAGGATGAATGGGCAGATCAGTATAGGATGAATGGGTGTAGACAAATGCGCTGGAGAAACTCAGCGTGTGAGGCAGCATCTATGGAGCGAAGGAAATAGGCAACGTTTCAGGTCGAAACCCTTCTTCGGACTGTTCCCCCCATTCTTCTTGAATGGGGGGATCAGTACAGGATGGATATGGGGGGCGGATCAGCGCAGGATGAATCCGGGGGGGATAAGTACAGGATGAATGGAGGGATCAGTACAGTGTGGATTGGAGGGTCTGTGCAGGATGAATGGGATCTCACTATAGGATGAATGGTGGGGTTCAGTACATGATGAATGGGGGGCTCAGTAATAGATGAATGCGAGATCAGTATAGGATGAATGGTGGATCAGTATAGAATGAATGGGGTATCAGTACAGGATGCATGAGGGGATCAGTAAAAGATGAATGGGTAGATCACTACAGGATGGATGGGGGGGATTGGTGCAGGGTAAATGGAGGGTGGATCAGTACGGGATGAATGGGGGGGATCAGTGCAGGATGAATGGAGAAGTGCAGGATGGATGGGAAGGGGGGTAAGTACAGGATGACCAGTGTAGGATGGATGGGGAATGGCAGGAGAATCAATGCGAGGTGGATAGGGTGATCAGCGCAGGATGAATAGATGGGGGGGGGGGGTAAATGGGGAGGGGAGCACAGGGGATGTCAGTGATGACTGAATAGAGGCGGGAATAGGGATCAGTGCGGGATGGAGAGGAGGGGTCTCAGGATAAGGGGGGGTGGAGGGGGGCGTGCAAGAGAGAGGGGAGGTGTGGAGGAAGGAAGATCAGCGCTCCTCGGACAACTCCTTGGCCGTCCCTGTCCACCGCCAAGTGCCGCCGCCAAAGGGGAAGGCGGTTGGGATCTCCTCGCCACCGCCTCCCCTCCGCCAACCAACAGCAAGGTGTGGGGCCGAGCGGTGCAGCTCAAAGATCCTATAGCTATAGGATCTTTGGTGCAGTTGCTTCAGACGGCAGAAGGAGGCCTCCTCCTCCCTCCCTCCTCCCGGCCTCGGCATGCGGGAGGTTTGTTTTGAAAGCGCTGTTGTCATCGTGGTGGGCAGCGGCCGCTATCAGGGTGGGCGGGGTGCAGGAGGAGGAGGAGATGGAGCCGCTGTTCAGGGCCCGTCATTCGCTCCGACCCTTCGTCACCACGCACCTAATATCTTTGCCCCGCAATACAGCCGCCGCCGACACGAAACATCACATTCCTTTTCTCCAAAGATGCTGCCTGACCCGCTGAGTTACTCCAGTTTTTTGTGTCTGTCTTCAGTATAAACCAATATCTGCAGTGCCAAGCCGGACAAAATGACTCGGCATTTAGGTTGCCCGGCGGCACTTTGGGTGGTCATTGGTACCTGGGCAACCGTTAATTTTGAGCCCTGACTTCATACTGAACAGAAGAATACGGAAAAGCAGCCGGAGTAAAGCCAACAGGAGAAGCCAGCTAATAGTGATGATGTTACCTCACCTCAGATAAGTGCACATATCGGGGCAGAAACCTGTATTTTCGCCATCTTACCAGTCAAGGTAAGGAGCAGCCAGGGGAATATTGATTGCAAACATATCAATTTTTGGATCATGGGAGTTCGGCTACCTTTTGCACAGAAAGCTTGATGAGAAGGCTGGATATTACAGGAGAAAAACTTAAGGTTTTCTTGCGTACCATGAATGAGACAAAATCGTGCGATAATCATCGTATTACAGGTATGGAAATATCTGACTTTGGTCTGCAATAAAGGAGGATTCACGCTTTCCAAGTGGATCAGCAACAGCCGTGTTGTACTGGAAAGCATTCCACTAGGTGACAGAGTCAATGAGACCAGGGAGTTGGATTTGGACAAAGACAGTCTACCAATAGAAAGGGCACTGGGACTGCACTGGTGCGTCAAAACATATGTGTTTTTTTCAGAATCTCGATTCAAGAGCGACCATGTACTAGAAGGGGCATCCTATCCATGATTGGTTCTGTTTACGACCCTCTGGGACTTCTCGCACCATTTACACTGGCAGCCAAGTTGATTTTGCAGGATTTTTGTAAGGAAAAACCTGGATGAGATGAGAGTATAATGCAAACTTCCTCTCACCGATGGACAGAATGGTTAGCAGATCTCAACAAGAATTCAAAGTGGACCGGTGCATGAACCCTATAAACTTTGGTCAAATCAGGTATACACAGCTGTATCACTTTTGAGATGCAAGTCTAAATGGCTATGGTAGTTTTATATCTAAGACTGGAAAATGATGACAATGAATTACATGTTGCATTCTTAATGGGAAAAGCCAGAGTGGCACCATTGAAGCAAATGATGATTTCCAGAAAGGAACTTACTGCCGCAGTCTTAGCTGTTGAAATTGACATAATGCTACTGAAAGAACTATAGCTTCAACTGGAAGAATCTATCTTTTCGACTGATAGTACAACAGTGCTTAAGTACTTCAACAATGAAAACAAACATTTTGTAACATTTGTAGCAAACAGAATCTCTTAGGTAAGGGGTGCTCCTAATGTATCACAGTGGAACTATGTTAACACAAAGGAAAATCCTGCGGATGAAGCGTCCTAAACAATAAGAGATGGATTAATGGACCAGTGTTTCTCTGTAAGCCAGACAGAATAGCCAAACCTTGAACTGGGATTTGAAATCTCTGCTAATGATCCAGAAATCAAGCAAAACATCACAGTGAATGTTATTGTTAAAGATTCGTCAAACCCAACGAACGATTTAATTTCCCATTTTTCATCATGGAATAAGATGATGACTGTGGTGGCTTGGTTTCTTAAACCCAAAACAAGGTTATTGCTGTTTGCTCAAATAAGGAAGGAGATTGCTGAAAATATTTCTGAACAAGATCCTGAAAAACTAAAGGAAAAGGTTGAAAAGTAGATGCTAGCCTCTAAGGCATCGTATTGTGGACGTCGTTTATGCCTGAAGGATCTTCTTGGAGCAGAATACATAATCTCCTTCTGTCAAAGACAAATATGCAAAGAAGAGATATTGACGTTAGAAGCTGGAGTACATGGTGTCAAAAGAGACAGTCAATTGTACAAACTTGATCCGGTATTGGAAGGACTTCTGAGAGTTGGCAGGTGCTCGAATAGACTAGCAATGCCTGAAGAGGCTAAACATCCTATTATTCTCTTGAAGGACTTTCATATTTCAACATTACTGTTACGACATATTCGTGAACGGATCAGACATGAAGGAAGAAATCATATGCTGTCGTAATTTCGTAAGAAATATTGGATTATCAAAGCTAACTCTTCTGCAAGAAAGATAATAAAAAATTAAGTTGAATGTAGACGACAGCATGGAAAGGTTGGAGAACAGAAGATGGCGGACTTACCTCTGGAGACGATTCATCTAATAGTCCTCCATATACAGATGTGGGAGTAGATTACTTCGGTCCTATAGAAGTTAAGAGTGGACAAAGTATTGTGAAAAGGTATGGTGTAATCTTCACTTGCATGGCAAACAGAGCAGTACATCTTGAAGTTGCATCTACACTTGACTCCTGTATTCATGCATTACGGAGATTTATCTGTCGACAAGGTCAAGTTTTATCGTTAAGATCAGATAATGGTAAGACATTATCATTGGGCCACAGTTTAAGAATAAGGGGTAAGCCATTTAGAACGGAAATGAGGGAACAATTCTTCACACAGGGAGTTGTGAGTCTGTGGAATTCTCTGCCTCAGAGGGCGCAGGAGGCCGGTTCTCAGGATACTTTCAAGAGAGATCTAGATAGGGTTCTTAAAGATAACGGAGTCAGAGTATATGGGGAGATGGCAGGAATGGGGTACTGATTGTGGATGATCAGCCATGATCACATTGAATGGCGGTGCTGGCTCAAAGAGCCGAATGGCCTACTCCTGCATCTACTGTCTTGAATTTTGTTGTAGCGGAAAGAGAATTGAGAGAAGCACTTAAAATCTTAAATCAGAAGAAAATCCAGAGGGTTATGCATCAGGATGGGATAGAATGGAATTTCAATCTTCCTGCGGGATCTCATCACGGCGGTGTTTGGGAACGGTTGATCCGCGTGGTTCGAAATGTGCTACACTCTGTCCTTAAATAACAAGTTCTGGACAACGAAGAATTGCAAACTTTATTTTGTGAAGTTGAAACTATTTTAAATGATTGACCCATTACCAAGATGCTGATGATCTGAATGACCTGGAAGCACTTACACCAAATCATATTCTTCTGTTGAAGACCAATCCAATACTACTACCAGGGCTCTTTGTGAAAGAAGATTTGTATATGAGACTCAGATGGAAACAAGTACAATATATGGCAGATCTTTTTTGGAAAAGGTGGACACAAGAATATTTGCCTATAATCCAAGAATGACAACAATGGCTGAAAATAAGAAGAAATTTTATTCCAGGTGATATCGTTTTGTGGTTGATTCTACTGCAGCACAAGACTCTTGGTTGATGGGAACGATACTGGAGATCATGCCAAACGTTAAAGGTATGGTGCGTACAGTACGACTTCAGACTAAGAAAAATGTCTTGGTAAGACCAATAACCAAGATAGGTCTGCTTTCAGAAGGCGAAGGTGAAAGTATTGCTAAAGAAGTCTGAATGCTAAAAATCACTAAAGAAGTCTGAATGCTAAGAATCGCGAAAGATCTCTGAAAGCTAATGTATAATGCTTATTACTTTTATTTGAGATCTGTTCAGCTTTTATAGCTCCTTTTTTAATGTTTATTAGTAATTGCCTCGTTATATAATCAGAACTATTAGGGGTCGGTATGTAGCAGCCATTAAGCTAAAGTCAGTATTATAGCCATGTCTAACATTTTTAATATTTTAGTCTTTATCTGTCTGTACTTTTGTAGGTGGGATTTGATACTTCGTAGAGCTCTGTTCTTTTGTTCGAGGAGTCTCAAGCAGACTCGTAGATTAGATGTTTTAGTTTTGTGCCGGAGTATGAGGGGAGATAGTTTTCTACAATGATTACGACACATGTTACGAGACGACATCTTTATAAGAAGTTTTTAGTTCAAGTTCAAGTTCATGTTTATTCGTCACTTACACATACAAGATGTGCAGTGAAATGAAAAGTGGCAATGTTCGCGGACTTTGTGCAAAAAACAAACAAACAAACAAACTACAAACAGAATGGAACAGAATCCCATATAATTTTACATATTACATATTGTGGGAGGAAGGAAAAAGGAAAAAAAATAGCAATTTTGAGAAAACAGTAGACTGGTACAGTAAAGTTAGTCCCTGGTGAGGTAGGAGTTTATAGTCCTAATGGCATCTGGGAAGAAACTCCTTCTCAACCTCTCCGTTCCCACAACATGTCAACGGAGGCGTTTGCATGACCGTAGCAGCTGGAACAGTCCGTTGCAGGAGTGGAAGGGGTCTCCCATGATCTTCTGGAGCTGCACCTTCTCATGTATAGTTCCTGCAGAGGGGCGAGTGAAGTTCCCATAGTGCGTTTGGCTGAACGCACTACTCTCTGCAGAGCCTTCTTGTCCTGGGCAGAGCAGTTCTCAAACCAAACCAAAATTATGTGATTTATATGACGTGAATGGAACAACGATTAAGAACAGAAAATTATGAGTTATTTATTTGTTTTGTATTGTTTCAATAAACGATTAATTAATCAATAAACAACATCTGGAAGATTCATCTTTGCTGTCTTATGTGTGTCGTGAGTGCGTTTGGCTATACCTTCAAAGCATACACAACAAATTAATGGCTATCGAAATTGGAAATTGGTTTTAAAGAACTGCCATTACAATCGGAGTGGTAGAAATATAGAGCTGGAAACCTTTTCCAAATCCCGTGAAGGAACTAGGTGGGATGTAAACCTTTTGGCATTAGTGCAGAATATGCGGAGGTACCTTCTGAATTGTGGAATCACGTTTCTGGAGTTGCCCCGCAAATAACAAAGAAGGTGAACTTCCCATCTCATGCAAAGGATTTATGAGCTATGGTTTAGCGAGCAATCAGTTTGACGAATGCAAACTCGAACCAAGGACAAGAATTGCCTAATGATTATACCGTTCAATTCTATCACCCACCAAGGAAGGTTACAACGCAGTTACACCAGGAGTGAGGTGTAATCTGGGGCGTGAGGTACAGGAGTATGTGGACAGGTGTGGGCAGAAGACCCTACTCAGATAGGATGTGTTCAGAATGATCCCATCCAGGTAGCTCTCCAGAAACATGTAACATTGCCTTCGATACAACACTGCCCGCAGAAGCAGCATGGCAATACCAAGCATTGATAAGTTAATTCAAGGATTGCTAGAACGGCATTCTGGTTAAATGTCAATCCTATAGCAACACTCCTATCCTTGCAGTACCTAAAGCAGGGAAACTGGACCAGAACAGATTGGCTTAGGATTTGCAGTCCATTGATGCCATAGTAGAACCGCTTCATGCATTGGTGCCTAATCCAGCCCATATTCCAGCCCAGGCACAGATCTTCTCTAGGTGGATTTACGACATGCCTTCTCCCCACCTGTGCACCAGGAGTAAGTACCTCTTCGCCTTCACCTACAACAGTACACATGGACTCGATTGAAACTGTAGATGATATGTATGTACACCTTTAATAGTAGTGACAAAGCCCTTGCTAACCACTCCCCCACCAGCCAGTATGTGACCTTTCCACCCCTAGCTCTCTCTCTAGTGTCTGTGACAGACCACGTACAGCTAGGGCAGTGATGTGTGTGTACGTTTTAATAAAGTAGTAGTAAAGATTCATCTGTGTATGCCTGTACTCTTTACATGGCGTCAGAAGTTTGTTCTCCTGCTTCGCAATGGCTTCTGCTTGTCGTAAACCTGACATCCTGATCTTTGACGCCGACATAACTCACCGCTGGAACGTTTTCCGACGCGACTTTGAGCACTACGTTACCATCGTCCATCCTGCCGTTGCCCCTGCGGTCAAAGCCTCCCTCTTGCTCAACTTGGCCGGTCCCGAAGCTCTGGAACGATCGGAGTCGTTCGTCAATGGGCTCAACGAGAACGCTCAGGACCCGGTATGTCTACTTGCAAAGTTTACACAGTTGTGTGACATTCCTACTAACTGTATCCTGGAGCGTTTCAAACTTTTCGGCCGCCGCCAAAACCTGGGGGAATTAGTTGACAATTTCGTCGTCGCACTGCGGCAACTGGCTCGCCACTGCGACCTGCATGTTTTAACCCCTGAGACTTTAACCCGGGACATTTTAGTCTTTGGACTCCGGGATGAAAAGCTGCGGTCTGAACTCCTTCGGAAGCCTGATCTGACTTTTAACGAGGCGTTGCATGCCTCTCGTCTGGCAGAGGCTGCCCCTCCGCTGTGCTGCCGCCTGATCATGAGGTCCACGTGGCCAGTTTCGCCGGACGCCAATACTATGCTCCTCAGCGACAGAGGGTCAGCCCTGCGCCAGGGTCCAGACCGCGTCAACGATGCCCGAATTGCAACTTTGCCTCGCACCGCACTAATGTTTGCCCTGCGCTGGGAAGAACCTGTAATTTCTGCCACAAGCCTAACCACTTCTCGGTGGCATGCCGTTCCCGTGGGAAACCTGCACAGCCATAGCAGAAGCCCTCTCACTACCTGACACATGATGATACGGCGTCTGGGTCCCATCCCCAGCATGAAGAACTCCCTCTGTCTGATTCGGGCTCTTCCCAGAGCGAGCTGAGTGTGTTTTCGCTAAAAAATGCACCTGCATTGATAACGGACCAGACCGTGCGAGTCACTGTGAATGGCATCGCCTTCTCTGCTAAAGTCGACACGGGGGCAGCTGCCAACGTTATGTCAACAAGCCTTTTCAGTAAGATAAGAAATAATGAACTCGTTACCACTGACCACTCTGTGTTGCGTGCCTATGGGGGAGGCCACTCTCTACTGCAAGGTCTCTCGGTCGCTCTCTTTCATTCTGCTAGACGGTAAATGTGATCCCCTGTTGGGCATTCGGGCCTGCCAAGACCTCGGATTGGTGAACTTCCACCATGACATTCGCCTGGTGGTCGCCCCTGGACCCGCAGGCCGAATACCCGGACCGTTTCGACACCAAGCTGGGAAAGCTTCCCTGCAGCTACTAAATCACCCTCAATCCTGACATCCAACCCGTTATCTGTCCTCCGCACCGTGTGTCCTTCGCGATGAAAGACAAAGTCGAGTCTACACTTCGTGATATGGTGACCATGGGCATCCTGAAGGAGGTGAATGATCCCACCCAGTGGGTCTCTACCATGGTCGTCGCGGCAAAGAAGGATAAGAGTGAATTACGAATCTGCATCAGCCCAAGGACCTGAACCTGGCCATCAAGCGCCCGCATTACCCCATGCGAACCGTCGAAGATGTTGCTGCACAAGTCGGTCCTGCCACTGTGTTTTCAGTTCTCGATGCCAAGAGCTCGTTCTGGCAGATACCACTTGATGAACGGTCTTCATACCTGACAACATTCAGTACACCCTTCGGCAGGTTTCGTTTTCTCCGCATGCCGTTCGGGATCAACTCTGCCAGTGAGGTGTTCCAAAGGACAATGGAACAACTGTTTGCCGGGCTCCCGTGTGCCATCATTGTCGATGACATCCTAGTCTACAGGAAGGACGTCGCTGAGCATGACCATAACCTCCGCCAGGTGCTGGAGCGTGCTCGGGAAGTCAACCTGAAGCTCAACAAAAAAACAATGTTGGTTTTGTGTCCCTGAGGTCACCTACGTGGGACACATCTTCACAGCATCGGGGCTGAAGCCCGACTCGCAGAAGACGGCCACTATATCCGAGATGCCTGCACCTCCTGACGTGTCAGGCCTCCAGCGTTTCCTGGGGATGGTCAACTACTTGGGAAAGTTCATCCCCGACTTAAGCGAACTGAGCGCACCTCTGAGAGACCTGATAAAATAGGACACTGCCTGGGCATGGTTCCCGCAACACCAGAAAGCTTTTGACATTCTCAAATCTAAGTTGATCAGCACGCCAACGTTGAAGTATTTTGACCTCCAGCACCCCATCGTTCTCACATGCGATGCGTCTAAGTTTGGCCTCGGGGCCGCCTGCTTGCAGCTCCATGACGGAGTACAACTGCCCGTATCTTACGCATCCCGTACGATGACTTTCGCTGAACAGCGCTATGCCCAAATAGAAAAAGAATTGCTGGCTGTTGTCTTTGCCTGCTCAAAGTTCAAGGACTATATTCTGGGCACCTGCTTCACTATTGAGACGGACCATCAGCCTCTGGTTACTATCCTCAACAAGCTGATACACGTGGCCTCCTCTCGGCTTCAGCGCATGATGCTCCAGCTACAACGGTTCACTTTTACCGTGGTTTATCGAAAAGGCAAGGACATGTTTGTTGACAACACGCTATCTCGGGCGCCTCTCACATCCACAACCCGTCACCCCTACAAGGCGTGCGATTTGATAGCCCTCAACGTTAATTTTGTGCCCTCCAGTCAGATGAAGTCTCTGGCCCAGCATAAGGCGGCTGGCGCTTCGCTACAACAGCTGGCCGCGATTATCAAGCAGGGCTGGCCAGACCGCCGTTCTTCCCTGCCGGCCCCAGCGGTGCACTATTTTCTGGTTCGTGACGAGCTGGTGCTGCGTGATGGTGTGATTGTGAAGGGGCACAAGGTGGTGGTGCCCGCAGCACTTCGAGAACAATACTTTGAAACTGCCCATCGTGGTCATCCCGGGGCCGAAGCCACTCTTTCCATCGCTCAGAGCCAGTTCTACTGGCCTGATATGGCTCGTTATTTCTGGGACAGGGTTTCCTCGTGCCCTACTTGCAACAGCCTCGCCCCGCAACAGCATTAGGCAGCCCATCCTGCAGCAGCCTGCTCCTGACCTCCCCTGGTCTGCGCTGGCAACTGACATTTCCGAATGGCGCGGAAAGCACTTTCTCGTGCTTGTCGACTCTGACTCCAGCTGGTTCGAGGTTGACCAGCTTCACTCTTTGTCTTTATCTGCTGTCATCAAAAAGCTGCGCCGCCACTTCGCTACTTTTGGCCCAGGCCAGCCTGCAGTCAGACAACGGCAGTCAATTCACCAGTACTGAATTCCGAGCTTTTGCTGATCGCTGGAATTTCCGTCATTACACCAGCAGCCCGGAGTACCCGCAGAGCAACGGCCTGGCTGAGCACGCGGTCCGCAGTGCCAAAGGACTGCTGGAACGCTGTCGCTTGTCCCGCTCCGACATCTACCTGGCCCTCCTGAACCTCTGCAACATCTCTCGCGACCATACCCTGGGATCCCCGGCTCAGCGCCTCATGTCCCGTGTTACGCGGCCTCCGATCCCGGTGTCAGAGCAGTCGCTTGCTCCCTCCATTTTTAAACCTGCCACGGTCCGGAAACGAATCGACCACAAACACCGTATCCAGAAACGTTCCCATGACAAGTCCTGCCGTGTCCTCCGTCCTCTCTTTCCTGGCCAGGTCGTCCGTATGCAGTCCACCTCTGGCCACTCCAGGCTTACCGTTGTTGTCGGTTCTGCTGGCTCCCCTCGTTCATACCTTGTCAACCACGATGGCACGATCTACTGTAGATCTCGTCAACATCTCCGGCTTGTGAACGACCCTCGTCCCCCTCCAGCTGCTCCTTATGCCGCCTCGCTCCATGCCCACCCTGCTTAGTCCTCTCTCTCGGCCCTCTACGGTGCATCCTTCCGCTACGCTCCCTGGTTCTCCGGCCTTCTCGCCTCCCGCCTCTCCACTGCCTCCGTCGCCCAGGAGTTCTCCTGTCCGTGGCTCCCCTCCTGCCCCGGCACCAGTCCCTCTCGTTCCCGTCGGGGGGGATGTGATGGCGAAGTCCGGACACATCCGGACACAAGTCGTAGGACACAAAGCAATTGAGACAATGGCTCGGCATAGTAAATTATTGTCGACAGTGGATACCTAACATTGCTCTGGACACTAAAAAATGAACACCATACACTAGTATGGAGGGCAAGATTCAACTGTCTGAGGAAGCTCAAGAATCCCTTGAAAAGTCTGTTACAGGCACCAGCATTCGGACGGCCGCTTTATGATCAACCATTCTAATTATATTCTACAATCCTCTCTGATTGCTCCACTGCAGTTCTTGCCCATAAACATGGAGACAAATATCAGCCGGTAGCTAACTACTCATCAAAGATTGATCCTGTAGCACAAGGACATCCCATTTGCACACAGATCTCGACTGTGATCTACAACAGCTTACAATCAGCTGCTAATTTGACCTTACAACAGAACATCTATATAACTAAAAGTCTCATCTTGACCACTTCCTGTCTGCGCTGTATATTGATTTTAGAAAAAACGCCACCCTATATCGCTATGATTTTGGGCCATCTTACTCACAGTCCTCCTCCACTGAGTCAGCCCTGAGGATTTTTCAAACTGATGAAAAATGAAAAAGTTATGAGTGTTTAAAAATTCTTGAGATCAGCTGATTGGTCCTCTCGCCTGTCAATCAACATGATGAAGGTAATGCTCCTTCTGGAGGGGCAGGACTATAAAACCTGAAGTCTGAAGAAGGGTCTCGACCCGAAACGTCGCCTATCTCCTTCTCCTCTTAGATGCTGCTGCACCCGCAGAGTTTCTCCAGCTTTTTGTGTAACCCTCGATTCTCCAGCATCTGCAGTTTCTTCGTTAACACTATAAAACCCCAGATGCCTGGATGTGAGTCAGTCACTCTGGAAGATCGAGAGGGAGAGGCCATAACTGTGATTCTAAGCTGAGAACTGTGAGTCTGCAATGTACTTGCAATAAATGATTTATTAACCCTTAATGAATATGTAATGAGCTCTTTGGTCTGCCCTTTGCTTGAAACAACAATGGAAATTAAATGAATATGCAATGAGCTGTTTGGCCTGCCCTGTGCTTGAAACTTTAATGGAAACGGAAAGGAAATGAACATGCCATGAGCTGCCTGCCCTGTGCTTGAAACTGCAATGAAAACAGAAAGGAAATGAACATGCCATGAGCTGTTTGGCCCGCCCCGTGCTTGAAACTGCAATGGAAATGGAAATGCAGTGAGCTGTCTGGCCTGCCTGTACTTGAAACCATAGATGTTAGAGCAGGGCAAGATGGTTCACTCCGCTAAAAAGCCGTAGCAGGGTTATGGGTAATTTTCAGCGCCATTTCCATAACTGGCTTCCGTCATGGCATCAAGCTAATTCAGGGAGATTCTGCTATATCAGGCTGAGAGATTGAAGGATAGACACAAAATACAGCGGGGTCGGGCGGCATTTCTGGACAAAAGGAATAGGTGATATTTCGGGTCGAGACCCGTCTTCAGACTGAGTCAGGGGAAAGAGGAACTCAAACCATTCCCCCCCTCCCTCCTTCCGTCCTGCACGGAGTGATCACCGCCCCCTCTTTTTTTGTTAAACAAGTATTTCCTTCCCGCTTACCATTTCCGTATTTTTTCGATAGCTGCCGTGACACGTTTGATGTCTTACTGCGCCCTGCTCCTGGTCTCGGCCCGCACCGATCTGCCGGAAATGGTGTGTGTGTGTGTGTGTGTGTGTGTGTGTGTGTGTGTGTTTGTTTGGCGGAGTCTGTTGGGAGAAGCGCCGGCACCAAGAACGAGCGAACCAGCGGACAGACGAATGAAAGCAAAGCTCATAGTGTGACATTTCGGATCGACACCCTTGTTCAGACTGAGGGGAAAGAGGAGCAAAAGATATAGACAGTAGTAAGGACAAATGAATGGAAGATATGCCTATATCACCAGTTTCCTTTTCCCTTGACTGTCAGTCTGAAAAAGGGTCTCGACTCGAAATATCACCTATGCTGCTCTATGATCATTGTTTTCGTCCATCTGTCCGCGGGTTCGCTCGCTCTTGGTGCCGGTGCTTCTCCCCTCAGCCTCCACCAAATAAACACACACACACACACACACACACAGCATATCCGGCAGATCGGTGCAGGCTGAGACCAGGATCAGGGCTCAGGATGACGTCAAACGCGTCATGGCAGCTATCGTAAAAGTCAACCCGAAATATCAACTATTCCTCACCAGACATGCTGCCTGATCTGCTGATTTACTCCAGCCTTTTGTGTCTGTCTTCGGTTGAAACCGGATTCTGCAGTTCCTCCCTATACAAGGTATGTGCCATTTAAAAAGAAAACATTTAAAAACACACAAACTGTTCACCGCAATGCACATTACACTGTGAGAGCCATAACTGAAGTCGGGTCAGGTTTACTGAAATGGGGGAAGTTACCCTCCGGTGCGTACTACAAGTCAGACCATTGTATTTTGCAGGAGTGGTCTATCTTGCTCTGCTCTAAAATCTTTGCTTGAAACTGCAATGGAAATGGAAATGAAATGAAAATGCAGTGAGCTGTCTGGCCTGCCCCGTGCATGAAACTGCAATGGAAACGGAAATTAAATAAAAATGCAATGAGCTGTCTGGCCCACCCCATGCTTGAAACTGCAATAGAAATGGAAATGAAAATGCAATGAGCTGTCTGGTTCGCCCCCTGCTTGAAACTGCAATGGAAACGGAAATGAAAATGCAATGAGCTGTCTGTCCCGCCCCGTGCTTCAAACTGCAATGGAAACGGAAATGAAATGAAAATGCAATGAGCTGTCTGTCCCGCCCCGTGCTTGAAACTGCAATGGTAACGGAAATTAAATGAAAATGCAATGAGCTGTCTGTCCCGCCCCGTGCTTGAAACTACAATGAAAACGGAAATTAAATGAAAATGCAATCAGCTGCCTGGCCCGCCCGAGCTGTATGGCCTGCCCTGTGCTTGAAACTGCAATGAAATAAAAATGAAATTGAGGAAATATTATATAATAGAATTAGACAATAGACAATAGGTGCAGGAGTAGGCCATTTGGCCGTTTGAGCCAGCACTGCCATTCAATATAATCATGGCTGATCATCCCCAATCAGTACCCCCCCGTTCCTGCCTTCTCCCCATATCCCGACTCCATTATTTTTAAGAGCTCTATCTAGCTCTCTCATGAAAGCATCCAAAGAACCTGCCTCCACCACCCTCTGAGGCAGAGAATTCCACAGACTCACCACTCTCTGTGAGAAAAAGTGTTCCCACGTCTCCATTCTAAATGGCTTACTCCTTATGCTTAAAATTGCTCAGGTAATAACTTTTGTGTCATCTATGTTAAGTTGCAAGAGAGGGGCTTGGGGTTTTCAGAAATACATGTCCCTGCAAAGAAATAAAATGCAAAGACTTTTTACACTCACAGGAGACCGATGGTTAATCTAAACATACATCGCCCGAGCACAGAATTCACGGTTGTTTTAGAGGTTTTGTTTATACTCTGAAACAGTTACAAAGTTGCAAGAGTTGTAGGCCATTTGGTCACAGCCTATTTCCTCTATCTCTGCGACACATTTCTGAGCTCTAGTGTGTCATAAAGTTAAAGGGTTTATGGTTGTTTATATTGGGTCCGAGAAAGCAAGGAAGGTAATAGATTCTGTAATTTAGTTTTGTGCTATGTTTAAATGTACTTATGTTGAGATAAGAGATAAAACATGGGTGATGGTTATGTGACCTTTGTATGTTGAACTTCTTATGTTTATAGAAAACTGAGAGGGCAATTTTTGTATTGAGATAAGAGAGGATTGTGATCTGCAGCTGTAACTCTCCATTTGCTATTGGAAGGATTATGTGAGGAACACAGAGAGCAATAAAGGGGCCCCTCGGATGAGATTTCAGGAGAGTAAAGGGAATGTAAACATGAAGCTGGATCTGAGCTTGGCATCCTTAATCAAGTGTGACAATTATATGGCCCTTGTGTGCTTGGAGTTGGAAATTGTGTGATTAGAAATAACTTACAAGTCTTTGCCGACTTTGTAAGAATGGGGCAAACTTATATTTAATGTTTGCAATACATAGGTAACTATTTTAACTATGTAGTTGTAGTGAAATTATTTGTGAAGTGTATTGTGTTTTAATTAGGATTGTAAATATTAGACTTTGTTTAAATCTGTAGTTTTAGAAATAACTTTATTTTCCAAAAGTGAGAATATGTGTATTGTGTGTATATGTGTGATTGCTGTATGATGTGCCTTTTATATTTTGAGAGATTGAGAATTGATTCTATTTTTCTGTGGTTTTACTTTGTTGAAATAAAATGATTTTGAACAGAGGGTAAAAAACCACAAGGCAAGCAAGGATTGTAAAGGGGCCAGGAAAGGGAGTCATGTGACTACACCTGTTGTAAATCTCTGGAAGGACTTAGTTGATTGGTTAATGCTAATAAGCTAATGTATGGTAAGCCATAATGATTGGTTAATAGTTTGCCACTCCTTCTGTACATAATTGTCAAATACTTATATAATGGCTTGATTTTGTATTGGAGTGAGTAGTTCCCTGAACCTGCCCCAGAGCTGTTAGCTTTTGTGAAACCATGTGTCACCAGAAAGAGGAATCCAGGAGTCACATCTTACAACATACTTGGTGTCACCCTTGAAGAATCCAAACAAACCAAGTATCTTGGCATCAAATTGCAGAATGATCTACGTTGGAACGGTCAGACTCATCATGCAACAGTGAAAGCAACAGGTGTCCTAAACTTCCTGAAGCGCAACTTCCTTCATTGTTCAGGTTCTGTCAAGAAGCTGTATTTCACCCTCGTTAGACCTCATCTGGACTACACAGTTGCAGCTTGGGACCCATACACAGCTAAAAACATTTCATCCATCGAACATGTCCAAAGATAGGCCGCTCGATTTGTTACTAACACCTACGAGAGAGAAGCGAGTGTCACCAAACTTCTGAATTCTCTGGGGTGGAACCCTCTCCAAGACAGACGTGAAGCTCACAGTTTGACCTGGTTTTACAAAATGTTAAATGGTCAGCTAGACATAGATCACAAGACCTACACCAACCCCAAACCAATTAGGAGCAGACGAGGGCATTCGATCCAATTTGTGGTCCCAGCCACAAAGACAAATGTGTACAGCAATTCGTTCTTCCCACGCACTATTGAAGCATGGAATAATCTCCACCAAACCACGGTTGCCCAGCCAGATGCAACTAAATTTAAAGTGGCACTTTCTTCCCAATAACCCTCTCTGGCTAAACCCCTCCCTTCACCACCTCCAGTTTAAATTCCAGTTGGAATATTTTGGAGGACCAAGTAACCAAGAGCCAAGAGGGTGCAGGGAATTATCCAATGCTGTAATAAAGAATCTATTTCGACAGCAACAAGTGTTTGAGTCAAGTTTTCTAGAGACTAGACTAACGAAAAGCATCCAATTTGTCACAATGAGCTAACTGGCCTGCCTCGTGCTTGAAACTGCAATGGAAACGGAAATGAAATTAAAATGCAATGAGCTGTCTGTCCTGCCCCGTGCTTGAAACTGCAATGGAAACGGAAATGAAATGAAAATGCAATGAGCTGTCTGGCCTGCCCTGTGCTTGAAACTGCAATGGAAGTGGAAATGAATTGAAAATGTAATGAGCTATTAGACCTGTCCCGTGCTTGAAATTGCATTTATATCATTTCCATTTCCATTTCAGTCAGTTGTTTGGCCTGCCCTGTGCTTGAAACTGCAGTGGAAATGGAAATGAAATGAAAATGCAATGTTGTATGGCTTGCCCTGTGCTTGAAATTGAAATCGAAATGAGTTTTTTGGCCTGCCTGAAATCTCTAATTTCAGCCCACAAAGCCTCTGTTAGCCGAGAAACCAGTCTCTTTTGCCCAAAATGCCCTTATTAGCCCAGGAAGAGCATTTTGGCCCTAAAGGCCCATGCAAGGCCAGGAAAAGTGCCTTTCACTGAGATTCAGATTATTTTTTAAAAATCCCCTTCGGCCCATCAGGCCTGTACTAACCCAGGATGAGTCCTTTGGTCCTACACTAAGTATTCCCCCTGCAAGTATTAAACCTCACCCCAGTATTTTTCTCCCTCCTTTCATTGGCTCCCTGTGAGATCCAGGCCAGGATAAATTTTCCTCCTTCAATGCTGTGATCTGCTGAAAAATATGAAACATTTCTAAAATTGATTCTCTGCCCTCTCCCCCTTCTTTCTCACACAAATAATTCCATTTTGGGCAGAATGTTTGGATGTTTCTGAGCTGCCATGCCCACCAGCACTGAGTGACTGAGCTAGGGCTGGTGGGCTCTTAACATTGACACCCCCACTGTCTTGCGGAAAGCGGAGATTTTAATTTTTTTTTCACCAAATTTCAATATCCGGATTACAAAACATGGGGGAGATTGTAAGTGGAGCATTTACTTACGTGTAAAATCTCTCCTAAAAGCAACGGACCAGTGGTTATGTCTGTCTAACTGAAACCCCCACCTCCCATCGTCTCTCCCTGTCTCCCACTCGCATCTACCCCCTCTCTCACAGTTACACCCCACTCTCCCGCGCTACCAGGCACCATGTTCACTTTTTAATTCTGGAATGAACTTTCACAAATCCCATGATTCCGTGCGTTTTTCGGAATACTGAACTGGCTTATTCCGATTCAGCCAAGTTCAGATAATGGTCCTCATTTTGTAGGACAAGTGACCAATGTGACCTAGTTGGGTCCAGTAAGTCTGGACCTCTGAAGATCTCTGAAGAAACCCCGGGAAGCTTCTGCCCATGTGACCCACTGCCCCAACCAGGTCTGGGTTCCTAAAGTGGTTTCTGTTAATGTTTCAGTACACTGATGCTTAATGTACGTCTGTGATTGGTTGGAGAAGCTTTGTTTCTACTTTTCTACCTTCCTGCCGGTATTTGATTGGCCTAAGAGGGGTTACTTCACCTAATATGTATTTACCTTGTATTCTTCGTAATGAATAGGTGTCATGATTGGTTTGTAGGGGTTTCCCTCCCCCTCTGTACCTTTGCGCCGTTAATTTTCCCGCCACTGTATAGGAGTATAAAAGGGTGGGTAATTTGTCAGGGCATGTCTGTTGTCTTTCCTTCTGTTCTGTTTACGCGAGGCTGCTGAGGGCTCAAGTGAGTGGATCCGAGGCCGGCCCCGCGGTGCTATATACAAATAAAGAAGGGTTTGGACTCCAGTGTTCGACTCAGTAGTTTTACTGAACCAGACTAGGGAGAGAGTATTAGATTGGGAAACAACAAACCCAAGGCAGGAGTTACACAGTAAATGGTATATCCCTGGAATGTGTTGTAGAACAGATCTGGAAGTGCGTGGTTCCCTGAAAGTGGCGAGTCAGGTGAAGAGTGGTGTTTGGTACACTTCCCTTCATTGGGAAAGGTATTGAATACAAAGGTTGCAACATCATGAGATTACAAAGGTTGCAACATCACACTTGAGTACTGTGAACAATTCTGGTTGCCCAGCTATAGGAAGGACGTAATTAAGTTAGAAAGGTGAAGGAAAGATTCACCAGGATATTATTTGGACTTGGAGGCTTGAGTTATAGGGAGACGTTGGAAAAACTGGGACATTTTTCTTCGATGCGTGGGATGCTGAAGGGATTTTTGTGGACAAAACAGGTACAACAAAAATCTACGTTAATCAATGTTATTTTTCCATTATTGTCCACTGTTCTGTTTTGACTTTGTCACCAATCAATCAACATTTCAGTGATGTAAAAAGATCAAGAAAATCTAGTTTTTTAACCTTTGAGAGGTATGCTAGACCGGCACATCCCCTCACCAAATAAAGGACGATAGGTAATATTATTATTTGCTTGTGTAGCTGCAGATGCTGGTTTAAATCGAAGGTAGACACAAAATATTGGAGTAACTCAGCGGGACAGGCAGCATCTCTGGAGAGAAGGAATGGGTGACGTTTCCGGTCGAGACCCTTCTTCAGCCTGATGTCAGGGTAGTGGGTGAGACAGAGATAGAATGCAGTCGGAGACAATAAGACTAGTGGGAGACTGGGAAGGGGAAGGGGATGCAGAGAGAGGGAAAGCAAGGGCTATTTAAAGTCAATGTTCATACCGCTGGGGTGTAAGCTGCCCAAGCGAAATATGAGGTACTGTTCCTCCAATTTGCGCTGGGCCTCACTCAGACAATAGAGGAGGCCCAGGACAGAAAGGTCAGATTGGGAATGGGAGGGCTGAGCAACCAGGAGAACAGGAAGGTTAAGGCAGACTGAGCTGAGGTCTTCAGCGAAACGATCGCCGAGCCTGCGCTTGGTCTTGCCGATGTACAAGAGTTGACACCTGGAACAGCAGATAGTAGATGAGGTTGGAGATGGGGCAAGTGAAAATTATCATTTGCTTTACCTATTGTACTTGAGTTTGACTTGATTGTATTTATGTATAGTATATCTGAACCGCTGGATAGTTAGAAAAACAAAGCTTTTCACTGTACTTCAGTACACGTGACTATAATAAACGTAAACTATTACAAAAATATTTTAAATGTAGAAAACATTCAATAAGATCAATAACTAAATTCATAACATTTTAACATTTTGATTTGACTTAATTTTTTTCCTTTGGTCAAAAGAGAGTAACAAAATTCAGTAGGAAAATGGAGAATTAACAGCTGGCTTAGAAACTCACTTTCAAATGATGAAACCAGTTAGTGCATGAAGAGTTTATTCATGTAATCACTGCAACAGGGCACAAGTTAATATAGTAATACAGAATGTCTCTGAAGTGTATTTACCTCTGTATTTACAGGTCTCCGGCAATCGCATTTTCAGATTCATCAACTGGGCATCTAACTTCGGTAACAGTAAATACTGAGGTGTTTAGAAAATTGGACTTGTTAAGTGTGGCTTTGCTGTACACTTTAGCCAATTTAAAACACGAAAGAACAATGTAGCAAACCTTTTTTTAAGGTGCATATAGCTTACATCAAACAAAGAACACATCCAAAGCTCACTCTCCTACCCAATAATTCATAAAGAGAAATTATTGGAAAAAATATCCTGCAACTTCAGGATAATAATCAAAGACTTCCAGCAGTCTCAAATTTATTCCAGTGATAAAGCTTACCAAATCTTATTCTATTTTAAAAACAATTGTTTTGAAATAATTTCAAATGCTGTAGATTTAAATATCATGCATAAAATATAAGCAATAAAGTCTCAAATCTTATAAATACTATACATCAAGGGCTGTGTTTAATTGAAAACTGTAACTGAAGTAGGGGATATGCACTAACTTTGAAAATGTTTCCAAAGGTGTACGAGAGGTTCCATGTATTGTTTTTAAAGACATGTCAAATCTTGTCAACATTAAAGAGACAATATTGTATAAATAACAGCTTCAATGTGCGAAGAATGCAGCAAGTTCAAATTCTCAAATTAACAGGTATAATCTGGATTAAACCGCAAAAGTAAAAATCAGATAAATTAAGAGGCAAATCAAAAGATTATATCTGAGGGGCTAAAATTATGAAGCACTATAGGTTCCTTCATTTTGGACGTTACGAAAGTAGACCCATGCAATCAATGGAAATTATGATTATGTAAAGTTTAGAAACGCCTCAATTTCTGGACTGCAAATTTTTATTTTTGAAAAAGTTTTGATTTTTGTTTTTGCAACAAAATTTGGTTTTATTGCACAATAATTCCAAGGGGCACATTTTCCAAACTGCACAGCAAATGTCAGCGTTACAATACAAACTATCTACAACTCTCCCATATTCCTTCAAAAAAAGATACAAAGTGCTGGAGTAACTCAGTGGTCAGGTAGCATCTCCGGAGAACATGAATAGGTGATGTTTTGGGTTGAGACCTTCAGATTGTTCCCCTCTGTGATTCCTGCTGCTCCATGTTTTCCAGAGATGCTGCCAGACCGACTGAGCTACTCCTGTACTTTTGTGTCCTTTGTTGTAAACCAGCACCTGCAGTTTCTTGTTCACCACACCACCTCAATCTGCTTCACCCAAAACATTTTAAAGGACACCTTTTGCAGTACCAATTTCATTAGTTTCTTCAGCTGCAGCTGGTATGAGAATGCCTACTTGATGACAAGACTATTTTCACAAATCCATTTTAGAAGCCAAGCATTTAATCAAATATTCCTAGTCCGAAAGGATTTCACCTTTTCAGTGGAGCAGGATCCAAGGAGTCAAAAGCAAAGGGAATATGTATTAACTCACTATAACCAAAACATTTGGAAAAAACTTTACAATTGTGGAACAAGTAAATTCCAAAAATCTGAGCAAAAAATATCAGTGAGTTTGTTCAATGGTACAAATTGATTTCGGCCCAAAACCAGTGCCTTTTTCATGACAGTAGGCGCCGGTACAATGCAATGGCACCTCACATAAGTTATGTTAAATAGTTTTAGTAACATTTTAGTTATTTTATTAAATTAGTTGGTTACAAAGTCAAAACAGAAGAGCGTATGTTGAGAGAAATAATTTGTTGATAAATGCAGCTTAATTTTTAATTTACATACGTACCAGCACTAATTTGTGTACAAAAAAAAGCACTGCCTGAAATCATCAGAGACAAGAGTCAGCAGGATTATTTTAGGAGCTAAAGACAAATTAAGAATCTTTAAAAGTGCTAGAGTAACTCAGCAGGACTCGAGTCTGGAGAAGGGTCCTGACCCGAAACATCAACTATCCATGTTCTCCCTAGATGCTGTCTGAAAGCCGCTGAGTTACTCCAGCACTTTGTATCTCATTCTGTAAAACAACATCTGCGGTTCCTCATTTCTACATTAAGCACCTTACAATTGCCTTTGCATGTCCCACTACCACCTTTGAAGAGATATGCATTTTTATTTCCTTTAAACTAAAAACATGTTTCAAATCAAAAGCAGGTAGGCCAGAACATTCTTCACTTTGTCAAGATCTAAATGGATTAAATTGTACATTAGATAGAAATACCTAGAATAGTCATTAGAAATAAATACCTAAACTTCAGCTAGTTCAAGTACTACAGCAGACTTCTTCAAACATCATTATTTAAAACTAGTTTTACTCATGCATTTTTGAACAGCTGTACAAACTCTGATTCACAATCAAAAATAACATTTTAGAAATTTAAGCACAATACATTATTCTCACTTTCATTTCACAGTAACAAATTAAACTATTTTCTTAATTTCTTTGGACCAGCTTCCTTCATTGTATTAAATTTTAAACAAATCAAATCCTTCATTACCTCATGCTTGCTAGTTATAGAAACTTTACTGTTACATGCATGCAACTCTGACTGTTCAGCTGTGTCATTACTGATGCCTGGTCCCCGTGACTGTTGACAGTAATGCAGTTACAACAAAGACCAAAAAAAATGTACACCAAAGTTAATCCTACATGATTAGTGTAATTGGAATTAGGTGCATCACATTAACATCTGTTGTCCTATGCAGGGTCATCTTCTGCTTCCCTCTAAATCTTAATTGACAAGACCAGATTTCTTCAACTGGTCACAAACATTTCAAATTGAGCAAGGGGGGGGGAAGAAAGAGGACAGGACAATGACTTAAGCCCAGATCGTAACTGTTTGATCATTAATGAAAGAATTCAAGTGCAACAAAAATATTTTTAAGCAGTCTAATATCCAGAATAAAAACCCATTAATGTCTCTTGAGCTACTATCACATGGACTCAAAGCCTGATCTCTTTAATCTGATAGCCTATCAAATAATGGTGAAAGCATGGCATCACAAACTTCAATCTATAAATCTGAGAAGAGTAAAAGAAATTGTGAGCTTGCAATTCAATCTTAATCAATTTACAATGGTACACAGCAACATTACTTGGAAACTACTACTATTTGACCCAAAAATACAGTTAGCATTAAGAACATATCCCTAACTCAGCTAGCCAAAGAGGGGCATTATTTCTCAAATGGAAATATGCTAGTGGGTACTAACTTGAAAGTAAATCCAAAGCTCTCCCAATATGTGAAAATAAGTTGTTTTCATATGATAAAGAAAAAAAGTCCCTTTCTTCATTAAGCACTAGCTTCATTCAGGGCCAAGGGACAGCTAATGCAAACTTTATTAGCAGGCATTGCAACTGCTTGATTTTGACACATTTTCTTGCTTGTCTTAGATGCTCATTTAAAACAATTACTACTGCCTTGCAAAATCACACTCCAGCCTGCACTGTAAAATTCTTGCTATGTTCTACATATAGATAGCCTGCATAGGTCAACAAGATTAGTATATTAAAGCTGCAGTTTTTAACTAAATCAAACTTCACAATTTTACAGGTTTCACATTTAGTAACTGAATTCTAATTTTGTCAATTCCAGACGTGCAGGTTGAGGTTCACTTTGGATTATACAGACCCCAAACTAGAAATCAGCATGTTTGCAGGCATAGGATTTTTTTGTCCTCAGTGTACTTCAATTTATTACTATAATAAAGTGGTTTGCAACCACTTTCTTACTCTTACTCTTTCAAAATGATTTTTTTTTTAAAGTGAACTATTTGCAATTAATCTTCAGATCTTTGATCTGGAGTAATGCGTCCTTAAACTGGCAGGACTATACATGTGAAGGAGAATATCAGGTAAGCCTGATCCACCAAGCGACTGAGATTGAAAGCTCTGATGGCCCGAGTGAAGCTGTACATCCACATTTGCCCATCCATGCAAACATGCTTATTCACAGGGGAGGCATTTGTTCGAAAGGAATATTCATTGACCTAGACAATACAAGGAAAGATGGCTTTGGGATACATTTTTCATAACGCCAGGAGAACAATCTTCCTCATCCACTGAGATCTCACTCTCTGCTGTGCCCGATGATCGTCATGATGAACATAAATATGTTGATGATGTCGGTATAAAGGTTGAGTGCTGCAAAAATGTATTCCTCCGGACTGATAACCAGCTGCTTATTCCCCAGGATCATCTGCGTATCAATGGCTAAAAACTGCAAAAGGACAGCAACCGAGTTAAATTGGCCGGAAAAATCTTTAAAGTATATAGAGTCATGCAGTATGGAAATGGGCCCAACATTCATCCCAACCAAGATGTTCCATCCAAGCTAACTCTGTTTGCCAGCATTTGGTCCATATCTCTTTGAAGCTTTCCTGTCTATATACCTGTACACATCCCCTGATCGTTTCATGAAATCACAGAAACATACGGCACCGAAATGCCCCCTTTTAGCACGTTTCATCCATGCTAATCACGATGAACATCTATGCCACCATTAGACCTTTATCTCTCTACGCCTTTCCCATCAAGGTACTTGTCCAAATGCCTTTTAAACATTGTAATTATATCTGTCTCCCCACCTCTTCTGGCAACTCGTTGCAGATATTCACTACTTTATGTGTAGAAACGTCTCACTTAGCTCTCTTTTAAACGTCTCTTAGCTCTCCCTCTCATCTTAAAAGCTGAACCTTCCAGTTCGGGACTATCCTGTCTTGGGGAAAAGATTCTGGCTATCTACAGAGATGCCAACCCTAAATTTAGTTCACAGTAACATTCAACCCATTTGTCCGTAACAAATGGGGTTAAATGCATTTCTCTCCGTACTCACTTGGGGTTGTTGCCGGCGGGTCTGCGCCTGCGCACTGGTGCAGATCAGCGGGCTGCCGGCGGGCGGGTGCGGCACATGCGCACTTGGCAACGTTGCCGGCGGGTCTGCGCCTGCGCACTGGGTGGGGGTGGGGGGGAGGCCCGGTGATGGGGCTGCCGCGAGCGGCCGGCTGGCGGCAAGAAAGTGCCGCTGATCGCGCGGGCCGGCGCCGCCCGGGCTCTGGGCCGGGCGTGGCGTGGCTCGAAATGGCGCCAGGCCCGGCAACCCTCCCCCACTGCGCACGCGCGGCCACTGGGGCCCGGCAACCCTCCCCAACTGCGCACGCGCGGCCACTGGGGCCCGGCAACCCTCTCCCACTGCGCACGCGCGGCCACTGGGGCCCGGCAACCCTCCCCCACTGCGCACGCGCGGCCACTGGGGCCCGGCAACCCTCCCCAACTGCGCAGGCGCGGACACTAGGGCCCGGCAAAGTGCCGCTGATCGCGCGGGCCGGCAAACCGGGGACACATGGCGCCGGCGTTCACCACGGGAGGAACACCGGCGCGGCGGTGTTCCGTAACAGCATGTTTGGCTGCCCGAACACCGTAAAAAGGTTATTTCGCCGGGACAAAATACGGCGAATCCGGGACACTTGGCATCTCTGTATCTATGCTCTACATAATTTTAACCCTCTATACCTCAGCCTTCTATTCCAGTTCCTATATTCCAGTGAAAGTAAACCCAGCCCAGCTAACCTCTCTTTATATCACTAACCCTCCGTTCCAGGCAATATCCATTGCGAATCTCTACTGCACTCTCCATCTACTCCCATCCTTCCTGTGTGGCAACTAGAACTACACATAATAAAATAGCATTTAATCAATATTTGCACAATTGCTACGGACACCCCAATTCCTTTGACTATGAAGATAACCATACTAATTCACTTCACTACCCTATTCACTTCACTACCCTATTCACTGTGTCGCCACTTTCAAGAAGCTATGGACTCAATGAATTGCACATTTACTATAAATGAATAAGTCACTGGCTTAAATTAGGACATACCGACCCCCCTATACTTTTTCACTGCACTACAATTTGCCAGAGCCAGCTTCAATACTGTAACCATCCTCCGAAACCTGCTTCCATGCCTCCCTTCGCAACTACCAATGGGCCCAGGCACTTACATAAGACATCCCTGATCATCGGTGCCTGTTGCACTGTAGAAGGCATCCTATTAGGATGCATCACCACTTGGTTTGGTTCTGCCCAAGACCACAATAAATTGCAGTGTGTTGTTAATGTAGCCCAGTCCACCCACCAAACTAGGTGGCCATCATCAACACCATCTGCAGCATCATCAGCATTCATTGACGCTACCTCAGGAAAGCAGCCAAGATAAGCAAGAACCATTCACATCCCGGTCATTCCTTCTTCTCCCCTCTCCCATCAGGCAGAATTTATAAAACCTTGAAATTACATACCACCTGATTCAGGAACACCATCTTCCCACTGTTATCAGACTAATGAATGGTCCTCAAATACTTTAGGGTACAGCCCCGATCTTCCAAACTAGCTTGATACGCGCCTTGCGCTTTTTTAAATTTGCACATTCTCTGTAGCTTTAAACTCGATAGTGAGGGGGTGGGGTCATTCTTTTATAAGTATAAGGGTAGAGTTAAATGGAAACAGAGTGCAGGAAATGTTACAAATGTCTCCCGAATTAATGGGACAGAAAGTTCAAGAAGGTATAAGAGAGCAAGGTCAGGTAAAAACGGGACCGATGTGAGAAGGGAGGTGAATACCGAATTAAAGGTGTATTTGAATGCGCGTAATAGAGAAACAAAGTGCTTGTAGCATAGATTGTAGATTGGTAGGTATGAAATTGTGGGAATTACAGAGATGTGGCTGCAAGAAGATCAGAGCTGGGAGCTGAATATTCAGGGTTTAACGTCCTAGCAGAAAGACAGAAAGGTGGGCAAAGGGGGTGGTGCAGCTCTGTTGGTTAGGAATAAAATTCAGTTCTTAGCGAGGGGTGACATAGGATCAGGAGATGTGGAATCATTGTGGATAGAGCTGAGAAATTATACGGGTAAAAAGACCCTAATTTACAGGCCCTTAAACAGTAGCCAGGATATAGGGTACAAGTTACATCAGGAGATAAAATTGGCATGTAAAAAAGGTAATGGTACGGTGGTCATGGGAGATTTCAATATGCCGGTAGACTGGGAAAATCAGGTTGGTACTGGACCCCAAGAAAGGGAATTTATAGAGTGCCTGTGAGATGGATTGTTAGTGCAGCTTATAGTGGAGCCTACCAGGGAAAAAAGCAATTATGGATTTAGTGTTATGTAAAGAACCAGATTTGATTGGGGAACTCAAGGTAAAGGAACCATTAGGAGATAACGACCATAATATGATGTTTTAATCTGCAATTCATGTGGGAGACGATGAAATCAGATGTGAAGCTACTGCAGCTGAGCAAAGGGGACTACAGAGGCATGAGGGAGGAGCTGGCCAAAGTTGACTGGAAAGGGTCCCTTGCAGGGATGACGGTGGAACAGCAATGGCAGAAATTTCTGGGAACCATCCAAAATGATGCAGGATCTTTTCATTCCAAAGAGGAAGAAAGATTCTTGGGAGAGAAAGCGTATAATACAGCAAAAGTTATTGTGAAGCCAGAGGATTGGGAAGCTTTTAAAGAACAACAGAAGGTAATTAAAAAGGCAATACAGGGAGATAAGATGAAATACAAATGTTAAGCTAGCCAATAATATAAAGGAGGATAGCAAGAGTTTCTTCAGTTATATAAAGAATGAGAAAGAGGCAGGAGTGGACGTTGGACTGCTGGAGAATGATGCAGGAGAAGTGACAATGGAGAATAAAGAAATGGCAGAGGACTTAAGTAACTTTTTTGCATCAGTCTTCACAGTGGAAGACACCAGCAACATGCCTGAAATCCAAGAGAGTCAGGGGGTGGAAGTTAATGGAGTGCCTATTACTAGGGAGAAGGTGCTTGTGAAGCTGAAAGGGCTGAAGGTGGATGTCACCTTGACCAGATGGACTGTGAATAGTGAATTAGAATAGTGAAAGGCTTGGATAGAGTGGATGTGGAGAGGATGTTTCCATTAGTGGGAAAGTCTAGGACTAGAGGTCATAGCATCAGAATTAAAGGACATTCTTTTATAAAGGAGAAGAGGAGACATTTATTTAGTCAGAGGGTGATGAATCTGGAATTCTTTGCCACAGATTCTGTGCCAAGTCAGTGGATATTTTTAAGGCAGAGATAGATAGATTCTTCATTAGTACAGGTGAAAGAGTGGGGAGAATGCAAGAGAATGGGGTTAGGAGGGAGAGATAGATCAGACATGATTGAATAGCAGAGTAGCCTTGATTGGCTGAATGGCCTAATTCTACTCCTATTCCTTATGACCTTATTACTGCACCATAGGGTTCTGAAAGAGGTGGATTCAGAGATTGTGGAGGCATTGATAGTGATATTTCAAGAATCACTAGAGTCAGTAATGGTCCCAGATGATAGGTCAAGGGGCAGGTAGTGTAGAGAAAATAGGTCAAGGAGCAGGTAGTGTAGAGAAAGCAGGGACTCTGCAGTAGGACTTGGACAGGTTGGGAGAGTGGGCAGAGAAGTGGCAGATGGAATATAGTGTGGAGTCATGCATTTTATTAGTAGGAATAAGGGTGTAGATTATTTTCTAAATTGGTAGATAATCCAGAAATTGGAGGTGCAAAGGGACTTGGGAGTTCTGGTGCAGGATTTCCAAAACGTTAATCTGCAAATTGAATCATGAGTAAAGAATGCAAACTCAATGCTAGCTAGCATTTATTTCAAGAGCTACAGTACAAAAACTGGGGTGTAATGCTGAATCTCTATAAGGCGCTGGTAAGGCCGCATTTGGTATATTGTGAGCAATTTTGAGCACCATATCTGAGGAAGGATGTGCTGGCTCTGGAGAGGGCCCAGAGGATCTGTGGAATTCTGTGGAGGCCGCCAGAGGATATTTTTCTCTTTGCTCTGCCCATTGTATTTGTGTATGGCTTGATTATACTCATATATGTTATGATTTAATTGAATAGCACACAAACAAAGCTTTTCCCTGTATCTGACAATAATAAGCCATTAGCAAACACCACCTCCAATCCTCTCTTGGGACTCCCAAACATCTTCAATCAGTGTTAGAGTCAGAGTGTCACAGCATAGAAAGAGGCTCTTTGGCCCAATTCATCCATAGTGACCAAGATGCCCCATCTAAGCTCGTGTTGATCTGATGCCATTAATTCACCCTTCCCTGCACTCCAATCAGATTTTCATTCTTTCTTCAATCTTATTTCCCCACCACAAGTTTTGATCGTTTAACTTCTATTTTAGATTGTACAAAATCAATCAGAGAATCGAGGCAGTAAAAAAGAGGGACTTTGTCCTTGAATGACGCATTCATACTTACCACTGTAAAGATCAGTGCACCAACAGAGGCATACACAATCTGCAGAATCCGGTTCTGGATAAAAATACACAGAATCCCAAAGAAAAAGAGCACGACCACAGATACCAGCATCACACCCATACAGGAAGTAAAGTCATACTTTGTCTGTAAAGTAGAAAACAATCCATCAGTAAGGGAACAGTCTAATTTCCAAAACAGTTTTTTTTTACAGCGTGGAAACAGGCCCTTTGGCCCACCGAGTCCTTGCAGCCCATTGAGCACCCGTTTACACTAGTTCTATATGCTACACGTTATGGACAGTTTACAGAAACACATTAACCTACAAACCCACACGTCTTTGGGAAGAGGGAGGAAACTTGAGGATGGAGGAAATCTATGCGGTCATACGGAGAACATGCAAACACCACACAGACAGCACCGAGAGCAGGATTGAACCCTAGTCTCTGGTGCTGTGAGGCAACGGCTCTGCCAGCTGTACCACCCAGTTGTCTAGCTTGTTTTGGTTGCACTACATCTTTAACTGTTATGCACTACTTGGTTTTGCACTACTATGGTCTGGTTACCACGTACTACGAAATATTAATTTATTGTTTTGTTAATTATTGTATATTTTGTTATGTATTGTTGCATTAGTGAAGCATGTAAAACTAGAGCAAAGAGGAATTTTATTGTTCCACAACTAGTGCACATGATAATTAAACACTTAACCCATGAAAAAACACTGGATCTTTGTCCCTAAATAAAAGTGCTGGAACAACTCAACAGGTTAAGCAGCATCTCTAGAGACCGTGGATAGGTGACGCTTCGGGTCGGGTTTCGAAACATAATTTGTGTTCTCTAGATGACTCCTTCAGCATTTTGTGTCTTCTTTTGAAAACCAGCATCTGCAGTTCCTTGTTTCTACTGATCCTTTATCGCTATCCATTTCTCATTAATTATCGTTTCATTTAAAAAATGCCATAGCGCAACCATTTTTTTAAAGTGATTCAGGCAGATTATATAGTGCTTTCCCCTTTTAACCACCCCACCTGGCACTATTATTTATTACAATTCATAATTAATTACATAAAAATCTAGGATAGACAGCGTTAATATTTTCAACAAAATACCAAGTGATGGAGGAAATCAGCACGCAATGCAGCATCTGTGGGAATGGATAGATGACAATTTGGGTCTTCAGACTAATAGATTGGGGGAGAAAGCAGAAAAAGAGGTGTGGGTGGGATAAAGACTGGTTAGTGATAGGTGGATGCAAGTGAGGGGGGGTTGATTGGTAGATGGGTGGAGTAAGGGTCAAAGGCCAGACGTGAAATGGAGACAAAAGGGTGTCAGATACGGAGAGATGAGGCTTGGCCCCACACCCACCTCTTTTCCATTTATCTCCCCCTTTATTCCAATCTGTCTGAAAGAGGGTCCCAACCTGAAACATCATCTATCCTTTCCCTCCAAAGATATTGCTTGCCCCAATTGAATTTCTCCAGTAATTTGTGTTTTGCTCAAGATTCGAGCACTGCAGTTTCTTGAGTCTCCATTCAACATTTTCAAACTTCATTTTGGTGGGACTCAGCACTGACTGAGGTTGGAGAGGTTGTGTTGTGCAAGAGTTTAAACAACTGTAGAGGCAACACAATGTTCGGAGTCAAGGAGGCACCAGGTTTAATTGTTTTTATCAAGTTGATCTCAGCTGCAAGACAATGAAACAACTGGTCTCTGAGGAATGAACAATGGATTCCAATCCCCAGTCCAATGAGCCGTAATGGAAAGTTTCAGGTGTATTAAAGAGTATATACCTGAGGCTCAGCTGCAATAGCTGTTATCCTTTCAACATTGAACTGTTATCCTTTCAACATTGAACATGATGTTCCAGCCTTCGTTTCTGGGGCAAGATATTTATAAAACTAAAAGCCAAATTTAGAAATCACATGGTGGAATCCACAGCATTTCCTCCAGATTTGTTTTTAATTGCCTGTAGGTGGCCCGCTGATCAGGGTCACGCTCCTGTACACGAGGTGTTTGTAATGCTCACCTGCATGGAGAAGAGGACAACGGTGAAGCAAACAGCTGCAGTGATCCCAACGGCCATCACTACCGAATCCGTGTTGTAGAAACTGGCGATCATTCCCACCATGTACGACATGCTCAGAGTCAGGATGGACTGCAAGACAAAACACAACCAAGCTATGAGAATTTGTATTTAATTAGTGTACTTCAGACAGAAAAGAAACAGTGAATGAACTTTTCAGGTTTGGTCAGCTCTGCCATAGGAAAGATGCCATTAAGCTGGAAAAATTGCAGAGCAGATTTATGAGGATGTTTCCAGGACTCGAGGGCCTGAATTATAGGGCGAGATTATGCAGGCTGGGACTATATTCTTTGGAGATTAGGAGGCTGAGGATCTTATAGTGGCGTATAAAATCATGACGGGAATAGATAGAGTGCATGCACAGGGCAGGGGAATCAAGAACCAGAGGACATAGGCTTAAGGTAAGAGGGAGTTAGAGTTAATAGGAACCTGAGGTATAACGTTTTCTGAGAGATGATGGGCTTATGGAACAAGCTCTGAGACGCAGTAGTTAAGACAGAT
Source organism: Okamejei kenojei (assembly GCA_035221665.1). Taxonomy (NCBI): domain Eukaryota; kingdom Metazoa; phylum Chordata; class Chondrichthyes; order Rajiformes; family Rajidae; genus Okamejei; species Okamejei kenojei. The sequence continues at coordinate 3,294,880 of CM069132.1, read as the reverse complement.
ACAATAAAAACATTAACAAACATTTGGAGAGGTATGTGGATAGGAAAGGTTGGAGGAATACGAGTCAGACACTGGGAAATGGGACTACTTGGATGAGACATCTTGGTTGGCATGTACGATTTGGGCCAAAAGACCTGTTTGTGTGCTGTAGGACTCTATAATAACTGTACAGATATTGTCTACCGCTTTAGGCTGGGAGAATGTCTTTAAGTTTAATGGCTTTACGGTGGCTCAGGTGAAGCAGATGAAGCAACATTGACTGAATAATAAAGTGCTGGAGAAACTCAATGGGTCAGGCAGCATCTATGGAAAGATTCAAGATTCAAGAGAGTTTATTGTCATGTGTCCCTGATAGGACAATTAAATTCTTGCTTTGCTTCAGCACAACAGAACATAGTAGGATTGACTACAAAACAGATCAATGTGTCCATATACCATTATGTAAATATATATACACACATGAATAAATAAACTGATAAAGTGCAAATAACAGATAATGGGCTATTAATGTTCAGAGTTTTGTCCGATCCAAGTTTAATAGCCTGATGGCTGTGGGAAAGTAGCTATTCCTGAACCTGGTCGTTGCAGTCTTCAAGCTCCCGTACCTTCTTCCTGAAGGTAGCAGGGAGATGAGTGTGTGGCCAGGATGGTGTGGGTCGACGATACTGCCAGCCTTTTTGAGGCAGCGGCTGCGATAGATCCCCTCGATGGAAAGGAGGTCAGAACCGATGATGGACTGGGTAGTGTTTACTACTTTTTGTAGTCTTTTCCTCTCCAGGGCGCTCAAGTTGCCGAACCAAGCCACGATGCAACCGGTCAGCATGCTCTCTATTGCGCACCTGTAGAAGTTAGAGAGAGTTCTCCTTGACAAACCGACTCTCCGTAATCTTCTCAGGAAGTAGAGGCGTTGCTGTGCTTTCATAATAATAGCATCACTGTTCTCGGACCAGGAAAGATCTTCAGAGATGTGCACGCCCAGGAATTTGAAGCTCTTGACCCTTTCAACAATCGACCCGTTGATATAAATGGGACTGTCGACATTTTGGGTTAAGACCATTCATCTGGACTCATTTCCAGCATCTGCGATCTCTTGTGATTCTGATAATTTATTGTACCCTCTCAAGCAAGATGACAGCCTGCAAGAAAAGCCTGCATTTTCTCAAAATACAAGGTGTTTAGTGATCAAAGGGAAAATGAACATACTGTAATGTATTCATACATAGTCATGTATATGTTAATGAGTTGGTGTTCAATATAAGCAGGGAATGTTGGTAATAAATCTCTCTCTTGTGATCCAGGCAACCTGCGTGTAAGTTGTTATTCATTCTGCCGTCCGGAATATAAAAAAATTGGCGATGAGGATGGGATAGAGTTTGTGAACTCATCCTTTAAATACAGTGCTTGACTGTTTAACAACATGCAGTATTGTTTATCATTTTAAACAGTAAATACGGAGTTGTGTTGCAGTTGTTTACGAGCTGGACACGATAGGCCGCAGATCCTTCTAAGCAGGGGACTAGTTTAAAACAGTTGCTGGACTAATCGTTGAGTTCGTCAGGCTATCTCTATGTTGTGTCTACGTGGCAAGATGCCGTCCCTGGGATCGCATAAGGTTTTTTTTTTTGTCTAGTTCCTCAAGCTGAATAGCCTTTGTACAGCTAAATTTTAGGTGAATTGTTACTCCAGAACAGACAGGGAATCGGGGCTTTTGAACGGACTTTAAAAATAAAAGAGAACGACACGATGGCATCGTCCACAGGTTGCATCGGAAACCTTGGCACTTTTGACAAGAGTAGAGAGCCGTTCAGCACCTATTTGGAGAGAGCAAACATGTTTTTCACGGCAAACAACATAACGGAGATTAGTGGTGAAGGAGAGATAGTGACTGAAACAAATAAGGCCGTTTGCGAACGCATTAAAGCGATTCTGCTCACCGAGATCGGTCCCGACGTATATGGCACACTCCTTGCGCCCATAAAGGCAAAATATGTACCATTCAATGACATCATGAACAAGTTGGACGAACACTTCAACCCAAAGCCTCTGGAAATTGCAGAAAGCTATAAATTTGGCACGAGAAACCAGAAGCAGAATGAGACAATCAATGAGTACATTGTTGCCTTGAAAAACTTAACTTTGCACTGTAACTTTGGAACCTTTCTCGGATTCACACTATGCGAACAATTTGTTTATGGTCTAGTGGATGAACAAATTTAGTCCAAACTCATGAACACTCGAGATCTTACATTCGAGAAAGCATGCAAGATAGCTACCACAATGGAGATGGCATCAAAGAATTCTCACGAGTTTCGTCCACCAGGGACTGCAGCGGCTGTTTACAGTCACAAGGCAGCGCCTATGGCCAAACCAAGAAGCGCTAAACCAAAACCAAAGTATGGCGTGGAACCGAGTTCAGCCAGTTGTTATCGTTGCAACGGTAATCACACATCCCAATTTTGTCAGTTCAAAATGGCCAAATGCTATAACTGCCAGAAGAAAGACCATATCGCCTCAACATGTCGAGCCAAGCTTAAAAAAGGAAACCAACAACCTGCGGGAAACAAGCGACAACACAAGAAAGGAGTTCACAACCTGGAGGTGAACCCAGATGGAAATGAACTTGGTTTGTACAACATTTATGCAACCAACATCGATAAGCCTACAACCAGCCAAGGCAAAGATTTTTAAACTAGACAAATGATTACTGAACAGTTAATCGATATGTGTATTGACACAGCAGCAGATTGTTCGGTCATGAGCAAAGACCTGTACGAAGAAAGTTCCCACAAATACCATTCTTTGAGAGTACGGTCAAGCTGAGAACCTACTCGGGCAAAGTTTTGGAGACGTGGACAAATGAACTGTAAAGTTCAGCATAATGGTCAGTTAGTAACACTGCCCATCATAGTGGCCAGCTGCAGAAATAAACCAATCCTCCTTGGAAAGGATTGGCTGAGTAGAAGTAAATTAGACTGGAAGAACATTTTCAGCATCAATTTGTCCAAATCACGTCTTGAAAAACGTCATAAGCAAACATGCAAACATTTTTGCTGACAGTAACACGGGAATAACAGGGTACTCTGCACACATTCGACTTAAGCAAGATGTGAAACCTGTGTATTCTCGACCAAGACCTGTACCATATGCATTAAAGCAACAATCCGGTGGCGCTGTTGCTAGCTGCCTCCGCCTTCAGTCCGATGTCTTTTTGTTTTTTTGTTATGTTTGAAGAGCGTTTTTTGTGGGGGTTTTTTTTGTCTTTATCTGAGGGGAAGAGGGTAAGGTAAGGGGGATACCGTCCTTCAGTCGCTGGAGGGGATGCGACTTTTCTTCGAGTCGTGTCCTCACCCCCCCCCCCCCCCCCCCCGCGGCCTACCTCCTGGATTGGCGCGGCCTTTCCTGCCAGGACCGACCAGAGCTCCAGCAGCAGCGGCGCAGCGTTGGATACATCGCGGGGCGGGGGATGCCTCACCGGGGATCGCCGTTTGGAGCTCCAGAGTGTTGGGCCTGCTGCACTGACATCGCGGAGCTGTGGTTCGTGGAGCTCCCAACGCGGGCGGCGCTGACCAGCATCGCGGAGTCCTGTGACTCCGCCCGGCTCAGCCTGTGGACTTCGGGTGCCGCGGACTCCGGTGGAAGGTGGCTGACTTGGAGGTCCGGGCTGCTGAGGATGTTCTCCGTCAGGGTTCAGCGTCGGGGTTCTATCGTTCCCGGCGAGAGGGCCTGAGCATCGGGCCGCCCTTGGCGGCGACTGCAGGTGCTCAGGAGGCCCTGACCACGGGTGAACAGCTGGGAAGATCGGCGGGGAGGCTGGCTAGACTATGGTACCTTCCTTAACGTTGGTGCCGCTGTGGGGTTGTGATGTGTCGTGGACTTCTGTGTTTGTTCTTTTTTTTAATTCATTATTCATTTATTTATTATTTTTACGTTACATGACTAAGGAAAATCCATTTTGTTGTCCGTTATGAGATAATGACAAATTGAAAAAAAAAAATAAAAAAATTCAAGAAAACAAGTGGAGGAAGAACTCAACAGGTTAAAGCGGATTGGAGTACTCGTGAAGACAGACCAGAGTAACTGGGCAACACCAACTGTGGCCGTACCCAAGGCCGACAAAACTGTTCGACTATGTGGTGACTATAAAGTCACAATCAACCAAGCCGTTGATGATGAACAATATCTGTTACCAACCTGGCAAGATCTGTATGCAGAACTTAGCGGAGCAAGTGTTTTCACTAAACTGGATTTGTCTCACACTTACGCCCAACTCAATGTCGACAAGGAAAGTCAGCAGTACTTGACTATCAACACACGTAAGGGCTTGTATTCATATACAAAGCTGCCCTATGGTGTGAAATCATCCCCGAAAATGTTTCAGTCTGTCATGGACAAAATGTTACAAGGCATTCCGCACTGTGTGTGCAACCAGGATGACCTACTGATATTCACAGAGGGCATGATAGAACAACTGGAAATCCTTGAGCAAGTTCTCACACGACTGAACTGCCACAATGTCAAACTGCGACGAAGTAAATGTGCATTTGCGCAGTCAGAGGTGGTCTACCTTGGACTCGAAGTAGATGCCAACGGACTTCGCCCTGTGAAGGCGAAAGTTGAAGCAATAGTGAATGCTCCAAAACCAAACAATGTGTCAGAGCGACGATCATTCCTTGGGATGGTGCAGTTCTATGCACGATTCTTTCCAGATTTAGTAACTGCGCTAAAGCCATTACATCATCTGCTACAAAAAGATGTGAAATGAACATGGGGAAAGGAACAGCAATGTGCATATGACATCTGCAAGGAAAACTTGACAAGTGACAAACTCCTTGTTCACTACGATATGACACGCGAGATGAAACTTGCTTGTGATGCTTCAAGTTATGGTGTAGGTGCAGTGATCTCCCACGTAATGAATGACGGACAGGAAAAGCCTATTGCTTTTGCATCCCGCACCTTATCACCGAGTGATCGCAATTATGCACAGATAGAAAAGGAAGCACTCAGCATCGTGTTCGGAATCAAGGAATTTCATCCGTTTCTTCTCGGCAGACCATTCACCCTAGTGACTGATCACAAGCCACCACTAGTGATACTTGGTCCCAAGTCAGCTATACCTTCCCTGCGGCGCTGGACAATTCTGCTTTCCCAGTATGACTACAAGGCGGTGTACAGAAGCTCCAAGTGCAGCGCAGTTGCAGATTCGTTGTCCCAGTTGCCCCATGAGAACTCTGACGTGGGAAGTGAGAACTCAATCTTCACACTGCAAGCTGTAGATGAAGACTTTCCAGTGACCGCAAACGAAATTGCAGCAGAAACAGAGAAAGACACTGTGCTGAAGTGGGTCTATGAACAGACATTGAACAGTCGGACTGAAATAGATAGTGGATTGAACTCAGTTCTGAACTCAGAGCTGAAGCCTTTCCATAATCAACGTAATTAATTATCATGTGAGCAGGGATGCATTAAGTGGGGGTTACAGAGTGGTTGTACCAGAGTCTTTGAGAAACAAAATTATGAATGAACTTCATGCTGAACATCTTGCCATAGTAAGCATGAAGTCAATTGCCAGACGTTTTGTGTATTGGCCTGGTATTGACAGTGACATCCAGTAACTGGTGAGCAAATGTAGTGTCAGCCAAAATTGCTGGTGTAAACCACCAAAAACACCACAGCAACCCTGGTCATGGCCAAGTAGACCTTTTCAGAGAGGTCGATTTTTGTGAAAAGGGTAATGATCACTTTCTGGTACTAGTAGATAGTCATTCCAAATGGATTGAGGTTAAGCACATGGGGTCAAGCACTACTACTGAGTGCACCATAGATGAGTTGAGATCCATTTTTGCATGCCATGGTTTACTGGAAGAAGTTGTTTCTGATAACGGGCCTCAGTTTCGCTCAGAACGGTTCAAAGAGTTCATGCAGCGGAATGGTGTAAAATACACACTTATTCCCCCATACCATCCAGCTTCCAACAGGGCAGTGGAAAGGTCTGTTAGAATTGTCAAAGATGCTCTCATGAAACAGATGAGCAGATTATCTGTCCTACCAACAAGTCCAGTCGAGACAAATGGTATGTTGGGAAAATAGTGGAAGTGTGTGGAACAAAAAGAGACTTAGTTGAAGTTGGAGATAGGATCAAAAGTATTCATGTTGATCAAATGATTACAGCCAAAGATGAACAAAAAATGAGCATGAAGTCCTAATCCCTGAGTTTTTATCTGAAAGTGAGTTGGAAGACACCGCTGTGATTGAAACACAAAGTTCAGTTAGTACAGACAAAGAAACAGATTCCTCTGGTCAAAGTCAGGGAAATAAAACAGAACCAAACAAGCCAACAGTTCAGTCAACACCTAAACCTGTTACACGTGTTACTGTTAGCCGATCAGGCAGGATCCGTAAACCAGTATCAGGTTAGATTTGTAAGTTAAATAACTCACTGTATAAGTAAAACGAAAATGTGTAAATATGTAAATAAATATGTTTGTCATTTAAGATTTCATAACTACTGGTTTAAATCAAGTATCACAACAACAAAATTGTAACTGGGTATTTAGATTTAATACTTTAAAAAAGGAGAGCAGTGTAATGTATTAATACATATTCATGTAAATGTTAATGAGTTGGTGTTCAATATAAGCAGGGAATGTTGGATAATAAATCTCTCTCTCGTGGTCCAGGCAACCTGCATGTAAGTTGTTATTCATTCTGCCATCCGGAATATAACACATACTAATTCAGATTACAATTGGTCTTCCTCCCTCCTAACCTCCTGTCTTCTTTTCAACTGAAGTAAACAGTGGCAAGGAAAGTAGCCATTGATGATACGGTTACATACCAAAGCAATGAGGTTCCAGGGATGCTTCCTTCTGAATTCTCCGCAACAGCTGAGTGCAATAAGTGAGACGAAGAACACCCCGTACGACGCATAGTAAAGCCAGGGAGTGTGCCTGACAAACTTCTTAGCCTCAGGAACGAACGTACAGACGCACACAAAGGAAAACGTCACCAGCAGTTGTACAGTCAACACCAAGTAGACCTGCAAAGGAAGACAATAATCATTCCTGTGAAAATCAAAGCACGAAACTCAACACTTCCAACAGACATTACGCTTATTCGCCCCTCCTACTCTCTCAAATTCCAGACAAAGTCAATATTAATCAGCGGTCACAACACTATGTGTAAGAGTCCGGAAGTCATGTTGTAGCTTCATAAAACTTTACTTAGGCAGCACTTGGGAGTATTGCATGCAGTTCAATCGCCCCATCACAGAAAGGATGTGGAGACTTTGGAGAGAGTGCAGAAGTGGTTTACCCGAATGCTACCTGGATTAGAGGATATTAGCTATAAAGAGAGGTTGGACACCTGGGATTGTTTTCTCTGCAGCATCAGTAGTTGAGGGGAGATAAGAGAGGTTTATAATATTATTAAGAGAGGTCCACTATATAGAAGGCAAATTAAGCTAGCATATGTAATGACACAACAAGGAAGCCAACATTTCTATGAATTGACCTTGGCAAGCAGATTAAAGGAGCATCCCAAAACCTTTCTGTAAATACATTGGAAGCAAGAGGGAAGCTAAGGAAGGAAAGGTCCCCCCAGGGTTTAGAGGCTAATATGTGTATAAAGCCAGGGGATATGAGCAATGTCTTAAATTAATATTTCTCACCAGTATTCAACAAGGAGAAGGACATGGAAGCTGCAAAGTTAAACATAGAAACATAGAAATTAGGTGCAGGAGTAGGCCATTCAGCCCTTCGAGCCTGCACCGCCATTCAATATGATCATGGCTGATCATCCAACTCAGTATCCCGTACCTGCCTTCTCTCCATACCCTCTGATCCCCTTAGCCACAAGGGCCACATCCAACTCACTCTTAAATATAGCCAATGGGAGGGGTACACCGATATTAAGGGAGGGGTACACCGATATCCTACACTACATCTGTACCAGGAAGGAGGAAATGCTAGAAATACTGCAGCCCGTTAGGATGGATAAGTAGCCAGAGCCAGATGGGATCCATCCCAGGATGCCAATGGAAGCAAGGGAGGAGATTGCTGGGTTTCTGATGAACATTCGTCTATCTTTGTTCGCCACTGGTGAGGTAACAAAAGACTGGAGAAAAGCTAATGCTGTCCCATTGATCAAAAAAGGCAGTGGGAATTATCCTGAAAATCAGAAGCTGGTAAGGCTTGGATAAGCGGCATGGAAATTGTTAGAAAAGATTCTGAGGGACAAGATTTATTTTCACTTGGAAAGGCAGGGATAGATTAAGAGAGTCATATGGTTTTGTCCAGGGGAGATTTTTTTTTTTGAGGCGGTAACAATGAGATTGCTGAAGGCAGGACAGTTAAATGTTGACTATATGGACTTTAATGAGGTTTTTGATATTGTTCGTATGGTAGACTGGTCCAATGCCATCACTGCATGGTTTGGGAACAGCTCCACCCAAGACTGCAAAAAATTGCAGACTTGGCCGTAGCCCAGATCACCAAGCAAACCAACCTGCCTTCCATTGACTCCATCTACACTTCACACTGCCAAGGCAAGGCCACAAGCATAATCAAAGACACGTCTCACCACGGACAGTCGCTCTTCTCCCTTCTCCCATCAGGCAAGAGGTACAGAAGTTTTAAGACACACACCTCCACCTTCAGGCACAGTTTCTTCACAACTGGTATCAGGCAACTTAACCATCCTATCAACAACTAGAGAGTGGTCCTGACATGTCATCTACCTTTTGGAGATCCTCGGACTATCTTTAGTCAGACTTTCTTGGACTATATCTTGCATTATTCCCTTTATCCTGTCTCTGTACACTGTGGATGAGTTGATTTAATCATATACAGTCTTTCCGTTGACTGGATAGCACGCCACAAAAAACCTTTTCATTGCACCTCGGTACACATGACAATAAACTAAACTAACTGTATGGATTTTAATAAGGTTTTTGACAAGGTTGCCGAGGTAGACTGGTCCAAAGGGATCCGAGGTGTGTTGGTAAAGTAAATCCAACACTGCCAAGGTGATGGGAAGCAGACGGTAGTGATGGCATGGTGATTTTTTGACTGGAAATTATTAAAAGTGTTGTACGGCAGGGATTACTGCCAAAACCATAGTTGTTTGTAATATATGTGAACAATATATTACATGTGCAGGCACATGTGCAGTTTAAGTTGGCATCATTTCTGCCACTGATATTGTGAGCCACAGGGCCTGTATCTGTGCTGCACTGTAATATGTTGTAGGTGGAGAGCAAGAATTCCTGGAGTATCTAGGCAATGGTTTTCTGAGTAGTATGTCAAGGAACCAACTAGAAAGCAAGCCATCCGAGACAAGGTATTGTGTAATAAGAAAAGATTAATTAGCAATCTTGTTGTGCAAGACTCCTTGGGGAGGAGTGATCATGACATGATCAAATTCTTGATTACGATGGAGAACGCAGTGATTGATTCAAATACTGGAATCTGAATCAAAGGACATGTCAAAGCAACTGCAGGGCGAACTATCAGGGTATACAATGCAAATAGATTGGAAAACATTATTTATAGTTTTGTCTAGTGTTACCTGCACTACATTGAAAAGCATTTGTGGCATGCTGACCAGTTACAGAAAGACTATACATGATTATAATGGAGCCATCCACTGTGTACTGAAAGTAAGAAATGCTGCTGCTATTGGAGTAGAGGCTTAAATGAGTAGAGCGAATGCAATGTGCGATTGCAGACCTACTTCCGGGACCAGCACGCAGAGAGTCGTCTGGTTTGGGTACCATCTTGGAAAGATGTGGAGTGATAATGGATTGCAAATGTTTCAGAAACAAATGGATAAACAACAACAATTGGTCATTCTTACCTGCCATAAAAATAAAACTGGAAGGAAGACTTAACCATGGCAAAATAAAGAAAACTATGTATATTAGATTCAAGGAAAAGATACCGAAATTAACTAGAAAATGCAACAAACCAGAGAGGAAAGGAAGCAGTTTAGAACTTAGCAAAGGCAGGCCAATGGGGGGAGGAGGTGGAAGGTGGACGGAGAGAGAAACAACATGAGAGTAAGCTTGCAGGGAACACTAACACTGGTTTAAAACCTTCTAGAGATTTGTGGGGGAGAAGAGAAAGATTAGTTAAGACAAATTAGTTAAGACAAAAAAGATAGTCAGGACCAGTAATCTATAAGTGGGAGAAAAAAAAGACATGGCAGACAAATTGAACAGATATTTCAGTTCTGCCCAGATCGCAAGAAAGGGTAGAATTCAGAAAAAAAAACCTGGTAGGGAAATGAATGGAATTGAAGGTCAAAATATCCCCAGGGTACAATTATCTGCAACCCATGGCCCTAGAAATACTGGATGTTTTGGTGGTTATTTTCCAGCATTCTGGATCAATCCTCATCGATTGGCAAGTTGCTAATCTATTTATACAAAATTGAGCGAGAGAGAGAAAACAAGAAATTACCTTCTGGTCAGCCTGACATCCGTAGTGGAGAAATTGCTGGAGTTCTATTATTAAAGATTTATTAGAGTTTTTGGAAAGTACTTGCAAATCAGTTAAAATCCAGCACAAATTTATGAAAGGGAAATAATGCAAGACTAATTTACTGACAAATATCTCAAGATGTAACTTGTAAATGAATAGGGAAGGACCATTGTGTGTGTTTGGAAACTCCAAAGGCTTTCAAAAGGTCTGGCATGAGAGAAGATCGACTCAAAAAGCGGGAGTAACTCAGCGGGTCAGACATCATCTCTGGAGAAAAAGAATAGCTGACATTTTGGGACGAGACCCTTCTTCAAACTCAGTCTGGCATAAGAGATTGGTTAGGCTGTAGTATCCAGATGGCCTGCCCCGGGACTGGCTGTAGCCCCGGTCTAGCTGCAGTTCCCAAGTCGCCTGCAAGCCCCGGGTCTAGCTGCAGTTCCAAGGTCGCCGGGGGGGGGGGGGGGGGGGGGGGGGGGGGGAGAGAGAGGGAGGGTGGGGGACAGAGGACGGAAGGGAGGGGGGGGGAGGGGGGGGAGGGGGCGGAGAGACCGTGGCTGGCGTGCCGGCAGAAGGAGCTGATGTGGCAGCCGATACCCGCTGTCTGGTCTCGGTGGCCGCTCGCAGCCACCTGAGCTACTTCCCTCCCCGGCCACAATGCGGTGGCTCCGCGCCCGGAGCGCTGTGGCATCAGTGAGTGAGTTGCTGGCATGATCCCCGACGCCCTCCTTCTCAACGCTCCTGCCCTCCCCTCAACTTTATCCCTGGCAACCCAGTCAATTTGTGCAGCCCAGGCCGTGCTGACCCGGGCCAGACTCCCAACACACTGTGAAAGGAACTCTTCCCCCCCCCCAGCGGCTCTGTCCTTTTACAGCCGCTTCCCACTATACAGCCGCTTCCCATCAGCTGCCAGCAAAGAGGGACAGACTTTGTTATCCCTCAGTGCAGCAACATCATTCTTGATGTTGCTGTACTGAGGGATAGATAGCCAAGTCTATCTTTCTTGGCTAGCACCTAGCCTTCGGCCTCCAAGACGTAGGTAAATTTTAGTGCCTTATTTTTGGGTTATAAAAAAATAGCGTCTGCATTGCTGGGAAATACGGTATTTCATGATTTAGCTGAGGAAATTAAATTTAATATCTCCAAAGTTAATTAAATGAAGCCAGGTGGGGTTGTGAGATGCAAAGAAGATGCAGCGAGATGTCCGAGTGGTTGAGAGATTCGGTGAGCAGCAAATCCATGCCAGAATAGGGCTGGTACAATGAGACATGGGTATCCTTGCAAGTCAGTCAATGAAAGTCAGCATGCAGGGAAAGTCTAGAAATCAGAGTCACAGGTTATATGATATGGGGTAGGCCATATAGGACTGAGATGAGGTGAAATGTTTTCAACCAAAGCGTAATGAACCTGCAGAGTTCTCTACCACAGGTCGTGGCAGAGGCCAAACATTATTAAAGATATTCAATAAGGGGGTCCTTATGGTAAAGAAATCGAGGCATTTGGGGAGAAAGTAGCAATAGGGTCAGGATTTGGGGAATCAATCATGATCAGTTCGAATGATGGAGCAGGCTCAAAGGGCCGAATGGCTTACTCTTGCTCCAATTTTCTGTTTGTACTTCTAGCTATCCCATGCAGTGAATCAAGATGATTGAAAGGCAGAGAGTGAGGAGATCTCAGAAAATAAACCGACACAAAGTCACAGTCATACAGCACAAAATAGACCTTTCAGCCAACTCGTCCATTCTAACCAGGATGTTCATCTAAGCCAGTCCATTTGCACACGTTTGATCCATATCCCTTTGAACCTTTCCTATCTATGTAGCTGACCAAATGTCCATTAAAAGTTATTATTGCACCTGCTGCAACCACTTTCTCTGGCAGCTCCTTCCATTTACCCACCACCCTCTACGTGAGTTACCCCTCACATTCACTGTGAAGGTCCTGCCCTGGTATGACTTCCCAATATGCAGCACCTCACATTTTTCTGAAACTGAAAGGTATTTGCCACTACTCGACCGACTTACCGAGCTGAAACATGGATCTGCAAATCTGCACCATTGGCTCAACATGCAGCAGGATCTTGATCAATTGGCTGAGGAATGGTTGATGGAATTTAATACAGAGAAATGTGAGGTGTTGCATTTTGGGAAGTCGAACAAGGGCAGGACCTACACAGTGAGTGGTAGGGCTCTGGGCAATGTTGTAGAGCAGAGGGATCTAGGAGTGCAGGTGCATGTTTCCTTGAAGGTGGAGTCGCAGATAGATAGGGTGGTCAAAAAGGCTTTTGGCACATTGGACTTCATCAATCAGAGTATTGAGTATAGAAGTTGGGAGGTCATGTTGCAGTTGTATATGACGTTTGTGAGGCTACATTTAGAGTATTGTGTTCAGTTCTGGGCACCATGTTATAGGAAAGATGTTGTCAAGCTGGAAAAGGCACAGAGAAGATTTACAAGGATATTGCCAAGGGCTAGAGGGTCTATAGAGAGAGGTTGAGTAGGCTAGGACTCTATTATTTCAAGAACAGGAGGATGAGGGGTGATCTTATTGTGTATAAAATCATGAAACGAATAGTTTGGCTAGATGCACAGAGTCTCTTGCTCAAAGTAGGTGAATCGAGGACCAGAGGACATAGGTTTAAGGTGAAGGGGGAAAGATTTAATAGGAATCTGAAGGGTAACTTTTTCACACAAAGGGTGGTGGGTGTATGGAACAAGCTGCCAGAGGAGGTAGTTGAGGCAGGGTCTATCCCAACATTTAAGAAACAGTTAGGTACATGGATAGGACAGGTTTGGAGGGATATGGACCAAACGCGGGGAGGTGGGAACTAATGTAGCTGGGACATGTTGGCCGGTTTGGGTAAGTTGGGCCTAAGGGCCTGTTTCCACACTGTATTCTTTCTATGACTCATTTATTGTATCTGCTGTTCCAGGTGTGGACTCCTATATATCGGTAAGACCAAGCGCAGGCTCGCTGATCGTTTTACGCATGGTGGCGCGGCGATAGCGTTGCTGCCTTACAGCGCTTGCAGCATCGGAGACCCGGGTTCGATCCCGACTACGGTTGCTGTCTGTACGGAATTTGTACGTTCTTCCTGTGTCCTGCGTGGGTTTTCTCCGAGATCTTCAGTTTCCTCCTACACTCCAAAGATGTGCAGGTTTGTAGGTTAATTGGCTTGGTAAATGTAAAAATTGGCAGTGAAATTCTTTGCTTACATGCCCAATGCATTTGTATACATTGCGTATGCAAGCAAAGAATTTCACTGTGCCTAGTCACATGTGACAATAAAGGATTCCATTCCATTCCAAATTGGCTTGGTAAATGTAAAAATTGTCCCTACTGTGTGTAGGATATGTGGGGATCGTTGTTAATATGTGGGGATCGCTGGTCAGCGTGGATCTGGTGCACCGAAGGGCCCGTTACCGTGCTGTATCTCTAAACTAAACTAAACTAAACCATCACTCAGTCTGCCTAAACCTATCTGATCTCCTGGTTGCTAAACACTTAATTTCCCCTTTCTGACCTGGGCCTCCTCCATTGTCAGAGTGAGCCCAGCGCAAATTGGAAGAACAGCACCTCATATTTCGCTTGGACAGCTTACACCCCAGCGATGTGAACATTGACTTCACTACCTTCAAGTAACCCTTTCTTTCCCTCTCCCTTCATCCCTCCCGCTTCCCAGTTCTCTGACCAGTCTGATTACATTTATCTGAGTCCATGATTACATTTTATCTGTTTGCTTTATTACCTCCCAGCTGACAATGATCTATTCTACATTTTCCTTGATCTCCACCCCCTTTGATGTCTAGTTCTCATACCTTACACTTCCTTATCTCTGTATCTCCCCCTTCTCTCCCGAGTCTGAAGAAGGGTCTTGACCTGAAACGTCACCCATTCCTTCTCTCCAGAAATGCTGCGTCCCGCTGAGTTACTCCAGCATTTTGGGTCTGTCTTCACTCTATGACTCTATGCCTGCAAATGATTCAGCCTTACTTTTAGTGCTCACGTGCTGGGCCCATAAATTATGAAGGATGGGGACATCTTCTGTTAGCTGTCGTTTATCGACATTGTCAGCCAGATGTGATAGGGCTACACAGCTTCAATCTGATCCACAAGCTGCAAGATTATTTAGTTTTGTCTAGTGCGTGTTGTTTAGCGTGCCACGAGTGTTGCATTGTAATTTCATTGGGTCAACTTCTCACTTTTAATTACATAGGAAAGACACAAAATGCTGGAATAACTCAGTGGGTGGGCAGAGAGGGGTCCCGACCCGAAACGTCACCTATCCACATTCTCCAGGGACACAGTCTGACTTGCTGAGTTACTCCAGCATTTTCTGCCTATCCTTGGTAAACAAGTATCTGCAGTTCCTTGTTTCTTAACTTTTAGTTATGTCTAGTAGTGTTCTGGCATCCCCTTCTACACTCCTTATTGAACCAGGATTGATCCCCTGGTTCAGTAATGTGAGGATCATTCATTCAATGAAATTACAGGTTGTGGAAGTGACTGTTTTAGCTGCTTCAGTACTGCTGCCTGTGGAAACGCACTTCAGCAAAAGTAATATGCATTTAGGAAAATGCAGAGAGTAATGGCTTTGTTGCTGTTTGGATTGCCTTGAGGTTATGAACAGTAGTAAAAAGATACACGTGTACAAGAACAGAACAGATGAGAAATGAGCAAACTAATGCATCAGCAGGATGCACAAAATAAATATTTTCAGAAGCGGAGGTGTATCACTGTGCCTGGAAGAGAGCAGAGTTGGTGATGAACGGATAGGGACAGCTGGGCAGTAAAAAGCTTTTTTTGTGTGAATATTCCCCCTGACAGAAAATCCTTCTGGCCCCACAGGAGCCGGCAAATCCATCCCGCCAGTCTTCCAAACATATGAGGCGTCCATATGCTGATTGCTCGTTGCCTGCAGAGGCCCTTTATTCGTTTGTTGTTACATTTTTAAGATTCCAAGCAAGAGATCCTCACCTTTCTAATAAATGCTCGGCGGATGTTCTTATCTTCAAATGTTGCTGCACTGAATTCTTCGTTGTCATAATAAGATGGAGGGACATCATCGTGATAGCCAGGGCTTACCGAGCCAACTGTAAGGAAGGAAATAAACTCCTTACCACTAGATGGCAGAACAATGTGAACATACACTACTGAGAATGACACCAGCAATATCGAATGTACAGACACTAAGAATGTATGAAGAGTTTTTTGTATGACTTTTATTTTATATATATTGTTATTATGAATAAGGTTTAATTTGTAAATAAAAACATTATGAAGGTGTACACTGCACCACAGCACAATTGCAAAGGGAACCATGAAATGTACTTTTTGTACTTTTGTATATATTTTTAAAGGAATAAAGTTTATTTTTGAAAAAAAAATTAAATTAATTATTTCCTGATTCACTGTATGTATTCTGCACATTCATAGTCGTCACAGTTAGAGCACAGCTAATATAAATGATTATCGAATAAACTTGCCTGTTCTTAATTGGTGTAAGCTCTACATTCACCCCCTTTTTATTCTCTCTCTTCAGACAGCTACTACTTCTTTCAAATCTAAATAGCTCAAATAATATAGATCAGCCTGCATAGCTATAAATATTTGGGGCAAACAGTTTTATACAACATCCCATATAGGGTACATGGCAGCATTTAGTTAAACGTTGGACGCGGTTATTGTGTGGCCGAAGAAACACAACATAGGAAGTGACTATTGAGCTCTTTAATGTTCTTTAATGTGTCCCTATTTTTGTTCTCACAGTTTTGAAAGGATATTGTACAAGTTGCTCCTGCCACTCTCTCAAACAACGCGTCATAATGCCAACTTTATGCGTTCTTTAACTTGTTTTATGTGGAGGGGGGGGTTGGGGAAAACTTGTTTTAATCCCTTACCTCAATGGAGATGCGATTATTTTCCGTATCGTCCGTCCGCACTGCAGCCTAACATCGTGGAGTTGGCAGCCTCTTGCTGGAGATTGACTTTGGGAGCTCCAACCGCTGGAGCCTGCAGACTTAACATAGTGGAGCTCACTGGTTCGAGACCGACTTAGGGAGCTCCAAGCCGCAGGGGCTTGGAACTTGTTTATATTAACGTTTATGTAGTTGTGTATCTTGTTGCTTTTTTTAAAAAAGTATGGCTATATGGTAATTTGAGTTTCACTGTACCTTAATTGGAACACGTGACAATAAACAGACCTTTGAACTTCCCTAATACCTGGAAAACAAAATCAGGTTTCCCAATTGTTCTAAATCAAGAAAGCCAAGTATTATTTGGGAAATCTCTGCTCCACTCCAAGGCCTCGATATCCTTCCTAAAGCAAACAGACCCAGAGAGCAGTCCTGGACTACTATCTTCCTCATTGGTGACCCTCTCATTATCCTTGATTGGACTTTGCTGGCTTTACCTTGCACAAAACGTTATCATGTGGCTATATACTGCAAATGGCTCAATTGTAATCATGTATTGTCTTTCCGCTGACTGGAAAACACACAACAAAAATCTTTTCACTGTACACGTCACAATAAACTAAATTTATTAATGTCTTTCAATAGTAAAACTTCATTATATTCTCAAGATTACTGCCTCAAATCCTCTCTACCGTAGGCTAACTGCCTGTCATCAGATTTATCGCTTTAATCAAATATAAAAAGGAGCACAATTCTTCAAGCTTCCAATGGTATTCCAATTTCTAAGAATTAAGAGACGGAATCCACAATATACACAGGTGTATTTAGCACAGCAACCTAGAATCCCATACAAATTAAGCGATTTTTGCATTGTTTGTTATTTTTTTAAACACCACCTTTTAATATTTTATCCAGTTTTTCCACCTACTTCTCCACTTAAAACTAATAGCTTTCTCTTGTGAAGATCCATTACCACTTTGCGCCAAGCCATACTCTATATCCCAAAAAGAATCCTCCTGATTTTCCACATGTATATACATTTATATTTCTTCTAACAAAGATAAAGTGATCCATCAAAATGAGCCAACATTTGTTTGCAGCAAACTAGAGGCTGCAGACTGCACGCCGCAAGAATGTAGATCGCAGTTAAAATCCCAAGTAAAATGGAAAGTGAAAGAAGTAAAATGACTGAAACATATGAAAGATGGTAGCTCTTACCATTTGCGTGCATCATGGGAGGTGGTGGCATGGGTGGCTGGTGGAATGGTGCCTGTGGATACACCGGTTGTGGTGGCTCTCCAAATGATCCTGGCGGCTTGTCAGGCTGTCCATAGGCCATAGGTGGAAAGGGAGGCTGCCCATAGCCTGCGACTGGGTACGGGGGCTGTCCATAATTAGCCGGAGGAAATCCAGGCTGCCCGTAGTTAGCTGGAGGAAAAGCGGGCTGCCCATACGGTGGAGGCATTTGTGGAAAGTGTTCGTTTCCGTAAGACATCTCGCTATGTGGATATGGAGGCTGCTGTGGATCTCCCGAAACCAGGTATGCCTTCTCCTGGGACATCATCAACAACACCAATCTTTATCCTTCACCTACAAAACAAGAAGAAGAGTCTAATTACTTAATAAGTGAAGAAAACGATCAATAAGACAAACACAAAGTGCTGGAGCAACTCATCAGGTTAGGCGACATCTGTGGTGGGAATGGATAGGCGACATTCTGGGTCGGATCCTTTCTTCTCACCGAACCCAAAATATCATTTGTTCATTCCCTCCACAGATGCTGCCTGACCCACTGAATTCCTCTAGCATCTTGTATTTTGCTCAAAATTCCAGCATCTGCAATTCCTTGTGTCCACAATGTTATACTTAGCTTGGAACAATCATTGGAAAACCAACAGAAAGTAGTGCTAAGTCAACAATCTGTATCAAAATGATTATAGGATTATGAATACAGGGCAAACATTCAAATACTGACTTTCATTACAAATATTGTCAATATTACATGTTAATTCATGATGGCAAAACAGGTTGAAATGTTGTTTCTCCATTAAAATTAAGATACAAGAACTTCAGTTTGATCATAAACCAATGTCTTCCTGCTTCCTGCAAATTTAAAACATTCAAGTTTAAAAACACAGCCTCAGATTCATGGATTACACCGGAGAGAATCAGTCCCTTTGGCCCAACTTATCCATGCCAACCAAAATGCTTAAATTAGCTAATTCCATTTGGCCCATATATATATTAAATCTTTCCTATCCAGGTACATGTTCAAATGTTTTTTTAATCCAATTGTCCCTGCCCCCATTTGCCACTTTTCGTGGCTTCATTCATAGATCCGCAATTCTTGCTCCTTAGATTCCCATTAATCACATTCTTCCAAAAGTATGGTGACCAGAACTGCACAGTGCAGTCTCACCAACAATAACATGATGTCCCAACTTTTATACTCAGTGCCTTGGCCGGTGAAGCAGGCCTTGCCCCACGCCTTCTTCGCAACCCTATGTACCCGTGCTCCATTTTCAGAGAACTATGTACTTGTACCCCAACATTCAGTATCCAGTCACCAACTTTCCAAAATGCATTTCAGTCGGGCTGGTCCAAGTTAATTCCACCTGTCGATCCTTTGCCCACTTTCCCAGTTGAACAATGTCCTGTTGCAACCGTAGACAACCCTCTCCGCTGCCCAAATGTTGGTATTCTCTGTAAACATGTCCATCATGCTACCTACATTCTCTTCCACATCATTAAAATAGATGAAAAACCATAGTGGACCCAGCACAGGTCCCTGCAGCACACCACTGGTCACAGTCCTCCAGTATGAATACCACCCCTCCACTACCACTCTGCCTGGAACGACCGAGCCAATTTTGGATGCAATTGGCTGGCTCACCATGGATCCCACGTGACCTAATCTTCCAAACCAGCCTACTGTGCAGGGCCTTGCCAAAGGCCTTGCTAAACTCCACGTTGACAATGTCTACAGCTCAGCCCTCATCAATCCTTTTATGATACAATAGAACTTTATTAACCTCAGGAGGGAAATTGATCTGCCAACAGTCATAAAAAAAACATGAAACGTAATTAAAGTGACGAGTGGAAAGGCTTGGGGGATGTGCAAAGATTGAAGAGGGGGGGAGGGGAGTCAGTCTCAGTCTAGCCCATGACAGAAGGGGGGGGGGGGGGAGTTTTAAAGTTTGATAGCCACAGGGGAGAAGGATCTCCTGTGGAGTTTTGTTCTGCATCTTGGTGGAACCAGTTTGTTGCTACAGGTGCTCCTCAGGTTGACCAATGTGTTATGGAGGGGGTGAGCTGTATTGTCCAGGATGCTCCGCAGTTTGAGGAGCATCCTCCCCTCCAAGACCACCTCTCATGAATCCAACTCCGCTCCCAGAATGGAGACAGCCTTCCCGAAGAGCTTGTTGATCCTGTTGGTTTCTGCAGCCTTCGCCCTGCTGCCCCAGCATACGACAGCGAAGAAGATGCCACTGGCTGCCACCAATTGGTAGAACATCTGCAGCATCTTACTGCAGACGTTGAAGGAGCAGAGCCTTCTCAAAAAGTACAGCCGCCTCTGTCCCTTCTTATACAGGGCCTCAGCGTTCCTGGACCAGTCCAGTTTACTGTCCAGGTACACTCCAAGATATTTGTACTCCCTGGTAAACTGCACATCCACACCATTGATGGAGACAGAGGACAAGGGTGTTCCTCTCCTCCTAAAGTCCACCACCAACTCATTAGTCTTGTCGGTGGTGAGTGGCAGGTGATTCAGCCCACACCACTCAACAAAGTCGGTGACTACACCTCTGTATTCAGCTTCCCTCCCCTCACTGATGCAGCCCACAATTGCAGAGTCATCTGAAAACTTCTGCAGTGGGCAGAAGATGTAGTAATATCTGAAGTCCGAGGTGAACAGGAAGGGAAAGAGAACTGTACCCTGTGGGGCCCCTGTGTTACTCACACCATGTCCGAGACACAGTTCTGTAGCCTGACATACTGTGGTCGTCCAGTCAGGTGGTTGGTGATCCAGGACACCAATAGGGCATCCACCCGCATCTTCGTCAGTTTGCTCCCTAGCAGTGCAGGCCAGATGGTGTTAAAGCCTTTAACTTAAAAGCACTGGAAAAGTAAAAAAAACATGACTCTCACAATGCTTCCCAGCTTATCCATGTGAGCATTGGGACGATGGAGCAGGTGGATGAAGGCGTCCACAACCCCCATCTTTGTTTGGTAAGCAAGCTGCTGGGGGTCCAGGTAGGGTTTACCAGGGGTCGCAGGTGTGTGAGCACCAGCCTCTCCAGGGACTTCATGACGTGTGAAGTCAGCGCCACCGGTCTGTAGTCATTGAAAGAGCTGGGGCACATCCTCTTTGGTTCAGGCAGGATGTCATCCACATCACAGGAACCCTCTCCAGGCTCAGGCTGAAGATATGCCATCTTCTGTAGCCATCTTCTCAAAAGAAACTCAAATCAAATTTGAGAGACACGATTTCCCAGACACAAAGCCACAATGATTCTCTCCAATCATCCATACATTTCTGAATGAAAATATGTTGTCTGCCAAGCCCCTTTTCATTAGGGCAAAACCTCTGCTGCAACTACAGTGGTTACTCGGCATAAAGCAAAGCAAGTGTTTTGCCAGGAAAATTAATTAAACTGAGCCCAGTGCTTTAGTAGGCATCACAAGGCAGATAAACATAGCATCGGTGAAAAAAGTCATCAATGTTTTCTCTCTCTCTCAGACTATGGAAAATAAATGATGCAGAAACCAATTAAACATTCTAATCTGCAGTTTATCAGTTCAAAGAGTCACATGAATGGATTATGCTCATGGAACAATGGGTCACGTGTGAACCTCACTGGTGTCTGCTGCCACACAAACATGTCATTTATTCCCCTCTGCCCTGCAGTGCTTGAATAAAGTAGAGAACTTTAGTGGTTAACATGAAGCATCGCGCATGAACAAATCTGCAGCACAAGTCATTCAACAGTTTTGATGAGAGTACACAACAGCCTCAAAATCTTTTGGGGAAATTTGCAAGGCAATTCATGGCAGAAGTAACAAGAATGTATGTACTGGTTATATAACCGAACAATTAAATTTTTACTTGCTGCAGGTTTACAGGCACATTAGATTCCTGGATACTGTGTAAACTGGACCATGAAAGTGCAAAGACCAAAGTACAAAGAGCACCTCATGTTTGGGTGCTTACAACCCAACGGTATCAACATTGAATTATCCAATTTCAATTAATATCCCCCCCCCCCTCCATTTAGCCTGCCCCCCACCCACCACACATTTCTCCCACCATCTCCTACTCCTCTAAACCAGATAGCCCCTTTACACTCGTCCATATGCTCATCTCTCTCGTACAAAAACCCAATTTCCCTTTTATTTTCACTCTTCACCCCCTGTCCATCTCCACCCATATCCCTCCCTATGGCTTTACATTTCACCCCTACTTTGACATCCCTTTCATCTCTAGCCTATGCCTCTTACTCTAAAGCACCTCCTCCCCCTGCTTCACCTGCATCTACAAAGCCAGGCTTTGTCCCTTTCCCATCTCTTTTTTCCAGCTTTCTCAACCCTCCGGTCTCGAAAGTCCCAACGCGAAAAGTTGTCACTCCATTCCTTCCATAGATGCAGCCTGACCGACCATATTCCTCCAGCACTTTGTGTTTTGTTCAAGATACCAACATCTGCAGTCTCGTGTATCCCCATGGTGAATATCTTAATGGCAAGTCCTCATTTAAATTTAAAAAAACCATTATGTCACACTCAAGAGCCCACTAAATTGTCAGCCTTAAAATGGAAGTACTGGAAAATAGTCCTGGGAGATTTTTCACTGGCTGGCAGACCTGGCTGCTGGCAGGGTTTCCCCGACAATAGAATTGATTCTGCCAACCATATCTCCCCACATCCTTGCCACTCTGTCTGATGTTGCTAGTTAAAGTGAAAACCAACAGATTGCTGTTAAAATTGCACTATTTAATACAACAGCAGCACTTGAGATGTTAACTCTGCAACGACATGTGGAGAACAGATAAAGCCGCCGCAGGTTGTTGGGGAAGTTATCACTTCACCATCAAACAACTCCTGCAGCTTCGCAGGAAGTTAAGAACTTGTTGTATTTGATGATAAACTCAACTTGGTGCAAGTATAACCTTGTTTTTTAAAAAAAACACGATTTCACAACTTCTTGTGGACAAACATTGCTCCCCATAATGTTAATAGTTGGGATTTACTAAATTTAATATTTCTGCTTATGTTTCTATTCTCCGATTAATCCAATTTATTTCCATACCTGAAATGTCCAACTCAGTTATTTCCCGAGTCACTCTTTCAATTGAGTTTTGATATACATTGCCCTCCGTAATATTTGGGACAAAGACCCATCATTTAGTTATTTGCTTAAGAAGGAACTGCCGATGCTGGAAAATCGAAGGTAGACAAAAATGCTGGAGAAACTCAGCGGGCGAGGCAGCATCTATGGAACAAAGGAAATAGGCCACGTTTCGGGTCGAAACTCTTCTTCAGACCTTTATTTATTTGCCTCTGTACATTATTTGAGAATAGTAATAGTAAAAATCACATGTGGTTAAAGTGCTCTTTGTCAGATTTTAATAGAGGCCATTTTGATACATTTTGGTTTCACCATGTAGAAATTACAGCTGTGTTTAGACATAGTTTCCCCCCCCATTTCAGGTCACCATAATGTTTGGGTCACATGGCTTCACAGGTGTTTGTAATTGCTCAGGTGTGTTTAAATGCCTCCTTAATGCAGGTATAAGAGAGCTCTCAGCACCTAGTCTTTCCGTCACCTTTGGAAACTTTTATTGCTGTTTATCAACATGAGGACCAAAGTTTTGCTAATGAAAGTCAAAGAAGCCATTATGAGACTGGGAAACAAGAATAATGCTGTTACAGACATCAGACAAACCTTAGGCTTACCAAAATCAACAGTTTGGAACAGTTAAATTCTCCTTAAACTCCTTAAATTCACAGTTTAAGGATAAGGGGGAAGTCTTTTAGGACCGAGATGAGAAAATCATTTTTCACACAGAGAGTGGTGAATCTGTGGAATTCTCTGCCACAGAAGGTAGTTGAGGCCAGTTCGTTGGCTATATTTAAGAGGGAGTTGGATGTGGCCCTTGTGGCTAAAGGGATCAGGGGGTATGGAGAGAAGGCAGGTACAGGATACTGAGTTGGATGATCAGCCATGATCATATTGAATGGTGGTGCAGGCTCGAAGGGCCGAATGGCCTAATCCTGCACCTATTTTCTATCATTAAGAAGAAAAAGAGCACTGGTGAGGTTACTAAACGCAAAGGGACTGGCAGGCCAAGGAAGACCTCCACAGCTGATGACAGAAGAATTCTCTTTATAAAGAAAAATCCCCAAACACCTGTCCGGTAGATCAGAAAAACTCTTCAGGAGTCAGGTGTGGATTTGTCAATGACCACTGTCCGCTGAAGACTTCATGAGCAGAAATACAGAAGCTACACTACAAGATGCAAACCACTGGTTAGCTGCAAAAATAGGATGGCTGGGTTACAGTTTGCCAAGAAGTACTTAAAAGAGCAACCACAGTTCTGGAAAAAGGTAGGGAACAGATGAGACGAAGATTAACTTATATCAGTGATGGCAATTGGGCTATGGCAGGTAGACCCAGACAGGGGCCTGTGTTTGAGCACAAGAAGCTCACTAATGCAAATATAAGTATGCTGTTCGCTTCATCTGTAAAAATGAGCAAGTTATGAGGGCTGATTCCATGGCTAAGAAGCTGCTAAGTAACAATGCTACAGATTTTTGGATGAACTGAGAGCTCTTAGCAGTTGCAAAACATCTCTACCATGTACTGTAGATGGAATCTCCGGAACAGCTAATATCGCGGAGTTATGGCGACAACATTACAGCACTTTATTCAACTGTGTCCAAGGTGACTTGTATAGGGTGGACAATATTGAGAGCAATGACTAGATGGTGATTATGTCACATGAGGTGTATCATGCCATGAACAAGCTGTCCAACAACAAAGCAAGTGGCTTGGATCATATCTCTGTTGAACATCTTAAGTATGCGAGTATGAGGATAGCTCCTCTCCTAGCTATTTGGTTTACTGGCTTTATGATTCATGGCTTGTTACCAGACTCAATGTTGTCTGTCCTGTTAAGTGCCGGTTATTAAGGACAAAGTTGGTAAAGTAGGCAGTCTAAATAATTACAGGCCCATAGCTTTAGCCAGTATATTGTCAAAAGTCTTAGTAAGAGTTCTGCTGGATAGAATACATGAGTTTGTTAACTCCACAGATAACCAGTTTGGCTTTAAAGCTAAACATGGCACTGACTTATGCATATATGCCCTAAAGGAGATTGTAAACAAATATAGACACAAAAACTCTTCAATCCTTATGTGCTTTATTGATGCTTGCAAAGCCTTTGACCGTGTTAATCACAGAAAGCTGTTTGGTAAAATGTGTCAAAGAGGGGTGCCTAAATACATTGTGAGAATACTGGCCTACTGGTATGCCCACCAGACTATGTAAATAAAATGGGGCAATAGGGTCTCAGCCCCATTTGGGGTTAGACAAGGGGGAATTTTGTCCCCAGTCCTTTTTAATCTATATATTGATGATCTGTCTAAACAATTGAAAGCCTGTAACACTGGCTGTGTGATTGGTAATATTCTAGTGAACCATATTATGTATGCAGATGATCTTGTGGTCTTTAGTCCATCTAGCGCTGGTCTCCAGCAGCTCCTTACTGCATGTTCCGTGTATGGTGTGGAACATGACATTAAATATAATGCTAGTAAGAGTGCTGTTATGGTCTGTAGAACCAAAGAGGATAAAAGCCTAAAATATCCTGATTTTAAATTGTCTGACAACAATCTTAGTGTCTGTAATAAGATAAAATATCTAGGGCATATTATTACAGAACAAATGACAGATGATGAGGATATTTATAGGCAACGATGCATGCTGTATATACAGGCGAATATCCTCTTGCGTAAATTTGGTGCGTGTGCAGATGTGGTGAAGATGTCGCTATTTAGAGCATACTGCACACCCCTCTACACTGCGCACCTGTGGTCGAATTATTTAAAGAC
Organism: Okamejei kenojei; assembly: GCA_035221665.1. Classification (NCBI taxonomy): domain Eukaryota; kingdom Metazoa; phylum Chordata; class Chondrichthyes; order Rajiformes; family Rajidae; genus Okamejei; species Okamejei kenojei. The sequence continues at coordinate 3,269,379 of CM069132.1, read as the reverse complement.
AAGTATGCAGAGACTAAAGGTTGCATATAACGATGCCACGAGAACACTGCTAAGGCAACCAAGATGGTGTAGTGCCAGTAATATGTTTGTGGCTGCAGGAGTCAGTACTTTAGAAGCTATTCTAAGACACCACATGTATAAATTCATTTGCAGGATAAATGACTCTAAAAATGTGCTTATTGTGGCCTTGACAAACATAAGGGTTAGCACTACACGCTACGAAACCCAGTTGTGGAGACACTGGTATCGTTGTACGACATTGATCATTTTTTACTCTGGATTTTTAACGTAAGTATTGTGGTTTTTTGGGGTTTTTTTTTTTAATATATAAATTATGATGTTTTTTATGTGATTTACCATGATTTTATATATATCTATGATATTTGATATGCAATGCATTTTTAATGTAATGTTGCCCCTTGTCTGGACCTTGAGTCCGTAATAAAGTTGTTATTATTATTATTATAACAAAGTATGGAGGAGAGAAGGAACTGCCCAAGATCCAAAGCATACCACCTCACCTGTGAATCACGTTGGTGGGGGTGTTATGGCTTGGGCATGTATGGCTGCTGAAGGTACTGGCTCACTTATCTTCATTGATGATACAACTGCTGATGGTAGTAGCATAATGAATTCTGAAGTGTATAGACACATCCTATCTGCTCAAGTTCAAATAAATGCCCAAAACTCATTGGCCGGCATTTCCCAAACATACTGCTAAAGCAACAAAGGAGTTTTTCAAAGCTAAAAAATGGTCAATTCTTGAGTGGCCAAGTCAATCACCCGATCTGAACCCAATTGAGCATGCCTTTTTATATGCTGAAGAGAAAACTGAAGGGGACTAGCTCCCAAAATAAGCATAAACTAAAGATGGCTGCAATACAGGCCTGGCAGAGCATCACCAGAGAAGACACCCAGCAACTGGTGATGTCCATGAATCGCAGACTTCAAGCAGTCATTGCATGCAAAGGATATGCAACAAAATACTAAACATGACTACTTTAATTTACATGACATTGCTGTGTCCCAAACATTATGGTGCCCTGAAATGGGGGGACTATGTATAAACACTGCTGTAATTTCTATATGGTGAAACCAAAATGTATAAAAATGGCCTTTATTAAAATCTAACAATGTGCACTTTAACCACATGTGATGTTTTTCTATTACAAATCTCAAATGTACAAATAATTTAATAAAGGGTCTTTGTCCCAAACATTATGGAGGGCACTGTACAACATGGAAACAGGCCCTTAAGCCCACCAATTCCATGCTGACCATTGATTAACAGCTCACACTAGTTCAATGTCATCCCACTTTTTATTGTCCACTCCCTACAAACTAGGGGCAATTTACAGAGGCTAGTTAACCGATAAACCTACACGTCTTTGGGATCTGGGAGGAAACCAGAGCAGCTGGAGGAAAACCACACGGTCACAGGGAGAATGTGCAAACTCTACACACAGCACCAGAGGTCAGGATCAAACACAGGTCTCTGGCGCTGTGAGGCACAGCTCAACCAGCTGCTCAAAGTAAAAAGTTGTTGTTTACCATGGTTACTGACCAAGATATTATTAGTTTGTACGTCTATGAATGTCTACGAACTTTCAATCAAAATCTAAGCTGAAGAGGGAAACATTTTAGAAAATCTAACATGCTAAACGTTTCCATCCCTACAAATTCCAAGCCAATCTCTCACCCACTCCAGACATATTCTGGCTCCCGGCAGGTTTAGCCATCAGACAGACCCAACCTCCACCTTCCATCGTAACCCTCTCCAACTTTCCCTCCCACCCAAGGCTCCCTTCCAACTGCTAAGTTGGGCTTAGTGAAGTTGGGCTCACTGGCTAGCATCTTCATCAAACAAATCCCAAATCTTCATGAAAGATTCCAACCCCATGTCCCCAACCAAGGGCAGCTGAAAGGCTCACTAATGCCTTTGCCAGCTTTTGCCTATTTCTGACTGACCTTCCCTGCCATAAGCTCATGCCAAATTTCAACAGCTATATTATATTTTACACATTGGATCGCACTCATTAAAGCTCAGGGACCTAGCTAAAAGTCAAAACCCTTGGAAGTCAGTTGGACTGCAGGAAGTGAAGTGTTGATAAGGGATATGTGTCAAATGGGCAAAGATCTTTAACTGTTTCAGCTGTAATTGCACAATGTGTTTATTAACCTGCTGGGTGATTGCTACATGTCTAGGTTTTCCCATAAGTACAGCATAGCTTTGGTAGCTTGGATCTAAAATTGGTTTGACAATAGAAGACAAGGGTAGTGGTGGAGGGATGTTATTCAGACTAGAAAACTGTGACCAGTGGTCTTCCACAGGGATCATTGCTGGGACCTCTGATGTGTGTAATATAAAAGGATTTGGATGAAAATGCAGGCGGACTCATAGGTAAGTTTGCAAACGACATGAAAATGAGCAAAGCTGAGGATAGTGAGGAAGTTCTCAAAAAGATACAGCACAATGTAGATCAGTTGCTAATTACAGCAGAACAAAGGCAGATGGAGTTTAAATGTGCAGGAAGGAACTGCAGATGCTGGTTTAAATCGAAGATAGACACAAAATGCTGGAGTAACTCAACGGGACAGGTAGCATCTCTGGAGGGAAGGAATGTGTGACGTTTCAGGTCGAGACCCATCTTCAGACTGAAGAAGGATCTCGACCTGAAACATCACCCATTCCTTCCCTCCAGAGATGCTGCCTGGCCTGCTGAGTTACTCCAACATTTTGTGTCTATCAGATGGAGTTTAATCCAGATAAATGTAAAACCCTGCATTTTGGCAAGTCAAATGTAGATGAAAGATTATAGTAAGTAGAACAACCCTTAGGAGAATTACTGTACAGAGGGATCTTGTGGTCCAAGTCCATAATTCCCGGAAAGAAGCAACACAAGTAGTTATAAAGGTGGTGTACGGTATACTTTCCTTTATTAATCAGGACAACGAGTATAAAAATTGGGAGGTCATGTTGCATCTGTATAAAACCTTGATTAGGCCATATTTGGTGTATTGTGTGAAGATCAATTTCATCGTTACAGGAAGGATGTGGAAGCTTTGGAGAGGGTGCAGAAGAGGTTCACCTGGATTAGAGAATATTGGCTACAATACAATATTTATCCCATTGGGAAATTGATGCAAGGAGAGGGCAGGGCAAATTTGCTTTGTTTTCTCTGAAGCATTGAAGGCTGAAAATAAAAGTTTATAAAATCATGAGAGGCATAGATAGGGTCAACAGAGTCTACTCTGGGTGGAAATTTTAAATGAAAGATGCACAAGACACATTTTTTTAATATATAGAGGACAGTAGGTGCTTGGAATACCCTACCAGGGGAGTTGATGGAAACAGATTTGACTGCAATGTTTAAACAACATTTAGATAGACATGAACAAGCAGGGAATAGTCTAAACTAGACTAAGTGCAGACCCGTTGGGTCTGCTCTCCCAACGCAATATTCCAGCACTCACCCGTTCCTCCAACGCAACTCATTTGGCTTTTTTTTAAACATTAATCATGAATAACCCGGAGGGGAGGGAGGAGGGGGTGTGGCACTCTGCACACTCTGGAGTGTCCCTCCCTCCCAGAGTGGCTCGTCCTGCCTTGCAAGTGCATTGTGACATCACTCGGACTTTTCTTTTTCCAAAATGGGTGAGTTTGAAGAAATCAGGCTGTTTTAAAATGTAAATGATTAATAACTTCGGAAATACAGGTGGAAATGCGACAGGAAGATGTTTATTGCCAACGGGAAAAATGTGAGTAGGATGTGTGAAAATGGGAAGGCGGTCGCCTAGCGTTTGGAAGAAGATAGGAATTAACCAGATTGACACATCGTAGGCACAAACAAGAAATGCTGCAGAAATTGTTTTATACCCTTCCCCAGATCTGTGTCCCGACACAATCATGTCTCGGAGGTCTATGGACAATTCCTTTGTCTTCATGGTTTTTGCTTTGAGGTGCACTATCAACTGTGGGACCTTATATAGGCAGGTATATGCCTTTCCAAATCATGTTCAATCAATTTAATTTACCACTGGTGGACTCCAATCAAGTTGTAGAAACATCTCAAGGATAATCAATGGAAACAGGATGAACCTAAGCTCAATTTTGAGTGTTACAGCAAAGGGTCTGAATACTTATGTAAATGTGATATTTCAGTTATTTCTTTTTAATTACTTTGCAAAAATTTCTAAAGACCTGTTTTCACTTCTTCATTCTGGAGTATTGTGTGCAGATTGATGATTAAAAAAATGAATTTAATCCTTCTTGTTACGTTAAGGCTGTAACGTAGCAAAATGTGGAAAAAGTGAAGGGGTCTGAGTAATTTGAGTGCACTGTATAGGTGTGAAAATGCACACCACCAGATTCGGGGGACATTTTCTTCCCAGCTGTTATCAGGCAACAGAATCGTCCTACCACACCCAAGGAGCAGTGCTGAACTACCAGCTACCTCTTTGATGGCCCTCGGACTATCCTTGCTTGGACCTTGGTAGCTTTACCTTGCACTGAATGTCGTTCCCTTATCATACTATCGAGCAAATGGCTCAATTGTAATCATGCAGTCTTTCTGCTGACTGGTTAGCACGCAACAAAAGCTTCTCACTGTACCTCGGTACACGTGACAATAAACTAAACTGAGTAAATGAAAGAGTCCCACAGTCAATCCAGTCTCCCCTTGTAACTCAAGCCTGCCAGCCCGAGCAACATCCTTACTAATCGTTTCTGCACTCTCTCTATCTTAATCAAAACTCTTCCCATCCTCCTTTCAAAGGAAAACCAGTCGAGGAAACTCTGCCTCAACAAAGTTTTTCTAACCTTTACCACACAGTTGGAGGTACTGTCTTCTACGGGAAGTGTTAAACCAAAGCTTCCTCGTGAATGCACTCGATCCCATGACACAATTATGATGAAAAGCAGTTATTGCTAGTATCAAGTTAATCTTCATTAATTAAATAACACATTAATGCAGGGGTTCCCAACCTTTTTTGTCCCATTTAACCCTGGCATCTTTAATAGCACATAACAATGTTATTTCACTTATTTATGAACTAAGGGAGGTTGCACGGCAGTCGAGGTCACGACCCGTGACCCGTACTGTTGCCACGTAATACCTTCTGGAGTATACGTGGTGAACGTCAGGCAAGCACTTACTATGGCTGCCAGTACAGCAGGCCCTTCTTCTGTCCCAGCCTCCGGTCGCCACGCTGACTGGTTCCACACCCGCGGACACTCGCCGTCTGTCCCTGCGGCCCGGGGGGTGGGGGGGAATAGGGAGGTCGGGATGCCAGTGCCGGTGCATCGCGGTCAGTGACTCTGGGTGGGCGGAGGGACCAGACCGTCCCCAACTCTGCTGCAGCTGATGGAGGCGTTGCCGGGTTTTCATCCCCGTGTGTCCGGTGCCCGGAGTCGCGGCCCCGCTCCACCCGGCCCCCGAGTGTGAGCGCTGACGACCCACAGCCCGTGACAGTGTGGCAGCACGGGGAGAGACGGGAAGGAGGGCGGCCGTGGCCGGACAGCTCTGACCCCGGGTGGAGAGTAGGGGCTGTCCCAAGGGATGCACTCCTTCGGCCTTGCATTAAAGAATGAATATTAGCTAGAACACTAGCAATATCTCTACTGTTCTAGCACTAGAACACTAGCAATAACTCAAGAGTGGTGAGTTCATTGGAACATGCTGTCGTTGGTGGTGATGTAAGCAGGTACGATAGTGGCATTTAAGAGGCTTTTAGATAGACATATGAATATGCAGGGCATGGAGGGTTATGGATCGTATGCAGGCAGAGATTAATTTAACATGGCATCATGTTCAGTATATATATTGTGGCCTGATGGGGGGGTTTTATGTGTAATACGGGAAGATATATTCTCTTGATACAAATTTACCTTAAAAAAAACTGTACAAAGTGGAAAGGCATTTATTGTCATTTGTTCTGGATTTTTCCTTCAAACATAGTGCAAAATTAAAATTCAGAGACAATTACTCTAATCATTTGCTGTATATGATCTGTGATACTGTACAAAATCCCTGTGAAAGCTCACAGATCTGGAAAAAGTGTATCATTTTAAACACTTTTATCATAGAAAATGTAGATATATTCAGTTTGTTCAAGTGTTTTGGAATTTTACAACACGGAAAGCATCGAGTAATGCTTATGTCAAACCCCACATTGTTTCATTTCCCTGACTTTGCCGACCCCATAATATTAAAAAAAACATATTTTTGGCAGATTTTATAAGGCGGAAATTTAAAAACTCATTTCTGCAGTTCTGGCGTCCTATGTCATAACAAATCTCAATACAAAACATTTATCCAAGTTTTTCCCTTTGTTCTTTGGAAATATATCTAATTTAATCAGATACTCACTGGTCAAAAGAGACACCTATTTCCAAAATTATTTGACCAAATTCCTGAATAATTATTCTGAAGAGGGTCCCGACCTGAAATGTCACCTACCTATATTTTCTAGAGATGTTGCCCGACCCCCTTTGTGCCTCAATTTGTAAACCGACATCTGCAGTTCCTTGTTTCTCCTGAATAACTATCAAATTTCCACTTTGTTCCGCTCCCTGATCTCCACAATTTTGTTTTGTTTAGATCCAAGTATACCGTTTGCAGATTAGAAGCCCAAGTCTATTTGTATATAATGTGTACACTCTCCAGTTGCAGTTCCCATTTCCCAACAGGTTTTCCTGTAACAAGGACAGTCATAGCAATGGAATTTAATACCGCCAGTCACAGTGCTCGATGCAAACTGGGTCTAAAAATAGTCGTGTTAATATACTTAACTGGGATGGAGGGCAAAGTAAAAGATCAGCACTTTTAACCTTGGTGCAGTTCGCGACGACGCCAGTCCTGGAGCAATTATTCTAATTTCAATTACAGCGTCTCATGAATAAAATATTTGTTTAGATAGTGTTTCTGCAAAGTGTTTCACAGAGTGAAATGTGATCAGTTATAAATAGCATTAAATACTGCACCTCAAATGCCCCATTCCAGTCATGGATCCGAAGATCTTTCCTGGACCCAGCACACCAATGCAATTTTAAAGAAGGCACATCAGTGACTCCACTTCCTGAGAAGATTACGGAGATTCGGCATGTTGAAGAGGATTCTCCTAAACTTCTACAGATGCACGGTAGAGAGCGTTCTGACTGGTTGCATCGTGGCCTGGTTCGGCAACTTGAACGTCCAGGAGCGAATAAGACTACACAAAGTTGTGACCACTGCCCAGTCCATCACCGGCTTTGACCTCCCCATCGTCGAAGGTATCTATCGTAGTCGCTGCCTCAAAAAGGCAGCCAAAATCATCAAGGACCCACACCATCCTGGCCACACACTCATCTCACCATTGCCATCAGGAAGATGGTACAAGAACCTGAAAACTGTATCGTCCAGGTTCAGGAACAGCTTCTTCCCTACTGCCATCAGGTTATTAAACACAACAATGAATAAGCTCTGAGCTCTGAACTGCAAAAGACTATTATTATTGCACTATATTTGTTTTTTATTGAACTTTTTCTTTTCCCCCGTTATGTATGTTTACATATTCACATATTCTGTTGTGCTGCAGCAAGTAAGAATTTCATTGTCTCATCTGGGATATATGACAATAAAACACTCTTGACTTGGAAATCGTCGATCAATCAAGGGAGTCGAGAAAATGGAAATGGTCAGTGGGATTAAAATGGATTACATAATACTCATTGTGAAGTTGTTTCTGCAACAAAAGGAATAAAGTGCTTTGCAATATTTTGAGTTCTAGTAGGAACATAGAAACTCGAGAATGGACACCACTTGTGCAAAACATTTGTTGCCATTAATACAACCTGTGCACTCAAACCACATAAACAAATACACCTCCAGCAGCATTCTGGCCAATCCTTGAAAGCATGGATATGTGCTAACAGTCTGAAGAAGGGTCTCAACCCAAAACTCCACCTATTCCATTTCTCCAGAGATGCTGTCTGGCCCGCTGAGTTACTCCAGCTTTTTGTGTCTATCTTCTATGCGAACTACATGAGGTTGAAAACAATGTTAAATTGGAGAAATCCTATCCAACTGTTCTGCACAGATACTGTTAGTAGAGGTATATTTTCTCAGTCATATTCAAAGTCAGCTTTTATGCCAAACTTTTAGCTATCAGCAAACTGAATTCCCTGCTGCATTAAATTTTAGTACATTTTGAAGTTTTTTTCTTGATCAACTCAACCATGTCAGGAGCATGATGATACCCACAACAACTGAACGTTGATATGCAATTTTTCAGCATACTGTACAATATTTTTATTCTCAGGTAAAAAGTTTCACATTTTAGATTTAGGTTTATTATTGTCACGTATTGTCTGTATAGCGAAAAGCTTTTTCATGCTATCCAAATGGATCAGATGTACCAATACGTAAGATACAATCAGTTCAAACTCAAGTACGATAGGTAGAGCATAGGGGAAAGGTAGACCAAAGAGTGCAGAGTATAGTTATTAGCATTGTAGCGCATCAGTTCTACAGACAAAGTCCAATGTCCACAATGGGGTAGCGATGAATCAGACAGTGCCCACCTTGTGGAAAGACCGCTCAAAACTCCCACCGCCGGCCTACAACATCCTGAAGCCGCGGTCTCCGGTACGGAAGCACCGATTCGGGACTTACCATCCAGGCGAGAGGGCCTGTACATCTGACAACGGCGACTGCAGAGGTTTATGGCCCCGGGGGAACAATGGAGGAGGACTGACTGTACTTTGTGCCTTCCACCATGGTGAAGAATGCTGTGGTGGATGTTTGTGTTAAATTTTTATTGTGTCCCATGTGCACACGGGAGCACTAGTCCCCCAATGCAATATTCCACCTCTCCACCAATTCCAATATTGGTGGCCTGTGGGGGGGAGGGGGCTTTCTGGAGCGCTAGTATGGGCATTGTGGACTAAAAGGGACTGGTTTCCAGAGGGCTAGTATGTACATTGTGACCGAATGGATTCTTGGGCCGGCGGCTCAGTCACTCAAGCCTGTTGTGCTGGCAGCTCACTCACGGCTGATGGGCTGGCAGCTGACTCACGGCAATTCCTTGAAATTCTATTTCATGCAGGGTACAAGGGCACCAAATTCAAGTGCAGTTTCATACCACTTTAAGCAGGGTGCAAGGCCACTAAAGACAGAGTCGTGACCTCTCCCTCTCCCATCTTGCAGAGACTGAGCCACCCCCACATTTCCATGTTTTATAATCCCTCCCCCATCCCGCCGGAAAGGGTGTGGCCTTCATGGAGTGATTGACAAGAGAGAGAATCTCAACATTTTTTTAACACTAATAACTCTTTTATTTTTCATCGATGGGTCCTCGGCACCTGATGAGCGGAAGGTGGCCAAAAATCACAGCTGTACGTGGTAGCGTTTTTTCTAAAATCAATATATAGCGCAAACAGGAAGCGGTCAAGATTAGACTTTTAATTATATAGGAGGCAACACCAACCACTTTCCAATGAGGCACTTTCAAAGCAGAGGCAACACCGAGGCATTTTCAAAGCAAAAAACACCGAGTCATTTTCAAACTACATTTTCAAACCACATTAAGGGCACTCACAGTTTAGTAGACATGTGTTCAGTGTTATTCACAGCTCATACTGAGAGACATGACCCTCTCACTCCCCCATCTTGCAGAGACTGACTGAGGCACTCAACACTTCCGGGTTTTATAGTCCCTCCGGAAGGGGCGTGGCCTTCAGGAGAGAGTATCTGAACATTTTTTAAACACTAATAACTCATGCATTTTTCATAGATGGGAAAAATCATCTCGTCCTGCCCAGCGGAGGGGGACTCCTAGTAAGATGGCCAAAAATCACAGCTGTAAGTGGCAGCATTTTTTCTAAAATCAATATACAGAACAACAGGAAGTGGTCAAGATCAGACTTTTAGTAATATATAGATTGTGTGTTCTTTTTTATTGTACCGCTGCTGGCAAGTTCATTTCACAGCACTTTATTGTGTATGTGATGAATAAATCTGATTTATTGATTGATTGAGGAGAAGATGATGTTCCGGAGTCTGGCGGCGCGTGCTTTTAAGTTTCTATATCTTCTGCTGAACTGAAGCAGGGAGATGGAATGACTGGGGTGGGACAAGTCTTTGTTCATGTTGACTGCTTTCCCAAGGCAGCATGAAGTGTAGATGGAGTCAATGGCAGATACTCTAATCTGTGTCATGGACTGAGCTACATCTACGACACTCTGCAATTTCTTGTGGTCTTGCCAAGTTACTCCAGCCTTTTGTGTCTATCATATTATAGTGGTTCAAATTTCCGATGGATAGGACCACAGAATATATGATGGTAAAATGCTGACAAATCCCAGGATTCCATGCAATGAAGTGAATTTGACATATTGATCTCATCTCGTTAAATAACTCATCTTGACAAATATTTAATCAAATTTATTTCATGTGCTGATAGCTTAGTGTGTTGACACTTACTTTCAATTACTACTTGCTGAATAAATAGACTACGGAAAGTCGAGCTTATTGTCAAATGTCAAGGACGGAGATGAAAAACCTTGTTTGCAGCAGAATTACAGCGAGAGAGAGAGCGCGAGAGAGAGAGCGCGAGAGAGAGAGCGCGAGAGAGAGAGCGCGAGAGAGAGCGAGAGAGCGCGAGAGAGAGAGAGCGAGAGAGAGAGAGAGAGAGCGCGAGAGAGAGAGAGCGCGAGAGAGAGCGCGCGAGAGAGAGCGAGAGAGAGAGAGAGAGCCAGAGAGAGCCAGAGAGAGAGAGAGAGAGCGAGAGAGAGAGAGAGCCAGAGAGAGAGAGAGAGAGAGAGAGAGAGAGAGAGAGAGAGAGAGAGAGAGCGAGAGAGAGCGAGAGAGAGCGAGAGAGAGAGAGAGAGCGAGAGAGAGCGAGAGAGAGCGAGAGAGAGAGCGAGAGAGAGAGAGCGAGAGAGAGCGAGAGAGAGCGAGAGAGAGCGAGAGAGAGCGAGAGAGAGCGAGAGAGAGCGAGAGAGAGCGAGAGAGAGCGAGAGAGAGCGAGAGAGAGCGAGAGAGAGCGAGAGAGAGCGAGAGAGAGCGAGAGAGAGAGAGCGAGAGCGAGAGAGAGCGAGAGAGATAAACTACAGCCGGCAGTAGTTGTGCACATAGGCATCGGGAAGAAGAGGAAGACATGACTTCAGAGAGTTGGGAAGAAGATTGAAATGCCGGACTTCTAGGGTGGTTGTCTCTGGATTGCTTCCAGTACCACGTGCTAGTGAGGACAGGAACAGGGAGACATGGGATCTGAATGTATGGCTGAGGAGCTGGTGCAGGGAGAAATGATTTAGATTTATAGACCACTGGGAATTCTTCTGGGGTAGGGGTGACCTGCACAAAAGGCTCGGGTTACACCTTAACTGGAGGGGGACCGACATTCTGGCAGGCAGGTTTGCTAGGGCTACAAGTGTGGGCTTAAACTAAACAGTGGGGGGAGGGAGTATAAAGATGGAGTTGAAGGAGAAGTGGCTACAGGAAAAATTAAAAAAGATTCTCGAATTAATGGGAAAGAAAGCTTGAGAATGGACAACAGTGTAAGGTCAGGGCCAATTGCGAGGGGGAAAGTGAATACGGAGGTCAAATGTACTGTTTATGAATAAGCGAAGTATAAGGAATAAAGTGGACGAGCTTGAGGCTCAGTAGAAACTGGCAAGTATGATGTTGTGGGATTTACTGAGACATGGCTGCAAGAGGGCCAGGGCTGGGAACTGAATATTCAAGGGTACACCTCCTATCGAAAAGACAGACAGGTGGGCAGAGGGGGTGGGGTTGCCCTGTTGGTGAGGAATGAAATTCACTCCCTTGTAAGGGGTGACATTGAAACAGGAGATGTGGAGTCAGTATGGATAGAACTAAGGAATTGTAAGGGTAAAAATACGCTAATGGGACTAATCTACAGGCCCCCAAACAGTAGCCTGGACATAGGGCGCAAGTTGAATCAGGAGTTAAAATTGGCATGTTGTAAAAGTAATGCTGTGGTTGTTATGGGTGATTTCAACATGCAGGTAGCCTGGGAAAATCAGGTTGGTACTGGACCCCAAGAAAGGAACTCTGTAGAGTGCCTTTGTGATGGATTCTTTGAACAGCTTGTATTGGAGCGTACCAGGGAGAAGGCAATTCTGGATTTAGTGTTATGTAATGAACCGGATAAAGGACCTCAAGGTTAATGAGCCATTAGGAGGCAGTGACCATAACATGGTCAGGTTTAATCTACAATTGGAGAGGGAGAAGGGTAGATTGGAGGTGTGAGTGTTGCAGTTGAATAAAGGGGACTATGGGGCCAAGAGGGAGGCGCTGGCCAAAGTTGACTGGAAAGATACACTAGCAGGGATGACAGTGGAACAAAAATGGCAGGTATTTCTAGGAATAATACAGAAGGTGCAGGATCAGTTCATTCCTAGGAGAAAGAAAGATTCCAAGGGGAGAAAGGAACGACCATAGCTGACAAGGGACGTGAGGGACAGTATAAAAATTAAAGCGAAGAAATACAACGTAGCAAAGATGAGCGGGATTGGGTAATGTTTAAAGAACAACAGAAGATAACCAAAAAGACAGTACGGGGAGAAAAGATGAGGTTCGAAGGTAAGCTAGCCAAGAATATAAAGCAGGATAGTAAAAGCTTCTTTAGGTATGTGAAGAGGAAAAAATTAGTTAAGACCAAAGTTGGACCCTTGAAGACTGAAAAAGGTGAATTTATTATGGGGAACAACCAAATACCAGATGAGTTGAACAGGTACTTTGGATCTGTCTTCACTAGATCTTCACTAGAGGACACAAACAATCTTCCTGATATAGTAGTGGCCAGAGGATCTGGAGTGACAGAGGAACTGAAGGAAATTTACATTAGGCAGGAAATGGTGTTGGATAGACTGATGGGACTGAAGGCTAATAAATCCCCAGGGTCTGCATCCCAGGGTACTTAAGGAATTGGCTCTAGAAATCGTGGATGTATTGGTGATAATTTTCCTATGTTCAAAAGTCTCAGGATCAGTTCCTGTGGATTGGAGGGCAGCTAATGTTATCCCACTTTTTAAGAAAAGCGGGAGAGAGAAAACGGGGAATTATAGACCAGTTAGCCTGACATCGGTGGTGGGGAAGATGCTGGAGTCGATTATAAAAGATTAGATAGCCGCACATTTGGATAGCAATAACAGGATCGGTCCGAGTCAGCATGGATTTACGAAGGGGAAATTATGGTTGACTAATCTTCTGGAATTTTTTGAAGATGTAACTCGGAAAATGGACAAAGGAGAGCCAGTGGATGTAGTGTACCTGGACTTTCAGAAAGCATTTGATAAGGTCCCACATAGGAGATTAGTGGGCAAAATTAGGGCACATGGTATTGGGAAAAGGTGAAGTGCAACGGGATCCGGGGGTCCTTGTACATCGTCTATGAAAGCAAGCATGCAGGTACAGCAGGCAGTGAAGAAAGCGAATGGCATGTTGGCCTTTATAACAAGAGGAATCCAACTTCCCCTTTCTGAAGTCAAAGATTCTTAGTTTAGAGATACAAGACTAGGTCCACGCCGACCAGCGATCCCCGCACATTAACACTATCCTACACCCACTAGGGACAATTTTTACATTTACCAAGCCAATTAACCTACAAACCTGTAGGTCTCTGGAGTGTGGGAGGAAACCAAAGATCTCGGAGAAAACCCACGCAGGTCATGGGGAGAACGTACAAACTCCGTCCAGGCAGCACACATAATCGAGATCAAACCCGTCTCCGGTGCTGCATTCGCTGTGAGGCAGCAACTCTAACGACTGCAGTTGGTCTTGGTCTTGTTGACGTTGAGCAAAGGATTGTTGCTGCAGCAACACTTAATCAGCTGTTCTACCTTTCTCCTGCACTCTGACTCATCACCACCCATGATTCAGCCAGCAACAGTGGTGACTGACGATTAAACTCCATTCTAGAAGGGAATGCAATATTGCTAGATATCTGAATTTGGGTTTTTTTCTCATTTCTGCAAGCTTTCTTTTGCAAAGCCAGCATTTTCTGGTAATCACTCAGCAAAATTAATGATTAGCTTAACGTTCTTGAAAGATAACCGGCCAAGTCTGGAATTTGGATCCACAGTTCAAAGGACTCCAACAATGTACATTTCCTGGCTGACTAAAAAAGATGAAGTAACAGTATGAATAGTCAATGGACATAGTGTATTATGTGACTATCAGAATGACAAGCCTGAAACCTTACCCAAGTCTTACCCAACCAGAAATTATTTTCTTCCTTAAACACTTGCAAAATACAAGTCGATAGGAGAATAAAGATTTTCAACCCCAAGTCGTCATTACAGATTAATCACGCCATCCTTCAACATCTTCTAAAGCATGCTCACAGAAGTGCTACATATTCACCATCTATTACAAACTCAATGCACCTTCACTAGAAATATTCTCAGTCTACATACAGAGTAGGCTATTCCATGAACCGCATGTTGACTGAAGTTACACCAGGCACCAAATAAACTATTTCTCTTCACACATTACAAACTTAAAAATAAAATAACTTAAAAAACAATAAATTCTGTAGCAACCTTCTGTTAGCTGCTAAGCATTTTTTATCTTAGTTATAATAGCATCTCTGCAGATTTTAATTTGATTCCAGAAACCAATGCACCTTCAGTATAAATATTCTCAGTCTACATACAGAGTCAGAGTAGGCTATCCAATGAATTATGTGTAAGAAGGAACTCCAGATGCTGGTTTATACCAAAGATAGACTTAAACTGCTGGAGTAACTCAGCGGGACAGGCAGCATCTCTGGATAGAAGGAATGGGTAACGCTTCAGATCGAGACCCTTCTTCAGAATCGAGATCCTTCTTCGGTCTGAAAAAGGTGCTCAACACGAACTGTCATCCTTTCCTTCTATCCAGGGATGTTGCCTGTCCTCCTCCAGCAGGAATGAATGTTACCCCAGCATTTTGTGTCTATATCCAATGAATTACCTTGACTGAAGTTACACTGGGCACCAAAGAAACACTTTCCCTTCAGATATAAATAGAGTTCCCCATCAGCAAAAAAATCCACAAACACAGAAATCCAGGTTTGATTAATTAACTACAAAGGTGTAGTAGAGGTGTACAACCAGAAATCCAGGTTTGATTAATTAACTTCAGAGGTGTACAACCACTTGCTGGGCCTCCAGCATGTAAACCTGATCAGAAACATAGTGGATATAAAACTGTGGAGATAAAGATTAAAAAAAAGGTTTGCCATACATCTAACAAGATGAATAGTCTACATCTACATCTTGAATAGTCTACATCTTGGTGCTCATAATTAGTAACACCTCAAGATCCTCAGATTTTATAAGTTAACATTACTAAATACTGATACTTACTCAAGAATCCTTGGGTCTATGATAGTAGCATGAAATACTTACTGTCACCCAGCATGTTATCCATCAAAAACAAGCCAGAATTCAGGCAATGTTTAAAATGAGTTGGACCTTGGCTTATTAGTGAACATTTGAATAAAAATATTAAAAAGGAAAGAAAATCCACAATTCTCCCTTCACAAAGTAAATTACAATTGCATTGAATTATTGAGTACTTTACAGCCAGATAACAGTAGAAAAAGTTGTTTGTGGCTCAAATCAGCATTCAGAACACAACTGCCAAATGAAACATTTCAGAAAACCCACAGTATTCACCCAGCAGAGAAGAAGAAAGAACTGATCACATGAAGTTACATCAATGTGTGGGTGCTTCAGAAACACAGCATAACAAAATTAATTATAAAGGAATGCATGCTATTCTGCACTTCAGAAAGCAAAGTGACTCTGTTTTACCAGCAATTTGTTAACCAAAACCTAATGATTTGAATGTTAATCCTATTCCATTTGAGCAGGGTGAAGGAATTATCCATTTGAATGGAAGCCAATCTTCATGTCACAATAATACAAACACTGGCATTGCCAGGTCATTCATTGCACAACATGAATAAAATGAAGATAGACACAAAAAGCTGGAGTAACTCAGCAGGACACACAGTATCTCTGGAGAGAAGGAATGGGTGGCGTTTCAAGTCGAGACCCTTCTTCAGACTTTCTGTGTCTATCTTCGGTTTGAACCAGCATCTGCAGTTCCATCTTACACATTAATACAATGAAGTGTATTCACAAAGCAAAGGCACTGTAACTTCGAACAGAGGAGAAAAATCACAAGTTTTCCCAAGTTCAACCAAATAGGAAAGTTGGCAGAGTCATCAGTTATATATTGAAAAGAACAAGATACCACAGCTAGCAGTTTAGTTTACAATGGAGATACAGCACGGAAACAGGCCCTTCTTCCCATCGAGTGCAGGCCAACCACTGATCACCCATTCACGCAATATTTATGCTATCCTACTTAGCCCAAATGAAGGATGTCTCAGTGTGCTGGGCACAGTGCTGACAGGATTAAATAAACAGAATTTTATTTAATACATCTTCTATTTTAATCCCTGAATAGGTATTAAATATTAAATTAAAATTAATATTTTTACAAAATGCAAGTGAAAAAGACTTTCTAAATGTAATAAAAACATAGAAACATAGAAAATAGGTGCAGGAGTAGGCCATTCGGCCCTTCGAGCCTACACCGCCATTCAATATGATCATGGCTAATCATCCAACTCAGTATCCTGTACCCACCTTCTCTGCATACCCCCTGATCCCTTTAGCCACAAGGGCCACATCTAACTCCCTCTTATATATAGCCAATGAACTGGCCTCAACTCCCTTCTGTGGCAGAGAATTCCACAGATTCACCACTCTCTGTGTGAAAAAATGATTTTCTCAAATCGGTCCTAAAAGACTTTCCTTGTAATAATATTTTTATTAAAAGGAATCCATCATAACAACGGTATTACAACTTTTCCAATACACAACCAACTTATTTCAATAAGTATACGAATGTTACGAATAGTACTTATAAACTTCTATTTTTTTTTAAAGTAGAAAAAGAAAAGAATAGATTTTAATCAATAAAAGTGGTGATTAAATAATAATTTTGATTATAAAAAAAGTGGAAAAGAAAAAAGAGAAAAAATATATATGTATATGTATATATTCTTGTTATTTATATTTAATTAAAATAAAGTATTATATAGAAAAAGAGAGAGATTATACTATACATCTTAATAGTGAATAACTATTTCAAATACAATATTAATGGAGACATGTATACAAATCAAAAAGAGAAACAAAGAGTTATTTTCATCTAATCCTGCCGGGTACCCATTGAGTTGTGATGCCAAGAACAGCTACCCCTTCAAATATTCTGTATATGGAGACCATATCTGTTCAAAGAGTTCGTGTTTGTCCATTAGGACAAATCTGATTCTTTCCAAATGCAACGTCTCCAACATTTCCACTGTCCATATTGTAATTGTGGGGGATAATGTTCCCTTCCAAAATTTCAATATTAATTTTTTCCCTATTATCAAACAGTAATCCAAGAAATTTCTTTGGTTTACTGTTAATGTTAGATTTGAATCCGGAACTCCTAATATTATTAATTTTGGATCTGAGTCTAGTTTAATTTTAAGAACTTCAGAAATAACTCTAAAGATTTCTATCCAATAATAATTAAGTTTTATACATGTTACAAAACTATGCGTTAAATTAGCTTCCAAGTTCTGACATTTATCACAAATAGGAGAAATGTTAGAATAAATTCTATTTAATTTCGTTTTTGAGTAATGTAATTTGTGTAATACCTTAAATTGTATCAATATATGTCTAGCATTTAATGAGCAATGATGTATACATTGTAGACTTTCTTCCCAAATTTCCTTCGTTATAGATAAACCCATTTCATTTTCCCATGTTTGTCGATATATTTCCGAAGTTGGGATTTCCTTATCCAAAATAGTATTATATATATACGCTATTAATTTTTCTGTATTTGGGTGTTTATTAAACAATTCATCTAATAATCCTGGTTTTCTATTTTTATAGTCTTGCATATTTGACTTAATATAATTTCTAATTTGTAAATACCTAAATATGTTATTTGACTGCAATCCATAGATATCCTGTAACTCTTGAAATGAGAGAAATTTTCCTTCCTTATAAAGGTGTTCTATCCTTTTAATTCCTAAATCATTCCAATGTTTAAACCCCTTGTCCAATACAGAGGGCTTAAACAAAGGATTATTCATAATTGGCAAACAAAGTGCCAAATTATCCATATGTAGGGTCTTAACTATTTGTTTCCAAATACGTCTATAGCTATGAATTATAGGGTTGTTACCATACATTTTTTTTGTACTTCCCTTGGTGCAAAAAGAATCGAACCTACATCAAAAGGCAAACAGTCTTCCTTTTCCATCTTTAGCCAGCTTGGTTCATGATCTAAATTTACCAACCAAAAATTCATATTCTTAATCTGAACTGCCCAGAAATAATATAGGAAATTTGGTAGTGCTAGTCCACCATTTATTTTAGATTTACATAAATGTTTTTTTACTTATTCGATGGTTTTTATAGTCCCAAATAAAACTATTAACCAAAGTATCTATATTTTTTTAAAACATTTTAGGGAGATATAAGGGGATTGCTTGAAATAAATATAACAATTGTGGTAAAAAAAATCATTTTTATAGCATTTATTCTACCGATCATTGATATAGGTAGTGTTTTCCAATATAAAATATATTTCTTTAGTTTATTTAATAATTGCGGGTAATTATATTTAAATAGACAGTTATACGATTTAGATACATTAATTCCTAAATATTTGAGTTTGTCCGTAACTATTTTAAGTGGGAATTGTTCTAATATATTTAATTTTATTCCAGTTATAGGCATAATTTCACTTTTATTCCAATTAATTCTATACCCAGAAAATGTACTAAACTTAGTTATAACATTAAATAGATTAGGAATACTAAGACTTTCCCCTTATCCTTAAATTGTGACCCTTGTTCTGGACTTCCCCAACATCGGGAACAATCTTCCTGCATCCAGCCTGTCCAACCCCTTAAGAATTTTGTACGTCTTTATAAGATCCCCCCTCAATCTTTTAAATTCTAGCGTGTACAAGCCGAGTCTATCCAGTCTATGGTTATTTTAATTCACGAATGTTTAAGTAGAAGATTTGTTCGTTCTTCTCCCCACTATAAGCACACTACCACCGATAATTAGTTTTGCGCAACTCTCCTCCCCACCACAACATCTGTTAGGTCTGGGATGTAATTTAGACTGCATCCAATCACTTGAGAAATGGAGAAAGGACAGGTTTTTTTTAAGATTAAGCCAAGATATATATCTAGGTTTCTTCACAGCAGTGGCAAGCAGAGGATTTCTTGAAAGCTGCACAGAACCACCAGCCAATTCAGGGAATAGAAAGAACAAGGACAAGGGAACAGAAAAAAGAACATCATGAGTGTGTTGCGACACAAAATTACTGGAGGTCATAAAATGTAATTGATAGATGAACAAAAGAACTGTTTCATTTGAGGACACAGCATTCAATTGTTGAACACCAAACATGGAACAAGATTTCAAGCAAAAAGGAATAGGAAGGAACTGCAGATGCTGGCTTACACTGAGGATAGACACAAAATGCTGGAGTGACTAAGCGGGACAGGCAGCATCGCGGGAGAGAAGGAATGGGTGATGATTCGGGTCGAGACCCTTCTTCAGACTCAGGTTTCACCCCAAAACTACACCCATTACTTCTATCCACAGATGCTGCTTGTCCTGCTGAGTTAGTCCAGCATTTTGTGTCCATCTTCAAGCAGATAGTTCCCACTTTAAGTTTGTTAATTACATAAAATTCCAACAGGTGGCGGCGTCAGTGATGGATCATATCTCCGGTCGCTCTGTGGCCTAACATCATAGAGCTGGCGGCCTTGCTCGAGACTGACTTTGAGCCCTACCGCTGGGCCGTGGACTTGCCATCGGAGCCTGCGATCCCTTGCCTGGGACCGACGCTCCAACCACGGTCTACGGATTTCAATATCGAGGAGCTCGCAGTCACGGGTAGAGACTGATGTCGGGAAGCTCCATTGCCTGGCGCGGGGAGCTGAAGTGACCCCCCCCCATGCGGAAGCTTCATCGCCCCGATGCGGAGAGCTCGACCGCCGGCTGCGGGAACCAAGATCCCCCCCAACAATGGAAGATTCGAGTTCCCCAACCTCAGGAGAACTAAGAAGGGAAGAAGATTGAACTTTTTTTGCCTTCCATCACAGTGGAAGAGTCACTGGGGTGGATGTTCATGTTAAAAATATATTTGGGCGTCTTGTTGCTCTTTATTGGTATGATTGTATGGCAAATCAAATTTCTCGTATGTTGCAAAACATACTTGTTTAATAAATTGCTATTATGATTATGATAAGCATTTTAAGTTGCTAAATAGGGGAGAAAATCGAGATGCAGATGTTCAACATTGGTCATACAAAATATTATTTGTGACTCCTTAGAAAAGGAAGCAACCCAGTTCCTGCATTTAGCGAGACTTGGACACATGAGGATATATGGGCTGGTCTTCGCAACTCACGAGTGTCAGGCATGAAGATTTCTACCAAAGTAGTGTCTAATCATCAGCCCTTGATCGTCCACAGGAATATCATCATCTAGTCTTCCAACTCCAGCATCCTGGGGGTTGCTGACCACAAATTTAACAGGAACGGCCAGATATAGCAAAGCGTCAAGAGCAGATCCAACATTGAGGGAGCAACTTCCTTGAACTACAAGGCCTTACCACCACCTACAAGACACCAGTCTTGAGGACCAGAGGCCATAGGTTCAAGGTATTGGGGAAAAGATTTAATAGGAATCTGAGTGGTAGCTTTTTCACACAAAGGGTGGTGGATGCATGGAACAAGCTGCCAGAGGAGGTAGTTGAGGCTGGGACTATCCCAACATTTAAGAAACAGTTAGACAGGTACATGGTTAAGACAGATTTGGAGGGATAAGCAAGCAGGTGGGACTAGTGTAGCTGGGATATGTTGGCCGGTGTGGGCAATTTGGGCCGAAGGACCAGTTTCCATGCTGTATCACTCTATGACTCTACGACACTAAATCAGCAGCACTGTGAAATAGTCTTCACTAGCTCCGGTAAATGCAGCTCCATTAACTCTTAAGCAATTCAACACCATGGCTTGATTCACACCCTAAGCATTCATTCCCTCTACCACTTGCACACAATGTCTGCAGCACATGCTACCTACATAATGCCCAGGAGAGCTGCTCACAAACAGTCTCCCATCTTATGGAAGGACAAGGGCAGCAGGGATATGGGAACACCACAATCTGCAGGCTCCCCTCCAAGTCACATATCATCCTGACATGGAGATATGTTACCTGTCCTTCATCATCACTGGGTCCGGGTCCAGTAATACCCTGCCAGGCACCATTGTGGGACTGCAAAAGGTCAAGTTGTTGAATCACCATCATCTTCACAAGGCAAGTAGGGATAGGAAAGAAATGCTCATTTTTGCCAGCGATGTGCAAATTATATTGATAATTCCCCATTTAGGAAAATGGCCTGCAATGGAAAGAAAGTGCAGTTATGAAGTTCAGGGAAGTGGGATTTGCTGGTTAACGCTTAAATAACAAAATACAAAGTGTTGGAGGAAGTCAGCGGGCCAGGCAGCATCTGTGGAGGGATCTTTTGCCACTCCACACTGCTTTTTTTGTACTTCTGAATTACTCCAACACAGTCCTTTTTTTAATAAACTAGCATCTGCAGTTCCTTGTGTTTGACATCTGTGGAGGGAATTGGACAGACGACATTTCAGGTCAGGAACCTTCTTCAGATTGTTATTATCATAATTCCCTCTGTTGATACTGCCTGACCCGCTAAGTTCCTCCAGTACTTTGATTTTTGCTCAAGATTCCATGCAAGTCTCTATCTCTTACATAGATTCAGTGGGAAGTGAAACAGTCAACATTTTAGATCGATGACCTTCAGTCAGAACAGGTCTCATATAGGAGATAAACTCAGTTTCTCTAGCCGAAGCAAATACAATTATGACTTTTAAAAAGACATTTGTTCAGATATATGGATAGGAGGAGTTTTGAGGGAAATTAAAATGTAGGAAAATGGGACTAGCCCAATACACCAACCTGATAGGCATGGGTAAGGTGGGCCTAAGGGCCTGTTTCTGTGCCGTACATCTCTATGATCAGCTGAGTAGTTCCAACATTTCCTTTATTTTGATTTTCCGCATCTGCAGTTTTGTGTTGATTTTCGAGTGGGTGGACAAATGTGTTTTATATTGGAGAGGTGATGGCGAATATAAGGAAGGAAATGTCTGTGACGTGGTGATTGGAAAGGTAAGAATTGCTTTAAAGCATTGAACTAACATGCACAAATCCAATCCTACCCCAACAACAAAACATATAGACTACCTCTAGATTTTCATTATACCTGCACCTCATTTGCCTTGTACATAGGACAATAAACCAGACTTAACTTAATAATCAATTCATTTGCTTCTTCTTCATTGAATAAACACAAGTGACTGCTGACTATAAAAAATAATTCTGGAAAAACTCACCCACTCTTCTTCAAGCAAGCCACACGAAACCTTTCCGCCCAGCTAACTAGACAGACACACTGGAGAACATAGATAGGGGACAATTTTGGTCGGGACCATTCTTCAGTCCAAAAAAGGACCCCGACCTGAAACGTCACCTATCCATGTTTACCAGAGATGCTCTCTGACCCGCTGAGTTACTTTTTTTCTAAATCAGCATCTGCATTTCCTTGTATCCACAGACAGGCACACTTCTGCTTAATATCTCAAGGGACCTCCAATGGCGCAACATTCCTCACACATCAGACTCAGACTGCAAATCACCACCTACGGAGCCATATTCAGCAGTGTTAAACCTAATCAATCTAAACAAAAATGAACAAAACTGCAGATGCTGGTTTACAAAAAAAAGACAAAGTGTTTGAATAACTCAGCACATAACACATCGTCTCTGAAGAAAATGGACCCGTGACATCAGGACTCTTCTTCAGACAAGAATAAGCCACTTCATAGATACTAGTACTACAAAACCACTGCTGTCTGGGCAAGCAATATAAGTGAGCTCACTTTATTAGCACTGGAGAGTCAGGAATAATTTATAACAACCTCAGGGCTCTACGATATCCTGTATCATGGGAGCAGCAAGTAGTGTTCCTCCTGTTTGGCCGAGTAGTACTTGCCTACTCCACTTCTCCTGGCAGTTCCTGGACTTTTCCAAAAGCACTACATCCTTCACAGACACCATCACTTATCACTGCCCTATCACTGATGGCAGCAAAATATACAAACTAATAACCAAATCAGAAGTCTGAAGGGAAGTATTTTTTAGGGGAGTTAACAAGCAAGGGAAAATAAAATAAAAGGCAAAAAAGGAGATTGAGATGTAAGGAGGAGGCCATGTATAATGCGAAGGATATTCTACAATCACCACAAGGCTTTTTCCCTTTTAAAATAAAATAGATTATTTAGCACAGTTCAGAGTTCAGCATTTCATCACCAATCAACAGCAATAACAGCCTCAGCTCCAGTTAACAGGTCACTGATTAAGGTTCCTTAATCACCATTCACAGACTCCAGATTAACATTTCAGAGGTACATAGAAAGTGCTGCCATCTTCTTGATGAATCAGCACACTAAAAAGCTTCCTGCTGGTTCCGGAAGGCAAAGAGTTCATTACTTAAAGAGTAGGGTTTCTTAATGTTCTGGTTATGACCAAAGAAAAGCTTGTAAAAATCATACAAAATAAATTTATTCGTCCCACTGCTTTTTCACGATCTTGCTCTGCACAACTCAGCTGCCCTGTTGAAACCCGACAGAGGAAATAAGTCCTCTACCCAGATTGCCCAGATAGCTCAGAAACTATATATCAATATTATGCAACACCATGATATGGCAAATGGGCAAATGGACACGTTTAAGAACGTGTCATTAAACCAATCCCAGTTGATTTATTCAGTCACCCAAGCAGATCACTGTAGTTATTGTTATATGTGCATCTTCTGCACAGAACCACAACATCAAAATTGTTGATCTTAAAAGAGATATGTGGATGATAAGGAAGTTATAATTTAAAAATAATTGTAATGCTAATTGATTGTAACGACCAAATTATTCAAAGCAGACAGGCAAAAACATAGGAGGTGGAAGTAAAACATGAAGGCTCTTACCACATGAAATAAAGCAGTGAAAAGGACCCCTGGTTACTTTGCTTCCACAGCTCAAGGGAGAATGCTCAGCAACTACAACATGAGTGCTTTAAATGCCTGGCAACGAGAGTATTATGTTTTTTTTCCCTTCTCCACATTCAAGCTGAAGTCAGCAACAGAAGAGAACATTGATCCACGTTTGAGATAGATTAATTCCTTCCACAAACCGAACAGTAAATTCAGTTAGAAATGGTGTCTAATTAATTAACAGAAGGAGAGTAGAATGATGATCCAGGATTTAAAAACTCTCACCCTAACCAAGGACAATCTCTGCATTCTGGTGCATTGCATCACTGTGCAGGCCTGCAGTTTCACGCCAATTAGAATGGGTTATCACGAGTCAGACATATGGTGCTAAAGGTCCCTCCCAAATTATCAAAGGACAAAATATGTTACAAACAGAAAGGCCTACAGTGAACGTTTTCATCTTTAGGAAATAAGATGCTTAGTGCCATTTTGAACGATCCATTAAAAAGATATTAAATCCAAAGCAACTGATCAATATACAGGATTATTTACGATGGATAAACAATAGAATAAATATAAAACATAGAAAATAACACAGAAACAGGCTCTTTGACCCACAATGTCTGCGCTGAACACAATGCCGCGTGAATCTAACCTCCTCTGCCTGCACATGAACCCTATCCCTGCATATCTATGCAACTACCTAAAAATCGCTTAAAAACGCAACCACTATCCTGCCTGCTTCCACCACCACCATTCCCTCCACTCTGTTCCAGGCACTCATCACTCTCACCTTAAAGCTACGCCCTCTAGTCTTTGAAATTTTCACCCTGGGGGTAAAAGGTTCTGACCGTCTACCTTATCAATGCCACTCATAATTTTATATCTCTCTATCAGGTCTCCCCTCAGCTTCTGAAATAAGCTCCAGAGTAAACAATTCAAGATGTGACCTTTTTTTAAATGGAAGGCTTTGGTGAAACAAATAGAGACTTGGATTAATTGACCACGTGAATGAGGCGAGGGATTGGTAAGGTTCTTAAATTAAAGAACTGCAGGGCTGAGAATGGTTTATGGACACGATAACTTTAATTTCCACAAAATGTCACAAGAACACCAAAATGTCACAATGTAACACCAAAAAAACATAAGATAACCGAAAGGAGAACCGTAAATGAGAAGTGGAGAGAACAATGGCATAAACCCTGCTTTCAAAAGGCAGTTAAAAGCAGAGCAGCAAAATGGAAATGCTGCAAAGGATCCTTGACTTCCTCATCGGCAGATCTCTATCAGTGCGTGTCAGCACCAATGTCAAGTTGAATTTATTGTCAAACGTACGCATACAGTAAGGTGCAGGTACAATGAAAAATCTCCTCCTCAAAGACCATTAACACAGGTGCACCTTAAGGCACTATGACAATAAACTTGACTTGAGATGTACAACTGAAAAGTGAAGGCAACAGAGGAAATTAAAAAATAAGAACAAAATTTTAATAGGAGGATGCCCCAAACTAGGAGGCAATGAACAATGTTCACTTCATTCTACTTGTTATACTTGGCTTGACTGTACTCATGCATAGTATTATTTGAAGACAGACACAAAAATCTGGAGTAACTAAGAGGGACAGGGAACATCTCTGGAGAGAAGGAATGGATGACGTTTCAGGTCGACACCCGTCTGAAGAAGGGTCTCGACCCAAAACGTCACCCATTCCTTCTCTCTAGAGATGCTGCCTGTCCGGCTGAGTTACTCCAGCTTTTTGTGTCTATCTTCAGTTTAAACCAGCATCTGCAGTTCATTCTTACACATACGATTGGTTAGCACACAAGCTAAAGCCTGCCACTGTATCTCGGTACATACGACAACAATAAACCAAGGGACATAAAGTGTTGGAATAACTCACCAGGTCAAGCAGCATCTCTGGAGAACGTGGATCTAGCTGAAGAAGTGTTTCGATCTAAAATGTCACCTATCCATGTTCCGCAGAGATGCTGCCTGAACTGCTGAGTTACTCCAGCACTTGTGTCCATGTGTAAACCTGCAGCTGCCGTTCCTTGTTTCTACAATAATAAAGCAATACCAATAAACCAGTATCATTACATTTGCAAAAATTACAACAGATGAACTGGGCTTAGTGCAAGTGAAGATAGGAGTACAAGCTTCAGATGGTACAGAAAAGATTAGCCAGGACAATATTAAAATCCAGAAATAACAAAAAGGCAGAGATAAGAGTCTCAGCAGATGATACAGGGCAGGGTAGACCTATATCATGGAGATGGCAACAAGCCTTAGTTCAACTCTTCTCCAGGTTATGACAATATTTCATTCCAGAGAAATATTCATAACCCGAACAGTTCATCAGTCAGAATTGCGACTGCTTGGCAATATATTCAAATTAAAACATAGGCCAACATAGATTAACACGGTGGCGCAATGGTAGAGTTTCTGCCTTACACCGCCAGAAGCCCGTGTTTGATCCCAACTACCGATGCTGTCTATACAGAGTTTGTACGTTCCCCCCGTGACTGCGAGGGTTTATTGTCCCTAGTGTGTAGGATAGTGCTAGTGTACAGGAATTGCTGGTTGGCTGGGACTCGGTGGGCCGAGGGCCTGTTTCTGCATGGCATCTCTAAACTAAACTAATCCAGGGCAAGGTGCAGTTAAACTAGGGAGTTTAACTCAACCATTCACATTTCTCTGCAAGAACAAGGAGTACAGTACAAGAGCAGGCCCTTCGACCCACAATGTCTGTGCTGAACATGATGCCAAAGCCATCTCTTATTTACCTTTTTTTTTTAATTTACCTGCACACCATCACAATGTGTTCCAGACACCCACCAGCCTCTGCGCAAACATAAGTTGCCCTATAAACTTTGCCACTCTCACCTTAAAGCTATGCCGTTTGGTAGCTGATTTTTCCATCCTGGGAAAAAGGTTCAGGACATCTACCCTATCAATGTCGATGCTCGATGCAATGATACTGCTGGAAGCTGAATTCCCCATGACGAGGGTATCTGCAAATCCAAGCCACTGGTCTCCCAAACACTGGCTGTATGTAACCTGGGGAGGACCTGTAATCACATGTGTGGATACGTGGTCTGAAACTCATATCAGGATCAACATGATGCTAACATTGGACATTGTGGCTCTGTTCCAAACACCTGACAGGGAGAGAAACACAGTCTACAGGAAAGGGATTAAGGTGGTGATGGAAATTTGGGTTTGGTCAAACTTTAGTTATGTGAAATTTCCACTCATCCATTACTTGAAGTCACACAAATACTGGCAACTTCAAATGTGTGCTACCTATTGGCACAGGTGCATCTTTAGCCAAGCTCACAAGAGATACTGTGAATAAGGGGCACAGCAAATAATCCAAAGAAAAACACAAGATTTAGTTTGCAAAGATCAAGGTTCTAGATCTCCCTCATAATCTAGACAGCACAACTCACCTATAAAAATTAATTAATCCACCACAAAGCACCAGATTAAAAACAAGGTCTGAGGGGATGGCCACGTGCACAGATAATTAAGATTACTGGCTTATTTAAGAAATGTTACATCCCACTTCAATTAAGAAATTAGTATGCTGATAAATCAATGACACCTCCCACACATGAGAACTTTAAATACCAAAATCCTCTTTCAAACAGTTGCCCGGCTTAGAAAACAATGTTCTCAACGCGGCCAGACATTGCACACTTGTGCAAGAAATGCACGGCCTTTGATCACAATTACATCACTACCAACCAGCACAGAATTTGATTGTGCCTGCCGGTGTGTAAAACAAGCCACATAGCAAGCAATAGTGTAAACCAACGTTTCTCAACCTTTTTACCGTTGCGGAACCCTTGAAATAATTTTCATGTCTCAGGGAACCTCTACATAAATGTTTTTATTTCTTCATTCAACTCTTTCGATCTCGTTCATAAACTTAAAGTTCTTAACCAAAGAAGAGGGGGGGGGGAGGAAGGGGGGGGGGGGGAGAGGGGGGGGAGAGGGGGGGAAGGGGGGGGGGGACAGAAGAGATTCTGCCAACCAAGAGAAAATGCGGACAATGTTTGACAGATGAGGTTCAAACTGAGGGGCGCTTCCTAGTAAAATGCCAAAAATTTGACAAAACAAGGAAAACATACTTTGACAAACTCAGTGTGGCAACCACTGATTTTAAAGAACTAGATGATATATCAAAACTAAGAATAATCCTTGGTGAAGGATATACGACACATCTTGGTGCACAATACATAACAGCATGCCATAACCTGAGAGACGGTGAATGACCAACATGCACACACACACTAATTGACATTAACTGACACTAAGAAATTCATATTGAATTACTAAACTTGCTATTCTGTTATACTGCTTACAGCTGCAAGAACATGTAGCAATCAATAAAGGGCTATAGGTCTATTGCGAGTATATATACAGGGACATATCTATCCATGCACTGTATACTTCTATTCATATTTATGCATTTTAAATATGTATGTTATGTTTTATACTTTGGCAATATAACAATGTATTTTATCATGCCAAAGTTTTTTTTTTAATTGAAATTGAGATTGAGAGACAGAGAGGGAGAGACAGACACAGAGAGGACACACATTTTTCATAAAGTAATAAAAAAACATAAATAAACTTTTGATAAACTAACAAAAATAAACATAAACGTAACTAAATTAAAAAAATTCTTATAACATCCCTAAACGATGGGTAAAAATTACTAAATAACGTGGGTGAATGAGGGACTGTACCTGCACGCCAGGAAGCACAGACCGGACTGATGGAGACCATGCATGCGTCTGTACTCAAACGAGTCATTTGATGATACACAAATTTGTCACGTACAGCTCTTGTCCACTAAAGGCCGTTTCACACTGGCGTCGTATAGACGTCGCTAAATATGACGTCACTAAATATGCTGTACATGTTTAATAAAATTACGAATATGAAATTAAACACAAAAATAACTCCAAAATGCATTTACATATGATTAATATTGTAATGAGTTGACTCGAACACACATCAAGATACAACACATATTTATGAAATCTACATACAGCAAGGATCTGCAGTCATCACGTCTCCAAGCTGCTATTCATTCTAACTAGCGTAATCAGGCTCTTTATAATATGAAGCACATACTGGGCGGAGTTACTACTAACAAACACTATAATTGGCTAGTATGAACGAGCCAACCTACATCCTTCCTCGTAGAAACAAAAGAAGCATCGGTGGCTAAGCAATATAGGTGGAATGTTAATAATACATTTGCAGAATTACACAAAACCGCAGGGTCGTCGATTGTTTCAGCAGGCACTCTGACCGGACCGTCATCTTCCAATACAGCAGGAACAAAAGTGAAGTTGTCTGCACAATTCATTGCTTCAGGTCCCGCCAAATTAAGCAGTACAGAGGCACAAACCTCGGGGGGATCATTTCGATGAACGATGCGAGCACAATGAGTGTAGTCACGCTCGAAAAGACGCCAGTGTTCAGCAATGTCAGAATCAAAAATCAGAGGACTTGGACGGCGACACGAGTTTGCCATGATTGAAAATAAAACCCGATAAACATGAGCGGAGTGGGCAAGATTCACTCTCTGACACTCTCTAACAAGCAACTTGACCCTGAGGTAACCATGTTTGTGAATAACAGACCTTTGATCGCCAAGGTAGATACGGGTGCCAAATGCAACGTCATCTCATTAAGACAGTTTAAAAAAATCCATAATGCTGAACGTATTGATAAGGCCTCCGCAACGCTTCGGGCTTATGGAGGAGAAATAGTACACCCACTTGGACAAGCTAATTAAAAGTGCACCATCGACAAACAGACCCATACCTTACCCTTTTATATTGTTAAGGGAGACTTTGCTCGGTATCAATGCATGTCACGATCTAGGCCTGATTTACTTTGGCCGCGCTGTCCATAAACTCTGTCTCGCTGACAGGCCCACACAATAGCTACTCTCTCAATATAAAAAACTGTTTAACGATGAGTTTGGCAAGTTGCCTAACAAATACCACATTACTGTTGATCCCACTTCTGACACCATGTAATGAGTCGACTCGAACACACATCAAGATACAACACATATTTATTAAATCTACATACAGCAAGGATCTGCAGTCATCACATCTCCGAGCTGCTATTCATTCTAACTAGCGCAAGCTGGCTCTTGATAATATGAAGCACATACTAGGCGGAGTTACTACTAACAAACACTAATTGGCTAGTATGAAATAGTGTTCACACCCAGCGGTATGAATATTGACTTCTCCAATTTCAGATAGGCCTTGCTTTCCCCCTCCTCCCCAGCTCTCCCACAGCCCGCAGTCTACGCCTCTTCCATCTTCTTCCCGCCCCCCCCACCCCACACCAGTCTGAAGAAGGGCCTCGACCCGAAACGTCACCCATTCCTTCGCTCCATAGATGCTGCCTCACCCGCTGAGTTTCTCCAGCTTTTTGTCTACCTTCGATTTTTCCAGCATCTGCAGTTCTTTCTTAAACATTTTTACATATGATTAGCCTATTTATCACTATTTTTCTCTGAACCCCCAGCAACCTCTCGCAGAACCCTAGCGTCCCAGGGGGAACCCCGGTTGAGAAACGCTGCTGTAAGCAATACACCAAATTTCAAACTGGTTACAATTAAATTACATTTCCAAACACCAGGCTCCGACATTC
Source organism: Okamejei kenojei (assembly GCA_035221665.1). Taxonomy (NCBI): domain Eukaryota; kingdom Metazoa; phylum Chordata; class Chondrichthyes; order Rajiformes; family Rajidae; genus Okamejei; species Okamejei kenojei. The sequence goes on along the minus strand of CM069132.1, from coordinate 3,238,533 downwards.
ACTACAGCAAAGCCACATCACCTTTCAAGCTCCAAGGCCCAATGTTAATATTCTACCGTCACAATACACAAAAACAGATCCTTGGCTCACTACCTCTGTGCCAACCATCTTGTACTCATCCAGACTAATCCCATTTTCCAGCACTTGGCCCGTAGCCTTGGCCATTCATTCAAGTGCTGGTTTAAATACTTGGTGCTCTTCTGTAATGAGGAATTCAATGAAATGCCAACTGTTCTGAACAGCAGTGGATCAGCAAAAGTCCAGCCAGCCAAGTTCCTTCAGAAGCAAGTGCTTGCTGCAAGGTGTATGTTGGAGGAAGAGCCTTGTCAACTCACATGGCAGGCTTGCTCATCCAGTCAAGGAATCTCAACCACTGTCTTGTCGATCCGGAGGTAGAAAAAGCCATGGGCTTATCGCCTCACCGCTAACCCGATACCTCCTCCACTGACGCCTGTGGTCATGACCCAGAGATACTTCCTCCACCAACTTCACCATCCCACTGATGGCCCAGATAGATACCTCAATCTCCCACTCCCTCACTGATACCCCTACCCCAGAGCAACACCTGCATCATCCCCCCCACCCACACCACACAAAGACATCTCCACACCTCCCATCCCACAAACATCCAGCTCCCCCCTACCCCACATAGATACCTCCATCACCCCACCCCACAGACACCCCGTGGGTGGCAGGGGAATGGGGTTAGGATGGTGAGATAGATCAGCCATGATTGAATGGCCGAGTAGCCCTGATGGGCCGAATGGCCTAATTCTGCTCCTGTAACTTATGACACCACCCCCACCCCTCAGATTCTTCCATCTCCCCCCTACCCTAGACACCTCCATCTCATCCCCACCCCCAGTCCTCCACCATGTCCCCCTCCCTCCCAGCCACCTCCATTCCCCCCCCTTCCCTCCCCAAACACACGTCTCCCTCTCCACAGGCTCCTCCATCTCTCCCCAAAACCACCTCCCCCGTCCCTCCCCACGTACACTTCAATTTCCCTCTCCACATACACTTCAATTTCCCCTCTCCATGTACACCCCCATATCCCCTCCCTCCTCAAACACGTGTCTCCCCCCTCCCTCCCCAAACACTTAAGTCTCCCCCTCCCTCCCCAAACACTTAAGTCTCCCCCTCCCTCATCTCTCTCCCTCCTCAGACAACCTCGCCATGTACACCTCCATATCCCGCTCAGCCCTTCAGACACCTCTATCTCTCCCCCTCCCCTCCCCACAGGCACCTCTATCTCTCAACCCCTCCCCACAGACACCTCCATCTCTCCCTCTAGACACCTCCATCTCTCCCCAAAACCACCATCCCTCCTCCTCCCAACCTCCATCTCCCCCCCGACATCTCCATTTCCCCCCCTTCCATCTCTCCCACAGATTCCTCCATCTCTCCCTCTCCATCTCCCTCTCTCCCTCTCCCTCCACCTCGCCCTCTCCCCTCCATCTCTCCCTCCCCCTCCACCTCTTCGCCTCCAACTCTCCCTCTCCCCCTCCATCTCTCCCTCTCCCTCTCCATCTCTCCCTCCCCCCCTCCATCTCTCCCTCCCTCTCCATCTCTCCCTCCCCCCATCTCTCCTCTCTCCCCCTCCATCTCTCTCCCCTCTCCCCCTCCATCTCTCCCTCTCCCCCTCCCCCTGCCCCTCCATCTCTCCCTCTCCCCCTCCATCTCTCCCTCCCCCTCCACCTCTTCGCCTCCAACTCTCCCTCTCCCCTCTCCATCTCTCCCTCCTCCCCCCCCATCTCTCCCTCTCCCCCTCCCATCTCTCCCTCCCCCTCCAATCTCTCCCCCCCCTCCATCCCATCTCTCCTCTCCCCCTCCATCTCTCCCTCTCTCCCTCCATCTCTCCCTCCCCCCCTCCATCTCCCTCCATCTCTCCCTCCCCCTCCATCTCGCCCACCCGCCACGCACATCTCCATCTTCCCCTCCCTCGCCGTCCACTGACCCTAATCCCCTCTGACGCACCAAGGAGAGGCATTTTTCACGGCAAAAGGCTGGGGAATTATTACATTTAAATCGGATTTATGTTAATGGGCGACCGCGTCAGACCAGCCGCCGCTCTCCCAACCCCTCTCCCCCACAGCGAGACCCAGGCGAGGCCCCGGGTTCGGGCCTAGCCGCCCTCCGGACTCACCGAGCGACAGTTACCTCTCCGCCCGTCCGTCCGTCCGTCCGCCGGCGTCTCTCTGCCGCTGTGCCCGAGTCCCGCCGCCGCCGCTCGTCCCCGATCCGCGCTCCCGATCGTCGGCGGCGCGCAGCGGAAATACCCGGCCTACGCCGCCAGGGGGCGTGTTGGAGGGAGGGAGGATTGAGGGGAGAAGGAGGAGGGAGAGGGGTGGGAGTGGGGTGGAGGGGGGTGAGGATGGGGAGGATGGGGGGTGGAGGAGAGGTGAGGGTGAGGAGTGGAGGGTGAATAGGGGTGGAGGAGATGAGGGGGTGGAGGAGAGAGGATGCGGGGTGGAGGAGTGAGGGGGGGGAGGAGGATGAGAGGAGTGAGGGGTGGAGGAGTGAGAGGAATAGGAGGTGAGGGGGTGGAGGAAGGAGTGAGAGGGAGGGGGTGGAGGAGTGAGAGGATGCGGGGGTGGAGGAGTGTGAGGTGGAGATAGAGAGGAGAGGGGTGGAGGAGTGAGAGGATGAGGGTGGAGGAGGGGGTGGAGGAGGAGAGGAGGATGAGGGGGAGGAGAGGAGAGGATGAGGGTGGAGGAGAGGGAGAGGGGGTGGAGGAGTGAGAGGATGAGGGGGTGGAGGGGAGGAGAGAGATGAGGGGTTGGAGGAGGTGAGAGGATGAGGGGGTGGAGGAGAGGAGAGGGAAGGAGGGTGGAGGATGAGTGGAGGAGGAGGATGGGGGTGGAGGAGTGAGAGGATGAGGGTGAGGGGGGAGAGGATGGAGAGAGAGAGGATGAGAGGATGAGGGGGTGGAGGAGAGGATGAGGGGTGGAGGGGGTGGAGAGAGTGGCGAGAGAGTGAGGGGTGAGAGGAGAGGATGAGGGGGTGAGGAGTGAGGAGATGGGGTGGGAGGAGGATGAGGATGATGGGGTGGAGGAGGAGAGGGGGTGGAGGAGTGAGAGGGATGAGGGGTGGAGTGAGAGGAGAGGGGTGAGGAGAGGAGATGGGGTAGGGGTGGGTGAAGGATGAGGGGTGAGGAGAGGAGATGGGGGGTAGGGGTAGGATGAGGAATAGGGGTGAGGATGAGGAGAGAGGGGGGGTGGAGGAGGAGATGAGGATGAGGGTTGGGAGGGAGAGGAGTGGAGGGGTTGGTGAGAGTTGGATGAGGGGTTGGCGGAGCGGGGAGATGATAGGAGGGGAGAGAGGGGTGGCGGAGTGAATGGAGTGGGTGGAGGTGAGAGAGGGGGTGGAAGATGGTGGAGGGGGTGGAGGTGGAAACCGGCAGGCGGGTTGTGCCCGAGTGGTTTGATTGAGGGTGGAGATGATATATGGGTGGAGAGAGGAAGATGGAGGATGAGGGGAGGAGGTGTATTTACAGGAGAGGGTGAATCAAAGATATAGAGCAAGAGCCTTCATGATCATTGGTAGAATGATACTAGAGGGGGAGAGGATTAAAGGGTGGAAGACAGGGGAGAGGATTGAGGTGGAGGATAGAGGGGGGGTGGAGGATAGGGGGTGGAGGGGGTGGAGGATAGAGGGGGTTGAGGGGCGGGAGGATGAGGGGAGATTGGGTTGAGGGGAGCGGGATTGACGGAAGACGGGATTGAGAGGTGGAGGAGGGAGGGAGAGAGGGGTTCAGGGAGGAGGATTGCAGAGGGCATTGAGGGGAGAGGGGGTGAGGGATGGAGGGGAGAAGGTGGAGGATTGAGAGGATTAAGGAGAGGATGACTGAAGGGTGGAGGATTGAGGGGAGAGAGGATTCAGGGGTGGAATACTGATGGAGAGGATTGAGGGGGAGAGAGACTGAGGAGAGAAGATTGAGGGATGGAGGATACAGGAGAGAGGAGTGACGGTGGAGGATTCAGGGGAGAGATGATGGGGACAGGGGACGTAGTCAAAAAAAAGAGGGGAGGGGGTTGGAGTAGAGGAATGAATCGAGAGGACCAGAGGGGAGGAGTAAGAGGGTAATGAGGGAGGGTGGAAGAAGAAGGGAGAGGAATCATCATTCCGGAGGAGATGGGATGAATGGGTGGGGTGGAATTGGGATAAGGGGAGGCAGGGGGTCGAATTTGGATACAGCAATGAAGGGGGGGGGAGGATGAAGAGGTATATAGAAAGTGTGAGGGGAGGGCAGAGAGGAAATGGGAATATGGTTAAGAGAGGGAGCGTGGAGAGACACAGAATGGAAAGGGAGGGAGTCAGGTGAAGGGGCTAAGGAGAAATAACTGAGTTAGGAGAAGCAAGGAGGGAAAGAACAAGGGGGAAGGACAAGGAAAGGATGTGGAGCAAGGAAGGGGTACAAAAGAGGGAAGATGAGGGAACATTTTTGGATCATGCCTAATCGTCCCGCTATCAATAACCCGTGCCTGTCTTCTCCCCATATCCCTTGACTCCACTAGCCCCTAGAGCTCTATCCAACTCTCTCTTAAATCCATCCAGTGATTGGCCTCCACTGCCCTCTGTGGCAGAGAATTCCATAAATTCACAACCCTCTGGGTAAAAACGTTTTTTTTTTCAGCTCAGTCTTAAATGACCTCCCCTTTATTCTAAGACTGTGGCCCCTGGTTCTGGACTTACCCAACATTGGGAACATTTTTCCTGCATCTAGCTTGTCCAGTCCTTTTATAATTTTATAATGTTTTCTATAAGATCCCCCCTCATCCTTCCAAACTCCAGTGAATACAAGCCCTAGTCTTTTCAATCTTTCCTCATATCATACCTGCCAACCATTCCGATTTGGGCGGAATTCTTCCGATTTTTCCATCCCCAATTCCGAATTCCGATTTTTTTCCTCAATATTCCGAAAAAATTTGGAATTCGGAATTGGGATGGAAGCGTGCATGCGACCCATGGCGGCGGCGGCGAGGAGACAGCGAGAGAGCGCACCGCGCCTGCGCCGCTTATGGGGGCACGCACTGTGTACGTCAGCACGCAGCCGCATGACCCCGCCCCGCCACGGTGGCGTTCGGCGTCACTTGCCCCCCCCCCCCCCACTGTCACTTTCCCGCCCTCACTGACGTCACGTACCCCGCCCCTTACTGACGTCACGTGCCCCCGCCCCTTACTGACGTCATGTGCCCCGCCCCTTACTGACGTCACGTGCCCCGCCCTCACTGACGTCAGACTAATAGGATTCCCGATTTTTCATTCTCACAAGTTGGGCAGGTATGTCATATGACAGTCCCGCCATCCCAGGGATCAATCTCGTGAACCTACGCTGCACTGCCTCAATCACAAGGATGTCCTTCCTCAAATTAGGAGACCAAAACTGTACACAATACTCCAGATGGTGGTCTCACATACCTGCCAAACCATTCCGATTTGGGCGGAATTCTTACCGATTTTCCATCCCAATTCCGAATTCCGATTTTTTTGTCTCAATATTCCGAGAAAAAAAAATCGGAAAAAAAAACACAACAGAAACTTTCTATGTGTTTTTTTTTTCCGATTTTTTTTCTCGGAATATTGAGACAAAAAAATCGGAATTGGGATGGAACGGCTGGAGCGGTCTAGACTCAGAAGCGCAGGGGAGAAGTAGGTGCGAGTCAGGTGGGCACCGGGAGGAGGGTGGAGAGGGGGAAATCAACGATCATCCCGTGGGGTAGTAAGCCAAATACGTTCATTATCACTTCAGGGGCAGGGAAGAGGCGATGAGGGGGCAGGGAGAGATGTCCGGTCCGGCCCAGACGGGCAACACTCACCGGTCACCTCACCTCAGCGCCGCTGCCGCCGCCGCCGCGACTGTCAGCCCGGTGAGTGACCGCGAGCGCGTCAGGTCGAGTCGGGGCCAGCCCGTTCCCGCCTCACCAACACTCACAAACTGAGAGTTGGACGAAGAAACTGCAGATGCTGGAGAATCGAGGGTTTACACAAAATGCTGGAGAAACTCAGCGGGTGCAGCAGCATCTAAGGAGCGAAGGAGATAGGCGACGTTTTGGGTCGAGACCCTTCTTCAGACTGAGAAGGTCTCGACCCGAAACGTCGCCTATCTCCTTCGCTCCTTAGATGTTGCTGCACCCGCTGAGTTTCTCCAGCATTTTGTGTAACCCCCCTGAGGTCACTTTCCCGCCCTCACTGACGTCCACGTACCCCGCCCCTTTACTGACGTCACTTTGCCCCGCCCCTTACTGACGTCACCTGCCCCGCCCCTTACTGACGTCACGTGCCCCGCCCTCACTGACGTCAGACTAATAGGATTCCGATTTTTCAATCTCACAAGTTGCAGGTATGGTCTCACCAGAGCCCTATACAACTGCAGAAGAACCTCTTTACTCCTGACCTGAAATCCACTTGTTATGAAGGCCAACATTCCATTAGCTTTCTTCACTGCCTGCTGTACCTGCACGCCAACTTTCAGTGACTGGTGTACAAGGACACCCAGGTCTTGCTGTACCTCCCCCTTACCTAACCTAACCCCATTGAGATAATAATCTGCCCCCTTGTTTTTGCCGCCAAAGTGGATAACCTCACATTTATCTATATTATACTGCATCTGCCACGCATCTGCCCACTCACTCAACCTGTCCAGGTCACCCTGCAACCTCCTAACATCCTCTTCACAGTTCACACTGCCACCCAGCTTTGTGTCATCCGCAAACTTGCTACTGTTGCTCCTAATTCCCTCTTCCAAATCATTAATATATATGGTAAATAGTTGTGGCCCCAACACCGAGCCTTGCGGCACTCCACTTGCCACTGCCTGCCATTCTGAAAAGGACCCGTTCACTCCTACTCTTTGCTTCGGGTCTGCCAACCAATTTTCTATCCATGTCAACACCCTACCCCAAATACCATGTGCTCTAACTTTTGTCACCAGTCTCCCGTGCGGGACCTTATCAAAGGCTTTCTGAAAGTCTAGATACACTACATCCCATTGGCACCCCTTCATCCATTTTACTTGTCACAATCCTCAAAAAATTCCAGAAGATTAGTCAAGCATGATTTCCCTTTCATAAATCCATGTTGACTTGGACTAATCCTTTTACTGCTATCCAAATGCTACATTATTACCTCTTTAATAATTGACTCCAGCATCTTTCCCCCCACCGAAGTCAGGATACCTGGTTTGTAATTCCCCGTTTTCTCTCTCGCTCCTTTCTTGAAAAGTGGGATAACATTAGCTATCCTTCAATCCACAGGAACTGATCATGAATCTATTGAACATTGGAAAATGATCACCAATGCGTCCACTATTTCTAGAGCCACCTCCCTGAGGACCCTGGGATGCAGACCATCAGGCCCAGGGGATTTATCATCCTTCAGTCCCATTAGCCTACCCAATACTATTTCTCGCCTAATGAAAATTTCTTTCAGTTCCTCTACCCCCTTAGATCTCCTGTCCTCCAGTACATCTGGGAGATTGTTTGTGTCCTCCTTAGTGAAGACAGATCTGAAGTACCTATTCAACTCTTCTGCCATTTCCTTGTTGTCCATAATTATTTCACCCGTGTCTGCCTTCAAGGGACCCACATTTGACTTTGCTACTCTTTTTCCCTTAACTTAAAAGAAGCTTTTACTGTCTTTATATTCCTGGCCAGCTTCCCCTCGTACTTCATCTTTTCAGCCCGTATTGGCCGTTTTGTTTCCTTCTGGTGTCCTATGAAAGTTTCCCAATCCTCTGGCTTCTCTTTGCTGTGTTATACATATTTTCTTTTAGTTTTATTCCATCCCTAACTTCTCTTGTCAGCCACGATTGCCTCCTATTCCCCTTAGAATCTTTCTTCCTTTTTGGAATGAAATGATCCTGCATCTTCCGGATTATGCCCAGAAATTCCTGCCATTGCTGTTCCACCGTCATTCCTGCTAGTATCCCTTTCCAGTCTACTTTGGCCAGTTCCCCTCTCATGCCTTCATATTCCCCTTTGTTCAACTGCATCACTGCCACTTCCAATTTAACGTTCTCCTTCTTAAATTGCAGATTAAAACTAATCATATTATGATCACTACCTCCAAGCGGTTCCTTTACCTAGAGTTCTCTTATCATATCTGGTTCATTGGACAACATTAAATCCAGAATTGCCTTTTCTCTGGTCGGCTCCATTACAAGCTGCTCTAAGAATCCATCTCGGAGGCATTCTACAAACTCTCTTTCTTGGGGTCCTGAACCAACCTGATTTTCCCAGTCCACCTGCATATTGAAATCCCCCAGCACCAAAGTGGCATTACCTTTGTTACATGCCAGTTTTAACTCCTGCTGCAACTTACACCCTACATCCGGGCTACTATTTGGGGGTCTGTAAATAACACCAATTAGTGTCTTCTTGCCTTTACAATTCCTCAACTCAATCCATAGTGACTCTACCTCGTCAGTCCGTATGTCTTCCTCGCAAGGGACTGAATTCCATCCCTCACCAGCAGAGCCCACCTGCCTGTCCTTTCTGTAGGATGTATAACCCTGAATATTAAGTTCCCTGTGAATATTAAGTTAAACTGTGTTTCCCGGTTTTAGACACCTCCAACATCGGGAACATTTTTCCTGCATCTAGCCTGTCCAATCCCTTACGAATTTTATGTTTCTATAAGTTCTCCTCTCATTCTTCTAAATTCCAGCGATAAGCCCATTATTTCATCATACATAAGAATATCATTGTTCTGTTTCTGGTACATATGACAATGAAACATTTGACTATATTTAAGATGTTGTTAACATAAATTACAAAGAGCATCGACCCTATGAAACATCACAGATAGCAGGTGTCCAGTCACAAAACTATCAAGGGGTCTCGACCCGAAACGTCGCCTATCTCCTTCGCTCCTTAGATGCTGCTGCACCCGCTGAGTTTCTCCAGCTTTTTGTGTACCCACAAAACTATCAACCATTGTCCCATTGCTTTCTGTCATTGAGCCTGTTTTGGATTCAATTTGAGCAAACCACAAAGCACTGGAGCAACTCAGCGGGCCAGTGGAGAGAATGGACCCTTCTTCAGATTGATCGTAGTTGGGAGAAGAAAGTTGGATAAGAGCGGCAAGGACGTGACAGTGCCTGGCAAGTCTGAAGAAGTCTGTAAAAGGATCCAGATCTGAAATGTCACCGATCCATTTTCTTCAGGGATGCTGCCTGCCCTGCTGAGTAACTCCAGCATTTTGTGCCTATCTTTAGTATAAATCAGCATCTGCAGTTCCTTGTTATTACATGGTGCCTGACAGGTGATAGAGGGGATGGACATCTGATCGGTAGATGGTTGGACAAAGACCAGAAATGAAAAGAGTGTCAGATAAGGGGAGAAGACGAGTGAAATGTAAAGCTAGAGGGAGGGATATAGGTAGAACGAGAAAGGGGGCATGATAGTAGAAGAAGTAGATCAACAAAGGAGGGAGTGTTACCTAAAATTGGAACATTCAATATTCACCATTTATCGGACACCCTTTTGTCTCTTTTCATCTCAAACTTTAGTCCACCGATATGCCAATCAATTCCTACCTATTAGAAACATTGAAACATAGAAAATAGGTGCAGGAGTAGGCCATTCGGCCCTTCCAGCCTGCCCCGCCATTCAATATGATCATGACTAATCATCCAACTCAGTATCTTGTACCTGCCTTCTCTCCATACCCCCTGATCCCTTTATCCACAAGGGCCACATCCAACTCCCTCTTAAATATAGCCAATGAACTGGCAGAGAATTCTCTTCTGTGGCAGAGAATTCCACAGATTCACCAGTCTCTGTGTGAAAAATGATTTTCTCATCTGGGTCCTAAAAGACTTCCCCCTTATCCTTAAACTGTGACCCCTTGTTCTGGACTTTCACAACATCAGGAACAATCTTCCTGCATCTAGCCTGTCCAACCCCTTAAGAATCTTGTAAGTCTCTATAGGATCCCCCCCTCAATCTTCTAAATTCCAGCGAGTACAAGCCGAGTCTATCCAGTCTTTCTTCATATGAAAGTCCTGCCATCCCAGGAATCAGTCTGGTGAACCTTCTCTATGCTCCCTCTATGGCAAGAATGTCTTTCCTCAGATTTGCAGACCAAAACTGTACACAATACTCCAGGTGTGGCCTCACCAAGACCCTGTACAACTGCAGTAGAACCTCCCTGCTCTTGTACTCAAATCCTTTTGCTATGAATGCCAACATACCATTCGCTTTCTTCACTGCCTGCTGCACCTGCATGCCTACTTTCAATGACTGGTGTACCATGACACCCAGGTCTCGTTGCATCTCCCCTTTTCCTAATTGGCCACCATTCAGATAAAAGTCTACTTTCCTGTTTTTGCCACCAAAGTGGATAACACTTTGTTCACATTATACTGCATCTGCCATGCATTTGCCCACTCACCCTACCTATCCAAGTCACCTTGCAGCCTCCTAGCATCCTCCTCACAGCTAACACTGCCCCCCAGCTTCGTGTCATCCGCAAACTTGGAGATGTTGCATTCAATTCCCTCATCCAGATCATTAATATATATTGTAAATAGCTGGGGTCCCAGCACTGAGCCTTGCGGTACCCCACTAGTCACTGCCTGCCATTCTGAAAATGACCCGTTTACTCCTACTCTTTGCATGCTGTCTGCCAGCCAGTCCTCTATCCACATCAATACTGAACCCCCAATACCGTGTGCTTTAAGTTTGTATACTAATCTCTTATGTGGGACCTTGTCGAAAGCCTTCTGAAAGTCCGGATATAACACATCCACAGGTTCTACCTTATCCAGTCTACTAGTTACATCCTCGAAAAATTCTATAAGATTCGTCAGACATGATTTACCTTTCATAAATCCATGCTGACATTGTCCAATGATTTCACAATTTTCCAAATGTGCTGCTATCCCATCTTTAATAACTGACTCTAGCATTTTCCCCACTACCGATGTTAGACTAACTGGTCTGTAATTCCCCGTTTTCTCTCTCCCTCCCTTCTTAAAAAGTGGGGTTACATTAGCTACCCTCCAATCCTCAGGAACTACTCCAGAATCTAAAGAGTTTTGAAAAATTATCACTAATGCATCCACTATTTCTGGGCTACTTCCTTAAGTACTCTGGGATGCAGCCTATCTGGCCCTGGGATTATCGGCCTTTAATCCATTCAATTTACCTAACACCACTTCCAGGCTAACCTGGATTTCACTCAGTTCCTCCATCTCATTTGACCCCCGGTCCCCTGCTATTTGCGGCAGATTATTTATGTCTTCCTTAGTGAAGACAGAACCAAAGTAGTTATTCAATTGGTCTGCCATGTCCTTGTTCCCCATGATCAATTCACCAGTTTCTGACTGCAAGGGACCTACATTTGTTTTAACTAACCTTTTTCTCTTCACATATCTATAAAAACTTTTGCAGTCCGTTTTTACGTCCCCTGCCAATTTTCTTTCATAATCTATTTTCCCTTTCCTAATTAAGCCCTTTGTCCTCCTCTGCTGAACTCTGAATTTCTCCCAGTAGGCTGCTTTTTATAGCTAATTTGTATGCTTCATCTTTTGTTTGATACTATCCCTGATTTCCCTTGTTATCCACGGATGCACTACCTTCCCTGATTTATTCTTTTGCCAAACTGGGATGAACAATTGTTGTAGTTCATCCATGCAGTCTTTAAATGTCTTCCATTGCATATCCACCGTCAACCCTTTAAGAATCACTTGCCAGTCTATCTTGGCCAATTCATGTCTTATACCCTCAAAGTTACCTTTCTTTAAGTTCAGAACCCTTGTTTCTGAATTATCAATGTCACTCTCCATCCTAATGAAGAACTCAGCCATATTATGGTCTTGCCCAAGGGGCCACGCACAACAAGACTGCTAACTAACCCTTCCTCATTACTCAATACACAGTCTAGAATAGCCTGCTCTCTCGTTGGTTCCTCTCCATGTTGGTTTAGAAAACTATCCCGCATACATTCCAAGAAATCCTCTTCCTCAGCACCCCAGCCAATTTGATTCACCCAATCTATATGTAGATTGAAGTCACCCATTATAACTGTTTTACCTTTGTTGCACGCATTTCTAATTTCATGTTTGATGCCATCCCCAACCACTACTACTGTTAGGTGGCCTGCACACAACTCCCACTAGCGTTTTTTGCCCCTTAGTGTTTCGCAGCTGTACCCATATCAATTCCACATCCTCCAAGCTAATGTCATTCCTTTCTATTCCGTTAATCTCCTCTCTAACCAGCAACGCTACTCCACCTCCTTTTCCTTTCTGTCTATCCCTCCTGAATATTGAATATCCCTGGATGTTCAGCTCCCAGCCTTGGTCACCCTGGAGCCATGTCTCCATGATCCCAACCATATCATATTCATTATTCTCACCAATATCCACCTATCACTCATCAGGGTTTGTCCCGCCCCCAATTCTTTTCGAGCATTTGCGCTCCTATTATCATCAATCTGAAGAATGATCCCAACTCAAAACTTCATATATCCATTCTTCTACAGATGCTCCATCCCTGGAGAGAAGGAATTGGTGACGTTTTTGGTCGAGACCTTTCTTCAGACTGAATGGGTGACGTTTTGGTTCGAAACCCGATGTCTTCTCTCCAGAGATGCTGCCTGTCCCACTGTTACCCCAGCTTTTTGTGTTTATCTTCACTTTAAACCAGCATCTGCTGCAGTTCCTTCCTACACCTCCACAGATACTGCCTGCCATGCCGAGTTCCTCCTGCACTTCGTGTTTTACTCAAGATTCCAGCATCTCCAGTTCCATGTGCCTCCTCTGGATTCAACTTGTGACTTCCCATTGTTGCATCAATCTGCTGAAATGCAGAAAGACTATATCCTACATTTCACTTCCATCAACCCTCCTTGTTGCCTCCTCAAGTAATTCAATCAAGCTAGTTGGACATAACTTTATCTTTAGAAATTCTCGTCAACAGTCCCTGGTATTAAAAAAATACTGGACTTTTCCATGTGATTGCGTGAGATTCCTCCCACATCCCAAAGTGTGAGGGTTGTAGGTTAATTGACCTCTGTAATAATTGCCCCGAGTGTGCAGGGAGTCTGTGAAAAAGTGTGATAACATAGAACTAGTGTGAATGGGTGATCGATGGTCTGTGTGGACTCGGTTGGCCGAAGGGCCCATTTCCGTGCTGTGTTTTCAATTAGATAGAGAAATGGCAGGTTTAATCCGAACATTTGTGATGCTCTACACTTTAGGAAGTTAAATATACAATTTTACTTCGGAGTCATGTGAGTGATTCCGTGAAGAAGCCATTACATCGTCCGCATGGCGAAGCACAGGACTGGCAGGCGAGTCGCTCCTGCCAGCGGTATGTTTAAACCTACAGGTAAGTTTGTATTTCTTACCAGGTTTTAATTTTCTTGCAGGAACCTCTTTTACAAACATCTTCAGAATTTGAAGTCAGTTAAATCTGACCAATCGCACTCCCTTCCTCAAAGAGGGCGATTCATAGGCAGCCCTGAAAACCGGTGCTGCCACAGGTCCCTGAGCATACCTGGGCTGATAAAGCCCTTCCAACGGCAGCATGAAAGCAGGGCAGAGGTTCCACATGCACTACTCTATGAGGTAACCAGGCAGATAGGTTGATCTGGCACTTCCAAAACATGGGTAAGTGTACACTTACACGTTGGTAATATTTACACTTGGTTGTACAATACACAAATGGTTAAGACATAGTCAGCAACTTAGCGGCATCTAACCATGTAAAACTGCACGATATTAACATTCCAAGCAGGATTGCCTTCGAGAGGCAGGCTCAGAATTGTGGCCAGCATAGTCTTTCAAGGCAGGCTCAGAATTATGGCCAGAGTTGTCTTTTAAGGCAGGCTCAGAATTATCGCCAGAGTTGCCCTTACAGGCAGGCTCAGAATTATGAGGTAGGCTCATGGCCAGCATTGTCTTTTAAGACAAGGCTCGGAAATCGAGCCAGAATTGGCGCTCGAGGCAGGCATGAAATGATGGCGTGGCCTATTCATTATGAAAGATGGAGAAGGTCGTTTAACTCGCTTGTGCAGTATAAACTTTCCGAATAGGAAACTTCGGTACTGACTAACAACTGATTTTCATAGGAGGTTCCCATTTACAGCGATCATCAGAGACATTTCAAATGATCAGGAGGCAATTGCTATGATGCAATGATAACAGTAATGCTAACAGTAAATCATTGCAAAATGGGCTTAATTATTTACTTAGGTTATTTAATAAATTACTAAAATCTGTGCTTGCTATATTTGAGGAATTGGGCTCCTCAGTCCAGTTAAATTTAAGTTGTTACCACATAGACTTGTTGGTCATTGGGAGTTACCTTTAGCTATTAATTAGTTTATGACTCTGCCCAGGGCAAGAGATTGGAGTTAAAAGAAAGGTGTAACAACCTTGTTGTTATAAAGCAGCCTTCTATTCATCAAGACTAATTGGCAATATAGTAGCTGCGATTCAGTTGTGTAAGTGGGAGAATTGACATCGTGCAAAGTGACAACCTCTCAAGTGCCATGTAGGTTATTGTTAGACACACCTATGCTGTACCAGCTGAAACTACCTAAGTCACAATGATGGACGAACAGTATTCAGCATTGCTCCAATAGTTTGGTCAGTAAACTTTAAGTTATATTGCAAACTGATGCTAAGGGCTCTAACGCGGAAACTTGCGAATGTCATCTCTAGTTTGTAGGTGGAGGAGATTTCCATGGGTTACCAATTCTTCAGTTATTGGTATCAATAGACACTAGGGCATTCTATAGGTTAAAGAGTGATTGAGCAAATATACATAATCTGCATGCTCAACTTCAACTTGATACATTATGATGGTGGCATATGTTAGTCACATGGCTGCAATCAATTAAAACTATCCTGTAATAGTTTACCTAATACATTTGCCGCTGGTGTATCATCAAGTACAGATCAATGACAACACCGAATGGGTGTTGGATCACACTGAATTTATAAAATTCTGGTTCGATGGAACACCGAATATCGATATGTTGTTTTCATGCTTGCTCACCGGTTGCAAACATATGTGACTACAGTGGCGACAGATACAGTCTCGCTACAAGCAGAAGAAATGGTCTTTTATATCTTCCTCCATTTTGCCTCATCAGTTGGGAAATAAAGTCATCATGATCCCGGTTTAGGTTTTTCCTACTGTCTGACTGGCCCATGCAGCTTTGATTCCCGCTTTGTCGGGAATGATAATACAACCTTACACGGTTGTTCTAAATGTGAACTTTGCTGGTTCAGCCTGTAGCTCGGGAAACGAGCCTTTGCATGATAACATCAATTTATGACATTGCAGATTCTGAATGGACTGCCCCTACGGCTTGGGTTGTCACACCGATCCAGGTATGTGTTCACTCCAGAGTGCTGGGATAGCACCAAAAAAGCAGTACATTTCCACTTCAGAGAATGGGAAGCATTTTGTTTAATGCTAATGTTACATTTAATACGGTACAGACTACTGACGTCTTGGAGTTCATTCTTAAATGGTCTTTGACAATAATTGAGTTATAGGGCCATTACCAGTGCCCAACGTGCCTTCCCATCATATTAGCTGCAGCAAACGGGAGCCACTCTGACGGGTTTCACCCCTGGATATCGAGTTTGTAAACAATATCTTTAACACAAGTTCTCCCAGTACAAGTACAGGCAGTATGGGATATTGACATTGTGTTAATAATCAGGGCTCTCGCTTAACTTTTTTTCCCTGTTGCCAGCCGGGCAACCTTGACAGCTTTTTAGGTGGCCAAATGACGGTTTAGGTGGTCATTGAAGACGGTTTGCATGACGCGTGCGATAACGTGCTCGGACGAAGTGCGTAGTTATCAGTCAGAATTATGCTCAATGAAGGATTCACCTTTTATGTTCAAGAAGGAACTGCAGATGCTGGAAAATCGAAGGTAGACAAAAGTGCTGGAGAAACTCAGTGGGTGCAGCAGCATCTATGGAGCGAAGAAAATAGGCAACGTTTCAGGCCAAAACCCATCAGTCTGAAGAATGATTTCGGCCCGAAACGTTGCCTATTTCCTTTGCTCCATAGATGCTGCTAGCATCCGCTGAAGTTTCTCCAGCACTTTTGTCTACATTCACATAGAATTAAGGGACAGAGGTTTCTGCTTCAAATAACGTAAACATATTCTTTACCAATCAAGACATGATATATACCACAATGACATGCAGCAAAATTATATATAATACAATATCTCAACTCTTTTTACACATTGCAATTAATGCAATTTCTATTAGTTCTTTCCACTTCCAAACAAAAATGTGGTTGGATTATTCAGCATATGATCAACCTGTGTCAATAAATCCTGGATCGTGGTAACATATATGCTTAACCATGCACACTACAGATTGATGCTAGCATGTTTTCTGTGAAGGACCGAAAATTAGCATGACAAGGCCATAGCATGGGTCGTTATTGATATTGGCACAGAAACACTCTGGCTTTGCACATAATTTAGCCATAACAAAATATACAGTTTGCAAGGAAATTTCTGAAGGCATTTTATGATAATAGCTGTTAAAACCGACTATACCCATCTGACAGGTTAAACATTACACTAACTGCCAAGACATGACCAAAGGACATAACTGCAGCAAATGTTCTTTTGGTAATATGTTTAAAGGTGTCAAAACAAATAATAACATTGGGACTTAAAACACATTTGATTACATTCCGTTATCAAACATAATCAATGTTCGCTCTGAAGACCATGAAGCACAATAGGGTCAGGGGGTGTGCGAATCAGTGCGGGGTTGAATAGATGGTGGGGGGGGGGGGGGGGGGGGGGGGGGTTGAGAAGGCAATCGATGCGGAATGGATGGATTGAGGCAAGTGAATTGGTACGTGTTTGGTTGGAGTCTGTAAAATTGTAAGGGGATGTCAGTGGTGTTGAATGGGGGGATCAGTACGGGGATGGATGGGGGGGTCAGTATAGGATGAATGGGGGTTCAGTACAGGATGAATGAGGGTAGACAAAAAATGCTGGAGAAATTCAGCGGGTGAGGCAGCATCTATGGATCTAAGGAAATAGGCAACATCGGGTCTAGACCCTTCTTCAGACAGTTCCCCCCATTCTTCTGAAATGGGGGGAGCAGTACAGGATGGATGGGGGGGGGGTCCAGCACCAGGATGAATGGGGGGATCAATATAGGATGAGGGGGGGGGGTCAGGACAGTGTGGATCGGAGGGTCTATGCAGGATGAATGGCAGATCACTAACAGGATGAATGAGGGGATCAGTATTATAGGATGAATGGGGGATCAGTACGGGATCAATGAATGGGGGATCAGTACAGGATGCATGAGGGATCAGTACAGGAGAATGAGGATCAGTAAAAGATGAATGGGAAGATCACTACAGGATGGATGGGGGGATGGTGCAGGGTAAATGGAGGATGGGTCAGTACAGGATGAATGGAAGGTTCAGTGCAGTATGAATGGGGGAAGAAGTGCAGGATGGATGGGAAGGGGGTGTCAGTACAGGATGAATTGGGGGACTTGTGTAGGATGGATGGATGAGGGGGGGGGCAGGAGGAATCAATGGTGGGTAGGGTGATGAATAGATTGGGGGGAGGAGCACAGGGGATGTCAATGAGGACTGAATAGAGGAGGGAATGGGGATCAGTGCGGGGTGGAGAAGAGGGGTCCCAGGATAAGAGGGGTGGAGGGGGGGCGTACGAGAGAGAGAGAGAGAGGGGGGGGGGGGAAGGGGCAGGGGAGGTGGGGAGGTGGGGAGGAAGGAAGGTCCGCGCTCCTCGGTCAACATCCGCTGCCTTGGCCGTCCCTGTCCAACGCCAAAGTGCCGCTGACTCCTTGCCACCGCCTCCCCTCCTCCAGCCAACAGCAATGTGCGGGGTCGAGCGGTGCAGTTCAAAGACCCTATAGGATCTGTCGTGCAGCTGCTTCAGACGGCGGAAGGAGACATCCCTCCCTCCCGGCCTCGGCGCACGACACGGGTTGATTAGAAAGTGCTGTTCGCAGAGTTGCAAGCAGCGATAGCAGCCGCTGATAGCAAATCCACAAAATCCTCAAACAACCCGTCTCACACGCCGACGCCGGGAGGAGGGAAGGGGGGGAGGGAGAGGGAGGCCTCGATCTGCCGGGCGGGGTCAGGTAGGAGGAGGCGATAGAGTCACTGTCGCGGCCCGTCATTCGCTCCGACCCTTCGTCATCCCGCTCCTAGCAAAGATATCTTTGGCTACTAGTATTTTTGCCTCGCAATTAAAGATGCTAGAGGAATACAGCCGCCGCCCAGAAACGTCAGTTCCTATTCTCCAGAGATGCTGCCTGACCGCGGAGTTACTCCAGTTTTTTGTGTCTACCGGTATAAACTAGTATTTGGGTGCCAAGCGGGCGTTTAGGTTGCCCGGGGGCACTTTGGGTGGTCAATGGCACCCGGGCAACCGCTAATTTCGAGCCCTGACAATGCTTCACCAGGGGGCTCCAGATACATTCTTAGTCATGGCACTAGTATGAGCACTATGAGTGCAGACATTACAAAAGCTGCAGCTAGACAGGATGGAAATGGCTGCAAATGCCATTACGTTTTACATTTCTGATCTACACAAGCAGACCAGGAGAACAGAGTGTAAGATCAAATTTCGGCATACCCCACGGATTCACATCTAGGTTTGAGGGCACGCTTGCTATATTATATCAAGGCCACCAGAGTCCTAAGAGGTGTGGGATCAGCATTGTTTATTAGCCACAAACAACCACACTGAAAAATGGCGGTTCAGACTATTTCGAGGTGGCTGAAGCAGGTTCTGGGTTATGCAGGTATTAACACTGACAACTTTACGTCTCATTCCACCAGGGCGGCATCAGCGTCGGCTGCCAAGGCAATGGACGTCCCCATCGACCATATTCTCACGGCCGCAGGATGGTCAAATGAAGTGATTTTTCAAAATGTTTTACCATAGGCCGATTGCTGACCCGGGGCTATTTGCCCATTCTGTTTTGCATTCAGTTTAGCCTCCTTTGATATAGAGGGGTTGCTATTGATTTTCTTTATTAAAATAAACCATTAATACGTTTAAATCAATGTCATGCTTAATGCATTGTTGATTATTCACTCATCCTGAGTCAATCAATGCAGTGAAATGCCGGGGTTTGAATCTACGGCATGAAATCACAGAGCTTTGAAATCTTCATGGAATCACTCACGTGACTCCAAAGTAAAATAGTAAAGGGCCTGTCCCACCAGCATGCGGCTACGTGCGGCGAGCGCGACCTAACGTGGTCGCTTGAGCCGAACGGCCTCACGGGGCCGGTCCCACTTCGATCGCCGGAGCCATATGGAGTTGTGCGGGGCTGGTCCCGAAATCGCGCGGGGCTCCGAAAAACTGACACTGTTCAAAATTCCGCGCGGCAACGGCCAACAGGCCCGCAGCCGCATTGAGGCCGTACGCAACGTCTCGACGGCGTACGCAGCGTCATGACACCGTACGCAGCGTCTTGGCGGCGTACGCCTAGCGCGTGGTGTTGTGCGATGACGTCACCGCCCGGCGTGCCATTGCGTGATGACGTCACCACCCGACGCTGTGCGACGTCCAAATTCACTCGGCCCGCCTCGTGCCCAGCTGATTGGTGAGTATGATGTCGGGACCAGCCCCATACGTCTCCGCGGTTCTAAGTGGAACAGGCCCCGCGAGGCCGTACGGCTCAAGCCACCATGTTTGGTGCATGCAGTCGCATGCTGGTGGGACAGGCCCTTAAGATAAAATGATAACTTACCAGTTTGAAGTTTGATCTTTATTTTATGAGTTACGATGAGCGATTACGTGCCCTTCGCTCCCAACCCTCGTATTATAAAGATCATCTCGTAGTTCTAGTCATCTCTAATCTTACTATGTTAGTTCAACAACTATTATCTGTGATTTCACACCACTGCTTTGAAGATTGACGAGCATGCGGACTGGCGGGACTTCTTCACGTAATCGCTCATCGTAACTCATAAAATAAAGATCAAACTTAAAACTGGTAATAACAATAATAGTCTATGTACTTTAGAGCTTATGTGAGGTTGTAGTGTTTATTAGCTGAATGGCTGGAGGGAAGAAGCTTCAGGAAAACATTCTGGCCCAAACTCATCCTCATCCCAGCTTTCAGGGGGGCTGAGAGATTGAGATTGTACTCTTTAGAATGAAAGATGAAGATAGATATATGTTCCTGTGCTGCACTGTCGCATGTTCTATCTATATCTATCTATCTATCTATCTGTAGATTGTCACCTTGTCGTGGTGGAGAAGCTTGTGTGGACCTGAGATCCTGAGAGCGATGCCATCTGAAGCTATGCTCCTAATAGGGCCACCCATGGCGGTAAGGTCGAGGGGGAGGTCTCTGACAAAGACCAATTCAATCAAGACCTCAACTGTGGAACAGGCAGAGGACAATGGCTGACCTTAGTGGAGTGTCACAACGGCTGGGAAGGCAGATGAAGGCTGCAGCAGGAAAGAGTCTTCGGGCGCCTTGGACTCCATGCCACTGGATCCTGACCCAGATCTGTCAAGGACTGTGGGGTGGCTGTCTGTGCACCAGTCTCCCCACGGTAAGCAAAGTCACGCACAGGCGTCCTCCATATAAGGAATAGCATTCTGGAGACACCCATGGTCAGCCATGACCAAAGGGGGCCTAAGATCTGTATGTATACTATTAAAAGATTCAACTTGTTTGTCTGTCTGTCTGTGATCTCAGGAGCTACGCCAAAACGGTACACAATAGTATGTCATTTATTTGCAGAATCTTACTCAGCTTTTTCCCTTGGTCGTTCGTAGCACGTTTCTTCACATTTGATGTTATATTTCACAAGTTATTGATATTTAATGTTTTTAAAAAGCCAACTTTGAGAAAAATAAGACTGTGAGAGTGACTTTTCCAGCAGCTTCCAGTGATTATGTCACAATGGCACCTCACACTCCTCTAATCACAATGGGATCTCATTTACACAAGCTGCGTGAACATTCCGACAACCGAACATGACATCACAATATGATCCCGGCTGCCAATACACAAGCTATGAGAGTTGACGGAGTGGGGAATGGGAGAAGAAATTTTATTTTTAAATGAGGAATGAGGGGAGATGAGCCGCGCCTGTGCAGTTGGGGGCTATGGGTGAATGGTGGAATATTGCATTGGGCGAACGGGTTACATTGGGTAACGGGTGATGGGGTTAAAGGCTCCGGGGGGCCCCGCATTGGGGTCGGGGCCCAATGTGTCCCACTTGGTCTAGTATATACAATTAAAAGTCGCGACATGTTTGTCTGTCTGTGATGTCAGGAGCTACGCCAAGACGGTACACAATAGTACAAAAATGTGCAGAATCTTACTCAGCTTTTTCCCGTGGTCGTTCGTATCAAGTTTCTTCACATTTGATTTTATATTTCACATTATATAAAGGTTTAAAAAAGTTTGAGAATAATAACTGCCTGTGAGAGTGAGACTTTTCTAGCAGCTTCCAGTGATGATGTCACAATGGCATCTCACAGTCAGTCGTCCAATCACAATGGTATCTGATTTACAAAAGCTGCCGTGAAGATTCCGACAACCGAACATGACATCACAATGTGATCTAGGCTGCCAATAAGCAAGCTATGATGGTTGACAGAGTGGGGGATGGGAAGAGAAGAAATTATATTTAAACATTGTCTTTAGTGGGGGAGTGCGACAGGGGAAAGGTGAGGGAGGGAATGACAGGGTAGGGAAAAGGAGAGGCAGGGAGAGGTGACAGTGAGAGAGTGAGATTTCCCCCCCCCCCCCCCACCTGGGAAGAATTGATTGGCTCAAGGGAGTGTCGACAACGAACCAAAGGTCGAGTCCATACATTGGCTCTGGGAAGCACCCACTGCCCCCTGGGATGGATTGATTGGCTCAAGGGAGCACCGACGCTCACCCAAAAGTCAAGTCCATTCGTTGGTTCCGGGAAGGGCCGAATGCCCCCCCTCCCCACATGTGAAGGATTGATTGCGTTGGCCGAATGTGTTACATTGGGGGAACGTGATGAGGTGATTGGCTCCAGAGGGCACCTGTCTCCGGGATGAGCGCTGACGCCATGTTTGGGGATCAGTCCTCCCATGCGATGCCAACCCCCCTCCCCGCCCAGCGGGTCCCACTTGGTCTAGTATATACTATGAAATGTCTCAACTTGGTTGTGTCTGCCTGTGATCATAGGAGCTACGCTAAAACACACAATAGTGCTAAAATGTTTGCAGAATCTTACTTAGCTTATTCCCGTCGTCGGTCTAATCAACTTTCCTTCAGATTTGATGTTATATTTCACATTGATAATTAAAGCTTTAAAAAAGCCAACTTTAACAAGATTTTTACTGTTAAAATCCTTCCTGCCAGCTTCCAACAAACTGATACAAAGTTGCAATACAGGAACACTGTGCTTCCACCAACTTTTCACCTGAATGAGATATCACAGTCCTCCATCCGACATTTGCAACAATGTTGCCATCAGAGAACACTTATTCCAGCTCCTGGCAGGACAGCAGAGGGAGGGTGAATTGGTATTGCAAATGGGGAAGAGCAATTGTTTTTTTTTATGCCAGTGCTGGGGAGGCAGGGGAGTGGTGGAATCTTACGTTCGGCAAACAGTTAAGTTGGGGGACCACGCCTCCTCCCATGGAGGTCTAAGTGTTAGTGGTGCAATATTGCGTTGGGGAACGGGTTGCATTGGGGGGTCAGGCCTCCTCCCGTGTGACAGTTGGTCTAGTATATTACTAAAACTCTCATCTTGTTTGTTTCTATGTCTGTCTGTGAGTCTGATGTCCTGCAATTACGCCAAAACGGTACACAATAGCGCTACAATTTACTTTACTCACCATTGTCCTGTGGTGTGTTGTATTGAGTTTGGTTCAGATTGATGGTACATTTTACAAGTTATTCACGTTTTCAACTTTACAGAACCCCACTTTGACAAAATGTATTCCTTCTGCACCAGCGGTTAGCAGTGTATGACGTCACAATGGGATCTCATTTACATAAACTGACCATCAGTTGTGTCCCACCCCACAATTACATCACAATGGGATCTAATTTACATTTTTAAAAACTCATCAAAAACACAGCAGCTTCCACCTCACAATGATGTCAAGGGGGTAGGGAGGGGAAATGGGTTATGAAGGGAAGGAGTGACTAAGGGTAGGGGAAAGGAGAGGGAGAGGTGAGGGAAGGAATGGGAGAGGGGAGGAAGTGCTGGGAATGAGTGGGAATGGAGGATATAGGTAGGAAGAGGAATGGCGAGGTGCACTTGGGGAGGGTTGCTGTGACTCGTGTCACATCAGGGATCTCCGGCATCACAACAGGAATTAGGAATCCGTTAGCCGCGCCTGCGCAGTTGGGGGTTATGAGTGGTGGAATATTGCGTTCGGGGAACAGCCCTCCCGTGTGACAGGGACCCAACGGGTCCCACTTGGTCTACGTGTCCCAGATAGAACAATGAAATTCTTACTTGCAGCAGCACAACAGAATATGTAAACACAGTAGACTGTAAATAATATAATAAAAGAGCAAAAGTTTAATGTGTGTATGTATACAGATGCATACACAAATACACATGTACAAGACTAATTGGGACCCGTTGAGTCCCAGGTTCACATGGGAGGGCTGGTCCCCCAACACAATATATTCCAGCTCTTCACCAATTCCAATATTGGTGGCCAGTGGGGGGGGGGGGGGGGGGGGGGGTCTGGAGCACTAGCACGGGTGTTGTGGGTCAAGTCAAGTCAAGTACAGTGAGTGCAGGACCAACAATCCACTTCAATCCATTTCATGTCAATTTAATCCATTTCAAGTCAAGTCGTCAATTCAGGTCATCAAGTCAAGTCGTCAAGTCAAGCACAGGGCAGACGGGGCCAGCCATCAATACAATCCATTTGCTTTCATTTCAGGTGAGGTCAAGCAAAGCAAAGGCAAAGTAAAAGCACAGGGCAGGAGGGGCCAGCAAACAATACTATCCATTTGCTTTCATTTCAGGTCAGATCAAGCAAAGCAAAGCAAAAGCAAAAGCACAGGGAAAGCCAAACAACTCATTTCATTTCCATTTCAAGCACAGGGCAGGCCAAATAACTCATTTCATTAAGGGCTAACAAATCATTTATTGCAAGCACATTAAGGGTTAACAAATCATTTATTGCAAGCACATTAAGGGTTAACAAATCATCATTCATTGCAAGCACATTGTTGGCTAACAAATCATGTATTGTAAGCACATAAAGGGTTAACCTCATAAAGCACACGAAGCGTGGACACAGTTCAGTAGACTCACAGCAGAATCAAAGTTATGGCCTCTCCATCATAATCTTCCAAAGTGACTGACTCACGTCCAGGCATCCGGGGTTTTATAGTCCTGCCTCCCCCCCCCCCCCCCCCAGAAGAGGCGTTACCTTCATCATGGTGATTGACAGGCGAGAGGACCAATCAGCTGATCTCAAGATTTTTCTAACATTCATAACGTTTTTATTTTTCATCGATCGGAAAAACCCTCGAGGCTGCCTCAGCAGAGGACTGTGAGTAAGATGGCCAAAAATCATAGCGATATATGGTAGCGCTTTTTCTAAAATCAATATACAGCGCAGACAGGAAGTGGTCAAGATGAGACTTTTAGTTATACAGAAGATATATATTTATAGGTCACCTATATATTCTTACATGTAGCAGCACAACAGAATATGTAAACACTGTACATTGTAAACAATATAATAAACAAGAGGAAAAAGGTCAATGTGTATATATACAGTGCATTCAGAAAGTATTCAGACCCTTTCACTTTTTCCACATTTTGTTACGTTACAGCCTTATTCCAAAATGGATTAAATTCTTTTTTTTTATCATCAATCTACACACAATACCCCATAATAAAAAAGCGAAAACAGGGGTTTGGAAATGTTTGAGAAGTAATTAAAAAGAAATAACTGAAATATCACATTTACATAAGTATTCAGACCCTTTACAGTACTTTGTTGAGGCACCTCTGGCAATGATTACAGCCTCAAGTCTTCTTGGGTATGACGCTACAAGCTTGGCACACCTGTATTGGGGTAATTTCTCCCATTCTTCTCTGCAGATCCTCTCAAGCTCCGTCAGGTTGGATGGGGAGCGTCGATGCACAGCTATTTTCAGGTCACTCCAGGACATTCACAGACTTGTCACGAAGCCACTCCTGTGTTGTCTTGGCTGTGTGCTTATGGTCGTTTTCCTGTTGGAAGGTGAACCTCTGCCCCAGTCTGAGGTCCAGAACTCTGTGGAGCAGGTTTTCATCCAGGATCTCTGTACTTTGCTCCGTTCATCTTTCCCTCAATCCTGACTAGTCTCACTGTTCCTGCCACTGAAAAAATATCCCCACAGCATGATGCTGCCACCACCATGCTTCACCAGGACTGCCAACTCTCACGCTTTCAGCGTGAGAATCACACCTTGGAGCAAATTCTCACGCCCATGACCGAGTTCTCATGCTGAGTCCAGTCCCTGCGCCAGCTTGTCCCTTCGCGCCGCCTGCCAGCGATTTGTGTGGTCTGGGGAAGCGCGTCGGTTGACGGCTGTGAGTGACGTCGCATCTCTTCTCTTCTCTTTGGTCGAATGTGCAGCTGCCGGCAACGACAACCAGCTGAAGCAGTTGTCAAACATGGGGGGGGGGGGGGGGGGGGGGGGGGGGGGGGGCGAGGACGACCACAATTATGCCAAACATCTAGGACAGGGTTCGGACTACGAAAACCGAAAAAACGTTTGTTTTTTTTCAATTCGTTTTCGCGGGGTTGGGGCAGGCGAGCCGACCTGAGAACTGCAGCCAGTCCCTGGGACAGGAGCTGACCTGGGAATGGCAGCCAGTCCCTGGACACGCAGAATGCCAACTTGGGCCAAATTTGTATGGACAAATTGGGCCAGCCATGTACATGTTGTATAACTGACTCTATGCAGATCTGAATGGGCTTAGAATTACCATTTAAGCAAAATTGCCCTCACTTTCCCTATTTTGATTCTTGAGATTAATATCCCTTTGCTCTGTTAACAGCGTTAAAGTACTTATGAGGTACAGTCAGGAAAGGGAACATGTTATTTTTTTTTTGTTTGCTTTAATTTGTTCATTGATTTTTTGTTGACTGCCATAATTTCTGAAATAACTTAAAGTAACTTAACTGTTATAAAGCAGTAATAAGTGATTTTTGTCCAAACAATTGAAACTTGCATAAAATGTTTGAATTATTAGCAAGGCTGCCAACTCTCACGCATTGAGCGTGAGACTCGCACATTTCACAAAATTGTCATGCTCTCACACTGATCACAAAATTATATAATGAGAATAAGACGTGTTTTGCTTAACAAATAGTGTAGGAAGGAATTGCAGATGCTGATTTAAACTGAAGATAGACACTAAAAACCAGAAAAATTCAGCAAAACAGGCAGCATCTCTGGAGATAAAGAATGGGTGATGTTTCGAGTCGAGACCTTCAGCCTGAAAAGGTTAAAAACCAGCCGTAAAACACAATGACTGGACATGTGTGTTATCCAACTAAGGGCAGAAATCAGAATCGTGTTCATCTTTATTCACGTGACACCATAATAAATATATTACAGAAAAAATAATGTAATGGGGTGGCACGGTGATGCAGCGGTAGAGTTGCTGCCTTACTACCACATGGGTTTTCTCTGGATATTCCGGTTTCTCCCAAATCAGAAAGAAGTGCAGGTTTGTATGTTAATTGGCTTCTGTAATTTGTCCCTGGCGTGATGGATGGAATTGGTGTATGATAGATTGCTGGTCGGTGTGGACCTGGTGGGCGGAAGGGCCTGTTTCCATATATATTTTTACATATATATCTTAATTTCATTGAACCATATATGATTGAATATGTGGCATTATTTTCGTCTTGTTTCTATATTCAAAGGGTAAGGTTGAAACCGTCTGAAGAAGGGTTTCGGCCCGATATGTTGCCTATTTCCTTCGCTCCATAAATGCTGCCGCACCTGCTGAGTTTCTCCAGCAATTTTGTCTACCTTCGATTCTCCAACATCTGCAGTTCCTCTTGAACAAGGCTGATTGATTTATTTGTGCAGAACAGGGATGTAAGTCTGACTTTTGCTTTGTTTCTCTGAGTATTCTCTATAGATATGCATAACAGCATGAATATAATCTTATTTCCATACATGAATATAGTCATTCATGTGCTGCACCTGTTGAGCAGAGCCTGGCTCTATTGTGGAATGTAATTAGGAATGCAATTTAGCCTAACCTTATTCATACCTAATCCAATTTAAAGCATAAATGTTGCATCCAAGTGTAAGTTAAACGACTCGTTACAGTATGCACCAGATTGCACAATTTCAAGCTGAAAAATGTAAAAGCTCCTTACATAGGGAGGGGGAAAACCCCCCCCCCCCCCCACCCTGGTCGCTACGCTCCCTCGCAATTTCTCACCCAATGTTGGCAGCCCTGCTTCACTGTAGATATGGTATTGGCCAGGTGATGAGCGGTGCCTGGTTTCCTCCAGACATGACACTTGGCATCCAGGCCAAAGAGTTCAATCTTGGTTTCATTATACCAGAGATTCTTGTTTAGGTGCCTTTTGGCAAACTCAAAGCGGGCTGTCATGTGCTTTTTCCTGAGGAGTAGTTTCTGTCTGGCCACTCTACCATAAAGGCTTGATTGGTGTAGTGCTGCAAATATAGTTGTCCTTCTGGAAGGTTCTCCCTATAGAGGAACTCTGGAGCTCTGTCAAAGTGACCATCGGGTTCTTGGTCACCTCCCTGACCAAGGCCCTTCTCCCCCGATTGTTCAGTTTGGTAATAACATTTTTATTATAAGTAATCCATCATAACAACGGTATAACAACTTTTAAAATACACAACCAACTTATTTCAATAAGTATACGAATGTTACAAGTAATTCTTATAAACTATTTTTTTTAGAAAGTAGAAAAAGAATAGATTTTAATCAATAAAAATAGTGATTAAATAATAATTTTGATATAGAAAGAGGAGAGAGAAGGAAAAAAAAATGTATATATTCTTGTTATATGTATTTAATTAAAACAAAGTATTATATATATATTAAAAAAAAGAGAGATTATAGTATACATCTTAATAGTGAATAACACAATTTCAAATAGCAATATCAATAGAGACATGTATACAAATCATAAAGACAAACAGAAAGTTATTTTCATCTGATCCTGCCGGGTACCCATTGAGTTGTGATGCCAAGAACAGCTACCCCTTCAAATATTCTGTATATGGAGACCATATCTGTTCAAAGAGTTTGTATTTGTCCATTAGGACAAATCTGATTCTTTCCAAATGCAACGTCTCCAACATTTCCACTGTCCACATTTTAATTGTGGGGGATAATGTTCCCTTCCAAAAATTTCAATATATATTTTTTTCCCTATTATCAAACAGTAATCCAAGAATTTTTTTGGTTTACTGTTAATATTAGATTTGAATCCGGAACTCCTAATATTATTAATTTTGGATCTGGGTCCAGTTTAATTTTAAGAACTTCAGAGATAACTCTAAAGATTTCTGTCCAATAATAATTAAGTTTTATACATGTTTACAAAACTATGCGTTAAATTAGCTTCCAAGTTCTGACATTTATCACAAATAGGAGAAATGTTAGAATAAATTCTATTTAATTTAGTTTTTGAATAATGTAATCTGTGTAATACCTTAAATTGTATCAATATATGTCTAGCATTTAATGAGCAGCGATGTATACATTGTAGGCTTTCTTCCCAAGTTTCCTTCGTTATAGATAAACCTATTTCATTTTCCCATGTTTGTCGATATATTTCCGAAGTTGGGATTTCCATATCCAAAATAGTATTATATATATACGCTATTAATTTTTCTTGTTCAGTTTGGCCGCAAGGCCAGCTCTATGAAGAGACTGGTGGTTCCAAAGTTCTTCCATTTAAGAAGACAGACGTCACTGTGGTCTTTGGGACCAGCAATGCTGCAGAAATTGTTTTACACCCTTCTCGATCTATGTCTCGACACAATCCTGTCTCAGAGGTCTTCGGACAATTCCTTCGTCTTCATGGCTTGGTTTTTGCTCTGACATGCACTGTCAAGTGTGGGACCTTATATAGACAAGTGTGTGCCTTTCCAAATCATGTACAATCAATTTAATTTACTACTGGTGGACTCCAATCAAGTTGTAGAAACATCTCAAGGATAATCAATGGTAACAGGATGCACCGAAGCTCAATTTTGAGTGTCATAGCAAACGGTCTGAATACATGTGTAAATGTGATATTTCAGTTATTTATATCTTGTTACTTTGAAAAAATTTCTGAAACGCCAGTTTTCTCTTTTTTTTATTATGGGGTATTGTGTAGATTGACGATAAAAAATTTTTTAATCCATTTTAAAATAAGGCTGTAACGTAACAAAATGTGGAAAACGTGAAGGGGTCTGAATGCTTTCTGAATGCACTGTACATGCACGCGCAAATGCACATTTATATATATCATATATATATATATATATATATATGTATTTCATTCTTACGTGCAGTAGCACAACAGAATCTGTATACATAGTACACTGTAAACAATATAATAAAGGAGGGGAAAAAATGGTCAGTATACATGCACACTGAAATGCACATATAGATCACATATATGTATATATACTTACGTGCAGCAGTACAACAGAATATGTAAACATAGTACACTATAAACAATATATTAAACGAGGGAGAAAAAAGGTCAGTGTGCGTAGATATACATATACTTTTGTTTTTGTGTGTGCGTGTGTGTGTTTATATATGTGTGTGTATTTGTATGTGTACATATACACACTGAACTTGTTTTCTCTCTCGTTTATTATGTTGTTTACAGTGTACTATATTTATATATTCTGTTGTGCTGCAGCAAGGAAGGATTTCATTGTTCTATCTGGGACATATGACCATAAAACACTTTGGAATCTTGACTATGATGCAACCTCTTTTGAATATGTCCTGCCCAAGTTCACAAGTTATAGGAGTAGAATAAGAGTATGTTGACATATTGTGTTGTGCTGCTGCAAGTAAGAATGTCATCGTTCTCTCTGGGACACATGTTAAACACTGTGGAATAGATGGAGGCAGTGGGCCTGCCTGTTCCCGGCCCTCCTCCGGCTGGGCGGGCCGGGCCGGGCCGGGCTGGTGGGTGTGGGCTGTGACTCCGCCGCTGTCGGTGAGGGGGAGGAGGGCAGGCGAGTGGAGGAGCCGCGCTGGAGGCCGCCGCCGTCGCCCGCGGTCCGGACCCCGGCCCCGGCCGCTCCAGTGAGTGTCCACCGCACCCCCCCCCCCCCCCTAACCCATCCTCCAGGACTCCAACCCCCATCGCCATCACCAGGCCCGGGGCGGCGGCGCGGCGGCGGAGGAGGGGGTGACTGGGTCTCCCTTTGCCCGGCCGGGGGGTGAGGGGGGCGGGGAGGAGGTGGTGGTGAGGGGGGGGTGAGGGGCGGTTACCTGTTCGCGGGCCGGGGTTGAGGTGGGGAGGACGAGGGCGCTTTCCTTCCTTCCCCCCCCATTCTGGGCCCCGCTCTCCTCTCCTCCTCGGCTTTACTTTCGCTTTCCCTTCCTTTCCTTTCCCCTCCCGCCCCAGGTGTGGGAGTCTGAGGGCATGAGGGGGAGTGGGTGGGATGGGAAGAGAGAGGAAGGAGGGAGGGGAAGGAGGGACAAGGGAAAGAGGGAGGAGGGGTTGAAAGGCGAGGAGGGGAAGGAAAGAAAGAAAGAGGGGGAAGGAGGGAAGGAAAGAGGGAGGGAGGGGAAGGAGGGAGAATGGAGAGAGGAAGGAGAATGGAGAGAGGAGGGAGAATGGGGAGAGGAGGGAGAATGGGGAGAGGAGGGAGAATGGAGAGAGGAGGGAGAATGGGGAGAGGAGGGAGAATGGGGTGAGAGAGGAGGGAGATGGAGAGAGGAGGGAAGAAGATGGGGAGAGGAGGGAGAAGATGGAGAGAGGAGGAGGGGAGGGAGGAAGGAGGGGATGGAGGGAGGAGGGAGGGAGTCGGTGGGCCTGAGGAGTAGTGGATGGGCTGAGCAGGGTGGGGAGTTGCTGAAGTAGCCCAGGCCCATATGGCATTGGAGATAGACACAAAAAGCTGGAGTAACTCAGCGGGACAGGCAGCATCTCTGGAGAGAAACATAGAAACATAGAACATAGGTGCAGGACTAGGCCATTCGGCCCTTCGAGCCTGCACCGCCATTCAATATGATCATGGCTGATCATCCAACTCAGTATCCTGTACCTGCCTTCTCTCCATATCCCCTGATACTTTTAGCCACAAGGGCCACATCTAACTCCTTCTTAAATATAGCCGATGAAGTGGCCTCAACTACCTTCTGTGGCAGAGAATTCCACAGATTCACCACTCTCTGTGTGAAAAATGTTTTTCTCATCTCGGTCCTAAAAGATTTCCCCCTTATCCTTAAACTGTGACCCCTTGTTCTGGACTTCCCCAACATCAGGAACAATCTTCCTGCATCTAGCCTGTCCAACCCCTTGAGAATTTTGTAAGTTTCTATAAGATCCCCCTCAATCTTCTAAATTCTAGCGAGTACAAGCCGAGTCTATCCAGTCGTTCTTCATGTGAAAGTCCTGACATCCCAGGAATCAGTCTGGCAAACCTTCTCTGTACTCCCTCTATGGCAAGAATGTCTTTCCTCAGATTTGGAGTCCAAAACTGTACGCAATACTCCAGGTGTGGTCTCACCAAGACCCTGTGCAACTGCAGCAGAACCTCCCTGCTCCTATACTCAAATCCTCTTGCTATGAATGCTAACATACCATTTGCTTTCTTCACTGCCTGCTGCACTTGCATGCCTACTTTCAATGACTGGTGTACCATGACAGCCAGGTCTCGTTGCATCTCCCCATTTACTAATCGGCCACCATTCAAATAATAGTCTAGGAATGGGTGATGTCCCCATAACACTGGAACAGGTCTATGGCCCACAATTTCTGTCCCAAACATGATGCCAAAGCTATCCCCGTAACATAGAAAATAGGTGCAGAAGTATGCCATTCGGCCTTTCGAGCCAGCACCGCCATTCAATATGATCAGAGCTGAAGATCTAAAATCAGCACCCCGTTCCTGCTTTCTCCCTATATTCCTTGATTCTTTTAGCCCTCAGGGTTAAGTCTAATTGGCCTACACTGCCTTCTGTGGCAGAGAATTCACAACTCTCTGAGTGCAAAAGTTTTTCCTCATCTTAGTTCCAAATGGCCTATCCCAACTGTGAACCCCGGTTCTGGACTCCCCCAACATCAGGAAAATTGTTCCAGCATCTAGCCTGGCCAATCCCTTCAGAACTATAAGATACCCTCTCATCCTTCCAAATTCCAGTGAAAACAAGCCCAGTCGACCCATCTGTTCATCATAGGTCAGTCCCGCCATCACGGGAATAAACCTGGTGAACCTACGCTGCACTCCCTCCGTAGAAAGAACGTCCTTTCTCAAATTAGGAGACTAAAACTGCACATAATACTCCAGGTGTGGTCTCACCAGGGCCCTGTCCAACTGCAGTAGAACCTCCTTGCTCCTATACTCAAATCCTCTCACTATGAAGCCAACATGCCATTTGCTTTCTTTACTGCCTGCTGTACCTGCATGCTTACTTTCAGTGACTGATGTACAAGGACACTCAGGTCGCTTTGCACCTCCACTTTTCCTAATCTGACACCATTCAGATAATAATCCGCCTGGGTCATAAACTGCTGAAGTGAAATATGAGGTGCTGTTCCTCCAATTTTTGTTGGGCCTCTCTCTGACAATGGAGGAGGCCCAGGACAGAAAGGTCAGTATGGGAATAGTAGGGGAGTTAAAGTTTTTTATAACTGGGAGATCGACTAGGCCTAGGTGGACTGAACAAAGTTGTTCAGCGAATCGATCGGCAAGTGTGTGTTTGGTCTTGTCGATATATAGGAAGTGAACCAAGTTATATTAACCTCCTCTGCCTGCACTTCATCTACATCCCTCCATTCCCTGCATATCCAACTACAAGCATCTTAAACACCACTATTGTATCTGCCTCCACATGACCACCACCCTTGGCAGCGCTTTCCAGGCACCCATCACTATCTGTGTGTTAAAAACAAAACAAAAACAGCCCCCACATCTTTAAGATTTTTGCCTCACCTTAAAGCAATGGCCTCTATTCCTTCACATTTCCAGAGTGGGGGAAAAAAAGATTCTAGAAACAAGGAACTGCAGGGGTTGGTTTACAAAAAAAGACACAAAGTTCTGGAAAAACTCAATGGATCAGGCAGCACCTCTAGAGAACATGGTAGTTAATGTTTCAGGTCAGGACTTCATCAGATGATGCTGTCTACCCCTATCTATGCTTCTCATAATTTTATACGCTTTTATCAGGTCTCCCCTCAGCTTTTAATGTTCTAGAGAGAACAATCCAAGTTTGTACAACGTCTTGTAGCTAAACACAGAATGCTGGAGGAATTCAACATGCCAGGCAACATCTGTGGAGGAAATAGACCAAATGGCGTTTCGGATTGGGACCCTTCTGATCCTAAATGATGTTTGTCCATTCCCTTCGTAGATGCTATCTAACCTGCTGAGTTCCTCCAGCACTTTGTGTTTTGGTCAAGATGCTGGGATCTGCGGATCCTTGGTCCCTCTCTATTTATGGCCAATACCCTCTAATCCTGGCAGCATGCAGGTAAACCTCTCTGCACCCTCTCCAAAGCCTCCGCATTTGTCCTGTAATGGGGCGACCAGAACTGTCGATCTGGGGAATTGGAGCGCATGGTAGAAATGGGTTCAAGGGTTGACCCAAAGACGTTGTCTTGGACATTGCAAAGATTGTGGCTTGATGTGGTTTGGTTCGTAATCCAGCTGGCTGGGACGCACTGAAGAAAAACTGTTCATCTTCTGATTGTGGGAATGGATTCACTCAGATAATGTTGCACCAGCCAGTTCATTTGTGAACTTTGCAATGGATGAGAGTGGTGAGTGTATAAGCTTGAGGTCTGCGGAGACCACCAAATGAAAAGTAGCCCAAAGTTTTGAAATATTAAAATATACTTGGGAAAAGGGGAAGTACAACGGGATCTGGGGCTCCTTGTTCATCAGTCAATGAAAGTAAGCATGCAGGTACAGCAGGCAGTGAAGAAAGTGGATGGCATGTTGGCCTTCATAACAAGAGGAGTTGAGTGTAGGAGCAAAGAGGTCCTTCTGCAGTTGTACAGGGCCCTAGTGAGACCACACCTGGAGTATTGTGTGCAGTTTTGCTCTCCAAATTTGTGGAAGGACATTCTTGCTATTGAGAGAGTGCAGCGTAGGTTCACAAGGTTAATTCCCAGGATGGTGGGACAGTCAAATGCTGAGAGAATGGAGCGGCTGGGCTTGTATACTCTGGAATTTAGAAGGATGAGAGGAGATCTTATTGAAACATATAAGATTATTAAGGATTTGGACACGCTAGAGGCAGGAAACGTTCCCGATGTTGGGGGAGTCCAGAACCAGGGGCCACAGTTTAAGAATAAGGGGTAAGCCATTTAGAGCGGAGATGAGGAAACACTTTTTCACACAGAGAGTTATGAGTCTGTGGAAATCTCTGCCTCAGAGGCCGGATCTCTGGATACCTTCAAGAGAGAGCTAGAGAAGGGGAGAAGGCAGGAACGGGGTACTGATTGTGGATGATCAGCCATGATCATATTGAATGGTGGTGCTGGCTTGAAGGGCTGAATGGCCTACTCCTGCACCTATCATCTATAGTCCTGACTCGTGACGTGCCACCGCTCTGTGCTTTGGACCTTGTTTAGATGTGGAGGTGAAGCTCACCTGTGGGTTGGAATTGTTGCGGGTTAGAATTAGCGATTTTCTTCACGTCCTTTCAATGCACTAGGTCTATGCTGGCCAAGAAGGAGCTTCAGCCTTGCACCACGTCCAGTGTCTCGATCTGCAGACATAACTCCTCCTGGTGTCTTTCAAACATGATAACGATTCCTGCCTCCAGCACTGTCTCAGGCTTGGTATTCCAAACCCTCTCGTCATTGCACGGTGAAATAATCTTTTCCTAATCCTCTTCCAATCATTCCACCAATTATTTTGTGACCCGAGCAAAAATCTAAATGCTGGTGGACAAGCAGCATCTGTGAAGGGAAATTTCACAGACAACATTTTAGGTCGGAATCCTCCTTGAGATTCACATTTATTTTGTGACTCCAATTTATTGACCTCTGCTGAGGGAAAGATGCCTTTTCTGATCAAACTTCCTTTCTAGGTCAGTCATAGTCATACAAGTCAGACACAGTCCCTTCAGTCTAACTCGTCCATGCTAACCAATCTACCTCATCCCAGTCGCCCATATCCCTCTAACCCTTTCCATGTACGTGTCCAATGTATTTTAAACATTGTTAAATGTTTTAAAACGGTGTTAAACAACAGTTCCAATTGTAGCAATATAATAGTGCCTGCCTCAGCCACTTCCCATGGCAACTCGTTCCACATACCTCACACCTTCCATGTGGAATAGTTTTATGTGGCTTGATTACATCTCTCTGGGGCATCTTTTTCCAAAGAAAGGCTGGACAGGCCTGTGTTGCTTTTCACCGGCCAGCTTAGCTTTTCATCTGATTCTTTAGCCATGGCAGGATCCTTATCAATCTGACCCTCCCCGGAGTCAAACAGTATGGAAACAGGCCCTTTGGTCTAACTTGCCAATGCTGACATCCTTACAGATGGTACTCTGGTGTGGCATAGTTAATGGAACTCCCTGACCTTGCACTGTTCATGAGTTGATGAAGGTAAATATACCGGATGCCTCTTCACCACATTTCTGACCCTTTATCTCCGGAGAACAGTTGTTGTGCACTTTATCCCTCTGGTTAGCAAAGCTAATTCATATCCCACCATTAATAGTGTATTCCTCTGCTTTCTATTCTGCAAAGGTTTTATCGGTCATTTCTCATTTGAAAGCCAATTGCCACTTTTTAAATCCAAGGACACTGCCCTTTGATTATTTCTTGCAGTACACAGATTTGTGCCTTGCAATACACAACAATGTTTTAAATCCTGTTAGAAAACATCAGTGTAAGAAGGATCTGCAGAAGCTGGTTTAAACCAAACATAGACACAAAAAGCTGGAGTAACTCAGCGGGACAGGCAGGATCTCTGGAGAGAAGGAATAGGTGACGTTTCGGGTCGAGGCCCTTGTTCAGACTGGTTAAGGATAAGGGAAACTAAAGATATAGACGGTGATGTGGAGAGATGAACAATGAATGAAAGATATGCATAAAAGTAAGGATGATAAAGGAAACCGGCTATTGAAAGCTGTTTGTAGGGATGAGAAGCTAGTGCGACTTGGGTGGGGAAGGAGAGGGAATGCCGGGGTTACCTGAAGATAGAGAAATCAATATTCATACCACTGGGATGTAAGCTGCCCAAGCGAAATATGAGATGCTGTTCCTCCAATTTGCGTTTAGCCTCACTCTGACAATGGAGGAGACCGAGGACAGAAAAGTCATTGTGGGAATGGGAAGGAGAATTACAGTGTCCAGCAACCAGGAGATCAGGTTGGTTCAGGCAGGCTGAGCGAAGGTGTTCCGCAGAACGATCGCCCAGTCTGTGTTTGGTCTCGCCGATGTATAAGAGAGAAAATCTTGAACAACAGATACAGTGGATGAGGTTGGAGGAGGTGCAAGTGAACCTCTGCCTAACCTGAAAGGATTGTCGCGGTCCCTGGACAGAGCCGAGGGAGGAGGTATAACGACAGGTGTTGCATCTTCTGCGGTTGCAGGGGAAGGTACCTAGGGATGGAGTGGTTTAGGTGGGTACGGATGAGTTAACCAGGGAGTTGCGGAGGGAACGGTCTCTGCGGAAGGCGGAAAGGGGTGGATATGGGGAAAATGTGGCTCGTGGTGGCGGAAATTTTGGAGGATTATGTGTTGCATGCGACGGCTGATGGGGTGGAAGGTAAGGACTAGGGGGACTGTCTCTGTTGCGACTAGGGGAGGGGGAGCATGGGTGGAGCTGCGGGGTACCGAGGAGACACGAGTGAGGGGAGAGGGATGTTCCCTAAAGAATGAGGACATCTCGGATGTTCTAGTATGGAACACCTCATTGTGGGCACAGATGCGGTGTAGACGGAGGAGTTGGGAGTTGGGGATAGTGTCTTTGCAGGAAGCAGAGGGGGAAGAAGTGTAGTCGAGATAGTTGTGGGAGTCAGTGGGTTTGTAATAGACGTCAGTCAATGGTCTATTTCTTGTGATGGAGACTGAGATCAAGAAAAGGGGGGGGGGGGGTGTCAGAGATGGTCCAAGTAAATTTGAGTGCAGGATGAAAATTGGTGGTGAAGATGATGAAGTCCATGAGTTCTGCATGGGTGCAGGAGGCTGCATGGGTAAAACCATCAGTCATGGTCCTGCATGAAGTGAACATTTTTTGGTTGTGTGCCTCGGGTAGTGTCACTGGGATGGAGTAGGCCGATCGGCCCATTGAGTGTGCACTGGTTGTCAGGACATTCCTGTCAGTCGCATTGTCCCACCTATTTCCCCGTGACGTTTGCTGTCTCATATACTCATTAATCTCCTCCTCCCAATCTCAAAATTTCCTACTGCTCTACGACACTAAGAAGCAGTTTATTGTACCCAATTATGTCTTTGAGACGTGAGAAGAAACCAGAATACCTTGGAGATTGTGCATTTACAGGGACAATGTGGAACCCAGATGTGAGTTCTTGTGAGAAATTGAGCTGTAAACAGGCAATACTTCAAACAGATTTCTTCTTGAATACTGCTAAATCATTTTTATTTTTTTATTATTTAGTTTACCTTGACAATCATTCTATCTTTATTAATTGTTAGATTATCATTGAGCATCTAAAAAAAAGGCAAGGACCAGATTTCAGGCTTGCTTAGGAGGGGAAAACCAGCTCGCGTTGCTGATTTATTTCCCACCGTGACTGATCCCCGAGATAAAAGGTCAGAGAAGATGATGAATACTGGGAATATTCAGCTCCCCTCCAGTTGAAACTTGAAAGTGTGCACCACCAAAATTGGGAACTCTTCCTTCTATCAGGTTTCTGTTATCTGGCTTCTGAACGACCCTTCCATAACCTAGGGGACTGTCCGATTCACCTCTACCCCATTGCGGACATTGGACTTTGAAACTGGTGTGCTTGAAATGCTGAGAACGATATTCTGTACTCTGTATCTTCCCCTTTGCTCTACGTGTTGTACTTGAGTTTGACTTAATTGGATTTATGAATAGTATTATCTAATCTCTGGAGAGAAGGAATGGGTGACGTTTCGGGTCGAGATCCTAGGGTCTTGACCCGAAACGTCACCCATTCCTTCTCTCCAGAGATGCTGCTTGTCCCGCTGAGTTACTCCAGCATTTTGTGTCTACCTTCAATTTAAACCAGCATCTGTAGTTCTTTCCTACACATATTGTCTAATCTGTTTGGATAGCATGCAAAACATAGCCTTTCACTGTACCTTGGTACATGTGATGATAATAAATCTAAACCTAAACATCTTTTTGAGGTCTGGGCATTGCTGGCATTTGATACCAATGCATAATTGCACTGGAGAAGGTAGCGTTGAGCCAACCTCTCGATCTACTGCTGCATGCTTGTGAAGGTATTCCCACAGGAATGTTGAGGAGTGAGCTTTGGGAATTTGGAGGCAGCCATGAGGGAAAATGTCAGCACATCTTCACCTCTGGTTAGTATGTGACGTGGAGGGGGCCTGGAGTGGCTGTGCACCTGTGGCTCTTGTTTTTTTTTACAGTGGTTGTGCAGAGATGCAAGTGTGGATTCGCCGTATTTTGTCCCGGCGAAATAACTTTTTTACGGTGTTCCGGCAGCCAAACATGCTGTTTGTTGTGGTGAACGCCGGCGCCATGTGTCCCCGGTTTGCCAGCCCGCGCGATCAGCGGCATTTTGCCGGGCCCTAGTGAAGTGGGGGAGGGTTGCCGGGCCACAGTGGCCGCGCCAGTGAGTACAGTGTTATACTGGCACTGCAGAGAAATGTTACGGACAAATGGGTTAAATGTTACTGTGAACTAAATTTAGGGTTGGCATCACAGTGGTTGTGTTGGGGGAAATTTTGGGGCAGTCTCAGCAAAGAACTGCAGTGTATTTTGTAGACGCTACACGGCCACTGTGTGCAGTGGTGGAGGAAATGATTCCATCAGGGTAGCTGATGGAGTCAACAAAGTGGATGGCCTTGTCCAGGTTGGTTTAGTTTAGAGATACAGCAAGGAAACAGGCCGTCCGGCCACCGGGTCCATGCCAACCATCGATTGCCTGCTCCCACTTTCTCATCCACTCTCTGTTGTGTTTCAGCTCCACTCTGGGAAGGTTGTCTCTGCTGCAAAGTAAATTCTCCCTCCCTTTGCATTCAGAACTTCAAATGTTATAGGAGCAGAATTTTGGCCCATCAAGTCTACTCCACCATTCAGTCATGACTGATCTATCTTTCCCTCTCAATCCCAGTCTCTTGCCTTCTCCCCATAACCCCTGACACCCATTTGCATTGTGCTCCCATCTCTAGCCCCTAGGACTATTCTAACGTGGTTCCCTGTGCCTTAGCTCCAGTTATGTAGAGTGGTCCCTGCTGTACTGTATTGTATTATATTTTGATTATCAAGTATGACTCATAGAATAATCAATAATCCAGTCAACTATATTTCTGTTGTGTTAATTTAGCTTACTTTAAAGATATATCGTGGAAACAGGCCCTTTGGCCCACCTAGTCCACGTCAACCTTCATTCACACTGGTTGTATGTTAATCCACTTTCTCATCCACTCCCTACACACTAAGGGCAATTTGCAGAGGCTAATTAACCTACAAACCCACATGTCTTGGAACATGGGTGGAAACTGGAGCACCCGGAGGAAACCTAAGCAGTCACGCAGAGTGGCGCAGCCGTAGGGTTGCTGCTTTACAGCGAATGCAGCGCCGGAGTCCCGGGTTCGATCCCGACTACGGGTGGCGTCTGTACGGAGTTTGTACGTTCTCCCCGTGACCTGCGTGGGTTTTCTCCGAGATCTCCGGTTTCCTCCCACACTCCAAAGATGTACAGGTTTGTAGGTTAATTGACTTGGTATAAATAGTGGGTGTAGGTTGATCCACGATAGCGGGGATCGCTGGTCGGCGTGGACCCAGTGGACTGAAGGGCTTGTTTCCACGCTATATCTCTAAACTAAACTAAAAAAAACCCTAACCATAAGCAAATGCCCTCTAGTTTCAGAATATTGTGTTGGAGGATGTTGCAGCACAAGGTACAAAGTGATTGATAGAGGTGTTGCCAAGGCTGCAGAGGTTTAGCTATGAGGAAACTGCTGACCTGCGTGTGTTTTATTTCGGAATTGGAGAAGGCGGAGGAGAAATATAATCTAAACAAATAAAGTAGAAACAAGGAACTGCAGATGCTGGTTAGTACACAAAAGGACACACAATACTGGAGTAACTCAGTGGATCAAGCAGCATCTCTGGAGAACATATTTAGGTGATGATTCAGGTTGAGACCCTACATGTCTGAAGGATTAATCGGTCTGAAGAAGGGTCTTGGATGCTTCCTGAACTGCTGAGTTACTCCTGCACTTTGTGAACTTATACACATAAAGTTATGGGTCAGGCACGAAACACAGCAAGCCGGGCAGCATCTGTGGAGGGAAATGGACAGTCATCGTTTTAAGTTTATACGCTTCATGTAGACTGGGGTTCTAAATATCATTAATGACCAGTGCTAGAAGAAATCATTATACTTTCTCATCCAAATGTCATCGAAAAATAGTTGCAATATTCTGCGAACAAATGTACAGTTTAGACGATATGATAACTGCTTTTTTTTGTCTGTCATGGCATTCTGCCAGTAACTTTGGTGGGTTTTCACTGAATGTAAACCTGCCCCCACAAAAAAAAGTATGATGATGTCTCGGTTTCAAAATACAGTATGGAAATAGGCCCTTCAGCCCACCGAGACCAGGCTGAGCATCGATCACCTGTTCACACGAGTTCTGTTATCTCACTTTTCCATCCACCCCATAAAGCCACATGTCTTTGGGATGTGGGAGGAACCCCACACGGTCTCGGGGAGAATGTGCAAACTGCACAAAGACAGCACCCGAGGTCAGGATCGAACCCTGGGTCTCTGGCGCTGTGAGGTGGTAGCTCTCCACTGTGCCACAAAACAGTGACTAGGAACGTTGAACTCTTCCTATATATTCCCCCAG
The DNA here is from genome assembly GCA_035221665.1 of Okamejei kenojei. Classification (NCBI taxonomy): domain Eukaryota; kingdom Metazoa; phylum Chordata; class Chondrichthyes; order Rajiformes; family Rajidae; genus Okamejei; species Okamejei kenojei. Next base: position 3,197,331 of record CM069132.1, on the reverse strand, counting down.
TTCCCTTGTTCCCTAAATTTTCCAGCACTTTTAATGGGTCGGGATCATCCATTTATTGCACTGTCTGTAACTGGCTGAACTCTGAGCTTGTGCCACAGTAACAATGGTTTAGCTCATTACAATTAGCTAATTCAGTTTTAGAGCTGCCAGTCTTGTGATAACGGGCAGAAGTGATAACTGGGGCTTTTGATTGCACCCTTTACAAAAATGTAGCGAGGATTTGGTGAACAAAATGTTTGGTCTAATTTTTTTTTTAAAGCTTCACAATTCACAACTCTCCAATCCCTTTGTCTCAAACCTTCAGTTTTCTCATCTCTGGCCTTTGTCCAACTGTCTGTTTATCACCCCCACCTTGATCAACCCATTACATGCCAGGCTTTGTCCTGTCTCTCCTCTCTGCCTGCCCTCTACCCCCCCCCCCCCCTTTCCCCACAATCAGTCAGTTAAAAAATGGATAAAGTCTGAAGTACTGCAGTCTGAAGAAGGATCCCGACCCGAAACATTAACTATACAAACGCCTCCTGAGATGCAGCCTGACCCGCTGAGTTACAACAGCACTTTGTCTTCTTTTGTAAACCAGCATCTACAGTTCCTTGTATCTCCAAAGCGTGTTTATTTGGAAAGATTCCAAATGCATGTGTTGGGAATTTCCCTCTCCGCTGCTGTCTTGATATAGAGTCCAATGTCAACTCGGTTGAGAAATATCTGCAAAGAACAGACAACAAGCTCAATGGTTTCAATTTCGGTACCCCTGGGACTGTTGCTGATGGGAATTCCCAGCAAAATCCAGACCTTTACCTTGAGCAAAAATCAAACTGGAATTCAGTGGGTCAGGTGACATCTGTGGAGGGAAATGAAAGAGGACATTTTGGGTCAGGACCCTTCTTCAGACTGACCGGCACCTCATTAGTCTGAAGAAAGATCCTGACCAAAAACTTCAGACTGGCCCATACCTCGTTAGTCTGAAGAATGGTCCTGATCCAAAATGTTGTCTGTCCATTTCCTTCCACAGATCTTGTCTGAGCCTCTGAGTTTCTCCAGCAGTTTGTGTTTTGCTTGTTTAACCTGATAAACCTGTTGCTCTTGGATGAACCCCAGCACTGTGCTAGTTTGCGGACTGTTTACGGCTACAGGGATATCCCCTTCTTTCGTGTGGCGTGCACAGCCTAAAGTTGTAGGACAGCTTGTTCTATTTGATCTTCTGTTTGTGCACGTCAAGTTGATTGCATTAGTCGAAACAGGGCGGACCACGTGAAGGTTGCAATCTTCCACCCCGGATATCCCCATGTTTTAATAAAAGATCCACCTACCCATTGGTTCCTGAGTCACCACACCCATTGTTCCTAACTTGACACTCTTACATTTATAAATATAATTGTTGTGTGATAATGCCTACATCATTGAGTCATAAAGCACAGAAATGGACCCTTTGGCTCAACTCATCCACGTTGAACCAAAGATAGACACAAAAAACTGGAGTAACTCAATGGGTCAGACAGCATCTCTGGAGAAAAGGAATAGGTGATGTTTCGGGGCGAGCCTTCTTCAAATTCAGAGTCAGAGGAAAAGGATATGAGGGAAAAAGGGAAACATTTGGCATGGAAAGGGATGGAAAAAGTTGCCTCCCCCAAGACCCTTTTAAATCTATGACTTCTCACCTTGAAACTATATCCTCTAGTTTTAGTTTCCCTTGCCCCGTGAAAAAGATCGAACAATCCATCTTGTCTGTGCCCATCGTGATTTTATAAATATTACTCCAGTATTTTGTTTCTATCTTCAGTGTAAACCAGCATATGCAGTTCCATCCTACAAGTTTTGTCTACTCCATAGCGAAATCTCCTCATGGTATGCCTACTTTGAGGGAGTTCTCCTGCTCTCCAACACATTCGGTCACTGCTCTAAACCTTTTCATACTTCTAGTTTCCCTCTCCCCTGACTCTCAGTCTGCACTGCAGAAGGGTCCTGACCCGAAACATCACCTATTCCTTTTCCCCAGAGATTGATTGGCGCGTCATGGCACGTGGTGGCGTATGCAGTGACATGCAGTAATGCTTGGTGCTTCCCTATCGCCGCAGGACTTTGGAATGTCCAAATGCATCACTCGCCACCTGCCTGACATATCCCTTGCGCACGCTGACGGTACTGATGGCGTATGTGTAGCGTGTGGTGACGCATGGTTACACACGGTGACTCACGAACATTGCCTAGGCTAATTTATTATGCGTCACCGTCCATAGCCATGCGTCGCCGCTTACGCCGTCGGCGCACCATTTGTGCACCGCACCACGTGATCAACCGGGTATAAAGCGCGCCGAGTTTTGAAAACATTTCACTGGGAAAATCCTTGCCGAGTAGATTACAGTACGAACGACATTGCAATGGCTCCCAAAAGAAGCAGGGTGTTCAAGAGCAAAGCGCGCGACTGTCGTACTGCTAGGTGATTTTTTTCGCGACAGTCACTGCCGGCCTGTCGCGCAAATGACACCCGAGTGGGACATGCCCTTTATTTTATAAGAGATTAGTGATGGTTCATTATTGTCTCATTCACTGAGATAAAGTGAAAAGCTTTATTTCCATGGGATCCAGTCAAATTTACCACAGGTAGTGCAAAGATGAAAAATACCAGAATGCAAAATGTAATGTTATCACGTTATTGCGCTGCAGTCACAGAGAAAGTACAGGCAGAAAATGTGCAAGGGCTGCAGTGAGGTAGGGTGGGAGATCAGGACCTCACCTTGGCAGTTTGGTAGTCTGATAACAGTGGGGAAGAAGCTGTTCCTGAATCTGGTGGTAAGCACTTTTAAACTTTTGTATCTTTAGCCCCACGGGGAGAAGAGGGAATGACCAGCATGAAAATGGTTGCCTTTCAGGGGAAGTTTAGTTTGGATATGCAGCACAGAAACAGGCCGTTCGCTCAGCCAAGTCCACGGCAACCATTGTTCTTCCGTTCATGCTGGTTCAATGTTATCCCACTTTCCCATCCACTCCCTACATACTAGAGGCAATTTACAGAAGCTTATTAACCTAGAACGTCTTTGCGATGTGGGAGGAACCGGAGGTTCCTGGAGGAAACGCGCACAGTTACAGGGAGAATGTGCAAACCCCACACAGACAGCACCAGAGGTCAGGATCGAACACGGGTTTTTGGTACTGTGAGTCAGCAGCTCTAACAGCTATGCCACACTGCTCTAGACAATGAAGGAGAAATGTTTAGTAATAATAGTAATGAGAGGGCATGGTCTTCCTAGTGTTTAATGAAAGTGGAGGAGCCGGCAGGCCAGTGGGAACAGCCTTTGATCTGGGTGGCAGGCAGCAAGCCCAGGCAGGTTGGGCCAAAAACCGACGTACTGCATTACTCTTTGTTTCTCCGACTGGAATTGGATTTAATGGTGATCTTTTATTGCTTTGCGTTTTCTGTCTTGATGTTTCAAATGGTGACGAAACGAGAGAAGATTTTGACTAACCTTTGGCTGGTCTTTCCATCGCAGGTGCTGAGATGGAGGAACAGGTTCCCGACGACAATCCCATGCTGGAGGTACGAGGCGTTGCCGACATGCCCACCGACATTCTCACCTTGTACTTCGAGAACAAACGCCGCTCAGGGGGAGGAACAGTTACATCCATTAAGCGAGACGGAGACCACGCCATGATCACCTTTGAGAACCCAGCAGGTGAAATGCCATGGGGAAGGGGAGGGAAGGTTGGAGGGAGACCATATGAACTCCAGACAGATAGCACCCGTAGTCAGGATTGAACCCGGATTGAATGCGCGCTATCCAGTCAAATTACACTGTACATGAGTACGATTAAGCCACACACAAGTACAACAGGTAAAGGAGGGAGGAAAATAACCAGATAGATTTAGAGTTGGAATAAACATTTACAAGAGTGGAACGATTGTAGTGGATGATTGCAGAGCCTCTTCTGTGACCAGCATACAAGGTTAAATAGGGAATCGCAATGAATGTGGGAGCAGGTTTGGGTAACTAAATGGCTTAATCCTGTTCTTTGTTGTGTTGCTCTGGCAAATCTAAATGAGGCTGCAATTTCTGTTGTGTTTCACCTATTCTGGACAAGAGACTCAGTGCATCTACCCGATCTATTCCTCTCATGATTTTATACACGTCTATAAGATCTCCCCTCATCGTCCTGCGCTCCAAGGACTAGAGTTCCAGCCTACTCAACCTCTCCCTATAGCTCAGGCCCTCTGGTCCTGGCAACATCCTCGTAAATCTTCTCTGTACTTGCTCCGATTTAACAGGAATATTAATGCAATAATACAACAAATAAATATACAATAATCAATAATACAGTAAGTTGTAATACTCGGTAACCTAACCATAATAGTCACTAAACCAGGGGGCATAGATTTAAGGTAAAGGGGAATAGATTTAATAGGAATCTGAGGGGTAACTTTTTCACACAAAGGGTGGCAGGTGAATGGAACAAGCTGCCAGAGGAGGTAGTTGAGGTTTGGAGGGATATGGACCAATGGGGGAAGGTGGGACTAGTGTAGCTGGTACATGTTGTCCGGTGTGGGCAAGTTGGGCCGAAGGGCCTGTATCACTGTATGACCGCCACCTTGCCTTCCCACAGTCGGTTTCACCATTCAGACCCTTGCAGCCAGTGCACACTCATTCACTAAGGGTTGGCTTTGGCTGTATTGATGTGGATGAGCAGTACATTTTGGACTTGCCCAGATCTCATTCAAAAAAAACAATCTTGCATGTGCTCCCATTCAGAACCTGAGATTGTGCAGCATCCATGTACATGCTCCATGCTGGCCAAGGCAGCATCTCTGGAGGGAAGGAATGGGAGACGTTTCGGGTCGAGACTCTTCTTCAGACTGAAAGTTACGGGAAAGGGAAACGAGAGATGTAGACGATGATGTAGGGAGACAAAGAACGATGAATGAAAGATATGCAAAAAAGATGATAAAGGAAAACAGGCCATAGTTACCTATTTGCCTGGTGAAAACGAGAAGCTTGTGCAACTTGGGTGGGGAAGGGGTTGAGAGAGACGGAATGCCGGGGTTATTTGAAGTTAGTGAATATTCATACCGCTGGGCTGTAAGCTGCCCATGAAATATGAGATGTTGTTCCTCCAATTTGCATTTCGCCTCAATTTGACAATGGAGGAGACCAAGGCCAGAAAGGTCAGTGTGGGAATCACAGATCCTACAGCAAGCAAGATAGATCACTCGTCGAAAAAGACGTAGTGCGGTCATGGGCAGATTCATGGGTAGTTTCGGCCCTATTTCCGTAACCGGCTTCCGTCTCCGCACCAAAGATCCCGTAGCGGAGCAAAGATACTAGTGCGGAGACGGAAGCCGGTTACGGAAACATCCTCGTAAAAATAAAAGTTCTTTGGTAAAAATCTTCTCCTCATTTTCAGAATTATAAACTGTTCCCCCGCAACGTTGATTACACTGCGGGTCGGGTCGGGTTACTGAAATGGATAAAAAAAGGCCCACGTTCCGCTCCGTTGCGTACTACACGTCAGCCCATTGCATTTAGCAGGAGTGGTCTATCTTGTTCCGCTATAGGATCTTTGGTGGGAATGGGAAGGAGAATTAAAGTATATAGCATCCAGGAGATCAGGTCGGTTCAGGCGGACTGAGCGAAGGTCAGCCTTCAGCCACCTACTGTCCAAAGAGAAACCTCTAAGCCCATCTAACCTCTCCCCATGCCCACAATGATTCTACCTGTGATCCTATGAGTTTGCGGTCCGTCCTGATGCATTACCTGTCCCTGCCGGTTGCAGATGCTCAGCGAGTCGTCTCGAAGCCGGAGCATAGGTTCCAGGACATCCGTCTGATTGTGAAGAGGGTGCCGCCCATTGACCCGAGGGCAGTGATGCTCCGTGACATGAGCCCCGACATTTCCCATGACGTTCTGATCCTTTTCCTGGAGAATATCACGGGACTCGATGGTGAAGGGTTCACTGTGCACTTCAGCCCAGACAGGACGCAAGCAGTCGTTCACTTCCGAGATGCGCTGTCTGCACCAGGTGAGTGTGAGCGATGACTCCTGTATGCCTGTCCTTGGTGCTCTGTCCCCCACCCCCCTCTGTGGAACATACTGATGCAGTGGTGAAGTTCCTGGATTAGCAACCTAAAGGCCAGCCAGAGGGTGGCACAACTGTTAGAGACGCAGCCTCACAGCACAGAGAACAGGTTCGAACCTGACCTCAGGTGCTCTCTGTGTGGAGTTTGCACATTCTCCCTATGACATCAGTCTGGGCCTGAAACGTTGCCTATTTCCTTCGCTCCATAGATGCTGCCTCACCCGCTGAGTTTCTCCAGCATTTTTGTCTACCTCCCTATGAGCACATGAGCTTCCTCTACATATTCTGGCTTGTACGTCAATTGACCTCTGACAATTGCCCTTATTGTGTAAGGAGGCGATGTGAAAGTGGGGTAACGGAGAACTAGTGTGAACTGGTCAGTGTGGATTCTGTGGGCCGAACGGCCTATTTCCATGATGCATCTCCAAACTAAACCTATTTACGAACAACACTATTTGGAAAGCTTTGAACTTTACAAAATAATAAGTCGGGTCATAACTGGAGTATTGTGTGCAGTTCTAGTTTCCAACTTCAATGGCCACCTGTGGTTAAAGTATTAGAGGAGCACGGTGACTGATTACACAGGGAGGTTACATGGGAATAGGTTTTTTTTTCCCCCTATAATGTTTACATCCATGGCTGTTTTACTGTTTGTCAATTTCCGGAGTAATTTCCAAGTGTTTTTTTTTTTTTTGCATCGTTTCAGCTGTGGCAGCGTTGAAGGGGAAGGCTGAAGGCCGGTGTTTGCATGGGGCCACCATACAGGTGGCAGAGCTCCATCACACCGACCGCGTCCTGGTGGAAAACCTCGGCCCCAGCGATGACGAAGAGATCATCCAGCTCTACTTCGAGAGCCGGCGGAGCGACGGTGGGATCGTGCTCAACGTCACCATGCTCCCGGGCGCAAAGGCCATCGTCGAGTTTCAGGAATGGGAAGGTCCTTATCGCCAGTTCAATGACAAGTACAAGTTACGGGGAAGTGGGGAAGTGTTCGGGGAAGACTTTATTCCTTGCTGCGCAGGAGGATGAGGGGCGAACTTATAAAGGTGTACAAAACATGAGGGGAATAGATCGGGTAGATGCACAGAGTCTCTTGCGCAGAGTAGGGGAATCCAGGACCAGAGGACATAGGTTTAAGGTGAGAGGGGAAAGATTTAATAGGATCCTGAAACATAGAAAATAGGTGCAGGAGTAGGCCATTCGGTCCTTTAAGCCTGCACCGCCATTCAATATGATCATGGCTGATCATCCAACTCAGTATCCTGTACCTGCCTTCTCTTCATACCACCTGATCCCTTTAGCCGCAATGGCCACATCTAACACCCTCTTAAATATAGCCAATGAACTGGCCTCAACTACCTTCTGTGGCAGAGAATTCCACAGATTCACCACTCTGTGTGAAATTTTTTTTTTCTCATCTCGGTCCCAAAAGACATCCCCTTTATCCTTAAACTGTGACCCCTTGTTCTGGACTTCCCCAACATCGGGAACAATCTTCCTGCATCTAGCCTGTCCAACCCCTTAAGAATCTTGTAAGTTTCTATAAGATCCCCCCGCAATCTTCTAAATTCTAGCGAGTACAAGCTGAAGGACACATTTTTCACACAAAGTGTGGTAGGTGTATGGAACGAGCTGCTGGAGGAGGTAATTGAGGCAGATACTATCATAACATTTAAGATACATTTGGACAGGTACATGGATAGGAAAGGTTTGGAGGGATACGGGCCAAGCGCGGACTGGTGGAACTAGTGTAGATGGGGCAGGTTGGTCGGCTTGAAGCAAGTTGGGCCGAAGGGTCTGTTTCCACGCTGTGTGACTGAGAGCATTGACATTTAAAAGTGAGATGCATGGAAAGTTCCGGCAGAGGATGCTGAATTCTGGACTCTGGAAAGTTGTGGAGGCCAGATTGTTGTTCTTTGGAAGCCGCCGACCGCCATATGGTTAAGTGTAGTGTCGTAGTTACAGAGAATAGAAACGGGCTCTTCAATCCAACATGTCCATGCCAAGCAGATGCCCAACTATGCTAGTTCCATTTGCCTGCATTTGGCCCATATCCCTCTCAACCTTTCCTACCCATGTGTCTGTCCAAATGTTCCTTAAATGTTATTGTACCTGCTTCAAGTGCTTCCTCTGGCAGCTCGTTCCATGTACCCATGGAGGGGGACAGCTTCTTCCCCTCTATTATCAGGCTTCTGAACGGTCCTTCCATAAACTAGGTTACTGTCCAATTCACCTCTACCCCATTGCGGACATTGTCAATGGAACTGATGCACTACAATGCTGAGAACTATATTCGGCTCCCTGTATCTTCCCCTTTGCTCTACCTATTGTACTTGAGTTTAATGTGATTGTATTTATGTGTGGTAATATCTGGTCTGCATGGATAGCATGCAAAGCAAAGCTTTTCACTGTAGCTCAGTACACGTGACAGTAATAAACCTAAGCCACTCCGCTGCGGGAGGCCATTGTTCCATAAGTAGTCACCGTCTGTGTCTGCTTCTTTTCCAGCTGCGAACAGAGTCGTCCTGAAGAAGCAGATTCTGCAACAACGGGAGCTGGTCGTTCGCCCTTATTACAGCTTCCTCCACCCCTCCGAGGATGGCCAGGAGAGTGAGGGAGGGGGAGTGGAGAGCGAGGGAGGGGGCGTGGAGAGCGAGGGAGTGAGAGGGGAGGCCGAGGCGCCGCCCACCCAGCACTCGAGTATGGTAACGGTCCCCGGCATGCTGAGGCTGAATGTCCTGCGATCCAGTGGCTTCCTGCAGGAGATGCAGGCCAAATGCCCAGACCTGACCCTGGAGATGGACGCCGATGGTGTTATCCAAGTGAGGGGGAGTGACCTCCAGCAGGTCCAGAAGGGGAAGAGCCAGATCCTGGAGTTCCTGAACAGTGTGGCCCAAGTGGAGGTGGTGGTCAGCAATGACCTGGCGACATTCCTCTCCGGGGCCGAGGTTCAGGATTATTTCCAGAGCTTGTTGAATGAACGCTCGTCCTGTTACTCCATCTCCGACCTGGTGATGAAGGTGAGCGGACCCTCGCTCCCGGCCGCTCGCGAGGCCGCCAGTCTGATCGAGCAGCAGGTCGTCAAGTTCAGTGTCTCGGTGACGGACCAGCAGCTCCACGCGCTGACCTCCCCCGAGTGGGAGAGGCTGCTGTCGACACTGCGGTGCTGCAGCGCACAGCTGACCGACGCGGGGGACCAGGTCTGGTTCACCTCCTTGGCCCCCTTCCAGGCCGAGAACCAGCAGCGGGTGGAGCAGCTGCTGACGGAGGCGATTCTGCAGGAGTCCGTCATAGCCATGGAGCCCGGAAAGTTCCGTTACTTGCAGGAGTACCACCATGATTTGCTCATGGGACACGGGCAGGTTTCCATATTTCCACTGGAAGGCGATGTCTCAGGACTAAGGGTAGGCTTTCAACCTGCTGAACAACTTTCTTTGTACTTTTTTGAGGTAGTACATTGGCCCTTTCCATTGAGTGCGGGGAAAGGAACTGCAGATGCTGGTATGTACACCAAAGATAGACACAAAATGCTGGAGTAACTCAACAGGTCAGGCAGCATCGCTGGAGAAAAAGGATGGATGATATTTTGGGTTTTCAGACTGAAAGTAGAGGGGAGTAAACTGCAGGTAAGAAAAGGCCAGAGCACCAGATGACCAAGGAAGGGCCTTCCTCAGCCAACGATGGTCCATTATAGGCTCTACCCTGTATCCTATGATAATCTGATGTCAGCCCTGCTTTGTTCTGGCCCTTTCTTACCTCCAGTAAAAAGCCCTCTCTACTCTACTGAAGAAGAGTCCCAAGCTGAAATGTCATCCATCTTTTATCATCCAGAGATGCTGGCTGACGCACTGAGTTAGACAATAGACAATAGGTGCAGGAGTAGGCCATTCGGCCTTTCGAGCCAGCACCGCCATTCACTGTTATCACCGCTGATCATCCACAATCAGTATCCCGTTCCTGCCTTCTCCCCATATCCCTTGACTCCGCTAACTTTAAGAGCTCTATCTAACTCTCCCTTGAAAGCATTCAGAGAATTGGCCTCCACTGCCTTCTGAGGCAGAGAATTCCACAGATTCACAACTCTCTGGGTGAAAACGTTTTTCCTCATCTCCGTTCTAAATGGCCTACCCCTTATTTTTAAACTGTGACCCCTGGTTCTGAACTCCCCCGACATCGGGAACATGTTTCCTGCCGCTAGCGTGTCCAAACCCTTAACAATCTTATGTTTCAATAAGATCCCCTCTCAACCTTCTAAATTCCAGAGTATACAAGCCCAGCCGCTCCATTCTCTCAGCAGATGACAGTCCCGCCATCCCGGGAATTAACCTCGTGAACCTACGCTGCACTCCTTCAATAGCAAGAATGTCCTTCCTCAAATTAGGGGCCAAAACTTCACACAATACTCCAGGTGTGGTCTACTAGGGCCCTGTACAACTGCAGTAGGACCTCTTTGCTTCTATACTCAACTCCTCTTGTTATGAGGGCCAACATGCCGTTCGCTTTCTTCACTGCCTGCTGTACCTGCATGCTTACTTTCAGTGACTGATGAACAAGGAACCCCAGATCTCGTTGTACTTCCCCTTTTCCTAACCTGACACCATTCAGATAATAATCTGCCTTCCTGTTTTTGTCACCAAAGTGTATAACCTCACATTTATCCACATTAAACTGCATCTGCCATGCATCTCCACTCGCCCAACCTGTCCAAGTCACCCTGCATTCTCATAGCATCCTCCTCACAGTTCACACTGCCACCCAGCTTTGTGTCATCTGCAAATTTGCTAATGTTACTTTTGATCCCTTCATCTAAATTATTAATGTATATTGTAAATAGCTGCGATCCCTCACCGAGTCTTGCGGTACCCTACTAGTCACTGCCTGCCATTCTGAAAGGGACCCGTTAATCCCTACTCTTTGTTTCCTGTCTGCCAACCAATTTTCTATTCATGTCAGTACCCTACCCCCAATACCCTCCCAGTTACTCCAGCACTTTGTGTCTATCTGTCACTTGTGTCATTGCATTGCGACCTCCTCCAGTCCCAGCCTTTGTCCCATCACACACTTCCACCACCCTTTCGTTATTATCACTTTGCTTCTCACCCAGTCCCCACTGTGCCTTCTTCTCGCTGCTACCATCAGGCAGACAATGCAGAAGCCTGTAGCCCCACACCAGCTGGTTCAGGAACTGCTACTTTCTTACAACCGTCAGGTTCTTGAACCGATCAGCACAACCTGACCGACTGGCACGAAACTGCTCTGTCCAGATCACCGATTACCCGGATTCAGTGCGGCTGAAGACTCAGACTCGGTTGATGTCCTTCGATTCCCCCCTATCTCTACATACCGCACAGAGCTTTTTGGCTCCTACACTTCTCTTATCTGTGTGGTTCAACATGAAACACTGTCTGACTGTATTCATGTGCAGTTCCTTCAGATATTTTGATACATAAACACGAACAGCGTGGAAACGGGCCTTAGGCCAAACTCGTTGCTGCCGACCAAGATACCCCATCTATGCTTGTCCCATTTGCCCGCATCTTTCTGACTGTGCATTCACCATGTCTATTCCCCTCAAGATTTTGTACACCTCTATTAGATCACCCTTGAGCCTCCAGCACTCCAACGGATAAAGTCCTAGCCTGTCCAACCTCTCCCGGTAGCTCCAGTCCTCAAGTCCAGGTATCATCTTTGTAAATCTTTTCTGCACTCTTTCTAGTTTAACGGCATCTTTCCAATAGCAGGGTGACCAAAACTAAACATAATCCTAAAAGTACGGCCTCACTAACATTTTGGACAACTGTAACATTACGTCCTGGCTTCTATACTCAATACCTTGACTGTTAAGTCCAGCTTGCCAGTCACTTTTTTTACTACTCTGTCTGCCTGTAGTAACTTGTAATGTGTTTCCTATAATATCAAGGCATGACTTTGCTGTGCACTGATTATTATATTTGCATGGTGTGCTGAATATTTTATCTGTATTATGGTGGCACAGTGGCGCAGCTGGTAAAGCCACTGCTTCGCACCACCAGAGACCCGGGTTTAATCCTCACTCTAGGCGATGTTTGTGTGTAGTTTGCACGTTCTCCCTGTGACTGCGTGGGTTTCCACCCACATCCAAAGACGTGTGGGTTTGTAGGTTAATTGGCCTCTGTAAATTGCCCCGAGTGGATGCAAAAGTGGGCTACGAGTGATTGATGATTGGCATGGACTCGTTGGGCAAAGTGCCTGTTTCCATGCTGTGTCTCTGAACTGAACCCATGTGCTGAATATTATATCTGCACAGCGTGAATATTATATCTGCATAGTGTGTTGAATATTATATCTGCATTGTGTGCTGTCAGTGAATTAAACTCTGGCCATCTCCCTTCTGTGCACAGGTGACTGGACAAGCCAAGGCCTGTCAGACAATGGACGAGTTCCTTCGCAGTATAATCTCCAATATCTGCTCCAGAACAGTGGCTCTCCAGGAACCCGGAATTTCGCGTTTCCTGCTGGAGGTAGCCGGGACCGACACCTTGAGGCAGATGGAGAGGAAATACAAGTGCACCATTGGGTTGGAGCGAGCATGCTGGATAACACCGCAGACCGAGGTAGAGTATCCTCACCTGGCCTCTCTTCCCAGGAAGCTGCAGGCCCCCGGAGCAATACTGCTTGAAACCCCTTGCAGCAGCACCGCTGGTAGAGCCTCTGCCAGTGACCTGAGTTCAATCCTGACCTCAGGCACTGTCTGTGCAGAGTTTGCATGTCCACCTTGTAACGTCGGGGGTCTCCTCCGGGTGCTCTGTTTTCCTCCCACATCCCAAAAACGCGTGGGTTGGTAGGTTAATTGGCCTCTGTAAATTGCCCCATGCTGCAGCAGTGAGGAGCAGAATCTGGGAGCTTGGTGCCACTGTGGGGAGAACAACTGATTCGATGTGTGTGCAGAGTCATTCAGCACAGTAACTGGCACTTTGCCCCACGTCATCCATGTCGGCCAAGATGCCTACCCATCCTAGCCCTGTTTGACCCATGCCCTTCTAAACCGTTCCTGTCCTTGTACCAAATTGGAGTGAGTTTCCTCTAGTTTGTGATCTCTACATGTCACGCTGTGCTAGGATGTCAACGTTATCCGAGCCGGGCTCTGCACTGGTCTGGACATTGCGATCGGCACCCTCTCCTCCCACCGTACTGGGTCTAACCTTGATCTTGCTCTCCTCCGCCAGCATCCCCTGGAAACACAAAGGAACCAGGGAATACCGAGGCTGGAGAGAACTGCCACTGGCTTGACACAGCTCCCAGTGTTGGAACCACTGCCGGTGACTACCACTGAGCAAAACGACAACGTCCCAGACCTTGGTAAGCTCAGGGTTTCATGTTTAAGATGTTGAGTTCCCACAGATGAACACGAAGCAGTGATTCAGCAAGAGAACGATGTTCCCATTTCATGGCTACCGAGTTTTATTTAATTGAGGAGCAGATTCAATGGGCTGAAAGGTCTTAATTCTGCTCTTATGTCTTATAAGATCTTAATGGAATCCTCCCAGGATATTAACTCTAGAAGATTCAGCCAATGTAAGCTTATGGAGAGCAAGTGGATAGACTCTTGTTGTGAATAGTCATTGCCGAGTGTATTTTGTGACATCAAACAGAAGTTTTAATTACACTGAGAAGCTAGCACAAATGTAATATCTTTGGGTGTGTTTTACAGATGAGATCCGAAGTTTGCTTGCCTCAATCTCAGAGACTGATCAGGAAAGAATAAGCGGAGATGCAATCACTTCAACTTCCCAAAAAGTGCCAGAGGCCAGCGAAAGCGCTTCAGACGATGAAGATATCTACACCGACCAGCAGCCTGGCTTGTGTCCTGAGGATGATATTGAGGAGGGAGTCATTGACAATGAGGACACAAAGCTGCAGGATGGAGATGGCAACAACAATGGTGCTTGTGGCATTCCTTCTGAGCTGATGGATGCAGATGATCCCCAGTTATACCTTGCCCTGCAGTATTCCATGGACAGCCGGCTGCACAGGGACCGAGAGGAGGAAGATTTCCAGAAAGCCATTGAACTATCAAAGATGGCCATCAGCCCAGATGGCGACTATGTGGAACTTGCAGCTCAGATGACCAACATGGAGGCTGGGCTTGAAGAGGCCATCAAAATGTCCAAGGCGGAAGCCATTCGGACTTCCAATTCCGCCCAACTAACAATCTATGGCAGCGCCGACATGGATTTCAACAAGCTGGCATCCGAATTGAAGAGGAAAATCGGATCGCTTGTGTGTAAAAAATCAATAGAACACAGCTGCTTCCAAAACCTGACCGGTGACTACAAGAGTTACTTGGAATACCTCCAGCGGAAGCACGCCGTCATCATCGTTGGGCAGGGCTGCGAGGTCACCATCCGCGGGTTTCCGTCTTACGTGTTGTCCGCGGATGAGAACGTAAATCAGCTGATACAATGGGTTGTCCAAGACCAGGCGGACAGAGCTGAAGAGGTCATTTTGGTCAAGTCAGTCCAGTGGGTGATACACAGCCGGCAAGGTGCCGCCATCCCTTACTCTTTGAAAGCCAATGCTTTCATTGAGAAATCCTTTCAGCAGAAGCAGAAGAAGGTTGATGTGGTATTTGACAACAAGCCCTACATCATTGACTTAGAGCAAATGAAAGAATACAATGTGGGAGCGACAGAATCCTTGTCAATTGAGAGGAAGCCTCTGAACAGCCTGCCTGGTAATTATATTTTCAATGTCTACTGGTAAAAATCAATGTGAGGGTCATGCATCATGTGTACCAACAATGACATTCTTACTTGCTGCAGCTTAACCAATAACATAGTCTAACATATGTAATCAAGATACAATAAATTAATAATCATAATTCTGGGGTTCATAACAGTGCAAAACCAATGTCCGTGTTGCAACCAAAGACTCAGTCCATAGACGATCATAGTTGCTGAGGTTAGTGTTGTGCAGTGCTAAAGACCCTGGTGGTTGCTGGGAATAAGCTGTTCGATCCTGAATCTGGAGGTCACGATTGGTTCTCAGACTCGTGTATCACCTTCACGATGGTTGCAGTGAGCTGAAGGTGTGGCCGCGTGGGGGCGTGTGAGTCTTTCATATTGGCTGCCTTTTTGAGGCAGCACCTCCTGTAGATCCCTTCACTATTGAGGTGAGTACCCATGATGGACTGGGCACAAATTATACATAAATGACTCAAATTGTGCAAGGCAGTAAAAAGGAAAAAAAAAACACAATTAGAAAACATGATAGTTTAAGAGTTGGCCTGTCGTGTTCAATTGCTGAGGTTGCATTAGGGTTGTGTGGGTCGGTTCAAGAACCTGATGGTTGCAGGGAAGCAGCCGTTCCTGAACCTGGTGGTGCGGGACTTCAGGCTTCTGTACCTCCTGCGCGTTAATAGCAGCGAGATGATGGCATCGCCCGGATGGTGGGCATCCTTCCGGCTTCTACAGATGAACATTGTGGCTCAAATCGCCCATCCCTGGAGCCATTTGAGTACATCTTTAACAAGCCTAAGGTGTAGCGGCCAGAATTGGTGCAATACTCCAAAGATGTCCTTGCTGCTTTATGAAGGTTAAGCATAACACCTTTGCCATGTTAAAGTACTGCAAAAGTTTTGGGAGAAGGGCAAAGATGGTGGTGTTGTGTGGAGACATTCAGTGTTCCACTGTTAAAGTGAATGCTCAGTCGTGTTCCCAAGTGGAGAATTCTAAAACTAGAGCGCATAGGGCTGAAGGTGAGAGGGGAGAAATCTAAGAGGGACCTCAGTGGCAACTCTTTCATTCTGAGGGTAGACGATATCCGCAACAAGCTGACAGAGGAAGCTGTAGAAGCAAACAGTTACAACTTTTAAAAGCCATTTGGATAGACGTATGGAGAGCAAAGGTTTGGAGGGATATGGGCCAAATGCAGGCAAATGGGACTAGCCAAGTATGCCAACTTGTTTAGCTCTGACACGGTAGGTCAAAGGGCCTGTTTGCCAACCGTGTTGCTCAATGACTCTGACCACTAAACACTTGTACATTTATTCACTGCCACTCCAATTCATTTCCACAGATGTGGGCAATTTGCCTTTGGCCTTTGGAAGTGTTGAACTCACCCTACTGAGTGAAACTACAGAGGAGTACATTACCTTGATGGCCCCATTCTTCAAAACCCTGAAGGATTTGCACGATAAATTGGACATTCTAAAGGTCAGATGAAGCTCTTTGTCTTTGACCACCATTTCTACTGCCAATGAAGGATGGTTGTGGACCGTGCTTGTTTTGTAGACAGATGATGCCAGTTTGCACATTAATTAAAGATTAAGCTACAGTTAGAACATGTAACAGCAAAGGAGCAGACCCTCCGGTCCACAATATCTGCGTTGAACATGTTGCCATGCACGTGACCCATATCTCTCCATACCCTGCGTATCTATATGCTACTGAAGCATCTGCTTCAACCACCACCAAACCGCAGCACGTTCCAGGCACTCACCACCCTCTTGAGCTTCCGGTTGTATTTTACCCTTCCCATTCCTACACTTACATGTCTTGCACTTTTACACTGGTGGGGTCAAACACAAACTAGAAGAACCTACCGGTAGCAACTCTCAGACCCCTCCTCCTACTTAACCTTGGACCATGATCCCACAAACGAGCAGCAGACCCTAATCTCACACACCATTACTGATTTTATCACTTCTGGCTGTCTGCCTTCCTCAGCCTCCAAACTTATCGTTTCCCAACCCCGCACAGCCCGGTTTTACCTTCTCCCCAGAATCCACAAACACAACTGCACTGGCAGACCCATTGTTTCTGCCTGCTCCTGTCCCACGGCAATGATTTCCATGTACCTCGACTCCATCCTATCCCCCCCAGGTCCAATCTCTCCAAACCTATGTCCAAGATACGTCACATGCCCTTCGACTCTTTAATAACTTCCGCTTTCCGAACCGCCACTCCTCCATCTTTATTATGGACGTTCAGTCAGTCTACACCTCCACCCCCATCAGGAAGGCCTTAAACCTCTGTTTCTTCCTCGACAGCAGAACCATTCAATTTCCCTCTACTAATACTACTCCGCCTAGCGGAGCTTGTCCTTGCCCTCAACAACTTCTTCTTTGACTCCTCCTACTTCCTCCAAGTCCAAGGCGTAGCTATGGGCACCTGCATTGGCCCCAGCTACGCCTGCCTCTTTGTAGGGTACGTTGAACAATCCCTGTTCCAGGCGTACACTGGCCCTATCCCCGAACTCTTATCTCCGTTACATTGATGACCGCATCGATGCTACTTTCTGCACCCATGCAGAACTCATGGACTTCATCAACTTCACCACCAATTTTCATCCTGCACTCATATTCACTTGGACCATCTCCGGCACCTCTCTCCCCTTTCTTGATCTCACCGTCTCCATCACAGCAAATAGACTATCAACTGATGTCTATTACAAACCCACTGACTCCCACAACTATCTCAACTACACTTCTTCCCACCGTGCTTCCTGCAAAGATTCTATCCCCTACTCCCAATTCCTCCGTGTACACCGCATCTGCGCCCAAGATGAGGTGTTCCACATTTGGGCATCTGAAAAGTCCTCATTCTTTAGGGCAGTGCTTCTTAAACTGGTAAATGGTTCACCCAAGCGCCAATGAAATTATTTTGGGGTGAATGAAACTAGAGGGATGAATGACTTAATTTATTCAGATATTTATATTTCTTTCTATGCTTAAAAAATGCCTTGCCATTAAAGTGGTTAGTAAGCTCATTGGTTTTAATGGCAGTGATGCTGGAAATTTGATGTTTTTTTCACTCTACCTGTGGTTTCCTAATTTCAAAGTAACAGGATATATCCCACATTTACTGTAATATAACCTTTCATGGAAGACCACGTTTTTTTGAGATAGTTTTCCAAGAAAAAAACTGCAGTAATCAAACACGAAAGGGTAGGATGGGGCTGAAGCCCAGTGTTTGGACGTTGGAATGGTTTTTCATCATTCTAATCAAATGATTTTCCAACTCCAATGGTAATTAAACTTTTTTCTGTTTTCACTCCTAGTTTTCTTTACATATTTTTAGGATGTTCGAAAAGTTGAATATAATAAACACGTAAGAAACAAATTAATTTATGTTTTTTGCTCATGTTACAAAATAAATTATATATAAAATTATACACAAGGGAGAATAAGATGTAAATTACCAAAAAACATAAGAAAAGTTAGTCGAGGGTGAATGAAATTTTGTGATAAAGACTCAAGGGTGAATAACACTGAAATAGTTTAAGAAGCAATGCTTTAGGGAGCTGGGGTTCCCCTCTCCCATCATAGATGAGGCCCTCACTCGTGCCTCCTCGATACCCCACAGTTCCGCCCATGTCCCCCCTCCCCCTAGTCGCAACAAAGACAGTATCCCCCTAGTCCTTACCTTCCACCCTATCAGCCATCGCATACAACACATAATCCTCTGAAATTTCCGCCACCTCAACGGGATCCCAACACGAGCCACATTTTCCCATCTCCACCCTTTCCATCTTCCGCAGAGACCATTCCCCCGCAACTCCCTGGTTAACTCATCCCTTCCCACCCGCTCCCCAGGTACCTTCCCCTGCAACCGCAGAAGATGCAACACCTGTCCCTATACCTCCTTCCTGTCCAGGAACCCCGACAATCCTTTTGGTTAGGCTGAGGTTCACTTGCACCTCCTCCAATCTCATCTACTGTATCCGTTGTTCAAGATGTGGACTCTCAAACGCAGACTGGGCGATCGTTTTGATGAAAACCTTCGCTCAGTCTGCCTGAACCTACCTGATCTCCCAGTTGCTGGACACTTTAATTCTCCTTCCCATTGCTACAGACCATTCTGACCTAGATCTATAACGCAAATTGGAGGATCAGCTTGGGCAGCTTACAGCCCAGTTGTATGAATATTGATTTCTCTCACTTCAGGTAGCCCCGGCATTCCCTCTCTCTCTATCCCTCCCCCACCCAAGTCGCACCAGCTTCTAATTTTCACCCAACAAACAGGTAACAATGGCCTGTTTCCATTATCATCGTTACTTTTTGTGCATATCTTTCCTTCATTGTTCTTTATCTCTCCACATCACCGTCTATATTTCTAGTTTCCCTTCTCCCTAACCAGTCTGAAGAAGGGTCTCGACCCGAAACGTCACCATTCCTTCTCTCCAGAGATGCTGCCTGTCCCGCTGAGTTACTCCAGTGTCTATCTTCAGTTTGAACCAGCATCTGCAGTTCCTTCTTGCACACTAGAATAACCTTGTTTTAGTTTCTAGAAAACTAACCACTAGCAACCCACCCATGGATTTTAACGACAATTTTTTTTCCATCATTATACTCCCCTTTTCTGTTTTGATCAATCTACTTCTAATTTAATAAACTGATAATTAAGTTTAAAATAGACACGTTAAAAATTAAATTTCTGAAAATTGCGTTTTTAACTTTTTAGAGGCTGTATCAGTACGTACTGTCACAAAAAAACAATGACCTTGGAGATTATGTTGACTTTGTTGCTTGACCTCCTATGATGTAAGGATTAATTCACAATCTCCCAATCTAGCACATGAAGAATACAGAGATTGTGGTTTGTGGTCAAACAAAAGGTCCCTGTGGTTGACGTCATGGTATTTGGATTGAATCAGAGCAATGGTTCACTGATACTTTACCGTCAAATGTACCTACCTACTCTGTGCCAAGGAGCTCCTCCCACAGCTGACTCCCCTCAACTCCCCAGAATGTCCCCAAGGGTGTGGGTGGCCTGCCCCCACCCTGCTCGCCAGAGTTTAACAGGATTTCTCCTTGTTTGTCATCTCAGGTGGAGGTGGTGAACAATCCGTTGCTGTACCAGCAGTACATGGTGAAGAAAGCCAGCATGGAGGCCACCCAGACTGATGTCGAGCGAGTCCTCTTCCACGGAACGAGCGAGGAGAGCGCCAAAGAGATCTACGTGCATGGATTCAACAGGAGCTTCTGTGGGAAGAACGGTAGGAAACCCACCCCGTGAGGCCACTTCAGTGGAATAGCACTAACATACATACCCGCAGGTCTTTGTAATGTAGGAGGAAACTGGAGCACCCGTAGGAAACCCAGGAGAAATTAAAACTTGACACGGAGGAGATGAGCGAAGGGGTCTCCAGAGTGCCGATGTCAAGCACAACCTGGTTTCTCCCTCAATTTAGTCATTCCATTAGGATTTTCCAGTGGATACACCAATGATCTATGGCCATGCCATGGGTGGCTTCCTGCAGCAGGATCAGAATGACCTGTGGCAGTGAATCCAAGGAAGAGGGACTTGCCATTCCAGTGAAACTTGTCCCCTGTAACTCCTGCCCTGTCAGCGTTTGGTTCAGTTGCAGGCAATTAAGGGTGTATTGATTGTGATCTATCCATTATTGGCCCTTCAGCCCAACTCATCCATGCTAACCAAGATGCTCCATCCAAGCTAGTCCAATTTGACTGATATCCCACCAATCTTATCTATCCATGTACTTGTCCAAATATCTTTTAAACATGGTAGTCATACCACCCTCTGCCGCTGGCTCTGGCAGCTTGATTCTGTGCTATATTACCAGAGTTAAATCTGCTCTCCAAACAACTACCAAAGTCTTACAAGCTTGGTGGAAATGCAAGAGTCTGCAAATGCTGGAAACAAGAGCAAGAAGCATGCCATGGGTGGCTTCCTGCAGCAGGATCAGAATGACCTGTGGCAGACAATCCTGCTGGAGGAATTCTGAGAGGAACACTGTGGAGGAAATGGACAGGCAGACGATGCTCCGGTGGGGACCCTGCTTTGTCCCATGCTGGGCAGCTGAGTGGTGCCAGAGACCCAGGTTCGAACCTGACCTCGGGTGCTGTCTGTGTGAAGTTTGCATGTTCTTCCTTTGACCGCGTGGGTGTTCTCAGGATGCTCTAGTTTCGTCCCGCATCCTGAAGATTTGTAGGTTAATTGGTCTCTAAAAAATGTTGCCGCTTTATGTGCAAGGAGTGGAGGGAAGGGGGGGGGGGATGTGGAGGAGGGGGCTGAGATTTGGGGGGGGGGGGGGGGGAGGTAAGTGAAGGAGGGAGGGGGAAGAAACCCCTGGGGTTGCAAATGCCAGCCCACTGACCATTTGTCCGTCTTGCCTTCCAGCGGCTGTCTACGGCCAGGGTGTTTACTTTGCAGGCCAAGCCATCGTCTCGGTGGACGATCAGTACTCCCCGCCAAACCCGGAAGGCCTGAAGTTTGTGTTTGCGGTGAAGGTCCTGACGGGGTCGTACACAAAGGGCGACGGCAAGCTGAAGATCCCTCCGCTAAAGGACAATGGCCAGCTATCCCTCAGGTATGACAGCGTGGTGGATGACTGCGAGAAGCCCCGGATATTCGTGGTGTTCCACGACACCCAGGCCTACCCTCAGTACCTCATCACCTGCCGCTGGAAGAAGCCTCCGGCCAAGACCTGAGGACTGCACTATGCGCCAACCCTGCGCACTATGGTTCTCCTGCTGCTGCTCTGGCCTTGATCCGCTACCAGTGGGGATTGGTACTGTGGGGGGAACCCACCCATCTCCAGGCTTGTCCTTGGCTCTCTGCCGCGATCCCAAGGATCTGGAGACCAGGGGTAGGTTGTCACATTGGTTGGGTCCTTCACGATACAATTCTACACTGCATCTGCCTTATTTTGTCCATTTTGGAAGATTGTAAAATACATACCTGCTGATATCTGTGTCTTTAGAATTGAAGAAATTAAAGTTTAAGGATGAATTGAGTTTGTCGTGGTGGAGTTGTATGGAATCTGTTTGTGACATGCCTTTGCCACTATTTTCAGCAATCGACCATGGATCAAGTCCTCTTCAGTTGTAAATTTTATAGTACCTGTCTCAACTACCTCATCTGGCAGCTCATTCCATATACCCATCACCCTCTGTGAATAAATTGGCCCTCGTGTTCCTTTTAAATCTTGCCTCTCTCACTTTAGAGGCCTCTGGTTCTTGGTTCACCTATCGCGAGTAAAGGACTGTGCATTCACCTTATCTATTCCCCTCATGTTTTATACACCCAGGCCCTCAAATCCTCTAAAATCATTTCAGCACTCGTTCCAGCTCATGATATCCTTCCTCTTGCAGGATGTCCAAAACTAAACATAATTCTCTGAATGCGGTCTCACCAATGTTTTGTACAACCAGAACATAACATCGCAATCTTTATACTGGTGAAGATCAATGTAGCAAAAGCCATCTTTACCATCCCATGTACCTTTGGTGCAATTTTCAGGTAACAATGTACTTATAGTCCTGGATCTTTCTGCTGTAGACTCTTCCCTCAGAAGCTTTCTAGCATCTTCCCAATGACTGATGTTGGATTATGGGTATAGTTACCAGGCTTGTAAGAGGGAAACCACAGCTGCTGCCCTCCAGTTATCTGGTACTGTTGATTAGGGAATATTTAAAAATCACAGTCTGTGTGCCCCCTTAATCATTTGCTTGCTTTGCTTCCTGTAGAAGCTCGGTACAAATCTATTGGATCCAGGGGATTTATCTGTCTTTAAAGCCCTCAGGCTTCGAGTACTTATTTGTTGACGGAAATCTGCACAAGTTTTTCAGAGTTTTTTTGATTAAGAACCATCTTTAATTTATCAAGGAAACATCAAACCTCCTTGCTTCAGTGAATGGCTGTTGACTCAAAATTATGCGGCCATTCAACCTTCTCCTTCGTTGGGTTACTTGTCCCAGGATTGTGGATTCTCTGTCCTGGGGGAGGTGAGGAAGGCTGTTGTAGACACGTGGACTTTCGCAGAATTACACACCAGTGGAACAGACAAGGTTAGATCAGCCACCATCGTGCAGACCAGGCTCACGGTGGAATGGGCGGCTCCTGCTCCGGTTTTTATGTTATGAACAATGAACATGCTTCAGAAACAGAGACCACACTTCATTCTCAGAGCAAAATTTATTTATGATAAAACAACCTATTGATTAAAAAAAAGGAAAAACACATTTCCCAACGGCATTCCTTTCTGTTTCTCGGAGTTGGATGGGAAGAGGAGAAGAGGAGGCATTGTCGTCCTGCCTCAGGCCCTACAGAATACGTTGGCCTTGATACCAGTCCTCTCGTTGCCACATCTCTCACGTCAGGACCATGGAAGTTGCAGAATGTTCACAGGCTCCTACTGCTGCTCCCTCCAACAGTGTACATGTATCCACACCCAGAATACCTCAACGCTTCGTTGCGATAATTTCCTCCTTTGCTCTCTGCATTATTTTGTTGAAGTCAAATCTGAGATACTTTCTCCAGAATCTTCGATCCCGTCCATAAATCTTCGCCGGATAACAAGGGCTCTCTAGAAGAGGAGGGAAAAAAAAAATCAGGAAAGTGTTAATAAAAATACTGAACAAATACAAGGAACTGAGGATACTGGTTTATACCAAAGATAGACACAAAGTGCTGGAGTGACTCAGCGGGTCAGGCAGCATTTCTGGGGGAAAAGGATGGGTGATGTTTCAGTCGGGACTTGTCTTCAACGAGTGTTGGTTTTCTGTCTGAGATGGGATCAGAGCCCAGAGCTGAATGGATTGCTTAAACATAAAGCAATAGATGATCAGTGGACTCGTTCTCCAGCCAGGAGTCCAAGAGTGGAGTGAGTGCGAACACAAGCCCGAGGATAGGCGGCATAGTGGCTCAGTGGGTAGAGTTACTGCCTCACAGATTAGATCAGATTTTTTTTGATTTTAGTACTTGTCATTCGAACCTCAGAGAGGCTCAAACGAAACTCCGTTTCTACAAGCCATACAAACAGAACAATTAATTTAAAAAAACACACAAACAATTCAATTCACACAAACATCCATCACAGTGAATCTCCTCCTCACTGTGATGGAAGGCAAAGTTCTTCTCTCTCTCCCGCACCATTCTCCTCCCGATGTTGAAGTCCCAGGCGGGCGATGTTAAGTCCCACGGCCATTGAGGCCGCGCCTGGCGATGTTCGGCCCCGCTCTAGGCCCAAAAGTCACAAAGTTGGAACGGAGCCCCCGGCGGGCACTGGAATGTCCCGCGGCCATTAAAGCTGCGCCAGGATGGAGAAGTTGTGTTCCGGGAGCTCCGAAAAGCGGTCTTCCACCCGGACCCATGAGCTCCCGATATCCCGACAGTCCACCGGCAGTAATCCGGAGCTGGAGCTGGAGCTCCGGAGTCGGGCTGCAGCAGCGAGCCACCACCGCTCCCCATGCTCTGAGGCCGGCCAGCTCCACGATGGTAAGTCCGCAGCTCCGCAGGTTCCGCGACTGAAGCCCCCAGGTGGTCTCGGTCAGAGGCCGCTCCACAATACTAGACCCAACGACAACGGAGACCCGACAGAGAAAAGGTCAGGTCTCCCGTGCAGAGAAGAGATTTTTAAAGTTTCCCCCTACCCCACCCCCCACATATACACAGTTAGAAACAGTACCAAAAAAAACACGAACAACTACATTTAACTAGACAAAAAATTTTAAAAAAAGACAGACAGGCTGTAGGGGCTGCTGCTTGACAGACCGACTCTCCATAATCTTCTCAGGAAGTAGACGTGCTGATGAGCTTTCTTAATAATTGCATCTGTGTTCTCGGACCTGGAAAGATCTTCACAGGTGTGCACGCCCAGGAATTTGAAGCTCTTGACCCTTTCAACCATCGGCCCGTTGATATAAACAGGACTGTGGGTCCCCATCCTACTCCTTCCAAAGTCTACAATCAGTTCCTTGGTTTTGCTGGTGTTGAGGGCCAGGTTGTTGTGCTGGCACCATATGGACAGTCGCTCGATCTCTCTTCTATACTCTGACTCATCCCCATCAGTGATACGTCTCACAACAGTGGTGTCGTCAGCGAACTTGATATAACCATATAAACAATTACAGCACGGAAACAGGCCCTCTCGGCCCTTCCAGTCCGTGCCGACCATTTGTTTTCCCCTAGTCCCATCTACCTGCACTCAGACCATACCCCTCCATTCCCTTCACGTCCATATACCTATCCACTTTACTCTTAAATGTTAAAATCGATCCTGCCTCCACCACTTCTGCTGGAAGCTCATTCCACACAGCCACCACCCTCTGAGTAAAGAAGTTCCCCCTCACGTTACCCCGAAACCTCTGTCCCTTAATTCTCATGTCTTCCCTACCCTCAATGGGAAAAACGTGGTTTTTCGTTGATGATGGAGTTCACACTATGACCGGCTACGCAGTCATGAGTATAGAGTGAGTACAGCAGGGGGCTGAGCACGCAGCCTTGAGGTGCTCCTGCGCTGATTGTTATCGAGTTTCCACCAATACGAACAGACTGTGGTCTGTGAATGAGGAAGTCAAGGATCCAATTGCAGAGGGATACGCAGAGACCCAGTTCTGCGAGTTTGGTAACAAGCTTGGAGGGGATGATTGCGTTAAATGCCGAGCTGTAGTCAATGAATAACAGCCTAACATATGAGTTTTTGTTGTCCCCCTGGGTAATGTGATGGAGTGTATAAAGTCTAAGGGGCAAAAATAAAGTCAAAGTGCACTGTCAACATTTAAAGAGGACCTAAGAGGCGCATACACAGAATGAGGAAATGGTAGATATGGATGTAATTACAACATTTAAAAAGCAGTTGGACAGGAAAGGTTTAGAGTAGGGGTGTCAAACGCGAAGGGGTCCAACATGGCCTGCAAAGGGGACATTTTGGTGGGGAAAAAGAAGTATATTCACAACCATTTATTATGTACTAGACCAAGTGCAGACCCGTTGGGTCCCCGACCCCAACGCAATATTCCAACACGTACCCGTTCCCGTTGTGACGCCAGAGATCTCCGTTGTGACGCGAATTAAAATGGCGATCTCAAAATGGTGGCGAGCCCAGCAATTCTTCCCCAACTGCGCACGCGAGGATACTGGGCCCACTGCGTGCACCTGTAGCAAGGCTGATACTGTGACTGAGTCTGAAGAAGGGTTTCGGCCCGAAACATTGCCTATTTCCTTCGCTCCATAGATGCTGCCGCACCCGCCGAGTTTCTCCAGCACTTTTGTCTACCTGCAAGGCTGAGACTGTTTGCTACTGTGGTTCAAAATGCTTTCCAAGAAAAGTTGACATCGTAGATCGGATATTCAATGATAATTGGAAAGATCGTTTTTTCTTCTGTGAGGTCAACGGCAAACCTGTGTGTCTGATATGCTCGCAACACGTAGATGTGGCAAGAGTCCAAATCAAACGACACTAGGAGATGTCACATGGAGAAAAATATGACAAGTACGCCGGACGACTCAGAACGCAAAAGGTAAACTAGCTTGAAGCAGCTCTGAAAAAACACCAGTCAGTGTTTATCCAAAGTCGAAAGACTCATGATGGAGCTGTCAAGGTCAGCTATGTTATTGCCAATGAAATAGCTGCTGCGTCAAAGCCATACTCAGAGGGGGAATTCATCAAAGCATGCATGCTGATGGCAGCTGAGCTGGTGTGCCCTGAGAAGAGACAGGCTTTTGGTAATATCAGCTTGTCAAGAAATACTGTGGCAGAGAGAATCGGGGACCTTGCAGGAGATTTGAACAGTCTACTAAAATACAAAGTGAAGTCATTTATTGCCTTCTCTATTGCAATTGATGAGAGCACCGACGTGACTGATGTAGATCAATTGGGAATATTTATTCGTGGTGTTGATGCATCTTTGACCGTTACCAAGGAGTTTGTGGAGAGGGTGCCCATGACAAACACCACAACGGCGAATGACGTTTTCTCCAGCCTCGTCGAGCCCTTGGACACACTGGGAGTTAACTCCATCAACTCCTTTAAGTCAAGACTAAAAACTCATCTCTACTCCCAAGCCTTTCTTGACGGCCTCTGAGCGAGGGCTATATGTATGCAGTAATGTTTGTATTTAATCTATGAACCACAGCTGTTTGTTATACTATTCTTATACCAATGTAAAGCACTTTGGCCAACGAGAGTTGTTTTTTAAATGTGCTATATAAATAAAAGTGACTTGACTTAACTGGAGCCACGCTGTCAACATGGCAACAGATGGCACACCGTCCATGGTCGAGAAAAACTCAGAGAAAAGGTTCAGACAGAGAATCCAGAGCAGGAATTCTGGAATTTTCATTGTAGCAGTTATGTAGCAGGAGCCTGAAAATGGACAATGTCATGGATGTGGTAATCAAAATGGTTAATTTTATTAGAGCAGTAATATGTAACACGGCCTACCCTACCACACTGAAGTCCGCTGGTTGAGCAGATGGGTTGTGCTCAAACGTTTTTTTCAATTACATGCGGAAATTGGACTATTCATGAACGAGAAAGGAAATCTTGTGGCAGAGTTGGATAACCCAGACTGGCTTCATGATCTTGTATTTTTGGTGGATATAACAGAGCACTTAAATGTGCTTAATGTTAACATGCTAGGCCGCAACAAATTTGTTATAGAATACTACAACAGTATTCGTGCCTTACAAATTAAATTAGGCCTGTGGGAGATGCAGCTATCCCGGAGCAACCCAGCTCATTTCCTCTCTTTGCAGTCTGTGTGTGTCGCTCATGGGAATAATGGACAGGTACAAGGACAAAATATCACGGCTGTAAAGTGAGTTTCAGAATCGTTTCCAAGTCTTTACTCACCTCGAGAAGGAATTCTCACTATTCCGTTTGCCGTCAACGCAGCATCAGGTGTGCCGGGGAACTCCAAATGGATCCAATTGAAGTTGAGTGTAACTCGGCTTTGAAATATAAATTTGAGACTGTGGGTCTAGACTCATTCTATCAATACCTGGGACCGATGTAACCCAAGATGACAGACTTTGCCTCAAAGATCCTTTGCATGTTCGGGACAATATATCTGTGAGCAAGCGTTCTCCATAATGAACATTAACAAATCCAAACTGCGCTTGCAGCTGACACACAGACATCTAAATGACAACTACCCAGAAACTGGTCCCGGATGTTGACAGGCTGGTTAAAGCCAAGAGATGTCAGGTATCTAGAAGCAGCAAGTGAAAAATGAGTGACACGGTTCGATGCATTGCGACATGTAAGCAAAATGCATTATCAAATATTGAGTGTCATAATATCGTGATTCATTCATTTTCTGATTATTGCAAATGCAATCACTTCAATAAAAATTCGAGGCTGTGTTCATTGTCTGAGTTTGATTGTTGGAAGCTGGCTAATAAAAATTAGGTGTAGCCTACATTTACAATTTGTTTCGTTAGGTCTACATTTGTGTTTGCTAATGTTCGATTTCAAATGGTTTATTAATGGAAAGGGTGTGGCTCCCAAAACAATCTTAGCCAAAATAGCATCATATTTTCTTTCTTTCTCCAACTTTCTTGTAGCCTACAACTGTAAGTTAATAACCATATAACCATATAACAATTACAGCACGGAAACAGGCCCTCTCGGCCCTTCCAGTCCGTGCCGACCATTTATTTTCCCCTAGTCCCATCTACCTGCACTCAGACCATACCCCTCCATTCCCTTCCCGTCCATATACTTATCCACTTTACTTTTAAATGTTAAAATCGATCCTGCCACCACCACTTCTGCTGGAAGCTCATTCCACACAGCCACCACTCTGAGTAAAGAAGTTCCCCCTTATGTTACCCCTAAACTTCTGTCCCTTAATTCTCATGTCATGCCCTTTTGTTTGAATCTTCCCTACCCTCAATGGGAAAAGCTTATCCACGTCAACTCTGTCTATCCCTTTCATCATTTTAAAGATCTCAATCAAGTCCCCCCTTAACCTTCTGCGCTCCAAAGAATAAAGACCTAACTTGTTCAACCTTTCTCTGTAACTTAGTTGCTGGAACCCAGGCATCATTCTAGTAAATCTCCTCTGTACTCTCTCTATTTTGTTGACATCCTTCCTATAATTAGGCAACCAAAATTGTACACCATACTCCAGAATTGGTCTTACAAATGCCTTGTACAATTTTAACATTACAATCATAAAAGTAATGTTTGCTACGCAATCTTCATAAGAAACAAAATTCATAAAGTGAAGCACTTTGTAGTTATAGCAGAGACTGAAAAACACCAGAGAGCAGGTTGAAAAAACGAAGGCATCGAAAGCTGTGGGAGCACGCACACGTGCGTTCACGCGTGCACAACTGATCCAGCCCGCATGAAGTCGCATTTTGCCCAATCTGGCCCGTGACCTAAAATGAGTTTGACACCCCTAGTTTAGAGGGATATGGGCCAAAAATAGGTAACTAGGACTAGCTTAGATGGGACAGCATGACGAGTTGTGCTGATGGGCCTGTTCCCGTGCTGTATAACTCCACGAATCGGGAAGGATTCATTTCTGTCCTAGGTCTCCTCCATTGTCAGAGTGAGGCTAAACGCAAATTGGAGGAACAACATCTCATATTTCGCTTGGACAGCTTACAGCCCAGTGGTATATTGATTTCTCTAACTTCAGGTAGCCCCGGCATTCCCTCTCTCTCTATCCCTCCCCCACCCAAGTCGCACAGCTTCTCATTTTTACTCAACAAACAGCTAACAATGGTCTGTTTCCTTCATCATTGTTACTTTTTTGCATATCTTTCATTCTTTGTTCTTTATCTCTCTACATCACCGTCTATATCTCTAGTTTCCCAAATCACTAACCAGTCTGAAGAAGGGTCACAACACCAAATGCCACCCATTCCTGGGTACATAAAAGGCTAGAGAAACTCAGCGGGTGCAACAGCATCTAAGGAGCGAAGGAGATAGGCAACGTTTCGGGTCGAGACCCAGGGTCTCAACCCGAAACGTCGCCTATCTCCTTCGCTCCTTAGATGTTGCTGCACCCGCTGAGTTTCCCCAGCCTTTTGTGTACCCTCGATTCTCCAGCATCTGCAGTTCCTTCTTTAACACTTTGTCACCCATTCCTTCTCTCCAGAGATGCTCCCTGTCCCACTGAGTTACTCCAGCTTTTTGTGTCACATGTAAATTTGGTTAAGCTATCATGCAGTACCCATGGAAACAAATGTAATCCCGCTCCGCTGGGATACTAAAAAAATGGGAAAAATAACTTACCAATCCCATGAAATATCCTTGCCACCGCTCTGCCCGAGAATTTTTCATCACTGCGGAGAGACAGCAACTGGCGGATGTCCGCTCTAATGTGATTCTCCCAGTCGTCGAACTGAAACAAAGAGACACCTTCAGGTGAAGTCTTTCAACACCTTCATCCAATGCGAAGCTTTTAAAAAGGCCACGTGCAATGTCACCACAAGCCTGGGACAAGGGACAATAATGTCTGATTATTGACATACCAAACTGACACCTGCAACTGGAATCTTGAGCAGAACACAAAGTGCTGAATGCACTCAGGTCAGGCAGCACCTGTGGAGGGAATGGATAGGCCCGACCCATAATGATGCCGAGCCAATCCTTCCATAGATGCTGCCTGACCCGCTGAGTTACACCAGCACTTTGTGTTTGCTCAAGTACACTGAGGTGCAAGTACAATGACGTTGATAAGTCATAGAAGTAGAAGTAGGCCATTCAACCCATCGCGTCTACTCCACCATTCAATAATGTTTCCAGCAGCATCAAAGGTTCATAGGCTGGGACAAACACACACAAAGTCAAATTACACATAAATTGCACATGAATTTGCTAAAAGACGACAAACCAAAAAAACACCTTTGTCACCTCCTCAAGAAACTTGACCAAGTTAGTAAGACACGACCTTTTGTGTCCAGAGCCATGCTGACTGTCCCATATTAACCCTGTAATGACTAGAACGGTGCAGAGTCCATCAATGGGCTGAACTAGCATCTGCACATTTCCAGCCCAGGCAACAGTCAAGCGCCAAGAGTGGGTACCCACCTTCACCCTGTCTAAATCGTCCTCCTCTTCCTCTGGGTGATGATCCTGGAGGTTGTTCTGATTAAAATAGTCCTTCAGCAGCTGCTTTAATTGCAAGCTTTTCTCCACCTCAACGGTGTCTGCACAGAGGCCGCAGTTCTTAAAGGCCACGCTGGAGGGAGACAGAAAGAGATGAAGAGGCCCGTGACATTAATTAAATCACTTCGCTGAGTGCAATGCCAACTGTGAGGATCTGCACTGCACCACGGGCAGGTAAGGAGCGAGGAGCTTCATCTGAAGAGTCCATTGTTGCAACACGCTGATTAGCACAGCTTATTACAACAATGGACAGCTAATGGAGCCGCTGGCTCACAATCCACCAACCCAGGGTCAATCCAGGCCTTGGAGCTCAGCCGCTTCATGTAGTAACCCCCCCGTTTATTGCATTCTCCTCAGTGGCATGGTGGCACAGCGGTGGAGTTGATCCCTGACAGCAACAGACACCCGGGTTTGATCCCGAGTCCATATGCTGTCTGTAAGGAATGTTCTCCCTGTGAGGCATGGAGACACCAGAGAAAATCCATGCAGGCACACCCAAACTCCCAGTGTCCACATGGGTTTTCTCCGGTTGCTCCGGCTTCCTCCCACATCCCAAATATGTACAAGTTCGTAGGTTAATTGGCTTTGATAAAAATTGTAAATTGTCTCTGGTGTATAGGATAGTGCTCATGAACGGGAATTGCTGGTCCAAAGAGTCTGTTTCCGTGCTGTATTTCCAAAAACTAAAACTCAGCAGCACCCACCTGTCTGCCTCCCTCCCACCTACCGCCAGCACTTGCTCGCGTTACCCCGGCCACTCTCACCTGTGAAAAGACCTGAAGGAGGCTTTGAGGCGGAAGAGTGCAGACCTCTCGTGGGCCAGCACCCGCTGGTGCAGAAACTCACACAGGTAATCCAGTTCCTCGTGGTCCAGATCACCATACGATCGGAAGTGGAAGGAGAGCTCCCCGAACTCCACGTGCACCCCACTCTTTCCGGTGCCCTGCATTCCTGGCAAGGCAGAGAGGAATAAGACTCGGCTGCAGGGGAGTCAGATGCACCAGGACCAGAACAATGGAATCCTTACTTGCTGTAGCTATACAGGCCCATTAACGCAACAAATAAACATACAACAATGAATAATACAATAAATTATCAATAGAACTTGATAACCAGGTCATAATAGTGACAAGCAAAGTACATAGTGCAACCAAACAAACTCCATACTGATTCGGTACCGAAGTACGGATATGATTACGATTAGACGCAAAGTGCTGGGATAACTCTGCGGGACAGGCAGCATCTCTGGAGAGAAGGAATAGGTGACGTTTCGGGTCAAGACTCTTCTTCTTTCCCCTTCTGTGATTAGGGCTATGCAGGGTGGTTCAAGAGTCTGCTGGTTGGTGGGAAGAAGCTGTTCTTGAACCTGGAGGTTCTGTACCTTCTTCCCGATGGTAGCATCGAGGAGGGGGTGGTGTGGGTCTTTGATGATATTGGTTGCCTCCTGTAGATCCCTTCGGCAGTGGGGAGGTTAATACCCGTGATGGGCCAGGCAGTGTCTACCACTTGTTCCTGGGCGTTCGAGTGGCCATGCAAGGCCCCGAGGTTTTGCCGAGGGAGAAAGGCTGCGCTTTACTGCGAGGAAAGGAGCATATGAGTGACAGCTGCAGGAGACAGCAGCAAGGAACAGTTCCTGGATTTAGGTACCGAGCTACAGTGATTTGTATTGCATGCTATTCAAACTAATTAGATAATACTATACATCAACACAATCAAGTCAAACAAGTACAACAGGTAAAGAATAGTGGAAAAAAGAATGCAGAACATACGCAGTTCTCAGCAAAGTAACACACCGGTTTCATAGACAAAGTCCAATGTCCGCAACGAAGTAGAGGTGAATCGGACAGCACCCTAGCTTATGGAGGACTATTCAGAAGCCTGATAATTGAGGGGTAGAAGCTGTTCCTGACGGGAATATAGAGAAGGATTAATTGCGGTGGCATATTTTTGTTTATGTTGGCTACTTTTCTGAGGCAACGTGAAGTGAGATGGAGTCAATGGTGGGAAGCCTGGTCTGTGCGATAGACTGGGCTACATCCACAACTCTGTGATTTCTTGCTGTCTTGAGCATAGCTGTTCCCAAACCAAGCTGTGATGCAACCCGACAGTATACTTTCTATGGTGCATCTGTAGAAACCTGTATGAGTCATCAGAGAGGCCATTTAGCCTACATCTGCTGGAAGAGTGACAAGAGATCTCTTTGAAAGGTGGAAGATCACGAGGTAGTTGCTGACAAACTGAAACTAAAGATTCATGACAATGAATCCGCCATTCAGCCCAGCGTGCAGGACTGTGGGTTAGTTTCAGTTCTTAGTCCTCAGACCCACACAACCAGGTTCAGGAACAGTAAGACACAAGGAACTGTAGATGCTGGTTTACAAAAAAAATGCAAATAGTGCTGGAGTGGTGACATTTCAGATCAGGACCCTTCTGCAGACATTTAGTGCCTGAAGAACTGCCCCGACCCAAAATATTGCCTATCCATGTCTTCAAACAACCATCAGGTTCTTGAACCGACCTGTTCAACCCAAATCCTACCTCAGCAAAGGAACAGTACGGACTACCCTTGCACCACCATGGACTTTTTTCTCTAATTGTGTTTTGTACTGGTGTCTTGTTTTTTCGGTCGGTCTTTTAGAAAATTTGTTTGCAATTTATGTATAATTTGTCTTTGTGTTTATCCGAGTGTATGATGCTGCTGCAAGCAAAATTTTCATGATTTTCAAGATTTGAGAGGGAAAGATAGATCAGCCATGACTGAATGGTGGAGTAGACTCGATGGGTTGAATGGCCTACTTCTGCTCCTATGACTTTTGAAATTCATTGTACATGCACCTCATTCTACTTTAGCAAACACAAAGTGCTGGAATAACTCTGCGGGTCAGGCAGCATCTGCGGAGGGATTGGCTAGCCAGTTTCAGGTCGGGACCCTATCCATTCCCTCCACAGAAGCTGCCTGACCAGCTGAGTTCCTCCAGCACTTTGTGTTCTGCTCAAGAATCCAGCATCTGCAGTTCCTGGTGTTTCGAAGATATTCTCCATCCTGAAATAAGGATATTGTGGAACAGTCTCAGTATTATTCTAGAGGGCGGCATGGTGGTACAGCGGTAGAATTGCTGCCTTACAGCGCTTGCAGCGCCAGAGACCCGGGTTCCATCCCGACCACGGGTGCTGTCTGTAAGGAGTTTGTACGTTCTCCCCGTGATCGAGTGGGTTTTCACCAAGATCTTTAGTTTCCTCCCACACTCCAAAGACATACAGATTTGTAGGTTAATTAGCTTGGTATATGTAAATTGTCCCTAGTGAATGTAGGATTGTGTTAATGTGTGGGGATTACTGGTGGGTGAGGACTGGGTAGTCCGAAGGGCCAGTTTCCGTGCTGAATCTCTGAACTAAACTAGAGTGCCCACTGGATGAACCCAAACAGCCTAAGTTGATACCTTGCTTGCTCGGAGTCATCATCCATTGTAGTCGCCTCAGTTCTCCTTTGACAGGGATCAGTTCCCATCCCATTGAATCTGCCAGCTCCACCACATCAAATTCTATTGAACTGGAATGGGTGTGATCGATGCCGGACAAGCGCTCTTTTGCAAGGGCCACGGCCACCGGAGGGCATCTGCAAACAAAGATGTGAGCATCACTTTCAGTTAATAACAGTCATTAAATGAAAGATGGAGTTCTTGAGGGACAAAAAAAACATAAAATGAGCAAATTGCGACTGAAGAAGGGTCTGGACCCGAAACGTCACCAATTCCTCCTCTCAAGAGATGCTGTCTGTCCCGCTGAGTTACTCCAGCTTTTTGTGTCTATCGTCAGTTTAAACCAGCATCAGTAGTTCCTTCCTACACACTCAATGTTGCCTGGATTGGAGGACTTCAGTTATGCAGAGATATTGGAGAGCCTGGGTGTGAGGGAGTCTGAGGGGAGATCTAATAGAAATACCTTACGAGACATGCATTGGATGAATGGTCAAATTCTTTTCCCCATGGTAAAGGGTTTCAAATGGTAGGGATATCAAAAACACAGGCATAGAGTTAAGGTAAGGAGTGTTCAAAAGGATTTGTTTTTATATGGAGAGTAGCTGATGTCTGGAATGGGCTGCCAGGGGTGTTGGTGGAATCAGATATTATCACTACCTTTAAGAGGTTTTTAGAGAGGCCCTTAAATAGCAAATTGTAGATGCAAGGAACAGCAGATGCTGGTTTACAAAAAGACATAGTGTTGGAGTAACTCAGAGGATCAGGCAGCACCTTTGGAGAACATGGATATGCGACGTTTCAGGTCGAGACCCTTCCTCAGACTTAAATAAGGTATAGAGGGATGTGGACATAATGCAGACAAATTAGATGCTTAGATGGGCAAAAAGGTCAGTGTGCTTGAGTAGGGATGAAGAGTCCATTTCTTTGCCTTTTCTTGTGAAAGGCTCTCACTTGTCCACTTTTAAACCCTGCACATCCTGCTAAGTGCAACCTCCAACTAAAACAGGGACTCTTTGGAGAGAAGGTGTTGAATCTGTGGAATTCTTTACCAATGAAGGCTGAGGAGGCCAAATCAGTGAATATTTTTAAGGCATAGATAGATTCTTGATTAGTACGGTGTCAGAGGGTATGGTGATAAGGCAGGAGAATGGAGTTAGGAGGGAGAGATAGTCAGTCATGATTGAATGGCGGCGTAGACTTGATGGGCTGAATGGCCTTATTCGATTGCTATTTCTTATGACCTAATGACAATGTTTACCTTCTTGCCGTGGCCCGGAGCTGTGAAGGCCCGTTGTAACAGGTGAGGCGACAGTTTGAATAGGTTGGGTGGATCAACTCCAGCCAGTGTTGGGGGTGGAGCTCCAGGTAGCAGAGTAAAGTCTCAATTCCTGCAAGAGTGAACAGGAGTTAAGTATCCCAACTGGTTGTATTGTGGTCTGATAAAGCAATTTCAATGCAAGAAGCTGCAGAGTGTGGTGCATGCATCCTTCTCCATCACGGGTACAGCCCTCCCCACCATCGAAAGCATCTACACCAGGTGCTGCCACATGAAGGTGGAATCTATCATCAAGGATCCCCACCATACGTCATGCCCTTTTCACACTGCTACTGTCAGGCACGAGGTCCAGAATCCTGAAGTCCACACCACCAGGTTCAGAAACAGTTGTTTTCCTACAACCATCAGGTTCTTGAACTAATTTGTACAACACTAATTCTACGTCGACACAGAACACTATGGACCACCTCTTGCACTACCATCGACGATCATTTTCTTTAAATGAGATTTACACTAATGTCTTGTTATTTTCGCAGTCTTCTTTCAGAATTTTTGTGAGCAATTTCTGTCAAATTTGTTTTTGTGTGTGGTCTGAGCATGTGTCAGTGATGATATTGCTCACAAGATTTCCATTGCACCATGTGCATTTGTTGTGCTTGTGCAAATGACAATAAACTCGATTTGACTTGACTTGACTTCACTTAACCACAGCGCTGAAAGAAGCAGCAGGTGCGCTGAGTTACTCCAACTTCTTGTGACTACCATCAAATACCACTCTCCCTAGCAGGTAAATCACTCAGCACCAGGACCCAACAACTAAATATCGAATCTGCAATGAACACCGCACTCAGATAGGTTTCCTTTAGTTCAGTTTACTTTTATATTGAATATATATACTTAAAATTTAACTCAAGAAAATTGGGGTGAAATGATGAACGAAAAATCTGTTCAGAATGTCTCTAAAATGAAAATATATGAAGCTAAATATAGTGGCTACGGGAAAATAAGTAATATATATATTAGTAGTATTTCAATGACTAAACAATTGAACTGGATGTAAGGAGAAAGTCAGGCTGATGGAATGGGCAAACACTTAGCGGATAACACATAATCCAGCAATATACAAAATGTTACCTGTCAACATGAAGGACGAGAGGGAATATGTTAATAAATCATGGGGCCCAACTTTAAAAATAATTGTTGATAGAGAGTGGTCATGGTGCACACAGATTATTCCAAGTAGCCAGGCAGGTTTTATGTGTCAAAGGCATCAGATGACAACAGGATCAGCAAGACAGCAGGCAAGGGAGGGATACAGATCACATGTAGTTGGATGGGATCAGTTGATATTGGCATCATTTTCGGCACAGACATTGTGGGCCGAAGGGCCTGTTTCAGTGCTGTACTATGTTCTAATGTGAAGACAAAGAGTAACAGCCAATTAATATTCGGCTTATTCACGTGAGTGACTACGTGAAGAAGAGCCCGCCTCACGCTGGTAACGGCATGACGTCGACGCTGACGGCGGAAGGTGGAGCTGCAGTAAGGAGCAGCTCCTCGCAGCGGTCGGAACGGCCCGCAGGTAAGAACAGTAAAGTTGGGATTTCTTAGCGGGCGCTGGGTAGGTCCAGCAGTATAGGAAATATATTAAATCAGGTCAGAGTCATATTAGTGCTGGATAAGCACAGATGAAGTAAACATATATTCGCGGGTTAAATGCTTCCTGGGGTGAAAAATAAATATACGGGAAAGCTAGTGCGGAGCCGGTTCCGATACCGGTGGCCGTAGATATACCCGTTAGCGAATTAGTTTACAAAATGATAACCACGGAGAGAAATGCTCCCGAATATGAAAAATGGAAAATAAAATAAAATAAAAAATCTGAGAGGCCCGTGGTTCTGATGACTCTGACATTGAAAAGTCCTCCAGATAAGTAAACTATGTGGGAACTGATTATGGAGCATATGGAGAAAGTTCTCCAAATAATTATGAGACTAGGGTCAAAGTACCCTGAAGGTTCCTAAGAATAGCCCTGAGGGGTTTAATTATTCTTAATATGGCCATGGGCCTAATGGGAAGTTGGAACTCCGGACCCAGGATTTGGGCCGGAAGAAGTCTCATGGGATGAAATCCCAATTGATTTAGGGCTGCAGAAGGCAGACCCTGTTGATGGTGATTTGCATTTTGAAAGCACACCACAAAATAAAAATAAAAATAAAATGAAAAAATATGAAAAGAGGCCAAAGATGCCTGGAATAGCAAAAGGTTTTGCTATATATGAAGGAAGTGGTGAGGCTATGGAAGAAATCCTAGCTGCCAACATATATATATGGTATCTCACCAACTTCATGATTCTGTGATGATTGAAATATTAAAATTGCACAGCACAGGAAATTGTGCCTCATTGGAAGAGCCTACGGTTTATCCGTTAATATGGGCATCCATGACTCCAAATATTGAGAGCGTCAAATAGTGAGGTTTAAAAATCCTCACAAATTATTCTGCTGCTATTATGGCTTTTGGGCAGATGAAAGGAAAACATAAAATAAAGACGCTATTGTGCAATTCTTTCTATGAAATTTTGTATAATATAAATGGCTATTTGGCCCATTTTTCACCCAAGGTTGCATACCTGTGTCGAGCAAGTGGTGTTTAAGCTCTTGGTTATCTGTTTGGAGTAATCTGCCTAATTTATTGAAATTGGATGAAAAGCTAAATATTTTAGCTGCATGAAACCTTCGTCTTTGGACGAAAAGGTTTTTTTTTCGCCCAGAAGGGGATTTGATATTGGAAATAGAGGCAGAAATATGTCAAGGAAGTTTTATTGTATTGCACAACCAAATACTTACCCGAATTCAGGGGATAAGGAGACCACCACGCTCATATGCAGAGGAATTAAAGACTTGTTCTCTGCTTAAAGAAACTGCGGATTAATCTCCAGTTAGAGGGAGATTACAAAAAGTTTATTAAGACTGGCTTACTATTATTTTTGATCAGTATATTACGAGCAGTTTCATTAATTACTATTACTTTTAAAAAAAAGAGGTTAATCCTCCTGTACAGAATAAACCTGCTTATGTTTTCGTGTTTTCTGCAATTGAAAAAGCAGAGATTTATGTTCACATTGCCTAATTATCTGGAAAAGAGGTAATGGAAAAGATTTTGAACACGAGCATAAATTTGTCTTTAATGTTAGAAGGCATTACAGATGATGGTTGCAGAAGTATTCTGGACCTTACAGGTCTAAATAAGTTTGTAGAATACAAACATGTTCAAATGGAGACATTGAATACTGCAAAATATTTAATTCAGCAGGTTGTTATATGGCTAAGATTGATGAAAAGACGCCTATTATTCTGTACCTATGCATCAGGTTTCGGTGGTACTTAAATTTTTAATTGGTTGTGACAATTATGGCAGTTAAGCTTTGCCAAATGGACTGAGTTCAGCTTTTTTACTCTTTACGAAACTGTTGAAACCAGTTTAGCCCAATTAGAGCACAAAATGCACATCATTATGGCTTATCTCAATGACATTCTGGTCATTAGTGATTATCAGGAGTCAGCTGAGGACTCAGTTTCAGTTACTAAAGCTTTGTGGTAAGCTAAGGTTCTTAATTCATCTAATTAAGCCCCAGCTGCAGCCAGCACAAACAATTTACTTTTGGGGTTTGTAATTAACTCAGTGACTATGTTAATACCTTTACCAACAGATAAAGTCGATGATATTTTGGTAACTTGTCATTATCTCATTCAAAACCTTATCCTTCCATCCGAGAAATGGTGACAACCATTGGTGAACTGCTAGCAGCATTTCCTGCAGTAGAATTTGGTTCATTACATTTATTGATATCTTCGAAGGTACAAGATACAAGCTCTCAAAGAGGAGGCAGGCCATTTGACAGGCCTATGTAATTAACAAAAGAAGCTGTATTGGAATTTACAATGGTGGGTTAAAAAAGGAAAATGTCCCACAAGCTGCTAATAAATATTATGATTAAACAGCCTGAAATGGTTTTACATACAGATGCTAGTGCTCTCGGATGGGGGGCCACAGATTTATCCTCCAGTTGTGGAGGTAGATGGAAAACTGAAGAACAAGTGTTTCTCCAAGAGTATGGTATTAACTATTTGGAATTATTGGGGGCCTTTTATGGGCTTAAAGCATATTTGTTGTGCTAAACAAGGTCTGCATGTGTTAATACAATTACACAATAAAACAGCTGTGGTTTACATTAATCACATGGGGAGAGTTGGATCAGTATCATGTGATTGTCTGGTCAATGAGATATGGCAATGGTGTATTGGTCGGCAGATATGGATTGCAGTAAGCTATACTCCAGGTAAAGACAATGTGGTAGCAGATGAAAGGTCCAGGATTTTTAAAGATAATACGGAATGGATGTTTAAGCCAGCAATATTTAAGAATATTGTTAGACGATTTGGGTTGCCAGAAATTGATTTGTTTGCATCCAGGCTTAATCATCACTTGCCTCATTATGTGTCTTGGGAACACGATCCGGACGCAGTTGCAGTAGATGCATTTTTATTACACTGGGGAAAAATGTTCTTTTATGCTTTTCCACCATTTGCTCTGATCCAGAGATGCTTGAAGAAAATAGAGCAAGATTCAGCTTCCGGATTGTTGGTAGTGCCAAATTGGCCAACTCAACCTTGGTTCCCAGTTATGCTAAATATGATTAAAAAACCATATATGCAGATTCCTAACTGTAGTGATATCTTGACTAATCCAGTAACAAATGAAGGTTACCCATTATATGCATATATAAATTTGTTAATCTGCAGGTTTTGACCAGACCACTACAGGAACTGGGATTGTCGGACCAAACTTTGACAGTTATTGGCGCATCATGGCGACATAGCACACAGAAACAATACATGACACATATTAAGAAATGGGAAGAATTTTGCACACAGTCAAATATTTCTGATGATTCTGTGAATGTTACTCATGTTTTGGAATTCCTTGCCAATTTGCACTTTGGGCAACATTTAAGTTACAGTGCCATTAACACTGCACGCAGTGCCTTGTCGTCCTATTTAGGACTTATGATTGGTGAGAAGTCAATTGGGTCACATCCATTAATATCACGATTCATGAAAGGAATTTTTCACATGAATCCGCCAAAACCTAGATATACAGAGATTTGGGATGTGAGCATAGTACTTGCTCTACTTAGAGAATGGACGCCAATTGAAGGGTTGACATTGGATAGGTTAACATTGAAATTGGTCATGTTAATGTCACTGGTCTCAGCCCAAAGAGTGCAAACTTTACAAATGTTGCGTTTAGACTGTATGCATGTGACTACAGATAAACGTTGTATTCTATGTTTACGATCTGATCAAACAAAGTAGACCAGGGAGATCTGGAACAAAGGTAACCTTTCAAGCTTTTCATATTGAGCCTGCTTTGTGTGTGGTTAGACATTTGAACCAATATATTAAAGTTACGGACACTTTTCGAGGAAACGAAAAGACATTGCTGCTTACGCACAAAAAGCCACACACAAAAGCTTCAGTTCAAACTATCTCAAAATGGTTGAAACAGGTGTTGGTTTTAGCGGGAGTAGACACTGATGTCTTCAAATCTCACTCCACCAGGCGGCAGCTACGTCCGCGGCGAAGGGGCGGGACGTACCTCTCGAGCATATTTTAAAAATCGCAGGGTGGAGTAAAGAAGAAACTTTTTCAAAGTTCTACAACAAACCTGTTCACACTATGACAAGCTTTGGACACGCGGTGTTGGGAGCACTATAATCACCTGCTTTGTTTGCTATTAATTGCTATAATCAGTTGTGTAGTCACTGATATCTTTTGTCACTTGTAATCATTTTTCCCTCAAATATAAGGAGGGTATTATATGGTTTCAACCATTAAAAAATTTAATTGTGAAAAGATCTAACTTTTGTCTGCTTTCTCATGTATGTGTTTACTTAGCCGGACTGTCGTACGGATTAATTCTACGACATAAAAAACACAGAAAGCTTTAAAACTCTTCACGTAGTCACTCACGTGACTCCGAAGTAAAATAGTAAGATTAAACGAGAACTCACCTGTTCGAAGTTTGATCGTTATTTTACGAGGAGTTACGATGAGGGATTACGTGCCCTCCACTCCCACCCTCGTAAAATAAATGATCAAATGGTGGTTCTAAGTCTTTTTATGAGCCTTACTATGTTACTCCGGCTTTGGTGTTCTGTGTTTTTCATGCCGTTGCTTTGAAGTATGCCGTTACCAGCGTGAGGCGGGCTCTTCTTCACGTAATCCCTCATCGTAACTCCTCGTAAAATAACGATCAAACTTCGAACAGGTGAGTTCTCGTTTAATCTTACTATTAATATTCGGCTTATTCACTGCAGTCTGCTAGAGTGGACAGGTCTGACAGATGGAGACAAGTTAAAGGTTCAATAACCTCTCATCCATTGCTGGTTTGGCTAACACAATCTTGATGGCTTCAGAGTCTTGTGGAAACCACGTATTAATGTCAGAGGATCCTTCAGGGAGGTGACCCCTCGGAAAGCGCCTGGACCTGATGGTATACCCGGTCGTGTTCTCAAAACCTGTGCAGACCAACTGGCTGGAGTTTTTACAGACATTTTCAATCTCTCACTTCTGAGGTCTGTGGTTCCCATCTGCTTTAAAAGGGCATCAATAATACCGGTGCCCGAGAAGAGTGACGTGCCTCAACAACTATCGACCAGTGGCATTAACGTCTGTGGTGATGAAGTGCTTTGAGAGGTTGATTATGGCGCATATCAACTCCTACCTCGACAAGAACATCGACCCACTGCAGTTTGCTTACCGCCACAACAGGTCAACAA
Source organism: Okamejei kenojei (assembly GCA_035221665.1). NCBI lineage: Eukaryota > Metazoa > Chordata > Chondrichthyes > Rajiformes > Rajidae > Okamejei > Okamejei kenojei. Next base: position 3,154,814 of record CM069132.1, on the reverse strand, counting down.
CGGTGGATGCAATCTCACTGGCTCTCCAATCCACTCTGGACCACTTGGATAACAAAAACTCATATGTCAGGCTGTTATTCATTGACTACAGCTCGGCATTTAATACCGTCATCCCCTCCAAGCTGGTTACCAAGCTCTCAGAGCTGGGTCTCTGCGCATTCCTCTGCAATTGGATCCTCGACTTCCTCATTCACAGACCAGTCTGTCCGTATTGGTGGAAATGTGTCATCCTCGATAACAATCAGCATGGGAGCACCTCAAGGCTGCGTGCTGAGCCCCCTACTTTACTCACTCTATACTCATGACTGCGTAGCTGTACATAGTGCAAACTCCATCATCAAGTTCGCCGACGACACCACTGTTGTGGGACGTATCACTGATGGGGACGAGTCAGAGTATAAAAGTGAGATCAACTGATTGACCAAATGGTGCCAGCACAATAACCTGGCCCTCAACACCAGCAAAACCAAGGAACTGATTGTGGACTTTGGAATGGGGTAGGATGGGGACCCATAGTCCCATTTATATCAACAAGTCGATGGTGGAAAGGGTCAAGAGCTTCAAATTCTTGGGCATGCATATTTCCAAAGATCTCTCCTAGTCACAGCACACTGATGCAATTATAAAGAAAGCACATCAGCGTCTCTACTTCCTGAGAAGATTACGGAGAGTCGGTATGTCAAGGAGGATTCTCTTGAACTTCTACAGGTGCACAGTAGAGAGCATGCTGACTGGTTGCATCGTGGTTTGGTTCGGCAACTTGTGCATCCAGGAGCGGAAAAGACTGCAAAAAGTTGTAAACACTGCCCAGTCCATCATCGGCTCTGACCTCCCTACCATCGAGGGGATCTCTCAGTCGCTGCCTCAAAAAGGCTACCAACATCATCAAGGACCCACACCATCCTGGCCACACACTCATCTCTCTGTTGCCATCAGGTAGAAGGTACAGGAGCCTGAAATCTGCAACATCCAGGTTCAGGAACAGCTTCTTCCCCACAGTCATCAGACTATCAAACACAACTTCAAACAAACTCTGAACTATAACAGCCTATTGCACATTATCTGTTTATTTATGTATATATATATATATATATATATATATATGGTCTATGGTATATAGACACACTGATCTGATCTGCATTTATGCTTATAATATTCTGTTGTGCTGCAGCAAGCAAGAATTTCATTGTCCTATCTGGGACACATGACAAAAAACTCTTTTGACTTGACTTGGCACATGAATATGCAGAGCATGGAGGGATATGGATCTCGTGCAGGCAGAGGAGGTTAAATTGGCATTATATTCGGCACAGACATTGTAGGCTGAAGGGCGAGTACCTGTGCTGTACAGTCCTATGCTTTAATCCAATGCTTTTTCCAGGTGAACTCAGGCTCACAAGTCATTCTTCATGCATTACCATCGTGCCAACATTCCCCAGGGTCAATATTCTGCATTTATAACATTTGCAGTTTTGTATTCGACAGAGAAACAAGCTGAGCTGACCTGATTATGTTCAGAGTTCTTTATTGGTGATGAGATCTTTCACAGCAAGGGAGGTGTAAAAAACAGATGTCATGCCCTAAAGTCATGTGCAGCTGCTTGCACAGTTGCGTAAGGGGCGGCACAGAGGCGCAGCATTACAGTTGCTACCCTGCAGCGCTAGAGACCCGGATTCGATCCTGACTACGGGTGCTGTCCGTATAGAGTTTGTACGTTCTCGCTGTAACCACGTGGGTATTCTTTGGGTGCTCTGGTTCACTACCACAGTCACAGGTTTGTAGGTTAATCTGCTTTAGTAAAACTGTAAATTGTGCCTAGTGCACAGGATAGCGCTAGTGGACGAGGTGATTGCTGGTCGACATGTACTTGGTGGGCCAAAGGGCCAGTTTCCGTGCAGTGTCTCTAAAGTCTAAAGTAAAGTCTTACCTTCCTCCCGGATATCCAACATTTCCACAGTTTTCTGCATTGGCAGTGCTCGCTCGTGTCTGTGGCAGATCCTCGGAGGAGTCCTGCCTAATTCTTTGATGGTTTGAACTTCGTCAGGAGGACCCTCTTCACATGGATCAGGGATTTCCATCATCTCATCATCTCCTATTTCCCCACTCTGTCGGAGGAAATAAGATGCATCTGTTTTTGTAGGATAGGCGAGTCAAAATCAGGAGGGCACAGGTTCAGTGAGGGAAGGATAATATTTAAAAGGGAACCTGAGGAGCGACTTCTTAACAGAGGAAGTGGTGGAGGTAGGTAGAATTGAAATGCTTAAAAGACATTTGGACAGATACATGGATAGGAAAGGTTTAGACGGATATGGGCCCAATATAGGCAAATGCAATTAGTTCAGAAAGGCACTTTGGTTGGCATAGATGAGTTGGGCCAAAGGCTCTTGTGTTGTATGACGCTATGACGTAATGGCTCTATAGTCTTAATTTCCAACACAGCAAAAACTGTCTTCCTAAAACAAAAACTCAAAATATGTTACAATTTTGGGAAGGACACTAGAGGCTGACTTCAACTTGGAACACACCAGGAGTGTGTTGCAGCATGTTGTGTCTATCTCCGGTGTAAAGCAGCATCTACAGTTCCTTCCTACACATAATAGGATGTGGAGCAGGTGCTCATATACAGAATTAGTAGAGATAAGTACGATGGTCAGCAGAGATATAGTGGGCTGAAGGACCTGTTCCCGTGCTGTGCAATTATAACCATACTCAAGTCTTTAGAGAAGGACTTGAACTCACAACTTTTAGCAAATGCAAACATTGAACCACCATTGAATCAGGTCAAAAATTCAGGTTGGGCAAAAGTATTGGCCTTACGTGTAAAAAAATGTCCTAATTACTTTTTTCAAAATTACTCATTCAAGGGCTGTGGGCTTCACAGCTGAACCAGCATTTAATTGCCCCTGAGGAGGTGGTGATGGTGAACCACTGCAGTCCTTGGGGTGCAGAAATACGCACAATGCGTTGCATAATTTGTCATTTCTCCACTGTATTAATCTTGCCCAAGACATAGGAGCAGAACTATCGACCAATTGCTGCAAGCAGATTGTTGACTTACACTGATGATGTCCTGCTGCTTCTGATAGATTTCACGGCACTTGCAGGGAGGGAATACTTTCTGCACCAGTTTTTTGATGGTGTAATAATCCACGGTGTCAGCATAGATGTGCCTTCGCAGTTCGTTCATATCCCCACCCTATGCAAAAGATATTGACAGCATGGCTCAGTTGTTAACACTTCACTGGTAAAAATGCACCAGTGTGCAGGAAGATGCAGCCGCAACCGTTTTCAATTAAGACGTGCAGGTTTGTAGATTAATTGGCTTTTGTAAATTATGCAGGATAGAACTAGTGCAGGATTGTTGGTTGGTGCAGACTTGATGGACTGAATAGTCTGTTTCCATGCTGTATCTCCAAACTAAACTAAGCTAAGTGGGAGCCTGGTATTTTTCTTGTTGTATAAAAATCTCCCCCCTCCTCTCCATCTCACTCTCATGAAATTTCTTCCAATTTACATAAATCCATGCCCTCTGATTTTGTATTTTTGCTTAAAATACTCTGTTGTGCTGCAGCAAGCAAGAAATTCATTGTCCTATCTGGGACAAATGACAATAAACTCTCTTGACTTGACGGAAACACTTTCACCTTGTGTGATGTCAAACTCTCATTGATCTTAAGTACTATTAAATGTTTCTTTACCTTTTTGTTTTTGGTCAATATTATAGAATCTGGACACCCTTATCTTTGCTCTTCTACGATTAAATGCAGTTTACTTTTACTTATCTCCTAGTCCCTGGTTTGTCTCCAGTAAATCCAAATACTAATTTGTCGATTCACTGACACCCGAAGGAGCCTGCTGCACACGGGGGGGGAGCAGAGTTTCGGCAACCTCAGTCAGCTCCTCACCTCTGGGTCGAGGAAGAGGTGGCAATGAGCTGGCTTCCCGTCTCTTCCTGCGCGGCCAATCTCCTGCACATAACTCTCGAAGCCCTTCGGCATGTTGTAGTGAATGATCCCCCGGACGTCAGCCTTGTCCAACCCCATGCCAAAGGCAACGGTGGCCACCACCACTCGCAGCTGCCCGCTCATGAAGTTGTTCTGGATTCTCCTTCGTTCGCTTGCAGACATCCCAGCGTGGTAGCAGTCAGCGATCCACTTTAAAGGTCGCCTCACCTTTTTCCTAGCTTGGAGGGTATTGAAAAACAAAAGATTAAAATAAGGAAAACTGTCGATGCAAAACCTTCACTGAAACAAAAATAATGTGCCAATATATTTTTCCAATTACATTAATAACAAGACACAGAAACCACAAAATCTGAGCCTTTTGACTGCTCAGCCATTCCTTAAGATTATGTATCTCATTACTGAACTCCAGCTCTCTCCAATTAAGGCAGGGGTCGGCAACCTATGGCCCCCGGGCCAAATGCAGCCCGTAACCCGAAATCATCCGGCCTGTAGGCAATTTTTTTTTTCTGTACTTATCCGGCCCGCAGACTTCCATCATTTCCAGTACCTCCCGGACCCGAGGCCGCGGCACCCAGGTGCGGTGACGCAAGGCGGCCTGCACTTGCGGCTGCAATGGCGGAGCCGGCGAGCGCAGCTATGCGCCGAGCTCTGGCTGTATCGCATCCTGAGCAAAGTCGCTGGCATAGGCACGCACCTTCTGTGTCTGGGCTTCACTGCCGGGAAGGGGTTGTCAATAGGCCGGGGACGAGCGAGTGTGAGAATTTGAGTCACCGCCTTCAGGACAGAGCCAAGGCAATGGTCCGTAGGTGTGCCATGTTCGTGAGTGCCCGTAACTAGGGGCCAGTGCTCTGGGTGGTGTCCTCGAAGGGGCGGGATCTATGTGAACACAAGATTTGATGCCTGTCATCCGGGGTGGGATGGAGGCGGGATCCATGTGCACACGTGGTAGATGTGGCTCGCCATCCGCTCACAGACATGCATCCTGGCCCCTATGCAGAACAAGGTTGCCCACCGCTGCAGTAGGGGCTATGCCTTTTGAGTTTAGAAATATATCGAACTCCTTAAATTTGAAGTGCTGGAGGAATTCCAGCAGAGTCTAGAAATATATCGAACTCTTTGAAGTGCTGGAGCGTTGTCAAGAGAACTTAGGGATGACAATGTTTCAGGTCAGGACCCTTCTTCAGACGGATCCAAACCTGAAATGTCATCTGTCTATTCCCTCTGCAGAGACTGCTTGACCCGTTGAATTCCTCCATCACTTTGTGTTTTGCTCAAGGTATCAGCACCTCCAGTTTCTTATGTCTCCTTCTTAAATATATTCATCAACGAATTCATCATCATTCTCTGTGAGAGAATGCCATAGGTCTACCGGCCTCTGATCAAAGACATTTCTCATCTCTATCCTAATTGCTTTACCTCTATATTCTGAGGCTGCTTCATCTTTGTTCAAAGACAGATCAAAATAATTTAATCCCCTCTCAGTCCCAGCCTGGAGATTTTCTTTGCTGGATTCTAAGTGAAAGATAATCCAAACAGCATTTTTGAACAATGCAAGGTTTACACTGTGTAGGAACTACAGATGCTGGGCTATTCCAAAGATAGACACAAGCGTTGGAATAACTCAGCAGGTCAGGCAGCATCTTTGGTGAAAAGGTATAGATGATCTTTCGGGTCGGGATCCTTCTTCAGACTGGAGATCATATTACCAGGATTGCAAGGACTCCAAGGTTTATACTACTTTCCTTGGTATCTATTGCTCCAGTGGTTTGGTGCACTTACCCATGGCTTTTTTCTTCCTTGCTATAATTTCTTCAGGCATCTCCCCCTCCTTGTTCACTTCCAGTGTTGACTCTTTCAGCGTCACTCCCTGGAGACAGGTTCGAAGCAAAGCTGCAATGCGAGTTGTCTCCTCCCGCCGAGTGCAGTAGACTATAATGGAATCCAAGGAGGCAAACCGTTCACCTCGGATCAGAGCCACAAGGGCCTGGGGAAGAATTGAAGAGTTTAGCTAAAACCAGCACATCAACAGGAAACACACCATAACTGCGATACACTAGTTACGTGCTCAAGACCAATTTTCCGTTATGCCAGATCATGGCTGCCATGAGATTCAACTCATTAAATCAGAAGCCCTTTGACTAATTAAGCTTCTTGGAGGCACTGCCTTAAAAAAGGCAGCCAATATCATCAGAGACCCACACCACCTGTTTCTCATGAATGCAAACAGGAAGATGGTACAGGAGCCTAGAGATAGTGACCTCCAGGTTCAGGAGCAGCTTCTTCCCGACAACCATCTGGCTCTTGAACACTATGCAACACTAATTGCAACTATGAACTTCTATGGACAGTCATTGGTTGCATTAAGGACTTTGTTTGTATTGTAATTATAAATTCATTGTTTATTATATATTATCTAGGTGTAATGTGGTTACATGCCTGTTATGCTGCTGCAAGTAACATTTCATTGTTCTGTTGTCAGTACATTTAACAACTAAACACTCTTGACCTATATTTATCTCGTATAGTTAACAACTAAACACTCTCGTACACTATATTTATCAATTTTATGGTCACTCAAATCTTACTAAACAAAGAAAGATGTCCATCCCTTGCTTTGACACTACAGTGCATAGTGGGGCTCAATCCTGACCGCAGGTGTTAACTGTGTGGAGTTTGCACATTCTGCCTATGGTTGTGTGGGTTTCCTCCGGGTGCTCCGGTTTCCTCCCAAATCCGAAAGACATGCAGGTTTGTAGGTTAATTGGCCTCTGTTAAATTGCCCCTGATGTGTAGGGAGTGGATAGGAAATTAGGATAACATAGAACTAGAGTGATTGGCCTGTATCTCTAACCTCAACTAAAAAGTAGGAAATGTGCACTTGATCCTAATTAAAGAGGCCTACATGGAAAAATGAATCAGCTTTATATCTTCCCTATCTTTTGGACCAGCTTTCAGTGAAGCTGCTGCACTCCAAAACCATGCATTGACACAAAAAGCTGGAGTAAATGAGCAGGTCAGACAGCATCTCTGGAGAAAAGGAATAGGCGACGTTTCCCGAAACATTGGTCTGAAGAAAGGTCTAGACCCTAAACGTCACCTATTTCTTTTCTCTAGAGATGCTGTCTGAATCGTTGAATTACTATAACTTTTTGTGTCTATATTCGGTTTAAACTAGCATTTGCAGTTCCTTCCTTCGCACTTCAAAACCAGCCCGATTACTTTCTCTTTCCGCCTTTGTGCTGTGAAGGCAGCAGATTGTACCTGGTCTCGGTCTCGGTCCGTGGACACACTGAGGATGAGATTGGTCGGCACATCAGCAGAGCGTACAGCTATCCCTTCGACCTCCTGGATCCCGAGGTGATGAGCGACGTTCTGGGCCGTCGCTTGTGTGGCCGTAGCCGTCAGTCCCAGCAGGCACTTCACTCCTAAACGTTCCTTAAGCACCTACTTACCAGACCAAAACATACATCTTGTGAAGAAATTACAAACAACTCAGCATTCATTGATCACAATTGTAAATTAATTTGATAACCTAGTACTTGGAGATCTGTCATGAATTACTGAAGGGAATTTTAATTGAGTCATGTAGCACGGAAACAGGCTTTTTGGCCCAGCTCCTCCATGCCGACCAAGATCCCCAATCCAAGCAAGTCCCATTTGCCCATGCCAGGCCCATATCCTTCTGTAGCTATCCTATCCATGTAGCTGTCTAAATGCCTTTTAAATGCTGTTCTAGTATCTGCCTCAAACCCTTTCCTCTGGCAGCTCGTTCCACCACCCTCTGTGTGAAAAAGTTGCCCCTCAGGTCGTTATTAAAGGGCCTGTCCCACTGTACGAGGTAATTCAAGAGTTCTCCCGAGTTTCCCCTGATTCGAACTCGGAGAATTACGGTAATAGCCGCTCGTAGATACTCGGGGCTCTCGTGGACATTTTTTTAACACGTTGAAAAATCTACGAGCTTACCGCGTTTCCCGAGTACCTGCCGTTAGTGTTACGAGCCGCTAAGAGAAGTCCCGAGCTCCGACGTACCCACTGCGTACATTCTACGTACTTACCACGAGTTTGATTTTTTTTTAAACTCGGGAGAGCTCTTGAATTACCTCGTACAATGGGACAGGCCCTTTAATCTATGCTCTCTAGTTCTTCATTCTCCCACCTTAGGGGAGAAGACTGTGCATTCTATCAGTTGGCTAATGCTCTCCAGCCTTAGGATGGTGGATGGAACCTCCTCACATCTGAATCAGGAGCTGAAAATGAGTTGGTGTTCAGTTTGTCATCACGTGTACTGAGGTACAGTGAAAAGCTTTTGGATGCATGCTAACCAGTCAGCAGAGAGACAATACATGATTACAATTTAGCCATCCACAGTGCAGTAACCATTTAGCTTAACTCAGTATGTTATAATTATAACCAGTTACCTTTCATTTTATCTGCCTGTAATTATGTGGGTGGGATTTATATGTAGTCTGGGGCATGTTCGTGGCTAGGATTCTGGCGCAGACGCCCAGATGGTTTAGTTTAGTTCGGCGAAGACTACGGGAAGATATAGTTTTCGACCATGAACACGAGCATGATCACGACATGATCACGAGTATGATCATGTCGTTGAAATATATGCTGGAAGACGATGTACTTATACAAGAAGAAGTTTTTTTATGAGTGACTTTATTGTTTTTGAGAAGAACTTTGAAAATAATTGGATATTTACATTAAGAATCAGCTAGAAGACTGAAGCAGATTGAAAACCTTCCTGCTTGTCTTGCTAGCAGATTTGGAAGTCTACCAAAGACCTGTTTAATTTATGGAGCAAGAAGAAGTAGGTAAGCCAGGCGAGGGAGCGCTACCAGAGGGAGCCATGGAATCTTTGACAGGTAAGCCAGGTGGAGAAGAGCCACAGGAGTATGAGGAAGTGCCAAAAGAGAGACAATGTAGCCAACGAACAAAGAAGCCCACTGAAAAGGCCCGAGTTGCATTCTTGGAGAAATGCCAGAAGGAAAAAAACAAGCTCTGGAAGCAGATTGTCAATTTAATAGAAAACCAGGTAAAACTCATGCATCTTGAAGAGAATGCTGAAAAGGTAAAATCTAATCATGAGCGACTAGTCAACCTCAGCCTTGAGGTTGCACAAAATCACACCTTATTACTGGGCCTATCACTGACTGAGGAGGAAAGCGAAGGGCATAATCAGTGGTTTCAAGAAGCGATGGAATATGTTAACGGCGTCATGGGCAACGCAGGAAAATGGTTATTTGAAATTGAACAGAAAACCGATGCATATTCCTCATGAAATTTTGTCTTTACTGAGTGGTTCATAATAGCCAAATGTCCAGAGAAGAGTCCAAGTTTTTGGGTATTATGAACCACTCAGTAAAGATGATAGACGGACACTATTGTCTAGACTTACCTTTGAAGCAAGAAAGTGTTAGTCTGCCGAATAATCGTCGCATGGCAGAGCAACGCATCCAGAATCTGAAATAACAAGTTTGGCAAGAATACAAAATTTAATGAGGAATATACATCGGATGAAGCTTTTAGAGGACTAACACCAACCGCTTCTTAAGCAATAAGAGATGGATCAATGGACCAGAGTTTCTCTGTAAGCCAGACAGAGAATGGTCAAAGCTTGAGCTGGGATTTGAAATCTCTGCTAACGATCCGGAATTTAAACAAAACATCACAGTGAACGTTATTGCTAAAGATTCATCAAACACAACTAATTACTTAATTACCTACTTTTCATCATGGAAGAAGTTGAAGACTGTGGTAGCTCGGTTTCTTAAACTAAGAACAATGCTTTTGCTGTTGGCCAAAAAAGAAAGGAGAATGCTGACAGTATCTTTGAAAAGGATCTTGAAAAACTAAAGGAAAAGGTTGAAAAGATGCAAGCCTTTAAGGCATCGTATTGTGGACGGGGTTTACATCTTGAGGATCTTCTCAGAGCAGAAAACGCGATTATATATTTCTGTCAAAGACAAAAATACAAAGAGGAAATATCGACGTTGGAAGCTGGAGTACATGGTGTCAAAAGAGACAATCAATTGTACAAGCTTGATCTGGTATTGGAAGAAGGACTTCTGAGAGTTGGAGGATGTCTGAATAGACTAGCAATGCCTGAAGAGGCTAAGCATCCTATTATTCTCTCGAAGGACTTTCATATTTCAACACTACTGTTCCGACATATTCATGAACGGATCAGTCATGGAGGAAGAAATCATATGCTGCCGCAACCTCGTAAGACATATTGGATTATTAAAACTAACTCAGCTGCAAGAAAGATAATAAAAAATTGTACAGTGTATAGGTGACAGCGTGGAAGAGTTGGAGAACAGAAAATGGCAGACACTGGAGAGGATTCTACCTGATAAGCTTCCATTTACAGATGTGCGGGTAGATTATTTTGGTCCTCGGGGTTAAGAGAGGACGAAGCCTTGTAAAAAGGTATGGTGTAATCTTCACTTGCATGGCGAGCAGGGCAGTACATCTGGAAGTTGCATCTACACTCGATACGGACTCTTGTATTCATGTATTACGGAGATTTATTTGTTGAAGTGGTCCAGTTCTATCATTATGATCAGACAATGGTACAAATTTTGTTGGTGCGGAAAGAAAATTAAAAGAAGCACTTAAAGGCTTAAATCAGAATAAGATACAGAATGCTATGCTTCAACAAGGAATAAGATGGAACTTTAATCCTCCTGCGGGTTCTCTTCATGGCGGTGTTTGGGAACGGTTGATCCGCATGGTCAGAAATGTGCTACACTCTGTTTTTAAACAACAAGTTCTGGACGATGATGGATTGCAAACTTTATTCTGTGAAGTTAAAGCAATTTTAAATGGCCGACCCATTGCTAAGAGTTCTGATGATCAGAATTACCTGGAAGTGCTTACACCAAATCATATTCTTCTGTTGAAAGACCAATCCAATACTACCACCTGGGCTCTTTGTGAAAGAAGAATTGTATATGAGACGCAGATGGAAACAAGTACAATATATGGCAGATCCTTTTTGGAAAAGGTGGACAAAAGAATATTTACCTCTTATCTAAGAACGACAACGATGTATAGAGGGCTAGAAGACATTTTGTTCCAGGTGATATTGTTTTGGTGGTTGATTGTATTGCATCACGAGCTTCTTGGTTGATGGGAAAGATACTGGAGATCATGCCTGATGTTAAGGGTTTGGTGCGTACAGTACGACTTCAGACCAAGAATAATGTTTTAATAAGAACAATAACCAAGTTATGCTTACTTCTAGAAGGCGAAGGTGAAGATGGAAGAATCGCTAAAGAAGTCTGAATGCTGATAGATAATGCATGTTATTTTTGTTTTTTGATATATGTTAAGCTTTTATAGCTCCTTTTTTAATGTCTATTAGTAATTGTCTCGTTATATACGCAGAACAATAAGGGGCCGGTATGTAGTAGACATTTAGCTTACATCAGTATGTTATAATTATAACCAGTTACCTTTATTTTTATCTGCCTGTAATTATGTTGGTGAGATTATTACGTAGTCTGGGGTGCGTTCATGATTCTGGCACTGACGCCCAGATGGTTTAGTTTAGTTTGACGAAGACTATGGGAAGATATAGTTTTCAACCATGAACACGTGCATGATCACGAGTATGATTGAAACATATATATGCTGGAAGACGATGTACTTATACAAGAAGAAGTTTTTATGAGTGACTTTACTGTTTTGTAGTACTACAATAAAGAAACTATTAATCAAGAGACTGTTTCTGGAATGCTCATCTTTCGACGGCGTTGAATGTCTCGTGGAGAGCATGTGGAATGCGTAAGATTACCTTCTGACCCATAGTCAGCACATTAGTGACTATCGAGGGCTAATACCTTGAGATGTCGTAAAGACTGTCACTACCCACAGTGTACAGGTACATGATAATGGGAATAACGTAAATAACGTTTAGTGCAGGATAAAATCCAGTAAAGTCTGATCAAAGATTGTCCAAGAGTCTCCAATGAGAAAGATAGTAGTTCAGGACTGCTCTTGAGTTGTTGGTAGTTGCCTGATAACAGCCAAATCAGAAAATTCAGGACAATGCCCAGTAAACACGTTATGAAGTGGGCGTGACAGATCTATCCCCATTGTGAGCAGGGCAGTTAACAGTGGCTGAACTCAAAAGGCTGAAAACAGGGAGGAGATGAAGGAGGGGATGCAACACAAAACGTTAACTCTGCTTCTCTTCTCTACAGATGCTGCTTGACTAACTGAATGTTTCCAACATTTCACACATCAAGTGACTAAGCTACTAAATAATTTCATTGGCCACAAAACCTGGCGTACCCCTAAAGATCCTTCACATGGTGTATGGGTCAAAGGTGGATTATATGGTTAGGAACAGACATGGGATACTGGCCTCCATTTACATAGAAACAAAGAAAATAGGTGCAGGAGTAGGCCATTCGGCCCTTCGAGCCAGCACTGCCATTCAATATGATCATGGCTGATCATCCACAATCAGTATCCCGTTCCTGCTTCCTCCCCATATCCCTCGATTCCATTAGCACTAAGAGTTATATCCAACTCTCTCTTGAATACATCCAGTGAATTGGCCTCCACTGCCTTCTGTGGCAGAGAATTCAACAGAGTCACAATTCTCTACGTGAAAATAGTCAGGACAATGAAATCAAGAGCACAAAGATTATGCAGCCAGCCCTGAAAAGTCACTTGTCCATTCCCTCCACAGAGGCTGCCTGACCCGCTGAGTTCCTCCAACACTTTGTGTTTTGCTATAAGACATTAGTCGGCCCTCAGCTGGAATTGTGAATGCAGTCTAGTCACCACACCAAAGGATGGATGTGATTGATTTGGAAAGGATGCAGAGGATTCACCAGAATGTTGCCCAGGACGGAACTCAGTTAAGAGGAAAGATTGTAGAGATTAGATCTTTTTTTAGAAGAGTAAAGGAGGATAAAACAAGGACGCAATTGATGTACAAGAAATGATGAGGGTGCAGATAGGGTAGATTGCATGAAATTACCCCCCATATCAAAGGGAGGTAAAACTGCAGGCTGTAGATTTTCTGACCTGATTTGTTGACCTGATATGTACTTAGGTCCTGACCAGGACCTAAGTACCTAGATTACATTGCCTGAGAGAATGGCGGAAGCAGAGTTGATGCCAGTACTAGCATCGTCTAGGCCCAGAAGGATATGGGACAAGTGCTGCGATATGGCATTAATAGAGGGATGCCCACAGGATGGTGTGGACATAGTGAGCCGAATGCCTGGTTTCCCTGCTGTACGACCTAATTACTTTAAAATAGAAGATTCTGAAGGGGATGTCAACTGTTATCAGGTATCCTTTGTTGCTTTTTAAATTAATGAAGTAACCAAGTGACTAACAGAAATCTTTATATTATTCTCATGTTCGATTAATTTTATTTCTTCATGTCATAGGTGGCAGCAATTAATCCCGTCAAATCAACACCAACCCTCAGAGTAATATCATTCCCCTACTTCCCTTTAACCCATTCTCACCTTCCCACCAACATGCCACTGATTCTATCACTCACCTCCACACCAGCACCAATTTACAGCAGCTAATTCACCAACCAACCTGCACATCTTTGGAATGTGGGAGACCCAGCTTCTCCAACCTCTCCTTATAGTTCAAGCCCTCTAGTCCCGGCAGCATCCTTGTGAATCTCCTTTACACTCTCTCTGTATTAATCACATCCTTCCTACAGTATGGCAACCAGATCTTCACACCTTACAGATAGTTCTGCTATAACACGTTTCCATAACACTAATTAGATATAACAAGAGTGATGAATTAAGGGACACTATTTGAATTGCACAGGGCAAAATGGTTAAAAACCATTATTTTGTTATTATAAACCACCTCATAATTTGCTTGGGCAGCTTACACCCCAGCGGTATGAACATTGACTTCTCTAACTTCAAGTAACCCTTGCTTTCCCTCTCACCACTCCCTCCAACTTCCTAGTTTTCAGACCAGTCTTACTTTCTCCGACTACATTTTATCTGTTTGCTTTGTTGTTACCCTATCCCAACTAACAATGATCCATTCTACATTTCCTTGATCGCCTATCCCTTTGCCCTGTTTTCACACCTCACATTTCCTTATCTATACACTTTCTTATCTATGTATCTCCCACTTCCCTGACATCAGTCTGAAGAAGGGTCCTGACCCAAAATGGCACCCATCCCTCTCTCTAGAGATGCTGCCTGTCATGCTGAGTTACTCCAGCATTTTGTGTCTATCTAGAGAAATCAAATCAGGTTATCTCGGAAATTAAGCTAAAACAAAAGCTGACAGGAAAAACACAGTCTGGAAAAAAAAAAGAACTCTTTCCATGCAACTTCCCTGCAATCAGACACCATGGCCTCTTAAGAACAGAGGCTGCTAGATACAATGCTAGGTATAGTAGGTTCACTGCAATTGACAATCAATCCCTTATATTGACACTTTTTGTGTAGTACAAATTTAAACAATGGAACACACTTTAGGAATTTTAGCTTGGAGGAACAAATTTTCACAAAAGGTTATTGAGAAAGACCTTTCAAAATCCTCAGGGAAAAATAATTTTGTTGCGGCGAATCTGAAACTCAAGAAAACCTAACCCCCTTTTCACCAACGGACAGTTGTATTTTTATAACAGTTTTATTTATTGCAAGATTTCTCATCTGTACTCCAGGCACAGTCTCATTAACTGTACAGCTGTAACAAGACGTCTCAACTCCTGTACTCAATGCTCAAACCCATGAATATGTCCACTTCCCTTCACCACCTTGTCATTGTTTCATTACGTTCAGGGAACTATGCACTTATCTCTTAGGTCTCTCCATTTATCTCGATAAACAAGGAGAGGGTCATTTGTTTATGAGCTATAACCATTGCGAGAGAGATGAGCATTTCCTGTTCACCTGAAATACCTGTGGTCAGAATGGCTGGCTAGGTTATAGAAACATAGAAAATAGGTACAGGAGGAGGCCATTCGGCCCTTCGAGCCAGCACCGCCATTCATTGTGATCATGGCTGATCGTCCCCTATCAATAACCCATGCCTGCCTTCTCCCCATATCCCTCGACTCCACTAGCCCCTAGACCTCTATCTAACTCTCTCTTAAATCCATCCAGTGACTTGGCCTCCACTGCCCTCTGTGGCAGGGAATTCCATAAATTCACAACTCTCTGGGTGAAAACGTTTTTTCTCACCTTAGTCTTAAATGACCTCCCCTTTATTCTAAGACTGTGGCCCCTGGTTCTGGACTCGCCCAACATTGGGAACATTTTCCCTGCATCTAGCTTGTCCAGTCCTTTTATAATTTATATGTTTCTATAAGATCCCCCCTCATCCTTCTAAGCTCCAGTGAATACAAGCCTAGTCTTTTCAATCTTTCCTCATATGACAGTCCCGCCATCCCAGGAAACAATCTCGTGAACCTACGCTGCACTGCCTCAATCACAAGGATGTCTTCCTCAAATACTCCAGATGTGGTCTCACCAGAGCCCTATACATCTGCAAAAGAAGTTGGAGGAGAGTGATTAATAAATTTTGCTGTGGGTCTGCAGAGATCTACAGTACCTTTACACCAGACGGTGTGGGTGGCAGATTGTGTTCCCAAAAAGGGCACAAGTAAAAAGTGCTTTTTTAGTAACGGCTGGTAATTTAATCATGACTATTATGTTTTATTTCAGCCTTAGTTAATTACTTGAGCAGACAAACTCATTCGAACACATTTAATTTAGAGATACAGCATGAAGACAGGCACTTCGGCCCACAGAGTCCACATCCACCACTGATCACCCATTCACACTAGTTCTATGATACCCCATTTTCGTATCCACTCCCTACACACTTGCGGCAATCTTTTACAGAGGCCAATTAACCCGCAAACCCACACGACTTTGGTATGTAGGAGGAAACCAGAGCACCTAGAAACCAGAGCATCTATGTGGTCACAGGGAGAACATGGAAACTCCACACAGCCAAAATCAGAAGTCAGGATGGAACCCAGGTCTCAGGTGCAAGTCAATGTGAAGCAGTACCACAGTCACAATAAAGAAGCAAGGAGTTGCGGATGCTGGAATCGTGAGCAAAGCACAAAGTGCAGGAGGAACTTAGCAGGTCAGGCAGCATCTGTGGAGGGAATGGATAGCAATGTTTCGGGTCAACTATCCATCTCCTCCACAGATGCTGCACGACCCGCTGAGTTACTCCAGCACAATGATAACAATCCTGATTGTCTGCCTCACTAATTCACAGCCGAGCTACACATGATTCACCTTTGGTCACCCCGAGCTGACCTCCCTTACCTTACACAGGCGCAGATAGCAGGGTCTGAAGTTATGCGACCACTCAGAGACGCAGTGAGCCTCGTCAATGCAAGCAAAAGCCACTGGGGGCAGCTCGCGTGCAGGTGGAAGGCAGCTCGATCCAGCGTGGCCACCCCCAACCAGCGCTTCCGGGGAGAGCAGCAGAACGTGGACCTTCCCCTCCTTCACCTGTAGGTCAAGGGTGAACACGTGAAGCAGACACAAATTAAAATAAGTCTTTCTTATTGGCTGCTAACTTGATTTACCAACTGGAGTGCATTTAAACAAAGACAGAACAGCACATGAACAGGCCCTTCCACACACAATGTACGCACCGAACATGAGGCCAAGTTAAACTAATCTCCTCTGCCTGCACATGATCCATATCCCTCCATTCCCTGCATATCCATGAACCTAAGCAAAAGCCTCTTAAACACCATGATCGTATCTGCCTCCACCACTACCCCTGGAAACCACCGTGTGTGTAAAAACCTCACCCTGCACAACTCCTTGATTGGTACAGGTATCACAGGATATGAGGAGAAGGCAGGAGAATGGGGTTGAGAGGGAAAAATAGATCAGCCGTGATTGAATGGAGGAGTAAAGCCACAAATAGGCCCCGACCTCGGGTGATCACAGAGGAAGAGGACTGAACTTTCTGATGCCTTTCCCCACAGTGGAAAATTGTTGTGGGGAGACGTTCATGTTGAATTCTATAACGTGTTGTGTCATTTTTCTTTTTATTAATTTTTCTATGGATGTACGGAAACTTAATTATTTCTTCTATGTAAAGCACTTTGGATTCAACGCGAGTTGATTTAAAAGTGCTATATAACTAAAATTTACGTACTTACTTACTAAAGTTGATGGGCCACATTATCTGATTCTGAGCTTATAATTATGAACTTTACACTTTCCTCCTCACATACAACTATGTCCTCCAGTCTTTGATCACCCTTGGAAAAATCTTCTGACTGTCTACCCTTTATATGCTTTACATACTTTTATCTGCTATCTTATATACTTCTCTCCCCTCAACCTCTGATGTTTCAGAAAAAACAATCCAAGTTTGTCCAACCTCTCCTTATACCTAATACCCTCTAATCCAGGCAGCATCCGAGTCAACCTCTTCTGCACGTTCTCCAAAAACTCCACATCCATCGCGCAATGGAGCGACTAGAACTGCATACAAAGCTCCAGATGCAGCCTAACCAAAGTTTTGACAGCTGCATCACGACTTGCTGGCTCTTATACTCATTGCCCCTATCGATAATGGTAAGCATGCTCTACATTTTCTGTGTGTTAGTAGTGGTGGGGGAATTTAGCTTTAGCCCCACAGCATCGGCACTGAGCCTTCTCAAACAAGTTCCTTGGCTCCCAGCAACCTGCGCCAACATCTCCACACATTCAGATGCTGTTAAAGGCAGCTTGCCAACCTGCTGTAGAGCTTGAACAGAGGAGACCGATCTAGACGGTGGCTACGTGCACACTGCAGCCAGCGTACGAGTGATAGAGGGAATGGATGTTTAATGTGGCAACAAAATCATGAGGCATTGACGATTTTGTTGAGTGTTGTTAAGGTGCAAACATCAACATATCACAATGACACAAGAATTAATTGGAGTGGCCAGTGACCCATGAAGTGTAGCAAACCTGCCCTCCCCCACCTATATCCCTCCATCTGGCTCTCCTTATCAATACCCTTTTGTCACCCTTTTCATCTCTAGCCTTTCTCGACCCATATGTCATTAAACCCCCCTCCCTCATCTGTATACATCTTGACCAGGTTTTGTTCTGCCCCTATTTCTTTTCCTGCTTTCTCTCCCTTACTACAATCAGTCTGAAGAAGGGTCCCACCCAAAACATCGGTTTCTAGAGACGCTGTCTGACCCGCTGAGTTACTCCAGCACGTTTGTGTTTTCTGCAAGAATACCAGACATCTAACCATAGCTGACTTAGGTGAATTTGTGATCAAAGGATCACCAAGATGTTGATGGTGGAAGATCACAGGTAATGGAAATGCCATTGAATTCTATGGAAGGTAATTAAATCGATTTTGCCTGGCATTTCTGTACCACAATTTAATTTTAAATCAGTACTTCACAAGTAAATCTATTTTCAGAAAGAATCAGCATTTGTGTTTATGCTGACAATACTGCCACTGTTCTGGTTCCAAACAAAACAGATAATCTTTGTGACACAACATTTACATATATAACAGAGCGACAGAAATAATATTGATTCTTTCCACGCAGACAAAGAGATAAATTCAGCAAGTTAGGCAGCGTCTGTGGAAGGAAATGAACTGACGACATCTTGGGTCAGGACAATTCTTCAGACCGATGGAGTTGGGGGGGGGGGGAGAAGGAATGGGTAGGTAGCTGGTGGAGAGAGGTTTAGTTTAGTTTGGAGATGCAGCGCGGAAACAGGCCCTTCACCCAATGAGTCAGCACCGACCATCGTTCCCTGCATATTAACATTACCCTGCACACACTAGGGATAATTTTACATGAATACCAAGCCAATTAACAAACCTCTACATGTTTGGAGTGTGGGAGGAAACCGAAGATACAGGAGAAAGCTTACGGAGGTCACAAGGAGAATGTACAAATTCCATCGAGACAAGCACCCGCAGTCAGGATCAAACCCGGGTCTCTGGCGCTATAAGGCAGTAGCTCTACCACTGCATCACCGTGCCGCCCCAGGCGATGGTAAAAAATAACCTCTCTTTCCCAGCTATCTCTCCCTACAAAAGTCTGAAGGAGATCCCGGCTCAAAATGCTCCCTCCCTCCATCCTAGTTTTACCAGTTCTACAGTTCTCAACAATATTTTCCTCTTGAGATCACATCTTCCCCAGCAAACAATGAGCCTACCAGGCACCACCGTGCCAGAAGTCAAGTCAAGAGAGTTTATTGTCATGTGTCCCAGATAGGACAATGAAATTCTTTCTTGCTGCAGCACAACAGAATATAGTAGGCATAAATACAGATCAGATCAGTGTGTCCATATACCATAGAATATATATATACACACACATAAATAAACGGATAAAGTGCAATAGGCTGTTATAGTTCAGAGTTTGTTTGAAGTTGTGTTTAATAGTCTGATGGCTGTGGGGAAGCAGCTGGATGTTGCAGATTTCAGGCTCCTGTACCTTCTACCTGTTGGCAGCAGAGAGATGAGTGTGTGGCCAGGATGGTGTGGGTCCTTGATGATGCTGGCAGCCTTTTTGAGGCGGCGATTGTGATAGATCCCCTCGATGGTAGGAAGGTCAGTGCCGATGATGGACTGGACAGTATTTACAACTTTTTGCAGCCGTTCCACTCCTGGACGCTCAGGTTGCCGTACCAAGCCACGATGCAACCAGTCAGCATGCTCTCTGCTGTGCACCTGTAGAAGTTCAAGAGAGTCCTCCTTGACATACCGACTCTCCGTAATCTTCTCAGGACGTAGAGGCGCTGATGTGCTTTCTTTATGATTGCATCAGTGTTCTGGGACCAGTCATGAATGGTTCTGATCTTTTCTCACCTCCAGCTCTTCACCACACACCACCACCTACTTTCTGTCGGAAGAAGGGTCCTGACGCAAAATGTCACCCATCTTTTGTCTCCAGAGGTGTTGCCTGACCCACTGAGTTACTCCAGCACTTTGTGTCTATCAAAATGTCCTCTGTTCATTTCCCTCCACAGATGCTGCCAGATCTGCTGAGTTCCCCATCAAGTGTTTTTTACTTAAGATTTCGGCTTCTGCAGACACTTGTGCCTCTAAAAAAATAAAATTAGTTTGGTCTCCTTGTAGATGATATGTGTGTACACATGAAAACAAACTCGACCGGAATTTTCACAACAAACTGGATAAATACTTGAATAATGTAAGTACAAGCCTATGGATACAGATGTAGGAAGGGTATTTAATTAGATGTTTTTTCCCAAAGAGCTGTCATTGCTGACAGGATAGCCATTTGCCTGTTGTATACCACGACTCTGTAAAAAGGGCAAACTATGTTGGTAATAATTCATAATTATCACAATTAACCATTAAGCTGACCTTTTCCACAGCTGCTTCTCTCTGTGTTCTTGTCATATTGGAGTGGATGCAAACAGCCTTTAGCTTGGAAGGGAGCCCAGACACCTGTGATAAAGATAATGAACAAAGTTAAGTGGCTCATTGCAGATAATCGGAATAACTCACTGTTACAATATATCTCTTCTTCAGAAATACAAATATATCCTAGTATCGGGACACAGTAGAGAAAATAAGAATATCTATTTGCCTAATCTCTCTTCATAGCAACAGGATCACTAATTAATAGTAAGATTAAATGAGAACTAACCAGTTTGAAGTTTGATCTTTATTTTATGAGGAGTTACGATGAGGGATTACGTGAAGAACCCGTCAGCCGCGCATGCGCGTCAACCTTCAAAGCAGCGGTCACAGACAGGAATATTGACCTGAGAATAGTAGGATCGAAGAGACTAGAACTACCAGCTGGCTTTATGAGGAGGGGTTGGGAGTGGAGAGCACGTAATCCCTCATCAAACTTCAAACTGGTAAGTTCTTGTTTAATCTTACTATTTTACTTCGGAGTCACGTGAGTAACTACGTGAAGATTGTAAAGCTCTGTGACTCCATGTCGTGGAACAAATCCATGCATCACACACTGTATAGTTGACCAAGAAGAGTGGACAAAACTGTTGAGACATGACATAATGAACAAATTGACAATTTTAATGCGTAGTCAATGATAACAAAACAACAACAGTTCCCCTTCTACCCGAGAGGAACATTAACGCGAACTTAAAACTGAGTTAGCAAACGTGCTCGTTCCGGCTAAAGGTTTGTTATAAAACGTCTGAAACGTGCGTGCTGAGGACCACCCTGCAGCCGATAAAATCTGGTCTAGCAGGACATCCATGACCCTCGCCGCCGACGTAGCTGCAGCCCTGGTGGAATGAGATTTAAACATATTAGTATCAATCCCAGCTTCTGTTAAAACTTGCTTTAACCACCTGGAAATGGTCTGAGTTGAGACCTGCTTATGTGGTTTCCTGTGGCTAATCAGTAATGCTAACTCAGACCCCCAAAGTCCCTTGGTGAGGGTAATGTATTGCTGGAGGTGAGCAACTACACACAAATTGGGATCCAAAGGATATGCCATGAACTGTAATTTCAATCCCGAGGTACCTGGTCTATTCTGTTTTATAGGGTCATACACAAAAAAGGTGAAACTACCAGCAGAGGTGAGCATCCTGTCCAAACAAAGCTTTTGCAAGGACTGTGCTGTGCTGAGCACAGACTGTGCTCTCTATGCTGAAACTAACGGCATCAGCATAGCCACCTTGTGCGCGAGTCGGAGTAGAGACAGGGAAGTTGGCGGAGACCATGACCGGAGTAAAGTTAACACCACCACTACATCCCAAATTTTAGAATATCTAGGCCTAGGAGGGTTTGAATTGAAGACTCCCCTCATGAATCTAGACACTAGAGGGTGAGACCCCACTGATTGGTGTTCTGAAAGTGGCAGCAGGTAAGACGACAGCGCACTTCTGGCACTATTGAGAGCACTGTAGCTTAATTTGTCATCAAAGTGCAATTTCAAGAGGAACTCCAGAATATTTGTAATCTGCATTGCCTCATAAGAAATGTCGGCCTGTGCACAGAACACTTCCTATTTCCTAATGTATGAGGCATATTGTTTTTGAGTACTGCCTCTCCATGCCGCAGTTAGCACATCCACCGTACGATCAGCTAGTCCCAGTCCAAGGAAAGGTCTTCTTAAAACCTGCAAATCAATAAATTGAGCCGATCATGCAGAGGATGTACTTCACCAGACACTGGGTTTATCAACACAGTCCTGCCTTTAGGAACCTTCCACACAGGTTCTACAACCATGCTCAGAACCAGAGGATACCAAGGCTGAGTTGGCCAGTCAAGGACTACCAAAATGCCGGAGGCAGAGTCCTGCTGATTTTTTTGCAGACAGCGACTGACGAGGAAAAATGGGGGAAATGCATAGAAAAACATTGCACCCCAATGTAGCAAGAACGCATCTATCGCTACTGCCCCTGGGTCTGGTTCCCATGCAACATACTTGGGTAATTGATGATTTAATCTTGAAGCAAACAAATCCATATCCAGTGTTCCATACCTAGAAATAATATATTTAAACACTCTATGATTGATTCAACACCCATTCTATGTTGTCATTGAATTTACGTGACCTGGTGTCCGCCACCGTGTTGAACCTACCTGGGAGGTAGATAGCTGAAACCCAAATATGTCGAATAATACACCATTTCCAAATGAGACATGCCAATTTATCACAGGATACTGACTTGATACCACCCATATGATTTATGTATGCCACTACTGTGGTGTTATCTATCTGTAATTGAACGTGCACATGGTGCATAATAAGCTTTCAGACCATAAAGGGCTGCGAGCAATTCCAAATAGTTAACACCATGCAACTGCAGAAAATATATCTCATACATGTTCCATCTGCCACCACAGCTTGTAACGGTGTCAGTGGTGATTGGAGTTAATAGTAAATTCCAAATAATCCATAACCCTGGATGGAGTCAACCTGGATTTTACAGGGTGAATTAGGAATCCCAACTGTTCAAACACAAGTTTGGTGGCTGAAACCGCCAAAATAGCCAATTCCATAGTTTTCCCTATAATGAGGATATCGTCCAAATAAGCCATTACTATGTGTTTCTGCTCTCTCAATAGAGCCAGAACAGGTTTCAATATTTTAGTGAATAAACTGGGAGCTGAGGTTAACCCATTCGGCAACGCTTTAAACTGCCATAGCTGCCCCATCCATTTAAATTTCAAGTATTTTCTGTGATCCTTGTGAACAGGTACAGAATAATAAGCATCTTTAAGATCAACGCATGCCATATAACATCCCCTGGAAATTAGCTGTTTTGCATTTACAAAACTTTCCATTTTGAAATGTTTGTACTGCACAAAGGTGTTAAGTTGGGTTAAGTCCAAAATGATGCGGCACCCCCCATCCTTCTTTTCCCCAGTGAAAATATTGGATACAAATTCATGAGGTTCATGACTGTTTTTTTTCAATCGCTCTTTTAGCACTTAACATTTCAATTTCAGCCTGAACTTCCAAACCATCCCGTTTTGAACGAGCAAGGTGCAGTTTGGAGCATGCTGCGTGGTTGGGAGAGAGCCTGCAAATTCAATTTTGAACCCGTCTATACTGTGCAGTATGAACAAGTCAGAAGTTAACCACCGCCACTCATGCACAAAGAAACGTAACCTAGCACCAACATGCAATGAACCCACACCCGGTATGTTACATTGAGACCCAGACCCACCTACCTCCGTATGAGTCGGTGGATTCTGGACATTTATTTCCTTCCCCGATGTTTGGGGAGTTGAGGTGCTGGTGTGCGCCAGCTGCGCATCTTGGCTGTCGGCAGGTTCGGGCCATGTCCTAAAAAAGACCTCCGGCCGGTTCTTTCTTTCTTCAAGCTGGAGGTGGTCTCTGCAGCTGGTCTTGTGCTGGTCGAGGCATAGGGGTGCTTGTATCGAAACGACGACTGTCTGTTAGGCGGTGGAGCCCGAAGTAGCCCCACAGCCTTCGACTCATCGTCCAAGTCCTTCACCTGCCTGGACAGGTCTTCTCCAAACAGCAAATTGGGCGGCTGCACATTACTGGCCTTATACAACCCCGCAAACTTGGGGATCAGAACAGGTCGAATGGCATTCTTACGAAAGCAATTAATTTTGAATTGTGCATTGCACAACAATGCCATTGCGTCCCGTTGAGCCTCCGATAATGCGCAGCCGCCTACCGACCTGGCGAATGCTGTCAACCCCGATGCCAGCAGATTTAAAGTTCTTTGCAGCTTGACCTCTTGGGTCTTAATGCTGCCGCCAATGTAGCTCCAGATGGAACTATTCACCATGGGTACTTTAAGGGCAGGACAGTTGCTAGGAGCAAGGCTGTCTCCATCATAACTTGCTCCTGAAGCTGGTGGGAAGCCAGATAGGTAATGCTGGCTGCAAGCTCTTCTTCCAGCAGCTCCCCAACCAGTGACGGCAATGCAAACTTAGTGATCATAGTTGGCACATCCGCATCCCACGGGTCTCGCACCGAGCGGTCCTCCGCCCATGACTGGTGGTCTATGCTCCCATCCTCGGATGGGGACACATAATGCAGCTTGCACCAGGCGCTGCTGCGAACCCTCGAGGCCCGCTGAGATATGCCTCCTGACCAGAGGGCACATCATATTGGAGCATCTACTCCAGAAGATGCTTCATGCGGGAAAGGCGTCCGCCGATGCTTCCCGCTCGAGGAGGCGAACCCTCCCGGTCGGACTCATCAGAGTCCTCTGGTCTGTTGGACTTGCACTTGGCCTTCCCGACCCACGGGGTAGCCAAAGTGCTGTCCATGGGCACTGAGCCCGTGGTCGCTGGCTGTGGAATCAGCGACCGCGACGGTGAAACGGACTGCCGCCCGCTGACCGCACTGCCACGGTGTGCGGAAGCGGTTCTCCCTGCAGCCCGTTGAGACTTCACCTTATCCATGACTTTCTTGCTGTAAGACAGAAGACAAAAACGACCGCAGACTAAGTTCAAGGCTTACCTGGACACCTTTTAAAACAACCGGTGGTGGAGCGACGCGCCACCAACCAGTCAGAGCGACATGCGTTAGACTAATGATGCACATGCGCGGCTGACGGGTTCTTCACGTAGTCACTCACATGACTCCTAAGTAAAATATGCTGAAGTGTAATCACTGTAATAGTTTTCTGTCCTAGGCCTCCTCCATTGTCAGTATGGAAACTCCTTCTCAGGCATTCTTTGAGAATGATAACTTTCTTCACTCAGTTTTTACAGAACAGTACAGCACAGAAACAGGCACTTCGGCCCCTGATATCTGTACGGACCACAATACTAAATTAAACTGGTCTTAATGTTTAAGAAGGAATGCAGATGCTGGAAAAATAGAAGGTAGACAAAAATGCTGGAGAAACTCAGCGGGTGAGGCAGCATCTATGGAGCGAAGGAAATAGGCAACGTTTCGGGTCTAATCTAGTCTTAACCTGTCCACACATGGTCTATATCCCTCCACTCCCTTCCTGTTCATGTGCCTGTCCAAATGCCTCTTTTCTATCGTATCTGCTTCCACACTTCCCCAAGCAATGCGTTCAAGGCAGCTACCACTCAGTGTAAAAAAATATACATCTCCTTTGAACTTTCCCCTTTCACTGTAAAGCAATGCCCTAAACCATTTGACATTTCCACCTTGGGAAAAAGTGCTCTGACTATTGATGCTTCTCATAATTTTATATACGTTTGTTTATCAGAGAAAATAAAATGCTCAGAGAAAACAATCCAATTTTTTCAAAACTCACCTGACAGCTAACACTCTCTAATTCAGGCAACATACTAGTGAACTTCTGCATCCTCTCCAAATCTCCACATCATTCCTGCACACAATATTCCAAATGCAGCCAAACACTTTAATTCCTCTGCCTTTAATTTAAGGCTGCAACATGATTTGGCAAAGTTTAACTCGGTGATCTGACTGATGAAGGCTAGCATGCAATGATTTTTTTACATCCTATCCACTTGCATTGCCACTTTCACACAACTATAGCCTCGCTTCCCAAGATCCCTCTGCGTATCAATCCTCTTAAAGGTTCTACCATTTATCATATACTCTCCTATTACGATTGGCCTTCCAAATGCAACACCTCACACTTGTCCAGATTAACTCCAGCTGCAAGAAATCCCATTGCAATCCCACTTGAGAATGCAGCCAGAGTAACTTGCGAAAGAAAAATGTGGAAAACTGGAGGGAAAAACCCCCCCGAATTCTTACCTGGTCATCCATTAGTGAGACAAGAGGCGAAATCACCACGGTGATGCACTTTGACCTTTTAGCGTACAGGTATGCAGGTAGCTGATAGCAAAATGACTTCCCCATTCCGGTGGATAGCACAACCAAGGTGGAAAGACCTAGTTTGTATCAGAGAACAAAACATACAGCATTAAACAGCATCGGGATCACCACTATTATATTTAACCATACAGTATTACAGATAACCCTCGTTATACACGGTCCATTGGGAGGGGAGGGGGAACGGTGTCCGTTATTGCTGATTGTCCACTATAACCGAGTGAACAATTTGCTCCAACTACTTAGCAGTCACTCTGTGATACACGTTGTTTTCAAATACAAAGTTCTTTTTAACAGCTAAAAATGTTTTTTTGTTACTGCAAGCTAAAAATACTAAAGGCTGTTTGTTGCATTGTTTAATAGAGTATTGTGCACGTAGATAGATAGAGAATGCTGGAGTAACTCAGCGGGTCTGGCAGTATCCCTGGAG
The DNA here is from genome assembly GCA_035221665.1 of Okamejei kenojei. Lineage (NCBI taxonomy): Eukaryota > Metazoa > Chordata > Chondrichthyes > Rajiformes > Rajidae > Okamejei > Okamejei kenojei. Next base: position 3,128,179 of record CM069132.1, on the reverse strand, counting down.
AACGTGGATAGGTGATGTTTTGGGTCGAGACTCTTCTTATTGTGCACAAGTGTCGATCGAAGCAACTGCTTGTCAATGTCAATGACTTCCTGCAGAGTAACTAGCAGCCTGTGTTCTTAAAGAGACAGAGGTGTCTGGTTATGTGGGGATGCGCCGTCCGCTATAAACAAAATTGGTTATAAAGAGATCCTTAACAACGAGGGAAGACCGTATCTGATTTGATTGGATATCAAGCAAGCAAAAGCTTTTCAACGTATCTCGATACATGTGACAATAATACTTTGACTTTGAATTAACTGGTAGGGTTGAAGTAAGTTCACGTACCACAGACATTACTCAATTTAACTTGTAGAGAATTCAGGAATGGCGAATTCAGGGCAGATCGGAATTCCTGATCCTCACCGATCACTCTCCCCAGTTTGCTCAAAGTAGGAATTCATCATTTAGTCTCCACCAACACCCCACTGCCAAACCAATCATCTCAACACCACACTCTTACTCACAATAGGTACAGGTCTTGAAAATTCCCTTCCATGCACATGTGGAATCAAACATTTTTCTACGAATCAAATATTTTTTTTACCCCAATGCTTCCAACATTGCATATTACTTTTCAAACAACTCCACTGACTCCAAATCATCAATTAGACTTGACATACTCCTGGCTGCCACATGTTCCAACCATTTTATTTCATGTTCATGTTCATGTGATAGGAGCAGCAGAATTAGGCCATTCGGCCCATCGGTTATTCCGCCATTCAATCATGGCTGATCTATCTTTCCCTTTTAATCCCATTCTCCTGCCTTCTCCCCTTAACTCCTGACACCAGTATTAATCAAGAATCTATCTATCTGCTTTAAAATATGCACTGACTTGGCCACCACAGCCTTCTGTGGCAAAGAATTCCACAGATTCACCACCCTCTGACTAAAGAAATTCCTCATCGTCTTCCCAAAGAAACGTTATTTAAGAAGAATGAGGGGGGATCTTATAGAAACTTACAACATTCTTAAGGGGTTGGACAGGCTAGATGCAGGAAGGTTGTTCCCAATGTTGGGGAAGTCCAGAACACGGGGTCACAGTTTAAGGATAAGGGGGAAGTCTTTTAGGACCGAGATGAAAAGAAAGTTTTTCACACAGAGAGTGGTGAATCTGTGGAATTCTCTGCCACAGAAGGTAGTTGAGGCCAGTTCATTGGCTATATTTAAGAGGGAGTTAGATGTGGCCCTTGTGGCTAAAGGGATCAGGGGGTATGGAGTGAAGGCAGGTACAGGATACTGAGTTGGATGATCAGCCATGATCATATTGAATGTTGGTGTAGACTCGAAGGGCCAAATGGCCTACTCCTGCACCTATTTTCTATGTTTCTATGTTTAATTCTGAGGCAATGATTTCTGGCCCTGGACTCTCCCACCAGTGGAAATATCCTCTCCACATCCCCTCTATCCAGGCTCAAAGCTACCAATATATCTATATATTCTATAGAAAGACAATTGGCAGAGCACTGTCAAAACAATGGGGGCGGGGGGAGAGGAGGTACAGATGGGATGGAGAAGCCAGGAGCTGGAGAGGGAATGGGGTGCCCCGTGTAAGAGAAGGAGCAAAGGGGGAAAGGTTAAGGGTTGGAAGGAGAGGGTTAGGGTTGAAGGGGAGGGGTCAGAGAAATGTCAAACAAAGAGTATACTGAATGAGAAGAGACTCTTGGATAAGGAGAATGGGGTGGAAGATTGCAACCTTCACGTGGTCCGCCCTGTTTCGACTAATGTAATTAACTCGACGTGCGTAAACGGAAGATCAAATAGAACAAGTTGTCTAACAACTTTAGGCTGTGCACGCCACACGAAAGAAGAATAAGAAGATAGGGAGATTCATGCTCGAGACGAGTTAAGGGGCATGTGGGTGATCATGTGGGAAAGTGAAGAAGTGGCAGCTGGTAAGAGCACAGCACAAAGAGATTGCATGCATGAGAGAGTATATATGTGTTGTGCGAGAGTCAGGGCATGCATATGTATATATACATGCTAACAAGCACCCACATATGTTCAGCTACATGTATGCATTAATGACCATGCTGCAGAAGTATGGTCTCCTCACTTTAGACTATTAGATTTTAGAGATACAATGTGGAAACAGGCCCTTCGGCCCACTGTGTCTGCGTTGACCAGAGATCACCCCAGACACTAGCATTATCTTATGCATTAGGGACAATTTTACAACTTACCAAAGCCAAGTAACCTACAAACCTGTACATCTCTATAATGTGGGAGGAAACCAGAGCATCCGGAGAAAACCAACACGGTCACAGGGAGAACATACAAACTCCATGCAGACAGCACCCATAGTCAGGATCAAATCTGTTTCCTGGTGCTGTAAGACAGCAACTCTGCCGATGTGCCGCCCTATCCTTGCCACTGGAGACCATGTCCTTGCTCTCCCAAGCTTGCATGATAGCTGGTGCACAATGGCTAACTCATGTCAAAATAAATCATGCATAGTTCACACTGAAACGGGAATGCACAGAGGGAAAAATTCCTTTACTCACATACCCGATAAAATCCTCATCACAGTCAACTCCTGGCCTGGTCTGAAAGACTGGTAGCCGAGCTCCAAAAGGGCTTCCTGAACTTCCGGTGGAGTAGCTGACAGGGAGAGTGAGAAATATTATTTAAACGAACAGTACCCAAATCCCTCATGGACACAAGAGACTGCAGATGCTGGAATTTTGAGCGAACCTGGAAAAGGATATAAATTGGTCCTTTGGTTCACCGTCTGTGCCAGCTATCAAACATCTATTTTCACTAATTCTACACAAATCTCAATTTTTTAAATTCTATTCTCATTCTCACCAACTCCTCCCAGAATCTACCACTCATCTACACACTAGGGATGGCTAACAGCGGCCAATTAACCTATCAGCATACATATCCTTAGCATGTGGGAAGAAACCAGAGCAAATAGCCACAGAGCTACTTAGCGCAGAAAAAGGCCCTTCGTCCCAACTCGTCCACACACACCAAATGCCTAACTGAACTTGTCACAGTTCCCACTGTCTCAAGAAATCCCAGAACATTATGAAGGACATTTCCCACCCCAGCCACCCCCTGTTCGAACTGTTGCCGTCAGGCAGACGGTACAAATCAATGAGGACAAGGACAAACAGACTAAAAAAACAGTTTTTATCTCACAGCAATAACTACACTTAATGTAGCCACCAAATGAGCGCAGGTGCGCTACATACCAAATGGATTGTGAAATCGACAGAAGAATGTATGGTTGTGTGTTTATGCTTATTTTATGGTGGTGTGTGTATGCTTACGTATCGTTAGCTTTTAGAAATGTGTGAATGGTGCACTGACTGGTTGGCATTTTAATTTTGTTGTACATGTTCACATGTTATAATGACAATAAAGATTAACTATCTATCCTAGTTGCTTGCACCTGGCCCATATCTCACCAAACTTTTTAATCAATATATTTGTCCAAGTGTCCTCTAAATGTCCCAATTGTTCGTGTCTCCACCAGTTCCTCTGGCAACTCATTCCATGTACGTGCCACACACTGCGTGGAAAAAGTTGCTTCTCAGGTCCCATTTAAATCTTTCCCCCTTCACCCTGGGGAAAAGACTAGCTATTCACCTTATCTATGCACCTCATGATTTTACAAACCTCTAAAAGGTCACAATAAATCTAATGGAATGTTATTGTAGATCAGGCAAAGCAACGGTGCTCCTATCAGCTAGAGTGTGGTCCTGACCTCCCATCTACCTCATTGGATACTGAACTATCTTTAATGAGACTTCAATGTTATATCTTTGCACTAAAGGTTGTACCCTTTAGCTGTGCACAGTGGACAGCTTGATTGTATTGGTGTATAGTCTTCTCTTTGACCGGATAGCATGCAAACAAATGTTTTTCACTGTACTTTGGTACACATAACTATAATAAACCAAACTCAAACTAATGTTGTTTTGAAGGTGGGAGGGGAGGATTCCTTCACTCAGAACCTGTAACAAGCATCTTCATGGTATGATATTGCAATATCTTCAATCCACTCCAGAGTGAAGAACTGGGATAACAACATAACAACTCCATCCAATATTGTTGCCATGCTTTAACCATTACACAAATAAAATAGCCAGTCGGGCTTGCCAAAATGTAAAATACCAACTGCATGATACACAGAGTTAGGATTTTCTACATTTGTACGAGCTTCGCAGATAAAGAACTCAATTAGATAACGTACCAACAACCTTCCCATCATCTCCAAGACTGTATAGAGGTTCCACGGCTGGTGGAGCTACTGGCTGCTCAAAGGAGGGACGAATGGAGTTTGGCACCACCTCAGCAGCAGGCATCAGTTCGGGCTCCTCTGGAATCGAGATACCTGCAATGGAGGTGTGTTACCCTGTAAGAACATCGACAGTACAGCACAAGAACAAGTCCTTTGACCCACAATGTTTGTGCCGTTAATCTCCTCTGCATGCACATGAACCATATTGCGCCATTCCCTGCATAGTCTGTAAATGCCACTATCATATCTGTTTTAACCATCATCCATGGCAGCGTGTTCCAGACAACCACCATTCTCTGCGCAAAAACCATTCCCCGCACATTTCCTTTAACCTTTGCCCCTCCCATCTTAAAGCTATGCCATCCAGTCTTTGAAAGTTCTATATGGGGGTACAAGGAAGTACACATGCTGGTTTAGAATAAAAGACAATGAGCTGGAGTAACTTATCGGGTCAAGCAGCATCACTGGAGAACATGGATAGGTGATTTTTCAAGTTGGTACCCTTCTTCAGACTTGGCGTTTCAGGTTGGGTCCCTTCTTTAGTCTGAAGAAGGGTCTCAACCCAAAACCTCACCTATCCATGTTCTCCAGAGATGCTGGCTGACCCGCTGAGTCCCTCCAGTATTCTGTTTTTTTTAAATACATTTCTATCCTGGGAAAAGATTCTGACTATAGACACAAAAAGATCATAGCTGAGGACTCTTTCCCCCCCGGCCTCGCTCTGATGCCCAAAGCCTGCAGCTGGAGCCCGGAGCTGGGGCGAGGGAGTATTGCGTTCGAGAACCAGCCCTTCCCTGTGACGCCGCACGCCCTCACACCCCCCACCCTCTCTGCCCCCACCACCGCTGCCTCTGCACTTTGCCTCTGCCCTCCCTCTGCCCCTGCACTCCCTCTAATTTTGTACAATAATCTCTTGTGTGGGACCTTGTCAAAGGCTTTTTGAAAGTCCAGTTACACCACATCCACTGGCTCTCCCTATCCATTCTACTTGGTACAACCTCAAAAAATTCCAAAAGATTAGTCAAGCATGATTTCCCCTTCATAAATCCATGCTGACTTTGACCGATCCTGTCACTGCCTTCCAAATGCGCTACCATTACATCTTTAATAATTGACTCAAGCATCTTCCCCACTACTGAAGGTAGACAAAAATGCTGGAGAAACTCAGCAGGTGAGGCTGCATGTATGGAGCGAAGGAAATAGGAATCAAAACTGCACACAATTCCCCACTACAGATGTCAGGCTAACTGGTCTATAATTCCCTGGTTTCTCTCTCCCTCCTTTCTTAAAAAGTGGGGTTACATTAGCTACCCTCCAGTCCACAGGAACTGATCCAGAGTCTATTGGAAAATGATCACTAAAGCATCCACGATTTCTACAGCCACCTCCACGAGTACTCTGGGATGCAGATCATCAGGCCCTGGGGATTTATCTGCCTTCAGTCCCAACATTTTACCTACCACCATTTCCTGACTAATGTGGATTCCCTTCATTCCTCCCTCCCACTAGATCAGGGGCGTAAAACTCGCGGCCCGTGAAGGGGTCTGATCCGGCCCGCGGGATGATTTCTCCGATGCCAGAGCAGCTGCAGCTGTCTGCGGTGCAGGATCGGACTGCCTTTCGCGCATGCGTGGCACTATCTGCTGTGCATGAAGTCGCATTTTGCCCGTGACCTAAAATGAGTTAAAATGAGTATGACCCCTGCACTAGATCCTTGGTCCCCTCATATTTCTGGGAGATTGTTTGCGTCTTCCCTAGTGAAAACAGAACCAAAGTACTTTTTTTAACTGGTCAGCCATTTCCTATTTGTCTAATTGAAGCAGCAGCTCTAACACCTGTGCTACTGTGCTACCCTAAATGCTTTTGACAAGTCCCAGACTGTATACTTTGAAGCAAAACAAAGAAAATGACCAGGAGTAATTGGTGGGAAATTGTTAGGTTTTCAGACTGTCCCTATAAAAAGTTCAATTACCAAACTCCTGCGGGATTTGAAGAGATGGCCTGCCTGTGGATTCACCAAGGTCACCTGTCCTCTCTCTGACTGCAACCTGCCTTGAAACCCGTTCTTGATTAAATAGAAATATCAACCATTTTACAGCTTAACCCCGCCGAACAGCAGAGGTTCAGTAAATGATGAACAATACATGGAGACACAAGGAACTGCAGATGCTGGAATTTTGAGAAAATCACAAAGTGCTGGAGGAACGCAGCGGGTCAAACAGAGAGAATGGATAGACAACTCTTTGAGTTGGGAGTCTTCTTCAGAGTCTGACCCCAAAATGACGTTTGCCCATTCTTTCCACAGATGCTGCCTGACCCACTGAGTTCCTCCAGCACTTTAGGAGCAATTATGATGTGCCTTTGTTAATAGTTAATTAGCTCAACATCTCTTTCCATTCAATGCACATATATAACAGTCTCTCACAAAAACTTAATCTAATTTTCACCATGCTTTCTTACTCAATTTAAAAAATTGTGTTTTACTGATTAAAAAGGAGTCTATTGTGCACTCCTACCACTAGTTGTGCTGCACGTGGATGTCAAACGAGCCACTTCCTCCAGGGTTGGCAGTGGTGAGCTGTCATCATCCATTATCTCAGAAGTCTCCACCTTCTCCTCGGATGCTGTTTTAAACCCGCTGTTACGCCCTGAGGGAAAGAGTGATGTAACCAAGGTCAATCAGTTATAACCAAGAAGAGCAATACTAGGAACGTTCAACCTAATCCAAGTTGCCACACGATGAAACTATGCACAAATTAATATTACACTCAGAAATCTTATTAAGAAACAAAAATGTCTCACTGAGGAATGCATCTAACTACCGAAAATAAAAATGCCTCTTGGCAACAACCGATATACGAAATAAGACAAACACCAAGTTACAGAAATAACCAGTACATTTATTAACAAGTGATTCTGGGACAGTAACTCTGGATGACATTTTAAAGGCTGTGACTTCAGAATAAAATGACGTATCTTTAGAATAGAAGAGGAGGAATTTCTTTAGCAGAGGGTGGCGAATCTCTGAAATTCACAGCTGTGGTGGCCAAGACATTAGGTATTTTTAAAGTGGATTGACAAGTTCTTGATTAATAAGGTCATTAATAGTTTCAGGGAGAAAGCAGCAGAATGATTGAATGGCGCAGTAGACTCAAAGGGCTGAATGGCCTAATTCTGTTCCTAGGTCATGGTAAACAAGCAGAAATCTAAATGTAGAAACAAACAACCGCAGATGCTGGTTTATACCAGTCTGAGGTCTGATGAAAGATCCTGTCCCAAAATGCCAACTATCATTTTCCTCCAGACATGCTGCCTGACCCACTGAGTTACTCAGCACTTTGAGTTTATCTTTATCAAAAATCTAAGTTGGGCTGTGGAAGAGGTGCAGGGAGATGGGGATAAAAATCTCAATGAGCCAGCTATCAGTTTTCACCCTTCCCAGGGAGAGCCTGTAGTAGGAAGGAAGGAATCAGATCCCATTTCACAAAGAAAATATGATGATATTACCATCCTAAAATCGGTGGTATTGAGGAGAGTGACGAAGGCTATTTAGGACAGTCTAAAGAACAGTCCCAACCCAAAACGCTGCCTATCCACATCCTCCAGATTTACTGCCTGACCCATTAAGTTATTCCAGCACTTTGTGTCTGTTTTCAAGGTTATTTAAGACGACAATAGAATCTTGATCAACTAGGCCAATGGGCCAAGGAACGGCAGATGGAGTTTAATTGATTAAATGTGAGGTGTCGCATTTTGGCAAGACAAACCAGGACAGGGCTTGCACAATAAATGGTAGAGCCCTGGGGAGTGTTATAAAACAGAGAGAGCCAGGGGTACAGGCAAATGCTTCCATGAAAGTGATGATACAAGATGGTGAGGGAGGCATTTGTTATGCTTGCTTTCATTAATCAAAGTACTGAGTGGAATATATGAATGGAACTGCAAATGCTGGTTTACAAAAAAACGACACAAAGTCTTCGATCTGAAAAAGGGTCCCAACCCAAAATGTCACCGATCCATATTCTCCAGAGGTGCTACCTGACCCACTGAATTACTCCAGCACCCTGTGTCCTTTTTTGTCCAGTTCAACCTCTTGTTTTTGTTTACTAACTACAGGAGATGGGGCATCACATTAGAGACAAACAAGACATTGGTAAGGCTACGTCAGGAGTACTGTACATACTTCTGGTCGCCCTGTTATAGGAAGGACGCCATTAAACTCGAAAGGTGCAAAAAAGCTTTATGAGAATGTTACTGTATTTGGGAAGGTTTGAGTTACAAGGAGAGGATGTGTCTTTTTTTCCCTGGAGCATAGGAGGCTGAGTGCATCTTACAGAAGCATATAAAATCGCGAAGCGTATAGTTAAAGAGAATAATATTTTTTTCTCAGGAAAGGACCTAAAGGGCAATTTTACCACAGAGGATGGTGCATATCTGGAACGAGCTGCCTGAGGAAATAGTAGAGGCAGGTACAATTACCACATTTATGACACTTGGGCAGGTACATGGATAGGAAGGGGTTTGGGAACTATAGGCTAGACGCAGGCAGCCTGACCAGCTTGGTTAGGAAAGTTGGTCGGCAGTGACAAGTTGGGCGAATGGCCTGTTTCAGTGCTTTATGACTCTAAAATTCTATTGCATCCTTATGACTCCATCGATCAGCCAGACTGTGAATGGTGGTCTTTACACAACCACTTATACATTAGGCTCTTAGCACTCAACGTAAAGCCCTAATTCTGAAACCAAAACATTTAATCGGTGTGTGCACCTACCATGAGCCTTGCAGTCCTTTGCCCAATGTCCTGCTACTCCACAGCGAAAACAAGTGTCTCCATTCCGACTAAATCGTCCACCACCAAAACGTTCCCCTTTCATTTGAAATTTCTGCTTCCAGGCCTTTGTTAATCCAGATCATGCAAAAAGAATGTTAGTGTGTGAATTATAGTGGAACTTTAGAGATACAGCGCGGAAACAGGCCCTCCTGCTAACTGAGTCCGTGCCGATCAGCAATCACCCCATACACTAACCTACGCACACTCGGGACAATTTTACAACTTACTGAAACCAATTAACCCACAAACCTGTACGTCTTTGGAGTGTGGAAGGAAATTGGAGCATCCAGAGAAAACCCACACGGTCACAGGGAGAAGGTACAAACTCAATACAGACAGCTCCCGAAGGTAGGACCCAACCCGGGTGTCTGTTATAGAGCAATACAGCGTACAGCACCTTCGGCCCACATTTGGCCCATATCCATCAAAACCTGTCCTATCCATGTACCTATCTAACTGTTTCCTATACGTTGGGATAGTCCCTGCCTCAACGACCTCCTTGGGCAGCTTGTTCCATGGTGTCAAGGAAAGAGCGTTCCCGTTGCGGCCATGTTTCCATAAATCTTTCCACCACCATGCACAAGATGCGCAAGACAGACACCATAGTATGCAGATGCCGAGAAGTGTGTTCAGCCCTAGCTGAACAACTTCTAATCTTGTATGTGGACTCGATAAGAAGAAGAAGCTCGTTCCATACCCCCACCACCCTTTGTGTGAAAAAGTTATTTTTCACTTACTTTCAAGAACTTTGGTTCTTTCTAAACTAAGGAAGATACAAACAATTTCCCAGATGTACTATAGGCTATGGGCTGAGGTGCTTTTTCGTGTAAATATGTGACCCAAATCACATAACTACCTGAATTTTTAACATATTGTGCAAATATATTATAGAAATCATACCTGAAACTCGTCAAGAACAAAACATGCACATAATTTTAAAATACGAGAAAAACCTCAAATTTTCTAAGTCGTAATTGTCCAATCAATGCACGTTTGACGCCACGGACGCCAACTGACCAATCACGCGCTTTCTTTCATGGTAGCTAGGCAGCGAGCACTCTGTGATCATTGCTGCCTCCTAATAACATCACAACAATAAAAGGTTTCGAAGGAATAAAGATAATGCTAACCTTGCTGATAATTTTGTTTCACAATTGATTTATCTTTGTAAAGTTATGATGTGAACTGTTAAATAAAAATGATAATAAAAATGTAGAGCTAGGGTTAGGATTATGATTAGGGTCAGTCGATCAGTTAGTCGATCAGTCAGTCGATCAGTCTGTTGATCAGTCAGTCGGTTCGGCTGTGGGTGGGCCGGTGGATGCTGTGAAGGGTCAGTTGGGCTGTCGGGCCGCCGGTCAGTGCTGTGAAGGATCGGTCAGGCTGTCGGTAGGCTGGTGGATGCTGCAAAGGCCGGCCGGTGTTACAGAAAGCGAGCAGGCGGACTGACGAGCCAGCGCGATGGAGGTGCTGAGGGAGGCGTGCAGGGCAGTGCTGCTCCCCACCATCATCACCATGATGATCCAGAAGGGCATGCTGGTCGAGGTGGACGCACTGAGCGGCCTCACCTACGGAGCCTGCAGCCGGTCCCAATGCAGCTCCAGCTCCAGCCGTGGGCAGCTCTGGAAGGGGGGCGAGTTGGGGTTAGGCATTTTCCTGTCAGTGGAATATGCCTTAGCCTTCCCCCAGCCTGGCACTGCGCCAGTTCCACTATGGCCGTGATCCCCACTCTGCCCACTGGCAGTTAGTGCGGTTCAGTAAACGGGGGAACCCACAGGAACTGCCCTCACCCATTAATTAGGCAGGTTCAGGAGCCGGACCTCTGCGGCAGTCTCATTCAAAATACACGCTCACAATTATATTCATTATATTATTTTTATATAATACAATTATATAAAATTATATAATATAATTATATAAAATTAGTCATATTCACGTCATATATATATATATATATATATATGGTTTAAATAGACAGCAGCACGAAATTAGGCTCCCATGGAGTAATACGAGCATTGAACACTAGACGGCGCTTGCGGCTTGAAGCTCCAGGCCAGTCTCCAGGAAAGGCAGCACCAATCCAGTTGTTAGGCCGAGTGGAGGGGACGGAGACATGACACAGAGAAAGATCACATCTCCTTTGAGGTAAGAGACTGAAAACGGTTTCCCCCTATTCCCCCCCAACCCGCCCCTCACCCCACCACATGAAAACATACCAAGAAACATTAAAACATACATTTTAGACACACTAAAAATAACAAAAAAGTCGAAATAACACACAGGTTGCGGGCGAGGCTGCAGGCGAGGCTGCCATCTCTGCACCACCCGATGACGATCTTATAGAAATATACAAAATTATTAAACACGCTAGTTGTAGGATGTTCCTGATGTTGGGGGAGTCCAGAATCAGCAGCCACAGTTTAAGAATAAGGGGTAGGGCTGAGATGAAGAAAATTTAGAACTGAGATGAGGAAAATCTTTTTCACAGAGAGTTGTGAATTTGTTGACTTCTCTGCCTCAGATTCACTGGATGCATTAAAAAGAGAGTTAGATAGAGCTCTTAGAGCTAGTGGAATCAAGGGATATGGGGAGAAGGCAGTAACGGATGATTATGAATTGTGGATGATTAGCCATGATCATGTTGAATGGTGGTGATGCCTACTCCTGCGCCCATTGTCTATGCATCTATGTATCTACCCGATCATTCAACTCATCACTTTTTATACACCTCTATAAGATCATCTCTCATCCTCCTACGCTCCAAGGAATTAGGCTCCAAGTGTTCTAGCCTACTCAATAAAGCACATCAGCGCCTCTACTTCCTGAGACTACGGAGTCGGTATGTCAAGGAGGACTCTCTCAAACTTTTACAGGTGCACAGTAGAGAGCATGCAACTCTACAGGTGCAGTAGAGTTGCATCGTGGCTTGGTTCGGCAACCTGAGCGCCCAGGAGCGGAAAAGGCTGCAAAATGTTGTGAACACTGCCCAGTCCATCATCGGCTCTGACCTCCCTACCATCGAGGGGATCAATCGCAGTCGCTGCCTCAAAAAGGCTGCCAGCATCATCAAAGACCCACACCATCCTGACCACACACTCATCTCTCCGCTGCCATCAGGTAGAAGGTACAGGAGCCTGAAATCTGCAACATCCAGGTTCAGGAACAGCTTCTTCCCCACAGCCATCAGACTCTTAAACACAACTTCAAACAAACTATGAACTATAACAGCCTATTGCACTTTATCTGTTTATTGATGTGTGTATATATATTCTATGGTATATGGACACATCTGATCTGTATTTATGACTACAATATCTTGTTGTGCTGCAGCAAGCAAGAATTTCATTGTTCTACCTGGGACACAAGACAATAAACTCTCTTGAATCTTGACTTGACTCCCTATAGCTCAGACCCACTAGTTCTGGCAACATCCTCGTAAATATTCTCTTTGCTCTTTTCAGCTTGACAATATCTTTCCTATAACATGGTGCACAGAACTGAACACAATATTCTAAATGAGGCCTCATCAGCATTTTATACAAATGCAACATGACCTCCCAACTTCTATACTCAATACTCTGACTGATGAAGGCCAAAGTGGCGAAAGCCTTTTTAGACTACCCTATCAAGCTGCGACTACCTTCAAGGAACCATGCACCTGCACTCCTAGATCCCTCTACTCCACAACACTCTCCAGGGCCCTAACATTCACTGTTTAGGTACTGCCCATGTTAGACTTCCTAAAATACAACACCTCACATTTCTCTGTATTAAATTCCATCAACCATTCCTCAGCCCACCTGGCCAATCAATTAAGATCCTGCTGCACTTTTTCACAACCATCTTCACTATCTGCAAAACCACCCACTTTTGTATCATCTGCAAACTTACTAATCTTGCCCTGTATGTTCTCATCCAAATCATTGATATAGATAACAAACAGTAGTGGTCCCAGCTTCAAACCATGAAGCACGCCACTAGTCACAAGTCTCCAGTCTGAGAAGCAGCCTTCCACCATCTCCCTCTGCATCCTTCCACAAAGCCAATTTTCTATCCATTCAGCTATCTCTCCTTGGATCAAAGTCAAGTCAAGTCAAAAGAGTACATTGTCATGTGTCCCTGACAGGCCAATGAAATTATTTCTTTGGTACACAAAAAGCTGGAGAAACTCAGCGGGTGCAGCAGCATCTAAGGAGCGAAGGAGATAGGCGACGTTTCGGATCGAGACCCTGTCTGAAGAAGGGTCTCGACCCGAAACGTCGCCTATCTCCTTCGCTCCTTAGATGCTGCTGCACCCGCTGAGTTTCTCCAGCTTTTTGTGTACCCTCGATTCTCCAGCATCTGCAGTTCCTTCTTTAGAAATTATTTCTTTGCTTAGCATAACAGAACATAGTGAGCATTGACTACAAAACTGATCAGTGTGTCCATATACCATTATATACGTAAATACACACATGAAAGAATAAATTGATGAAGTGAAAATAACAGATAAAGTGGTATTAATGTTCAGAGTTTTGTCCGAGCCAAGTTTAATAGCCTGATGGCTGTGAGGAAGTAGCTATTCCTGAACCTGGTCATTGCAGTCCTCAGGCTCCTGTACTTTCTACCCGAAGGTAGCAGGGAGATGAGTGTGTGGCCGGGATGGTGTGGGTCCTTGATGATGCTGCCAGCCTTTTTGAGGCAGCGACTGTGATGGATCCCATGCAATCTAACCTTTCAGAGCAGCCTACCTTGCGGAACCTTGTCGAATGCTTTGCTGATGTCCATGTATACAACATCTACAGGTCTGCCCTCATCGACCTTTTTGGTCACATCTTCAAAAACCTCAGATTTGTGAGGCACGACCTCCCACATACAAAACCATGCTGACTATCCCAAATCAGCCCTAGTCTGACTAAATGCCTTAATATCCTATCCCTCTGTACCTATCCGTGACTGATACAACCCTCTAGTAACTTTCCAACCTCAAATGTTAAGCTCACTGGCCTAAAGTTCCCAGCATTTTCCCTGCAGCCCTTCTTGACTAGAGGCACAACACTTGCCGCTCTCCAGTCCTCCGGCACCTCTCCAGTATTTAAAGACGACGCGTAAATTTCAACTAGGGCTCCCGTAATTTCATCTCTAGTTTCCCACAATGTCCCTGGATATATCTCATCAGGCCCTGGAGATTTGTCTACCTTCATATACGGTACCTTAAGCACCTCTTTGACCGTAATACTGATTGCTCTCAAGACACTTCCATTGACTGCACCAAGTTTCTCTGTCCTCCTGTCTTTCTCCTTGGTAAATACAGGAGAAAATATTCATTCAGGACCTTGCCCATCTCCTGTGGCTCCACACAGCGTTGACCACTTTGATTCCTGAGGGGTCCCACTCTCTCTCCAGTTACCCTTTTTCCCCTTAGGTATTAATAAATCTCTTGGGATTGTCCTTAATGCTATCTGCCAGATCGATCTCCTAGCCCCTATTTGCCCTTCTGATATCCTTTTTAACATTTTCTCCTTAGTTCCCGAAACTCCTCCAGGGATATACTTGATCCCAGCTGTCTATACCTATCCCATGCGTCCGTTTTACTCTTGACCAATGCCTCAATTTCCCTCATCAGCCAAGCTTCCTGACGTTTGCCTGTTTTGCCCTTCACCCCAACAGGGACGTGCATATCCTGAGGTCTTGTCAGCACACTTTTAAAAACATCCATTTGGCTGATGCTTCTTTCCCCATCACACAACCTGCTCCAGTCAACTTGAGCAAGATTTTCTCTCATAACCTCAAAGTTGGCCTTACCCCAATTTTAACACATGGGCCCTCTCTGTCACTGTAAGGCAGCAACTCTACTGTTGCACCACTGTGCCGCCCTTCCTGGAACAAACCTTCTGATGAAGACTTAAAACCATGGTTGATGGTTGGCAATGACCCATTGGACTGAAGGAACTGTTTCCCCGCTGTACCTATCAGAGACTGATACAACAAAGCAAAACTTTTCATTTAAAGCAGTTCATTTATGTCATCCGATTAACCGTTGGCGCCCATCTAGAATTGAACCATCTCAATACAGGTTCTCCCCAGATTACACCAGGGTTCCGTTTCCAAGAGTTGTTCAGAACCAGAGCATTTAAAAGCCAAAGATGATCAGAGTTCTCACCCGGCAAAAGGTGCTGCAGCCCCACAGGAGCCAACAAATTCACCCCATCCCTCCTGCAGGGATAGAATCATAGAATCATAGAAAATAGGTGCAGGAGTAGGCCATTCGGCCCTTCGAGCCTGCACCGCCATTCAATATGATCATGGCTGATTATACAACTCAGTATCCTGTACCTGCCTTCTCTCCATACCCCCTGATCCCTTTAGCCACAAGGGCCACATCTAGCTCCCTCTTACATATAGCCAATGAACTGGCCTCAACTATCTTCTGTGGCAGAGAATTCCACAGATTCACCACTCTCTGTGTGAAAAAAGATCCTTCTCATCTCGGTCCTAAAAGACTTCCCCCTTATCCTTAAACTGTGACGCCTTGTTCTGGAGTTCCCCAACATCGGGAACAATCTTCCTGCATCTAGCCTGTCCAACTAGAGGTTGTAAGCCTCTATAAGATCCCCCCTCAATCTCCCAAATTCCAGCGAGTACAAGCCGAGTCTATCCAGTCTTTCTTCCTATGGAAGTCCTGCCATCCCAGGAATCAGTCTGGTGAACCTTCCCTCTATGGCAAGAATGTCTTTCCTCAGATTAGGAGACCAAAACTGTATGCAATACTCCAGGTGTGGCCTCACCAAGACCCTGTACAACTGCAGTAGAACCTCCCTGCTCTTGTACTCAAATCCTTTTGCTATGAATGCCAACATACCATTCGCTTTCTTCACAGCCTGCTGCACCTGCATGCCTACTTTCAATGACTGGTGTACCATGACACCCAGGTCTCGTTGCAGCTCCCCTTTTCCTAATCGGCCACCATTCAGATAATAATCTACCCTCCTGTTTTTTTGCCGCCAAAGTGGATAACCTCACATTTATCCACATTATACTGCATCTGCCATGCATTTGGCTACTCACCCAACCTATCCAAGTCACCTTGCAGCCTCCTAGCATCCTCCTCACAGCTAACACTGCCCCCCAGCTTCGTGTCATCCGCAAACTTGGAGATGTTGCATTCAATTCCCTCATCCAGATCATTAATATATATTGTAAATAGCTGGGTCCCAGCACTGAGCCTTGCGGTACCCCACTAGTCACTGCCTGCCATTCTCAAAATGACCCGTTTACTCCTACTCTTTGCTTCCTGTCTGCCAGCCAGTTCTCTATCCACATCAACACTGAACCCCCAATACCGTGGGCTTTAAGTTTGTATGCTAATCTCTTATGTGGGACCTTGTAGAAAGCCTTCTGAAAGTCCAGATATAACATCCACAGGTTCTCCCTTATCCACTCTACTAGTTACATCCTCAAAAAATTCTATAAGATTCGTCAGACATGATTTACCTTTCAATCCATGCTGACTTTGTCCAATGATTTCACCGCTTTCCAAATGTGCTGCTATCCCATCTTTAATAACTGACTCTAGCATTTTCCCCACTACCGATGTTAGACTAATTGGTCTGTAATTCCCCGTTTTCTCTCTCCCTCCCTTTTTAAAAAGTGGGGTTACATTAGCTACCCATTAGCTACCGGGGATGTGTCCAAACACTCGCCCGTATGTATAGACTGTACACAAGTTAGACATTCATCAGCTGGGAAAAAGTTTGAATGTATTTGATTAAATCTCACACATTGAGAATTATATGTAACCCAAACAATTTGATAGTCGGAAATGCAGTGTCCTGGTAAAAGAATAGCGCCGCAAGCTGACAGCAGATGCCTGTAGCCGGCAAATCTATCACACCAATCTCCCATACACACTATCATATTATATTAGTCGGGCGTTGGGGGGGTCTTGTACTCTAGGGGCAATTTACAGTGGTTAATTAACCTACCAACCCACATGCCTTTGGAATATGGGAGGGAACCAGAGCACTGGGAGAAAACCCACACAAGTCACGGGGAGAACGCACAAACTCCACATGGAAAGCTAAACACGTCAGGAATGAACCAGTGTCTCTAACGCCATGAGGCAGAGATTCCTATTTGTGCTACTCTCCCAGTCTTTTAACATATCTTACAGCTCTACAAACCAAACAGAAACATTACAGCTGCAAACCAAAAAACCAGAACAAAAATTTTCATTTCTGAGCTATATAATTTCCAATTTAAGGAACTACCCCAAAAGAGCGATGTTGACACTTCTAGAGTAAATGCCAGAAAAAGATCATGCCCACATATTAATTGAAACATTGAAAGACGGTACCTGTTTGCGAAGAAATGCTCCCTTTAACACACCACCCCTAACGTGCGATTTCTTCTTTAGGTTGATCCTCACAAAGTTTCCATCCTTTTTAGGAGGTACAACCCTGAAATTTAAAAAACATCCCCCCCCACAATGTTATGATCATTATAATTATTAAGGAATAAATACCGAGAGTGACTGCTGCAGTAACTTAATTGGGCTGAATGCAATGCCAGATCAGAATTCAGTCTCATGAAAACATTCAAGCAAAACATTTGAAGTTACAAGTTAAAGCCCTGACACAATTTTTCCACGTTGA
Organism: Okamejei kenojei; assembly: GCA_035221665.1. Lineage (NCBI taxonomy): Eukaryota > Metazoa > Chordata > Chondrichthyes > Rajiformes > Rajidae > Okamejei > Okamejei kenojei. Next base: position 3,110,423 of record CM069132.1, on the reverse strand, counting down.
ACTCTGGAAGCTAATGTGACTGGACAATTAGGATTGAAAAACAGGATTAAAAAACCCACTTTGTGCTTGACGACATGGGGGAGGCCCTGGGCACCAACTGGCTCACCAGGTACACACGGCACAGATCTGTGAAAACGCACTTGAAGTTTAGATTTATCATTGCCACGTGTTTGTTTTTTTTATGACTCTTGGCAAATTAATTTCCCTCCTGGGATAAATAAAGTTCTATCGTATCGTAATGTGTACCGAGATACAGTGCAAAGCTTCCAGTCAAATCACACCAAATATGAGTACAGCCATGCCATACACAAGTACAACAGGTCGTACAAAGAGAAAAACACCAGAGCACAGAATATAGTGTTACAGTTACAGAGAAAACATGCAAAGTTCTCAATCAGGTAGGCTGGAAGATCAGGACTACACCTTAGTTTATGGGACGACCGTTCAGTAGTCTGATAACAGTTTGACTTTATATAAGTCTTTATATAAAGCTAAAAGATCATACAAGGGTCACAGAATGTTCAGCCCATCCATTCCATGCTATCTTTTACTACGTCAAGTCTTAGTCCAGTCTTCTATACATTCAAGTAATTGCCTATCATTTGAAGAATTTGACGATACCTACTATAATTAGCAAAGAAAAATGAACATTTTTAAATCAGCCTCTGAACATATATTTTTGTAACCTATCTTTAACATTTAATGATTACTGGAACAAGCCGTTTGGCCCACAATGCCAAGATAAATTAATCTTCTTTGCCTGCACATGATCCATATCCCTCCATTCCCTGCATATCCATGTACCTATCTAAAAGCCTGTTAAATGCCACTATTATATCTGTCTCAACCACCATCAGTGGATTCCAGGCACCCAACACTGTGCAAGGAAACATGCCCAGTACATCTCCTTCAAACTTTGCACCTCTCACCTTAAAGCTATACCCTGGAGTCTTTGACATTTCCACCCTTAGACAAAGATTCTGACTGTCTATTCTATTAATGTATCTCCTAATTTTATACATCTCCATTGACAGCAAAACAAGTAGCAATATCTTAAATAGACACAAAAAGCTGGAGTACTCAGCGGGTCAGGCAGAATCTCTGGAGAAAATGAATAGGTGACGTTTTGGCTCGAGAACCTTCTTCAGATTGAGAGTCAGGGGAAAGAGAAACATGAGATAAAGACAGTGATGTATAGAACAAACATCTCAATACTGGCTAAATAAACAAGGTGATAAACTACAATACAGTTTGGTTTTATTGTTTTGGTTAATGTTAAAACAAAAAAACAAAGCAAATAGCCGTCCAGCCTCCTGGCACCTTATTGTGAAGCCACGTCTGCACATACCTGGTTGCTGCGGTCCTTCCATATACTGATCGGTAGCTCTGCTCCTCCACATCTCCATACAGATTCTCTTGTGGAATTGCAGAGTTCGGTTTATTCTTGCTGTCACCCTCAGTGTGAGAGCTTTCAGTTGCCTTAACTTTGGAACGAGCTTTGCTCGATTGCCCCCTCTCTTTTTCCGGTGCTGAGCCAGCGTTTGAAAGCTTAGTTGTCCTTCGACGCTTCATGGTCTCACCTTCACAAGCCCCAGAACTCTGCTCCACATCTGTTCTCCGTCGCTTTTTGCTCCTAGTTTTCACATTGCCCGATTCCTCCTTGCAGTCAGTCTTTAACTCGGTGCCCGAGTCAGGTTTCACAATCTCGTACGTCTGTGGGGAAAGGTCTTGTAGGCACGAAGCTCTCTGCATTGCGATCACGGAATCGTGGTTTAATTGGCCCTCCATGGGGTTTTGGAATTTTACTTTGGTGGTCTTCATTTGACAAGTAGGAGCATCTGCTAAACAGTCATTCTCTGATACCGCAGGCTTTCCAAGATCAGTTAGACAGGGAGCAGAGTCGCACACAGCGTTCAAAGGGACAATGCCTAATAATGTTGGGGCACAACCAGCTACTGCAGAGGTACAGCTCACCGGACACGGCTTGCTATCGACTGCAGCAGGAACATCACTTTGGTGCCTTCCACTAGCCGACTGAGTCCTGTTATTGGCTTCTGGTTTGTCGTTGGCTTCTGGTGTTGAGTCATTTGAAAGCAGCAACTTGCCTTTGGCCGATGGCCTCCCATGATCCAGATCGAGATCACGTGCTCCATTTGTTGCACCGGCCCGTGACAAACAGCTGCCTGATACGGGCAAGCCCTCTTCCAGCTGGGTCCTCCCCTGGCACCTGTCCAACCAGCCAATGTCAAGCGAGGACATTCTTCTCGATACGCTCTGCTGCAATAGTTGTAGTTTCTTTACAGGTTGAGGAGACTGTGCCCGTGTGAGCAGGATTTTTGAAGGAGTAATGCCCTTCATGGTGGGGTGCAGTAACTCCAGCTGCTCAGGCCCATCAGGGGGCTCGTTGGTTGTAGTCTGCAGTCTCTGAAAAGTTTGGGTGGTGGCAGGTTCTGCTCCAACAGCCAGGTTAGTTTCATTGGCCTTAATCTCCTTGGACATCCGTGGTCTTCTTGGAGTTATTGACTTACGCAGGGAGACTGGCCTCTCCTTTTAAAAGATAACATATATTTTAAAGTGCAAACCTGTGAAACAGCACCATTGGTTGATCTTTTGTTAGGGAACTGTTACATTTTATTAAGTTGTAAAAATACATTTTTACAAAGGTATCGTTGGTGATGATCATTCCCACGAAAGCAATACAAACACAACTTTCCATCAATTCATACAATGCACAAGATCAAACTTCAAATGTCCCAATGGTTACTTTTAATTCATAACATGCAAGTCACAACCTCATTCCCCAGGTCTACAAGGTATTTGGACGACAGACACCACATGTTGTCTCAATCAGTCTGAAGAAGTTCATAAGTTCATAAGTGATAGGAGCAGAATTAAGCCATTCGGCTAATAAAGTCTACTCTGCCAATCATGGATGATCTATCTTTCCCTTTCAACTCCATTCTCCCGCCTTCTCCCCACAACCCCTGAACTAATTAAGAATCTGTCAACCTCCACCTTCAAAATATTAATTGACGGTCTCCACAGCCTTCTGTGGCAATGAATTCCAGATTCATTACCCTCTTACTAAAGAAATTCCTTCTCATCTTTCCAAAGGTACATCCTTTTATTCTAAGGCTATGGCCTCTGGTCCTAGTCTCTCCCACTTTATATTTACTCTATCCAGGCCTTTCACTATTCAGTAAGTTTAATGAGATTCCCCCCCATCCTTCTAAACTCCAGCGAGTACAAGCCCAGTGCCTTCAAACAGCCATCATATGTTAGTCCAAACATTCCTGGGATCTCAACATGAGCCGGGTCCCAACACAAAACATTCCTTGGCCATTCCCTCTACCGCTGCTGCTTGATCTGCTGAGTTACTCTAGCACTTTGCGTTTTGTTATAAGATTCCAGTACCTGCAGTTCCATGTGTCTCTACCGCACATTCTGCTTGGATGGCTGGACTGACACAGCAGTGAACAGAAGACTGTTTAGGTTTATTATTGTCACATGTACCAAGGTACCCGCTACAATAATAAACCACGTGTACCAGTGAAAAGCTTTCAATGTGCACGCTTTCCAATCAAATCAGATAATACTATACATAAATACAATCAAGCCAATGTCGAGTATAATAGGTAGAGGGAAGGAAAAGATACAGGGTGCAGAATATAGTTCTCAGCATTGCAAAGCAAGGATAAAGTTGGCCAGGTTTGCATATGGCTGCTGTAAACTCTATTGGAATGAGATAAAGCAAGGAAAACTAGCACCCCTGAAATCACACCTCCGTAAGAAGTCAACGAAATAAAGGCCTTACTTTTCCCGATGTTCCAATTTTCTCCTTCAATTTCATTCCATAATACTGGGCCGATGCATTGATGGTTCTATGTTCCTGCACCGTAAGCTCCTGAACAAGTCTGTTCTGACGATTTAGATGTGACCCCCAAACATCAGGTTCGCAAGTCTAGAAATTGAAATAAGGCGATCATCATGGCACTGAGTCATCAAGATGCGCAGCAAAATAACAACTTAGCGGGACAGGATACATCTCTGGGGGATATAGATAGGCGACATTTCAGGTCGAGATCGAGACTGAAGAAGGGTTCTAATGCAAAGCATTACTTATCCATGTTTACCAGAGGTGTTAAGGATAGACACAAAAAGCTGGAGTAACTCAGCGGGACAGGCAGCATCTCTGGAGAGAAGGAATAGGTGTCGCTTCTTCAGACTGGTTAGGGATAAAATAAAGGAGAGATATAGATGGTGATGTGGAGAGATAAAGAGATAAAGTAACGATGATAAAGGAAACAGGCCATTGTAAGCTATTTGTAGGGTGAAAATGAAAAGCTTGGATGGGGGAGGGATAGAGAGAGGGAATGCCGGGGCTACCTGAAGTGAGAGAAATCAATATTCATACCACTGGGCAAGCTGCCCAAGCGAAATATGAGATGCTTTTCCTCCAATTTGTGTTTAGCTTCACTCAGACAATGGAGGAGACCGAGGACAGAAAGGTCTGACTAGGAATGGGAAGGAGAATTAAAGTGTCCAGCAACCGGGAGATCAGGTTGGTTCAGTGGGGTGAGCGAAGGTGTTCTGCGAAACGATCGCCCAGTCTACGTTTGGTCTCGCCGATGTATACACATCTGGAGTCCACATCTGGATCAACAGATACAGTAGATGAGTTGGAGGAGGTGCAAGTGAACCTCTGCCTAACCTGAAAGGACTGTCAGGGTCGAGGAAGAAGGTATAACGACAGGTGTTGCATCTTCTGCAGTTGCAGGGGAAGGTACCTGGGGAGGGGGTGGTTTGGTGGGAAGGGACGAGTTAACCAATAAGTTAATAAGTTGCGGAGGGAACTAACAGAGAGTACCAGAGTTACCAGAGGTGCTGCCTGACCCGTTGAGTTCCTCCTATTTGCCTTGATACTTCTTAAATATAGGAGAAATAGGTTTTTTCTTTCTTTTTTTTGGCACAAAAACAGCCATTCAATCGATGTAGGCACCTTGTGGATCAATCTGTTCAATCAGTCTTTATTTTACCCGCCGCCTTGCATGTTGTTCTTGCTTGCGCTCATCCAAATCCCACTTGAAAGTCATGAGTAACTCGGTTTTCACCAGTGAGGTAATACTAAATCTGGAAATGTTGCAGCAAAAAATAATTGACGAGAGATATGACTGAGAAAATCAGTTTTACCTTTCCCTTCTCCTCAGTTTGGTTACTGCCCTGCGAAGGCCCATTCACAATGTCCACATGAGGACATTGATCGCTTTCTGCACCAAGGCTTTCTCTAGTTTTCTTTATAGCTCTGTACTCCTTGTACAGGTCTGTAAATTCAGAAAGCACAGGTTAACTCTACAGTTTGCAGAGGCCTAATTTTATCACAGAAATAATTTAGAACACGTGAAACTAAAATTGAGTTCTACTCCAGATAAAATATTCTAATTGGAAATCCTTCACTCGCAGAGTTCTAAGAGTTACATAACCTTTCAATCCTCCTGGTGTAAAAACCTGTCTACCCCAGCCCTGAATATGCTTAATACCTTTGCAGAACTTCTTTGTGCAGTCAACAAGGGTGACCCTTTAACGCTCTGTATCACTTCCGCTCTAGCACCCTCTCCCTTTGGCCTCCAAGTTTCTTCCAACAATATCCAAAGTAAACTTTGGGAGCAGCACCTCATATTTCATCTCAGGCTGTTGCAGAGAATTCCAAAGATTCAGAAGAAATTTATCTTGATATCAAGCTGGATATCAAGATAAGTAGGCCTCGCATGTGAGTCTTAGTGTGATACATGTGTGGAAAACAGGCCCTTTGCCCCAACATGCCCACACCGGCCCACCCACAGTAGTCACACCTGCCTGCATTTGGTTCATATCCCTCCAAACTTGTCCTATCCATGTACCTGTCTAACTGTTTAACGTTGGGATAGTCCAAGCCTCAACTACCTCCTCTGGCAGTTTGTTCCATACATCCACCACCTTTTGTGTGAAAAGGTTACTCCTCAGATGCCTATCAAATCTTTTCTCCTTCACCTTGAACCTATGTCCTCCGGTCCTCTATTTCCCTCCTCTGGGAAAGAGATTCTGTGCATCTACCCGATTTATTCCTCTCATGATCTTATACACCTCTATAAGTTTACTCCTCATCTTCCTGCGCTCCAAGGAATAGAGACTCAGCCTACTCAACCTCGCCCTATAGCTCACACACTCTCGTCCTGGCAACATTCTCGTAAATCTTCTCTTAACACTTTAAAGCTTGACAATGTCATTCCTATAGCATGGTGTCCAGAACTGAACACAAATACTCATAATGTGGTCTCACCAACGTCTTATACAATCTGCAACATGACCTCCAGCCAACTTCTATACTTCCCGCGATACTCTGACTGATGAAGGGCCAAAGGTGCCCAATGCCTCTTGATCACCTTATCTACCTGCGGACTAGACCTTCAATGGTAACCATGCACCTGTACTCTAGATCCCTCTGCTCTTACAACACACTCCTCAGAGGCGACCATTCACTGCGTAGGCCCTGCCATTGTTAGACGTTCCACTAAAAACTGCAAATAACCTCACATTTCTCTGTATTAAATTCATCAACATTCCTCAGCCCATCCCACAGAGAAAACACACGGAATCGATCAAGATCCTGCTGCAATTTTTTCACAACCATCTTCACTATCAATGCAAAACCAATATACCACAGTTTGAGCACGAAGACCTTATATCTTCAGCCTACTCAAAACTTACCCTTAGTCCTATTGGACCTGTATTCGTTCTCATGGTATAAATCACTGATTAAAATGACAAACAGTAACAGGCCCAGCACCGAACCCTGAGGCACACCACTAGTCACAGGCCTCCAGTCTGAGAAGCAACCTTCCACCATCACCCTCTGCTTCCTGCCATGAAACCAATTTGCTATCCATTCAACTATCTCCCCCTGGTTCCTGACATACTAACATATTGTCTCTGACAGCCTTATTCCTCCCTCTCTCTGGGTAAATAATTGCCCGGGGCATTTGGAGAGCAAAGCATTAATAAGGAGACTTGCTTTCAGAGATCAATTAATGATGGAATGAGAGAGAAATAACAAAATGACAGTGAAACAGAGTTCAGATGACGACTTGCTTCTTAATTTTGTACTCTGGATCTTTGCTGCCTGCATTACTCTCTGTTCCACACATTATATAATTTTTTTGTTAAAAGAAGATTTGCTTCACAAAACTCAATTAAAATAAAACTCAAATAAAGGATAAATACTTTGTCTTTCGCTCATGACTTACTTTGTGTCTCCTCCGAAGCACCGGCCACATCCACCTAAATAAGGGAAAAGATGGGGAGGTAAGTTCTCTGAGAAGGCAAGCATGCATAGAAGCATCCTCTTCACATGTGCAACACAAAATATTAGTTTATCATTGTCACGTGGATACTGTGAAAAACTTTGATTTGCCTGCTATGCATGTAAATCATACTTAAGAGGACTACAGCAGGTAGTGCCAAAGATGAAATATACAGTACAAAATATAGTATTTGACCTATGGAGGATGTGCAGACATAAAAAAAAGTGCAAAAAACAAATAAAAATATAAAAATAAGGGGTGGGGGCAGGGTTGCAATGTGATGGTTGGGAATTCATCCTTTGCATACGAGAGGACCGTTCAGTAGTCAGATTACAGCAGGGATGAAGCTGTTCAAGAATCTGGTGGTATGTGCTTTCAAGCTTTTTATGTCTTCTGCTCGATGAGGAAACCTCCAGCTCAATAAGAAAATGGTGGTGGGTTTTCGAGAGTTGATTATGACCTCAAGCACTCTAATGCTACTTTGTTTGGCTTGCGCTTCGTTGTTCCTTCAAAGGATACGATAGTCTCCAACTTTTCACAACGTTTTAACTCTTCGTATCGATCATCTGCCGCAATCACCACAGTCCCTCTAGTTTCCTCCTGCACTACACGTGCCCACCCACCACATCTCTTCAAGGAAATATAGAATGATTATAGTGGTCAATCTGTCCAATTTTAGTGCAATATGTTTAAAAGTCTGGGGAACATTGAATCATTTTTCAGACGATTATTAAAAGCTATTTTCTACTTTTAATAAACATTACCCACCTGGTGTCCCATAAATGTATAATGTGCAGTCTATTTCCAGAGCAAAACACATAGTGCTGAAGGAACTCAACAGGTTGGGCAGCATCTGTGGAGGGAATGGACAGGCAACATCTCGGTTCGGGATCCTTTTGCAAACTCTTGTGTTTGATCCACATCCCTGTAACTTTCTACCAAGTACCTGCTCAAATCTATTTGCTATTGTATCCTCCTCTACTACATCCTCCAGCAGCTCATTCCATGCACACACTTTGTGTGAAAACGTAGTCCCACAGGTTCCTGTGAATATTTTCCCCTCTCCCCTTCCTTAAACCCGTGTCCTCTAGTTTTAGAATCCCCAACCCCACACTGGAGAAAAGTCTGCGGCTAGATCTGTACCCCTCAAGATTTTATAAATGTGATGGAAGGCTCAGGCAAATTCACCAGGATTCGAGCAGAGGTAAAAATGGCTGAATAATGAGAACAGTGTTTTTATTTCCAAGGTAGGGTTGGGATCCTTTTTCAGGCTGATTGTGTGTGTGATGTGTGGGGGGGGGGGGGGGGGAGGTTGATTTTCATTTGGAACCTATTTTTATAGTAAAATCCCTTCAGCTATATAGTCATCCATTTCTTCCTCTTCTCTCCTGATCTGAAACCTTTTGTAACGCTTGTGTTTACGAAGAAACTGCAGATGTGGAGAATCGAGGGTTACCACAAAAAGCTGGAGAAACTCAGCGGGTGCAGCAGCATCTAAGGAGAGAAGGAGATAGGCGATGTTTGGGTCGGACTTCTTCAGATGGTCAGGGATCAGGGATAAACGAGAAGATTTAGACGGTGATGTGAGAGATAAAGAACAAATGAATGAAGATATGCAAAATGTATCGACTGATTCACAGGGTAACAAAGCACTTTGTAAGCTGTTTTGTGGTGTGAAATGAGAAGTAGTGCGACTAGGGTGGGGGAGGGAGATAGAGATAGTAGGGAATGGCCAGGGCCCTGATCCATGAACAGTCTGAAGAAGAGGTCTCGACCACGAAACGTCGTCACCTATCTCTTCGCTCCTAGATGCTGTCTGCACCCGCTGAGTTTCTCCAAGCATTTTGTGTAACCGCCCCCACTTTTGTAACCTTGTTATCTCTGGCTATGACCACACCATCTGTCAATCAAAACTCCCTCACTTGAATTCATTATCACTTCGTGTCGGATAGGACTTACAGCTGATGGTTTAAACTGAGATAGAGGAAAAAAGCCTGGAGTTGTGAGATACTCAGGTTCCTATGAAAATCACTTCCCCCCCCCCCCCCACCACCACACACACACACTACACACATTTGCCTGAAATAAGGATCCTAACCAAAATGGATATGAATGGACTGGCTAAGGGTTCTGTGTTCGTTAGGATGTAGTCAGAAAACAATAGGTACCAACCCGGAAGTGTTGCCATTAGAGATTTTGCCTGACCCACTGAGTTCCTACCCTTCTGGTTTTATACTTTTCACTCATCTTGTCGCCTTATCTGACCACACTCTGGTCTCCTTTTAACTCCGTGGCTTTGTCCGCCATCTCCTACCTCCACCTTACTACCATACACTTCATTTTTCGCCACCCCTCTTGTACTTTGTGTCCTCCTGCAACTTCAAAAATTGGGGGGGGCCGATTTTTAGTATGGCAACATTTCTCCTAGAACCTGCTACTTCCACTTAATCTATGTACATTACACTCCTCTTCTCTCCTTATCTGACACCCTTTTGTCTCCTTTTCACCTCCAGCCTGTCACTTGCTTCAAGACAGACACAAAATGCTGGAGTAATTCAGCGGGACAGGCATCCATCTCCAGATAGAAGGAATGGGTGACGTTTCCGGTCGAGACCCTTCTTTAGACCGAGACTCAGGGGAGAGGGAGACACAGAGATAAGGACGTGTAAGGTGTGAAAACGAGACATCAAAAGAGGCGAAGCTCATGGAAAATGTAGAATGGGAATAAGATCAAGGTATATGTAGAAACATGTACTAATAGATTCTTGTTTAAAAAGGAACTGCAGATACTGGAAAAATGAAGGTCGATAAAAATGCTGGAGAAACTCAGCGGGTGATGCAGCATCTATGGAGCGATGGAATAGGTGACGTCTGAAGAAGGGTCTCGACCCAAAACGTCCCCTATTCCTTCACTAGTGGATTGGTACAGGTGACCGAGGTTATGGGGAGAAGGCAGGAGAATGGGGTTAGGAGGGAGAGATAGATCACGCATGATTGACTGGCGGAGTAGACTTGGTGGGCCGAATGGCCTAATTCTGCTCCTATTCCTAATGACTCCTTACTCACTCCACCCATTTGTGCCCCCCCCCCCCCCCTCTCTCCTGTATCCACCCATCACTCCCCACTTTTGTCCCTCCTGCTCCATCAGTCTGAAGGTCCCGGGCCCGAGACGTCGCCGGTCCGCTCCTGCCCGGCCCGCTGAGCAGACGGCCGTGTTGGTTTTTGTTTCTTTCTCTCTCCCCCCCTCTCTCTGTCCCCAGGAGCAGGCGCCGGTTTATCTGCCCTCCTGGTGCCGACATGTGATTCAGTCGCCGCCAACTGACACTCACCCGCCGCCGCTCGAGCTTCCCGCCGCCCGCGGCACGTGACCCGGCCGGGCGGAAGCGGGGCAGAGGGGGGAGAGGAAGGGGCGGAAGCGGGGCAGAGGGGGCGAAAGCGGGCAGAGGGGGGCGGAAGCGGGGCAGAGGAGAGAGGGGGCGGAAGCGGGACAGATGGGGGCGGAAGCGGGTGGCAGATGGGGGCGGAAGCGGGACAGATGGGGGCGGAAGCGGGGCGGATGTGAGAGCAACCCCGGAAGTGAGGTCGTCACCTCACGCTGTGTGCTCCTGCTCCATTCTCGCCTCCCTCATCAGCAAAGATGCTATTGCGGAGCTATAGGATCTTTCCTCATCAGTCAGATCATTGAGTTAAACGTTGGCAAGTCATGTTGCAGCCGTATCAAACTTCGGTCAGGCTGAGGATGGACACAAAAAGCTGGAGAAACTCAGCGGGTGCAGCAACATCTAAGGAGCGAAGGAGATAGGCGACGTTTCGGGTCGAGACCCTTCTTCAGACTGGTCAGGGATCAGGGAAACGAGAGATATAGACGGTGATGTGGAGAGATAAAGAACAATGAATGAAAGATATGCAAAAAAGTATCGATGATAAAGGGAACAATCCATTGTAAGCTGTTTGTGGTGTGAAAATGAGAAGCTGGTGCGACTAGGGTGGGGGAGGGAGATAGAGAGAGGAAATGCCAGGGCCCGAGGGCTGAGGGAGAGGTGGGAAGGGGAGGAGACAGCAAGGGTTAAACAGAATTGAGAAAATTCAATGTTCAAGCCCAGAGGATGCAGACTCCCCAAGCGGAATATGAGGTGCTGTTCCTCCAACTTGCGGTGTTGCTCACTCTGGCCGTGGAGGAGGCCCAGGACCGAGAGGTCGGATACGGAGTGGGAGGGGGAGTTGAAGTGCTGAGCCACCGGGAAGTCGGGTTGGTTATTGCGGACCGAGCGGAGGTGTTCGGCAAAACGATTGCCAAGCCTCCGCTTGGTCTCACCGATATAGATCATCTGGCATCTGGAGCAGCGGATGCAGTAGATGAGGTTGGAGGAGGTGCAGGTGATGTTTTGGGATGAGACCCTTCTTCAGACTGTTAGGGGAAAGGGTTAGGGACTACAGATGGACTATAAAATATTCTTCCTTCAATGCATGGGTTTCAAACATTGATATATTAAAATGAATACAATAAAATCAATTGTACAAATAAAAAGATGTCTGAATCGTTCAGTTTTATTTGCAGATGTACTGGTCCGCTTCCAGATCCAATCACCCTCTCTAACTTTTCGCAGGGCTGGATTCAATGAGAGTAGACTGAACCCCCCTCTCCTCCTACTTCCCCCCTCCCGCCCCCATATCTCCTTCTCCACCCCCCCTACCCTTCTCCCATCCCCTCTCCCCCTTTCTTCCCTTCCCCCATTTTCCCTTCTCCCTGCTCCACCCCCCCCCCCTCCCATTCACATTCCCTTCTCCCTCTCTTCTCCCATTCTCCAACCCCCCCCTCCCCCACTTTCCCCGACGCCCACCATTTGTGGACCCAGTCAGCAACCAGCGATCCCCCGCACACTATTGTGAGATATACGATGTGCTCACAATCACTACTCAGAGACTAAATCGTGGAAGCAAGAGATTCTTTATTTGCGAGTCTGCAGAGTCGGATGCCTCTCCAAGTTGAGACACACCAAAGTCAGAAGGGTAAAACCCCTTTATACACATGATTCTACGTTCAACCTCCTCTTCGGACCCTTCTCCAATCAAAGTCTGAGGTGCACAATCTGTAGGTACGTCCCCCCAGTACCTCCCACATCATACATCGCATGTCCAGACATGTGCATGGTAATGAGCAGTTTCTTGACCAGGGGTGTGTTGTAATATTCATTTATTTTATTAAGCATGCTCAGTTGTTCATGACCTACCCTAGTTTTACTCACCTCCAACTGAACTCTCTCAGTTCTCCTATATCAGCACTAAAGTTAAGCTATAGTGACAAGGGTCCCATCTATCACTCCCTTCTACTGATAGGGATCCATCTACATCACTCCCTTCTACCGCTATACAATGCTATCACTTCTTACTCAAGGATGGGTCTGGTAACTTTTATACACAGCTGTGTCAGAACCCTCTCCCTGGCCTCTATCAGTTTGAATCCTCTTTAAAGCCCCTTACAATAGTGGGGATTAATCACTTTATCCTTCACACTATCCCACATACATTAGGGATAATTTATACAAACCTGTGCGCATTTGGAGTGCAGGAGGAAACGCTAACCCTAACCCTTAGCCTAACCCTAACCCTGGGATCTAGTGTGATCTAGCTGTCACAGGCTGGGTCCACAAATGGGAGGGGGGCGTCAGGAAAGTGGGGGGGGGGGGGGGGGGGGGGTTGGAGAATGGGAGAATGGAGGGAGAGGGGGAGAAGGGGATGTGAGGGGGAGAATAGTGGAGTGGGGAGAAGTGGGGAATGGAAGAAGGGGAGAGAGAAGGGGAGAAGGAGGGATGGGGCAGTAGGTGGGAAGAGGGGGGTGAAGAGGAGAGGGGAGTTCAGTCTACACTCACTGAATCCATTCCTCTGAAAAGTTAGAGACGGTGATTGGATCTGGAAGCGGACCAGTACATCTGTAAATAAAACTGAATGACTCAGACATCTTTTCATTTGCACAATTGATTTTATTGTATTAATGTTTATATATTAATATTTAAAATCCATGCATTGAAGGAAGAACATTTTACAGCCCATCTGTGGTCCCTAACCCCAACCCTAACCGGGCATCACCCTCAGGAGAGCATACGTCAGCGTGTGACAGGGTGCACAACAAGATGAGACACCCAGATGTCGCCCCATGATTTTGAACATTGCAAAATCCAGGGGCGACAGGGAGACACCGCGCATCACCTGTGCGTCACTAAATGTGTCACCACGCGTCACGATCCAACCACAACGCCGCAACCTCTTTTCAGTCTGTCGTCAAAAATGTCACCCAAGTGGGACTGGCCCTTAACTCTCTCTAGAAAACTTCCAGTGAATTTGCCTCCACTGCCTTCTGTGGCAGATAATTCCACATATTCTCAATGCTGGGTGAATTTTTATTTCTTCGTCTCGGTTCTAAATGGCCCACCACTTATTCCTAAACTGTGACCCCTAGTTCTGGACTTCCCCAGCATGGGGAACATGTTTCCTGCATCTATCCTGTCCAATTCTTTAAGAATGTTATATGTTTCTATGATCCCCTCTCATCCTTCTAAACTCCAGTGACCATAAGCCCAGTCGACCCATTCTTTCATCATATTTCAGTCCTGCCATCCCAGGAATTAACCTGTTGAACCTATGCTGCACTCCTTCAATAGCAAAAATGTCCTTCCCCAAATCAGGAGACCAAAAGTGCACACAAGTAAAGTCAAGTAAAGTATCCTTTATTGTCATTCAGACCTTTTGGTCTGAACGAAATTTCGTTCCTGGCTGTCATACATTAAAAACATTAACAAAACACAATAAACACAAATTAACATCCACCACAGTGAGTTCACCAAGCACCTCCTCACTGTGGTGGAAGGCAAAAGTCTTAAGTCATTGTGTCTTCCCTCCTTGCTCTCCCTCTGCGCTGAGGCGATCCATGCCTCCGATGTTGTGACCCCACCAGGTGATGGTAAGTGAGTCAGTCCCGGGGCTGAATCCAAGCTCCGCGAACGGGCCGGTTCAAACACCGCGGCCTGGGGTGGTTGAAGCTGCAGCCCTCCAGTCCAGCGGACGCAGCTGTTGTTGCGGGAGCTCCGGAAAAACAGGTCACCAACCTGGGACCTGCGAGCTCCCGACGATGTCGTCCACTGGGCACGCAGCCGAACCTCCGAAGTCGCTGCCGCCGCCGGGACACCTCCACAGCCCCGAGTCAGGGCCGTCACCGCCGCCGGAACCCGCCACAGCCCCGAAGTCGGCCAGCCTCGCGCTGGTAAGTCCTGGCTGGCTCTGCCTCTGGAGTCTCGGGTCGGTCGCAGTTGGAGGCCGCCAGCTCCGCCATTAGGCCTCAGCGCAGACGGAGACGGGGGATACGAGAAAGAAATGTTGCATCCCCCTGAAGGAAGAGACTAAAAACAAGTTTCTCCCCCACCCACCCACCCCCCCCCCCACACACACAACACACACACACACACACACACACACACACACACACACACACACACACACACACACACACTAACAACTCAAATTAACTGACTAAACAGGACAAGGACAACAAAAAAAAAGAAAAAAAGACGGACTGCAGGCGAGCCGCAGCTGCTAGGGCAGTGCCGCCACTTCCGGAATGCTCCAGGTGTGATCCCAACAAGGCCCTGTACAACTGCAATAGGACATCCTTGCTCCTACACTCAAATCCTCTCGCAATGAAGACCAACATTTAACACAGAGAAGTGTGACGTGTTGCTCTTTGGGACGTCGAACAAGGGCTGGACCTACACAGTAAATGGTAGGTTTCTGGGTAGTCTAGAGCAGAGGGATCTAGGAGTACTGGTGCATGGTTCCTTGAAGGTCGAGTCGCAGGTAGATAAGGTGGTCAAAAAAGCTTTTGGCACTTTGTTCTTCATCAATCAGTATTGAGCATAGAAGTTGGGAGGTCATGTTGCAGTTGTATAAGACGTTGGTGAGGCTGCATTTAGAGTATTGTGTTCAGTTCTGAGCACCATGTTATAGGAAAGATGTTGTCAAGATTGAAAGGGTTCAGTAAAGATTTACAAGGATGTTACCAGGACTAGAGGGTGTGAGCTATAGGGAGAGGTTGAGTAGGCTGGGTCTCTATTCCATGGAGTGCAGGAGGATGAGGGGAGATCTTATAGAAATGTACAAAATTATGAGAGGAGTAGATCGCGTAGAAGCACAGAGTCTTTTGCCCAGAGTAGGGGAATCGAGAACCAGAGGACATAGGTTCAAGGTGAAGGGGAAAACATTTAATAGGAATCCGAGGGGTAACTTTTTCACACAGAGGGTGTATGAAACAAGCTGCCCGAGGAGGTAGTTGAGACTGGGACTATCCCATTGTTTAAGAAACAGTTGGACAGGTACATGGATTGGACAGGTTTGGAGGGTTATGGACCAAGCGCAGGCAAGTGGGACAAGGAGAGCTGGGACATTGTTGGCCGGTGTGGGCGAGTTGGGCCGAAGGGCCTGTTTCCACACTGTATCACTCCATAACTATGAACATGCCATTAGCTTTTTTTCCCACTGCCTGCTGTACCTGCATGTTTACTTTCACCATTTACTCACCATTTAAAAATAAATGAAATTCAGTACCGTTGCCGTTGTCTTTGCCTCTCTCTCTCCTTACCCCTGCCCCTCTGGCAGCTCCATAAATGAACAGTCAGTTATGAAACATCTCCCCAATTCCACCACCCCCCCCCCCCCACTATGAAAACCACAATGTTTTTTTGGTGGGGGGGGTGGGTGGCGTCGGCGCTCTGTGTCTGTGTCCGTGTCCAGTGTGCTTTTATTGAGATCCCATTGTATGTTGAGATCCCATTGTGAAGTGTCGGGCGATCACGTCTCCCCCATCCAACCCACCCAAAAAGAAACCAGCAGTTTATACCATTGTGATGTCATACACTGCTAAGGGCAAATGGGGTCGCTGTTTAAACATTTTAAAGTTTTAAATGTCAATAACTCGTAAAATATAACATCAATCTGAACGAAACTTGACACAAACCACCACAGGACAATTGTGAGTAAGATGGTGTCGTGACCCGTTTTGGTTCCGGAATCTCAATTATAGATAGACATGCTCACACATAGAAACAAACAACATGAGAATTTTAGTAATATATTAGCCCAAGTGGGACTCGTTGGGCCCTGTTCCCCAACGCTATAATGCAGTACTCACCTGGGGGAGAGCAGGGAAAGAGGGGGGGAGGGGGGAGGGGGAGCAGGGAGGGGGAGGGGGAGACTGGGAGAGGGGGGAGAGAGGGGGGGAGACAGGGGGGGGAGACAGGGGGGGAGACAGGGGGGGAGACAGGGGGGAGACAGGGGGGGAGGGGGGACAGGGGGGGAGAGAGGGGGAGAGAGGGGGGAGAGAGGGGGGAGAGAGGGGGGGAGAGAGGGGGGAGAGAGGGAGGGGGGGGGGAGAGAGGGGGGATGAGGAGAGGGAGAGGGGGGAGAGAGGGGGGAGAGAGGGGGGAGAGGGGGGAGAGGGGGGGGGACAGAGGGAGGAGAGTGGGGGAAGAGGGGGGGAGGGGGGAGAGAGAAGAGAGAGGGGGCAGAGGGAGCGGGGCGGACGCTGAGTGGGCTGATGACCAAAGGACTGCGAGACAGGGGGTGACGTCACTCGCAGCGCGTGGAACACAGCGCAGGCCGCGCGGAGCATACCCATTGTGACATCATCAGCGAGACCATCTCGTTTAGATTCAAAGTTTTTTCAGATTTTTGAACATTTTCATTAATAACTTGAGAAATATAGCATGAACTTTTCAGATAAGACTATTTGGACTATTTGGAGGAAAATCTCTACCAAAAATGTTACCACTTCGTTTTTTCAAATACACACACAAACAAATAAATAAATCCACATACAAGATCAGTCTTTTAATAGTTACTAGACCAAGTGCAGACCCATTGGGTCTGCTCCCCCAACACAGCCGTCCCCTACCTGTAGCCCGGGAGGCTTAGGGGGGCAGAGAGGGAGAGGGGTAGAGTTTGAAGGGTGTGGGGAGGGGCGTCGTCGCAGGAGAGGGCTGGTTCCCTCACTCGCGGCTCCCGGCTGCAGGCTCCCCTCAACGCACTCGTCCCCTACCCGTAGCCCCCACGGGAGGCCGGCTCCAGGCAGGGCCCGAGCACAGGGGGCATGGTCGGGTGGGGGGACGGGGTGAGGTGAGGTTACTTGCAGCGTGAGCAACAAGACAGCGGGGGTTTTTTCAAATTGTTTTTAGATTTTTTTAAATTTTCATTAATAACTGGAGAAATAAATCTTGAATTTTTCAGATAAAGCTATTTTGGACTCCAGGGGGAAAATCTCTAGCAGAATATGTAAACATTGTACCCGTTAGCATGTCATATTTTCGAGAAGATGTGATTATACACAAACAAATAAACACACATCCAAGATAAGATTAGATACAGACAGACAGAGACACAGACAGATAGATAGATAAGATAGGACCAGACCAGACCCCCATTGTGTCCCTGTCACAAGGGAGGCCTGGTCCCCAACGCAATATACCACCATTCACACATAGCCCCCATGGGAGGCCTGGGCCCCCAATGCAACCCGTTCCCTACGCAATATTCCACCACTCACCCATAGCCCCCAACTGCGCAGGGGCTGCTCATTTCCCCTCATTCACCCTCCCTCATTAAACTTTTAAAAAAATCCTTGCTGCCAGGAATATTAAAAAAAGGGATTGCCACATTGTAGCTTGCAAAGGCACTTGCTAGGGCTGGCAGGACTCAGTATCCTGGGATAGCAATATCGTAGCAATCCCATTGTGACATCATAGCTGTAAGTGCCAGTGCAGAGGGAAGAACATTTCTCTCAAATTGGAGGTAATCAAAAATGCTGAAGGAACTCAAAGGGTGAGGCAGCATCTATGGAGAGAAGGAATAGGTGACGTTTCAGGTCGAGACCCTTCTTCAGACTGATTGGGGTTTTGTAAATTTAAAAATGTGAATAACTTGAGAAATGTAATATCAATATGAACTAAAGTTGATAAAAACCACATGACAATTGTGAATAAGGTGGTCCAAAAATGTCACTTATCCATGTTCTCCAGAGATGCTGCCTTACCTTTATGTCTTTTTCTACAAAACAAAAACTCTCCATACAGTCTCAGCGTCTTACTCCGTAATGTTGGCACTTAAAAGGGACACAAAGTGCTAAAAAATGCTCAGATCAGACAGCATCCCTGGAGGACGTAGACGGGTGACGTTTCAGGTTTGGACCCTTGATTCAGATTGGTTTTGGACAAAACACTCTTCCCACTCCTGAAGCCCCATATCCCTTACCTTGTTTGAGAGGGGCCGCCATGAATAAGGAAGGTTTGGAGGGAGGCATCAGACGGTGGCAAGTGGGACTAGCCTGGTCAGGCAACTTTGTCCGCATAGATGTGTTGGGTTGAAGGGCTTTTTTACCGTGCAGTACGACTCTATAAACTCCCACCCCCAAAAACACTGTAGAGGCACGTTCACCAGAAGGCGGCTCGCCTCCATTCCATCACAAGTTTTGAGGAATCAGCAAAACATGATGAATGCAGATACTGGAATCTGGAGCAACCGAGCACTGAAGGAACTTTGCGGGTCAGGCAGCAACTGTGGAGGGAATGAACAGACAATGTTCGCATGTTTATTCCCTTCATTAATGATGCCTGACCTGTTGTAAACTGCAGTGGAGGGAAAACTCTGATTGAGAAAACAAAGGCTGCACAATGGTGCAGCTGGTAGTGCCACTGCCTTCTCAGTGCAGGAGACCTGGGCTCGACGCTGACCTCGGATGCTACCTGTATAGAATTTGCACGTTCTCCCTATGACTGTATGTGTTTCCTTCTGGTGTTCCGGTTTTCTCCCACAACCAAAAGACTTGCGGGTTTGTACGTTAATTGGCCTCTGTAAATTGTGTTGGGAGTGGATGCGAAAGTGGGATAAAATAGATAATGGATGGTTGACATGGCCTCAATGCTGCACCTCTAAAACTAATCTAAACCAAAGAGAGCTGATGTCATGTCTGGGTTAGTTCATAAGGTCATTGGTCATTTTGGAGGGCACCATTGAATCACTTAGTTTGTAAAAATAATTTTATTTTTAATTTAAAACAAACTTAAAAATGCTTTGGCCAAATTCTATGCTGCACTCATCACTCACAAGGTCTTCAGCACCCCTTGCTTTCGTTAAGCTTTGCTATTTTTGTCCTAGGTCTCCACTGTTGGTTTCTATCTTCTGCTCATTTCCCCTCATTCACCCTCCCTCATTAAACTTTTTTTTTAAATCCTTGCTGCCAGGAATATTTAAAAAAAGGGATTGCAACATTTCAGCTTTAAAAGTCTATCCAATGTAGCTTCCAGGAAATTGATCTCTATTCTATAGCTCCAACGAATTTGTCCAACAAGTCTCCCAATCATAAATCCATATTAATTGTGCTTGGTTGTCTGTGGATATTTTAAATATCCTGTTATTTCATTAATAAAGAATTCCAGCAATTTCCCAATGGGAGGTTGAGGTGAGGTTAGAAGTTTATAACATTGAGAGGCAGAGATAGGGTCAGAGTATTTCCCCCGCAGTAGTGGAAATGTCAAAGACTAGAGGGCATATCTGTAAGGTGAGAGGTGGAAAAGTTGAAAGATGTGTGGAGCAACTTTTTTTACACAAAGTGGTGCCTGGAATGCACTGCCAGGGTGGTGGTGGAGCCAGATACGATAGTGGCATTTAAGATATTTGTGCGAGGCACATGGATATGCAGGGAATGCAGGGATATGCATCATGTGCAGACAGAGAAGATTAATTCAATGGCATCATGTTCGGCAGGGACATTGTGGGCAGAAAGGCCTATTCCATCTGTTGCACTGTTTGTTCAATGTTGTAAAATAGTAAATGCTAAAAAATCCTCATGCGTTCTAGTAGCATCTATCGGGAAGAGAACTACACTCAACATGATCAGGACAACGATCTTTCATTAACACTGGAAAATACTTGCGATAAATCGAGTAAGGAAAGCCAGGAAAGAAAAGGAGGCAAAAAAGGCTAAGCAAGGGATCTGAGGTGCATTATTGTTTTACAAAGTGGAAGAAAAATCCAAGGCCATAAATTTACCAACATTACATTTACAATGTTCCAATGAATGAATGAACAATATGAGAACAAGGTGTTAAATTGATCAGCATTATTTGCTTGTCCAATGGTTAATTAAAGATTAGTATTAATGAACAAATCCTATTCAGAAGAGTGACAATTATTCTCTGCAGAAAGCACCGTATTTAAAAGTACCCCAATGAGTTTTGATGTATGTAGGATTATATGGTGCATTTGCAACGATAGCAATAATAAATCGGAAGATCTAGTATAGCAAGTATATAAGAACTAAATTGATTAATTAAAAAAATTAAAACAAAATGGAATAATAAAAAAGAAAAAATAGGTACATTTTAATATATACATTTCTGAAGTGTACAACACAGATGAACAAGGACACTTCGGGAAATGGGTTTAAAAATATAATCCACGTTTCATCATAAGGGAGCTTAAAAGATAAATGTTTTTATGTCTGATTAAATCAAATGCTCTTCATGCAAACAGGATGACAAATTTTATAATAAACCAGAAAATGCTGCAAATACTGAACGAGTGCAGCTCTATCTGTGGGAAGAGAAACAGATGCGTCAGGACATAGGCCCTTGGTCAGGAAAGTTTACTCAGTTTCTCTTCCCATAGATAAAGAGGGGACTTGCAGAGTATTTCGAGCATTTTGTATTTATTTCAGATTTTCAGCATCATCAGTTTTTAAAAAAATATTTCCAATTCGCATGAAAATAAATTTACTGGGAATGATCTACCTCATAAACTCTTATTCATGATGGTTCAGCTCCAGGGAGGTTTATTGTACAGCTAATGTAACGTTATAAAGTGCTGGGGAGAAAAAGCTGGAATAGAGGTGGGTGGTGGGTCAAAGCTTGGCAATTGATAGGTGGATACAAATGCACTTGTCAAACTTCGACCTGCTATCAAAAGAAAAGTGTCACCTGTATCCTCCTATCTCTTCCAAGCTTTCCCCCTTCCCACCACAATCAGTCTGAAAAATGGTCCCAACCAGAAAGGTCACCTGTCCATATCCTCCAGAGATGCTGCCTGACCCGTTGAATTGCTCCAGCACTTTGCGAACCACTCAGCAAAACTCGAAATATACCAGGCACAAACGGTGAGTTTACCAATACATTCAACGCCCAGTCTCCACTCATAATTTTACTCTTTAAAGTGAAAGGCAGCAACTTACCAAGCTGCCATGCAGCATCCAGTTGTGTAAGAAGGAACTGCAGACGCTGGTTTAAACCGAAGAAGACACAGAATTCCGGAGTAACTCAGCGGGACAAGCAGAATCTCTGGAGAGGAGGAATGGGTGACGTTTCGGGTCGAGATCCTTCTTCAGTCTGAAACTTCACCCATTCCTTCTCTCCAAAGCTGCTGCCTGTCCTGCTGAGTTACTCCAGCATTTTGTGTCATGGAGCATCTCGCTGTTCACCTAGCAAGGTGAAGATCAGATTATAGGTAACAGCTCTGCGGTTATTGTCTAAATAGCTAAACTGATAGATAGCTAAACTGATTGGGGACACATTAAGTTACTTCTCCAAGCTTCACATACATTTGAGACTTTTAGCGCTATTTACTTACTCAAGTGCATAAATTGTTTGTGTTTTCTGCCGCAAATTGACATAAAGGTGGGGCAGAACACTGGAAACATAAACTTATCACTTCCACTTTCATTTTAGATGGCAGAAACCAGTGTCATTCTTGTTCAATCAGCTCAATATAAATTCACTTTACAGATATTCCTCCATTTCCCAATCTACGGAACAACTCAGTGCTCCCTTTTGGACGGCGATATACCTCCTACTGTAACTAGCACCTCGCATTTTGAACCAAACCTACTAATGAACTTTCGAAGGGGAATGATAAACAGAACATTTCCTTGATTCTCCAATTTTAGGTAACTACAAACCCTCTCCTCTCACTCCTTCCCTGTGCCCCACCTAGGCTCGCACTTATGACTCCCCTCCCCTTCCACCTTTATTCCTTCCTCTGGCTTCACAATTCGCAACTGTTCAATCCTTTTGTTTCACACCTTCTGTCTTTCATCTCTGGCCTTCGTCCAATCATCTTACAATCAAATTCCCCCTCTTACCTGTATTCACCTTTAAATGCCGCACTTTGTCCTACTCCACCTCTCTTCCAGCTTTCTGACCCCCTCCCCTGCAATATCTGGAGAAGGGTCCAGACCCGAAACGTCACCTATTCATGTTCTCCAGAGATGCTGCCTGACCCACTGTGTAAGCTATTTAAGCTTAAGTCAGTATATTATAGCCATGTCTAATATTTCTAGTTCTTATCTATATGTACGCTTGTAGGTAGGATTTGATACGTAGAGGAGTGTCTACTTCGGGGGAGACTAGCACAGACTCATAGATTGGGAGTTTCACCTTGAGCGATGGTGAGAACAACAGTTTTTGACCACGGTAACGACCTCACGGTCACGAAGAAGCAGTTAATAAGAGGGAAAAGTTATGAATTACTTCTTTGCTTTGAACTACAATAAAGACTAATTAATCAAGAGGTAATGACTGAAGAATTCGTTTTTTACTGTCTGCTATCTGTGAGTGCGGCGAGTGCATAAGCTATGTCTGCACCACATCCCCGAGAAGTAATGGTTATCGAAGTTGGTCTTTGAGAAGGTATAGAAGCTGCCATTATACCAGCACTCTGTGCCTTTCTTTGTAAACCAGCATCTGCAGTTCCTTGTTTCTACACTCCCTTATGCTTGGCACACCCTGTATGTGCAGACTAAGCTGGGGAAGGCATCAAATAAATTGGTTCATCCTTGCTGCTTCCTTGGAGAGGTGTCAACAAAATTAATTTCTATTTGACATTCGTGAATATATATAAACATTCATGTAAATTGCATGTGTCTCAAACGCGTTTAATACAAGTTGTCCTCGTTGTTAAAAAATGGAGAGTTTGCTTCAGTACAACTGCAACATGTCAAGTGAGAAGTCATTGTAAAGCTCAACCGTGGTGACAATATCGGTTCTCACCGCCTTCAAGCGGATCTCGTTCAGCTCTGCATCAACCCGACTGAGCTTCTGCTGGTCGATACTGTAGTCGATAAGGTCGTAGGTGGAAGGGGGCCAGGGGAGTCCTTCTTCGTAGCAGTCGACCGGGATAGGGTGCACGACAATCTTGAGAGATGGCAACTGCACGGCGGTGTGAAGCAGGGACTTGAGGCCCTGGCTGGAGATGGGGTTGCAGAAGCAGCTCAGGTACTGGAGCTGAGAGCACTGCTTCAGGGCGGGGAGGAAGGAGGTGAGCTGCCGGTCCATCACCCTGCACTCCATGATGTCCAGGTACACCAGCGAGGTGGAGGCCTGCTGCAGAATCTGGCAGAAGGGGTTGAGGAGGACGTCGGACAGGTTGTTGCCGCTCAAATCCAGCTTCCTCAGGAAGGGGGCGTGATGGCTGTTGGCCAGGTAGGTTGCATCTGCTGGAAGAAGGTAGCAGTACGGGAGCTCCAAGCTTTCCAATGGCTTCTGCAAAACACTGTTTGAACCAAATCATATATATTTTTCATAAAAAGAATTAGTCATAGTCACACAGCACAAAAAAGGGACTTTCATAAGTTCATCCTGTAAGTCACAGGAGTAAAGACTCAGCCTCTCCATAAAACCATAGGACGTAGCAGCAGAATTAGGCCATTCGGCCCATCAAGTCGTCTCCGCTATTCAATCATGGCTGATCTATTATTCCCTCTCAACCCCATTTTCCTGCCTACCAGACCTTAAGGCTAAGTTTAGAGCTCTGCACCGATAACAGCTTGGATTTTAAAATGGTACCAAAGCCAAGCGACTCTTAAAAACTGTCTGAGTGTACTATTCCTTCACACTTGTACTTAATCTAAGATTGTGCTTACGAATAGTAATACTTTTACTTAACTGTACGTAAAAAATAATTCCACTGTACTTCAGGACATGTGAGAATAAAGTACCATTGAACGTTTCCCTAGAGATGCTGCCTGACCTCCTCCTGAGTTACTCCAGCACTGTGTCCCACTCAAGACTGATCTCTGATACTTGCATGCTTTAGACTTTGATCATCAGGTCCAGTATCTTATGGAGCTCGATTTTTTTTCTCAACTTTTCTCAGAAGTACTTTAGTTTAGCTTGGTTCAGAGATACATCGCAGAATCAGGCCCTTTGGCCCACAGAGTCCGCACCAACCAGCAATCTCCGTAACATTAACACTATCCTACACATACTAGGGACAATTCACACTTATAGTTACACCAAGCCAACTAACCTGTACGTCTTTGGGGTGTGGGAGGAAACCGAAGATCTCGCAGAAAACCCACGCAGTCATGGGGAGAACGTACAAACTCCATACAGACAAGCACCCGTAGCCAGGATCGAACCCAGGTGTCAGGTGCTGTAAGCGCTGTAAGGCAGTAACTCTACCGCTGAGCCACCATGCCACCCATTGTAAAACATGACATGTACAATTTGTACATTTTGCACATTGTGCAACAATAAAAGCAAAATCTTAATGTATCTGAAGGGGCCACATTCAGCAATAGAGCAACAGACTAAAAGCCCTGTCCCACGGTACGAGTTCATTCCAAGAGCTCTCCCCAGTTTAAAAAAAATCAAACTCGTGGTAAGCACGGAGAATGGACGTAGCGGGTTCGTCGGAGCTCAGGGACGTCCCTTAGCACTAACGGCAGGTACTTGGGAAGGCTCGCTAACGGCAGGCAAGCATGGGAAGACTCGTGAAGATTTTCCAACATGATGAAAAATGTCCACGAGAGCCCCGAGTACCGACGAGTGGCCATTACCGTAAATCCGCGTTCGAATCAGGACACACTCGAGAGAGCTCTTGGAATGAACTCGTACCTTGGGACAGGGTTTTAAGAAATAGCTTCTGCTGTGTTATCAGACTGCTGCTCGGTCCTCCCCTAAGCCAGGGTTCACTCCTAATTCTCCAACATTGCCGCCATTGTATTTTTCTCCTGTAACACAACTTGTTTGTCTTGATTGTACAGTATTGTACTGTATAATATAGTACAGTATTATCCGCAGAAAAAAAGAACTACTGATGTGGTTTTCGAAAAAAGAGACACAAAGTGCCGGAGTAACTCAGTGGAGCAGGCAGCACCCCTGGAGAACATTAATAGATCACCTAATCAAGCTCTCCAGGGATGCTGCCTGACTCGCTAGGTTACTCCAGCACTTTTGCGTTTTTTTAATAGTATTATCTGATTTAATTGGGTAGCACGTAAACAAAAGCTTTACACTGTTCCTCAGTATATTTAACAATATTAAACATTAGTTCAGAGATAATGGTTCGAAATCAGGCCTTTCAGCCCAAGTCCGCACCGACTAGCCATCCTCGCACATTAACACTAACCTGCACATAGGGATTATTTACAATTATACCGAGCCAATTAGCCTACAAACCTGTACGTCTTTGGAGGGTGGGAGGAAACTGAAGATCCCGGAGTACACCCACGCAGGTCACGGGGCGAACGTACAAACTCCATACAGACAGCACCCATAGTCAGGATTGAGCCCGGGTCTCTGGCGCTGTGCGGCAGCAGCTCTACCGCTGCGCCACCACGTCCAACTGACCTCAGCATGGATTCTGATGAAGGTCTATGAATCTAAACTTATCAATGCTGCTGGACCGAGTGTGTATATTGAAACTTGTTACCGGCTCGCATCTACAAGAACGTAGTCTACTTGTTATTTACCCAATTAAAGGTTGTAGTAGCTCTGCTAGAGAGCTCTATAATATCATTTACAATTGATATTGCCACCGCTTTCATCCAATACTTTAACTGGGAGCAAGAAAGAATTTCTCTGTACTTCGGGACATGAGACAATGAAGTACCATTGAACTATTCTCCAGAGATGCCGCCTGACCTGCTGAGTTACTCCAGTACTGTCTCACTCTGAATCATTTCTGATACGCATTCTTAACCCCATCAGGTCCAATGGGGGGGGAAAATGACATCAAACACTTACCTCAGCAGTTCCCGGATCCTTCCAGACAGTCGGGATGATGCCAGGTTTAACTCCTTCACGTTAGGCAAGTGACTGAACACGGACACCATGCTTTGGAAGGACTCCTCCATCTCGGAGGTCATGTGCCTTACGTCGATGTTACTGTAGGGGAGCTTCAGGCTGATCAGGTTCTCGAACGTGGGCAGGTAAGGGAACACTGAGCTGAGGCCGCAGAGACCGAGGTTGTTGTAGCGGAGCTCAAGCTTCCTGAGAACCACCGCATCCAAGAGCTCCAGGATACTGATGGTTTTTTTGGCAGATAGCTCTTCCGCGCGAAGGTCCCGGCATTTCAGACACAGGGGGGAGCTTTTTCCCACTAGTAGCGCGTCCTTTACTGTCCCATAAGAGTTACTCGTGACAAAGAGATTGGCGTGGATCTCCACACTCAACTGACTGTCGAATGCTCCATCCAAAGGACTCCCGTTCTTGCCCTTCCTCCGCTTCGATGAATTGTACTCATCCCTCCTGCTAGTCCGTGAGATTTCAATGCAGGCTTTCGCCAAGGCCACGGTACGGGACCATTGGCCTATGGTGTCTGTATCTTGCCTGTCTCCATCATCTTGCAGTCCCGTGAGATCCACAACACGGAGTGGTCGATGCTTCCTGTGGGTGAAGGATGGAAACCATGAGACATATTCAAGGTTCAAACGGCCTCACTGTTAACAATTCGACCACACAGTCCATGAGGGAATATCGCAAAACATTATGTTTTGTGCTAAAGCTTCTAAAGCAGTTCTAAGGAACTGCAGATGCTGGTTTACAAAAAAACAAAAAAAAGACAATGTGCTGGAGTAACTCAATGGGTCAGGCAGCATCTCTGGACATCAACAGGTGGTGTTTTGGGTCGGGACCCTTTTCAGATTGATTATAGGAGGGGGGAAGAAAGCTGGAAGCGAGGAGGGGCAGGACAAAGCCTGGCCAGTGATAGGCGGATACTAGTGAGGGGTGGTGGGGGGTTCTTTGGCAGATGGTTGGACAAAAGCCAGAGATGAAAAATCAAAAGGTATGAGATAAGGACAGAAGTGCGAATTGTGAAGCCAGAGGAAGGAATATAGGTGGAAGAAGGGGAAAGAGGAGATGTGGGTGCGAGCTCAGTGGAAGTGGAGGGAAAAAAGTTGTTTGTAGGTATGTCAACTAAAATTTGAGGTCAATGTTAATACCGTTGGGTTATAAGCTACCCAAGAGGAATATGAGGTGCCGTTCCTCCAGTTAGCGTGTGGCCTCACTCTGGCAATGGAGGCGGCCGAAGACAGAAAGGTCAGTGTGAGAATGAGTTAAAATGATCAGAAACTGGGAGATCCAGCAGGCCACGGCGGACCGTCGCGGGTAATGAAACATAAACAGTTTGTGGCTCTTTATTAAATTAAAGTGCAGGATGAGTGGTACTTGGAAATATCTTCACCAACGGCGAGATAGTGGGGAAGCTTTCAGAAATGATAATCAATGGAGAAATAATAGTTAATAGCAGGTGGGAGTTTCAACATAATAATAGATCACCAGCACAAACATGTGAAATGCATTGTTTTAAAGGGGTGACAGGAAAATCTGAAGAGAATGCAATAGATAAGGTCTCTACATTTCCAGAAAGCACTTGAAAACACAGAAACACAGAAAATAGGTGCAGGAGGGGGCCATTCGAGCCAGCACCGCCATTCATTGTGATCATGTCCGATCGCCCCATCAGTAACCCGCTTGATCCCACCAGCCCCTAGAGCATCTAAGTCCTCTTTATAACACATGTTGATGGCCTTTTATTCTAAAACATTGATTCCTGCATCACTTGTCCAGTCCTTTTATAATGATATGGCAGAAGAATTGAATTCAATGGAATAAAAGGGTTAGTGGCAGTATAAATGAAAACACCGTCTCAAGGTCAGAAAAACATGGTATTTAACAGATTCTCACTATATACCCCTCTCTGGGTTTTGTATTCCTTTATCAAGTAACTTCTTGTTCTAACTGAAATAGTCATGCAGCGGAGAAATAGGTTCTTCGGCCCATCTCGTCCATGCCAACCAGGATGCCCCATCTCAGCTAATCTCATTTACCTGCATTTGACCCATATCCATCGAAACCTTTCCAAGTGCACCAAGTGTCCAAGTGTCTTTCAAATGTTAATGTACCTGCCTCAATTGCTTCATCTGCAGCTTGTTCCATATATAGCCATCATCCTCTCTGTGACAAGGTTCCTATTAAACCTTTCCCCTCTCACTTTACACCTACAGTTCTTGATTGTGAAGTTGCCCTTCAGTTCTTGATTCCCTAACCTGGGGAAAAAGACTGTGCATTCACCCTATCCACTCCCCTCATGATTTTATACATTTCTCTAAGATCACCGCTCAGCTTCCTGCTCTCCAAGGAATAAAGTACTAGCTTGCTCGACCTCTCCCCATAACTCTTTTGGCATCCATCTAAATCTCTTCTGCACTCTTTCAATCTTAACTTATTCCCTTCACGTGCTGCTTTTCCTGGTGAATCTGCTCTGCACCTTCCCCTGCATAATCGGGTAGAATTTTTCTATACTGCAGTGAAAGTAGGTGTATCCGAGCCAAACTTTCCTCATTTATCAGTCCTGCCACCACTGGGATTTGTCTAGTGGACATCAGTTGCATTGCCCCCTCTGGCAAGAGTGTTCTTTAAAGAGAGACCAAAATTACACACAAATTGAGGTTTTTGTACAGGTTGTTGTTCAGCTGCAGCAAGACATTAGAGTCCTTGATTTCCCAACTGTTTGCTGCATCGCAAAGCTTGTTTTCATCAAATGGTGTTCAAGAACAAAGCCTTGCTGAAGCTTCATTTTCCCAATATTTCGCCATTCAAATTACTTAGATTAGTTAATAGATACAGCATGGAAACAGGCTCTTCGACCCACCCGAGTCCATACCGACCATCGATCGCACCAAATCTATGTTATCTCACATTCTCATCCACTCACTACACTTTTACAGAGGCTAATTAACCTACAAACCCACATGTCTTTGCAATGTGGGAGGAAACCCGGAGAAAACCCATGCGGAGATGGTGCAAGCTCCACCGTAGACAACACCTGTAGCCAGGATTAAATCCAGGTCTCTGGTGCTGCGCCACTGTGCTGCATAATTTGTCCTTCGGTTTTTTAGAACTTTAAAATAACTCCTGTTCTCTGAAGCTGCAAAGCTCCTGTATGAAATGGTCCACATTACAATTAAAATCATAGCTTGTTCTAGTGCAAATTAAAATTAAATTTTGCATTATTTCACATTCTTCACTGCAACTGAGCAAGATTTAACTGAATAAGGATGGATTAAATGCTCAGATCACAATTTCAGTGCATGAGTTCAGTGGAGATTCACCAACAATAAACATTTTTAATCAATATAAAATGCAAACCAATTAAAGGCAACACCGTAGCGCAGCGGTGGAGCTGCTGCCTTACAGCGCCAGAAACACAGGTTCGATTCTGACTATGGGTGCTGTCTGTGTGGAGTATGCACGTTCTCCCTGTGACAGTGTGGGTTTTCTCCGGGTGGTGAGGGGTCCTCCCACATTCCAAAGGCTTGTGGTCCTGTAGGTTAATTAGCTTCTATAAATGGCCCCCAGTGTGTAGGATGCGGGATAACATGGAACTAGTGAGAATGGGTAGTCAATGGTCGGTGTGTACTCGGTGGGCTGAGGGGTCTGTTTCCACGCTGTATCTCTAAACCAGGGAGTCGGCAACCTACAGCCCACGGGCCGGATCCAGCCCGTAACCTGAAATCATCCGGCCTGCAGGCTTTTTTTTCCCCAATTAGTTTTCGCGACCTGGGAACTGCAGCCAATCCCGGGGCTCACGGGCAACTGCAGCTAGTCCCAGGGCTCGCAAGCGACTTCGGAGCTACAGCCAATCCTGGGGCACGCAGGCGACCTGGGAGTTACAGCCAATCCCGGGGAACGCAGGCAACGTGGGAACTGCAGCTAGTCCCGGGGACGCAAGGTATCTAGGAACTGCAGAAAACTAATTGAAAAACATGTGAAAACGAATGCGAAAAACACCACCAAGTATCACACTAGTTAGTATGTATTATTACTAATATGTAATATTAGTATGTATTATTACTAATTAAGTTAGCATGTATTATTATTACCTCCATTTATTAACTATGGCGATAGATGTGGCCCGCCATCCGCTCACAGACATGGGTCCTGGCCCCTATGCACAACAAGGTTGCCGACCCCTGCTCTAAACAAAACTAATTCAACTACAGAATGCCAGTACCATATTCATAAGCAGTGACATTTACAGTGAAAGACATTAAAACTCTGGAATTCAATCCTTATACAGTGATTAAATATAAACTTAATCTCTTCTAGCTGCGTCCTCGTGATTTATTGAAACTCAACTACTTATTTTCCTCCATAATAATTTGTAACAGATGGTATGCTGCACAACCTGTCCCCAATATATCTACTTGGATAATCTCCTTAAAGCTGGGCTCAAAAACAAGCATGCAGCGTATTAGTGCACAGTAATGTCATGTTTAATTTAGCAGGTCCATACCTCTGTTTATGTTTTCACCAAATAAGGATAAATGAAACAAATGGCTAGCATCTGTCCAAGGTGGACATAAATGCTGGAGAAACTCAGCGGGTGAGGCAGCATCTGTGGAGCGAAGGAAATAGGCAACGTTTCGGGCCGAAACCCTTCTTCACAAGGTGCTGGTTTTTTTAGACACAGCATGGAATGATGAAAAATCCAGATTACAGCACAAACATGGGGGAGGGGCATTGAATTGAATTGAAAGATACAGCATGGAACCAGGCCCTTCGGCCCACCAGTCCACACTGACCATTAGTTCCATGTTATCCCACTTTCTCATCCACTCCTTGCACACCAGGGCTCTTTTTCAGAGGCCAATTTACCAAGTGGGAGGAAACCGGAGCACCCGGAGAGAACCCACAGGGAGAACATGTAAAAACACCACAGAGACAGCACCCAAGGTCATGATCGAATCCCGGTCTCAGTAAAACCCGGTAAAACAACGGCTCTCCCAAATGCACCACACTGGGGATTGGTGCAGGGGCCCCATGTGTTTTCAATCTACATCAGTGATCTAAAAAGGAATAGAGTATGCATTATACCCACATTTTTTGGATAGAACAAAACTACATGGCAGCATGGGCAGCATGTGAGAGGATGCACACAGATTTCAGGGGGGGGGAGAGATATAGGTTAAGTGAATGAACAGAGAAACTTAAAATAGAATATTGAAAAATCTTTAAGATGACATCCCTTATCTGCACAGCCACCTGATAGTAATGTGTAGGAAAGAACTGCAGATGCTGGTTTAAACCGAAGGGTAGAGTCTGAAGAAGGGTCTCGACCCGAAACATCACCCATTCCTTCTCTCCAGAGATACTGCCTGTCCTGCTGAGTTACTCCAGCTTTTTGTGTCGATCTTCAATTGAATGGACTTGAACTTCCCAATTAAATAACCTGTTTATTATTTTTTCAATAGATACTCTTGCAATTGTATTAATTCATAAAAAACAGTCCCACGTGTTTGAAACCTAAACTGCAATAAAATACGATGGAGAAAAGGAGTGGGGGTGTCTCTCCTTCCAGTTATATTTGTTGGTTTTTTTTGCTTTACGAAGTCACCCTATCCCTTGTACCATTGGCTTAGTGATGGTGACAGCTGGTAAAAGGGTGCTCCACCAGTTCCGCTCAGTTTTGATTGCAAGGAACATTGAACGGTACAGCACAGGAACGGGCCCTTTGACCCACAACGTTTGTGCCAAATAGCAGTGAGTTGGGGTGTCACCCTCTGATTCTCCCTTCCACTCTCAGAAGAGCAGCTGAGATCAAAATGAGGGATCTCAGTTGCAATTTCTTACTACCCTGGTGTTGGACAACAAGCATGCCACATCACCGTAACTACAAATCTAGCTAGTAATTCTACCAGCAGGCTTATTTTCGAGCAACAAATGCACTACACGTTGTGAGGCTCTAGAAGGCACTGGTCAGGCCACATTTGGAGTATTGTAAGCAATTTTGGGCACCATATCTGAGAGAGGATGTGCTGGCCCTGGAAAGATCCAGAGGAGGTTTACAAGGATGATTTCAGGAATGAGTGGGTTAACATGAGAGTTTGACAGCACTGGTCCACTACCAGCTGGAGTTTAGAAGAATGAGGGCGGGGACCTCATTGAAACTTACCAAATAGTGAAAGGCTTGGAGAGAGTGGATGTGGAGAGGATGTTTCCACTAGAAACATAGAAAATAGGTGCAGGAGGAGGCCATTCGGCCCTTCGAGCCAGCACCGCCATTCATTGTGATCATGGCTGATCGTCCCCAATCAATAACTCGTGCCTGCCTTCTCCCTATATCCACTAGTTGGAGAGTCTCGGACTAGAGGTCATTGCCTCAGAATTAAAGGATTTTCCTTTAGGAAGGAGATGAAAAAGAACTTCTTTAGTCAGAGGGTGGTGAATCTGTGGAATTCTTTGTCACAGAAGGCTGCGGAGGCCGAGTCAATGGATATATTTAAAGCTGAGCTATATTCTTGATTAGTACGGGTATCTGGGGTTATGGGGAGAAGGCAGAAGAATGGGGTTAGGAAGGATAGATCAGCTATGATTGAATGGCGGAGTAGACGTGAAGGGCCGAATTCAGCTCCTACCATTTATGACCTTATGGCACAGCTCCAGCAACCCAGAGATTCAATCCTGACATCTAGCACTGTCTAAGTGGAGTTTGTGTGATCTCACTATGGCCATGTGGGCTTCCTCTGGGTTCTCTGGTGTCCTCCCACATTTCAAAGACATGTAGGTTAATTGGCCACTGGAAATTACTCCTGGAGTGGTTGCATTTGGAGGTTGAATGGAATATGGGGGATTGGTGTAGAATGGGGGCTTGATGGCTGCCATGGACCTGTTTCCATGATAACTGACTGTACAGCATCCAGAGGGGTCAAGCTGCACACAGTAATTTTAATGGAGAATCTTGTTGTTCCTTTTTTGTGTCAAAGAGCTGCAAGCTTTTTTAAAGCACTCCTTTGCACTGATTAACTGGATGCATTTCAGCAGCAGCAAAACAGGAGACAGAATTCTGCACTGGCACCAACACCAGCCACCGTTCAATGTACAATTCAGCAAACAAAGCCACATTTTCCATTCTTAGATCCCACTCTTCAGGTTGAGTGTGATTGCTGTGAGAGATGAATGACACAAACTGAAGTGGTCAGGAAAACTAACTGGGCATGAAACTGCCAATGACACCGTCCCATTGCAAGCAAGTCCGCTAAAGGAGTCAGAATTCTCCCAGAGACACCCCCAGGATGGAGAGAAGGCAATCACTCTCACACAGGAATGTATGGAGGCTTTTGTGTGCAATGGTAGCTCCACGAACTTCCAAATGGCTGCAGTCATAAAGACATTAACCACATGAACAGGCCCTTTGGTTTCCACCGAATCAGCACTATCAGCCTTTTGCCCTAATCCTACATCATTCCCATGTTTATTCACCTGGGTGGCACAGTGGCAAAACTGGTGGAGCTGCTGCCTCACAGCGCCAGAGACCCTGGTTCAATCATGACCTCAGATGCTGTCTGCGTAGCGTTTGCAAGATTTCCCTGTGACCGCGTGGGTTTTCTCCGGGTGCTCCAGCTTCCGCCCACATCCCAAAGACGTGTGGCTTTGGGAAGTGTGGGTGCGTAGGTTAACCTGGACTGAATGGAGGCCTTGGCATTGCGGGAATGCCTGCTATTCTCCCACAGGGCTGTTCTGGAGAATCCAGGGGTGACGGGGAGAGCCTAGATATATCCCTTGAGGATGTTGTGAGGATTTGGAGGGTTTATGACTCCTTCCACTGGGAGACAGTAAGGGGCCAATGAGTCTCGCAAGCAGCACATGACCATTAGATTGGGTATCCAGTCAAAAAATCTCCTCAAAAACTCTACAGGTTGGGACAAGGTCGCAATAGATCATTGAGATTTCTTTCTCGTACATATTTAAGAACATATGCTGTACCTAAGCTTGCAATTGTCCTGAGATGTTGATGCTTTTGATTTTCTGCAAAATAATAAAAATGCAGTTAACAATTCCAGCTTATCTTTTCCCTGCCGCCTGCAATTCCTCCCCTAAACTCAGCCACGTACCATGAGCTCCCTCCGTCATACCCATCTCCCGGAACCCACTTCCATGAATGGACACATGCTGACCAAATAGATAATGATGATTAGTGCACTCTGATCAGCCAGAGATCAGCATAAAACAAGACTTTAAAAACACGTGGATTTTTTTTTGGGGTGGGGGGGGGGGGGGGGGGGGGGGGCAAGTGTCAGAATTCCTATTTTATTACATCCCATTCTGCATTCTCCCTCAACATTTTGTCAGAGGGTGGTGAATCTGTTGAATTATTTGCCGCAGAAGGATGTAGACACCAAGTCAGTAGATATTTTTAAGGCAGAGATAGATAGATTCTTGATTAGTACAGGTGTCGGAGATTATGGGGAGAAGGCAGGAGAATGGGGTTAGGAGGGAGAGATAGATCAGCCATGATTGAATGGCGGAGTAGACGATAGGCCAAATGGACTAATTCTACTGCTTTTCCTGAAGACCTTATGATCAGAGCTGGGCTGCTGTGGGGATGTAATCAGCCACTTCAAGGCTGCAAGCGGCCCACATTCTTTTCCCTCCCATCCACTCCTCAGCTGCACCCGACAGTCATGGAGCAGAACAGGATGTAAATCCACTTTCTAGCAGCTTCACGCGTCAATAAAGTGCGCCAGGCCATTGGGAACGGAGCAAGGGAAGAGTGTTTGTGCAGACCAGACCACGATTGAGGGATCTGGACCACCCATGCCTGACCGTCAAAGTGACGCAGAGAGAAAAAGGTTTGAACGTGGCCAGTGACACGGGTCATACTAGATTTTGCCTGGAGCATAGAGGACTGAGGGTAGCCTTATAGATGTATGTAAAAGTTTCACAGCCTTTTCCCCAGGGTAGAGGCATCTAAAATTAGGCCCTGAGGGGCAACAGTTTCACATGGAGGCTTGTCGGGGACGTTGTGGAGGCAGGTACAGCCACAGGTAGACATGTACATGGCTTGGTAAGGTGTAGAGGCGTATGGGCCAAACACAAACTAGCTCAAATAGATATCCTAGTCGGCAGGGACGTGTTGGGGAGAAGGCTATGTTTTCTTGTTGTTTGACTCTATAGCCTACATCCAACTTAGCTGGTGGTAAATTCTGTAACTTCTCTGATTTGGTTTTGTTCAAACCACTCAGTTCCCAGGGCAATTAGAGAGACACTAAGGAACTGCAGACATTGGAAACTTGAACAAAACACAAAGTGCTGGAGGAACTCAGGGGTCAGGCAGCATCTGTGGAGAGAATGATAGGCGGCGTTTTGGGTCGGGACTGTATGTGCGTTATCCATTCAAATCATGCCATACGTGAGTACAAATCAGATCAAAGTGTGAGGTGTTGCATTTTGGGAAGTCAAACCAGGGCAGTACCTTTGCAGTGAATGGTAGAGCCTTGGGGGGTGCTGTAGAGCAGGGAGATCTAAGAGCACAAGTGCACAGTTTGTAAGAAGGAACTGCAGATGCTGTAAAATCCACGGTAGACAAAAGTGCCGGAGAAACTCTGCGGGTGCAGCAGCATCTATGGAGCGAAGGAAATAGGCAACGTTTCGGGCCGAAACGTTGCCTATTTCCTTCGCTCCATAGATGCTGCTGCACCCGATGTGTTTCTCCAGCACTTTGGTCTACAAGTACACAGTTCCCTGAAAGTCCCGACCCAAAATGTCATCAATTGAGTCTGAAGAAGGGTCCCGACCAAAAAACGTTGCCTGTCCATTCCCTCCTAAGATGCTGCCTGATCGCCCTGAGTACCTCCAGTACTTTATGTTTTGCTCAGTTTGAAGAAGGGTCTGACCAAATACCCAATCTTTCCATTTCCTCCAGAGATGCTGCCCTGACCCACTGAGCCTCCAGCACTTTGTATTTTGCTCGAAGGCAATAAACACCAGTTTTGCCAGCGATGCCCACATCCCGTGAATTAGTTTGAGCAAGTAAATGGTTGGCCTCTGGGTAGTGTTGCAGAGCAGAGGGATCTAGGAGTACAAGTGCATGGTTCCATGAAGGTGGAGTCACAGGTAGATAAGGTGGTCAAAAAGGCTTTTTGGCCTTCATCAGTCAGAGTATTGAGTATAGAAGTTGGGAGGTCAGGTTGCAGTTGTATAAGACCTTGGTGAGTGCATTTAGACTATTGTGTTCAGTTCTGGGCACCATGTTATAAGAAATATATTGTCAAGCTTGAAAGGGTTCAGAAAAGATTTACGAGGATGTTGCCAGGACTAGATGGTGTGAGCTCTAGGGAGAGGTTGAGTTAGCTGGGTCTCTATTCCATGGAGCATAGGAGGATGAGGGGAGATCTTATAGAGGTATACAAAATCATGAGAGGAATAGATCGTGTAGATGCACAGTCTATTTCCCAGAGTAGGGGAATCGAGGACCAGGGGACATATGTTCAAGGTGAAGGGGAAAAGATTTAATAGGAATCCGAGGGGTAACTTTTTCACACAAAGAGTGGTGGGTGTATGGAACAAGCTGCCAGAGGAGGTAGTTGAGGCTGGGACTATCCCATCGCTTAAGAAACAGTTGGACAGGCACATAGATAGGACAGGTTTGGAGGGTTATGGACTGTATCACTATGACTCTGTACCTGGTGTTAGGCATTCGATTCTGCCGCAGCTCGTTGATGAGGTAGTCCTTCACTCCCATTATCACTGCCTGCAAGCACTGTTTGTTGGGCTTCTCGCGGATGACATCGCGGTCGCAGTGTTTGCACCTCTTCAGGATGGTGGAGAAGTTGAGGACACTGAAGGGCCACCTCTGCACCACGTCACGCAGCACCAGTGTCCGCAGGTCCAGGAAGGCCGCTTTGAACAGGACCGGGTAGATTTCGCGCGGGATGTAGTCCAGGGCTTTGCGCGTCGAGGCGTGGTCCGAGATCACTTTCTGCGCACAGAAGAAGACCAGAGAATGCATCCTTCCGAACAAACAGTCCAGACCAGGATGGTGTCACACTCAAGGGATGGCTGCAGCAAGGGATGGAAGGTGAAGAAAGTCAGTCATAGAGCAGGGAAACAGACCCCTCTCACCTGAAACCTCTATCCCCTGGTCCTTGATTCCCCTACTCTGGGTAAAAGACTGTATTTCCTTCATGACTTTATAATTCTCCTCATGATTTTATTATCATAAGGGGAAGCACAACGTATTTTTTTCACAATTGCTTCTGTTGACTTTTTGTATCTCGAACAGGGCAACGGGATATGATACAAGTGTATCTGATCCCAACTGTGATCAACTATCCAATGAAACAATGCTGGAAATGTAAATAGACTGTGGAATGCACTGTGGAATTATAAATATAAATGCACTGTGGAATGATGCTGTGCAAACTGGTTTGGCAACAGCTCTGCCCAAGACCACAAGAAATTACAGAGTTACAGGTGGAGCCCGGACTATCACAACATTTCCCTCCCCATCAACCTCATTTATGCTTCACACTGCCTCAGGAAAGCAGCCAGCATAATCAAGGACCACTCTCACCCAGGTCATTCCCTCTCCTGGGTACACAAAAGACTGTGTTCAGACTGAAGAAGGGTCTCGACCCGAAACGTCGCCCATCTCCTTCGCTCCTTAGATGCTGCTGCACCCGCTGAGTTTCTCCAGCCTTTTGTGTACCCTTGATTCTCCAGCATCTGCAGTTCCTTCTTTAACTCATTCCCTCTCCTGTCGGGCTGAAGATAAAAGAGCTTGAATGCATATACCATCAGAATCAGAAACAGCATCTTATCTACTGCTAACAATCTCTTGAAAGGATCTCCCATCAGCCAAGGGTGTTGTCTCAATCTCCCAATCAAACTCATTGCAGCCCTTGGATTTTCTTTAAATCTACGCATCTCTGTAGCTATGAGATTGCAATGCTGTAACGCTATATTCTCAACTCTCGCAACTTTGATCTTTGCTCTACCTGTAGTACTGGTCTATGGCTTGATTAGAGTCAGGCCCTTCAGCCCAACTCGTCCACACTGACCAACATGTCCCATCTAAAGCTAGTCCCATTTGCCCGCTTGTGGCGCACATCCCACTAAACCATTCCTATATGTATCTATCCAAGTGTCTTTTAAATGTTGCTATTGTACCTGATTCAACTACCTCCTCTGGCAGCCCATTCCATCTACCCACCACCCTCTGTGTAAAAAGATGCCCCTCACGTTTCTATTAAATCTTTCCCTTCTCACCTTAAACCTATGTCCTCTGGTTCCCAATTCCCCTACCCTGGATAAAATACTCCGCGCATTCACTCTATCAACTCTCCTCATGATTTCATACACCCCTATAACACCACCACTTAGCCCACTGCACTCCAAGAAATAAAGTCCTAGTCTGGTCAATCTCTTCCTACAGCTCAGGCTCTGGGGTCTGGGCAACATTCGCGCGATGGAGGCCTTCACGAGTTTCCGCGGGCGCAGAGACAGGAACCTTCTCTGAGGACCTGAAGGCTTGGCAGACCACAGTACCAGAAAGGAAGCCACTGGATATGTCGTATGTGATGAGCAATGGCCAGTAGGAGGGTGAACCGGGGTATTGCCTCCAGGGCCCTCAAAGTCGCTGCAGAGGGTGCTCCTGGCTCACAAATATGGCCCGACGAGGAGGGGGAGGTCAGATCGCGGGGGGCTAATCCAGTCAAAGGTGCCGGAGGAAGGCCTTGCAGGAGCCTGGGGCTTACAGGATCGGGAACTGCACCAGTAGACGCATGGGTGGACTGGACTTTGGAAATGGTGCCAAAACATGGCGGCGCCCGCATGTGTAAACATGCAAAAATGATTTCACCGTGCAGTTGCACATGGGGCAAATAAATCACCATTGAATATCCTCGTAAATCTCCCCTGAACTCTTTCCAGCTTAATAATACCCATCCTACAGTAGAGTGAATACAGTACTCCAAATGTGGCATCACCACACTTTTGTCCAACTGGTAGACCTGTTGCCTCACATGCCAGTGCACCGAGTTCAATCCTGACCTCGGGTGTTGACTGCGTGGACTTTACATGTTCTGCCTGTGATTGCATGGGTTTCTTCCCACATCCCAAAAAGACATGTGGGTCCGCCGGTTAATTGGTCTCTGTAAATTGCCTCTAGTGTGTAGGGAATGGATGGGAACCTGGAATAAAATACAACTCATGTGAATGGGTGATTGATGGTCGGTGTAGACCTGGAGGGCCGAAGGGCCTGTTTCCATGCTGTATCTCTAAAGTGTAATGTAACATGCAAACTTCTATACTCAACACCCTGACTGTTGAAGGCCACTGTACCAAAAGCCTTCTTCACCACCTTATCTACCTGTGATGCCACAGGAATGATGTACCTATGCTTTTAAATCCTTCTGCTCTACAACACCCCACCCCCCCTTTGCCCTACCATTCACTGTGAAGGCCCTGCGCTGGTTTAACTTCCCAAAATGCAACCCCTCACATTTATCTGTATGTTTACTCATGTATGTTCTGATTGGACTGGATAACACACATACAAGGTTTTTCCACTCTGTCTCACTCTACGTGACAATAGTAAATAAATACCAATAATTGCACATTACTTGTTTTAAACAGTTCTTTTGACTAAAGGAACAATTCAATATCTGCTCTTGTACTGTGGCAAATGTGCAGTGAACAACTAAAAAGATAACATGTAATACTTTGTCAAAACATTATCTCCTCAATGGTCACTATAAATCTCAAATCAACTGTTTCTGGCTATTTGCAGTGCTGCAGTTTTAGGGTTATCTAAAAAGAGGAATCCTCAACAAATGCTCCTAAATGTACAAAATCCTTTGAGAAACACTTTTTAACCAACTTCCAGATGAGGTGCTGAACACAATTGTCTGTGCATCCATGTCAGTGAGGCTGTGATTGCAAAGAACAAAAAAAAATGGATGTGTACAAAATTACACTGTTTCCTATTTTACAGTCTTGACAAAACCTCAAAAGTACTTTTGTGGCTTTAAATCAAAGTTCTGAAATTCTTTCTATTCTGAAGTTGTGAAAGGTGTGCTGGAGGAATCATTTATTTTTATTTCCACTCACAAAAGAAGCTGCTGGAGGAACTCGGAGGGTCAGGCTTCCAGTTCCTGAGGAGGGAATTGGCTAGTTGTTGTTTTAGGTTGAGACTCTTCATCAGGACTTCACCTTTAAGAGTATTTGGTGTCATTTAATTTTAATCTGATGATGCGAAATAGGTTAATTAGGCCCCGATATTGGCAACACGATCATTATCCGTACTGTGTAATTGTCTATCTGTGATCACTATTTTCATGCTAAGTATCTGGCTAAAAATGTTCACAGTACATACAGATCGGATTGTGGCGGCAGCCATGACCAATCTATCTGTATGTGTGTCTGTGTAAAACGGCCCTTGTGACAAGGCTTGTCCTCAATCATAGCTTTTGAGTTAAGTCAATACAAAATAGGGAACAAGATGCTAATTTCCTAGTATGAAAATGACCATAACTTTTTTAATACTCAAGATATGAAAGTGAATTAGGTAAGTATTAAAGGGTTTTTTTATGCTTTATCTGATGGGATAAATTACAGGCTTGATTTTTTTTTCTTCAAAATTTAGTAACATTCCTAATATCAGCAGTCTTGTGTCTCTCCTTATTTCTTTTAACCACTCGTGTAATTCTATTTGCAAAGTTAACTGGTTCAACCATAAACTGTCCAGGCAGTGTTTCCTGCTGTCTCTAGATTTCTCAATTGCAGCCATCATCCTTTATCAACTCTGATCCATTTCTGACCACTCACCAATTTTGCTTACTTCATGTCAGAGTGGATCTGTGACCATTTCCACACCGGCCTGAACTCTACCCTACAGTCAGGAGGAGGCTGCAGACTGGCCCCCCTGTACCCAAACAAAGTAATCCACCCCCCCCCCCTCTAACCAACCTCCTCCTGGGATCGTCCTTGTTTCATTATCCCAGAGGGCTCTCATCATCCCAGTTTCAACTCCCCTCCCAAGTCCTAGGTCCTCCCATTACCCACCCCCTTCACACGGGAAAACCCATTCCTTCCTCCCACTCCCATGTTCCTAGGGACACCCACCCTTCACCTGAGAATCCCCCTTCACACCAGGTCATCCACAGCTGCCTCCCACCACCTTACCCATTGGACCCCCCCCCCCTCACACCGGGAAGAACCCACCCCCTCATACTGGGGAGGACCCCTTACCAGCTGGACTCCCTCTACCACATTCCCCTCCTCCCTCTAGGACGCACCCACCCTCCCTCAGCCAAGGGTCTCTCTCAAACGGGGCACTGAGGGCCTTGAGTCATGGTGGGGGGGGGGGGCTCGGTCAACTTGGATTAGGGGCCTCTGTCACCCTGGGATGGGTGAGGGGGGGGCTCTGTCAAATTGGATTGGGGGCCACTGTCACCCTGGGGTGGGGGCCTCTGTCACCCTGGGGTGGGGGGCCTCTGTCACCCTGGGGTGGGGGGGCCTCTGTCACCCTGGGGTGGGTGCAGGGCTCTGTCACCCTGGGTGGGGGGCCTGTCACCCTGGGGTGGGGGCCTCTGTCACCCTGGGGTGGGGGGCCTCTGTCACCCTGGGGGGGGGCCTCTGTCACACTGGGGTGGGGGGCCCTCTGTCACCCTGGGGTGGGGGGGGCTCTGTCACCCTGGGTGGGGGCCTCTGACACCCTCGGGTGGGGGCCTCTGACACCCTCGGGTGGGGGCCTCTGACACCCTGGGGTGGGGGCCTCTGTCACCCTGGGGTGGGGGCCTCTGTCACCCTGGGGTGGGGGGGCCTCTGTCACCCTGGGGTGGGGGCCTCTGTCACACTGGGGTGGGGGCCTCTGTCACCTGGGGTGGGGGGGGCTCTGTCACCCTGGGGTGGGGGCCTCTGACACCCTCGGGTGGGGGCCTCTGACACCCTCGGGTGGGGGCCTCTGTCACCCTGGGGTGGGGGCCTCTGTCACCCTGGGGTGGGGGCCTCTGTCACCCTGGGGTGGGGGCCTCTGTCACCCTGGGGTGGGGGCCTCTGTCACCCTGGGGTGGGGGGCCTCTGTCACCCTGGGGTGGGGGGCTCTGTCACCCTGGGGTGGGGGCTACTGGCCGCCTCAGGCCTCCAAGCCCTGCCTAGGCCAGGTGTGTCGCCTGCACCTCCCTCCCTTCCTGCCCCCTGCCGGGCCCCGCGGGCAGCCCGGGCGCAGTGAGTGCCGCCCCCGCACGGCCCGGCCCGGCCCGGCCCGGCCTGTCCCCGGGGCCGCACCTTGCCTGCTCTCCAGCCGCGGCCGAGACTCGGC
This sequence comes from Okamejei kenojei, assembly GCA_035221665.1. NCBI lineage: Eukaryota > Metazoa > Chordata > Chondrichthyes > Rajiformes > Rajidae > Okamejei > Okamejei kenojei. The sequence goes on along the minus strand of CM069132.1, from coordinate 3,067,665 downwards.
TCCGGGAAGGTCAGCGCGGAGACTCCATGGCGACCGGCCGTTGCCATGTCCTGGGGAGGCCGCGCCTGCGCACAGCTCCGCCCCTCTGCGGATTGTGGCGTCACCGCGCGAGGGGGCGGCTGTGGCCCGGAGGACCGTCCGCAGCGCCGCCCTGCGGGCTGGAGGACCGACCGCAGCGCTGCCCGCCGGCCTCAGCAAAGATACATGAGGGTACACAAAAAGCTGGAGAAACTCAGCGGGTGCAGCAGCATCTAAGGAGCGAAGGAGATGGGCGACGTTTTGGGTCGAGACCCTTCTTCAGACTACAAGAGGCTTTGGGCCAGAGAGAGCTCCGGCCACTGCCCGGAGGGCCGACCACAGCGCCGCCCTGCGGGCTGGAGGACCGACCGCAGCGCCGCCCGCCGCCAGAGGAACGGCCAATGCCTGGAGGGCCGACCACAGCGCCGCCTTGCGGGCTGGAAGACCGACCACAGCGCCGCCCGCCGCCAGAGGAACGGCCCAATAGCCTGGAGGACCGACCACAGCGCCGCCTTGCGGGCTGGAAGACCCACCACAGCGCCGCCCGCCGCCAGAGGAACGGCCAATGCCTGGAGGGCCGACCACAGCGCCGCCCTGCGGCCGGAGGACCGACCATAGCCTGGAGGACCGACCACAGCGCCGCCCTGCGGCTGGACGACCCACCACAGAGCCGCCCTGCGGCCGGAGGACCGACCATAGCCTGGAGGACCGACCACAGCGCCGCCCTGCGGCTGGAGGACCCACCACAGCGCCGCACACGGAATGAATGAATGAACTTTGAACATTGAATTCTCTCAATTCTGTTAACCCTTGCTGTCTCCCCTTCCCACCTCTCCCTCAGCCCTCGGGCTCCATTTTCCTTTCTTTTCCCCCGCCCCCCTTCAGTCTGAAGAAGGGTTTCGGCCCCAAACGTTGCTTATTTCCTTCGCTCCATAGATGCTGCTGCACCCGCTGAGTTTCTCCAGCAGTTTGTGTACCCCATGAATGAATGAATGAATGAATGCTACTTTATGATCACGTGACAGTGAGATTATTTGTCCCAAAGATCCTATAGCGAGCAAGATAGATCACTCGATCCCCCACAACTAAAATGTGGATTACGGAAATGTCGGACACCCTACACCTGGAAAGAATCAGATTTGCCCTAATGGACAAACAAGAAGTTTTCGTTAGAATATGATCTTCTTTCATTGATTACTTAAAAGGGTAGATCAGTTCGGCAGGGAACCCTAACTGAAACTTGGACTCAGGATTAGATGAAAAGTTATATTTTATATCCCTTGATCTTATCTCCTATGATGTATTAATAGTAAATTATTCCATTCTTTATGATTTTCTTTTTTGATGTTGATTTTTTTATTTTATTTTTCTTTCTGTTTTCCTCTTTAAAAAAAAATTATTAGAGTCAAAATGATTCACTTGACAATATTAATAATGTATGACCGTTGTACATGAAATATTGCTATCATAACATGTGTTTGCTAAGTCACTGTCTACATACTCTAATAAAAATATATATTTAAAAAAAAAAGATAGATCACTCGACGAAAAAGACGTAGTAAGGTCATGGGCAGATTCATGGGTAATTTTCGGCCCCATTTCCGTAACTGGCTTCCGTCTACGCACTAGTATCTTTGCTCCTTACAGGATCTTTGGGGAGATTATTTGTCCTGCAAACAGAAGTATGCAGAGTCGCCACTTATAGGGTGCCGAGTAAGTTACAAAATGTTTTAAATGGTCCCCCTTTGTTCTCTCGGCGGCCCCGTCCTCGACCGCTGGCCCCCACCCACATCATCGCTCAGAGGCACAGATAGGGTAGACCAAAGATACTAGAGGAGCGGTCTATCTTGCTCCTCTAGTATCTTTGGGGTAGACAGTCAGAACCTTTTTTTCGCCAGTGTTGAATTGGCCAACACCGGAGGGCATAGCTCTTAGGTTAGACTGGGAAAGTTTAAAGGAGATGTGTGGGGCAGGTTTTCTACATAGAGGGTGGTGGGTGCCTGGAACGCGCTGTCGGGGGTCGTGGAAGCAGAAGCGATAGTGGCATTAGTTTTCACCTCAGTGTTAGAGATACAGTACAGCGTAGAAACAAGCCCTTTGGCCCAGCGAGTCCACGCCGACCAGCGATCACCCCTTACACTAGCACTTGGGGGAGTCCAGAAACAGGGACCATAGTTTAAGAATAAGGGGTAAGCCATTTAGAACGGAGATGAGGAAAAACAGAGAGTCGTGAGTCTGTGGAATTCTCTGCCTCAGAGAGCGGTGGAAGTTGATTCTGTGGATGCTTTCAAGAGGGAGTTAGATAGAGCTCTTACGGATAGCAGAGTTAAGGGATATGGAGAGAAGGCAGGAACGGGCTACTGATTGGGGATGATCAGCCATGATCACATTGAATGGCGGTGCTGGCTCGAAGGGTCGAATGGCCTATTCCTGCACCTATTGTCTATTGTCACTATCCTACTCTCAACGGACAATGTACAGAAGCCAATTAACCTACAAACCTGCACGTCTTTGGAGTGTGGGAGGAAACCGGAGCACGTGGAGAAAACACACATCGTTACAGGAAGAATGTACAAACTTCATACAAACAGCACCCAAGGTCAGGATCGAACCCGGGTCTCTGGCACTGTGAGGCAGGAACTCTGCCGCTGCGCCACCGTCCCAAAATTAAATTGCCCTTTGAATTAAAATACAGGGAATGGAACATTCAGTACAACAAGCCTCCTCCTCTGCCTTTCTGTCGGTTATTGCCCTATCTTGTTCCTAGACGTATACAGCACGGAAACAGGACTCTCGTCCAAACTTGTCGATGAATGAGTGAATACTTTATTGTCACATGTGACAATCGCAGTGAAATTCTTTGCTTGCATATCCAAGGTATGCAAATGGTCGCCACGTAGAGGACGCCGACAAAGTTACAAAGTATCCGCGCCGGGTCCTCCTTTGTTCTCTCCCCTCAACCCCCTCACGGCGGTTCCCCCACGCCGTGTCCTCCTTTGTTCTCCCCCCTCTCCACATGGCAGTCCCTCCATTGTTTCTTGACCTGTACAGCATGGGAACAGGACCTTCGTCCCAACTTGTCCATGCCGACCAAGTCGCCGAACCAAGATCTTCCCACTTGCCCACGCACTCCAAGTCTTTCCTGCCCATGTACCTGTCCAAAGTCCCATAGAGGTTGTTACAATACCTGCCTCAAATACTTCCTCTGCCAGCTTGTTCCATACACCCACCATCCTCTGTGCGAAAGAGATGCCTCTCGGGTCCCTTATAAATCCTATCTCTCTCACCTTAAACCTATGTCCTCAACCCTGGGGGAAAAGACTGTGACTATTTACCTTGTCATCGTTTTATAAACCTCTGCAAGGTCACCCCCTCAGGCTCCTGCACTCCAGGGAATAAAGATGCAGCCTATCCAGTCCCTCCTTCTAATTTAATCCTTTGGGCATCCTGTGGCACACCACTTGTTACAGACCTCCACTTTGGAAAATCACCCTCTCCCACCATCCTCACCCGCAAGACAATGTTGTTAATGGCAAGATTCTTAACAGCATTGATGAACAGAGGGATCTTGAAGGCCAGGTTTTTTGACATCCTTCCTGTGGAAGGGCAACCAGAACTGCATATAGTTCTTCAAATGTGGAGTTACCAATGTCTGTTGCAACTGTATTATGATGCCCCAATTCCTGCACTCGATACCCTGACTGATGTAAGCAAGTCTGACAAGCGCCTTCTTCACCGCCCTGTCTACATCTTCTCTGCCTCAGAAGGCAGTGGAGACCAATTCTCTAGATCCTTTAAAGAGAGCATTAGATAGAGCTCTTAAAGATAGCAGAGTCAAGGGATATAGGGAGAAGGCAGAAAAGGGTACTGATTGGGGATGATCAGCCATGATCACAGTGAATGGCGGTGCTGGCTCAAAGGGCCGAATGGCCTACTCTTGCACCTATTGTCTATTGTCTTTCATGGTATTACGTCTGATATATTCCCCATTTACTGTGCAATTCCTGTCATGGTCTGCCTTACCAAAGTGTAATACCTCACATTTATGTGAATTTTACTCCCAAAGACGAACAGGTTTGTTGGTTAATTGGCTTGGTATGAAATGTAAATTGACCCTAGTGACAGTAGGGTCGTGTTAACGTGCGGGGATCGCTGGCCGTTGCTGTATCTCTAAACTACACTAAAAAAAACAAAACTGCATTTGCCATTCCTCGCCCACCATCACAGTTGATCAAGATCCCACTGTAATCTTAGATAACCTTCGTCACTCTCCAATATACCGCTAGTGTTAGTATGTGAAGGAAGGAACTGCAGATGCTGGTTTAAACCAAAGATAGACTCAAAAAGCTTGAGTAACTCAGCGGGGCAGGCAGCATCTCTGGAGAGAAGGAATAGGCGACTTTTCGGGTCGAGACCCTTCTTCAGGCTATCATCTGCAGAACTTCCTCATTATGCCACTTACCTTCACATCTCGAGTCTTACAGCATGGAAACGGGTCCATCAGCCCGACTTGCTCATGCCGACCAACATCCCATCTACACTAGTCCCACCTGCCCACATTTGGCACATATGATCTAAATCTATATCTATATCACTCACTAAAAGTCTGATCTTGAGTGCTTTTGGCTCGCTGTGCTGTGATTTCCGAGAGAACGTCGCCACCTACGGCCATCATTTTTGGCCACCTCGCTCAGAGCCCTCCTCCACCTCCCAGGACCAGAGGATTTTTCCCATTGATGAAAAATCAGAGAGATATTACTGCTTTTAAAATATTCCCCATTCTCTCTGCTGCCCCTGCTGGAGGGAGGGGGAGGGACTATAAAACCAGGAAGTGGTGTGCCTCACTCAGTCTCTGCAAGATGGAGGAAGCCAGTGGTGTGGTTCTCTTGGTTCTAAAATGCTTGCAAAAAGTGTCTATTGTTTCTAAAATGCTTGCAAAAAGTGTCTATTGGTTCTAAATCCTTGCAAAAAGTGTCTTGGTTCTAAAATCCTTGCAAAAAGTGTCTTCGTTCTAAAATGGTTGCAAAAAATGTCTATTGGTTCTAAAATGGTTGCAAAAAGTGTCTATTGGTACTAAAATGGTTGCAAAAAGTGTCTATTGGTTCTAAAATGGTTGCAAAAAGTGTTTCTATTGGTTCTAAAATGGTTGCAGAAAGTCTCTATTGGTTCTAAAATGCTTGCAGAAAGTGTTTCTATTTTGGTCCTGCCCACTTTTGGAAAAATATTGGAAAGACATTTTTGAGACTATTTCTGTAGTCTTAGGTATTGATTTACAACCTCATCCTCTTACTGCAATTTTTGGGCTACCAATGTTAGATTCTATTAATTTGTCCCGCTCAGCCCATCGGCTGATTGCCTTTATCACATTAATCGCCAGAAGATCTATCTTATTTAAATGGAAAGACTACAACCCTCCGACCATACTCCAGTGGTATTCTGAAACGATATTATGTTTAAATTCAGAATAAATTAGGAGTGACATTGTTGAACCCTTGGTTAAATTTGATAAGACTTGTGGAAAATGTATTGAACACTTTCATACAATATAATTTGCTCCCTCTTTATCTGTTATAAAAACTATTATGGTGGAATGGACTTGACATCATACAGACTTAAATTGTTGAAACTTTTAGTTCAGATTTTGTTTTGCTTTGTTTAATATTTATTTATTTATTTTATTTTTATTTTTATTTTATTATTATTATTTTATTTTTTTCTAGTTTATGGGGGTTTTGCTTTTTCCTTTTTTTCTTTTTGTTTTTGTCTTTTTATTTTTGAAAATAAAATTTAAAAAATATGACATAATTTCATTGGACAGAAACAGAAAATTAATTTCAGCTTATAGCAAAGGCCAGAAAGCCATGAATTTAAGATAGTTACTGATCAATACAATAGTACATTCAGGAGAAATGTATTTACTCAAAGTGACAAAAATCCAGAATTTGCTGTCTGCCACATTATCCCATGGCAATGAAGGGAGAGAGATTGAAATCCTACTGGAGAACTGAATTATCTACATTAAAGCATAATGAAGATTATATTCTGGTCTTTTCCTTGAGGAAATAACTACATGCAAGCATTTGGTTATTAAATTTGTGTTCATAATTAAAAAAATAAAAAAATAAAAAAAAGAAAGCGATCTCTATTGGTTCTAAAATGCTTGCAGAAAGTGTCTCTTTTAGTTCTAAAATGCTTGCAAAAAGTGTCTCTATTGGTTTTAAATTGCTTGCAAAAAGTGTCTCTATTGGTTCTAAATTGCTTGCAAAAAATGTCTCAATTGGTTTTTAAATGCTTGCAAAACGTGTCTCTTGGTTCTAAAAGGGTTGCAGAAATTGTCTCTATTGGTTCTAAAATGTTTGTAGAAAAGCTTCTTGGTTCTAAAATGCTTGCAGAAAGTGTCTCTTGGTTCTAAAATGCTTGCAGAAAGTATCTATTGGTTCTAAACGCTTGCAAAAAGTGTCTATTGGTTCTGAATGGTTGCAAAAAGTGTCTATTGGTTCTAAATGGTTGCAGAAATTGTCTATTGGTTCTAAAATGGTTGCTGAAAGTGTCTATTGGTTCTCAAATGCTTGCTGAAAGAGTGTGTCTATTGGTTCTAAAATGCTTCTGAAAGAGTGTCTCTATTGGTTCTAAAATGCTTGCTGAAAGAGTGTCTCTATTGGTTCTAAAATGCTTGCTGATTGTCTTCATTGGTTCTAAAATGCTTGCTGAAAGTGTGTCTATTGGTTCTAAAATGCTTGCAGAAGGTGTCTATTGGTTCTAAAATGCTTTGCAAAAAGTGTCACATACTAGCGCCCCAGGAAGCACTCCCCCCCCCCCCCCCCCCCCCCCCCCCCCACCACTGGCCAGCAATATTGGAATTGGTGGAGAGATGGAATATTGCATTTGGGGGACCAGTCCTCCCGTGTGAAGCTGGGACCCAACGGGTCCCACTCAGTCTAGTAATTTATAAGAATAAGAAAAAAAGAGGGCCCAGCAAAGATCCCTGTGGTACACAACTTATTACAGACTTAGTCTGAAAGTCCACCCTCTCCCACCGCCCTCTACCCTCAAGGCTATTTTGATAATGGCAAGATTCTTAACAGCACTGATGTACAGAGGGATCTAGAAGATCAAATCTCCGAGCTTCAAGACAATTTTGTATCCAATTGGCTAGCTGATCCTGGATCCTCATGCAATCTAACCTACCAGACCAAGACAACTGGTCATTAAAAGACATTTAGACAAGGTTCATGGATAGGAAAGGTTTAGAGGATTATGGGTTAAACGCAGGTGGGTGGTACTAGTATAGATGCGGCATCCTGGCCGCACAGACAAGTTGGGCTGTAGGACCTGTTTCCGCGACCAGCTTGCCACGCTATATCTTGTTCATCAACCTTCCCCAAACGCACCAAATACTCGTTGTCCCTGAGGGGCGATGGATTCCACCTTGTGACCACCCTCTCAATAGGCAAGGTCCTCCTGAGTTTGCCACAGGAGATGAGCTCCTTTACCAGAGAAGATACGGCGTTCTGGAGCTCCATGAATACGGCTGAGTGCATCAGCCTCAGTGGGGATGGGGGATTTCAAATGCATCGACAGAGAGGTTGAAGGATTGCTTGGAACCCCTTGACTTTGCAGGAACCCGACGAAATAGAACAATTGAAATATATGGAAACAAGGAACTGCAGATGCTGGTTTACTCATTTTCAGACACCAATGATAGATCGCTAGGAATAAGAAACTGACTGTTTTATTCACAACTGATGTTATGTTCAGAAGAAGTCCAATGCAATGCATTCAAATAAGTCCAAGGTATCTTCCTGAGGTCTCCACACAGGGATATGGATGCAGAGAGTGAAATTGTTCCAATTACGTTTGACTCTCAGGAGAGTGAGCAGGGCTGATGTATCAGTGGGAGCTGTGGAGACCAGGAAAGATGCAGATCCAGGAGATGATGGCGGGGCCGTGGGTGGTGCTTCTATGCATCTAACCCTCATCACCCCTCACCTCTTCCGCGACCGCGACCGGTGGGCGCGGTTACAGCGCCGGAGACCCGGGTTCCATCCCGACCACGGGTGCTGTCTGTATGGAGTTTGTACGTTCTCCTCGTGACCGCGTGGGTTTTCTCAAAGATCTTCGGCTTCCTCCCACACTCCAAAGACATGCAGGTTTGTAGGTTAATTGGCTTGGGATAAATATAAATTGTCCCTCGTGTGTGTGGGATAGTGTTAATGTGCGGGGATCGCTGGTCGGCGCGGCCGAAGGGCCTGTTTTTGGGCTGTATGTCTAAACTAAACTCCTGCCTACAGACATTCACCTGATACACACCGGGAAACCTGGAGGGAATGGACAGGTGACCTTTCAGGTCGGAAACCGTTCTTCAGAACCAACCTATACCTCAATCAATCGCCTGTCCATTCCATCCTCAGATGCTGGCTGAGCTCTGAGTTCTTCCAGCACTTGGTGTTTTGCTCAAGATTCCAGCATCTGCAGTTTGTTGTGTTTCTGTCAACCTGGTATCAGGTATAAAAGGTTTTACCCCGTCTCCATTCACCTGTCAAAACACCCATTGTCTGTATTCACACATTACCTGCCACACTTTGCCCTGCCCCATCTCTCTTCCACCTTTCACCTTGCCGACAGTGCATTCAAAAAGTATTCAGACCCCTTCACTTTTTCCACCATTTGTTACGTTACAGCCTTATTTTAAAATTGATTACATTCATTTTTTTTATCATCAATCTACACACAATACCCCATAATAAAAAAGCGAAAACAGGGGTTTAGAAATGTTTGCAAAGTAATTAAAAATAAATAACTGAAATATCACATTTACGTAAGTATTCAGACCCTTTGCTATGACACTCAAAATTGAGCTTAGGTTCATCCTGTTTCCATTGATTATCCTTGAGATGTTTCTACAACTTGATTGGAGTCCACCAGTGGTAAATTAAATTGATTGTACATGATTTGGAAAGGCACACACCTGTCTATATAAGGTCCCACAGTTGACAGTGCATGTCAGAGCAGAAACCAAGCCATGAAGACAAAGGAATTGTCCGTAGACTTCCGAGACAGGATTGTGTCGAGACATAGATCTGGGGAAGGGTATAAAACAATTTCTGCAGCATTGCAGGTCACAAAGAGCACAGTGACCTCCGTCATTCTTAAATGGAAGAACTTTGGAACCACCAGGACCTTTCATAGAGCTGGCCACCCGGCCAAACTGAGCGATCGGGGGAGAAGGGCCTTGGTCAGGGAGGTGACCAAGAACCCGATGGTCACTCTGACAGAGCTCCAGAGTTCCTCTGTGGAGATGGGAGAAACTTGCAGAAGGACAACTATATCTGCAGCACCACCAATCAGGCCTTTATGGTAGAGTGGCCGGACGGATGCCACTCCTCAGTAAAAGGCACATGACAGCCCGCTTGGTGTTTGCCAAAAGGCATTAGAAACAAGATTCTCTGGTTTGAAGAAACCAAGAATGAACTCTTTGGCCTGAATGCCAAGCGTCACGTCTGGACGAAACCAGGCACCGCTCGTCACCTGGCCAATTCCATACCTATGGTGAAACATGGTGGTGGTAGCATCATGCTGTAGGGATGTTTTTCAGCGGCAGGAACTGGGAGACTAGTCAGGATCGAGGGAAAGATGAACGGAGAAAAGTACAGAGAGATCCTTGATGAAAACCTGCTCCAGAGCGTTCTGGACCTCAGACTGGGGTGGAGGTTCACCTTCCAACAGGACAACGACCCTAAGCACACAGCCAAGACAACGCAGGAGTGGCTTCGTGACAAGTCTGTGAATGTCCTTGAGTGGCCCAGCCAGAGCCCGGACTTGAACCCGATCGAACATCTCTGGAGGGACCTAAAAATAGCTGTGCATCGACGCTCCCCACCCAACCTGACAGAGCTTGAGAGGATCTGCAGAGAAGAATGGGAGAAATTTCCCAAATACAGGTGCGCCAAGCTTGTAGCGTCATACCCAAGAAGACTTGAGGCTGTAATCGCTGCCAAAGGTGCCTCAACAAAGAACTGAGTAAAGGGTCTGAATACTTATGTAAATGTGATATTTCAGTTATTTCTTTTTAATTACTTTACAAACATTTCTAAACACCTGTTTTCGCTTTTTTATTATGGGGTATTGTGTGTAGATTGATGATTTAAAAAATGAATTTAATCCACTTTAGAATAAGGCTGTAACGTAACAACATGTGGAAAAAGTGAAGGGGTATGAATACTTTCTGAATGCACCTCGCTGCTCACTTTATCTGTGCTCCTCATGATTAATAAACTATAAATTCACTCATCCTACACTCCTGGGAATAAAGACTCGGCCTCTCCATAAAACCATAAGACGTAGGAACAGAATTAGGCCATTCGGCCCATCAAGTCTACTCCACCATTCGATCACGGCGTATCGATCTTTCCCTCTCAATCCTGCCTTCTCTCCATTAGCTTTGTCGCCCTTATTAATCAAGAACCTACTGCTTTAGTCACTACACCTAATGACTTGGCCTCCACCGCTGTCTGTGGCAATGAATTCCACAAATTCACCACCCTCTGGCTAAAGAAATTCCTCCTTATCTCCATTCCAAGGGTACGTCCTTTTATTCGGAGGCTCTGCTCTCGGATTCTGGACGCTCCCATCAATGGAAACATCTTATCCACATACACTCTGTCTTGGACCTTTCATTATCCGGTAGGTTTCAATATGATCCGCCTTAATCCTTTTAACATCCATCTAACTCAAGCCCTCAGGCCTAGAAACATCCTTGTAAATCAAATTTTCTCACCCTTTCCAGTTTAATGACATCCTTTCTATAGAAAGGTGGACCAAAACTGTGCATAGTTCTGCAGATACGGCTTTTTCAATGTCTTGTCCAGCTGTAACGTGACATCCCAACTCCTGAGCTCAGTATCGATGACGATTAGTGGGCCGAACGCCTTCTTCACCACAGATAGGCACAAAAAGCTGGAGTAACTCAGCGGGTCAGACAGCATCTCTGGAGAAAATGAATAGGTGATGCTTTGGATTGAGACCCTTCTTGACCACCTGTGTCACTGCTTTCATGGAACCATGTTCCTGCATCCCCCAGGTCTCTCTGTTCTACAACACTCACCAGGGCTCTGCCCAGGTTTGTTTTACTAAAATGCAACACATTTATCCAGATTAAACCCCAATTTGTGCCCGGCAGTTGGAGAGGCAGTATTGGGAAACGAGTGAACGCCAGGGAGAAATATTTTGCACCCCCGCCCTCACTCTCAGCCCTTGAAGGAGGTGCAGTCCGACTCCACCTGTGGTGTGTTGCAGGTCACTCTACAGCCGTACCCCCTTGCAAAGGCAAGGCAGAGCAGGATCCCACGGGCCGCGACCATGCAACGAATAAATGCATTGGTCGCATTAGCAGTGAAAGGCGTCGATGTTGGCCGGGCTGCCCCGCTCCTCACGCCGTCCACCAGGGGGGCGAGACGGGGCCTCGGCGCGGCGCTGGGAGGGAGCCTCACCACGGGCGGCGGATCGATTCCCGGTAGAGGCAAAAGAAAATCTATTCCCGAGGCCGCCGCTTAGCAGTGGATTTCGTACTCGATCTCCTCCTTAAACACCGTAGATGGGTTCTCGAATATGCTGGCCTGTTGCGGCCACAGGGCCTGGGCTGGGATTTGGGCCTGGGCTTGAGGACTGTTTTGGGCCTGGACTTTGGCCTGAGGGGCCTGGGCACGGGTTTGGGCCTGGACTTTGGCCTGAGATGGGGCTTGGATTTTGGCACTGCTTTGCTCTTGAGCCAGAGGCTGGGCCTGTGTTTGGGCCTGGGCTTGAGGCTGAGCCTGGGCCTGTGTTTGGGCCTGAGCCTGGGCACTCTGCATGTCCTGATCCTGCAGGCCGCCCATCCCCAGCAGCCTGTCTCCCTGGGCCGAGTCCTTGTACGTGTGGAAGTCCCTCCTGCTTCGGTCGATGACGAACATCTCTCGGCCACCGCTGTCCCGGTATTCCTCCAGCTGGGCGAAGGTGCTGGGCCCATCCGAGTAGTCGTTGAGGTAGAGTCCGCAGGCCGGGGCCTCCTCGTGGCCCAGGGCATTGCCCCAGGGGCCCCTGCGGCGTCGGATGACAGCCAGCAGCAGCAGCAGAGCGGCCAGGCCTAGCAGGGCGATGCCGGCCGCCACGCCCATCTGTGCTGCCGGGCCCAGCCCCCCGAACTCGGCCCCCTCGTACAGCGGCTCCCGACCTGGGCGTTGCAGCAGGCCCGAGGTGTTGAGCAGCAGCGTGAAGGTGGCGGCGGCCCTGCCCCCGGCGTTGCGAGCCTCGCACACGTAGGCCCCGGCCTGGGCTGCCGACACGTTGGGCAGCGTCAGGGGCAGCAGCAGCGGGCCCGTCCCCTCGAGCTCCACCAGGCCTGGCTCCCAGGCCTGGCCCGGCCTCCTCCAGCCCACCGCCGGCACAGGGTAACCTGAGGCCCTGCAGGCCACACGTACCGCCTCCCCCACCCGTGCCGAGGCCTCGATACGGTCCAGGCTCACCGCCGGAGGGATGCAAATCAGGCTGGAGGCCGGCACCTCCGGCAGGCTCTGGCCAGACAGACGGGGCGGCTCAGAGCACGGCACAGCCCTGCCCAGCAGCAGCCGACGGCCTTCCTTCACCATCCAGGACCGCAGCCAGTGGAGCCCACAGTCACACCGCCACCGATTCCCTGCAGAGGGGGAGAACAATAGACAAGGTTAGACAGTTCTAACATTTAGAAACATAGAACTGCAGATGATAATTAGAAGGTTCCTAACCCAAAACGTCGCCTATCCACATTCTCCAGAGATGCTGCCTGACTCGCTAAGTTCCTCCAGCACTTTGTGTCCTTTTTAACTTTGTTACTGCCACCTGCACCGAGGTACAGGGAACAGGTTTGTTTTGCATGCTATCCACAGATCTGCACAGCTGGTAGAGCTGGCCACCTCACAGCGCAGAGAATCGGGTACAATCCCCACATCGGGTGTTGCCTGTGCGTGTAGAGTTTACACATTCTCCCTCTGACCGCGTGGGTTTCCTCTGGGTGCTCCGGTTTCCTCCCACATCCCAAAGATGTGCAGATTTGTGGGCTAATTGGCCGTCTGTAATTTACCCCTAGTATGTAGGGAGCGGATGAGAAAGTAGCATAACATCATGAATGGGTGATCGATGGTCGGCATGGACTCGGTGGGCCAATGGACCTGTTTCCTTGCTATAACTCTAAAACTAAAACTAAGATCTGATATACTTGATATACAATCAAGTTAAACTCAAGGACAATAGGTAGAGCAAAGGGGAAGATACAGAGTGCCGAATATAGTTCTCAGCATTGTAGCGCATCTGTTCCACAGACAGAGTCCAATATCCGCAATGGGGTAGAGGTGAATCAGACAGTGCCCCAGCTTATGGAACGGCCGTTCAGAAGCCTGTTAACAGAGTGGAAGAAGCTGATCCTTAGTCTGGTGGTGCGCACTTTCAAGCTTCTGTACTTTCTGCCGGACGGGAGCAGGGAGAAGAAGGAATGACCAGGGTGGGACAAGTCTTTGATTGCGTAAGAAAGAACTGCAGATGCTGGTTTAAATCTAAGGTAGACACAAAATGCTGGAGTAAGTCAGCAGGTGAGGCAGCATCTCTGGAGAGAAGAAATGGGCGAACATTTCGGGTTGAGACCCTTCTTCAGACTGATGGGTCTCGACCCGAAACGTTGCCCATTCCTTCTCTCCAGCGATGCTGCCAGTGCCGCTGAGTTACTCCAGCATTTTGTGTCTAAGTCTTTGATTGTGTTGGCTATTCTTCCAAGGCAGCGTGAAGTGTGGTTGGAGTCAATGGTGGGGTGTCTGGTCTGTGAGATGGACTGGGCGACATCAACAATGCTCTTGCAAAAGGAAGAAGGGTCTCGACCCGAAACGTCACCCATTCCTTCTCTCCAGAGATGCTGCCTGTCCCGCTGCGTTACTCCAGCTTTTTGTGTCTATCTTCAGTTTAAACCGGCATCTGCAGTTCCTTCCTACACACTCTCTCCATTTTCTTGCGGTCTTGGGCAGAGCTATTCCTCATAGAACATAGAAGAAGCGGAAACCACTTTCGACCTTTGGGGAGACTGACAAAAACCTCCGGGAACCGCACGGAAACCTTGGGTGGGGCGCAAAGTCTCCAGAGGTTTCCGTTCAGGTTTCCTAAGTGGGACAGGGGCATTTGAGTCACTGGAGACATGCCCAATTTCCTCGGTCTCCTCAGGAAGTAGAGGCATCGGCGTGGCCTCTTGGCTGTCAGATCCACGTGGTTGGTCCATGACAGATCCAAAGTTTAGTTTGAAGAAGGGTCTCGACCCGAAACGTCGCCTATGCCCTCGCTCCATAGATGCTGCCTCACCCGCTGAGTTTCTCCAGCATTTTTGTCTACAATAGTTTAGTTTAGTTTACTTAAGAGATACAGCATAGAAACAGGCCCTTTGGCCCACCAGATTCTCGCTGGCCAGTGATCCCCGCACATTAACACTATCCTACACACACTAGAGACAATTATTTTTTACATTTACCAAGCCAATTAACCTACTTGCCTGCACGTCTTTGGAATGTGGGAGGAAACAGAAGATCTTGGAGAAAACGCACGCAGGTCACGTGGAGAACATACAAACTCCGTACAGACAAGCGCCCGTAAGCAGGATGGAACCCGGGTCTTCGGCGCGGCATTCGCCGTAAGGCAGCAACTCTACCGCTGCGCCGCTGTGACTAATATTAGTAAAGATATACGTCAAGGAACTTCAGTCGTTCAACATCTTCCTTGATTTGTCCCAGACATGTAGAGACTGTCTTCTACAGATCCACCATTAAAAACATTCATCCTGGTTGCATCACAGCTTGGTTTGGGAACAGCTCTGCCCAAGACCACAATAAATTGCAGAGAGTTGTGGATGTAGCCCAGTCCATCACACAGCCCAGACTCCCCATCATTGACTCCACCTACAGTTCACGTTGCCAACATAATCGAGGACCACTCACGCACTGGTCATTTTCTCTTCTCTCCTGCAGCGTATCCACCCCACACAAATATGTTTTTCTTGTCTGCTTCTACCTACCATCCTACCGGCCTTGCTCTCCCAATTCCATCCCTACACCAGTTGCCCATCACACCTGCTCACGTGGTCAACGGGGACACTGAACGCACTTAGTTTAGTTCAGAGATACAGCATGGAAACAGGCCCTTTGGCCCATGTTAACCATCGATTACCCGTTCGCACTAGTTCTATGTTATCCCACTTTCTCAACCACTCCTTACACACTAGGGGCAATTTACAGAGGGCCGATTAACCTACAAACCTGCACATCTTTGGGATGTAGGAGGAAACCGTAGCACCCGGAGGGGAACCACACGATTACAGGGAGAACGTGCAAACTCCATACAGACAGCACCTGAGGTCAGGGTGAAACTGGTTCTCTGGTGCTGTGGCAGCGGCTCTAACCAGCTGCTGCACTGTGCCGCCTTAACTTCTGACTGTCTACCCAGTGTATACCTCTCATAATTTTATATACTTCTATCAGCAAGTATACTTCTATTGTTGCAGCTTAATAATAAAGGTTCTATGTTTTATATATAAGCAGAACATGCTGAAATATTTTTCGCTTGGGCAGCTTACAACCCAGTGGTATGAATATTGATTTATCTAACTTTAAGTAACACTTGCTTTCCCTCGCTCTCCATCCCTCCCCCATTCAAGTCGTACCAGCTTCTTAGCCGTGTTGTTGATTTCCAACTCGTTTTCACCTAACAAACAGCTAACAAAGGCCTTTTACCTTTATCATCGTTACTTCTTTGCATATCTTTCATTCATTTGTCCTATATATCACCCTAGATCACCGACTATATCTCTTGTTTCCCTTTCCTCTGACTCTCAGTCTGAAGAAGGGTCTCGACCCGAAAAGTCACCCATTCCTTTCCTCCAGAGATGCTGCCTGTCCCGCTGAGTTCCATCGGCTTTTTGTGTCTGCTGGAAACATTCCACACTCCACACAGACAGCAGCCGGGGACGGGATCGAACCCGGGACTCTGGCGCCACGCGAGGGAGGCTCTACCCGCTTGTGCCACCGTGCCGCCCATTCCCTCTCCTCCCCGTGCGTGGCCTTGTCCTCACCGATGAGCCGCAGCTCCTGCAGGCTGGTGAGGGGTTGCAGCGAGGCCTCGTGCAGCGTGCGGAGCCAGTTGTTGCTTAGGTCCAGCAAGGCCAGTGAAGAGAGCCCCACAAACGCCTCCTCGTCCAGCGACTGCAGGCTGTTCTCCTGCAGATGCAGCTCCTGCAGTCTCTGAAACACAACAACAGCATCACATTTTTCACTTGGGCAGCTTACAACCCAGTGGTATGAATTTTGAATTTCTCTAACTTGAAGTAACCCCTGCATCCCCTCTCTCCCCAATCCCTCTCTCACCCTAGCTTCAAAGTCATCTCATTGTCTGTAACTCGTTCTCACCTAGCCCACAGCTAACAGTGGCCTATTTCCTTTATCATCGTTACTTTTTACATATCTTTCATTAATTTGTTCTGTATCTCTCTCTATCGCAGTCTATATCTCTCGTTTCTCTTTCCCCTGACTCTCAGTCTGAAGAAGGATCTCATCTCAAAACGTCACCTATTCCTTCTCTCCAGAGATGCTGCCTGACCCGCTGAGTTACTCCAGCTTTTTGAGTCTATCTACGATTCAATTACACTTTATTGTCACAGGAACCTAGCTACAGCAAAATGCTTTTTTTTGCATACAACGCAGACAAATCATATGTCAGACCTCACCAAGGCAGTACACAAATGTCACCACATTTTGGCACCAACAAAGTTTCAACAGTTCACCGAACAGCCCATCGACTGTCTGCTGCCGCACTTGGCAGCAGACCTCCCCACCCCACCCACGCCAGCCAGGTCCCCCTTCATTCTTGGCGCCCTCCCCCCTCATTGTTCTCGACAGAGAGTCCTTGAGAAAATACACAACAGTACAGCGCAGAATCTGGCCCTTCGATGCCAAATCCTGGCCACTCTTGCATATGAACTGGCATCTAGTTTGGTTCGTTTAACAGGGACAGTGACAAGCTTTTTTGCTGCATTCTATCCAGTCAGTGCAAAGACACAGTGGCAGGGCGGTAGAGTTGCTGCTTTACGGTGCCAGACACCCGGGACCCGGGTTCAATCCCGACTACGGGTGCTGTCTGGACGGAGTTTCTAGGTTCTACCCGTAACCTGCATGGGTTTTCTCCTGTGTGTAGGGTAGTGTTTATGTACTGGGCGGTGCGGGCTCGGTGGGCCGAAAGGGCCTGTTTCCACGCTGTATTTCTAAACTAAACTAAACATACTTACAATTCCACCGCCCATCACCAGCCATCCACAGTGTACAGCCATCCACAGTGTACAGCTGCATACAGAGGTATAAAGGAGTGGAGTGATTGTAATGCGTCATTGCTTCTGGGACCAGCATGCAGAGAGTCAGTCGCCTATCTTGGGTGACATCCTGGCTTCTACACATTCTGTACTTAGCCGGGGATTGTACTATTATGTGACAATAATCTTACTGAACTGTTTGCGGAAAAAGACGTTCACTGCACCTTGGTACATGTGATAATAAAGAATCATTGAACCACAATGTGCGTGCCAAACATGATGCCAAAACCATCTCTTATCATCGCATAACCCACATCCCTCCATTCCCTGCATATCTACAGTATGTGACTGCAGCTCAGTGGGCCCGAGGGCCTGAGCTATAGGGAGAAGTCAGGCAGGCTAAGGGGTGATCTTATAGAGGTGAAAAAAGATCATAACGGGAATACTGCAGATAGGGTGAATGCACAGAGTCTTTTACCCAGATTAGGGGAGTCAAGAATGACTGCGCATTGGTTTAAGGTGTGGGGGGAAAGAGTTAATAGGAATTTGAAGGGGAACATATTCCACCCAGAGGGTGGAGGGTAGATGGAACGAGCTGCCAGAGGCGGTAGTTGAGGCAGGTACTATAACAACATATAAAAGACACTTGGACATAACATGTGTAGGAAGGAACTGCAGGTGTTGGTTTAAATCAAAGAATCCCCCCACACACATCATCCCCCCCACATCCACACTGCCCTAATTTGACAAAAGGAAGCAACTGACTATTTTGTCAAAATTGTGTTTTTGCTTGTTTTAGGGTATTTGAGATATGCTCTACACAATGGTGAACACAATAAGTCTTCTCTGAGTACAATTTGAAAATATTTATACCAGAGAAGTAAGAAATTCCATCACAGAGAGCTGAAAGAAAAACACGTTTCCCTCATTTACAAGAAAACTCCTTTCTGTCAGTTGCTTCCTTTTGTCAAAGTAGGGCAGCACTCTCCCCCTCACGCACCCACTCTCCCCCCCACGCCCCCATTCCCCCCCACACCCACTCCTCCGACCACACCCCTAACACACCCACTCTCCCCCCCACACCCGCTCTCCCCCCACACACCACTCCCCCCCCACACCCACTCGCCCCACTCTCCCCCCCACACCCACTCCCCCCCACTCTCCCCCCCACACCCACTCCCCCCCCCACTCTCCCCCCCCACACCCACTCCCCCCCACTCTCCCCCCCACACCCACTCCCCCCCACTCTCCCCCCCACACCCACTCCCCCCCACTCTCCCCCCCACACCCACTCTCCCCCCCCACCCCCCCCACACCCACTCTCCCCCCCACACCCACTCTCCCCCCCACCCACCCACTCTCCCCCCCCACACCCACTCTCCCCCCACACACACACCCCACTCTCCCCCCACACCCACTCTCCCCCTGTCCACCTGTAGCTCGTGGAAGGTGTGGCCCACCAGGTGGGAGATGTGATTGGCGGCCAGGTAGAGGACGCGCAGGTGCGTGAGCCCCTGGAAAGTGGCCGGGTGCAGCTGCTGGATGTGGTTGCCGTTGAGAGCCAACTCCAGCAGGGAGCGCTGCAGAGCCAGCGCCCCGGCCTCGATGGTCTCCAGGCTGTTGTTCTGGATGTAGAGGTTCTGCAGGTTGGAGAGATGGGAGAAATCCTTCCGACTGATACGGGTGATATTATTGTCTTGCAGGAATATCGTCTGAAGGGATCCAAGCACAAAAATATTTATTTTAATAAATTGCAGAGAATTGTGGACGCAGCCTAGAACATCACGCAAACCTGCCTTAATGGACTCCATCTACACCTCACGCTGCCTTGGCTAGCCCAGCAGCATAATCAAGGACCAGTCTCACCCCGTTCACTGCCGTTTCTTCCCTCTCCCATCAGGCAAGAGGCACATATGTGCGGAAACGCACACCTCCAGATACAGGGACAGTTTCTTCCCAGTTGTTATCAGGCAACTGAATCATCCTCTCACCAACTAGAAAGCGGTCCTGAGCAACCATCTACCCCATTGGAGACACTCGGACTACCTTTAATTCGACTTTATCTCGTACTAGATGTTATTCCCTTTATCCTGTATCTACACACTGTGAATGGCTCGATTGTAATCACGTATTGTCTTTCCACTGACTGGATCGCATGCAACAAAAAGGCTTTTCACTGTACCTGGGTACAAGTGACAATAAACTAAACTGAACTAGATGCAGGTGCTCAGAGCTAGGGGGCTGGTGGGACCTCATCTCACCACCTCTTGCTCAGAAGCAAGGTTAGGCTCTGGCACTGCTACAATGGAGGCATAGTCATGCAGCACTCAATGAAACAGGCCCTTTGGCCCATATTGACACTAGTCCCACCTACCCGCATTTGGCCCATATTGACACTAGTCCCACCTGCCTGCATTTGGCCCATATCACTTTAAACCTTTCCTATCCTATGTCCCTGTCCAAATGAAGTTACAGTACAGGTCCACCACCGATTCTCCAGCAACTGGTGGTCCAGCACCTCCTTTACACTGGACAAAATTACCAGAGCGCACTTGAAAGCCCACCGGAGGCCCACCTGAAATTGTGGCACCTAGGTCGGGTGAGGAGGCCGATCTCTACTTCATCGGGGCTACGGCGGTGATCAGCCCTGCGGCCGGGGCTCTGGAACTCTGGCCCGACCATCGGCGTCGTGTTTTGTTCCGTTCACCCACCCACCAGTACTCTCACTGAACACAGCCGCACGGCGCAGCTGGCGATCATACCTGGGTGAAGGTGGGAATGTTGTTCGGGACTGCGGTCAAGCCCAGAGATCCGCATTCCACCGTTGTACTGTAACACCGGCATCCCGCCATACAGCCCCAGGTCCTCAGTCCCTGGACACTGAGTATTGCAAGCGTGGCGATGAGATCCATCGAGCCCCACCCGAGGACCTGCACGGAAAGCAAACCAGTGAGCTGCTACCTCCCTGCAGAGAGTGGAGAAACGGTGGCGCAGCGGTAGAGTTGGTGCCTTACAGCGCCACAGACCCGGATTCATTCCTAACTACGGGTGCTGTCTGTATGGAGTTTGTACGTTCTCCCCGTGATCTGCATGAGTTTTCTCCGGATGCTCCAGTTTTCTCCCACACTCCAAAGATGTACAGGTTTGTAGGCTAATTGGCTTGGTATAATAGTAAATTGTCCCTAGTGTGTGTAGGATAGTGTTAGTGTGTGGGGATCGCTGGTTGGCGCGGGCTCGTGGGCCAAAATGCTTGTTTTCGTGCAGTATCGCAAAGTAAACAGAAGGAACTGCACACACCAGAACACAAAGTGCTGAAAGAACTCTTTGGGTCAGGCCGCATCTTTGGAAATGTTCAGAGGCATATGAGCCAAACATGGGCAAATGGGACAAGATCAGATTGGGCGTCTTGGTCAGCATGGATGAGTTGGGCTGAAGGGCCTGTTTCCATGAGTCAAGTGGAATTTCAGAATGACATAGAGCATCGATATGAGCCCTTCGGCCCAACTTGTCCATGGCGACTGAGATGCCCCGACCCACCAAGAGAGAACAAAGATTTGTTTGCCACAATATTACAGTCAGAATATTTTCCCAGGGAAGTCAAGGACTTAAGAGCATAGCTTTGAAGTGAGAGGAACCAGGGGTGGAATTCGCTATCAAACCATGGGGGGGGGGGGACACAATTTGGGGCGTGGCTTCTTGGTGGCCGCACGCACACACACACGCCCGAGGCTCTGGCCGTGGGCCCTGTGGACGGTAACATCAGGAGCTGACCTGGTTGGTGACCGACTCCGAACTCCAGCAACAACAGCTTCGTCCGCCCTGAATTGTCAGCCATGATCACACTGAATGGCGGTGCTGGCTCGAAGGGCCGAATGGCCTACTCCTGCATCTATTGTCTATTGTCTATTGAATCGTGGGGCTTGAATCGGCCCGTTCATGGGGCCTTTCATCACCCGGCGTCGCTGAAAATCGGCCGGCGGGGGCTTCAACATCGGGAGCCTCGATCGCCACGATGCAGCAGTTTGATTTTAAGCCGCGCGGGGCGATGAAAGGCCCCCGCGAACTGGCCGATTCAGGCCTGAGAAAGCGTCTGATACTCACTTGAATCTTTCAAAAGCTACAATGTGATAAATAACACAAACAAATAAAACTGAAGCAAATAAAGGCAAACAGAAGAACCAACCTTGGAGGGGGGAGAGAGAGAGAGAGAGAGAGAGATGGGATAAACATACTAATTAATATGAGTGACCATGAATGAGGGACTTACTTGCAAGCCAGGCGAATCTCAAAATCAGGATTACAAAACATGGGGGGGATTGTCCCCCACCTCTCAAAACATGAGGGGGGGGGAACGTCCCCCCCTCGGGAATTCCGCCCATGAGTGGAACAAAGATTAAAGGTGATGAGCAGGATGTGTTTTTTTACACCAAGGTTGGTGAGTGTTTGGAACACGCCACCCAGGATGATGTTGGAGGCAGATACGTTTGTGGCATTTAAGAGGCTTTTATATAGGCATTTGGAAGGATTGGTGGGTTATGGATTACGTGCAGGCAGAGGAGATTAATTTATGAGAGGCATGGATAGTGTAGATGGTCAGATGGTCTTTCTCCCAGGGTGGAAATGTCAAAGACTAGAGGGCATAGCTTTACGGAGAGAGGGGCAAAGTTTAAATGTACAGGGCAGGTTTTTTTTTTGGGTGGGTGCTAGGAGTGTGCTGCCAGGGGTGGTGGAGGCAGATACGATAATGGGGTTTAAGGTTTTGGATCAGCACATGGATATGCAGGGAGTGGCGGGATATGGATCAAAGTAGGAGTAAACGGGTCCTTTTCACAATGCAGGCAGTAACTAGTGGGGTACCGCAGGGCTCAGTGCACCCCAGCTGTTTAGATCTGGATGAGGGATTAAGTGTTTGATGAGCTGCAGAGGAGGATGCTAGGAGACAGGTGACTTGGAGGGTGAGTGGGCAAATGTTTGGCAGACAGTTAATGTGGATAAAATGTGAGGTTATCCACTTTGGTGGCTTTCTGCAGGGTGAGTACAGGAGCAGGAGTGAATATTGAACAGTACACAGCAAAAGCAGGCCCTTCAGGAAGATTGTTCCCGATGTTGGGAAGTCCAGGACAAGGGTCCCGCAATGTCCCTGTGGCCAGAACATGTCAATGAAGAATGGCTAGAGGGCATTAGCTTTAATGGTGGGAAGAGCAAAGTCAGACCCTTAAAGGACAGCCAAAAGCAGGATTCACCTAGGCCACGTTTTGTTTTACACAGAGGGTGGTGTGTAGGGTTCCCAATTTTCTGACTCCCAAATAGGGGACAAAAGGTCAAAGTAAGGGACATATTCCCGACAGCAATTCGTTGACCGACTCGGCTGTGGCTGGGTGAATGATGAGTTGGACTGCACACAAAGCCCAGACGGCGGGCCGGCTGAGGGGTTATGGCCCAGGCTGCGCGACATCGCGCGCAAAGTCCAGCGCCCCATCCACCTCATGAACCGATGATCGGCCATGAGGAGGAGGGGTGGTGGTGACGGCGGTAAGCGAAGGTCCAAAGGTCGGACAGCTGGCCGGGCTGCCGACCGACGGGGCCACGGGCGAGGCGCTGCTGCTGCACCTCATGGGCTGCACTACCTCGGGACGGGTGAGGCTGGGCCGGACGCGACAGTCCCCTCGACCCGAGTAGTAGCAGTCAAATACGGGACAAGGGCGGTCCCGTATGGGACAAACCAATTTAACCCAATAGACGGGATGTCCCGGCTAACACGGGACAGCTGGCAACCCTAGTTCTGTGTGGCCTGGGTTCAGTGGCCTGTTGTGTCCGCGCTCATTCGTCATGGAACCTGTGCTTGTGACAAAGCCTGGAACATCAGGAGTTGACAGCGTGGATTATTTCTGCTCCACTGTGATCAGACAATGAGCCTGTGTCACTGCACCGGGAGCAAGCAGAGAGCACAGACGGTGACAAGAGGTCTGGCCTCAAAAAGGTTGGCAAGGCCACCACGTGTCTATATTTATATTCAAAACACGATTCTTTTGTGCTGATTTTCAGGATCTGAGTGTCGCAGGCAAGGCCAACATTGATTACCTGTCCCCAAATGCCCTCATCAGCCACCTTCTCAACCACGTTTAAAAGACAAAATTAAAAACACAGAGTGCTGGAGTAACTCAGCGGGTCAGGAAGCATCTCTGGAGAACATGGATAGGTGACATTTCGGGTTGGGACACTCCTTCCTACAGCTACATGGAGAGGATGGAAGAGGGTCCCGACCTGAAACATTGAAAGATGGATCCCGACCCGAAACGTCAACTATCCATGTCCTCCACAGATGGTGCCTGACCCACTGAGATACTCCAATACTTTGTGTCTTTTTTAATGTAAGCCAGCACCTGGACTCAGAGGGCCAAAGGGCGTGTTTCCATGCAGTATCTTTTGATCTAATTATTCCCTCCATCAGCGGCCAGAATGAATGGTGTGTGCATCGTTTATAAGGCACTTTACACATACTGACCCCTGTCCTGCACTTGAAATACTCCCACTATTTGAACACAGTATTCTCTCTCTCTCTCTCTCTCTCTCTCTCTCTCTCTCTCTCTCTCTCTCTCTCTCTCTCTCTCTCTCTCTCTCTCTCTCTCTCTCCTCTCTCTCTCTCCTCTCCTCTCTCCTCTCCTCTCCCCTCTCCCCCCCCCCCCCCCCCCCCCCAAAAGTATTTCACTGTATCTCGGTACACATGGCAATAAGGTGACAGGGCAGAATTGTGTCACAGTGCCAGAGAAACCAGTCCGATCCTTTCCACGGGTGCTGTCTGCACGGAGTTTGTACGCTCTCCCTGTGACCTGCGTGGGTTTTCTCCGGGAACTCCGGTTTCCTCCCATGCTCCAAAGACGGACAGGTTTGTAGGTTAATTGGCTTATTAAAATAAATTGTATATTTTCCCTAGTGCGTGTAGGATAGTGGTAGTGTGCTGGGACCGCTGGTTAGCGCGGACTGGGTGGGCCCAAAGGCCTGTTTCCACGTTGTATATCTAAACTAAGCTGAACTAATGGATCGACTGTAATACCAACCCTTACATGCTGTATATTGAATATTCCCATGTGTTGCACAAGAACAGTTTCAGGTACTGTCACTAATTCCCCCATGCAGGGAATATTTCCACACCCTCACAGTGCCATGACCAGGATAGGTGGGGACTTGTTCCCCTGGAGCGCAGGAGGCTGAGGGGTGACATGATAAATTGGGAGGAGCATCGAGAAGGCGAATGGGCACAGACTTTTCTCTCAGGGTGGGGGAGTCTACAACTAGAGTCTACAATAAGTTTAAGATGAGAGGGGAGAGTTTTAACAGGAACCTGAGGGGTGACTTTTTTCACACAGAGGGCGGTGGGTATACGGAACGAGCCGCCACCAGGTACAACAATGACATTTAAAAGACATTTGGACAGGTACAGTACATGGATCGGAGAGGTTTAGAGGGATATGGGCCAGGCACAGGCAAATGGGAGTAGCGTAGATAGACATCTTGGTCAGCTTGGATAAGTTGGGGCGAAGAGCCTGTTTTTGTGCTGTGTGACTCTTATTTCCCACTATCTGAATGCGTGTCCTCCACCTGAGATATCCCCACTTTCCACAGTTTGTGCCTGGGATATTCCCAATAGACTTGAGACTTTAGAGATGGGGCGGAAACAGGCCTTTTGGCCCACTGGGTCCGCGCTGACCAGCGATCACCCCGTACACTAACACTACCCTACACACGTACAATTTACAATTTTTACAGAAGCCAATTAACCTGTAAACCTGGTCGTCTTTGGGAGGAAACTGGAGCACCCAAAGAAAAGTCACGCGGTCACAGGGAGAACATACCCGTACAGACCGCACCCATAGTCAGGATTGAACCCAGTCTCTGGTGCTGTGAAGCAGCAACTCTACTGCTGTTGCCACTGCGCCATATAGTACCTGAACATTATGCAGACACAAAGTATTGGAGTAACTCAGTGGGTCAGGCAGCATCTGTGGAGGACATGGATAGTTGACGGGATCTTTCTTTCAATGTTTCAGGTCGGGACCCTCTTCCATCCTCTCCATGTAGCTGTAGGAAGAAGTGTCCCAACCCGAAATGTCACCTATCCATGTTCTCCAGAGATGCTTCCTGACCCGCTGAGTTACTCCAGCACTCTGTGTTTTTAATTTTGTCTTTTAAACGTGGTTAAGAAGATGGCTGATGAGGGCATTTGGGGACAGGTAATCAATGTTGGCCTTGCCTGCGACACTCAGATCCTGAAAATCAGCACAAAAGAATCGTGTTTTGAATATAAATATAGACACGTGGTGGCCTTGCCAACCTTTCTGAGGCCAGACCTCTTGTCACCGTCTGTGCTCTCTGCTTGCTCCCGGTGCAGTGACACAGGCTCATTGTCTGATCACAGTGGAGCAGAAATAATGCACGCTGTCAACTCCTGATGTTCCAGGCTTTGTCACAAGCACAGGTTCCATGACGAATGAGCGCGGACACAACAGGCCACTGAACCCAGGCCACACAGAACTAGGGTTGCCAGCTGTCCCGTGTTAGCCGGGACATCCCGTATATTGGGTTGTCCCATAAGGGTCCGCCCTTGTCCTGTATTTGACTGCTACTACTCAGGTCGAGGGGACTGTCGCGTCCGGCCCCGCCTCACCCGTCCCGACGTAGTGCAGCCCATGAGGTGCAGCAGCAGCGGCAGCAGCAGCAGCAGCGCCTCGCCCGTGGCCCCGTCGGTCGGCCAGCTGTCGGACCTTCAGACCTTCGCTTACCGCCGTCACCACCACCCAATTATCCTACAAACCTGAACGTCTAACCCAGTCTCTGGTGCTGTGAAGCAGCAACTCTACTGCTGTGCCACTGCGCCATATAGTAGCTGAACATTATGCAGAATTGCTGCAGTTCTGGTCTCCCCATTATAGGAAAAGATGTGGAGGTTTTGGCGAGGGTGCAGAGAAGTTTTACTATGCTGAAGGTGGTCATAAAATGCTTTAAGTAACTCAGCAGGTCAGGCAGTGTCTCTGGGGAAAAGGAGTAGGTGATGTTACGGGTTAAAACCCTTCCTCACGCTGCTTCAGACCAGAATGCTGCCTTGACCAGAGGTTTTCAGCCATATGGAGAGGTTGGATAGACTTTTATTTTTTTTTCTGTAACACCGGAGGTTGAGGGATGACCTGATAGAGGTTATTAAATTCTGAGGCATAGATATGGTAGACAGTCAGAACCTCTTTCCCAGGGTGGAAATGCCCCACGTTAGAGGGCATAGGTTTAAGGTGAGAGGGGGAAAGGTTAATGGAGATGTGCGGGACAGGTGTTTTTACACAGCGTGTGGTGAGGGCCTGGAATGCATTGCCAGGGGTGCTGGTGGAGGCAGGTATTGTAGTGGTGTTTAAGACGCTTTTGGATAGGTATGTGGAAATGCGGGGAACAGAGGAATATGGATCACATGCAGGCAGATGAGATCGATTTAACTTGGCATCATGTTTGGCACAAACATTGTGGGCTGAAGGGCCTGTTCCTGTGCTGTGTGTACTGTTGTATGTAGAAACAAAGAACTGCAGATGCTGTTTTATACAAGATGGATACAAAGTGCTGGATTAACTCAGCGGCTCAGGCAGCATCTCTGGAGGAAGGGGATGGGTATGATTTCAGGCCAGGACCCTTCTTCAGACGAAGGGTGGTCCTCATCTGACCAGAAACCAGATGATGATGACCAGAAACCACACTCATCCTTTTTCTCCAGAGATGCTGCCTGACCAGCTGAGTTCCTCCAGCACTTTGTGTCTATCTGCCCTGTTCTGTGTTTTACTTGTAATCCCTGCACATGGAATATTCCCAAAACGATGCAAATAAAGCATTGGTAGACACAAAATGCTGGAGTAACTCAGCGGGACAGGCAGCATCTCTGGAGAGATGGAATGGGCGACGTTTCGAGTAGAGACCCTTCTTCTTCAGTCTGAAGAAGGGTCGCGACAGGAAACGTCGCCCATTCCTTCTCTCTAGAGATGCTGCCCAAAGTATCTTTCCTCCTCTTCTTCTTTCGTGTGGCGTGCACAGCCTAAAGTTGTAGGACAACTTGTTCTATTTGATCTTCTGTTTGTGCACGTCGAGTTGATTGCATAAGTCGAAACAGGGCGGACCACGTGGAAGGTTGCAATCTTCCACCATCCCAAAGTATCTTTCGTGCTGCCTGTCCCGCTGTCTCCTGCATTTTGCGTCTACCTTCGATTTAAACCAGCATCTGCAGTTCTTTCCTACACGTAAACTAAACACACTGCAGGCAGGATATTCCCCGGCGTCCGGTACAAGGAGCATTCATTCTCATGTTCTCTCTGTGAACATTCCCATGGGATCTCCCGAACACCTTGAAATGTTCCCGCGCTCAGTGCAGGGAACATCATTCCCACGCCTTTAAACCAAGAACTGACACGGGGACTGCCTGCAACCCCAGCTCGTGTCGTGTTGTGTAACCCCTGCCGATATCCCGGCCTCAACAGGAGAGGGATGAGCTCCACTCGCGGTGATCATGGTGCCCCAGCCTGCGTGGCTGCCTTGGACGCGTCGTGCATTGTAATGCGGCAAGCCGCGGGGTTTTTGTGTGACTGGAAGAGGCTGACCTGTCACCGAGTGTCCAGGCTGCGCACCGTCCCGCCGTTGAGATTGATACAAAAATGAGACAACACGACAAAGGACACAAAGTCGCTGCACATCAGCTGCAGAATACATCAAACACACACACACACACACAGTGTCCTCACCTCAGCAGCCAGCCGCGATTCCTCTAAGAAGCCACTGGTCTTCCCAACGACTGCAGGCAACAGTCACAGGCAAATATACTAGAGGAGCTCCTGTCGTATCTTTGGTCGCAGGGAACAGGCGGATTGCAGTCTCTGGCCTCAATCTCTCCGCTCCCACTCTTCCCAGCCATGTCACTCTCTCCCCCCCACCCCCTCTCCCTCTCCCCCTCCCCTCATCTGCAACCTCCAACCCATCGCCTTTCACACCGCCCGGCCTGCCTCTCCCCGCCATTGGGCGGAGGCTGCTCGCATCGCCTTCATCGCTGGCCAACCGCACACTCCCGGGGTGACATCAGCCCAGAGACCTTCTCCCACTGTTGCGAGGGCTTTAGGATGAGAACCACAGTCTCCAAGCAACCGTGGGGCAGCTCAGGCGGAGAAGCAGTCTTTAACTATTTATTTATCTGTAGACTAGTCAGAACCTTCTTCCCCAGGATGGAAATATCACATACTAAGGGGGCATAGCTTTAAGGTAAGAGGGGCAGAGTTTAAAGGAGACGTGAGGGGCAACTTTTTTTTTTAAATGCCTGGAACATGCTGCCAGGGGTGGTGGGGGTGGCGGACATACGATATTGGTGTTCAACACACTTTTGGATAGGCACCTGGATATGCAGGGAATGGAGTGATATGGATTACATGCGGGTAGATATGAGTTGGTCTTGGCCTCATGTTCGGCACAGGCATTGTGGACAGAAGGGCCTGTTCCTGCGCTGTACTATGTAGGAAGGAACTGCAGATGCTGGTTTAAACCGAAGGTAGACACAAAATGTTGGAGTAACTTAGTGGTACAGGCTGAGTTACTCCAGAGATTTGCCTCCAGAGGTGCTGCCAGTCCCACTGAGTTACTCCAGCATTTCACAATCACAATCACAATAATACTTTATTAGCCAAGCATGTTTTGCAATACATGAAGAATTTCATTTGCCAAGTCAGTCATAGTTAAAAAGCAATGGAACACACAAAATACTTTTTACATAAACATCCACCACAGTGACTCCTCCACATTCCTCACTGTGATGGAAGTTCCCGCTCCCTCCCCCTCCCCCCTCCCCCCACATAAGACAAACCTGAGAACATTTACACAGACTTTTAAAACCCACTAAAAATGTAAAAAAAACGAAAAACAGACTGTTTTTTAAAATTTAATTAAAAAAAAAAATTTTTAATCAAAAAAAGTATTAAATTATTAAAAAATAATATTACATTACAATAAAACAAACCAGAACCCACCACCATAATACAATACAAACAAATATCCTTAATAAACTACCATACAACTATGTTACAATCCTTATTGAGGATGTATTCAACACCCTGCGGAGCCCAGCGTTCCTGGAGCTCCCCCAGGGTGCCCGTGGACAGGGCGTATTCCCTTTCTAACTCCACCCGGGCACGAACATTACCCCGGAAAAGGGGCAGGCAGCCGGCTCGGGTAAAGCCCTCCACCGCCTGGCGCCGTGACTCGCGGATGGCCAGGCCCAGGAACAACCCAACAGACAGATTGTTGGCGGGCTGCCAATCGTGCGGCGCCCCTGTGTCTATATCCCGTGTTGTACTGTTCTATGTTCCATGTTTCATAAAACAATGTGGCACAAGAATGGGGCCTTCGGCCCACAATGTGTGTGCCGAACATGATGCCAAGTTAATTTATCCTACTTTCACATAATCCATATCTCTCAATTCCCTGCATATCCGTATGCCTATCCAAAAGCCTCTTAAATGCCAAACTAGCCATGCATTCATGCATCACAGCTTAGTTTAGCAGTAGGAAATGAGAGGAGCGTTCAGTAATCTGATAACAGCAGGAAGAAGCTGTTACTGAATCTGGTGGCACGTGCTTTCAAGGTTCTGTCGCTTCTGTCTGACGGGAGTGGGGAGAAGAGGGAATGACCGGGGTGTGAGTGGTCCTTGATTGTGTTGGCTGCTTTGCCGAGGCAGCCTGGAGTGTAAATGGAGTTGATGGAGGGGAGTCCGGTCTGTGTGATGGACTGGGCTACATCCACAACTCTCTGCAATTTCTTGCTGCCTCACGTGGAAAACATGCAAACTCCACACAGACAGTGCAGATAGTCAGGATTGAACCAGAGTTCCTGGCATTGTGAGGCAGCAACTTTACTATCTCTGCCACCTGTGTGATCCCACCTTGATGGAACTGTGGAATGGGTAAGAACTGGCAATGAGAAGGTATGGAGTTCAGTGTTTGTTTTAAAGATACAGCATGGAAACAGACCATTCAGCCCACCCAATCCATGCTGGCCATCGATCACCAGTTCACACTAGTTCCATGTTATCCCACTTTCACATTCACTCCCTGCCCACGAGGGGGGATTTTACAAAGCCCAATGAACCTACAAGCCCTGATTTCAGCACCATGGACAGAGGTGGCTGTGATTTCAGCACCAGTGTGGCTGCTCCACTGAGCCCATCCTTACTCTGCAGAATAACAGAATCCAGGAGGCATTTGCCACATCTAAACTAATGTGACCTTCCTCCAGTTTCTCTCTTCAAACTATTACCTCAGACTTGACCATTCCACTGATCCTGACCAACCTTAATGTCATGGAATCATACAGTACGGGACAATGTGGCCATGCTGACCAAGATGCCCCATCCAAGCTAGTCCCATGCACCGTATGACTGTATTTGGTCCATATTCTCTAAATCTCTACCCGAAACATCCCAAATTCTGCTGCCTTCGAGGAAATTACCCCTGGTGTGCTCCAACATTCACTCCAGTGTTCGCTGGGCTCCCGGTTCAATGCACATTCTGATCTTAAGTCCCTAATCTCCCACAGCGTAACATTCCTTACATTGCTGTCTGTTGCAGTTCTACAACCCTCTCAGCAGTACTATGCAGGGCCGTTGGGAAAGAGCAGGGTTGGAGGAAAAGTACATCCCCGCTCTGACCCATTCATTCACATCTTTGAGATTGTTTCCATTACTTTGACGATAATCAGCAGGACCCTCAACCAGTTCATTGAAACAAAGGATCACCTTTCTATGGAGCATCTGAAGAAGTTTGTAAGAGTCATTGGAGAGGCCATTACTCTTTGAGAAGAGACAAAGAGTGTCTACACTTGCACCTTTTCCACTCAAATACTGCATCCATATTCACTCTGAAGTTACAGAGTAATACAGCATTGAAACAGGCTCTTTGGCCCACCTCATCCATGCCGACCAAGGTGCCGCATCTAAGCTAGTCCATTTAACTACATTTAGAATAGAATGAGTAGAATGCCTTTTATTGTCACTCAAAGAGACAAGGTTTGAACAAAATTTCATTCCTGCAGTCATGACATTACAAAAAAAAACCAAGATACACACTTAACACAATTTACACAAACATCCATCACAGTGAATCTCCAACACCTCCTCACTGTGATGGAAGGCAAAAGTCTTATCTCTTCCCTTTGTTCTTCTCCCGCG
The DNA here is from genome assembly GCA_035221665.1 of Okamejei kenojei. Taxonomy (NCBI): domain Eukaryota; kingdom Metazoa; phylum Chordata; class Chondrichthyes; order Rajiformes; family Rajidae; genus Okamejei; species Okamejei kenojei. Next base: position 3,036,075 of record CM069132.1, on the reverse strand, counting down.
GTCCAGCAGTCCAACTGCAGCGTCGAGGCGACTGGGGCTCACGATGGTAAAGCCCCCGGCGGGCGATGGTAAGTCCCGCGGCCATTTAAGCCACGCCGGGCGATGTTAGGCCCCGCTCCGAGTCCTTTAAACCCCACAATTCCAGCGGGAGAAGTTGCCGTTGCGGGAGCTCCGAAAAGCTGTCTCCCACCAGGGACCTGCGAGCTCCCGATGTTCCTGTCCACCGGGCCTGCGGCCGGAACCTCCGAAGCTCCGAAGTCGGGTCGCAGCCGTGCGCCCCCACAGCTCTCCCCATTCCGAAGTTGGCCAGCTCCGTGATGTCAGGTCCGCAGGCTCCGCGACTGGAGCCCTCAGGTTGGTCCCGGTTGGAGGCCGACACCGGCTCCACGATGTTAGGCCCAACGACACCAGAGACCCGACAGGGAAAAAGTCGGGTCCCCATACAGGGAAGAGATTAAACGGTTTCCCCCACCCCCCCACATATACACAGCTAAAAAATAATAAAAATTAAAACCAAAAGCATACACCTAACGGGACAAAAATTAAAACAAAGACAGATGGACTGCAGTCGAGCCAATGCCGTTAGACGCCACCACACCATTTGACCCTTATCCCTCCAAACTTTCCTATCCATGTACCAGTCCATGTGTCTTTCAAGTGTTTTATTGTACCTGCCTCAACTACCTCTTCTGGCAGCTTGTTCCATACATCAACCACCCCCTGAGTGAAAGAGTTACTCCTCGGCTTCCTATTAAATCTCACTCACCTCTCAGCTTAAACCTACAGCCTCTGGTTTTTGAAAAACCTGCTGTGAGTCAAACTCTGTGCATTCACCCTAATTAATCCCTTCTTAATTTTATACACCAATATAAGTTCACCCCTCAACCTCCTATGCTCTCAAGGAATAATGTCCTAGTCTGCCCAACCTCTCTTTATAGCTCAGGGCCTCGAGTCCTGGCAACTTCTCTGCATTTGTTCAATCTTAATGACATGCTCCCTGTAGCAAGGTGACCAAAACTGAACACAGTGCTCAAGATGTGGCCTCACCAACATCTTATACAAAATGTTAATCTCCTCTACATTGAAGATGTCAAATATAGAATTGGAGGATCCTTTTGCAGAACACCTCTGTTCAGTCGCACTATAGTTTCAGTTTGTCGGCAACCATCTCCAGGCATCTTCTACCTTTCAAACAGATTCCCTGTCATTCTTCCAGTGGGGGGAGGTTAAGCGCTCTCCATCACTCCTCAAGAAGTAACAGCCTCTCCAATGACTCCAACAAGCTTCTACAGATGCACCATAGAAAGCATAGCGTCGGGTTGCATCACAGCTTGGTTTGGGAACAGCTCTGCCCAAGACCGAAGGAAATTGCAGAGAGTTGTGGATGCAGCCCAGTCCACCACACAGACCAGACTTCCCCACCATTGACTCCATCTACACTTCACGCTGCCTCGGAAAAGCAGCCAATGTAATCAATCCCCGGTCATTCCTCCGTTCCCGTCAGGCGAAAGGTACAGAAGCTTGAAAGTGCTCACCACCAGACTCATGAACAGCTTCTTCCCCTTGGTTATCAGACTTCTGAACAGTCCTTCCATAAACTGGGTACTGTCTGATTCACCTTCACCCTATTGTGGACATTGGACTTTGAGGACTCTAAGGAACTGGTGCGTTGCAATGTTGAGAACTATATTCTGCGCTCTGCAACTTCCCCTTTGCTCCACCTATTGTGCTTGAATTTGACGATTGCATTGATGTATGGTATAGCTGATATGTTGGATCGCACGCAAAAACAAAGCTTTTCCTTGTACCCTTAGAACAGGTGACAATAATAAAGCTAAACCTTGTGTCAGAGACCAGGTTCTGGGTAAATAATGAAGAAGCTATGGGAGGTGCTGGCATACTCTCAGTGGGCAGAATGGCCCCTTTCAATGGAAGAAGATATGGGAAATTAAGTTAAGAGCAATGCATACAATTTTTGGCACTGCTTTGTCGATTGAACTTTTTTTTTACATGGATTAGAGCGGGACACAAGAATGGTATCAGAGAATAAAGATTAGCGATTGGAGGATGTTCTTGAGAGATCACAGCTTTCCGCTGCTGGAACTAAGAAGATTAAAAGGAGACTTGATCCAGGGTTTCCAGATGATGGATTGTGAAGAGAGGCCAGGGCCATGCTGCTCACTGACAAGGTCGCCAACACAAGGTTGAATCAGTCGGAGAAAATACCTGAACATTGAAGATGACCAGACTGAGGAACTTCATGTCGCAAATCACTGCTGAAGATTAGAATATGAAATTAACCTTTGACTTGAAGTGGGGAACATTGCAGGGAGTGAGCTGCAGCGAGTGTGGTAACAGCAGGTCACTGAATGGGGAAAGGCAATGGTGTTAGTAAAGTTGGTTGAACGCTATTAGCTATTCCAGTGTCAATGACACAGACTCCACCAATTCCCTCACCACTGAAGCCCTTCTCACCAAACACATCCAACTCAACCAAAATATAACATATGATGAGCTTTGACGGCACTGGGCCTGTACTAGGGGTGGGGGGATCTCATTGAAACTTACCGAATAGTGAAAGGCCTGGATAAAGTGGATGTGGAGAGGATGTTTCCACTGGTGGTAGTCCAAGGTCAGAATTAAAAGGACGGGGGTGGTGAATCCCACAGAAGGCTGTGGAGGCCAAGTCAATGGACATTTTTAAGGAGGGTGGGACAGGGGAGGGCTGATACCCCAACACAATATTCCACCTCAGAGTGGGGTTAGGTGGACATTGTGGGCGAATGGATTCCTGGCAGCTCACTCTGACGAAAATTACGCACATCAGCTTTCTTGCGACCGGCCTCTGTACAGCGGCAATCACAGGCATGACCTTGAAAAAATCACGCAATCAGCACGACCACCGGAAATGTCCACCAAGCAGAAGTCACGAAATGAGCGGGACTTTTGAACCAAACACAGTCAGACATAATAAAGCACTTATTCCTTCCAAACACAATCGGACCTAATAAAGCATTGCAGTTTCAAGCACAGGCAGGGCAGCAGGCCAAACAACTGCTTTAATGACAATGCCAACATGGCATTGTCATTAAGGGTTAAGAAATCATTTATTGCAATTACATTGCAGACTCACAGTTCGTTTAATTCACAGCTTAGAATGAGAGTCGTGGCCTCTCCCTCGCGATCTTGCAGAGTGACTGAGTCATGTCCAGGCATCCGGGGTCTTATAGTCCTGCCCGCCCCCCCCCCCCCCCCCGGAACAGGCGACATTAATCGACGTGATCTCAAGGTCTTTTTAAACACTCATAACTTTTTTATTTTTCATCGATGGGAAAAATCCTCGGGGCCTGCTCAGCGGAGGACTGTGAGTAGACAATAGACAATAGGTGCAGGAGTTGGTCATTTGGCCCTTCAAGCCAGCACCCCCATTCAATGTGATCATGGCTGATCATCCCCAATCAGTACCCCGTTCCTGCCTTCTCCCCATATCCCCTGACTCTGCTATTTTTAAGAGGGTAAGATGGCCAAAAATCAATCAGAGCTATAGTACGCTATGTTTTTTCTAAAATCAATATCAAGCGCAGACAGCAAATGGTCAAGATGAAACTTTTAATTATATAGATACATGAATTATTGATTAGCATAGGTGTCAGGCAGGAGAATGAGGTTAAGAGAAATAAATCAGCCATGATTGAATGGTGGAGTAGATTCTGATGGGCCGAAAGGCCTAATTCTGCTCCTGTCAGTTATGAACTACTGACTATTTTTGGTTGCATTAAGGACAGCATTTTTTTTTGCACAAAAGTTGTGGTTATTAATTTATTGACTTTTTTTGCTTATTAACGGTTATGATGATGATACTTTATTGTCACATACCTAGGCACAGTGAAAAGCTTTGCATTTTTGCATACAACTCGTTAAAATCATGTAGCAGACCTCACCTGGTCAGAACACAAGTGTAGCCACGTTTTGATGCTGACAAAGTTACAAAAGTGATCTATGACTATTGTGTTTACAGGCCTATGCAAGTAAGAATTTCATTCACCCATTGCCGGTACATACGACCATTAATACACTTAAATTAAACACAACGGCCAGTGGATGGGAAAGTCAGATACATAGAACTAGTGTGAACGGGGATCGATGGTTGACATGGACTCGGTGGGCCGAATAGCCTGTTTCTATGCCGTACATCTAAAACATAGAACGATATTTCACAGGAGCAATGTCTGTGCTGAACATTATGCCAAGACTAATTCTTATCTGCCTGCTCATGATCCATGTCTATCCACGTGCCTATCCAAAAGTCTCTGAAATTCCACCATCTCACCAGCTTCCAGCTCCACCCCTGGCAGGGCTTTCCAAGCACCCACCGCTCTGTCAAATACTTGTCCCGCACATCCCCTTTAAACTTTGCCCCTCTCGCTCTTACTAATTTTCATCGTTCCTGCCTTGTGCCTTGTGACACCGACCATCGATCACTCGTTCACACTGTTCCTATGTTATCCCACTTTCTCATCCACTCCCTACATACTTGGGGCAATTTACAGAGGGCCAATAAACCCCTAAACCTGCATGTATTTAGAATGTGGGAGGAAACCCATGCGGTCACAGGGCGTGCAAACTCTTCGCAGACAGCAGCTGAGGTCAGGATTGAACCCACGTGTCTGGTGCTGTGAGGCAGCAGTTTTACCCGCAGCTCCACTGTGCCACTCTTAAATGTTAGACTGGAAGTTAGTTGTATGTCTCCGTGTGTTTGTACATGTGTGTGTTTCTGCATATGTGCTTGCATGCATGTACAACTGTACAAGTGTGTGTTTATGAAACTGTATGCATGTGTATATACTGTATGTGCGCCTCCACCTTGTACATGTGCATTAGCACCCTTCTATATGTTTGCCTGCTTGTGCCTCTCCCTGAACTGATCAGGCATTCTGCTGCACAGTTCTAGCTCATGCCCGCTGATTGACACGTTGCTCAACAATAAAGCTCGAGATTAAGCAGCTGCAGAATCACAGCGTGATGCCATTGTTGCTGCCTCTCCAGAGAACCAGATGACAGCCAGAATCTGTCACCACGGCATCACCACAGCCTCTCCCACAGCTTGCTGTCGCATCAGTTCCATCTATCGCCGTTCCTCGTATTGAAATGGTGGCTCATAACATAACAAATAAAATTACAGATCCAGGGGGAATAAGAGCAAGCAGTTTAACTTTAATGCCATGCTGCTGGAAGTATTACTTCAGATCCTTGGTAATGAATGATTTAAATGTCGTGATAACAGAATGTGAGGGGCCCATGAAATGTTAACTTCTATTCAAATAAAGAATAGTCGGAAGGAACTGCAGATGCTGGAATCTCGAGCAAAACTCAAAGTGCTGGAGGAACTCAGTGGGTCAGGTGGCATCTGTGGAAGGAAATGGACAGACCCCTTCAACCCATATCCCTCTCACTTGCTTTACATTTCACTCCTCTTCTTTCCTAATCTGATACCCTTTTGTTTCCTTTTCATCTTTGTCACTTACTGCACCCATTTGCCAGTGAACCTCACTCACCTGTATCCACCTATCACCTGGTGGACTTTGTCCCACCCCCTCATCTCTCTTTTCCAGCTTTCCCCTCCCTCCTCCATCATTCTGAAGAAGGGTCTCGACCCAAAGCTTCACTGATCCATTCCCTCCACAGATGCTGCAGTCTCTTGTGCCTCTACCCGTAATATTCTACTGGCACTTGATTAACCCAAGTGGACTGTTAGATCCTTAAAAACATACCCCTCTCCAAGCTTTTGGCCTTATTATGAAACCCAGGATGCAGTTTGTCCATTATAAATCCCATGAAGCAGTTGGAATGACCTCCCCTGATAAAGGAATTGCATTTTATTCTCAGCCCCTGTTCTGACATGAATGTTTATGTGTGCAGTTATGGAGCGAGAGGGTAGCACCCCTCATCATTTTCTCCGCTCCCCTCATGACTTGTAAAGTCTGTTCATTTCTATCAGGGTATGGAAAGAATGGAGATGATCGGAACACCCTGGCCGCGCTCACTGCTGGCTCCTACTGTCGGGAAGGAGGTCCAGGGAAGATGATTGAACCACCCTCACTTCTCACTCTTACCGTCGAAAATAGAACCGAGATCTCCAAATTCAAGAACATCCTCTTCCCAGCAACCGTCAGGCTTTTGAACCAAAAGGACATAAAGGAGGACCGGAAGAAGGGTCCCATTCTGAAACATCACCTATCCATGTTCTCCAGAGGTGCTGCCTGATCTGCTGATTTATTACAAGACTTTGTGTCTTTTTTTAAAACAAAATAACCACACATCCTAGAAAGGCCAGCAAGCACGCACAGAGTTAGTGAGCTTCATTTACCGGAGTTAAACTCACACGGCGCAAGATTCAGATGTCATCCACAAGGGTTGGGAAGATTCTATTGCCTCAGTTGCTCCCAGTTTGCATTCAAGTATCAACAGAGGCTGACAGGAGCAACGTTACTTGATGATAGTGTGAGCCTTATACCAATGAGTGGACCACACACCCACAGAGGACATTGCAGAGAGTCATTTGGGATAAAGGCAGAAAATGTTGGAAATACTCAGCAGGTCAGGCAGCATCTGTAATAAGTGAAACCGTTGACGTTTCTGGGCTGAGACCATTCACCAGAACTGGGGGAAAAAAATGTTAAAGTACTGGTTTGAAGCTTATCCATGAGTGGAAAGGAAAGAGAACCTACTGGAGATGAATAAGATCTGGGTGAAGGGGCTTGAATCAGAAATGCTAATCTCTTTGAGGGCATTTGCAGTATTGCGTGCAGTTCTGGCCGCCCCATTACAGGAAGGCTGTGGAGGCTTTGGAGAGGGTGCGAGATTTACCACAATGCTCCCTGGATTAGAGGGTATGAGCTACAAAGAGAGATTAGACAAATTGGATTGTTTTTTCTGAAATGTTGAAGGTTGAGAGAAAACTTTATAAAAGTACTAGACCGGGGGGGGCGGGCGGTTTGGAATGCTAGCATGGGTGTTGTGGGTCAGTGAGTGCAGGGGCCAACAATCCATTTCATGTCAATCCAATCCATTTCAAGACAAGTCAAGTCAAGCACAGGGCAGGCGGGGCCAGCCAACAATACAATCCATTTGCTTTCATTTCAGGCGAGCTCAAGCAAAGCAAAGGAAAAACCAAAAGCACAGGGCAGGCGGGACCAACCAACAATACAATCCACTTGCTTTCATTTCAGGTGAGGTCAAGCAAAGCAAAGGCAAAGCAAAAGCAAAAGAAAAGCACAGGGCAGGCCAAACAACTTACTTAATTTCATTTCCATTTCCATTTCAATTTCAAGCACAGGGCAGGCCAAACAACTCATTTAATTTTATTAAGGGCTAACAAATCATTTATTGCAAGTACATTAAGGGTTGACACATCATCATTCATTGCAATCACATTGCTGGCTAACAAATCATTTATTGCAAGCACATTAAGGGTTAACAAATCATCATTCATTGCAAGCACATTATTGGGTAACAAATCATTTATTGCAAGCACATTAAGGGTTAACAAATCATCATTCATTGCAAGCACATTATTGGGTAACAAATCATTTATTGCAAGCACATTAAGGGTTAACACATCATCATTCATTGCAAGCACATTATTGGCTAACAAATCATTTATTGCAAGCACATTAAGGGTTAACAAATCATCATTCATTGCAAGCACATTGTTGGCTAACAAATAATTTATTGCAAGCACATTAAGGATTAACAAATCACCATTCATTGAAAGCACATTACTGGCTAACAAATCATTCATTGCAAGCACATAAAGGGTTAACCACATAAAGCAGATAACCACATGAAGCACACGAAGGGTCGACTCACAGTTCAGTAGACTCACAGCAGAATCACAGTTGTGACCTCTCCCTCACGATCTTCAAGAGTGACTGAATCACGTCCAGGCATCCGGGGTTTTATAGTCCTGCCCCCCCTGGAAGGGGCATTACCTTCATCATGGTGATTGACAGGCAAGAGGACCAATCAACTGATCTCAAGATTTTTTAAACATTCATAACTTTTTTATTTTTCATCGATCGGAAAAATCTTCGGGGCTGCCTCAGCGGAGGAGGACTATGAGTAAGATGGCCAAACATCATAGCGATATATGGTCGCGGTTTTTCTAAAATCAATATACGGTGCAGACAGGAAGTGGTCAAGATGAGACTTTTAGTTATTTAAATAGATATCAATCTGTCAAGGAACTGATTGTGGACTTTAGAAGGGGTAGGATGGAGACCCACAGTCCCGTTTATATCAACGGGTCGATGGTGGAAAGGGTCAAGAGCTTCAAATTCCTGGGCGTGCATATCTCTGAAGATCTCTCCTGGTCCCAGAACACTGATGCAATCATAAAGAAAGCACATCAGCGCTCTACTTCCCGAGAAGATTATGGAGAGTCGGGATGTCAAGGAGGACTCTCTCGAATTTCTAAAGGTGCACAGTAGAGAGCATGCTGACCGGTTGCATCGTGGCTTGGTTTGGCAACTTTAGTGCCCAGGAGTGGAAAAGACAGCAAAAAGTTGTAAACACTGCCCACTTCATCATCGGCTCCGACCTCCCTACCATCGAGGGATCTATCGCTGTCGCTGCCTCAAAAAGGCCGCCAGCATCATCAAGGATCCACACCATCCTGGCCACACACTGCCTTCAGGTAGAAGGTACAGGAGCCTGAAATCTGCAACATCCAGGTTCAGGAACAGCTCTTCCCCACAGCCATCAGACTGTTAAACTGAACTCAAACAAAAATCTGAACTTTAATAACCTATATATTCAATGGCGTATGGACACACTGATCTGATCTGTATTTATTTATGCCTACAATATTCTGTTGTGCTGAAGCAAAGCAAGAATTTTATTGCCCTATCTGGGACACATGACATTAAACACTCTTGGATCTTGAGATAGATAGATAGAACATGAGAGGCATAGATAGGATAAATAGTCAGAACCTTTTTCATGATTTGAATAAGGGGATTGAAGGCTTTCTGGCCAGGTTTGCAGATGATGCTAAGATAGGTGGAGGGGCAGGTAGTGTAGAGGAAGCAAGGACTCTGCAGAAGGACTTGGACAGGTTAGGAGAGTGGGCAGAGATGTGGCAGATGAGATTCAGCGTAGCAAAATGTGTAGTCATGCTTTTTGGTAATAAGAATAAAGGCATAGATTATTTTCTAAATGGAGGGAGAATCCAGAAATCAGAGGTGCAAAGGAACTTGGGAGTGCTGGTGCAGGACTCCCAAAAAGTTAATTGCAAGTCGAATCGGTAGTAAGGAAGGCAAATTCAATGCTAGCATTTATTTCACGAGGACTGCAATATAAAAATAGAGAATGTAATTCTGAGGCTCTTTAAGGCACTAGGCAGGTCACTTTTGGAATACTGTGAGCCAATTTGGGCCCCATATCTGAGGAAGGATGTGCTGACGCTGGAGATGGTCCAGAGAAGGTTTACAAGAATTATTTCAGCAATGAGTGGGTTAGCATATGATGAGCGTTTGACAGCACTGGACCTCTACCCGCTGGAGTTAAGAAGGCTGAGAGGGGACCTCATTGAAACTTATAGAACAATGAACGGTATAGATAGAGTGGATGTGGAAAGGATGATTCTACTGGTGGGAGAGTCTAGGACCAGAGGTCATAGCCTCAGAATTAAAGGACGTTCTTTTAGAAAGGAGTTGAGGAGGAACTACTTTTGTCAGAGGGTAGTTAATCTGTGGAACTCATTGCCACAGAGGGCTGTGGAGGCCAAGTCAGTGGAGATTTTTTAAGGCAGAGATAGACAAATTCTTGATTAGAACAGGTGTCAAGGGTGGAGTAGATTCAATGGGCTGAATGGGCTATTTCTACTCCTATAACTTGTGAACAGTGGGCGCGCCATTATTCAAAGTCCAAAGTCCTCTCGGCCCGCGCTCTTGATGTACTGGAGCAGTTCCTGACGCCCTCTCCTTGTCCTGTCTTATTTGTATCCCGGGAGCGCGTCCTGCAGCCTACCTGAAGGCACTGGAGGCATTACGCTGTTTCACCTCCCACCAGTCCTTGCTCCTCAGGTCGGACTTCTCCAGCTCCCTCCCGGTTACGGAGTCAACCGATCCTTCAGATGGCTTCCCGATCCCGTCAACCGACATTAGGAGCAATTTTACAGATGCCAGTTCACCTACAAACCTGCATGTCTTTGGGATGGTGGATGCCTTGAACAAGCTGCCAAGAGCGGTGTGATAACAGATACAATAGTGATGTTTAAGACGCTTTTAGATAGGCACATGGATATGCAGAGAATGGATATAGATCACGTGAAGGCAGAGAGTAGTTTAACTTGGCATCAGGTTCGGCATGAAACATTGTAGGCCAAAGGGCCTGTTCCTGAACGGTTATATGAATTGTATAGGAGGCAAACTGGATCAAATCAGTTTTAAGATTTTCCATCCAAGTCCCTGATGGAACAGATCTCTCCTCCTGCGCAGCTGTACTTAAACTACTATTTAAAATAAATCTTTTGTGGAAAAGTTTCCCTTCTGCATCGCTGAATAAACAAATTACCACAGCATTCAACATTGAAATGATTTTGTTTATTGCACCAACGAAGCATTAATCAGGGCCATCCAAACAGACAGCTACTGTGAGAAAATACTTTCATCTGCTATCCGCTGAATGCACGAGTGTTCATCTTCAGGGACTGACGTCAAGCAGAGACAGTTCTCATCGCACAGCTGCCAGACAAAATAAACCCACAGTGAGCTACAACTGTCCAAGCGGAGTAACGCTTCCAACCAGAGTCAGTGCTGGAGGAATGAGCCCGCATCGCTGCCACAACAAGTGTCGGGAGCGGTGCAGGCCAGGGCTAGACAAGGAGAGGCTGATTTGAGGGGAATCTGAATGTCAGGCTGTGTGGCAGACATTGGCCAGTGTGGCACTGACACACAAACAAACATAAACACCCACAAACACACATGCACAAACACACGCACACACACTCAGAGACACACACATACAGTTCAGACACACACACACATACATATGCAGTTCACACATTCACACAGACACACACATAGTTCACACTCCCAAAGACACACATATAGTTCACACACTCACAAACAAAATCTCTAAATGAAACTAAACTAAATTAAAATGCCACTTGGGTTGGACGAGTTGGACCAAAGGGTCTGTTTTCCATTCTGTACGACTACTCTGTGAAATGAGAATGTATTTATGTTCACCTGATTGTAACCTACCCGGGCAGCATTGAGGATGTCTCTAAGTGGGCTCTTCATTCTGGATGCGTGTGGCGAGTTCGTTGGACAGCCTGAGTCGTTGCCCCTTCCAGTTGAAGTGTGACGGGGGCCCGGTTTCTGGACCACCGCTGGTGTATTCAAAGTGGCCGCTGAGCTCAAAAGCCAGGGCGGACTTGACCAGTCCCACTCCACCTGTTCTCTCCGGGGCCGGGTGATACACCCTACCGTTCACCGGCATGAAGAGCCTCTGGGGCTCGAAGTCCACGGACAGCTCGTCCCCCGCTCCGCCGTAGGACAGCAGCTCTCCCTCCGGCCCGTCGCCCCGGACCAGGTGCGTGAAGACAATTGGCAGGTCCTCGCAGCGGATAAAATTCCGCTCCCGCCCGCAGGGGGAGAGGTAGGGGAATTCCTGGTAGCGTCCCGTACCATTCTTCCTCAGTTGCTTGAAGAAGAACACCAGAAACTTTTTATCTGTTTGATGCCGACAGAAGGAGAGGTTTAGGCCACAGGCAGACGGACTTCTCACCAAGTCACCAATTGCCCTGATAATGAAGGGTCCCAAACTGTAACATCGCCTGTCCATGTGCTCCAGAGATGCTGCCTGACCCATTGTGTCTTATTCTGCCCTAATAATGCAACTCATTTAACTCCGCTATCAATAATTGCATTGGGGATAGATAGAGATAGATGGAGAAATGCAGTCACAAGGAACTGCAGATGTTAGTTCACAAATAAAGACACAATGTTTTCTTGAGTTACTCTTTTAGAGGGACACAGCAAGAAAATGGGCCCTTCTGCCCCACTGAGTCCATGTTGGCCATCAACTCCCCATTTGCGCTAATCTATCCAATTTTATTCTCTCCACATTGTTAACAATCCCCCCCCCCCAATATTGTACCACTCAACTAGACACAAGGGGCAATTTTCAGCAAACAATTAATCTACCGACATGCACATCTTTGGGACATGGGAAAGAGCCAGAGCGCCCGACAGAGGGAGAACATGCAAAGTCCAAGGTAGACACAAAATGCTGGAGTAACTCAGTGGGTGAAGCAGCATCTCTGGAGAGAAGGAATGGGCGTCCACAGATGCTGCCTCACCCGCTGAGTTACTCCAGCATTTTGTGTCTATCTTCGAATTATACCAGCATCTGCAGTTCCTCCTCACACACGTGCAAAGCCCATGCAGACAGCAATCGAGCTAAGGATTGAAGCCGGGTTTGTATTGCTGAAAGGCAGCGGCTCTACCAGCTATGCCATTGTGCCGAGGAATTGAGCAAAGACCTCTCAAGCTGGAACTGACGCAGACAAACCGGAACTGAACCTCTCATAAGACAAAGACGAACTCCTTATCACCCGACCTACCTCATTGTGGACCCGGCACCTTTTTTTTTACCTGCACTTTTGCTGTAGATTTAACACTATATTCTGCACTCTTTTTTTTGCATTACTGTTATTTTATGTAGCTTCTCTGCTAACTCCACCTTTAGCTTATAAACACTGATTTTGTAAACTAAGGGTGTAGTTCCAAAGGAAATGGTATAATCCTGATCTCCCTACCTATCTCGTTGAGGCTGGTGCACTTTAAAAAAATCTGAATTCTCTTTGTATCTCTAACACTATATTCTGCAGTCCAGAGTTGTTCTCTTTGCACTACCTGATATGCTTGTGTATGGCTTGATTGTGCTCAGGTAAAGTATGATTTGCCTGGATAACACACAAACATCATGCCTCGATACATGTGACAATAAACCAATACTAATGCCAGATGTACTTAAGGATATTGGGGAAGGTCATAAGGCATAGGAGAATAATTAGGCCATTCGGCCCATGATCTGCTATTTGATCATGGCTAATTTACTTTTCCCCCTCAACCCCCATTCTCCTGCCTTCTCCTGGTAAACTTTAACACATTTACTAATCACGAACCTAGCCATCTCTGCTTTAAAAATACCCGACTCGGCACCCACTATCATCTGTGGCAATGAATACCACAGGTTCACTGCCCTCTGGCTAAAGAAATTCCTCCTCATCCTCATTCTAAAGGTACATCCTTATAATCTGAAGCTGTACCCCCGGTACTAAACCATGAGAAACATCCTAGCCACTTTATCTAGATCTTTTAGTATTCGGTAGATTTCAATTATGACATACAGCACAGAAATTGGCCCTTTGGCCCAATTCATCTATTCTGACAAGATGTCCCATCAAAACTAATTTGCCCTCTAAACTTTTCCTATCCATGTACCTGCCCAAGTGTATTTTAAATGTTGTAATAGTACCTGCCTCAACTACTACTGTTATTGAGTGCCCAGCCCAGTCTGAAGAAGTGTCCTGTCCCAAAACGTCACCCATCCATGTTCTCCAGAGTTGCTGCCTGACTCCCTAGTAACTCCAGCACTTTGGTATAAACCAGCATCTGCACTCCCTTCCTACACATACCTCCTCTTATTGAAAGATTTCTGAGCACCATTAAAATTTCAAATAAATCTGACCAGCAGTTGTACCACCACTGCCAGGGTCCTTTTGTCTTTCAAGAGAGCATTGTATCTCCATGAGACCTGCACTGCTTATGGTTCATTTCCAGCAGATTAATCCTTACATAGGTTTAGGTGTATTATGGTCACGTATACTCAGGAATTATGAAAAACTTATGGAATTATGCATGCTATCCACTCAAATCAGATAATACTGTACATAAATACCCCCTGGTACTAAACCACGAGAAAGCCAAACTCGTAAAACCATCAGAGCAAAGAGAAAGGTGCAGAGTGCAGAATATAGTTCTGTTCCATAGTTCTATGGACAAAGTCCAAAGTCAGCACTGAGGTAGGTTGGAGAATCAGGACTGTGCCCTAGTGTATGGAAGGACCGTTCAGAAGCCTGATGACAGAGAGGAAGAAGATGTTCCTGAGTCTGAAGATGCACGCTAACACCAAGAAGTAGATTTTTGAAATCAATGTACTCTTGATCTAGTTCAGTATAGTTTGTGAACATAGACTGAACGTGTGGACTGTTAATGTGTTAAGGCATGTTGTTCAGTCCTAGGGTTAAATATTTATTTCTGTTGCACTGATTCAAGTCTAAGGTAGGGTCAGCTGATGCCGAGTGAGGAAACGCTCACCTTTAAAGCAAGTGATGAAATTTTTCACCTTAGTGTCATCGAGGAAGAGCTGCAAGAAAAAAAGAAAGGAAGTCACCGCTGTATCACGCACAATCTATGCAAATTTAACATCAGATTCACGCAGTAGTTCACCCTGAAGTGAGGTATTTAAGTGTAGTTTGGTATTGTTTTATTATTGTCATGTATACCAAGGTACAGTGAAAAGCTTTGCGTGCTACCCAGCAAAATAATCTCAGTACAATCAAGCCATACCCCAAGTACTAAAGGGCATGTCCCACTTGGCCATTTTTTCGGCAACAGCCGGCGCCATATCAGCGTCGCCAAAAGATTTTGAACATTTCAAAATCCAGTGGCGACAAAAAAAATGTTGAGACACTTGAAAAAACACCGCGCGTCATACGTCTTCACACCGCAAATTTTTCGGTGGCCTGATACGTCAGTCAAAGATGCTGGCAGTCGCCAAAAAAAATCGCCAAATGGGACAGGCCCTTATAGGTTGTACAAAGAGAAAAATAACAGACTGCAGAATAGAGGTGTTACAGTTGCAGAGAAAGTGCAGATAAAAAAGTGCTGGGCTGCAATGAGGTGGGTTGGAAGATCGAGACTATATCTTTAGTTCATGAGAAGTCTGTTCAATGGTCTGATGACAGTGGGGAAGAAGCTGTTCCTGAATCTGGTGGTACGTGCTTTCATCCTTTTGTATCGTTGTTTCTCCCATCCAAAGATCTTCCACATTCAGACAGATTTCCCACCGCACAAGATTCTCCATATTCTCAGAATGGCAGAAAGATTACTGTGCAAAAGGTGCTATTCAACTCATTGAACTGTGATGTTCAGAAAGGAACTGAAAAGGTACTTCAAAGGAAAATAGTCAGGACTATGAGTAGGAGGGACGCAACTCAGCGGGATAGGCAGCATCTCTGGAGAGAAGTGGTGGCGTTTCAGGTCAAGACCCTTCTTCAGACTGAGAGTCAGGGAAGAGCGAAACTAGAGATATGAAAGGGTATAAAGAGCATGTAAGGTGTGAAAATGTACAATCAGGAGGACAGTGAAACTAGTAGGAGTACGCGAAGGAGGAATTATTCTTCAAATAATCTCACAACTTCAAATAAACATAATTTTCCTTTGAAGCACCTACTCAGCTCCTTTCTGAATGCCACAGTTGCAACTGGCTCCATTATATCCCCTGGAAGTGACCTCTAGATTCTAAATACCCAAGCTTAAATTTAGTCAACATGTAATCTTTCCTTCTTTCAAGGCAACTTCATTCGCAATCCTCGAGTTGTTGATTCTTGGTATTGGTTTAGTATTGCCACGTGTGCTGAGATACAGTGAAAACCTTTGTTGGTGTGTTATCCAGTCAGCCATACTATATATGAGTACAGTCAAGCCATACATAAGTGCAACAGGCAGTGCAAAGAGAACAATACCAGAGTGCAGCATGTAGTTTTACAGCATTGTAGCATTACAGTTACGGAGCAAACGTCTAAGATCCATAATGGGGTAGGTTGGAAGATCGGGACAACACCCTATCTTGTGGGAGGATCATTCAGTCGTCTGATAACAGTGGAAAGTTGCTGTTCCTGAAAGTCTAATGCAGGAACATTTTCTCTCTATTCTGACTCGACTCTTCATGGCTTTAGTCATCTTTAGTTTTTTAGTTTAGAGATACAGTGTGGAAACAGGCCCTTCGCCCAACTGAGTCCATGCCGGCAAGCGATCCCAATGCACTAACACTATCCTATACGCCTAAGGACGATTTACAATTTTTACCGATGCTAAGGAAATCGGAGCACCCAGGGAAAACCCATGCGGTCATGGGGAGAACATAAAAACTCCGTACGGACAGCACCCGTAGTCCGGATCGAACCCCGGGTCTCTGGTGATGCGAGGCAGCAACTCTACCGCTGCGCCACCCCAAAGATCTCTTTCAGATCTTCTTTGAACTTTCTCCGTCTAAGGAGAACAACTTCAACTTCTCCAGGTATTTGATGCAACTAAAGTCACTCTTTGTTAGAATTATAGAACACAGAACAGTACAGGACTGGGCCCTTCGGCCCACAAATATGTCCATG
Source organism: Okamejei kenojei (assembly GCA_035221665.1). Taxonomy (NCBI): domain Eukaryota; kingdom Metazoa; phylum Chordata; class Chondrichthyes; order Rajiformes; family Rajidae; genus Okamejei; species Okamejei kenojei. Next base: position 3,019,610 of record CM069132.1, on the reverse strand, counting down.
CCAAACATGATGCCGTTGAACTAATCTCCTCTGCCTGCATGTGTTCCATATCCTTCCATATCCACGTACTTATCTTAAAGCCTCTTAAAAGCCACTGTTGCATCTGCTTTCACCACCACCCGACAGCACTTTCCAGGTGCCCACCACAGCCTGTGTAAAAATTATCCTGGTTGATTTCAGCAGGGTCATTTGCAGTACTTCTAACTACCCAAGTTTTTGAATGCATGTGAATGTCAGAGATATCCACAGGTGATTTCAAAATCCTGACAGATGGCGAGCCTAGGACTAAGCTTAACCAATTATCAATGCATTTCTGGGGCTGGGGCTCCCGCATTGCCACCAGTTTGAGCATCTGAGAAGAATAATGTTCACTCATACAGCATCTCTGGTCTGGTTAAACCATCCACTACTCTGATCGGGAGTGTTAGCAGATAAAGTATAATGTCCGGCCTCACAAGGCGATATCACGCTGCCTCGCAAAGGCCAGCAGCATAATCAAGGACCAGTCGCACCCCGGTCACTCCCTCTTTAAACCCTCTCCCATCAGGCAAGAGGTACAGAAGTTTGAAAATGCTTACCTCCATATTCAGGGACATTTTCTCCCCAGCTGTTATCAGGCAACTGAACCATCTTATCATCAACTGGTGAGTAGTCCCATAAATCAAGTTGGCATTCTGAACTGGTCCTATTTGCCAGCATTTGATCCATGTCCAGCTAAACCCTTCCTATCCATATATTTGTCTAAATGTCTTTTGAAATTTGTAATTGTATCAGTTTCTATAGCTTCTTGGCAGCTTATTCCACAAACTACCCTCTGAGTGAAACGATTGCCCCTGAAGTCCCTTTTAAATGCTCTACCCTGGAAAAAAACTGTGAGTGTTCACTTTATGCATGCCTTGTACAGCTCAATAAGGTCACCCCTCAGCCTCCTAGGCTCATCCTACCACAACTGGAGAGCTGTCCTGAACTACCAGCTTGGTGACCCTCGGACCATCTTTGATAACTAAACGTTATTCCCTTATCATGTATCTATACACTGTAAATAGCTCGATTGTAATTACGTATTGTCTCTCCGCTGACTGGGTAGCATGCAACAAAAGCTTTTCACTGTACCTCGGTACACGTGACAATAAACTGAACTGATCTGAACTAAGAAAACAGTACCAGTCTATCCAGCCTCTCCCTATAACTCAAGGATCCATATTATATCATGGTGAATCATTTGCTCAAATTAGCATTTATATGTTGCTAATTTCAGCAGTAGGAGACCATGCAACCTACTGTTTCCATGCCAACGCTAGGAAGTGTTTAGAGATAGAGATACAGCGTGCAAACAGGCCCTTCGGCCCACCCTGTCCACGCTGACCAGCAATCCTCGTACACTGGGAATATCCGACACATTAGGGACAATTTACAATCTTTACCAAAGCCAATTAACTTCTAAACCTGTATGTCTTTGGAGTGTAGGAGGAAACCGGAACACTCACACAATCACAGGGAGAATGTACAAACTCCGTACATACAGCACCCGTAGTCAGGATCGCACCCGGGACTCTGGCGCTGTGAGGCAGCAACTCTACCGTTGCACCACTGTACCACCCGTAAAGTGTGATCCAAAACGAATCCCAAATTGTCTACTCCCTCTCTCATAGAAACATAGAAAATAGGTGCAGTAGTAGGCCATTCGAGCCTGCACCGCCATTCAATATGATCATGGCTGATCATCCAACTCAGTATCCTTTACCTGCCTTCTCTCCATATCCCTGATCTCTTTAGCCACAAGGGCCACATCTAACCCTCTTAAATATAGCCAATGAACTGGCCTCAACTACCTTCTGTGGCAGAGAATTCCACAGATTCACCACTCTCTGTGTGAAAAATGATTTTCTCATCTCGGTCCTAAAAGATTTCCCCCTTATCCTTAAACTGTGACCCCTTGTTCTGGAGTTCCCCAACATCGGGAACAATCTTCCTGCATCTAGCCTGTCCAACCCCTTAAGAATTTTGTAAGTTTCTATAAGATCCCCCCTCAATCTTCTAAATTCCAGTGAGTACAAGCCGAGTCTATCCAGTCTTTCTTCATATGGAAGTCGTGCCATCCCAGGAATCAGTCTGGTGAACCTTCTTTGTACTCCCTCTATGGCAAGAATGTCTTTCCTCAGATTAGGAGACCAAAACTGTACGCAATACTCCAGGTGTGGCTTCACCAAGACCCTGTACAACTGCAGTAGAACCTCCCTGCTCTTGTACTCAAATCCTTTTTCTATGAATGCCAACATACCATTCGCTTTCTTCACAGCCTGCTGCACCTGCATGCCTACTTTCAATGACTGGTGTACCATGACACCCAGGTCTTGTTGCATCTCCCCTTTTCCTAATCGGCCACCATTCAGATAATAGTCTACCCTCCTGTTTTTGCCACCAAAGTGGATAATCTCACATTTATCCACATTATACTGCATCTGCCATGCATTTGCCCACTCACCCAACCTATCCAAGTCACCTTGCAGCCTCCTAGCATCCTCCTCACAGCTAACACTGCCCCCCAGCTTCGTGTCATCCGCAAACTTGGAGATGTTGCATTCAATTCCCTCATCCAGATCATTAATATATATTGTAAATAGCTGGTGTCCCAGCACTGAGCCTTGCGGTACCCCACTGGAGATACTAAGGATTAGTGCTAGACAGCAAGTGTTGGATGATACTTTATTGAATTTATTGGATGATACAACCTGGAAACAGACCCTTCAGCCCACTGAGTCCACGCCGACCACTGATTATCCGTTAACACTAGTTCTATGTTATACCAATTTGGTATCCACTCCCTACACACTAGGGGCCATTTACAGAGGCCAATTAACTTACAAACTCACATGTCTTTTGGGACGTGGGAGGAAACCTGAACACCCGGAGGAAACCGACGCGGTCACTCCACACAAATAGCCCTGCGAGGCAGCAGCTCTATCAGCTGCACCACTGTGCTGCCCATTGCTACAAGTATGATGGTGCTGGCAAGGGTGCTGCCTGCACTTTATTTGGACCATCACCAGAACACATCCTCGTGGAGCATTGACACGCTATAAAAGGAGAGTTGCTGGAGCAACGCAGCGGGTCCGCCAGCATCTGTGACGGGAAATGCACTTGCAACATTGCAGTCAGGATCCTTTAAATGGAATGAAAGAGTAACGGGGAAATAACTGGTTTACAGAGGTGGGGGGCAAGAGGATTCAGGTGAGGAGGGGCTGAATGGCGGGTGGAATCAGGCGGGGAGGGGAGAGCAGAGATAGCGACAGAGACTGGGAGGTGAAGAATGGAGAACAAAGGACTGCAGATTGTGGCATCTGGTAGAACAGGGAGGTGAAGAGTGGAACTGTGTGTGGACGTGTGATGGCAGGAGGGAACAACAGAGGGTGACGGAAGGCAAGTGTTCAAGCTAAAGACACAAAGAACTGCAGATGCTGCGTTAAAAAATAAAAGATATAAAATTCTGGAGTAACTCAGCAGGTCAGGCAGCATCTCTGGAGAACATGGATAGGTGATGTTTCAGGTCGGGGCCCTTCTTCAGACATGGTGCCTGAAGCCCAGTGTTAATCAAGAGTCACAGTGCAAACCTCTGATGGTGCGGTGGTTAACTCAGCGGTGTCACCCACTCGGTGTTAAGTGAACTAGTGTTGTACATGGCAATAGCACCACAGCCTCCTCCAGTGGTACTGCACTGAAACCACACTGATCCACCCTGACATTCTAGGCAAAGTTTCAGCCCAGCAACAACAGATGGGACACCCGGAGGAACCATCTCAGGAATAGGAAAGCTGAATGATTTTTTCCCCCCTCGTCTGTTGAAGAGATTATTTAACCGGGTACAGGTCTGCTTCAACCTCGTGTCCAAGAGCGTCCATCTCAGCTACTTCGTTTCAACCATGTTATAGGAAAGATGTTGTCAAGCTGGAAAGGGTACAATGCAGATTTACAAGATTGTTGCCAGGGTTTGAGGGAATGAGCTATAGGGAGAGGTTGAGTAAGCTGGGACTATTCCTTCGAGCACAGGTGGGTGAGGGGTGATCTTATAGAGTAACAATGTTACAAAATTTTGAGATTTTTAAAATCAAGTCTGCAATTTATCCCATCAGATAAAGCATAAAAAGAAGTTTAATTTGACACCTAATTCACTTTCATTTCTTCAGTATTAAAAAAAAATATGGCCATTTTCATACTCGGAAATTAGCATCTTGTTCCCCATTGCCTTTCCATTGACTTAACTCAAAAGCTTTGATCGAGGACAGTCAAAAGCCGGTAACTTTCTTAAAAATTGAGAGAACTGAATGAAATTTTCAGTTATTATAGATTGAAGCATTCTGAAACAAATATGAAACAATCTTACTTGGATGACCTGAAATTAAAACATATAATTAGTTAGTTACCTAATAGTAGCTAATTACAAAATTCAATTACTAGATCTAAACATCTATTCATTTCTTAAGAAAAGATACACATTTTTAAATTGCCTAAGTGTCCAAATAACATTCACACAATAATTCACAATATAACATGATTTTAAAATCTCATTTTCATGAATTTATAGGCCAAATGGAAGGAATTTAGTGTTTAATTCCTGTAAATTATTGGCCATTTAAATCAACTTGCGAGTGGGTTTTTGTGGAACGCGGGGGATTGGAACGTTGCGGTTTGCGGTGAATTTAACCTCCAGTCGGCAGGAAAAATACTGCCGGTTCGTATATATTTTTTGTCCCCTTTTCGCAACATGAAAATTTGATTAAAGGCTTCCTAAGAACCAAGTTTTTATGTAAAAATAAACTGTGTACCTTCTTTTATCCCCTACATACGGTCCGTCCCGTTGTCGGCGATCATGGCTTTAGAAGACGATTTTTAATTCACTCTTGCTAATAAATGATCCCGCGTAGTTTAAAAATAGCTTCATAAAACAAATGTCGGAGCGATTTCTCTTTAACAACGAAATCCACTGAGACGGATCGATTTGAATTGTCTGGAGAAAAACGACATTTTAAACCAGCCCCCCTCTGAAAGGCGCCAAAGTCGCGCACACGGGGGTGGCAGAACTGCAGTGCCGCTGAAGGTTAGTTCTGTAACATACCTATGTAGAGGTGTACAAAATCATAAGATGAATAGATCGGGTAGATGCACAGCCTCTTGCTTAGACTAGGGGATTGAGGATCAGAGGACATAGGTTTAAGGTGAAGGGGAAAAGATTTAATAGGAATCTGGAACAAGCTGTCGGTGGAACGTTTAAGAAACAGTTAGATGGGTACATGGAAATGACAGGTTTGGAGATAAATGGGCCAAATGCAGCCAGGTGAGACTAGTGTAGCTGGGACATGTTGGCCGGTGTGGGCAAATTGGAGCGAAGGGCCTGTTTCCATGCTGTATTACTCGATGACTATTAATATATACATATAAATATCTATGCATATAATATATACATATAAATATACTTAAATTAGCATATGATAGGTCTTGACAGCACTGGGCCTCTACTCACTGGAGTTCAGAAGGTTGAGGGAGGACCTCATTGAAACTTACAGAATGATGAAAGGCATCGATAGAGTGGATTTGGAAAGGATGTTTCCACTGTTGGGAGAGTCTATGACCAGAGGCCGTAGCCTCAGAATTAAAGGTCGTTCTTTTAGAAAGGAGATGAGGAGGAACTTCTTTAGTCAGAGATTAGTTAATCCGTGGAACACATTGCCACAGAGGGCTGTCGAGGCCAAGTCAGTGGATATTTTTAAGGCAGAGATAGACAAATTCTTGATTAGAATGGGCGTCAAGGGTTATGAGGAGAAGGCAGGAAAATTAGATTAGGAAGCAGAGTTCAGCCATTATGAATAGCAGAATTGACCAATGGTCTAATGGCCTAATTCTACTCCTATAACTTGTGATACATCACTTCAATGTTTACCAGTACCATGGATTTCAAACATTTTCTATTTATAATCATAAATTGAAACCTAACTTTAACACTATATTCTGCACTCTTGTATTTGGTAGAGCTGCTGCCTCTTGCACCAGAGACTCGGGTCGATCCTGATGTCAGGTGATGTCTGCATGGAGTTTGCATTGTTCTCCCAGTGACTGCGTGGTGCTCTGGTTTCCTCCCCCCTCCCAAAGACGTGTAGATTTGTAGGTTAATTGGCCTCTGTAAATTTCCACCAGTGTGTAGGGAGTGGATGTCAAAGTGGGATAACATAGAACTAGTGTGAAGATAGACAAAAAGCTGGAGTAACTCAGAGGGTCAGACAGTACCTCGAGAGAAAAGGAATAGGTGACATTCTGGGTCAAGACCCTTCTTCAAACTGAGAGTCAGGGGAAAGGGAAACGAGAGTGGGTGCTGCGAGGGGTCGGTCGGGCTGTCGGCCGGCCAGTGGGTGCTGTGAGGGGTCGTTCGGGCTGTCGGTAGGCCGGGGGCGCTGTGAGGGGTCGGTCGGCCGGTGGGTGCTGCGAGGGGTCGGTCGGTCGGGCTGTCGGCCGGCCAGTGTTGCAACTAGCGAGCGGACTGACGGAGCCAGCGCTATGGGGGTGCTGAAGACGGCGTGCAGGGCAGTGCTGCTGCCCACCATCATCACCATGATGATCCAGAGGGGCATGTAAGCCGAGGTGGACGCAGTGAGTGGCCGCACTTACGGAGCCCGAGCCGGTCCCAAAGCGGTTTCAGCTCAAGCCATGGGCAACTCTGGAAGGGGAGCGATTTGGGGTTAGGGTTAGGCATATTCCTCTCAGTGGAAGATGCCTTAGCCTTCCCCCAGCCTGACACTGCCCCAGTCCCATGATCCCCACTCTGCACACTGGCAGTCAGTGGGGTTCAGTAAATGGGGGAACGCACAGGATCTGCCCTCACCCATTAATTAGGCGGGTTCAGGAGCCGGTGAAACCCGGGATCTCTGCAGCAGTCTCACTCAACATACACACTCACAATTATATTAATTACTAGACTAAGTGGGACCCGTTGGGTCCCATGTTCACACGGGAGGGCTGGTCCTCCGACGCAATATTCCACCTCTCCACCAATTCCAATATTGGTGGCCAGTGGGGGGGCTTTCTGGAGTGCTGATATGGGTTCTTGGGGTGGCAGCTCAGTCGCTCAAGCCTGTTGTGCTGTCAGCTCACTCATGGCTGGTGGGCTGGCAGTTGACTATTCCTTGAAATTCCATTTTCAAGCAGGGTGCAAGGCCACCAAATTCAAATCCATTTTCCTACCATTTCAAGCAGGGTGCAAGGCCACCAAATTCAAGTGCCGTTTCTTACCACTTCGAGCAGGGTGCAAGGCCACCAAATTCAAGTGCAGTTTCCTACCACTTCGAGCAGGGTACAAGGCCACCAAATTCAAGTGCAGTTTCATACCACTTCAAGCAGGGTGCAAGGCCACCAAATTCAAGTGCAGTTTCATAACACTTCAAGCTGGATCCAAGGCCACCAAATTCAAGTGCAGTTTCATAACACTTCAAGCTGGATCCAAGGCCACCAAATTCAAGTGCAGTTTCATACCACTTCAAGCAGGGTGCAAGGCCACCAAATTCAAATGCTGCTTCATACCATTTCATTCAGAATGCAACGCCACCACATTCAAATGCAGTTTCATACCATTTCATGCAGGGTGCAAGGCCACCAAATTCAAATGCAGTTTCATACCATTTCAAGCAGGGTGAAACCACCATAAAACAACATAAAACACCAAACACACAGCTCAGTAGACATTCAGTGTGTTCAGTTTATTCACAGCTCAGACACAGTCATGACCTCTCCCTCCCCCATCATGCAGAGACTGCCACACCCACACTTCCGGGTTTTATAACCCCTCACCCTCCCACCGGAAAAGGTGTGGCCTTCATGACAGGAGAGAGATTCTCAACATATTTTAAACACTAATAACACTTTTATTTTTCATTGATGGGAAGAATCCTCTGCACCTGCTGAGCGGAGGGGGGGCTGAGTAAGATGGCCACAAATCACAGCCGTATGTGGTAGCATTTTATATAAAATCAATATACAGTGCAAACAGGAAGTTAGCCAAAGCACCCAAGCCACCATTTGCAGTAGTGCCTTTTCACTTCAAGCCAAAGCACCAAAGCCACCATTTGCAGTAGTACCTTTTCACTCCAAGCCAAAGCCCCCAAGCCACCATTTGCAGTAGTGCCTTTTCACTTCAATCCAAAGCCCAAATATATATAGTGGCTTGCAAAAGTTTTCATACCCCTTGAACTTTTCCACATTTTGTCATGTTACGTTTGTGGTTGTAAATGTATTTTATTGGGATTTTATGTGATAGACCAACACAAAGTGGCGCATAATTGTGAAGTGGAAGGAAAATGATACATAGTTTTTTAATTTTTTTTACAAATAAAAAACTGAAAAGTGTGGCGTGCAAAAGTATTCAGCCCCCTTTACTCTGATACCCCTAAATAAAATCCAGTGCAACCAATTGCCTTCAGAAGTCACCTAATTAGTAAATAGAGTCCACTTGTGTGTAAGCTAATCTCAGTATAAATACAGCTGTTCTGTGAAGTACTCAGAGGTTTATTAGCGAACATTAGTGAACAAACAGCATCATGAAGCCCAAGGAACACACCAGACAGGTCAGGGATAAAGTTGTGGAGAAGTTTAAAGCAGGGTTAGGTTATAAAAAAATATCCCAAGCTCTGAACATCTCACGGAGCACTGTTCAATCCATCATCCGAAAATGGAAAGAGTATGGCACAATTGCAAACCTACCAAGACATGGCCGTCCACCTAAACTGACAGGCCGGGCAAGGAGAGCATTGATCAGAGAAGCAGCCAAGAGGCCCATGGTAACTCTGGAGGAGCTGCAGAGATCCACAGCTCAGGTGGGAGAATCTGTCCACAGGACAACTATTAGTCGTGCACTCCACAAATCGGGCTTTTATGGAAGAACGGCAAGAAGAAAGCCATTGTTGAAACAAAGCCATAAGAAGTCCCGTTTGCAGTTTGCCACAATCCATGCGGGGGACACAGCAAACATGTGGAGGAAGGTGCTCTGGTCTGATGAGACCAAAATGGAAGTTTTTGGCCTAAATGCAAAACACTATGTGTGGCGGAAAACTAACACTGCACATCACCTTGAACACACCATCCCCACTGTGAAACATGGTGGTTGGAAGCATCATACTATGGGGATGCTTTTCTTCAGCAGGGCCAGGAAAACTGGTCAGAGTTGATGGGAAGATGGATGGAGCCAAATATAGGGCAATCTTGGAAGAAAACCTGTTAGAGTCTGCAAAAGACTTGAGACTGTGGCGGAGGTTTCACCTTCCAGCAGGACAATGATCCTAAACATACAGCCAGAGCTACAATGGAATGGTTTAGATCAAAGCATATTCATGTGTTACAATGGCCCGGTCAAAGTCCAGACCTAAATCCAATTGAGAATCTCTGGCAAGACTTGAAAATTGCTGTTCACAGACGCTCTCCATCCAATCTGACTGAGCTTGAGCTATTTTGCAAAGAAGAATGGGCAAAAATTTCAGTCTCTAGATGTGCAAAGCTGGTAGAGACATACCCCAAAAGACTTGCAGCTGTAATTGCAGCGAAAGGTGGTTTTACAAAGCATTGACAGGGGGGCTGAATACTTTTGCACACCACACTTTTCAGTTTTTTATTTGTAATAAAATTTGGAAACCATGTATCATTTTCCTCCCACTTCACAATTATGCACCACTTTGTGTTGGTCTATCACATAAAATCCCAATAAAATACATTTACACTTGTGGTTGTAACGTGACAAAATGTGGAGAAGTTCGAGGGGTATGAAAACTTTTGCAAGCCACTGTGTGTATATATATATATAGTGTACTAATATATGGTTCAAATAGACCGCAGCGCAGAATTAGGCTCCCCATAGAGTAATATGAGCATTGAACACTAGATGGCGCTTACTTTTTCGATCTAATTTTCTAATTAGCTTAATTAATTAGTGTGCAACTTTTGACACTGATGAGTTATGAATTCCTTATTTATATTTTATCTAAATCTGTGCCAAATTTCAAGTAGATACCAGACATGGGTCACGAAAGTTAAATTCTAGACATATTTTCAATGCTCGGCCCACAGCCTAACAGGTTTGCTTAACATCTCAATGACTAGAAACAAGATTCCAAAAAAAACATTTAGTCCTTCTTGCCTGCGATGCCATTTCTTGTGATCATGTCTGATCATCCAAATTCTATACCCTGATCCAGCTTTCTCCCCATACTCCTTTATCCATGTGTTCTGCCGCTAATGGAGTAGAGGTCGAATAAGGACAGTGGAAGGGATGGCGCAAGAGCTTGCAAGCCAAAAAGCATTAAAGCGCCCTAGAAAGCATTTTATTGGGCTGTGTCACAGCATGGCTAGGGAATAGCTCCATCCAAGACCGCAAGAAATTGCAGAGTTGTGGACATAGCCCAGAACATCATGCAAACCAAACTCCCTTCCATTGATTCCATCTGCACTTCACGTTGTCTAGGCAAGGATAGCAGCATAATCAAGGACCAGTCTCACCTCGCTTAATCGCTCTTCTCCCTTCTCCCATCAGGAAAGAGGTACAGAAGAGTGAAAACACACACCTCCATATTCAGGGAGTATGCACTGCAAAGCTGCGTACTCTCCACGCTCCTCTACTCTCTCTACACCAATGACTGCACCTCCACAGGCTCCTCTGTCAAGCTCCTCATGTTTGCGGAAGACGCAACTCTGAATGGACTGTTCCAGGATGGAGAGGAATCTGCCTACAGACAGACAGTGTCACAGCTGGCGTCCTGGTGCCATCGCAACAACCTGGAGCTGAATGCTCTTAAGTGGAATTGATTGTAGTCTTTAGGAGAGCTCCCCCACCCCTCACCATCAACAACACCACAGTTACTTCTGTGGAGTCTTTTAAGTACCTCGGAACCATCATCTCCAAGGACCTTAGGTGGGGGGCTACCGTCGACTCCACAGTCAAAAAGGCACAACAGAGGAGGTACTTCCTATGGCAGCTGAGGAAGCACAATATTCCACAGGCAATGATGGTCCAATTCTATACGGCCATCGTAGAGTCTGTCCTCACCTTCTCCATCATGGTCTGGTTTGGCTCAGCCACTAAGCACGACATCGGATGCTGCAGCGAATCGTCCGATCAGCTGAGAAAGTCATTGGCTGCAACCTTCCCTCCATTGACGAACTGGACACTGCAAGGGCCAGGAAGCGAGCGGGCAAGATCATCTCTGACCCCTCTCACTCTGGCCACAAACTCTTTGAATCACTTCCCTCTGGAAGGCGACTCCGGACTGCCAAAGTTGCCACAGCCAGACATAAAAACAGATTTTTTTCCACGAGTAGTAGCTCTACTTGATAGCCAAAAATCTGTAGACTCCTTTTGCTCTGGTATTTTGTTTGGTTCCAATGTTTGATCAATGGTGTTCACTGGCATCAGCCAATCTTCCCTGTCCCGCCTGCAACTGGTCCAAAATGCCGCAGCGAGACTCCTGACGGGCACCTGTAAAAGGGACCACATCACCCCGATTCTGGCCTCTCTCCACCGGCTCCCTGTGCGGTTCCTAATAAATTTCAAGATCCTTCTTTATGTTTACAAAGCCCTTACCGGGCTTGCCCCCACCTACATCAAAAGTCTGCTTACCCACCACACCACCTCCAGGTCCCTCAGATCGGCCCACTTGGGGTTACTGAACATCCCGCGGTCTAGTCATAAGCTCAGGGGCGACCGCGCCTTTGCGGTTGCAGCTCCTAGACTGTGGAACAGCATCCCTCTTCCCATCAGAACTGCCCCCTCCATCGACTCTTTTAAGTCGAGACTTAAAACTAATCTTTACTCTCAAGCCTTTCCTGATGTCCTCTGAGGGAGGGCTATATGTATTTATGTATGTACTTAATCTATGAACCAATGTTGTATAACGTTAGTACCTCCACCAATGTAAAGCACTTTGCTCAACGAGTTGTTTTTCAAATGTGCTTTAGAAATAAAAGTGACTGGACTTGACTTATTATTAATGTTTAGTGTTTTATGAGTCATTCGTAACTGTCACTGTATGTCATGTTGTCACTTGTGGGCGGAGCACCAAGGCAAATTCCTTGTATGTGAATATTTGGCCAATACATTTATTAATTCATAAACTTATTAATTCATTCATTCATTCTATTTCTTCCCAGATGTTAGCAGGCAACTAAACAGTCCTCTCACCAACTAGATAATGGACCTAAACTCCCATCTACTTCATTGGAGACCTTCAAACTATCTTTAATCAGACATCATAGATAAACACAAAAAGCTGGAGTAACTCTGCGGGACAGGCAGCATCTCTGGAGAGAAGGAATGGGTGACGTTTGGGGTCGAGACCCTTCAATCAGACATTACTGGACTTCATATTGCACTGAACATTATACCCAATATCCTGTATCTGTACACTGTGGATGACTTGATTGTAATCAGATATAGTCTTTTCGCTGACTGGATAGCATGCAACCAAAAGCTTTCCACTGTGCCTCGGTACATGTGACACTAATAAACTAAACAAAAAACTCAAGGGCATAAACCACCTCCTTCTCATTTACTCAGTTTCTATGATTCCCCAGTTCACACTTTTCTTTCCACACAGACAACCCTCCTCGTCCAGTTCTTACCCCTCTCCATCTGCTAATCACTCACCCCTCCCTAACCCAGCTCCCCCATTTCTTGTCCCCATCACCCTGTTCCCTTTCACCCACCATTCCCTCTCACTGGTTATATGTTTCACTCCGCACCGAGTGAAATGTAGAACCAGAGAGAGGGATGTTTCTTATCCGATTCCACCACCTGCACCACTTTGATTTCTCCACTGACCTCCTCCAGCCTCAGTGACCACCTCCACCTGTCCCTTCCCCTCCTGACTCATCCGCTAATCAAACCGCCCTCCCCGTGATCCACCTGTCACTTGCCAGCTCCTGCTTCACCCTTTCCCCTCACGTTTTTCCTGCCAGTTATCTCCCCTCAACTGCAGGTGTTGTTGTACCCGGATCCTTCTAGATCACCCCAGTCCCCTACTGCCCCCTGTCCCTTCAACCCAGCTGCTAGGGGGAAGCGAGACCACCAGCAGAAACACTCTGGGTACATTCACCCTCCACCCAGGTAGTTATGGCTGTATTCACCCTCTCCCCGGGTGTGTTTTCCTCAGACACCCTCTGCCTGGGTGATTATGGGGATATTCACCCACATTATGTCTGATATCACCCTTTCCCCGGGTCTATGGGGATCCCCACCCTCTCGGCTGATGTTTATGCCTCTGTTCCCTCTCCCATTTGGTGTTTAAAGGGAAATCCACCCACTCCTTGGGTGTTTATGTCTGTATTCACCCTCCCCGGCTGTTTGTGCCTGTTCAGCCTCTCCCTCGGTGTTTATGGGGATCCCCACCCTCTCCCCAGGTGTTTATATCTGAATTCACCGTCTCCCCCGGGTGTTTATGCCCCTGTTCGCCGTCTCCCCGGGTGTTTATGGGGATGTCCACCCACATAGTGTATGTATTGACAGGTTACCTGGCCCTGGTGGTCGATGTAGTAGAAGTACTCGCGGATGCGCGGCTCTGGGCTCTGGCCCTGCGTGTAGCTCGCCCGGCGGCACAGAGAAGGCCGCAAGAAGCGACCGCCCGCCCTCAGCACCAGCGCCATGTCCGCCGGGCCCTCGTCCCCGTTGCTAGCAAAGATCCTGGAGCGGAGCTTTGGTTGCTAGGGGGAGGCGAGCCCAGCCGCAACAACACTCCGGCTGGAGCCCGCCGACCCCGGCCTTTGGTTCCCCCGATAAATCTTCTCTTATCACATCATCTCTTATCACATCATCTCTTCTCTTCTCCCAGCGGCCCACACTGGCTTCGACCCCACGCACGGCTCACTGTAAGTACTCCTTATAAACGGATGGTGTTTTAAACGGAGTCTGATGGTGAAAGCCAATGAAAACAGCAGCTGCTTGATATCTGCAGCCAACGTTGTGAGGGCCCTCAGATTGTCAGTCAGCATCTGTGGAGAGGGAATCAGGGTTAACCCTTCAGATCATCATAGTTATACGGCACGGAAACAGGCCTAACTCATCCATGATGACCGAAATGTCCCATCCCATTAAGAAACATTGCAACATTTAAGAAACATTTAGACAGGTAAATGGAAGGGTTTCGGCCCGAAACGTTGCCTATCTCCTTTGCTCCTTAGATGCTGCTGCATCGCTGAGTTTCTCCGGCTTTTTGTGTACCCACAATGGATAAGATAGGTTTAGAGGGTCATGGGACAAACACAGGCAGATGGGACTAGTGTAGATGCGTGTTATGTATGAAATATGATTCACATATTTGATGTCTTGCGCAATGGTGCACATGCGCAGCTGAGTCTCAACGTGGCGTTAAGAATAAAAGAAGCTTGTTAATTTACTCCCCTGTCTGAGCCTTATTTAGAGTCAGTTTCCAGCACCAAATACACAACAATTGGCGACGAGGATCAAAGAACAGAAAAGAACAAGTACTTCCAAGAAAAAAAGAAAAATGTTAAAAAGGAGTTTATATTTGGCACCACAAATTGGAACGGCACCAAGCAGAAAGGCAAGAAAAGTCGGAACGGGAAGCAAGAGCGCAAGGAAACAAGCGGGGCAGTATGTGTCACCGAAGAGCGCAGCTGGAAGCCTAACCAGCAGGACAGCAACGGTGCCTGCTTATCTGGAACGCTTTCCAGTGTCGTACAGCCCATAGCTAGTTCCGGCAGCCGCCACCGACGTCGGGTGAGTGTCCAGTACCGTGCAGCCCACGGACAGGTCCAGCAACCGCCACCAACGACGAAGCCGAGTCTCCGACAGCCAGCCCGGACGCGAGACACAGCCAGCCCTGGAGGCGAGCACAGCCAGTGTTAAACTGAGTTATTTTGCTAGCCTAATTCAAGAAAACTTGATTCAAACCATTGCTGCTGTTGAAATCGATTCTTTATTCAGTGCCGAGACTAATCTCTGAACCTTCCAACGCAGAGCTGAAAGCTCTGGGGCGGGTCCAAAGAGCTAGTAACTTTGGTACAAACTTAACGCATTATATAGGTATTAGACAATTATGGTACAGAAGGTGTGGCAAACTATTAACCAATCATTATGGTTTACCATACATTAACTTATTTGTATTAACCAATCAACTAAATCCTTTCCAGTGGTTGACAACACGTGTAATCACATGATTTTCCCTTTTCTGGCCTCTTTACAACCCTTGCTCTCCCTGTGGTTTTCTTTACCCTCTTTGTACAAAATCATTTTATTTCAATGAAGTAAAACCACAGAAATATAAAATCAATTCTCAGCTACCACCTCTCAGAATATAAAATACACATCATACAGCAATCACACTATACATACACACAAAACATATATTTTCACTTTTGGAAAAGAAAGTTATTTCTAAAACTTCAGATTTAAACAAAGTCTAATACTTACAATCCTAATTAAAACACAATACACTTCACAAATAATTTCCCTACAGCTACACAGTTAAAATACAGTTACTTATGGATTACAAATATTAAATATATGTTTTGCCCCATTCTTACAAAGTGGTAAAGACTTAAGTTATTTCTAATCACACAATTCCCAACTCCAAGCACACAAAGGCCATATACTTGTCACACTTGATAAATTATAATTGCTTCTTACCAAGCTCGGGTCTAGTTTCATTCTGAATTATAACTTCCCCCTACTATCTCTAGTAGGAGAGTTTATGACTTCCCACTAATAGCATTCCACACAGAAAATGGAAGATTACTATATGCAGACCCCAATCGTTTGGCTTAGATCAAAACTTTCTCAGTTTTCTATAAACATAAGAAATCACCCTGATACAAAGTTCACATAACCATCACCTATGCCTTATCTCATATCCCAACATAAGTACATTTAAACATCACAGACTATTATCCAGCCTTGCTGTCTAAGAGCCAATATAAACAACCATAAACCACCTTTGTGACACACCAGAGCTCAAAGATGTGTCACAAAGAAAGAACAAATGGTGCCTATGTCCTGGGAAGAGACCCCATTAACAACCTATACTCTAAACACCAAACTAAACCAAATACAACTTCTGACAGCATTATAGCTGCTTCAAAGCAAACAAAGCTATGCCTATTCAGATCAACATTTCCATGTTATGATAAGCCATCTGTTCTCCTGTGTGTGTGTTTTTTGTACTTTATTTCTTTGTGGGGACATGTATTTCTGAAAACCCCAAACCCTTCTCTTGCAACTCAACATAAATTCCTCACACAAAAGTTATTATCTGAGCAATTCTATTATATAATATTTCCTCGCCAGCCCCGGCCGCGAGCACAGCCAGCTCCCGCCAGCGAGACACAGCCAGCCCCGGCCGCAAGCACAGCCAGCAACCGCCAGCGAGACACAGCCAGTCCCGGCCGCGAGTACAGCCAGCCCCCGCCAGCGAGACACAGCTAGCCCCGGCCGCAAGTACAGCCAGCTCCCGCCAGCAAGACATAGCCAGCCCCCGCCAGCGAGACACAGCCAGCCCCCACCAGTGAGACACAGCCAGCCCCCAGCCGTAAAGCCAGCAAGCAAGCAAGCCTCCAAAGCAGCAAAAGCCAGCCCATGAAGCCAGCAACAGCCAGCCTGGGAAGTCAGCAACAGCCAGCCCATAAAGCCAGCAACAGCCAGCCCGGGAAGCCAGCATCAGCCAGCCCGTGAAGCAAGCAAAATCCAGACCGTGAAGCCAGCAAAGCCAGCCCGTAAGGACAGCCCGAAAGGTCGCCGAGGCTCCGGAGTCCCGTACTGTACGAATTTAATGTGTTGGTAACTGTTATCAATGATTTAAGTAAATATGTGTGCATAGCAGGTATATGGCTTTAAATGTTCTAGTTTGCTATTAACATTAAATGTTGGTTTATTAGTATAAATCTATTATTGTATGAGTTTTGTTTGAGCCTCACTGAGGTTCAAATGACACGGAATAAATATTGAATTGAATTGAATTGAAGGGTTATCACATCTTACGTGCTTTGCTGCAGCCAGCAAAGCCTGTGAGTAAAACGTACGAGGAATGTAAGGAGGCATTAATTGCTCATTTCTTGCCAAAACCTCCAAGGGCATCCAGAGACAAGGAGCCTGAACTAAAGAAGAGCCTGAACTAAAAAAGGAGTCCATCAAGGGCATCCAGAGACAAGATTCACAACTCCAAGAGGTGCTGGAGATGTGGCGGCAGCCATGAGCCAGCGATGTGTAAATTCAGAGATGGTAGGTGCTTCAGGTGCTCGGGTACGGGTCACACCAAAAGCCAGTGTGATGCTGTTAGAGCTTACCAGCAGCAGTACAGTGCACGTACTGGCCAGAAGTCAAATGCAAATGTACATTGCAATCCAGAGGGCAACCCTATCTATTCAAGCTGCCTTCAGGGGTATGAAGATGCGGAGAGAGATCCGGAACAAACAGAAGGAAGCAACGGTAATACAAGCAGCATTTAGAATGCACAAAGTATACCTTCCATACAGGACAATGAGATTGGCAGCTATAATAATAATAATACCCATTATAGGGCACAACTTCAAATGAAAACCGATTGAAAAACTTACGTGAAGCAGCGTTTTGCTGCTTCAGGCTGCCTACCGAGGAATGGTTGTTCGAAAGCATTTGCGGTGCATGCACAAATCTGCCAAGGTCATACAGACTTATTATCAAATGCATAAACAGCATCAGTATTTCAAGAAACTACGCTGGTCCGCCACTGCTGTACAGCAACGATATCGGGCTTGCCAGATAAGAGATGCCCACGTGAGACATTATAATAGTTTGAGAAAAGTAGTGGTTTGTATTCAGGCCTTCTACCGTGGGGTCAAAGCCAGAGAATTGGTTGAAAAAATCAAGGCAGCACGCCATATTTATTAATTCTTAATGATGTGCATTACAAGAAAAAATTTCTTGACTCAAAAGGCGGCTATAGTCACTCTGCAAGCTTCATTCCGTGGGTGCTGATCAAGGGTACGCTACAGAGCTAAGCAGTCATTTTGATCCAGAGATGGTACAAAGCATGCAAAATAGGGCATTCCCAGTTTGTGCAATGCAAACCATTACCATTCAGGCTGCCTACAAGAGTATGGTGGTTAGGCAGTGGGTTAAGCAAAAGCGGGCTGCCGTAAAAGTTCAGTCAGTACTCTGTATAATTTGGTATAGAAAAGACTTCCGCAAGCTGAATTATACAGCAATTGTAGTGCAGTTGCACTACCTTGCTTATGAAGCAAGAAAACTATACAGAGCATAGCAATGTTACAACATTTTGAGATTTAAAAAATCAAGTCTGCAATTTACCCCATCAGGTAAAGCATAAAAAGTTTAATTTGACACCTAATTCACTTTCATATCTTCAGTATTAAAAAAGTTATGGCCATTTTCATACTCAGAAATTAGCATTTTGTTCCCTATTACTTTTCCATTCTTAACTCAAAAGCTGTGATCAAGGACAATCAAAAGCCTATAACTTTCTTAAAAATTAAGAGAACTGAATGACATTTTCAGTTATTATAGATGAAGCATTCTGAAACAAATATGAAACAATCTTACTTGGATGACCTGAAATTAAAGCATATAATTAGTTAGTTACCTAATTGTAGCTAATGACAACATTTCTGATTAACTTCTATCCATTTCTTAAGAAAAGGTTAACATTCTTTAATAGCCTGTGTCCAAATAACATTCACACAAGAATTCACAATATAACATGATTTTAAAATCTCATTGTCATGAATTTATAGGCCAAATGGAAGGAATTTAGTGTTTAATTCCCGTAAATTAATGGCCATTTAAATCATCTTGCGAGTGGGATTTTGTGGAACGCGATCGATTGGAACGTTGCGGTTTGCGGTGAATTTAAACCCCATATCGGCAGGAAAAACGTTCCTAAGAAGCACGTTTATATATAAAAATAAACGGCGTTCCTTGTTTTGTCCCGTACGTGAGATCCGCCCCGTTGTCGGCATTGACGGCTTTAGGAGACGATTTTAATTTTACCCTACTATTAAATTATCCGGCGCTATTTTTAATAAACTTGATAAAACGACAGTCGGAGCGATTTTTCTTCAGCAACTAAACAGCCTGACAAAGATCGATTTCAACAGGCTGGAGAAAAACGGCATTTTAAACCCGCCCCCTCTCAAAGGCCCCAAAGTTGTGCACGCGGCCAGTGGCAGATCTGCAGCGCCGCTGAAGGTAAGTTTTGTAACATACCTACAGAGCACAAATCAAACTGACTGTTGTATTGCAAAGACAATATAGATCCTACTTCTTGATGAAGAACCAGAGATGTGACTTAAGAATAGATGAACAACAGAAAATGCTTAAACGACACAAAGAACGGTTAAATAAATGTGTGACGATGAATAAAAAGCTGCTCATAAAAAAGTCTAAACAAGAGAGGCTTGCCAGTCGAGACAAAAGTATGCAGGACCGATTGCGACTAGGACAATTCACTACAGTCCGGCATAGAGCCTCCTTCACTGAGCAATGGACAGATGGTTATGCATTTCAGAATCTTATTAAACAACAAGAGTGGATAAATACGCAGCGCGAGGAAATTGAGTGACAGAGGAAGTTGCTAGCAAAACGAAAACCTGCAGCCATATGTCAGATGTCACCTACAAATAATGCACAGAAACAGAGGAAAACAAAGCAAATGGAGCAGAAAATGAAACGTTAGCAGAATATCATTAACAGGAAGAAATCTTCAAACTAAGATTAGGAAATTTAAAAAGGGAAAAGGCAGAGATACATGCAGAGCTAGAGCGATTAGAAAGAGGTCGCAATTTACGCATAAGGGAAGGAAATGATAACACATAAAGCAAGGTGTAATGTATTTGGTTTAAGGAAGATGGAATGAAAAAATTATAATTGCTAAGTTTAGATATGATTATTACGGTTATGAGGATGTATTGTAAGATTACTTTAATAATACAATTTTGCAACAGTGTATTAATCAATGATATTTTAGGTAAAGAGTATATACCGTGAAGGTGAAATTGTGTTACCTGCTTCCAAGTTAAAAGGGAAGGAGTGTTATTTATGAAATACAATTAACATATTTGATGTATTGCGCAGCGGAGTCTCATTGTGGCGTTCAGAATAAAAGAAGCTTGTCAGTTTATTCCTGTGTCCGAGCCTTATTTAAAGTCTGTTTCCAGCACCAAATACACAACAATGCGACATGTTGGTCAGTGTGGGCAAGTTGGGACGAAGGACATGTTTCCACGCTGTAAGACACTTTTTGCCTGCGTTTGGTCCATATCTCTTTAAACCCCTCCTTTCCATGTACCTGTACAAGCGTCTTTTAAAACTTGTTATAGTACCTGCCTCAACTACCTCCTCTGGCAGTTCGTTCCATCCACTCACTACTGTGTGTGTGAAAAAGCTTCCCCTCGGCTTCCTATCTTCCCCTCTCTCCTTCAATCTATGGCTTTGCTCTTGTGAAACAGAGTACTATGTTTACATATTCTGTTGCGCTGCTGCAAGTAAGAATTTCATTGATCTATCTGGGACACATGATAATAAAACATTCTTGACTCTTGACAATCTTCTGTGCTCTTTCTCCATTGATACATTTGTCAGCTTCAAAAGCCCGGAGTTGGAAGAGCACATGTAAAACTGAGGTCTGTATGGCTGGAGGAGTATAGAGACGGGAAACTGGTGAAGCCATTGAGGGCATTGAGCACAGGGACAAGAGATAACCAGGTGCTAACATGAATTGGGTGATGGGCGATGGGTGACTAGGATATTTGTGGGTTTGGGCACAGGTAGACCTATTGCCTAACAGAGCCAAGAGAGATCCAGGTGCGATCATGATATCGACTGCACTTATCAGACTTTGTTACCTGGGTAGGACTGGTACATTGATTCTGATCCTTTTTCTCCAGAGATGCTGCCTGACCCACTGAGTTGCTCCAGCAGACTGTGCCTATCATTTACACATTCCAGCGACTTGGTTTCACTCAGGGCTGAATGAACTCCGGTGCTACAAGATTAGGTTGCTGGTTTGTACCACCATAAATTTCAATTTCTCCAAATTCCTCCTGCCTTCTTTAGTTTTAGAGATACATTTAAAAGACACTTGGACAGAGCCAAGAAGGCACTCTGATGTATCTGACGTCTCGAGGAGACTGGAAATTTGGCATGTCTTCAGTGAATTTGTACAAACATTTACCTCTGCACCATAGAAAGCATACTGTCGGGTTGCATCACAACTTGGTTTGGGAACAGAGTTGTAGATGTAGTCCAGTCCTTCATACAGTCCACACTTCCCAGCATTGACTACATCTACACTCGGAAAAGCAACCAACATAATCAAAGACGTCCCATGAGATCACTCTTTTTTCTCCCTGCTCCCATTGGACAGAAGCTTGGAAGTGCGAACCACCAGACTCAGGCTTCTGAGCCACAAATTATGGTACTGTCGGATTCACCTCTACCCCACTGCAGACATTTGACTTTGTCTCTGGAACTAATTAACTGCAAAGCTGAGAACTATATTCTGCACTGTATCTTCCCCTTTGCTCTACCTATTGTACTTGAGTTTGAATTGATTGTATTGAGGTATGGTATATCTGATCTGTTTGGATAACATACAACACAAAGCTTTTCACTGCACCTTGGTACACGTGACAATAATAAATCTAAACACTGGACGTTATCAGGCCAGTGTGAACCAGAAGAGGGCAGCAGAGGTCCAGCAAGCTGAACCATGACACAAAGTGTGTCAGAAAGAACTGCAGATGCTGGTTTAAACCGAAGATAGACACAAAATGCTGGAGTAACACAGCCGTGCAGGCAGCATCTGAGAGTGCGCAGGAGCTTTGAGTCTAAATTTCAAGAATGTCAAATGTTCAAGAACCTGATGGTTGTAGGAAAGTAGCTCTTCCGGAAAAAAAACACAAAAGTGCTGTAGTAACTCAGCGAGTTAGGCAGCATCTCTGGAGAACAACAAATGAAACTTTGGCTTCCTATCGGGTCAGACTACAGGAGGGAGATTGAAACTGATTAAATGGTGTCAGAACAACCATCTAGATCTCAACTTCATTGAGACAAAGGAGATGATTGTTGATAGACACAAAAAGCTGGAGAAACTCAGCAGGACAGGCAGCATCTCTGGATAGAAGGAATGGGTGATGTTTCGGTTTAGGCCCTTCTTCGGGTGATTGCTTACGCAGATAGACATAAAGCACAGGAGTAACTCAGCAGGTCATAGAAACATAGAAAACTAGGTGCAGGAGTAGGCCATTCGGCCCTTCGAACCAGCACCATCATTCAATATGACCATGGCTGATCATTTAAAATCAGTACCCCGTTCCTGCTTTTTCCCCATATCCCTTGATTCCTTTAGCCCTAAGAGCTAAATCTAACTCTCCCTAGAGCTCTTAAAGATAGCGGAGTCAAGGGATATGGGTAGAAGGCAGGAAAGGTGTACTGATTGTGGATGATCAGCCATGATCACAGTGAATGGGGGTGCTGTCTCGAAGGGCCAAATGCCCTACTCTTGCAACTATTGTTTATTGTCTATTGAAACTAAGAGCTAAATCTAACTCTCTCTTGAGTCAGGCAGCAATTGTGATGGAATCGGGTAGGAGATATTTCAGATCAGGACCCTTCTTCAGATTAGGTCTCCTTTCCTGTTTTTTTTCTAAAATCCTGCAGATGATCGAAGTCTGATACGGAATCAGAGTAGTCATGGTGTCACAGCGGTAGAGTTGCTGCATTACAATGAATGCAGCGCCGGCGACCCGGTTTTCGATCCCGAATACAGGTGCTGTCTGTACGGAGTTTGTACGTTCTGCCCGTGACCCACCTACGTGGGTTTTCTCCGAGATCTTCGGGTTTCCATCCACATTTCAAAGGCATACAGGTTTATAGGTTAATTGGCTTGGTGTTAATGTAAAAATTGTCCCGAGCGGGTGTAGGATAGTGTTAGTGTGCGGGGATCGCTGATCGGCACTACCCAGTGTGCTGAAGGGCTTGTTTCCGCGCTGTATCTCTAAACTAAACTAAAGTGGGTTAGTGGGTGCAAAGTGCTCGGCTGGCCACTGGAGGGAGGAGCCGGGTGACGGCGGATGAAACTTTGAGTTCACGGCTTGTCCCGGTCCCCAGCCAGGGAATAAATAAAATATAGACACAAGGGGATCCTAGATAAACAAAATAGGTTGCGTAGGCTAATTGAATAATTTAAGCGTGATCCATCCTCTAGTGACTCAGTTACTCTCTTCTTCACACAAGAAGTCAAATGCTGGTTCCCTGTTCCTTAAAATTTGCCTCTACTTCCTGAAAAGATTGTGGAGATTTGGTATGTCAGAGAGGATTCTCTGAACGCCCAGGAGCGAGGAAAACCACAGGAAATTGTGAACACTGCCCAGTCCATCACCGGCTCTGACCTCCCCACCATCGAAGGGATTTATCGGAGTCGTTGCCTCAAAAAGGCTGCCAATATCATCAAGGACTCTTGTTCACCCCTCTGAAGGATTTTCTGACGTCGGCCTCTGTGACTGTGACTGAAATACCATCACAGCGAATGGGGGTTCGGGAAGGCACATCAGTGTTCTCCCTATCAAAGCGTGCGTAGAACGCATTGAGCTCGTCAGGAAGTGATGCTTCGCTGACATTCGAGCTGCCTTCTGATTTCGCCTTGTAGAAGGTGATGGCATTCAAGCCCTGCCACAGCTGCCGAACATCCGTCTCATCCTCCAGCTTGGAGCAGAAGTTCCTTTTGGCCTTTTTGATGGCCTTAACAAGGTCGTATCTGGACTTCTTGTAGACCTCTGTATCTCCAGACCTGAATGCGCTGGATCTGGTCTTCAGAAGAATGCGGATCTCATGGCTCATCAAGGCTTCTGGTTAGGAAACACTCGGAAGGTTTTTGTTAGGATGCAGTCCTCCACACGTTTCTTTATGAAGTCTGTAGCGACTGTGGCGTATTCATTCAGGTCCGCTGCCGAGTCCCTGAACATTGCCCAGTCTACAGACTCCAAACAGTCCTGTAGTTGTTCCTCTTCCCCCCTCGACCAGCTCTGTACTGTCCTCACCTTTGGGGGTGCGCTCTTCAATTGCTGCCTGAAGGCTGGTGGTCGGATTTACCGAAGTGAGGGCGAGGGGTACAGCGATATGCATCCTTGATGGTCGTGTAGCAATGGTTGAGGGTGTTTGATCCTCTGGTGCTGCAGGAGACATGTTGGTGGAAGTTTGGGAGCTATTTCTTAAGGTTGGTTTTGTTGAAATCTCCGGCTACGGTGGTAAATGCCTCGGGGTAAGCCATCTGGTGCTTGTTGACCACGGTGTGCAGCTCCTCCAGTGCCGGATGGACATCTGCCTGGGGAGGGATGTAGACCGCGGTCAGGATGATGGAGGTGAATTTCCTCGGTAGGTAGAAGGGACGGCACTTCAGAGCCAGGTGTACCAGGTGTGGAGAGCAGGAGTTGGATAGGACTGCCTCGTCTGAGCACCACGCAGAGTTGACCATGAGGCAGATGCCCCCTCCTCTCACTTTCCCAGATGCCAGTGTACAGTCCATGCGATGGATGGAGAACCCTTCAGGCTGGACCGCTGAGTGTGGGGAGCTGGGGGGTGAGCCATGTCAGCCATGTCAGCCATGTGAGCCTGTGAAAAGGAACACAGAGCATTCCCTCAGCTCCCTTTGGTAAAGTCCTCCACTTTATTTTCAAGGGACTGTACACTGGCCAGTAGGATAGTAGGGAGAGGGAGCCCCTATGCTTAAATCTGACCTGAAGTCCTGCCCTTGGGCCACGTTTCCGGACACAATGGATGCTTCCCCTTTGATTCCAGGTACTGTACCTGCTGTTTCTGCAAACCTGTGTTGGAACGAGCACTATTTATGTTTGATTTTATCTGTATGTGTGTGTGTGTATAAATAAATATTTATGGTAGACAAAATGCTGGAGAAACTCAGCGAAGGAATAGGTGACATTTCGGGTCAAGACCTTTCTTCAGACCTTCACTCCATAGATGCTGAATTCCTTATATTATATCATATATATATATCATATATTCATTCGCTCCATAGATGCTGCCGCACCCGCTGAGTTTCTCCAGCATTTTTGTCTACCTTCGATTTTTCCAGCATCTGCAGTTCTTTCTTATTATTTGTGTATGTTTTATATATATATATATATATGTGTATATATATATATATATATATATATATATATACACACATAGATATATATATATATATATATATATATATATACACATATATATATGTATATATATATACACACACACAAACGTTTTTTTATCAATTATTATATTGTTTACAGTATAGCAGCACCTAGTTTTCGTGACCTTTCTGTAAAACCATTCGTTCGAGCACCACGCAGTTTGAGTGAGCATCGTTTATTTTGATTGTCAAAATCGACTTGGGTAATCGCTTTATTTTCGTTTAAAAAAATACAGAACTTTGTTGTACCCAACTGTCTCAACTCGCCAAACTGGTGACCCCGTTAGTCCGATCGGTACTCAGACTCTCAACATGCAAGCCGCCACCATCCCCGACTCCCAGCTCCCCCAGCTAAACGCCATGGGCCTGAAACTGCCCGTGTTCTGGGCAGAGCAGCCTCAAGTGTGGTTCGCCCACATAGAGGCCCAGTTCCACCTTCGAAATATTGTTGCCGCTGCTACCCGATATTTCTACGTGGTCGGGGCCAAGACACGGCCACGCAGTTGCTGCCCTATCTAAAAGACCCGCCGGCCATCGGCAAATTCGAGGAACTCAAGGCCCTACTGCTCCGTACCTTCGGGTTCAGCCACCGAGATCGCGGTTCGTTTCCCGGTCGACTCAGGGGCCATCGTCAGCATCCTTCCCCCGACTGGGCTGGACACCCGTGCTGGTAAACGAGGGCCTGTCATGACTGCCGTCAACCATAGTACTATCTGAAACATAGAAACATAGAAATTAGGTGCAGGAGTAGGCCATTCAGCCCTTCGAGCCTGCACCGCCATTCAATATGATCATGGCTGATCATCCAACTCAGTATCCCGTACCTGCCTTCTCTCCATACCCTCTGATCCCCTTAGCCACAAGGGCCACATCCAACTCACTCTTAAATATAGCCAATGAACTGGCCTCAACTACCCTCTGTGGCAGAGTGTTCCAGAGACTCACCACTCTCTGTGTGAAAAAAGTCTTTCTCATCTCGGTCTTAAAGGATTTCCCCCTTATCCTTAAGCTGTGACCCCTTGTCCTGGACTTCCCCAACATCGGGAACAATCTTCCTGCATCTAGCCTGTCCAACCCCTTAAGAATTTTGTAAGTTTCTATAAGATCCCCTCTTAATCTCCTAAATTCCAGAGAGTATAAACCGAGTCTATCCAGTCTTTCTTCATAAGACAGTCCTGACATCCCAGGAATCAGTCTGGTGAACCTTCTCTGCACTCCCTCTATGGCAATAATGTCCTTCCTCAGATTTGGAGACCAAAACTGCACGCAATACTCCAGGTGTGGTCTCACCAAGACCCTGTACAACTGAAGTAGAACCTCCCTGCTCCTGTACTCAAATCCTTTTGCTATGAAAGCTAACATACCATTCGCTTTTTTCACTGCCTGCTGCACCTGCATGCCTACTTTCAATGACTGGTGTACCATGACACCCAGGTCTCGCTGCATCTCCCCTTTTCCTAATCGGCCACCATTTAAATAATAGTCTGCTTTCCTGTTTTTGCCACCAAAGTGGATAACCTCACATTTATCCACATTATACTGCATCTGCCAAACATTTGCCCACTCACCCAGCCTATCCAAGTCACCTTGCAGTCTCCTAGCATCCTCCTCACAGCGAACACTGCCCCCCAGCTTAGTGTCATCCGCAAACTTGGAGATATTGCCTTCAATTCCCTCATCCAGATCATTAATATATATTGTAAATAGCTGGGGTCCCAGCACTGAGCCCTGCGGTACCCCACTAGTTACTGCCTGCCATTGTGAAAAGGACCCGTTTACTCCTACTCTTTGCTTCCTGTTTGCCAGCCAGTTCTCTATCCACATCAATACTATCTGCATCTATGGCACATGGACTCTATCCCTAATCTTCGACTTCCGCCCATACGACTGGACCTTTACCATTGCGGACGTGGCGCAGACGCTCTTGGGCGCCAATTTCCTTCAGGCCTTTTCGCTCATGGTGGACGTACGGGGCGGGCGCCTCATTCCACTGGTGGACCCAGCCCACGACCCACGGAATCCCCCAGCCCGCAGCTGAATGCGGTGGCTGAGGTCGAAGGCTCGTATGCCTCACTGCTCGTGGAGTTCCCAGAGCTACTCACCCCCGTTTCTGAGCGGCGACCCTCAAGCACGGGGTGGTGCACCATATCCCCACCACTGGACTGCCATTACACGCTCGGGCGCGCCGGCTCCCGCCCGACAAGCTGCACATCGCCAAGGAAGAGTTCAAACTGATGGAGGACGTGGGGATCGTAAGGCGCTCTGATAGCCCGTGGGCATCCCCATTACACATGGTCCCTAAAACATCTGGGGGGTGGAGACCATGCGGGGATTGTAGGCACCTGAACGCCGTTACGACCGCGGACTGCTACCCTGTCCCACACATCCAGGACTTCTCAGCTCATCTGGAAGGAGCTACCTTTTTTTTTAAGGTGGACCTGGTCCGCGGTTATCATCAGATCCCTGTTCACCCAGACAATGTCCCAAAGACTGCCAACATCACCCTGTTTGGGCTGTTCAAATGGCTCCGTATGCTTTTTGGCTTAAAAAGCGCCGCGCAGGCATTCCAGAGACGGGTGGACATGTTGGGTAAGGGATTGGACTTTGTTTTCATCTACTTAGTTGACATCCTGGTTGAGAGCCGCTCCCAACAGGAACACCTCACGCACCTGCGGGCGCTGTTCCAGCGGCTCCAGGACCATGGACCGTAGTCAATCCCGCCAAATGCCAGTTTGGCCTCCGCACAATTTCATTCCATGTTACCTCGCAGGACGCCACCCCATCTAAGGTCGAGGTCAACCGGCAGTCCCCCCAGCCGCTCACTGTCGGAGTTCGTCAGCATGGTTAACTTCCATCATCGTTTCGTGCCGGCGGCGGCCAGGATCATGCATCCCGTTTCAGTGCCTTGCTGGTAAGCCACGGTACCTCATGCGGTCCGCTGAGGCCGCGTTCGACGGCGCGAAAGAGGCGCTGGCCAAAGGCACCATGCTGGTACACCCGCGGGCCACAGCCTCAACTGCCTCCGATACGGCCGTGGGTGTGGCAGCTCATTGACGGCCGCTTGTATCCGCTAGCCTTTCTCAGCCGTCTGCAGAGACCCCCCCGAGCGCAACTACAGCGCGTTCGACCGGGTGTTCCTCGCCCTCTACCTGGCCATCCGTAACTTTAGATACTTCTTGGAGGGCAGGCCGTTCATAGCCTTTACTTACCACAAGCCCTTAACGTTCGCCTTGGCCAAGGTGTCAGACCCCTGGTCCGCTCGACAGCAGCGACACCTGGCATTCGTGTCAGAGTTCATGACAGACGTACAGCCGTGGACCATGGTGTGGATTACGTGGAGTTTGCTGCAGCACAGCGCACGGACGACGGATGGATGGCTACAGGACGGCCGCTTCAGGGTTGCGGTTGACTGATGTTGCGTTCAGTCCCACGGGAGCGTTGGTGCTGTGCGATGTTTCCACCGGGCGCCCACAGGTTCCCGTGGGTTGGCGCCCCCGGATTTTCGACGCCATCCATGGCCTGGCCCACCCTTCAATGGGTGGCGGACAAATTTGTCTGGCAGGGCCTCCGCAAGATCTCGGCTTGGGCTAGAGCCTGCATCCCCTGCCAGACATCCAATGTTCAGTGTCACGTACGGGCCCCAGTGCAAGGCTTTGTGGTTCCCTCGGGCCGTTTCCATCACATCCATGTGGATTTAGTGGGTCCGTTACCGCCGTCCAGTGGTGCCACGCATCTCCTCACGGTCATGGATCGGTTCACGAGGTGGCCTGAGGTTATTCTGCAGTCGGACACCTCCGCCGCATCTTGTTCCCAGGCTCTTGCAGCCCATTCGGGGTTCCGGCAGACATTTTCACCAACCGGGGTGCTCAGTTTACGTCCTCATTGTGGGCTTCGCTGGCGAAATTATACGGGGTGCAGTTGCACCACACCACCGCCTATCACCCCCAGGCCAACGGATTAGGCCACCTGAAATCGGCACTGAAGGCACCTGTGTGCCTGTTCCCCTCTCACCTGTTGTTTTGTTCCTCCTGCACCATTACTGTCCCCAGGCTCTGTTCTGCCACCCACCTGTATCGCCGGGCCAGCCTCCAGCTTGGTTCTGTACCTCGGCTTCTGGGGGAGTCCTGTAGCGGCACCTAGTGGTGGCCCTGGTAATGTTGAACCCTCGCTATTGTCTGGCACGGTCACGTGAACGGGAGAGCTTTTTCACGGGCTTTCTGTAAAACCATTCATTCGAGCTCCACGCGGTTTGAGTGAGCATCATTTATGTTGGCTGTCTTCATTTTGTTTAAAAAATAAAGTACTTTGTTTCACCTGACTGTCTCGACTCACCAAAACAGAGTACTATGTTTACAATTCTCTGTGTGCTGTTGCAATTACAATTGCTGTTACAATTCTGTTGTTCTGCTGCAGTAAGAATGTCTTACTGGGACGAAGATCTTTGATCTGGGAGATATGGCAAGAAAACACGACCTGAGTCCTCCGCCAGTTTTGCCACCTCCTACGTGACCCCACCACGCGCCACATCTTCCCATCTCCCCCCGTCTGCCTTCCGCAAAGACCGCTCCCTCCGCAACTCCCTTGTCAATTCTTCCCATCCCTCCCGCTCCACCCCTTGCCCGGGCACTTTTGTCGCTTTTCCTCCCCCCTCCACTCCTTTCAAGGACCCAAGCAGTCGTTCTAGGTCCGACAGAGGATCACCTGCACCTCCTCCAATCTCATCTATTACATCCGCTGCTCTAAATGTCAACTGATCTATATCGGTGAGACCAAGCGGAGGCTTGCCCAACACCTCAGCTCGGTCCGCAATAACCAACCCGACCTCCCGGTGGCTCAGCACTTCAACTCCACCTCCCATTCCATATCCGACCTCTCGGTCCTGGGCCTCCTCCACGGCCAGAGTGAGCAACACCGCAAGTTGGAGGAACAGCACCTCATATTCCGCTTGGGGAGTCTGCATCCTCTGGGCTTGAACATTGAATTTTCTCAATTCTGTTAACCCTTGCTGTCTCCTCCCCTTCCCACCTCTCCCTCAGCCCTCGGGCTCCTCCTCCTCCTTTTTCCTATCTTCCTCCCGCCTCCCCCCATCAGTCTGAAGAAGGGTTTCGGCCCCAAACGTTGCCTATCTCCTTCGCTCCATAGATGCTGCTGCACCCGCTGAGTTTGTGCGTGGTGACGCTGAGCGGGGTCTGGGTCGTGCGCGGTGACGCTGGGCGGGGCCTGTGCTGTGCGTGGTGACGCTGGGCGGGGTCTGGGCCGTGCATGATAGCGTTGGGCGGGGTCTGGGCCGTGCGCGGTGACGCTGGGCGGGGTCTGGGCCGTGCGCGGTGACGTTAGGCGGGGCCTGAATTGTGCGCGGTGACGCTGGGCGGGGTCTGGGGCGTTCGCGTTGACGCTGGGCGGGGCCTAAGCCGTGCGTGATGACGCTGGGCGGGGTCTGGGCAGTGCGTGGAGAGGCTGGGCGGGGCCTAAGCCGTGCGTGATGACGCTGGGCGGGGTCTGGGCCGTGCGTGGTGACGCTGGGCGGGGTCTGGGCCGTGCGTGGTGACGCTGGGCGGGGTCTGGGCCGTGCGTGGTGACGCTGGGCGGGGTCTGGCCGTGCGTGGTGACGCTGGGCGGGGCCACGGCCGTGCGTGGTGACGCCGGGTTGTTGTAGGGACGGTTGTAAACGCTGCTCCAATATTAATCATGCTGGAGCCGGCGGCTGAGGAGAGCGGCGCTACGGATGGATCTGCTCCCCGCCGTCCTTGTTGAACCTCACACGCGCTGAGGCGAAGATGGCAGAGAGGTCGGTTGATGATTTGCAATGTGCGAATGAGTGCAACTTTTGTCTTTACACTGCTGAGGCGATTTAATGTTTTGTCTGAGATTGCTGCGAGTGTGTTTCTCCCTCATTGAGCCTGCGGGGCGGGATGGTGATGTGAGCGACGGTGTGTGGCCGGAGACGGCGGGTGGTGGAGAGGAGACAGCGAGGGGTGGGGGGGGGAGAGGAGACGGCGGCGGGGGGGGGGAGAAGAGGCGGCGGCGGCGGCGCCGGGGCTCGAGAGCCGGTGGAGGCGGCGGCCAGTGCGCCTGCGCAGCTCCCGCAGCCTGCCCTCCTCCTCCACCGCGCATGCGCGGCGCCCGGGCAGGTGCAGCGGCGTGCGCATGCGCCCCTCCTCCTCCGCCGCCGTGACCGGTGCAGGAAAAGCATTAACTCGTTAAAGCCCCGTTGCCTGCCATGCACCTCCACCTGAGCCAGAGAATCCTTTGAAACGGCTCACTCAGCTGCATTTTACAAACTAAGATGGACACAAAATGTTGGAGTAAATCAGCGGGTCTGGCAGCATCTCTGGATAGAAGGAATGAGCGATGGTTCTCTCCAGCGATGCTGCCTGTCCCGCTGAGTTACTCCATATATTTTATGTCTATCGACGTTACAAGCCAGCAACTGCATTTCCTTCCTAAACATTTTGTAGCCGTGGCTTCAGCAGTGGTTTGGATGAACCCTCCGTTTACAGCATGGTGCTTGTTGATAATCTAACCGATTCTTCCGAACATTAGTATTTCTGTAGACCAAGACATGAGGGGCGGGGACTGCCTGATGGCGAGTGTGCCTGATAGCAAGTCTGCATGTCCTTTAAATAACCACCAGTTCCATTTTAGGACGAGTAGCTGTTGTTCCAGCACTGATTTGACAAGTTAAAACAAACCAGTTCCACCGTCCTTAGTTTGCAGCAATCCTAGACATGAGGGTCGGGGACTGTCGAGGGAGAGTGTGGCTGATAGCAAGTCTGCATGTCCTTTGAATAAGCATCAGTTCCATTTTAGGACGAATAGCTCTTGTTTCAACAGTGATTTGGGTCATGGAATTAGAAGAACCACCCCAGTTGCAGCGTGGTGCACCCATTACGGTGTTCATAAACTGTTCAGTTCCTCTGTCCATTAGTTTGTAGT
This sequence comes from Okamejei kenojei, assembly GCA_035221665.1. NCBI lineage: Eukaryota > Metazoa > Chordata > Chondrichthyes > Rajiformes > Rajidae > Okamejei > Okamejei kenojei. The sequence goes on along the minus strand of CM069132.1, from coordinate 2,987,454 downwards.
GGACCCAGGCATGAGGGGTGTAGACTGGTGAGGGACAGTGTGAGGATCATGGACCACCAAGGTACTTTATTCCTCTCGAGTATGGTTCATTTTAAACATATCCTGCCCCATGTTATTTGTGTAAAAACAAAAGCAACTATATATAATTTGCATTTGAGTGAATGCCACCATCTTCTGAAGGAGCATTAAAAAAAATCTGAGCTCTTGCTAAGTGAAATTCTGCTATCAGTTTTGAAATATGAACTATGCCCCCTCCATACTATCATCCTCTGGTTTCTACTGGTTGATTCTCTCAAGAATCTAAAACAGCAATCATATCACATTGTAATCTATCTTCCATGCAGAACATGATCAGTTTACATAATCAGTCCTGCATAAATATCACAGCCTTCCAGAAGAATACATACAGATGCAAACACACACACTCTCTTCCCCTACTATAATGTTGTATGAAATGGTATGTATACTGGGGTTGCAACCTATTGAACATAACCTCTTGCTTTTCTATTTTGTATCTGGATACACAAAACCTAAGATTCATTTCATGTAAATGATGCCATTGTTTGAATTTTAAGCATGTTTATTAGAACTGTAATCTCAAGTTGTAACGCTTCATGCTTACCCATTTTGTAATTTGCCTTAAGACAAAGGTAGAGAAATATTGCCCTTAGGAAATAGCATTGGTATTCTGCCTGATGGTGTCACTCTGATATCCCAAAGTGCATCACAAACAGTACAGAACAATGACTTATTATATCGGCAAACATGGAAAACACTGTTCAGAATGCTAGTCAGAGGAACGATCTATTGAACGGAATAATTGTGTATGCAGAAATAGACAAAATATTTTGAGGCAATATCCTGTTTGCAACCCTCGCTTTCTGTACGCTTCTTCCTATCCTCTCCTAATTTTTACCTGCTACACAGCATCAGTGGGAAGATGGCTGACCTGCTTCTCCTTCACCCACCAACTTTATAATTTATTTAAACCCAATTTGATTTTAAAGCTGTCACGTCTAAAAAAGGCTTTGTCTTTCTGAGAAAAGAAATGCTTATTGTTCATGTACACACGGTTGGGATCAAATGACGCAACCTGTGGTGATAATCTTTGAACACTCACTAGATGCCTTTGGTACAGACCCGTTCTTGGTACAATGAAGATAGACACAAAATGCTGGAGGAACTCAATGGGACAGGCAGTTTTTAGAGCTCTCATTTAGTTACCTGATCCTGCACGGCCAAAGAGCATCCTTAACATCTGATCAACTTCTTTCTATTCCAGAGAGAATTATTTAATTTTTCGCAGTAAGAATTTTTCTGAATTTTTCATTTTGTGAACTATTATTGCACCATTGTCTTCTGAGGAGATGCACATTGAAACCTTGGTTAAAATTTGCTCAGGACTCTTCCTTGGTGGCAGAGTAATTAAAACAGTGGGTCGTCAGGATATGCCAGTGTGCCATATTTGAAGTAATTTATAATTGCACTTTTTCCTTGACATTTTTATTTGTGGATGAGTTTATTGCTGTTTCCTTAATCTCTGTCCTGTTTTTTTTGGGGTTTTTTTCTCCTCCAATGCTTTCATGCTTTAATCCATTTTGTTGGAAGATCTTAATCTCATTTGAGCAAGTGCTTCAAACAATTAATTTACAGAGGATTACTTAGGAGAATTTGCATACACTGTATTGTGCCTCATATTTCAGATCGGGACCTTTCTTCAGACTGATTGTAGGGGAGAGAAGAAAGTGGAAAAGGGGAGAGGCAGGACAAAGTGTGGCAGGTCGATACTTATTACCTGGGGGGAGTTTGATAGGCAAATGCCTATGGACAATCTTCAATATTGCTAACTTTCTTGAAGCTGATATGATGCAAGATTACAGTTATATGACAACAAAATGTTCAGCATCCTGTGTAATATTCCTTTTGTTTGGTAATCTGAAAATTGTTAACAGTGTTAACTCGTAAGCCTATTACTAACTTTCCTGGCATTCTCTCCATTTGATAAATGATCAAAAAGTTATTTGTGGAATTACACTGGTGCAGCTGGTAGAGCCGCTGACTCACTGCGTCGGAGACCCGGGAACGTTCGTGTGATGCCATCTATACGGAGTTTTTACATGTTCTCCCTGTGACTGTGGGTTTCCTCTGGATGCTTTGGTTTCCTCCCACATCCCAAAGACATGTGAGTTTGTAGGTTAATTGGCCTCTGTAAATTGCGCCTGGTGTATGGGAGTGGATGCGAACGTGTGATAACATCGAACTAGTATGAACAATATCACCTACAACTTCTCCTGGACCATCCATGTTGAAGCAACGACCAATAGAGCATACCAACATCTCTACTTCCTTAGAGGGTTTAGGAAGTTTGGCATGTCCCCTACAACTCTCATCAACTTCTACAGATGCACCAAAGGAAGTATTATATCAGGATGCATCACAGCTTGGTTTGGGAACCGCTCCATCCAAGACCGCAAGAAATTGCAGCAAATTGTGGATGCAGCCCAGACCATCGCAGAAACCAACCTCCCATCTATTGACTCCATTTATACCTCAGCAAGGCCAGCAGCATAATCAAGGACAAGTCGCACTCCCTCTTCTCCCCTCTCCCATCAGGCAAAAGGTGTAGAAAAGCACACACCCAGATTCAGGGACAGTCTCTTCCCAGCTGTTATTAGGCAACTGAATCATCCTACCACAACTAGAGAGCAGTCCTGAACTACTATCTAACTCAGTGGTGACCCTCAGGCCATCCTTGATTGGACTTTGCTGGCTTTTCCTTGCACTAAACGTTATTCCCATATCATGTCTCTCTATACACTGTAAATGGCTTGATTGTAATCATGTATTGTCTCTCAGCTGACTGGATAGCATGCAATAAAAGCTTTTCGCTGTACCTCGGTGCACATGACAATAAACTAAAGTGTAAACGAAAGCAGGTGATTGATGGTCGGTGTGGGCTGAAAGGCTTGTTTCCATGCTCTCTAAACTAAGCTTTAGAGCAGGAAAATATATCCTTTAAAGATAAGAAGGATAATAACATTGCACTGCAGTTGGTTCCAGTAGAATCTCAAGTCAAGTCAAGAGAGTTTATTGTCATGTGTCCCAGATAGGACAATGAAATTCTTGCTTGCTGCAGCACAACAGAATATTGTAGGCATAAATACAGATCAGATCAGTGTGTCTATATATAGGTTTGATTGCGAGTTTAATAGCCTGATGGCTGTGGGGAAGCAGCTGTTCCTGAACCAGGATGTACCAGATTTCAGACTCCTGTACCTTCTACCTGATGGCAGCGGCAAAATGAGTGTGTGGCCAGGATGGTGTGGGTGCTTGATGATGCTATCAGCCTTTTTGAGGCAGTGACTGTGATAGATCCCCTCGATGGAAGGGAGGTCAGAGCCGATGATGGACCGAGCAGTGGTCACAACTTTCTGCATTCTTTTCTGGTTTGACTTGGCAGCAATCTCAAAGGACAGGAGGGGGACGGTGTGAATGGGTTGATGCTGGCAGAATTTCAGACTGGCCACAGGGCCCTGAGATTGGATTTAAAAATGTTCGATTATTTATGGTAATTCACAGGTTTTTATGCCCTGATGTGAATCTAATTGAGAAACCTGCATCCTATTGGGCATGGGGGAGGCAGGTATTGGAGGTGGTTGAAAGACTCCTGCTCCAATTGGCCCATAAGGCACCTACTGTGAACCTATGAACACTTCTCTGTCCACTTCCCCAGGAGTTGGAATATCGGCACATCAATTCTACAATAACAAACCTGGTTAAACTAGAGGCTGCCAACTTAACTGGACAACCTACTTGGAGGTAGATTGGTCATATATCCCTTGATTCATAGGGATTATATTTTAGCTTTGTATAAAAAGTACAGAAATGCAAGCCCAAACAGAAGCTCATTTAAGGTAATGGTGAGCATCACAGTGCAATAGATCCAGAGACAATATCTGCAAAGAGGTAGAAGGGAGTTGGACTGTACTAATGGAAAGAACATTCAGAAGCTTTCCTCTCTGTTATTTTATCAGGCTTCTGAACGGTCCTTCCATTAGCTAAGGTCCTGTCCGATTCGCCTCTACTCCATTACGGACATTGGACTTTGTCTATGGAACTGGTGCGCTACAACGATAAGAAATATATGCTGCACTTTGTTCTACCTATTGTGCCTGAGTTTGACTTGATTTTTTATATGTACAGTATTATCTAATTCGGTTGGATAGCATGCAAAACGAAGCTTTTCACTGTACCTCGGTACACGTGACAATCATAAACCTGAACATCCAAGTCATTCTGTATGGTTTGATGGACAGAAAGTGTCACAAAAGAGATAGGTGACATTTTGAGTTTATCCACGAGGACACTGGATGTACAAAATAATTGTATTATGTGGAATGAGTAAAAGGGCCCCAGAAGAAAGAAGAAAAAAAAAAAAACTTGAATATCCACAGTGCCTTTCAGAACCTTGGGATTCTTCAATTTGCTTTCTAGCTCGTAAAGTCCTTTTGAAATGCAATGGTTGTGGATATGTAGAAACGTGTGAACCAGTTTACGGCAAACGCTTGTAACATAAATAACCCAGATCTTGCCATGTTGGTTTAAGTATTGTAGCCGGGGCGAAATTCTCACACTTCAGCATAGCTGGTAGGCTGCTGTCTCACAGCATGGGAGACCCAGTTCGATCCTGTCCTTGGGTTCTATCTGTGTGTGGTGTTTGCACGCTCTCCCTGTGACCATGTGGATTTCCTCCCATATCCCAAAGATGTGTGGTTTTGTAAGTGAATTGGTTCTGTGAATTGCCCCCTAGTGTGGGAGTGGATGAGAAAGTGGGATAACGTAGAACTAGTGAGAATTGATGGTCAGCCTGGACATGGTGGGTCAAACGGTCTGTTTTTATGCTGTCTCTCTGAACTAAATCATGTCACAGCACCTCCTGAGAGGAAATGTGTCGGAAGCAACTGCAGATAGAAACATAGAAAATAGGTGCAGGAGTAGGCCATTCGGCCCTTCGAGCCTGCACTGCCATTCAATATGATCATGGCTGATCATCCAACTCGGTATCCTGTACCTGCCTTCTCTCCATACCCCCTGATTGCTTTAGCCACAAGAGTCACATCTAACTCCCTCTTAAATATAGCCAATGAACTTGCCTCAACTACCTTCTGTGGCAGAGAATTCCAGAGATTCACCACTCTCTGTGTGACAAATGTTTTTCTCATCTCGGTCCTAAAAGATGCTGGTTTAAACTGAAGATAGACACTAAAAGCTGGCGTAACTCAGCGGATCAGGCAGCAGCTCTGCAGAGCAGGAATGGGTGACGTTTTGGGTTGAGACCCATCTTCAGACTGGTCTCAACCCAAAACGTCACCCTTTCCTTCTCTTCAGAGCTGCTGCCTGTCCCTCTGAGTAACACTAGCTTCTTATGTCTATTTCCTGAGAGGAAGCTGGGTTCTTGATTTAACATCTGTACATGCAACCTAGAGCATAGAATTCTTATTCGTAAGGGCCACAGCTGAGCCAAGACTAACATTTGCAGTTCAAGCACTCTGCATGAAGCAAAACACACATTAAAGGAAGGATATTAGAGCCAGGAAAGGAATGCTGCGAAGGTTTGCAAGAATCTGCATGCGGTCATGAAGAAATGCTGACAGCATCAGTCAGATTTTTTGTTGGAATGTACAATCAAAGATAATTGAAGTTTTTAAGATTTTGATAGACTAAAAGAAAGATGTGTTTGAATTGGTAGCAAAGAGGCATCGTGCAAGAATTATCTGCAGGAGTCAAGGAAACTTGAGCAAAAAACACACTGAGCTGGAGCATCATCTTCATTCCTTTCCCTCTTTATCTCCTTTTCATCTCTGCCTTTTGTCCACCCATCTGCCAATCAACCCTCCCTCACCTGTATCCACCTATCACTTGCTTGGCTTTGTCCCGCCTTCATCTCTCTCCCAACTTTCTTCCTTCTACAATCAGTCTGAAGAAGGATCCCGACCCAAAATGTTGCCTATCCATGCAGAGATGCTGCCTGACCCACTGAGTTACTCCAGCACTCTGTGAAACGTCACCTATCCGTGCTCTCCAGAGATGCTGCCTGACCTGCTGAGTTACACCAGCACTCTGTGGAACGTCACCTATCCATGTTCTCCACAGATGCTGCCTGACCCGCTGAGTTACTCCAGCACTCTGTGAAACGTCACCTATCCATGCTCTCCGGAGATGCTGCCTGACCCGCTGAGTTATTCCAGCATTGTATTTTCTGCTCAAGAATTATCTCCATGTGACTGAAGATTAGAATTCTTTTCAAGTGGCTCTTGAATTTGAGATTCCCAGCATCTTTCAAAAAGGAATTGGTTAATATTGCTTCAAAATATTAAATTAAGTATTTGCGTAAATATTATTAGTTGTGTTTTTGGTGGAATATGTCAGTTGCATTCTGCTTCTTTCATATTTTCTTTTGACTTTGAGATGCCAATTGGCCACGTTCTAGTCTATTCAATGCTCCTTGAAGCAGTCCTCGTAACCGATTTATCCCTGCAACATCTCACATGCTCATTAAAGCCCCTTGATGCTCCAACTATACATGAATACCAGGGTTAATATTATAGTTAACTACCAACAAACATTGGTTTGTTGGTGGGGGTGTCATTACAGGGGTGAATGTGCAAACTCCATGCACACAGCACAGAAGATGAAGATTGTCCCCTATTGCTAAATGTGCTTTGGCATTAAGTTATTAAGTAAGTTTATTGGCCAAGTATTCACATACAAGGAATTTGCCTAGATGCTCCGCCCACAAGTAACAACATGACATGCAGTGACAGTTAAGAATGACTCTGAAAACACTACACTTATTAATAATAATAATAAAACATTAATGATAAAACATCATTGATCAAGCATGTGAACCAACAAAATACTAGATCAAAGGGAGACTACAGATTTTCGGCTGTTGAGTAGAACAACAGATAAAAACTATTTTTACGTCGGGCTGTGGCAGCTTTGACAGTCTGGAGTCGCCTTCCGGAGAGAAGTGATTCAAAGAGTTTGTGGCTAGGGTGAGAGGGGTCAGAGATGATCTTGCCCGCTCGCTTCCTGACCCTTGCCATGTACAGTTCATCAATGGAGGGAAGGTTGCAGCCAATAACTGGGACCATTCAAGAAGTTACCAGCAAAATATTGCAGATGAAATTTCGTTCAGACCGCAAGGTCTGAATGACAATGAAGTCTTCCAAGTTTCCAAGTTCCAAGATGCTGGAAATCTGAAATAAAGCAGAAAGCTGGATATGCTCAGGTTAGATGGCATTTGACAAGAGAAAAATTACATAAATATTCAATGAAAGGCCATTGATCCAAATTATTTCTTTCTCTCCAGATGCTGCCTGGCTCGCTGAGTAAGTTGAGGATTTCCTGTTATCTCAAATTCAATATTTGCCATTTATTGAACTAATTCATTGTGCTGGGATGCTTCTGAGCTGAAAATTGAGAAATGTTTTCTGGGAAGGGTGATAGTAGAATTTGTATATTTGGGTTCCACTGCAGTGGTGTGTGCATTAATCTCCAGTGTGAAGCAAAGGTTGCAAAAGGCACTGTACATTTTCTTAATGTGCAGGAAGGAACTACAGATGCTGGTTTACATCGAAGATGGACACAGAATGAAGAAGAGCCTCGACCCGAAATGTCACCCACTTCTTCTATCCAGCGATACTGCCTGTCCCGCTGAGTTACTCCAGCATTATGTGTACATTTTAATAACTGCGTTGGGACCGAAGATGTGGCGAACGTATAAATATATCTCCTTGAGTAAATGACAGCAACCCAACTTACTGGAGACAGCTGAAATAGGAATCGTATATTGGGTAAATCTAGTTTTTGGGATTGCTCGTGTAAGGAGATATCAGGTCAGCAAAGTTGTTCACTTTTGAAACCTTTACTCAGACCACTTCTCTAAACAGTTTATTGTGGCAAGATGTGGACTATAAATTGCTCAAGTATCTTTTAATTACGGTGTATCATTACTTTAATTGAACGTGGCACGAGAAAGATCACTCTTTACTTAAAAACCCTTGGAGTCTAAGGCTGGGCTGGAACTGGAAACTTGGTATCTAATTAAATGTCCCCCTCTCCAGTTTAAGGTAATACATGTCTGAACTTATGTCATTACTTTAATGTATTTGCGATATTACTTTTCGAGCATCCCATAAGGTGCTAGTTTGTTTTCCCAGTTGGCTTTGTAATTTGTGTAACAGTAAATCCACTAATTAGACTGAGAGATTAAATTGCTAATTAATAGTTTGTTCGCTTTTAGGAAAAATCTTCAACAATGTGTACTGCATTCTGCTCTTCATTTCCCATAATTTTTCATTTCCTTCAGTATTACTACTTCATTATAATAATGTGCGTTAGCATTATGTAGTGTTTTATAATGTCTCTGACACTGAGGATGTTGCTCTGCTGGCTGCACCACAGTGCTTTTGGAATGAACAATATGTACATTTTTTAATTTTAAACAGATCCTTGTCTTACAATAGACAATTGACAATAGGTGCAGGAGTAGGGCCTTCGAGCCAGCACCACCAATCACTGTGATCATTGCTGATCATCCCCAATCTGTACCCCTTTCCTGCCTTCTCCCCATATCCCTTGACTCTGCTCTCTTTAAGAGCTCTATCTAATTCTCTCTTGAAAGCATCCAGAGAATTGGCCTCCACTGCCATCTGAGGCAGAGAATTCCACAGATTCACAACTCTCCGGGTGAAAAAGTTTTTCCTCATCTCCGTTCTAATGGCCTACCCCTTATTCTTAAACTGTGGCCCCTGGTTCTGAACTGGCTCAACATCGGTGTGTCTAATCCTTTAATAATCTTATATATTTCAATAAGATCCCCTCTTATCCTTCTAAATTCCTGTGTCTACAAGCCCAGTTGCTCCATTCTTTCAACATATGACAGTTCCGCCATACTGGGAATTAACCTCGTGAACCTACGCTGCACTACCTCAATAGCAAGAATGTCCTTCCTCAAATTTGGAGACAAACTGCACACAATTTTCCAGTTGTGGTCTCACCATAGCCCTGTACAACTACAGAAGGACCTCTTTGCTCCGATACTCAACTCCTCTTGTTATGAAGGCCAACATGCCATTCGCTTTCTTCACGGCCTGCTGTACCTGCATGCTTACTTTCAGTGAGTGATGAACAAGGACCCCCAGATCTGGTTGTACTTCCTTTTCCTAACTTGATACCATTCATAATAAGCTGCCTTCCAGTTCTTGCCTCCAAAATGGATAACCTCACATTTATCCACATTAAACTGCATCTGTCATGCATCTGCCCGCTCTCCCAACCTGTCCAGGTCACCCTGCATCCTCATAGCATCCTCCTCACAGCCCACCCAGCTTTGTGTCATCTGCAAATTTTCTAATGTTACTTTTAATCCCTTCATCTAAATCATTAATATATATTGTAAATAGCTGCGGTCCCAGCACCGAGCTTTGGGGTACCCCACTAGTCACTGCCTGCCATTCTGAAAGGGATCTGTTAATCCCTACTCTTTGTTTCCTGTCTGCCAACCAATTTTCTATCCATGTCAGTACCCTACCCCCAATACCATGTGCCCTAATTTTGCCCACTATTCTCATATGTGGGACCTTATCGAAGGCATTCTGGAAGTCTAAGTACATTACATCCACTGGCTCCCCATTGTCCATTTTCCTAGTTACATCCTCAACGAATTCCAGAAGATTAGTCGAGCATGATTTCCCTTTCGTAAATCCATGCTGACTTGGACCGATCCTGTTACTGCTATCCAAATGTGCGGCTATTTCATCTTTTATAATTGACCAGCATCTTCCCCACCACCGATGTCAGGCTAACTGGTCTATAATTCCCTGTTTTCTCTCTCCCTCCTTTCTTAAAAAGTGGGATAACATTAGCTACCCTCCAATCCACATGAACTGATCCTGAATCTGTAGAACATTGGAAAATGATCACCAATGTGTCCACGATTTCTAGAGCCACTTCCTTGCAGTACCCTGGGATGCAGATCATCAGGCCATCTTGTGGCATGCCGTGCAATGTGCAGGCGAATTTTACTAAACTTTTGGGAGTTCAAATACTGACGTTTTAGCGAACCAGCTGTGTGTATTTCACATATCCCACTGCAGGAGTATTGAAGCGGATAATTGCCATGGTTCTGCAACAAATGGAGAAAAATGTGTGCTACGTAGTGGGGAAAATGGAAAGCTCATTCCTTTATCAAGAGGCTTTTCATAATCATAATAGTACTTTATTAGCCAAGTATGTTTTGCACCATATGAGGAATTTGATTTGCCATACAGTCATCATACCAATAAAGAGCAACACGACACCCAAATACATTTTTAACATAAACATCCACTGCAGTGACTCCCCCACATTCCTCACTGTGATGGAAGGCAAAAAAAAGTTTAATCTTCTTCCCTTCTTTGTTCTACCGTGGTCGGGGCACTCGAACCTTCCGTTGTCGGGGTGATCTTGGCTCCCGCGGTGTCGGGGCGATCAAGCTCCCTCGTCGGGGGGATCTCAGCTGCCTTGCGCTGGGCGATCGGACCCTGAGTCGGGGCTGGTCGAACCTCCTGCGACTTTGGAGCTTACCGACCTCAGTTTCCACCCGAGACTGCGAGCTCTTCGATGTTGAAATCCGTAGGCCGCGGATGGAGCGTCGATCCCAGGCGAGGGATCGCAGGCTCCGATGGTAAGTCCACGACCCTGTGGTAGGGCTCAAAGTCAGTCTCGAGCAAGGCCGCCAGCTCCATGATGTTAGGCCGCAGAGTGACCGGAGATACGATCTGCAAAACAATCGCATCTCCGGAAAGGTAAGAGATTGAAAAAAGTTTCCCCTGACCCCCTCCCCCACATCCCACATAAAACAAACCAGGGAACATAACCATATAACCATATAACAATTACAGCACGGAAACAGGCCCTCTCGGCCCTTCCAGTCCGTGCCGACCATTTGTTTTCCCCTAGTCCCATCTACCTGCACTCAGACCATACCACTCCATTCCCTTCACGTCCATATACCTATCCACTTTACTCTTAAATGTTAAAATCGATCCTGCCTCCACCACTTCTGCTGGAAGCTCATTCCACACAGCCACCACCCTCTGAGTAAAGAGATTCCCCCTCACGTTACCCCGAAACCTCTGTCCCTTAATTCTCATGTCATGCCCTCTTGTTTGAATCTTCCCTACCTCAATGGGAAAAACGAATCCACGTCAACTCTGTCTATCCCTTTCATCATTTTAAAGAACCTCAATCAAGTCCCCCCTTAACCTTCTGCGCTCCAAAGAATAAAGACCTAACTTGTTCAACCTTTCTCTGTAACATAGTTGCTGGAACCTGGCAACATTCTAGTAAATCTCCTCTGTACTCTCTCTATTTTGTTGACATCCTTCCTATAACTAGGCGACCAAAAATTGTACACCATACTCCAGAATTGGTCTTGCCAATGCCTTGTACAATTTTAACATTACTTCCCTACTCCTATATTCAATGCTTGATTTATAAAGGCCAGCACACCAAAGGCTTTCTTTACCACCCTATCTACATGCGATTCCACCTTCAGGGAACTATGCACAGTTATTCCTAGATCCCTCTGTCCCACAGCATTCCTCAATTCCCTACCATTTACCATGTACGTCCTATTTTGATTTGTCCTGCCAAGATGTAGCACTTCACACTTATCAGCATTAAACTCCATCTGCCATCTTTCAGCCCACTTTTCCAAATGGCCCAAATCTCTCTGTAGACTTTGAAAATCTACTTCATTATCCACAACACCACCTATCTTAGTATCATCTGCATACTTACTTATCCAATTTTCCACCCCATCATCCAGATCATTGATGTACATGACAAACAAACAGTGGACCCAACACAGATCCCTGAGGCACCCCACTGGTCACCGGCTTCCAACCTGACAAACAGCCATCCACCATTACTCTCTGACATCTCCCATTCAGCTACTGTTGAATCCATCTTGCTACTCCGCCATTAACACCCAAAGATTGAACCTTCTTAACCAACCTTCCATGAGGAACCTTGTCAAAGGCCTTACTGAAATCCATATAGACAACATCCACTGCTTTACCCTCATCAATTTCCCTAGTTACCGCTTCAAAAAATTCAAGAAGGTTTGTCAAACATGACACATACTTTTAAAAACACTAAAAATAACAAAAAAAGACAGACAGACAGACTGTTGACGGCTCAGTCTGTCTGGGCCGACCTGATCGCCTGGTAGCCAACCACTTTAATTCACCTTCCCATTCCCACACTGACCTTTCTGTCCTGGCCAAACACAAATTGGAGCAACAGCACCTGATATTTCGCTTGGGCAGCTTACAACAAAGCGATATGAATATTGATTTCTCTAACTTCAGCTAACCTTTGCAACCCTCTCTTTCTGTTCCTCCCTTACCCAAGTCATTGTACGAACTTCAAAGTCGTCTTGGTGGTGAAGTTGATGAAGTCAGTGAGTTCTGCATGGGCGCAGGAGGTAGCACCAATGCAGTCGTCAATGTCGCGGAGGTAGAGTTCGGGGGTAGGGCCAGTATAAGCCTGGAACAGTGATTGTTTGACATACCCTACAAAAGGGGCAGGCATAGCTAGGGCCTATGCGAGTGGCCATAGCTACGCCTTGGATTTGGAGGAAGCGTGAGGAGTCGAAGGAGAAGTTGTTGAGGATAAGGACCAGCTCTGCTTGGCGGAAGTGACTGTTGGTAGATGGAAATTGGCTGGTTCTGTGCCATAGCTACGCCTCATTGTGTGGTGTAACGGCGCCTATCGGCAGCGGCTCGACTACAGTCCGTCTGTCTTTTTATTTTTGTCCCATTAAATGTATGTCTTGACTCTAGTTTTATTCATTTTTCTTTAGCTGTGTATATGTGGGGTGGGAGGGGGGGGAAGGGGGGGGTGGGGAAAAACGTTAATCTCTTCCCTGTGCGGGGACCCGACTTTTTCCCTGTCTCCGGTGTCGTTGGGCCTGACATCGTGGAGTCTCCGGCCGGGACCAACCTGAGGGCTCCAGTCGCGGAGCCTGCGGACCTGACATCGCGGAGCTGGCTGACTTCAGAGCGGGGAGAGCTGTGGTGGCGCGCGGCTGCGACCCGACTTCGGAGCTTCGGAGGCTCCGGCCGCAGCCCGGTGGACAGGAACATCGGGAGCTCGCAGGTCCCTGGTGGGAGACCGCTTTTTGGAGCTCCCGCAACGGCAACTTCTCCCGCCGGAATCGCGGGGTTTAAAGGCCTCGGAGTGGGGACTAACATTGCCCGGTGTGGCTTAAATGGCGGTATGACTTACCGCCGGAGGCTTTAACATCAGGAGCCCCAGTCGCCTCGACGCTGCAGTTGGACTGTTGGACCGCGGGAGAAGAACAAAGGGAAGAGATAAGACTTTGCCTTCCATCACAGTGAGGAGGTGTTGGAGATTCACTGTAATAGATGTTTATGTAAACTGTGTTAAGTGTGGGTCTTGGGTTTTTTTGTAATGTAAGACTGTAGAAAATGCATTTGCGTTCAAACCAAGCTGTTTGAATGACAATAAAAGGCATTCTATTCTATTCATTGCTATCAATTCTCCTCCAGACATCTAGGATTGATAATAGTAAGATTAAATGAGAACTTACCAGTTCGAAGTTTGATCTGTATTTTATGAGTTACGATGAGGGATTACGTGAAGACCCCGTCCAGCACGCATGCGCGACATTTCTTCAAAGCAGCGGTGTGGATTCACAGAAAAACACAACAATTGAAATAAATATAGTAAAGAAAAAATAAGAACTTAATTACCAGTTGATCTGTATAATAGAGGGTGGGAGCGGAGGGCACGTAATCCCTCATCGTAACTCCTCATAAAATACAGATCAAACTTCGAACTGGTAAGTTCTCATTTAATCTTACTATTTTACTTCGGAGTCACGTGAGTGACTACGTGAAGACTTCAAAGCTCTGTGAATCCGAACCGTGAACCAGCTCATGCTTCACTCACTGCCTGAAGACCTTAGAGGGAGGAAGCATGTTATACAATCAACAATAACCTGTTTGTGAACAATAAAGGTTTATTAATGATAACAAAAAACAGAGAACTCCCCCGGCTTAAATTAAATATTAGCTGCAGACTCTAAAATTCTGTCTGCAAATGTAGCAGGTTCCGCTAGCGGCTTATTATAAAACCTTTGGAAAGTTCTTTCCGAGGACCATCCTGCTCTGGCCAGAATATGGTCCATAGGCACATCCATTCGCCTAGCCGCCGACGTAGATGCAGCCCTGGTGGAATGAGATTTGTGAACATTAGTATCGACTCCCGCGGACTTAAGCACCTGCTTGAGCCATCTTGAAATGGTTTGGCTCATCACCTGACCATGAGGCTTCTTGTGGCTTATCCATAAGGCTTTTTCTCTCCCTCTTAAGTTGTATGTTGTACACAACCGTGGGTCAGGTGAATATGCCCGGAACTCCATTACTGGAGGCGTGGTACCTGGTCTAGTTTGTTTGACCAGTCCCTGAATGTGAAATGTGATACAGTCCAATGACTCTGTCATGCTGTCCAGCCTCAGAAGGTGGAGGGACTGTACCCTTTGAGCTGACACTAGTGCCATGAGCATGACTGATTTCAGTGTAAGTTGTTCCAGCGTGAGTGACCTGGGTGGTGGCCATCTCCTAAGGTACGTCAGTACAATGCTGACATCCCAGATCTGAGTGTACCTTGGTCTGGGGGAATTGGTGTTAAAAATGCCCCTCATGATTTTGACCACTAGTGGATGGGACCCCAAAGTCAGTTGTCCTGCTGCTGGAAAACCAAATAAGCTGACAACGCACTCCTGGCTGTATAATGGCGCTGTAGCTGAAGTCCTTCCCGATGTAATCCAACCAGAAACTCCACAACACTGGTGGCTGGCTGTAGCTGTAGTGTAGGTAGTTCCTGTTTTGGAGCAATTACCGTTCCCATTTTCTTATGTTGGTCAGGTATTGTCTCCTGGTGGACTCCCGGTGGGATGCGGTCATCATGTTGATGGCGTCCTCAGACAGTCCCAGGCCCAGTAGAGGTCTTTTTAGAATCTGCAAGCCAGGAGATTGACTCTGTCATGGCACGGGTGACTAATGCCTGACACTGGGTGGATTAATAACTCTCGACTGCTGGGGAATTCCAACGGTGTTTCAACAGCCATGTCGAGGGCCACTGGGAACCATGGCTGTGTAGGCCAGTCGGGTATTATCAAGATTCTTGAAGCGGAATCCAACTGAATCTTACGTAATACCCGACTGATGAGGCAGAAGGGAGCGAAAAGCATAAAAGAACATTTTCCCCCAATGCAGCGAGAATGCATCAACTGCTGCTGCCTCGGGGTCTGGTTCCCAAGCGACATACGTTGGTACCTGGTGATTCAGCCTGGATGCAAATAGATCGATATCTGGTGTGCCATATTGCTTTGTAATTTCAGCAAATAGTTTGGGATTTAACATCCATTTGATGTTATCATTGAATCTGCGTGACCTGGTGTCTGCCACTGTTATTTTGCTTACCTGGTAGGTAAGTTGCTGATAACCAAATATGTCTTTCAAACACCCATTGCCAGATTAGGTTGACCAAATTGTCACACGATATCGACTTTACACCACCCATGTGGCTGATATAAGCCACCACCGTGGTATTATCTAATTTCAACCGGTACAATGGGCATGATGCGTATTAGATGAATATGCTTTTAACCCATAAAACGCACCCAACATTTCTAAGTAGTTGATACCCGTGTCTTGTAGGCAAGATGATTCAAATTTAGTCCATCTGCTCCCTGTGCTGGATTGCATGTTAGTTGCTCCCCAGCCCTAAAGCACTGGCATCCGTTTGAATGGTTAATACTGGGTTGGGATTATTATGGGACTGGAGCTGAGCCTTGCATTCCTTGCCCACCATTGTAACTCTGGAATGGATTCAGCAGTTAAACTCATAGCTCGGTTCAAAGTGACCTGAGTTTTGCTTTAGTGCATGCACTTTTGCTCTTTGCAAATTTTTGATAGTGCAAAGGCCCAAATTGTACAGCTGGAAAAGCTGCTACCATTTTGCCAATAACTCTGGCTACCTCCCGTATGGTTGGCTGATGTTTATTCATGAGTTCGTTGCATGATAGTGCCAATTCTGATGCTTTCCCCTTCGGCAGAGTTACAATCATGCGAACAGTATCAATCGTAAATCCAAGATAGTCCATGGCAGTGGACGGTTGTAAAATTGGATTTATCTGGATGTATGACAAACCCCAAAGTTTCAAACAAACGTTTGGTGGCTGCTACTGCCAAAATGGCTGTCTCCAAGGTTTTCCCTACTATTAAAATGTCTAAATACGCCATGACTATATGCTTTTGTTTCCTCAATAATGCCAAGGCGGGTTTTAAGATTTTAGTGAACAGCCTTGGAGCGGAGGTTAGCCCATTTGGTAAGGCTTTAAATTGCCATAGCTGTTTCATCCAGATAAATGTTAAGTATTTACGATGCTCCTTGTGTATGGGTACTGAGTAGTAGGCATCTTTTAAATCAATGCTTGCTAGAAAGTACCCTCTAGAAACCAACAGTCTGGCTGTTTCAAAAGTATCCATCTTGAAATGTATATACCTGACAGACTTGTTTAAAGTAGTTAAGTCAATGATGATGCGACGTCCACCATCTTTTTTGATTTTTAGTGAAAATATTGGACACAAATTTCCAAAGGTTCATGTTTTGTTCTTTCAATGACACCTTTTGCTTGTAACCTCATCAGTTCAGCTTGACCCTCTTGTTTCTCTTTGACTGAGAGGGTGAATACCCTTTGGGGTATATGCTGAACTGGCGGAATGTTTTCATGAACAAAGTCAATTTTGTAGCCATGAACGCTGCTGAGTATATACTTGTCATTAGTGATGGATTCCCATGCATCCAAAACAAGTGCAATCTCCCCCCTGTTAGTATAGAGCCCCTACTGCTCATATGCTGAGAGGAACCAGACCCACCTATCTCCATGGTTATTGGTGCTTCTTCTGCCTATTCGCTGGGCGATGAGGCGTCTGCTGGGCTGTAGAGGGTTGATGTTGATGTTGTTGGGGGTGGCGCATTTTCCATTGGGGTCCGCTCTGGGGCCCTGGCCTATAAAAAAAGACTTTACGGGGAATGGTTGCGGACCCGAGCTTTCACCAGTCCCATAGTGTTGGTCGACGACTGGTGGACGCCATGGGGTACTGCCGCTGGGTTTGTTGGGTCTGCTCGGTCCCAAACCTGCCCTCACGAGACCAAAGGTCTTGGATTCTTCCTCTAGGTCTTTCACTTTTTTCGAAGGTCTTTCCCAAAGAGCAGAATAGGAGGTTCTGAACCCGGTGTTTTGCAAAGTCCCGCAAATTTAAGGTTGAGGGCAGGCTTGATGATTTCCTTCGTAAATTGTTTATTTCATATTGAGTGTAGGTGCACAGCAGAGCTAATGTGTCTTGCTGATTTGTGGAGATGTCACACACCATCAATGGAGTTTCCGAGCATATGATGTTATTCCTGCAGTTAGTAATTTAAGGATTTTCTGGAGCTTCAAACTCCAGGTTCCTGATGTCTGCCCCAAATGTCCCCAAATTTGGCTGTTTACAGCTGGTACATTCAATGATGTACAAATTTACTGGGGCTGTATATTGTTCAAGAGCCTCATTGATACCTGTTCTTGTAGGGGTTTTCAGGACAGGTGGTCAATGCTGGCTGCAAGTTTCGGCTCTAACGGCCGACCCGCTTGTGGAATGACACGTAGCGTGTTTGACCACTCCCAGCAGCTCTTCCTGATTTCCTGTACACCCTGCGTACTCCAGACATCTTCAGCCAGCAACCCCTCTACTTGACCAGCCCAGACCTGGTCGCCAATGCTGCCTTCAAAAGAAGGTTTGAAGCAATGGCCAGTGCCGTAAAGGCAACTGCGGGAGTGCCTGAGCTCCCTTGGCGAGCCTGCTGCTGCTCTCTCTCAGCAGATCTCGCTGGAGCAAATTGCTCCATAAGACGTTCCATGCGGCTTAGGCGGCTCTGCCTGTGTCGCTCTCGAGCGGTGAGGCATCTTCATCCGAATCGTCGGACACTACCACCCGGTTCTGGCTGCAGGTACCTCCAGACCGCTGCTCAGGCTGCACGAGCGGTGCTGGGCTCGGCTCGGTAGTTATACCCGCCGCCTCTTGCCCCCCCTCCAAAGAGCAATCCTCAAAGGAGGACGAACGGGGGCGAGCTGCAGACTTCTTTCCTCTGGTCTTGCTCATTCTTTCTGAAAACAAGCAGACCACAGAGAAAAAGACACACGGCCACGGTAAAACTTACCTGTCGGCCCGACTTTTCAATTTGTAGCGTGAGCGCCTTGAACTCCCGTCCGTCGCGGGTGCACTGCATGAACGCTAATGTGTGTGCAAGCTATAAATTTCTAAGGAATTACTGGTGAGATAGTTATTGTCCTCTTCTTTCATTTCCTTTCCATCCCGGATTAACTGCATGGCAGGACACGGTGTGCTGGAGTAACTTAGCGGGTCAGGCAGCATCTCTAGAGAACATGGATAGGTGACATTTTGGGTCGGGTGTTTCAGACCCACAACATCACCTATTCATAGAAACATAGAAATTAGGTGCAGGAGTAGGCCATTCGGCCCTTTGAGCCTGCATCACCATTCAATATGAACATGGCTGATCATCCAACTCAGTATCCCGTACCTGCCTTCTCTCCATACACCCTGATCCCCTTAGCCACAAGGGCCACATCTAACTCCCTCTTAAATATAGCCAATGAACTGGCCTCAACTACCCTCAACTGGCCTCAACTGGAGAACTTCATGTTCTCCAGAGATGGAGATGCACATCTCCTTTATACATTCTCTCACCTTAAAGCTATGCCCTCTCGTCGTTGACATTTACACCCAAGAAAAAAGGTACTGACTGTCTACCGCATCAATGCCTCTCATTATTTTATCCAGTCTCCCCTCAACCTCCAACGCTCCAGAGAAAACAATCCAAGTTTGTCCAACCTCCCCTTGCAGCTAACACCCTCTAATCCAGGCAGCATTCTGGTAACATTCTTCTGCAACCTCCCCATAGTGTCCACATCCTTTCTATAACGGGCGACCACAATCTTCCAAATTGGGCTTAAACAAATGTTTAATCAAGAAGGTTCAATGCTTGGGTATCTTCTTAAAAGTGAGATCAATAGATTATTTTGATGTTATGGGGATCAAGCTATTCTGAAGATAATTACAGTTGTTAGAAGCATGAAAGAATGTTCAATGTTTTTTTTTTTTGCGCATGCAGAAAGGTTATATGTGCTCTGTCAGATGTCGGAATCATCCTCTGGTCTTCATAGTATAGAACAATCTTGTATCCTCTCGTACAATTGTGTAGTTTATTGTCTCGTGTTCCAAGGTAAGTAAAAAGCTTATTGCGTGCTATCCAGTCAGCGGAAAGACTACATGGTTACAATTGAGCCATCCACAGTGATACAGGATAAAGGGAACAATGTTGAATGCAAGATAAAGTCCAGATTAGTAAAGTCCATTTAAAGATATCCGAGGATCTTCAATGAGATAGATGGTAGCTCTCTAGTTGTTGATGGAATGCTTCAGTTGCCTGATAACGGCTGGGAAGAAAGTGTCCCTGAATTTGGATGTGTGCGTTTTCAAATTTCTGTACTCTTGCCTGAGGGGAGAAGAGGAAACTGGTCCGTGATGATGCTGGTGGCCTTTCTGAGGTAGCGTGAAGTGTAGATGGAGTCGGTGGAAGCGAGGTTGGTTTGCGTGATGGTCTGGGCTGCAAAGTTGGGTTGCAGCGTTGACTTC
Organism: Okamejei kenojei; assembly: GCA_035221665.1. NCBI lineage: Eukaryota > Metazoa > Chordata > Chondrichthyes > Rajiformes > Rajidae > Okamejei > Okamejei kenojei. The sequence goes on along the minus strand of CM069132.1, from coordinate 2,967,610 downwards.
TGTGTCACCAACACTCCAATGATTAGTAGGTCATGTAACATTTGTGAGGCAGCAAGGAGTCTCCTGAAAGTCCTGAAAGGCACATGCTAAGAAGGTTGGCTGGGGAGTGGGAGCCGAGTATGTATCAGTATAGAAGTAGAAACATGAAAGACTCTTCAAATTGTACGTGACACTCGATGACATTACACTTAGCCATTTTTAGCTCAGTTGGTATCACAACTCTCAAGTCAAAGATAGACGCGAAATGCTGGGGTAACTCAGCGGGACAGGCAGCATCTCTGGAGAGAAGAAATGGGCGTTGTTTCGGGTTAAGACCCTTCTTTAACATTTAAAAGTAAAGTGGATAGGTATATGGACGGGAAGGGAATGGAGGGGTATGGTCTGAGTGCAGGTAGATGGGACTAGGGGAAAACAAATGGTCGGCACGGACTGGAAGGGCCGAGAGGGCCTGTTTCCGTGCTGTAATTGTTATATGGTTATATGGTTTAGTCTGACCCGTCTCCAGTTACTCCAGCATTTCTTGTCTATCTTTGGTTCAAACCAGCACCTGCAGTTCCTTCATACACGCAGCTCTTGACTCAGCATGTTACGGGTTTCAAGACACAAAGTGCTGGAGTAACTCAGTGACTCGGGCAGCATCCCTGGAGAACGCGCATGGGTGACATTTCGGGTCTGGACACTTCCGACCCCATGTTCGCCAGAGATGCTGCCTGACCTGCTGAGTTACACCAGTACTTAGTGTCTATTTTTTGTAAACCAACATCAGCCGTTCCTTGTTTCTATGGTTATGAGTTCAAGCCTTCATCATTTATGCACATCAGTACAGTACCAAGAGAAGTGCTCCACTGCTGGAAATGCTTTAGAATTTTATTTATTACGTACGTTAATTAGTGGTGTCCTCCTCCTGAGATGACAATTGAAGTATTTGTTTGTGATAGGATTAGTTCAGATCCTTGCGTTTGCCTGTTTGGGGTAGTGCTGACTGGGAAGGTGGAAAAAGTTGGAGATTATCAAGCATTTGCACATATAACCTGCTTTGTTTGTTTCAGAAAATACAAAAGATGTACCTCTGCACAATCTGCCTTTTGATCTCTGTTTGCCCAGGGTACATTCACTAAAACGTGTGGCAAAGATCGTTATTTTTTTTTGCCTATTCCTAAGAGTAGCGTTTTTTTTTTTCGATGATGTGATACATTCTCTAAATTGTCACACGTTTTCTGACTGGATCAGACATTACAGCCGTGCACGCTTGAACACGAGCTGTGTTGCAGAAATCAATCTCTCTGAAGGATCGATCTGCAAGGCTGCGACGTATGTGCTGTACGTTATGGTACTTGGTAAGCACACAGGTCCTGGGCTTGTGCAGTTGCTACTACCTATTGTGTGAATGCGGGCAGCGTGCATGCCTGCTGCCTGGAAGAGATCCATGCCGGCGCCACCCTGCAAATGAGATGTGGCAGCTCAGCTGTGCACCTTGGTAAAGCATTTTCCATCTGTAAATACTGTAAATGGAAAACTGATTAGCGGTTGATGGATTTTTTGTTTTTTTCAAGCTTGTTCTAATCAGTATTGGGCAGATGTAGCAGATTGCAATAGTGTGGCACTGATTTCAGCGCTGAATATTGCATAGTGATGTGGCTGCAGAAGCAGCTTTTATTGCTGTATGAATTTTCAACTCTTAATGCTCATTAAAATATTCTGCTTAGTTGTTTTGTGCCAATGGTTATTAAAGAATTGCAATATAGTTGAACATCACAATGTTTAATTGTATTTTTTTTGATGGTGCATTTATATCGTGGGACAATTGGTGATAGGATGGGGGTGATGAAGTGGATGTATGATCGAGGTTTGGTGTAGATTTGTGGTCTACGTGGTGCTGCTGGTGTTACATTTGAAGTCGGGTAAATGCATGTCTGGCTTGTCACAAATCTGAGGAGAAAGTCATCCCAGGCTGAGACTGCAGCTTGCGTTCCTCTGGTGAATGCAGCGGACGGATGCTAGAAGCAGATTGCCCATGGCTTTGGTGTCAATAACACTCTACCTCTGAGTGGGAGGGGACCAAAGAAAGGAAAGATGGGATGCATGTGAGGGTTGCGATTTCACAATGTAGATGTTTAAATTTAGAGCTGTGGTTTGGCATTATAAACTTTCTTCTCCCTACAGCAGTAAGTGCACTGAACCCCACCCCTTCTATCCCCAGCACCTCTCTCCCTTGCCTTTTGCTGAATGAAATTCCCATTGCAACTCAGTGACTGTTTAAAATTGAGTAATCTTCTAGTGGGAGAAGAGAGACAAGAATTGTACATGATCTGTGGACGGAGTTAGGTTGATGAATTATCTGGTCTATTTTTCTTTTACCCACAATTGTACAACCATGTCAATGTCTTTCTTAAATAATTATTGACCTGAACCAGTTTTTGTGCCCTTTGGGAATAGGGTTGAGGCACGCCAAACTTGTGTTAATTTCCCCCTTGGATCTCGGTTCTCCTTTCCTTTGAAAGTTACCAGGGAATCTGCTTCAATTGCACAGCCGGGCAGGTCACTCACTGTCTGAAGAAGGGTCTCAACCCGAAACGTCAACCATTCCTTCTCTCCATTCCATGCTGTCTGTCCCACTGAGTTGCTCCAGCTTCGTGTCTATCTTCACTCAATGTTTGCTGCATTGAAAAGATATATAGCTTTTAATTCATATTCATCTGTCTTTACCAAATTATTTCACACATTTATGTTCATCTTCCACATATCTAATCATTTTGTCAATCTAATGATCTCTTTATTCTGGGATTATTCCTCTTCTGTTTCCTAAATTTCTGATCTTCACATCATTTGCAGCTTCGTTCCCCAGTTTAGATTATTAATATTTATCAAATTCATCCCAACACTACATTTTCTTCTAGTCAGTAAAATAACCTCTCGTCTTTTAAATGTTGTAATCTTTACTCATCTATGATCTTTTTAATTTAGTGAATTTCCATGTTGTTAATGTCTATTTGGTATTCCCTTATTAAATACCTTTTCAGTCCATATTGCATCTTCTCCCTCAATTTATCAAAGTGCCCAGTGGTTAGACAAACGTGATTTCCATTTTAACAAATTAATGCACTGATCCATAGTTTTACAAAGACCATTTTAATTATTGCTTGTATAATTATCTTTACTGGTTTCTCCACTAGTCGTTGAGGTATACAGCATGGAAACAGACCCCCTCCCCCATCCCATTTGCTTGTGTTTGACCCACATGCCTCTAATCCGTTCCTACCATGTATCCTTCTGTAAATGTCTTTTAAATGTTGTAGTATTACCCATCCCTGCAGCTTCCTGACGTAACTCGTTCCATTTCCCCACTGCCTTGGGCAGTCACGGTGGCGCAGCGGTAGAGTTGCTGCCTTCCAGCGAATGCAGCGCTGGAGACCCGGGTTCGAACCTGACTACAGGTGCTGTCTGTACGCCTTTTATACGTTCTCCCCGTGATCTGCGTGGGTTTTCTCTGAGATCTTGAGTTTCCTCCCACACTCCAAAAGCGTACTGGTTTGTAGGTTAATTGGCTTGGTAAATGTAAAAAATGTCCCCTAGTATGTGTGTGTGTGTGTAGGATAGTGTTAAAATGCAGGGATCGCTGGTCGGCTCGGACCCAGTGGGCCGAAGGGCCTATTTCCACGCTATTTCTCTAAACTAAACTGCCCTCTGTGCGAAATGGTCTCGGGTCCATTTTACGTATCCCCCCCCCCCCCCCCCCCCCCCCCCCCCCCCCCCCCCCCCCCCCCCCCCCCCCCCCCCCCCCCCCCCCCCCCCCCCCCCCCCCCCCCCCCCCCCCCCCCCCCCCCCCCCCCCCCCCCCCCCCCCCCCCCCCCCCCCCCCCCCCCCCCCCCCCCCCCCCCCCCCCCCCCCCCCCCCCCCCCCCCCCCCCCCCCCCCCCCCTCCCCCCCCCCCCCCCCCCCCCCCCCTCCCCCCCCCCCCCCCCCCCCCCCCCCCCCCCCCCCCCCCCCCCCCCCCCCCCCCTCCCCCCACCCCCCCCCCCCCCCCCCCCCCCCCCCCCCCCCCCCCCCCCCCCCCCCCCCCCCCCACCCCCACCCCCCCCCCTCCCCCCCCCCCCCCACCCCACCCCCCCCCACCCACCACACCCCCCCTCCCCCCCACCCACCGCCCCCCTCCCCCCCCTCCCCGCCCCCCACCACCCCCCTCCCCCCCCCCCCCCCCCCCACCCACCCACCCCCCTACCCTCCCGGCGCCCCCCACCCGCGCCCTAAGACCAGCACTCCCCCACGTCCGGGAAGACTCTCCCATGCCGACTATGCTCAGCAGCTGCCTCCCGTTGTCGACTTACCTGACTCCACCCACCGGCCTAACCCACCTCCTACATTACCGCACCTGACTACCACCCCCCCCCCCCCCCGCCCCCTTACCCCGACACCCCCGCGCCCCACCACCCTCTCGTCTTGTACCCTCCCTCCCCTCAAACCACCTCCCCCCCGGCCGCCCCCCCCCCCCCCCCCGCCCCCCCCCTCACCCACCTCTCCAAACCCTCCCTCCCCAGCCCAGCCAACCTCCCCCCCTGGTCCAAGCACACCCCAACCCCGTGCTCCCCCCCCCCCCACCCTACCCCTCCGCTCCCGATGCGCGCACCGCCCCCAGCCACCCCCACGCTCTTCTACCCCTGGAGCTGCACATTCTCGCCTAACCCCCCCCCCCCACCCCCCCCCCCCCCACCGCCCCCACACTTCCCCCGCTTAATACCAATAGTCTGTCCCTCCCTATCCCCCCCCCCCACCACCCCACGCCGACCCCCCCGCCCACGCCCCCCCCCCGCTTCCCACCCACCCGCACCCACGACATACTAGAACCCCGCCCCCCCGCCCCCGCAACACCCCCCACCCCCCGACCCCCCGCCCACCCCAACCCCCCCCCCCCCACCGCCCCCGCCCGACCCCTGGACTCCCACTGCCCCACGCCTCCCCGCCGCTCCACCCCCACTAGCCAACGCGCCCCTCCCCCCACGCTCACCCCACCCCCACCAAGCCGCCCCAACCGCCCCCACTTCATCCCCCCCCCGCCAATGACCTTCTTCGCTTGCCCCCCCCCCCCACCCCCCCCCCACGCCCCTCCCCCCCCACCCCACACACCCCCCCACCCCCCCCCCCCCCCCCCCCCCCCCCCCCCCCCCCCCCCCCCCCACCCGCCAACCCCATCCCCCCCCCCCCCCCCCCCCCCCCCTCCTCGCCTGAAAAACCTATGCACTCTAGCTGTGTGCGCGACCAAGGCAAGAAAATACTGACTATCAGATTCGTCTGTAACTCAAACCCTCCGGTCAAGCAACATACCACCTCTCATGAATCTTTTTGCTGCACATCTAGCTTATATCCCAATAGCTCGTGCAACTAAACTGGACAGCAATGTGGTCTCATTAATGACTTGTGTAGTTGTAACACGATGTCCCAACTTCTGTACTCCATTAAGCACACTGGAGTAACTAGAAGGTCAGGCAGCATCTATGGAGAACAGAGATGGGTGAAGTTTCAGGTTGAAAGAGGAAGAGGCTTGAACTTTATTGCCTTCCATCACAGTGAGGAATGTGGAATCCACTGCGGTGGATGTTTATGTTAACTTTTACGTGGTTGTGTGTCTTGTTTTTCACTTAGTATGGCTGCATGGTAACTCAATTTCACTGTACCTTAATTGGTGACAATAAACTAACCTTGAAAACTTCTTCAGGCTCTCTATTCCCTGACTGATGAAGACAAATGCTGGATTCACCACCCTGATCTATCTGTGTCTCCACCGAAGGGGAGCTATGTACCTGCTAGGGTAGCCAACTGTCCCGCATTAGCCGGGACATCCCGTATATTGGGCTAAATTGGTTTGTCCCATATGGACCGCCTTTGTCCCGTATTTGACTGCTACTATTCGGGTCGAGGGGAATGTCAGGTCGGAGCGCCGCGTCCGTCCCCGCCTCACCCGTCCTGACGTAGTGCAGCCCATGGAGTGCAGCAGCAGCAGTGCCTCGCCCGTGGCCCCGTCTGTCAGCAGCCCGACCAGCTATCCGACCTTTGCTTACTGCCGACATCACCACCCCTCCTTCTCGTGGCCAATCATCGGTTCATGAGTTGAGTGGGGTGCCGGACTTTGTACGCGACGTCGCGCGGCCCCAGGCCAAAACTCCTCAGCTGGCCCGCCGGCTGGGTTTTGTGTGCAGTTCCGCACACAATTGCCGTCGGGAATTTGTCCCTTATTTTGACCTTTTGTCCCTTATTTGGGAGTGAGAAAGTTGGCAACCCTAGTACATGCTCATTTAGGTCTCTCTGTTTCACAACGCTCTCCAGGGTCCTGCCATTTACTGTGCAGATCCTGTTCTAGTTTAACCAGCCAAAATGTAACACCTTGAACTTGTCCAAGTTAAATGCCATCAGCCTTTTTATGGCCCCCCCTCCACAGTTGACCTAGATCCCGTTGTCAGTTTAGAGAATCCTCTTCACTGTCCACTATACCAGCAGATTTGGTGTCATCTGCAAACCTATTGATATAGATGACAAACTGACATTGGTTTGACTGTTCTTCAGAGGCTCTGAGGAGACCTGATAGAACCATTAAAAATTATGGGAGGCATGGATAGAGTAGATGGTTTGAACCTTTTCCCCAGGGTGAAAATGACAATATCTGTGCCAAACCAATTCTTATCTGCCTGCACATGATCCATATCCCTTTTTTTTTTTTCCCCTGCATATGCCCATCCAAAAGTCTCTTTAAATGCTGCCATCTTATCTGCTTCAAGCACAGCCCCTGACAACGTGCTGCAGGCACACGCGACCCTCTGTGTAAATAAACGTGCCCCACGCATCTCCTTTAAACTTTGCCCTTCTCGCCTTCAAGCTATCACCTCCAGTATTTGACATTTCTACCCTGGAGAAAAAAGATTCTGTCTGTCTATCCTGGCTATGCCTCACAAATTTTTTATATATCCTTTTTTTTTAGGTCTCCCTGCAACCTCTGGTGTTCCAGAGAAAACAATCCAAGTCCAACCTCCCTCTGTAGCTATGCTGCATCATTTTGGCAGCATAGTTTTAAGATGAAAGAAGTAACATTTAAAGGAGATGTGTAGGCATTTTTTTAATTTTTTTTAGACGGAGGCTGGTGGATGCCTGAAACTTGCTGTCAGGAGTGGTGATGGAGACAGATATGATAGTGACGTTTAAGAAGCCTTTCGATAGATATATACATGGATGGATATGGATCACGTGCAGGCAGAGGAGATTAGTTTAACTTGGCATCATGTTCAGCACAATCAATGTGGGCCGAAGGGACTGTTCTATGTCCTGCAATTGCTGGATTTAAACCTCTCTTTGTTTTGAGTCAGAAGTCAAGAAATTAATTTGAAAGAGATAGAAAAAGAGGCAACAGGATGGTGGCAGTCAGTTTTCAGATTTGCTTATCCAGGTAAAAAGACTGTGACCATCCACCTTATCAAGGCCCTTCAGGATTTTATTTATTTCTATAAGGTTGCCCTTCACGCTCTTATTCTCCAAGGAAAACGGCACCAGCTTATCTAGCTTCTCTTTATAACTCAACGTCTCTCGTCCCAATAATATCCGTGCAAACCTTTTCTACACCCTTTCCATCTTAATTATCTCCTTCCTAAAGCTGGGCAGCCAGACTGCGCACGATTTGTAACATGACGTCACGACTTCTGTACTGAGTGCTCTGATCGATAAAGGCGAGCGTGCCAAACGCCACCTTTACTACCCTGGCATGGAAATTTAGATTTGTGTTCCTCGTTCTCCCTGTTGTTCAGGGCCCGACCATTTACTGTATTAATCCTACCCTGGTTTAACTTACCAAAGTGCAGCACCTTGCACTTATCCAAGTTAAATTTCCTCTACATTCCTTGTTCCAACTCCTGAGGTAACCATGTTAAAAACATTGTTGTTCACTTTGTTATTGTACTCGACAAACAACAATGGACCCAGCACCGATCTGTGCAGCATTCTATTTATTGGTCACAGACCTCCAATCTGAGTAATAACCCTGTATTACCAACCTCTGACTCCTTTCATGAGGCCAATTTTGTATCCAGTTGACTCGTTCATCCTGGATCTCAAGTGATCTAAACTTCCAGACCAGCCCACCTTGTGGGACCTTGTCAAAGACAATGTTTACCATCCTGCCCTCATCGATTCTATTTATCAGTTGTTCCAAAGACCTAATCAAACTTGCGAGGAGAAAATTCCCCCTGGCAAAGACTATCTCTAATCAATCCGTGACTTTCCAAATGCGGGCAGATACTGTCTCTCAGAGTCCCATCCAGTAACCTGCTCACCACTTATGTTCGGCTCACCACCGTATAGCTCCCCGGCTTGTACTTGCAGCCCTTCTTAAATAAAGGCCACCTTCCAGCCTTCCGGCACCTTGCCCACTGCTAACGATTGATGGAAATATCTCTACCAGGGCCCCTGCAATTTCTTCTCTAGCTTTAGTTTTAGTTTAGTTTATTATTATCACATGTATTTAGGTACAGTGAAAAGCTGTAACAGGATACACTTGATTAGGCTTTGGGGATTTATCAACCTTAATGCCTTAAGACTACTAGCACCTCCTCTTTTGTAACGAGGACATGTCACCATTTAACTCCTTTAATTCTTTAGCTTCCATGAACTTTTCCCACAGTAGAAACAGATTTGAAGTACCCCATTATGTCTGCCCTGACGTCTTGTATCTTCATACAATATTTCTATAAATTTGATTTTCTATATATCCTTCCCTCTACATTTTGTTCAATCCTTCATTCTGTAATCTTGTAAATTACCCTAGTGTACAGGGAGCGGTTGAGAAAGTGGGACATGGTAGAACTAGTGTGAATGGGTGATCAATGGTTAGTGTGGACTTGATGGGCTGAAGGGCATGTTTCCATGATGTATCTCTCAACGGGTATGTAAAATTATGAGATGCATAGATAGGGCAGACAGCCAGGGTCTATTTTCCATGGTAGGGGGTGTCAAAAACTAGGTTTAATGTACAAAGGAAGAGGTTTAAAGGGATGTGAGGAATACCTTTTACACACAAAAGCTAGTTAGTCACACAGCATGGAAACGGGCCCTTCGGCCCAACTTGCCCGCGCCGACTGAGCCCCATTTATACGTCTCATCTGCCTGTGTTGGGGCCCAATATCCCTCTAAACCTTTCCTATCCATGCACCTGTCCAAATGCCATTTAAATGTTGGTAACTGGAATGAGCTTCCTGAGATGGTGGTGGAGGCAGGAGCAGTAATAAGGTTTAAGAAGCAGGAGAAACTCAGCGGGTGCAGCAGCATCTAAGGAGCGAAGGAGACCAGTCTGAAGAAGGGTCTCGACCCGAAACGTCGCCTATCTCCTTCGCTCCTTAGATGCTGCTGCACCCGCTGAGTTTCTCCAGCTTTTTGTGTACCCTCAATTCTCCAGCATCTACAGTTCCTTCTTTAACACAACAGGTTTAAGAAGCATCTGGGCAGATGCTTGCACGAGCAGGGCCCAGACTAGGGAGATGGAATTAATGCAAGGTAGTGGATTGGTATGGTCTGAAGAAGGGTCTCGACCCGAAACGTCACCCGTTCCTTCTCTCCAGAGATGCTGCCTGTCCCGCTGAGTGACTCCAGCATTTTGTGTTTACCTTTGGCATGATGGCCAGCGTGGATGCATTAGGGTAAAGGACTGTTTCTGTGCTGTCCAACCCTGTCTATGCCTTTTTGTGCAGCATGCTTGAGCATTTAATTATATGTGTACCAAGCTCTTGTCACGTTACCCCTCTCAGTACTGGAATCCATACCGATTTTTTAACTATGGTCTTTTTTAATAAATCCTTGCACTTTTTGCACTCTTAGCTTTTGTTTTGCTTTAATTAGCACTTTCACAGGAAAGGAAGAAATGCAAATGATACATTTGCATTTTAAATAGATCATGGTTTCTGAGTGTCGCCGTAGTTATTTATCCAACCCAGTTGTGTAGCTTTAAGCCTGCGAATCTGAAATCTGGGGAGAATTTTAAACGAGGAGAAAGACTGACTTTATACCTTTTATATAACCCAGTTAATGACGGTAAGATATCAGAATGCCAATTAGGTATTTTTAAAGTTTAACTTTTTATTTTAGTGATGCAGCAGAAAAACATGCCCTTTGGCCCATTGAGTCCAGGCCGACCATCAATCACCCGTTCACGCTAGTTCTGTTATCCCACTTTCTCATCCACTCCCTACACACGAGGGGTAATTTATGGAGGCCGATTAACCGACAAACCTGCACATCTTTGGGATGTGGGAGGAAAACGGGGCACTCGGAGAAAGCCCACACAGGGTCACAGGGAGAACGTGCATACTCCACAAGAGACAACACCAGAGATCAGGACTGAACTCTGTTCTCTGGCTCAGTGAGGCAGCAGGTCCACCAGCTGTGCTGCTGTGCCACCCTTGAAGTGTAGCGACTGCTGTAATAGAGGAAATTCAGGAGGCACTTTTGTGCGTAGGAAACTCCCATAAATAGCAAGATTTTTATATCAAAATAGATTAGCTTAATATTGATTGAATAATAAGCATTGGCCAAGACGTGGGTTAGCTTTCCCGTAATCATAACGGATCCATTACATCTTCCAGAGAACAGAAGGGATCTTGGTTTCAAAGAATGTGTGGCTTTCCAAAAATATGTAAATTATAAACTGTTTTGGAAAGAAGAATCAGGATAATTTTGAGGGGAGCACATTTTCCAAGCGAGAATGTCAAATCTAATTTTAACAGTATAAATAAGGATGTGCATGCAGTTGCTGGTTTACACACAAAGTGTGGGTGCAACTCAATGGGTCAAACAACATCCCTGCCTGTATTTTAGCAGTTTCTTTGTGATTTCTGAACTATCTCGAAGCAGTCTTAATTGTATGTAAAAGAAAATCACAAAAACCTGGAGGCTGGAAATCTGAAATAAAAGCAGAAAATGCTGGAAATGTTCAGAAGGTTGGGCGGCATCTGTGGAAAGAGAAACGGTTAATGTTTCAGGTCCGCAACCCTTCATCAGAAATCGTACATAATTTTTCATAGTGGTCGAATGTGGTCACGGCCAAAATGTTTTGAAAACCGCTGTATGCGCAAGAGTTCCGTCTTAGATGTATCAACTTGTGTGGAATATACTCTGGTCAGTTTCCACAAAGTTGGAATCTTGAGGAGGAGTTGTATTATCAATTGTCTCATTAACCTGTAGCCATAATATGCACTCTTACGGTTACCAAGTATTAATTTAGTTTTTTTTTTAGATTTTTGAATATTATTTTTGAGTCATTGCATTTACAGGCCTCTTAAGCTGCAGCAATTAAGAACATTGTTCTGTTGTCAGTATATATGACAATGAAACTGCATTTGGGTGAAACCCGTTTTAATGTAATAAAGCAGCTCAGAGTAATTCAGTGTCTATTTGAACTATTTTTAGTAACTAGTGTCAAAACCTGCACACAGAAGTATTGTCGATTTCTTAAAAATTAGGTGACTGAAAATGTGACAGTGAAAGTGATGATTTAGGGATAATTTGAAGAAATCTCAGATTCTGCAGGTCTCCAGGGATAACCATTTATTCCTTTGCCATTTGGGAATAGGTTTTCTAAACGTGACCTGTCCTCAGGATGTGAATGCTGCCAGCACGATTAAAAGCTCTGTTTATTGTTAATATCTCCAGTTGTGAACCTCTACAAATAGAGCAGGAAAGAACTGCAAATGCTGGTTTTAATCGAAGGTAGACACAAAATGCTGGAGTAACACTGTCTGGCTGAGTTACTCCTGCATTTTGTGTCTACCCTCTACAAATAGAGGGTCTTTCTCAAATGTAAGAAGAAACTTCCAGGATTTTGATCCAGTAATGTCGAAGTTGGGGTGGTGTGTACCTTGTAGATGGCAGTTGTCAGACAACTGCTCCTCTCCTTGGTTCGGAGAGGTTTGTGTTGTTGAGGTCCGTGGTAGGGATACAAACTCTAAAGGACCTGTCCCACTTGCATGCGATTGCCTGCGTTTGGCACGACCATCCGGAAGCAGAGTTCGCGCTAAGTTCGCGCGTGACGTCATTTACGTCATGCTTACCAATCAGCTGGGCAGGAGGCGGGCCGACTGAATCAATACGCTGCGTACGACCGCAATGCGCCCGCGTGCCGACAGGCCGTTGACAAGCAAAAATTTCGGAAACTGCAAGAATTTTGGAGCCCCACGCGATGTCGGGACCAGCCCTGCACAATTCCGCGCTTCTAAGTGGGACCGGCCCCGCGCGGCCATACGGTGCCCATACGCCTCAAGCGACCACGAGGTCGCGTAATTGGCGAGCCAAGGTCGCGTAAGTGGGACAGGCCCTTAATGCAGCTTTTGATTTTGGCGTTCACATCGCACCCTCACTTCACCATATTTATAAAACTTACATTTGTAGGACCGTCTTCTACTTCAGCGCAGTCTGCACATGGCTCCTTTCATCCTGTCGTGGGAGGCTGTGTCTTCAGATATCCAGGGCTGAAAGTTTGGAATTTCTTCCCTTAACCTTTCTTCTTCTTCCTAGGTCTTTTCTCCATTATACACACATTAACTGACCACCTGTTTTGTTAAGCCTTTGATTATTTGTACTAAAGTTCTCTTTGGTTTGCTGTCAATTTGTTTTGTCTGATTTCTCTCCTGTGAAGCCCCTTAAGAATGATTTGCCCTTTAATAAAATGAAACATCTCAACTCCCTTTAATGCTTTGTACTTGTATTGGAAGCACTGCGCTCCAGGTTTATAACTTGAGGGTATATGAAGTGGCCTGTGATTACCGTTTGGTACAGTTTTGAACATTGCAAACACTTTCAGGTCATTATGCAGCCTCTTTTTTTGATGAACTTGTATGCGAGACTTGTATTATTGAGGATTGGCCAAAGTGGCTTGAATATTAAATACACACTGGCTCTGATTTCAAAGAAGTGTGCAAATGAGTATCATATAAATGTTGTAAATACATTAGTTACTTTTATGACCTGGCACTTGAAAGCACAATAGAATGTAGTTCTTCTATAAGTGGATTGATGTGTGTATATATATGCCTGCCAATGATGGCAATACTGCAGTGGTCCGATAATACAGAGTGCATCGTTTCATAAAATAATATCAACTGACCCAGTTACTTCCCTCCAAAAAATCCAATCAAAACATTGCAGCCTTAGAAGAGAAATACTGAAAAGACACCTAAAGAATGGTCCTGAACCTGAAACATCCATCAATGTTCTACAGAGATGCTGCCTGATCCGCTGAGTTACTCCAGCATTTTCTTTTTTTTTTTTGCTGGAGAAAACTGAAATTGCTCTATTTCACTATAGAATTCAAATAGGATTTAAACATTACATTGAGTATTTTTAAAATCTATATTACTAAAACTGTCATCTTGACCACTTGCGGTTTGCATTTCTTTTTTTAATTTGTGCAAAGACGGTAACCTATATCGCTAGGATTTTTTCGCCACCTTGCTCGCCGCTCTCCTCTGCTCCAAGCGCACCAAGATTTGTTCCGATTGATGAAATAGTAGAAAAGTTATGAAGGTTTAAAAAAAATCATGAGATCAGCAACGAAGGTAATGCCCCTTCTGGCACCCGCGGAGAATAAAGCCCCGGAGGCAGGGCTGAGTCCGTGAGCAGCGTGTGAAGTTACACGGGAAGTCTCTAAGTGAAGTCGGAGTGGGACCGGGAGCTGCAGCGTGAGGCCGAAATCAGAAGGTGCAGGGTGAGCAGAATGCGAGGGGTGTCTGCTGTGACCACTTCCCCCTCCACTCCCCCCACCCTTCCCTTATCCCCTTCCCCTTCCCTCCCCATTCCCTTCCGCCACCCCCCCTCCTCCATGCCGGTCCCCCTCCTCCACGCCGTCCCGCCCTTCCCCCACGCCCCCCTCACCTTCCCCCCCCCCCCCACACCCCCCCAAATTGTTTAATTGGATGCAACAATGGCTCGCAATAATGAAAGTGAAAGACGTGTTTGAAATTGACATGAAGCTAATTTTATCATAAATACCAGTCTGTCAAATGATTTATTGAGCATGTGCTATATTTTGTGACAATCCGGGGGGAAAAAACAGTACTGCTTAAAACGCTGATCTGCAACAGCTGATGCTGTCTTGTGGCTGTGGGCTTATTTTGATAGCAAACATCAATAAACAAAATGGTTCAACTGACTTGGTTTGTTTAGTGTTTATTACACCGAGGGAGGGAAAGAATAATGCTATAAAATTTGAGCATGGCAGAGAACTCTGAAACTTACTGTGATAACATTTTATATGATAACGACAAAATTGAAAGCAGTGGAAGTAAAAATCAATGGGCAGGGGAGTCCATGATCCATTGAATCATTAATTAATTTACATTCTAGATAAGAGATATTAGATATCTGCACCTTTTCACTTTCTGCCCTCACATTGAACATGACTCATGGTTGAGCATATTCTTTTGCTAAATGGAGACAAAACATTGTGAATTAGAGCTGCGCAAGATCAGATTTATATATTTGCAATTCCTCAATGTGCTCTGTTCAGCAATTGGAATAGCTTCTGGAATTAATTTGAAGAACTCTATTCTGAATAGGGGGCCCTGACCCGAAGCATCACCTATCCATGTTCTCCAGAGATACCAGCTGACCAGCTGAGTTACTCCAGCACCTATCATTTTTTCTTTGTAAATCAAGCATCAGCAATTCCTTGCGTCTCCATTCTGGAATTAATTATTCCCTGGAATAGAGTTAGAAGAAATCTATTGCTAATGGCCATTCAGTCTGAACCTAAACGTTTGTCTGGAATCCTCTTGGTTAAATGAATATTAAGTCATGTAACATCAAATTTTTGGACGGGCAATTTTATGCTTCACAATGACACAGGTCTATTATCAAGACTTACTGGAGCTGTAGTATGGTCACAATAATGCTTGGTTTGGAAATGGGGATTAACTATTACGTAGTTGGGTTTGTTATGCCCAATTATCCATGATATTGTTATTACAAGTTATCTGTTCAGTGCAGCATTTGGGTAGAATGCTGCAGCGTTCTTTGTCGAAGGATTGTTGGAGTTTTTGGACATGTAATTACAGAAAACTGAGAAGGCTGCCTTTGCACAGCCGATATCTAAACATTTTGATGCTTTAGAACATGGAACAGCATAGATCGGAACAGGCTCATCAGCCCACCATGTCTCTGATACGAATGGTACTAATTTAAACTGTGAAGGTGCTCCCTAAATCTATTGGGATGAGAGTTTGATGGAGATCTAGTGACAATGAAGGAATGACAGTACGTTTCCAAGATGGGATGGTGAATTATTTTGATGACATGCAAGTGACAGTGTTCCCAAATGCATTGTCCTTGACAATCAAGGTTCTCCATTGCTTTGAGTGTTTGATAAATTACAAAATACAAATGGGCTGTTTATAGCCTGGATGAGATTAGTGAGTTTAGGCATCTCGCTCGTGTCTTTTCGATGATGGAAAGGTGCTGAGGTTTGATATAGTTTAGAGATACCGTGCTGTACCTCTAAATGAAACTAAACTAAAACACTGGCGCAACATGAGGCGAGTCATGATACAGCACAGCCCGCCTCTGACCTCCTCTTGTGGACATGGCTTTTATATGGCTGGTCCTGTGGAGTTTCTGATCAATAGTGATTCCAACTTTTGACCAAGGCTCAGATTTGGAATTGAGTAATCCTGATGAAAGTAGACACAAATGGCTGGAGTAACTCAGCAGGTTAGACAGCATCTCTGGAGAAAAGGAATAGGTGGCATTTTGGGTCGAGCCCTTTTTCAGACCAGACGGAACCCAAATTGAGCATCAAGCTGTTACTGAGAAGCATTGCTGCCACTTTCTGATAACTGAAGTACATTTATTTAGGTAGTGTAGGTTGGATTGTGTTTGTCCTTCTCTCTGTGGTTGATTCTTAACTGCCACTGGTCAAGTTGGGGGTGGATAATAATTGCAGATCTCGTAGGAGTCATCTACATGCATAAATCAAAAGACATTTTTTTGCGGCAGAAACGAGGCTCTTCAAAAAATAGCTTTCAATACAGGGCCTCGACTTGAAACGTCGCCCATTCCTTCTCTCCAGAGATGCTGCCTGTCCCGCTGAGTTACTCAGGCTTTTTGTGTCTATTTTCAATGTTAAGCCTTGGTGCAGACAGATTTCTCTGTTGCCAAATGCATGTCAAGTGGAGGAACCACTTTTCAAACTGAAAATCCAGAGACACAGGAAGAATGTTTAACGGTAAATTCTAACAATTTTCTTAGAAAATCGACGTTGCGTGAAGATGGATGGAAAAAATATTTACCAGTATTGCCAATGAAGCTGCTGCCGATCTTAGTGACCTCAATGCAAAGTGGGGACTCGAGAGACTACAGATGCTGGAAACACGAGTAAAAAGCAAGGTCAGGCAGTATTTGTACCATTGGCTCTCAGCATCAGGCAGCTTCTAGTAGATAATACCCTCTAATCCAGGCAACATACTGGTAACTTCTTCTGCAACCCCCTCAAGCCTCCACCTTCCTTCCTGTGAAGGGTCGACCAGAACTCCACACAGTCCTTGAAATGCGGCCTAATCAAAGTCCTATAAAAAGCTGAAATGTGACTTCCTGACTCTTGTACTCAATGCCCCGACCAAT
Organism: Okamejei kenojei; assembly: GCA_035221665.1. Taxonomy (NCBI): domain Eukaryota; kingdom Metazoa; phylum Chordata; class Chondrichthyes; order Rajiformes; family Rajidae; genus Okamejei; species Okamejei kenojei. Next base: position 2,950,976 of record CM069132.1, on the reverse strand, counting down.
GAAGGCAAGCATACCGTTGGCTTTCTTTTCCGCTCTATCAACATGTGTCGTTACTTTCATGGAGCTATGGGCTTGGAACCCAATGCTCTGGCAGGAATTGGACAAATTTTAGGCAGGGGAAATACATGGGCGATGTAGAATATCGTGCTTAAATATGGGGTCTCCTCTTTGGTGACAAAAGCTGGAAAGCATATTATTATCTGAGATGTAATAGATTAGGAAAGCGAAGCACAGTGATACCTGGGGCTTTGTTCATATGGGTCACAGTCAGCATGTGGGTGTAGCAGGCAGCCACTGTGGCGAGTGGTATATTGGCCTTCAATGTGGGAGGAATTGACCATATACTGGACCAGAGATATATTGCTGAAATTCTGCAGGGCCATGGTGAGACCACATTGAGTATTGTGTGCAGTTTTGCTCTTCTTTTCCAAGGAAATATATTTGTGCTATGGATGGAGTGTTGTAAAGATTTATCAGACTAATTCGTTGAATGACAAGATTGAAATATGAAGAGAGAGTGGGATAATTGGGCATACTTTGACTTACGAGAAGAACAGAAGAGGATAGATGCAAAATGCTGGAGTAACTCAGCGGGTCAGGTAGCAACTCCGGGGAACAAATGGGTGTCGATTTGGATCGGAACCCTTCTTCAGACCAGAAACGTCTCTCTACACATTGAACAGTTGTGGACCTCACTGAAATTTACATTACTGCATTAGATACATTAGATGCAGGAAAGATGTTCCTGATGGTGGAGAAGTTCAGAACCGGAGCCCATGGTCAAAGGGATAGGACTATTTACGACTGAGATGATGAGATATTTATTTTCCCAGGGTGTGTAAATGTTCTTTATCACAGAAAATTGTTAAGGGCAACTAATTAGAACTATATCTGACTTATCCATGAATATATTTAATGGCTGAAGATATCAGGGAAATGTGGGGCGAAAACAGGAATAGGATGTGAATTTGGATGATCACCCATGATCATGTTAAATGTTGGAATGGGCTCGCAGGGCCAAGTAGCGAACTACTTTCAATGTTCCTGTGAAAGAGATGCAGTTGAATGTTCAACCCACATGGCTGAAGCTGTAGCCCTGATCACTATATTTTTGTGATATGACATTACTTTGAATATTGTATCTTGTTGTTCAAGGCTTCCGGGAGATACTCCAGTGCCGGGGGGAAGGAGCACAATGAAAGCCCCCGATCTAATTCATTGTTTTAGACATTTTGGTTTTGAGAAATTATTTGGCTGGCAGAGAGTCTATGAAAGATGATCTAACAAGGGAATGAAAAACATATAATTCTACAGAATTACTCTGAATTAAAATCAGAGAGTTCTGTGTGTCAGGTTTTTGTTTGGTTTCTGTGTGGCGTTAGTGCCCTCACCTTTGTTCCCCTCTGCCCCCCGCTCAGCGAGTTCCGGGTCCGCCACAATGTAGAGCTCTACTTCCGTCCATCCGTGCCTTTTTCTATGGGAAGGAGTCCTCACCACTCTATCTCCTTCCTGTACACCCTCATCATTATTTGATATTTGGCGCACAATGGTGGTGTTGTCTGCAAATTTGAAAATTGAATTAGATTTGTACATTGCGGCATAATCGTGGGTGTACAAGGAGCAAAGAAGGGGGCTGAGAATGCAATCCTTGTGGAGCACCAGTGTTGAAGATTATCGTAAGAGAATGATTTGTCCCCTATCCTCACTGATTAGGGTCTGTGGATCCAGTTGCAGAGATGAGTGCTGATACCAAGTCCCGCGAGTTTGGTGACAAGCTTGACTGGTATAAATATTAAAGGCAGAGCTGCAGTCTTTGAATCGGAGTCTGATGTCGGTGTCTCTCTTATCCAGAGATGAGTGCAGGGCTCAGGCGATGGCATCAGCCGTGGACATGTTGTGGCGGTCGATGAACTGCAGTGGGGCAAGGTCGCTGGGTAGACTGGGTTTAATGCGTTCCATAACTAGCCTCTCAGAATATTTCATGATGGTGGATGTCAAGGCCACTGGACGGTAGTCTTTTCGGCATGAGGTCTTGTTTATCTTCAGCACTGGGCTGATGGTGGTCTTGAAGCTGGTGGGTACCTCAGAACGGAGTAGGGGGAGATTAAAGATGTCCGCGAATACTCCCGCTAGCTGGTCCGTGCAACTACCCAGTTGCTTTTTGTGGGTTTACCCTCAGGAAGGCTGATCTGAACTCTGGTACATTCACCCTGGGGAGGGGCACACTTAAGTCTGAAGAGCCAGGTGCTTTAATCTGCACCTTTAATCTGCAGCTGGTCATTTACTTTAGTCCCAGTTTCAGTAGTTGGCTGTTCACAGCGATCCTGGCTGATACGATCATTAATAAATGGCTAATTCGGTTAGTTTTTGGTTCAAAGGACTCATTCCCAGAGAGAGGTACAATTTCTATTAATTGGAAAATTGAAATCAATAGGTTTTAAAAGTTGCTTCCATCTATGAAACTGCTTTATTAAAGTGATTTCTGCCTCTTAATCTCATCCTTAGCTCTAGGATCAATTGCCTTTCCCTTATCATGGTCCTTCGGAGATCACTTCTTATCCCTCAACCTCTTATTTTACTGGTTTTACTAACGTGGTTTTGCACCACATTGTGCAACTGCCCCCTGACATGTTCAAGGGAAGGGAGCTCAAGGGAAAAAGACAGATTTCTATTCACAATCACAATAATATTTTATTAGCCGAGTATGTTTTGCAACTTACGAGGAATTTCATTTGCCAAGCCAGTCATATAAAGAAAAAGCAATGGAACACACAAAATAAATTTTAACATAAACATCCACCACAGTGACTCCTCCACTTTCCTCACTGCGATGGGAGGCAAAAAAAATTCAAATCTCTTCCCTTCTATGCTCTCCCGCGGTCAGTGGCCTCGAGCCTTCCGTTGACGGGACGATCTTACTCCCGTAGCCGGCGGTAGGATAATTGACAAATTAGTTGTCTGAAAGGTTTTCTTGAGAGTCGGAGTTATATGACATGGAAATAGGCCCTTCAGCGAAACTCATGTATGCTGACCAAGATGTCTCTAGGTTATTGGCAATGGTTTATTACTGTGCTGCATATTGATACCAAAGACATGGATAGAAAGATGAGGTAATGCAAAGAGAATTTAGGGATTTGGATAGTAGGTTGTTAAACAGGACCTCCAGGGTTGGAGGCATAGTCATCCAGCATGGAACCAGGCCCTTCGGCCCAACTTGCCCATGTCGACCAAGATGCCCCATCCAACGCTAGTCCCACCTGCCCCTATCCCTCCAAACCGATTCTATCCATGTTCTTGTTCAAATTGTTTAAATTTTGTGATAGCACCTGCCTCAGCTACTCCCTCTGGTAGCTCGTCCCATGTTTCCGCACCCGCTGTGTAAATAAAGTTGCCCCTCGGGTTCCTATTAAACCTTTCCCCTCTCACCTTAAACCTATGTCCTCTCATTGTTGATTTCCCTATCAGGGTAAAAGACTCTGCATATACACTATCTATTTCCTCATGTTCTTGTACACAGGATTTTACATTGCAAGGACAGGATTACTGTTGGTTTCACATGCAAGTAAGGCAAGAAGTAGAACACCAGTGCAATTCAATACGTGGCCATGGAGCTGGTGCACTGGAGAGGGCTTCTGATATATGGCTCATCCGGGGGAGGTGGGATGGGTCTAATGAAGGTTCTCGACCCGTAACATTGCATATTCCTTCTCTCCAGAGATGCTGTCAGATCCGCTGAGTTACTCCAGTTTTTTGCGTCTATCTTCGATGTAAACCAGTGTCTACAGTCCCTTCTTGCACAGGGAACCAATATCCTTCATTTGTGCTACTAAGTGTGTGGATAGTCTGATATAGACACAAAAAGCTGGAGTAACTCAGCGGGACAGGCAGCATCTCTGGAAAGAAGGAATGAGTGACGTTTCGGGTCGAGACCCTTCTTCAGACAGAAAGTCGGGGGAGAGGGAGATACAGAGATAAGGAAGTGTAAGGTGTGAGAACAAGACATCAAAGGAGGTGGAGATCAAGGAAAATGTAGAATAGATCGTTGTAATCGGGGACAGTCAGACTGGTCGGAGAACTGGGGAGGGGGAGGGATGGGAAGAGGGAAAGCAAGGGTTACTTGAAGTTCGAGGTCAATGTTCATACCGCTGGGGTGTAAGCTGTCCAAGGGGATAATTTGGGTGGGAAGGGATGAATTAACCAGGGAGTTGTGGAGGGAATGGTCTCTGCAGAAGGCAGAAAGGGGTGGAGATGGGAAGATATGGCTCGTGGTGGGATCCCGTTAGATATGGCGAAAATGTCGGAGGATTGTGTTGTATGCGACGGCTGGTAGGGTGAAAGGTAAGGACCAGGGGCGCACTAATCCTGTTTATAGTAGACGTTAGTCGATAGTCTATCTTCTATGATGGAGACAGTGAGATCAAGGAGAGGGAGGTGTCTGAAGTAGTCCAAGTGAATTTGAGTGCAGGATTGAAATTGGTGGTGAAGTTGATGAGTCCTGCATGGGTGCAGGAGGTAGCACTGGTGCAGTCGTCAATGTAACGGAGATAGAGTTTGGGGATCAGGCCAGTGTATGCCTGGAATGGGGATTGTTCAACATACCCTACAAAGAGGCAGGCAAAGCTGGGGCCCATGTGAGTGCCCATAGCTACGCCTTTGATTTGGAGGAAGTGGGAGGAGTCGGAGAAGTTGTTAAGCATGAGGACCAGCGGAGTCTAGTGTTGGTAGAGGGAAATTGGCTGGTTCTGCGGTCGAGGAAGAAACGGAGGCTTGAAGGCCTTCCCGGTGGGGGATGCAGATGTAGAGTGACTGAACGACCATGGTAAAGATGATTGAGTGGGGGCCCGGGAAGCGGAAATCATTAACGAGACGGATGGCGTGTGAGGTGTTGTGGACATAGGTCTGGAGGGATTGGACCAGGTGAGATAGGATGGAGTCGAGGTACATGGAAATTATTTCAGTGGGGCAGGAACAGGCTGAAACAATTGCCTGCCAGGGCAGTTGTGTTTATGGATTTTGGGGAGAAGGTAAAACCGGGCTGTGCGGGGCAGGGGAACGATAAGGTTGGAGGCTGTGGAGGGCAGACGGCCTCCAAATTGCAAAATGATGGCCTGGTGCTCATCTGTGGGGTCAGGGTTCAAGGGTATGTAGGAGAAGTGAACAAGAGTTGGCGCCTGGCCTCAGTGCGGTAGAGGTCTCGTGTGCGGGCGTGGCATCGAAGGACGAGAAGCCGAAGCAAAGAAGGGGAAGCCAAATAACCGAACGCAAACGAAGACGAAAAACCAACTGACCGAAAGGACGGGATGCCTAAAAGCAAACTCGCCGAAAAGCCGCTATGCCGAAATGCCAATTCACTGAACGGCTGCGTCACCTGCAAGCCAACTCACCGAAAGGCCGCTCTGCCGAAAAGTCAAATAACGGACATGATGTCGCCGGGGTGCGGGACTTGTCAGCGATTGGTCCAGACCCCCGCGTCCATCACATCACTGGCCGGTGGAGACGGGAGGGTGGGGGTCATTTTCCCACACAAGCCATAGGTGACTGGGCACTCCGAACCCGAGCACCAAGTTGTAAGCGGCCGAAGGAGCGCATCCCTCGGGACAGCCCCCACTCTCCCACGGACACGGCCGCCCTCCGCTTAGTCTCCCCCGTGGGACCGCACTGTGACAGGCTGTGTGTCGGCAGCGCCGGGTGGAGCAGAGGTGTGGGACAGGCTGGTCCCTCTGCCCGCCCAGAGTCACTGACCGCGATGCACCGCCATCAGACCCCAACCCGCACACCAGGGTGATTCACCCCCTGACATCCACACCGGGTGATTTACCCCCACCCCGGCCGTGGGGACAGACGGCTCGGGGCATTGGCAGCCATAGTAAATCGCTTTTAAAACATGGGGGGGGGGGGGGGGAAACCACACACACATATTCCCTGGCGGGCTGATGACAAGTGTGCATGACAACGAACAGTTTTATCCCCTCCCTCACCCCCCCCCTGACAACAAGAAGCACATTTTATTTATTGTTTAAACACAGTTATACCGTCTGGTTGCCTGCATAACGCACACAACAAGCTCCCACGCTCAAAACAACAGATAATCTGTAATTTGTATTAACCAAAGATGGACACACAAAGCTGGAGTAACTCAGAGGAACAGGCAGCATCTCTGGAGAGAAGGAATGGGTGACGTTTCGGGTCGAGACTATTCTTCAGACCTAAAGACTGAGTCTGAAGGGTCTCCCCAAAATGCCACCCATTCCTTCTCTCCAGAGATGCTGCCTGTCCCACTGCGTCACTCCAGCATTTTGTGTCCATCTTTGGTGTGACAGTTGTCTCATTTCATCAGCTGAGACCATTTAAGTCTAGAGAATGGGGTGGGGGGGGATGGAAGTGGGAGGGGATAAAATAGTTTGTTGCCATGCACACTTGTCATAGGCCCGCCAGGGAATTTGTGTCTGTCTCTTTTCCCCCCCCCCCCATGTTTTAAAAGCGATTTACTATGGCTGCCAATGCCCCGAGCCGTCTGTCCCCGCGGCCGGGGTGGGGGGGGTGAATCACTTGGTGTGGGTGTCGGGTGATTCACTGTTCTCTGAGAGTTGCCGGACCATGGGATCAGGCACACACACAAACACGCAGACAAACAAACAATGAGAGTTTTAAAGTTATAGAGATGCTGACAATGTTTGTTTAGGGTCAGAGGTAAAATGTGACTGCACGGTGCTGGCTCGAAGGCCCGAATGGCCTCCTCCTGCACCTATTTTCTATGTTTCACGTGTGTGACACGACACGGACGCATTATACGAACTCTGAATTTAAAAAAAGCTTGAATGTTCATATGTTTAGCAGACATGCATTATAGTTCTGTAGGTAAGAAAATAGCAATGAATAAGATTAATTTCTTACAAGAATTTTTTTAATGTAACACCTTGTGATGACATCTGGTCACGTGTGTGACATTTTGGGTTTCACTTTCCAAAGAATGGGCCTTTAGTGCTTGTTGAGTGACAATGGAATAGTACTCCAATGAGAGCCTGTGTCGTTGAGTGATGGTTTATCTTTGGACGTTGTTGCCAGAATAGCAAAGGTGGTGCCTTATATAACTGAAGTGATTGGAAAATGGGATTGCTTTGCTCTGTTTTTGAGATGCCATTCATTTTCACCTATCTTTCAACTGAGATTTCTTCGGCACCAAAAAAAACCCCAAATGTTTAACATTTTAAGAGTCTTAAACACTGCGCTCTCATGGTTGTAAGATTTTCTGCTTGAGTGGTTTGTGGCGGTTCAAAGCTGGCAAAGTATGGATTGAATAGCCCAGGGGTGATAATTACCCTATTTAGCAGCAAAACATTGCACTTGAAATTACACACTATTGCGATGTCACCTGTCAATTGGAAAGGTAGAAAATAGCGCACTTAGGACCCGGGAACTGTTATTTCACGTTATTTACTAATGAAGAATCTATAATATCTAAAGAATACTGCATGTCACAATAATGGTTATCGGGAACTATTCACAGATGTATGTTTTTATTCCTGTCAAATCTTGGCCTTTGGACCAACCAGCAAAATGGCTTCCACTTTTTCAGGCTTCCTGGGTGAACCGGTTGATCCCTGCCTTGTTCCTTGATTAAAAATAATGAATTGAGTGGTATCCTTGAGGTGAGGTTGAACATGCTGAACCTGCATTTACTGTGTCCCTGTGCACATCTGTGCCAGATGCCAGAATCACTGATTGTTGAGTGATTTGTGCTTTCCTCTGCTTAATTTCTTTGAAGATCGGATGTCAATCAATCCCGATCAAAGGAACAGTAACACTGGTCCGTAATGTTAAATCACTCTCGCAAAGCTCACATGGAATGCTAATGAGAAGATAGATGCATGTGAATTTCTGGCATCTGTTATGACTTTGAATCACATTGACCTATATTGCACAATCTAATTCACACCTGCACCATGGGATTTGCTGTTACCACAGACATTGCCAGTCTCTGAGCAGCCATCTTTAATCCTAAAATTCCTCAGAAGTCTTAGGAAGTTCAGTATGTCCCGAACAACTCTCACCAACTTCTACAGGTGTGCTATAGAAAGCATTTTTTTGGGATGCACCACAGCATGGTTTGGGAACAGCTCCATTCAAGACTGTGGAGTTGTGGACATTGCCCAGACCAGGGGTGGGGAGCTTGCGGCCTTCTAGGCTGCATGCGGCCTGCTAGGCCATTAAGTGTAGCTTTTTGAATGAATCTAGATTTTGTAGAACAAATCCTTTTATTTTTATTAATATGTTTTTGTTCGTCTTATTATTTTAATTTTAATCTTAAAATGAACGTATTTAAAATACCAAAGAGTTAAAGAAGATTCAACAAAATAATCCTCCCCGACTGACGGCCACAATTAGTAAATCATGAGGGCTATTTTAACAAAATAATGTACATTTTGAAGTATATCTAATTAAAGTTTCTTGGATGCGGCCTTATTAGGTTACAGCTAACTTAATGCGGCATTCCAACATGAAAAGGTTCCCCACCCCTGGTCCAGACCATCCCGCGAACCAGCCTCCCTCCCGTGACTCCATCTACACTTCATGCTGCCTCGGCAAGGCCAGCAGCATATTCAAGGACCAGTCTCACCTGGACACTCCCTCTTCTCCCCTCTCCCATCAGGCAAGTACAGGAATTTGAAAACATATGGCTCCAGAATCGGGGACAGTTTCTTCCCAGCTGTGATCAGACAACTGATTAGCTGGTTAGAGAATGTTTCAGTTGTCTGATCACAGTTGGGAAGAAACTGTCTTTGAACTGTCTTTTATCAGGCGTTATTAGACTTTAACTTGCACTAAATATTGTATCCTCTATCCAATCATGCATTGTCATTTCTTTGACTAGATAGTACGCAACAAGTTTTTCACTGTACTAAGTGCACGTGACAATAATAATAAATTAAACTAAAACAGTATTTGTGAAACTATTTAATGTTTTGATTGTTGTGTGGGTTTGGATGTCACCGGCAAGACCATTGTTTATTACAAATCCCTGCTTGCCTTGATCTGCCAGGTCTTCTCAATAGGAGGGCAGTCTATGAACGTGGCAAGAGGATGAGGCCATTTAGCTCGTCTTGCATGTTAATTCCATCCTCTTTCACAATCCTTAATGCCTATTGTCCAACAAAAAAAACTAAAAGTTTGAGGAAATCGGACGTCAATGCAACTGTTACTAGATGATAGTAAATGACTATCTATAGAATGCAAGACTTTAGGATGCCATTGAGGTTTAAACCAGTGGCTAATGTGGCATGCGAAGGAAGGAACTGCAGATGTTGGTTTACACCGAAGATAGACACAAATGCCTGAGTAACTCAGCGGGTCAGTCAGCATCTCTGAATAGACAGAATAGGTGATGTTTTGGGTTGAGCATGCTTGGGTTTTTAAAAATGTACAGGAGAAAGTAAGAGAAATAATTTGTTTCACATTTCGCAGATCAGGATCTACGGCTGACTAGAATGAAGAAGTGTTACCCTGAGATTATGGTCCCTGGTTCTATTTTCCCATTCTGGAAATCTCTCAGCATCTTCCCTTGTAACGTATTAGAATCTTACATGACCGATGAGAGAATTCCATATTCTAAGCTCCAAATATGACCACAATTTATTCCTTGTCTTTTTCTTTTGCAACAGAGGGTTGAGACAGCAACAACCCAAGGAATCCATTCAGAGGTTTCTCTGTGCAGTTTTCAACATCCTTCAGATGTAAAGAGATCAAAATTGTAGGCAGTATTCCAGGTGTGTTCTCTGCATTTGTCTACTTTTGTAACTCCATCTCCCATATGTTTGGGCAAGATGGCTTTGCGATCTCATGATTTTGTTTTTCAAATTGTCTGCAATTGATATTTAATTGTCAGCACATTTCTGGATTAAATCCAGAAGCTCGGTGAAATTTTCCTCCAGGAAAGGAAGACGATATCAACTAACGGAAAAGCTATTTTTATATTCTGTTGCTTTATCATCTGAACATTTATTTTTGCATTTATTTGTATGTACACGTCAGGTTGATTGCATTAGTCGAAACAGGGTGGACCACATGAAGGTTGCAATCTCCTACCCCGATTATTTTGCATTGGCTCCAAGACCTAGTGGCGCAGAGCCTGGAAAGATGCCAACACCAACAACGGAGAGGTCATCACAGACTCCACAGTGAAACCACTGGGTTTTTACCTCCATCAGGGTTCCTCAGGCTAACCCTGAACAGAATCCGCATCCTCCATGCAAGAACAGCCCATCACCTGCATGTGGGGGATGACAGACAGCCCTGCTAGCGACTGCAGGCATCCAGACCAGACCATCCCACACCGTGAATGACTGCTCACTGAGGTGGCATCAAAGCCATCCACCCAGTAACTGATGCTGTCCTGGCTTGGATGTCTACCCTTGACCTACAACTTTGTGTGTACATGCCATACACAAGAAGGAGATTTATTTTGCAGTGGGTTTCCTTCTTGAAGTGAAACCACTGAATTGTGAGAGGCATCAATAGGGTAGACGGTCAGAACCCTTTTCCAAATATCAAATACTGGAGGGCATAGCTTGAAGGTGAGAGGGGTAAAGTTTAAATGAGATATGTATGTGGGGCAAGTTCAAAAATATATATGTATATGTGTGTGTGTGTGTGTGTATATGTATATAAGAGTTGGCCTTGGCATCATGCTCAGCACAGACATTGTGGGCAGAAGGGCCTGGCCCTGTGCAATACTGTCCTATGCTTCGCGGAACAGTGCAGCACAGGATTAGGCCCTTTGGCGCACAATGTCCGTGCCGAACATGATGCCAAGTTAATCACCCCTACCTTCACATGATCCATGTCACTCCATTCCCTACGTATCAATCGGCTTGTACTCGCTAGAATTTAGAAGATTGAGGGGGGATCTTATAGAAACGTACAAAATTCTTAAGGCGTTGGTCAGGCTAGATGCAGGAAGATTGTTCCCGATGTTGAGGAAGTCCAGGAGAAGGGGTCACAGTTTAAGGATAAGGGGGAAGTCTTTTACGACCGAGATGAGAAAAACATTTTTCACACAGAGTGGTGAATCTATGGAATTCTCTGCCACAGAAGATAGTTGAGGCCAGTTTGTTGGCCATATTTAAGAGGGAGTTAGATGTGGCCCTTGTGGCTAAGGGGATCAGGGGGTATGGAGAGAATGCAGGTACAGGATACTGAGTTAGATGATCAGCCATGATCATATTGAATGGTGGTGCAGGCTCGAAGGGCCGAATGGCCTACTCCTGCACCTATTTTCTATGATTCTAATATGCCTATCCAAACGCCTCTTCAATGCCAAACTAACCATGCATTCATACATCACAGCTCAGCTTAGCAGTAGCAAATGAGAGGATGACAAAAGTGCTGGAGAAACTCAGCAGGTGCAGCAGCATCTATGGAGCGAAGGAAATGGGCAACGTTTCGGTCCAAAACCCTTCTTCAGAGCATCTGCAGTTTCTTCTTAAACGCAAATGAGAGGATTGTTTAGTAGTCTGATAGCAGTGGGGAAGAAACTGTTCCTGAACCTGGTGGTACGCACATTCAAACCTTTGTATGTTCTCCACAGCCTGGCCCTGTCCTGTACTGTACTATGAAATACAGAATACACTATTTTATTAAATTGAACACAATGGCACGAGAGAACATCACAACGTAAAAGCAAGTATGAGCAATGATAGGTCATCTGGCCCATCAAGCCTGCTTTGCCATTTTTCTGATCTACCCCATCGTACTGTAGACTTTGGCTACTCGGGAATGGGCAGTAAATGCTGTCCTTGCCACCAGCACTTGGATGAGTATAAGAATGAATTTTATGTACTGCTCATGTCTGCAAATATTCACTGTACCCAAAAGCCTTTTTTTTTTTTTTTTTTTTCTCAAATTGGCTTATTTTATATGTCATGATTGTTGCCTTCAAAGCCATAAACTCTGTGAGAGTACTATGCAATCTCCTGTTTGCTGACTGTATATTGAGGATTTATCATCCGGTTATAATTACAAAGGTACAGAGGTACAAAGGACATTTATTATCACATACACCAATTGGTGTAGTGAAAATTGACTTGCCATGCAGCACACAAATAAACATAAGACTCAACATTAAAGAATTTAACAAAAAACATTAAAAACATTTCCCCACAATGGTTTCCACTGTGAGGGAAGGCACAAAGTCCAGTCCCCATCCCCATGTCCACCCATAGTCGTACCTATTGAGGCCTCCGCAGTCAACGCTACGGCGGCCCGATGTTTCAGGCCCTCTCAGCGGGTGATGGTGCTCTCGGCATTCTGGAGCTCCAGCGCGGCGACCCGTGCAAGGCATCGCCCGCTCCGCTCCGCAATAGCGCTCCGGCGCTGCGCAGCCGGCGAAGCCGTGGTTCTGGCCAGGGCCCCTCGGGAAACGCCGCTCCAGACCCGTTGGTAGGCCGCGAGGACGGGTCGAAGATGCTGCCCGGAGAGAAGCCACCTCTCCGATCGGGTAGGGACCAGGAAAAGCAGTTTTCCCCCTTCCTCCCCCGCCCCCCACATAAAAAAGAATAGACCTCCAAACAAAACACTTTTTAACACACTAAAAATAAAAGAAAGAAGTGAAAAGACCGACAGCTACAGGCTGGGCAGCTATACCCAACTGGACGGCGCCCCCAAGATTACAAAATCATTTGAGTTGTTTATTACTATGAGTGCGTGCTTCACAATTTTACAATCATATATAGCTTCTTCTTGTGCCCCCTTCGGTTGTGGCTGACCATGGGTGTCTCCAGGGTGCTATTCCCTGTATGGAGGACGCCTGTGCGTGACTTTGTTTAATGTGGGGAGACTAGTCCTTGATAGATCTGGGTCAGGATTCAGTGACATGGAGTCCCAGATGACCGGGGACCCTTTTCTGCTGCAGCCATCATCCGCCTTCCCAGCCGTTGTGACGCTCCACTAAGGTCGGCCATCGTTCTCCGCCTGTTCCACTGTTGAGGTCTTGGTTAGATTGCTCTTTGTCAGAGAGCTCCCCCTCGACCTTACTGCCATGGGTGGCCCTACCAGGACGTTAGCTCCAGACGGCATCGCTCGCAGGACCACAAGCTTCTCCACCACGACAAGGTGACAATCCATGGAGAATACTGTTGAGTAGGGCTCTGAGAGCTCTGATTTATTCTTGCAGAAATGTTTTAACATTTTATCTTTGATAATATTTTACTTTTCAAACACATTTTGGAACGTGTTTACATAGCTTTATTTCAGTTGGCTACCACAATGCACTTGATCGAAACTAAACTAAATCTAGTCGCCCCATGCTCTACACTTGCTCAAAGAACAGGCTTTCAGCTTTCAATTGCAGAATTATTCTCAAAATTCATGGCACATGGTGCAAACTTTCAGCTCATCAGGTCCACAGCAGACAAACATTGAGTTATTTAGATTACTGCTTCTCCACTCTTGGTTGATTTTGCCTTTTCAAGCGCTCAGCATTCTCATTGCTCTTTGAAGTTGACAGAGTCTTCAGCCCAATTTGCCCATGCCAACCAAGATACCCCATCTACGCTAGTCCTGTCAGTCCAAATGCCTCTCAACCTTTCCTATCCGTGCACCTATCCAAATGTCTTTTTAATGTCATCATGGTACCTGCCGCAACTTCCAACTCTGACAGATCATTCGAAATACCCATCACCTTCAGTGTGGAAAAATGCTTGGGTTCTTATTAAATCTTTCCCCTCACCTGAAACCTATGTCCCCAGTTTATTGATTCCACTACTCTAGGTAAAAGACTGTGCATTCACCCTATCTATTCCCTAACAATCATAAACCTAAGCGTCATGATTTTATACATCTCTAAAGATCACTCCTCAGCCAACTGCACTCGAAGGAATAAAGTTCTAGCCTAGCCAACCTCTCCCTATAGCTCATCCCTGTAATTGCTGACAACATTCTCGTAAAAGAAGACTTGTAGCTAAATGATTAGGTTCCTTGGAATGTGCCAGATCCCTACATTCATGGTAATAACTTTAAAAGATATTCAATAGTGAATGTAGAATGTAAACAAAATATTTGGTTTCACATCTCCACGGATCTGTTTATGCTCCACACAAGCTGCCTTCTCTCATTATCTAACTTGATCAATATCAGGCAGATTCGCTGAAGAAATGCAATGATGTAGCTGCTGCTTTGATATGAAAGTAATCGGGCGTGCAAACGTCTTCTAACCTGCGCGATGGGTGCATTTATTTGGCAGATAGTGTGAAACAAATGATCGGCAAGGACTCGGTGAGCCAAGGGGCCTTTTTCAATGCTGTATCTCTCTCCCTAAATCAAGGGTTCCCAACCTGGGGTAAATTTACTCCCAGTGGGTAAATTTGTTGATTCTGGATTTGTACATAATTTTTCTCATTGACTGACTGTGTTTGGTTCTGGTATACCGGTATCTGTTCATCCTTAGTTGTTCATAAATAAGTGGAATAACTTTTGTTATGTGCTATTAAAGTTGCCAGGGGTAAACGGGACAAAAAAGGCCTGGAACCCCTGGCCCAGATGGTGTTGAAGTGAGTGGGGTAAGTCACCTGTAATTCTTTGGTTTTCCCTCTGGAAATTGCCAAGCACCCTTGCACTGAGGTTTTATTTTGCAATTGCTCTGCCTTTTGCAGCATTGCTGAGCCTGATGCTTAGAATCAACCGTTGCTCGTTCTTTTATTTTCCCGTACTCCCTCAGAATGGGGGCTAGGCTGGCATTAATGCCCCATCTACTCTTGAGAAGGTGTGATGGTGTATTGTTTTTTTTTTTGAATTAGTGAATGCAATGATGGAAGAACCACAATGGACCAGGCAGGGGGGGTTCTGAGATTTATTTTCAGCAATGATGAAAGATTTGCAAGATTTGTTATTAAACTCATGTAATGTACAACCGAGGCGGTGGTGATATAATTTGAACTTAGATTGTAAATCAGGCTGATCACATTTGTGGAAGCTTAGCCAACATGTCAAGTTGTGTGTAGACAAAAATGCTGGAGAAACTGAGCAGCTGAGTTTCTGAAGGTCTCGACCCGAAACGTCACCTATTCCTTCGCTCCATAGATGCTGCCTCACCTGCTGAGTTTCTCCAGCATTTTTGTCCACCTTCGACTTTTCCAGCATTTGCAGTTCTTTCTTAAACATGTCAAGTCGTGTTGTGTTTATACCCAAATAAGACACAAAGTGTTGGAGTAACTCAGTAGGTCAGGCAGCATCTTTGGAGAACATAGATAGGTGACGTTTCGGGTCGAGTCTGAAGAAGGGTCCTGAACCGAAAAAGTCACCTATCCACATTCTCCAGGGATGCTGCATGTAACGCTGAATTACTCCAGTACATTGTGTCGTCTTTAGGTCTGTAGTGTTCCTTCCACTGCACCAGTGTTGTGTTTTTAAACTGGAGAAAACGGTGAATGTCATGGGACAGTAGAGCATCAAATTGATGGACCTGGTTTTAGGTTGTAAAAGACTACTTTTAATGTGGAAAGAAAAGGAATGTGAGATTAATTGAATCGGATAACTGAATCACAAATAACTTTTAAGTATTATGATTATTTTATCATAATCCCAGAACAAGGGGTCACAGTTTGAGGATAAGGGGGAAGTCTTTTAGGACCGAGATGAGTAAAAAAAATGTTCACACAAAGAGTGGTGAATCTGTGGAATTCTCTGCCACAGAAAGTAGTTGAGGCCAGTTCATTGGCTATATTTAAGAGAGAGTTAGATGTGGCCCTTGTGGCTAAAGGGATCAGGGGGTATGGAGAGAAGGCAGGTACAGGATACTGAGTTGGATGATCAGCCATGATCATATTGAATGGCGGTGCAGGCTCGAAGGGCCGAATGGTCTACTCCTGCACCTATTTTCTATGTTTCTATGTAATCTGGGTTCAGTATTACCACTATCTCAATATTTAAATCCCTCTCCATTACATAGAAACATAGAAACATAGAAATTAGGTGCAGGAGTAGGCCATTCAGTTCGAGCCTGCACCGCCATTCAATATGATCATGGCTGATCATCCAACTCAGTATCCCGCATGCTATTCAGGCTGGTGCTGAGGTATTGTCAGAGGTTACACAAAAAGCTGGAGAAACTGGGTGCAGCAGCATCTAAGGAGCGAAGGAGATAGGCGACGTTTCGGGTCGAGACCCTTCTTCAGACTGGTCAGGGATCAGGGAAACGAGAGATATAGACGGTGATGTGGAGAGATAAGGAACAATGAATGAAAGATATGCAAAAAAGTATCGATGATAAAGGGAACAAGCCATTGTAAGCTGTTTGTGGTGTGAAAATGCGAAGCTAGTGCGACTAGGGTGGGGAGGGAGATAGAGATAGAGGAATGCTGAGGGGGAGGTGGGAAGGGGAGGAGACAGCAAAGGTTAACAGAATTGAGAAAATTCAATGTTCAAGCCCAAAGGATGCAGACTCCCCAAGTGGAATATGAGGTGCTGTTCCTCCAACTTGCGGTGTTGCTCACTCTGGCCGTGGAGGAGGCCCAGGACCGAGAGGTCGGATGCGGAATGGGAGGGGGAGTTGAAGTGCTGAGCCACCGGAGTCGGGTTGGTTTTTGCGGACCGAGCGGAGGTGTTCGGCGAAACGATCGCCAAGCCTCCACTTGCTCTCACCGATATAGATCATCTGGCATCTGGAGCAGCGGATGCAGTAGATGAGGTTGGAGGAGGTGCAGGTGAACTTCTGTCGGATCTGGAAGGACTGCTTGGGTCCCTGAAAGGAGTGGAGGGGGGAGGTGAAGGGACAAGTGTTGCATTTCTTGCGGTTGCAAGGGAAAGTGCCCGGGGAAGGGGTAGAGTGGGAGGGGAGGGAAGAATTGACAAGGGAGTTGCGGAGGGAGCGGTCTTTGCGGAAGGCAGACGGGGGGAGATGGGAAGATGTGGCGGGTGGAGGGGTCACGTTGGAGGTGGCGAAACTGGCGGAGGACTATGTGTTGTATTTTCCGGCTGGTGGGATGAAGGTGAGGACCAGGGACTCTGCCCTGTTTGCGAGTGGGGGAATGGGGAGAGAGGGCAGTGTTGCGGGGTATGGAGGAGACCCTGGTGCGAGCCTCATCAATAGTGGGGAAGGGGAATCCCTGTTCTCTGAAGAATGAGGCCATTTGTGATGACCTGGGTGGAACACCTCATCCTGGGAGCAGATGCGGCATAGGGGATGGAGTCCTTACAGGAAGCAGGGTGGGAGGAAGAGTAGTCCAGGTAGCTGTGGGAGTCAGTTGGTTTGTAGTGGATGTCGGTCAGGAGTGTATTACCTGCAATAGAGATGGTGAGGTCAAGGAATGGTAGGGAAATGTCGGAAATGGTCCAAGTGTATTTGATTGCCGGATGGAAGTTGGTGGTGAAATGAATGAAGTCAGTCAGTTGTGTGTGGGTGCAGGAGGTGCACCAAAGCAGTCGTCGATGTAACGGAGGTAGAGGTCGGGGATGGGGCCCTGGTACGCCGAGAACAAGGATTGTTCGACGTACCCAACAAAGAGGCAAGCGTAGCTGGGGCCCATGCGTGTGCCCATAGCTACGCCTTGTGTTTGGAGGAAATGGGAGGAATCAAAAGAGAAGTTATTGAGGGTGAGGACCAACTCTGCTAGGCGGAGGAGGGTGTCAGTGGACGGGTATGTGTTGCTCCTCTGGTCGAGGAAGAACCGTTTGAGACCGTCCTGGTGGGTTCTGTGTTTGGGATTACATTGTGTGCCTCTCTGTTAGATGCAACTTTCATAAAGAGTGCTGGAGAATTCTCCCCACGTACTAATTGATCTTTATGTCTTAATCGACATAGCTGAAACAGATTTTTCTATTTGTGTCACTCATGGCTAAAGTGGTAGTGTGCGTGCAGAAGAGTTCTGGCCATTCCCTTTGGCATCCAGCCACCTTCCCTTGGACCTGTGTGTTTTTAAATTGGAAGAGAAATTGAATGGACAGCAGTCCTGGATGGCATCCAACTGATGAACCTGGTTTTGGGTTGTAAAAGTTAATTTTCAAAGTGGAATAGTCTGGGAGTGATTAATTACAGTATGATGGTCGAAATAGGAGAAAAATAGAGTGAAAGACTGCGTGAAGAGATTGCAGAAATATGTTGCAGCAAGGAATGAGGTAGCATCAAACATATTTGAAATGACGAAGGAAAAAAACTATCATTTGGACATAGTTGATAACACCGTCACATTAACTTCAGCAGGTTGTGTAATTAAGCCGAGTTTGTGAAACCAAGGAACATGCCTGGAGTATTGCATAATCATTTTAGTCAAGAGATTCAGGAGACATTTATTGTCACGTGCACCAATTGGTACAGTGACATTTGGGGTCACCAGACAGCCATACGAATAAAAAAAGAACACAGAACACGATAGTCTTTAACATAAACATCCCCACACAGCGGAATCAAAGTTTCCCACTGTGAGGGAAGGCACCAAAGTTCAGTCATCCTCCTCTTTGATGTTCTCTCTGCGCTAAAGGGAATATACTTGCTATGGAGGAAGGGAAGCAAAGATTTGTGGGATCGATTCCTGGAATGAGTTTAGAAAAATGAGATCTAACCTCATTGGAAGATGCAAATGTCTTGAAGGTCTCAGTAGACAATCTATGGGAGTTTAGGTTTAAATGTAGTTTATTATTGTCACGTGTACTGAGGTACAGTGGGAAGTTTTTTTTTGCGTGCTGTCCAGTCAAAGAAAATGTGCTGCTGCACGGTGGCGCAGAGACCCGGGTTCGATCCCGGGTGCTGTCTGTACGGAGTTTGTCCATTCTCCCCCTGACTGCATGGGCTTTCTCTGGGTGCTCCGGTTTCCTCCCACATTCCAAAGACTTGCAGTTTTGTAGGTTAATTGGCCTCATTAAACAATTATAAATTGTCCCTGGTCTGTAGGGTAGAACTGGTGTAAGGAGTGATTGCTGGCCGGCATCGACCCGGTGGGCCGAAGGGCCTGTTTCCACGTGGTGTCTCTAAAGTAAATCTAAATTTGTATACATCTGAAAAACAGGACGCCTTGCACTGATACCTATGGAAGAACAACGTACAGATTTGCTTTCTGCCATTGAATCGATTTCTAGCCCAACTTGGCAGTGCAACAGTATCATCAAGAGCACGAAACAAAATGTTGATGTTTGAAATTTAAAATTTAAAAAAACATCCAAAAAAAAAAGCAGTTTCTGGAAATCTGAAATACAAGCAGGTTCAGTAGACCAGGGAACCGCTGTGGAAAGCGAAACAAAGTTAACATTACAAAACTGAGATCCTTCCAGCATTTCTGTTTATATTTCTGTAAACGTACATTATGCATGTGTTAGACAAAAAAGCTGGAGAAACTCAGCGGGTGAGGCAGCATCTATGGAGTGAAGGAATAGGTGACGTTTCGGGTCGAGACCCTTCTTCAGACTGATGTAGGTGGGGGGGAAAGAAAGGAAGAGGCAGAGACAGTAGGCTGTGGGAGAGGAGGGGAGGGGAAGGAGGGAGAAAGCAAGTACTCGAGATGCAGCATGGAAACAGGCCTTTCGGCCCACAGAGTCCATGCTGACCATCGATCATCTGTACACCTTCCAAAGACTTGCAGTTTTGTTGGTTAATTGGCCTAGTTAAAAATAGTAAATTATCCCTAGTCTGTAGGGTAGAACTAGTGTAAGAGGTGAACTAGTGTAGTTCGGCGTCGACCCAGTGGGCCGAAGGGACTGTTTCCATGCGGTATCTCTATAAAGTAAATCTAAATTGATATACATCGGAAAAACAGGAAGCCTTGCACTGATACCTATGGAAGAACAAGGTACAGATTTGCTTTCTGCCATTGAATTATTCTACTTTCGCATCCTACACACGAGGAGCAATTTATTGAATCCTACGAACCCTCACGTCTTTGGGACATGGAAGGAAACTGGAGCACCCGGGGAAAGCCCTTGCGGTCACAAGGCGAACATACTAACTCTGCGCAGACAGCACCGGTCGTCAGGATTGAACCGGGGCCTCTGGCGCTGTGAGGAAGCAGCTCTACCGCTGCGCTACTGATTTCCCTGCAATTAAACCCATCAGCTCCCTGACATTTCTACCGCCCACCCACTTTCGAGGTAATTTACAAGAGCCAATTACCCAACCGTCCGGCACTTCTTTGGGATGTTGAAGACACAGCAGGATGGATGACTTGTGGCTTTTGTAACAGCCTCTTACAGATGTAGACAGAAAGAGTATTGAGAGAGAAGTCAAATAGAAGGGGCTTGTTCGTCCACATCCTACCACCATGTATGGTTTTGAATTTTTCTTTCTTAAATGAGCTTTCATTCCCTGAGTGCAACCAGACTTGTACATATTTAAGAACCTTGGTGGCCAGACATGTCTTTTGGTGGTTTGCCAGCTTCCAAGTATGTAAGTGTTAACAGTGTATCGGTGGGATGAATAGAGTTAGCTCTGTGATTGCTGGGCTTTATGTTTCAGCAGAATATCTGTGGCGTGATTGAGACAGATGGTCTTTTCTAATATACATATGGCTTTCTCATATGTACAGATCCTCTTTCTTTCCTTTATAAACTGAACCGAGTTTTCCCCCCCCCCCCCCCCCAAAAAAGAAAGAACTTGAATTTCTTGCACCTTTTACATCCTTAGAATGCCCCAAAGCACTATGCAGTCAATGAAGTCCTTTTGAAATAATATGCTATTGAATTGTAGCCAGCGGGCTGCTGGAAAACACAGCAAGATAATAACTAGATGATCTGTACATTTAAGTGAAGGCGGTTCAGGTTAAACATAGGTGAACTTTCCTACTAATTTTCAAAACAGCTAGTCGGAATGTCTTTTTAGAATCTCTACATGAGGAGCGATATACTATATGTCAAACACAGGCAAAGGAGTCTAGTAATTTGGTCAGCATAGATGAGTTGGGCTGAAGGACCATTTGCAATGATCTGTAACTTTGATAGAATGTGTGGATGTACTCTAAAAATAGATAATGGGCAACACTTGACATTAAAATCACTCAAATGCTTTCATACCCAGCCTTTGAAGGGGAAGATGAATGAGGTTCCCTTCGTGTACCATGAACAGCAGAAGATCTAGCCAATTCTGTTGGGAAAACCCTCGGTTTAACTTCTCTGTATCAAAGTATCTGATATCGGCCATGCTGTTTAAAGATATGTTCACTGATTATCATTTATTTACATGTGCAAGTGCACACTCTAAGGCACGATGCTATTTAAGTAAAGTTTGTGTTGTGGCTTACCAAGGTTATGCATTGTCGTTGAGTCATAGATGAATACAGTGTGGAACCAGGCCCTTCAGCCCAACTCGCCCACACTGGCCAACAATGTCCCAGCTACCTTGGTGCCACTTGCCTGCGCTTGGTCCATAACCCTCCAAACCTGTCCTATCCATGTACATCCATCCATCCATGAAACGTATAAGATTGTTAAGGGCTTGGATACACTAGAGGCAGGGAACATGTTCCCGATGTTGGGGGAGTCCAGAACCAGGGGCCACAGTTTAAGAATAAGGAGTAAGCCATTTAGATCGGAGACGAGGAAACACTTTTTCTCACAGAGAGTGGTGAGTCTGTGGAATTATCTGCCTCAGAGGGCGGTGGAGGCAGGTTCTCTGGATGCTTTCAAGAGAGAGCTAGATAGGGCTCTTAAAAATAGCGGAGTCGGGATACGGGGAGAAGGCAGGAACGGGGTACTGATTGGGGTTGATCAGCCATGATCACATTGAATGGCGGTGCTGGCTCAAAGGGCCAAATGGCCTACTCCTGCACCTATTGTCTACCAGTCCAACAGTTCCTTAAACGATGGGATAGTCCCAGCCTCAACTACCTCCTCTGGCAGCTCGTTCCATACACCCACCACCCTCTGTGTGAAAAAGTAACCTCTCAGATTCCTATTAAATCTTTTCCCCTTCGCCTTGAACCCATGTCCTCTGGTCCTCGATTTCCCTCCTCTGGGTAAAAGACTCTGTGCATCTACTTGATCGATGCCTCTCATGATTTTGTCATAGAATCATAGAAACATAGAAAATAGGTGCAGGAGTAGGCCATTCGGCCCTTCGAGCCTGCACCGCCATTCAATATGATCATGGCTGATCATCCAACTTGGTATCCTGTACCTGCCTTCTCTCCATACCCCCTGATCCCTTTAGCCACAAGGGCCACATCTAACTCCCTCTTAAATATAGTCAATGAACTGGCCTCAACTACCTTCTGTGGCAGAGAATTCCACAGATTCGCCTGTGTGAAAAATGATTTTCTCATCTGGGTCCTAAAAGACTTCCCCCTTATCCTTAAACTGTGACCCCTTGTTCTGGGGTTCCCCAACATCGGGAACAATCTTCCTGCATCTAACCTGTCCAACCACTTAATAATTGTGTAAGTCTCTACAAGATCCCCCCTCAATCTTCTAAATTCCAGCGAGTACAAGCCAAGTTTATCCAGTCTTTCTTCATATGGAAGTCCTGCCATCCCAGGAATCAGTCTGGTGAACCTTCTCTGTACTCCCTCTATGGCAAGAATGTCTTTCCTCAGATTAGTAGACCAAAACTGTACACAATGCTCCAGGTGTGGCCTCACCAAGACCCTATACAACTGCAGTTGAACCTCCCTGCTCTTGTACTCAAATCCTTTTGCTATGAATGCCAACATACCATTCGCAACATACCATACCATATGTCGTGTGGGGAAGGCTGATTGTGTCTTTTTTTGCCTGTATTCTTCTATCGGCACAGAGTGCTAGAGTAACTCATAGAGGGTCGGGAAGCATCTCTGGAGAATATGAATAGGTGAAAATTCACCCTTCCTAAATTTGCAAATCACTGCCCAGAAATGTATAGAAATACTTAGAATAAAATCTGCTCTCATAGAATTTATATGTGGGGGAGCGGGAGAGGGGGGGAGGTAAATATATAAATGCAAAAAGCATTTTTTCAACTTGCATTTTTCGACGCATGTGCAGATGACATGGCTTCGCTTTTCAGAAAATCTCCATTCAGATCGTTAGCTGGAAAAGGAAAACCCCTGTCTCTGTCAAAGTGAATAACGTTTAACAACTGGAAATCTAGCAAAAGATTATTTATCAGACTTCTTGACTTTTTTTCTGTCATGGAATCTGCCTGATCTGGAGCATTTCTTGCATTTTCAGTTTTGATGCAGATGATTAAAGGGCAGAGCAAATTTGATTAGATGTGGAGCAAATTGCATTTTACTGTCTATGAATGCAGCATGCAGTTTTCTTTCTAATTATGGCAATAATCTAAACTCTGTCAAATCCTCTTAATATTTACCAGAATGCTGCCTGGATTAGAGGGATTCGGCTAGAGAGAGAGGTTGCGTAGATTTGGATTGTTATCTCTGGAAGGTGGGAGATTGAGGGAAGACCTGATAGAAGTCTATACAATTATGAGCGGCATCGATAGGTACCACAGATGAAACATTCCCATCTTGCGGTGCAGGCTCGAAGGGCCGAATGGCCTACTGCACCTATTTTCTATCAGGGTCTGAAGAAGGGTTTCGGCCCGAGACGTTACCTATCTCCTTCGCTCCATAGATGCTGCTGCACCAGCTGAGTTTCTCCAGCATTTTGTGTACCCAGGGCAACATCAAAGATGGATGGATGCCAACAATAGAATAGGGGGAAAAGGGTAACTAGAGAGACAGAGTGGGACCCTTCAGGAATCAAAGCGGTCAACTATGAGAGGAGATGAGCAAGGTCATCAATGAGTATTTCTCTTCTATTTATCGAGGATAGAGACAGGAGGACGGAGAAACTTGGTGTCGTCAATGGAAGTGTCTTGAGAACAGTCAGTACTACGGTCGAAGAGGTGCTTAAGATGCAATTGTGTATGAAGGTAGACAAATCTCCTGGGCATGATCAGATATATCCGAGGACATTGTGGGAAATTAGAGAGGAAATTGCGGGAGCCCTGGTTGAAATTTACGAGTCGTCCTTAAATACAGGAGAGGTGCCGGAAGACTAGAGGGTGGCAAATGTTGTGGTTCTATTCAAGAAGGGCGGCAGGGAAAATGCTGGGAATATCGGCTGGTGTGCTTAACATCTGTAGTTGGAAAGTTACTGGAGGGTATTCTGAGGGATAGGTTATAGAGGAATTTAGACGGACAAGGGCTGATTCAGGATAGCCAGGCAGGCAGCATCTCTGGAGAGAAGGATGGGCGACTTTTCGGATCGAGACCCTTCTTCAGACTGATTATATAGACTTAAGCAAAGCATTCGACAAGGTTCTGCATGGCAGGCTGCTCTGGGAGGTTAGATCGCCTGGGATCCAAGGAGAGATAGCTAAATGGATAGAAAATTGGCTTCATGGAAGGAAGCAGAGGGTGATGGTGGCAGGTTGCTTCTCGGATTGGAGGCCTGTGACTAGTGGTATGCCTCAGGGTGCGGTGCTGGGCCCGTTACTGTTTGTCATCTACATCAATGATTTGGATGAGAGCATTCATGGCAAGATTAGTAAGTTTGCAGATGATACAATAGTGGGTGGTTTTGCAGATAGTGAAGATGGTTGTGAAAGATTGCAGCAGGATCTGGATCGATTGGCCAGGTGGGCTGAGGAATGGTTGATGGAATTTAATGCAGAGAAGTGTGAGGTGTTGCATTTAGGGAAGTAACAAGGGCAGGGCCTACACAGTGAATGGTAGACGTCTGGGGAGTGTTGTAGAGCAGAAGGATCTAGGAGTACAGGTGCATGGTTCCTTGAAGGTGGAGTCGCAGGAAGATAAGGTGGTCAAAAGGCTGATCAAAAACACATTGGCCTTCAGTCACAGTATTGAGTATAGAAGTTGGGAGATCATGTTGCAGTTGTACAAGACGTTGGCGAGGCCACATTTAAAGTATCGTGTTCAGTTCTGGGCACCGTGTTATAGAAAAGATGCTGTCGAACTGGAACAGGTACAGAGAAGATTTACGAGGATGTTGCCAGGACTAGAGGGTCTGTAGGGGGAGGATGAGTAGATAAGTTATTTTCCTTGGATCGCAGGAGGATGAGGAGAGATCTTATAGAGGTGTATAAAATCATGAGAGGAATAGATCGGATAGATGCTCAGAGTCTCTTGCCCACAGTAGGTGAATCGAGGACCAGAGGACATAGGTTTAAGGTAAAGGGGAAAAGATTTGATAGGAATCTGAGGGGTAACTTTTTCACACAAAAGGTGGTGGGTGTATGGAACAAGCTGCCAGAGGAGGTAGTTGAGGTGGGGACTATCCCATTATCATAAGCATAATCATAATTGTGATTTATTAGCCGACTACGTTTTGCAACATACGAGGAATTTGATTTGCCATAGTCGTACAAAAAAAGCAACACTCAACTACGTAAAATTTGACATAAACATCCACCACAGTGGCTCCTCCACATTCCTCACTGTAATGGAAGGCAATAAAGTTTTATCTTTCCTCCTTTTTCTCCCGCGGTTGGGGAAGCTGAACCATCCGCAGTCGGGGCGATCGAAGCTCCCGAGTCGGGGCGGTGGAAGTTCCTGCGGCCTGGAGCTCCCAAAGTCAGTCCCTAACCAGGGACCGCGAGCTCCATGATGTTAAAGTCCGCAGGCTCCCGTGGTTGGAGCTCCCGAAGTCAATCCCCGACAGGGATTGCAAGCTCCACGATGGTAAGTCCCGCGGTTGGAGATCCTAAAAGTCTGTCCCCAGCAAGAGGCCGCCAGCTCCACGATGTTAGGCCGCAGTGCGGACGGAGATATGACCTGGGGAAAAAAGTTGCATCTCCGTTGGGGAAAGATAAAAAAATATTTCTCCCCCCCCCCCCCACCACACCCCACACAATACAAAACTAAAAGTACACTAAAACATACATTTTACAGCAAACTAAAAACAACAAAGAAGGGAAAGACGAGACAGACCGTTGGCGAGGCAGCCATCGTCGGTGCCACCTGGTGACCATTTAGGAAACCGTTAGACAGGTACATGGATAGGACTGGTTTGGAGGGATATGGGCCAAATGCGGGCAGGTGGGACTAGTTGGCAGGCATGGGCAAGTTAGGCCGAAGGGCCTGTTTCCATGCTGTATCACTCAGACTCTTACGACGGTCAGAACCTTTTTTTCCCCAGGGTGGAAATGTCTAACACTGGAGGGCATAGGTTTAAGGTGAGAGATTAATGGAGATGTGTAGGGCAAGTTTTTTTTTTTTTGTTTACACAGAGTGGTGGAGTCCTGGAACATATTGCTAGCGGTGGTGAAGGAGGCAGATGCAACAGTGCAGTGTAAGAAGCTTTAAGATGGGCACATGGAATTGCAGGGAATAGAGGGATATGGATCATGTACAGGCAGATGAGATTAACTTGGCATTATGTAAGATGTGGATCACAGAATTGACCGAGACACTACATTTAGAAAAAATAAGGCTTGTTTTGTCTTACAAACTAGATCAATTTTCTAAAATATGGTCTCCTTTCATTGAATTTCTTCAACAACATAATGGTTGAACACACATTCAAAACCAAAGCTAGGGTCGGGTGAGCGGGCGTAGGGAAGGGTAGTGGGATATATCTCCCCTTCTTTTACTTCTTCATTAGTTTTGGGGTTTTTCTTTTTTCTCTTTCGTATCTTCTTCGAAATTCTTTTCTTTTTCCTTTCTTCCTTTCCCTTTCCTTTTTTTTCCGATTTAGTTATTAGTTTATAAAATGTTAAAACTGAAGCTGTACAAAAATTGTATAATTGTTATGTTGATTACTTTCTCCTTGTACAGTTGCTTCTAATAAAATAAATATTAAAAAAAACGACATTATGTGAGACATAGGGGGTTAAAGAGCTTGTTACTGTACTATATTATTCTATGTTCTAATGGCAAACCGACAATAGGAAGTACTGCATCAGTGATTCTCCCTGTGCCCTATTCATAAAGAACTGGAAATTGGAAGGCACGAAGACTTCAGTCGAGAGCATAATAAATGACATGCTTTGGGCCTCTAGATTTCTTCGACTTCCTTTTAATTTTCCCTTCCTTTAATGAGAGTATTAACTACAATTTTCAGCAGTAAGATTTTCCAGTGGTGGTAAATAATGAGTCTTGAGGCACATGCAAATTGTATTTAATTCTCTCCGTTGTCAGTGGTAAGTGTAGTTTCTAATTTGGTGCATGTAGCCTTGTTGGAACTAATGGGCCATCTGCAGCCCTGTGATTCACTTTGTGCAAGTGGAGAGACTAACTCTTTGAAAGTCACCATGGCAATTTTACATGGATAATGCATCAAACTCTATGGTGGCCTGAGTTCTCATACAGGTTGCCTGGATTTGCTGTGTTCAGCAATAGCTGTGAGGCGAATCATTTATTAAACCAGCCACATTCTTTCTTTTATATCTTATTTGTGAGTAATGTGGCTTTTTTTTCCTGACAGTTTCCTTAAAATCAGTGTGGAGAATGGCAGGTGAAGATTATGGGAAGTTAGTGGGCGTTTAATTATATTCCAGGGAAATCAAATTGGATATAAATGACTTTTTTTTTGCAGTATTGCTCATAATGTTCCCTTTCCTTCCCTCTGTCTTTTCTAGCTGTGCTCATCTGTCCTTGTGTTCTGATTCATCAAACTGCCAATGAAATATGGATTCAACTTGGTCTGTGCCTACTGCCATTTAATACCTATCGAATCCCATTTTTTTCTATTTGATGAAACAAAAATACTTTTTGGCATGAAAATTAAAATCTTCAACCATGTTGAAGATGCAAAACATGTTTTGCTTTGTCTTGTTGGAAATTCCCTTAACTCTTTTCCTGGTACAGATCATAAGATTCACAAAAATGATTGCACTGGAGGTGGCCTTTTTTTTTTACATCACTTTCTGCCTCTTGAGAAAGAACTTTGCCTTCGTTCTTTTGTAGCATACAGCTCATCAGCTGGTCATCCAGGTAATTCCAAATCTGATGAAGACAGGGCGTTAATGTGATCACATCTGGAATACTGCACACAGTACTACTTAAAAATATATAGCAAAACATTGGAAACCATTTACAGAAAAATTTATTAGACTGATTGACAGTCAAGAGTGTTTAATTGTCATATGTACCAAAACAGAACATATTGACAACAGCGTAACAGGTCTATAAAAACATAGGACTCAATAGATGACATGATAAAACAAACAAAATGAATTAAAAAGTAAACCAATATTTGTGCAAAACAAAACACAAGCCTAAAGTCCCTCGTGCAACCAAGAAGTTCATGGTTTAATGTTCAATAACCTGATGGTTGTCGGGAAGAACCTGGAGGTCATCGTTTTCCGACCTCTGTACCTTCTTACTGATGGGGAGAGGGACTTGAGAACGTGGCCTGGGTGGTGTAGGCCCTTGATGATGCTGGCTGCCATTTTGAGGCAGCGCCTCCTATAGACCCTTTTGATGGTGGGAGGTTGGTACCCGCGATGGGCCGAGCAGTGTCTACCACATTTTGTAAGCTCCTTTGTTCCTGGGTGATTAGGTCAGGCAGATTGTCTTCAAGATGAAAGATTAGCCAGGCTAGGCTTGTAACCCTTGGAGTTTAGAAGAGTGAGAGGAAACTTAATTGAAACATGCAAGGATATAAGGAAACCTGACAGGGTTGATATTGGATGCTTCTTGTGGAAGAATCTATAAGTAGGAGACATTGTTTTAAAAGTAAGGGGATTTCATTCTGTACAGTGGAAAGGTTATTTTTTTCTGAAAATTCATGAGACTTTGGTAATCTTCTTGTCAAAAGATAGAGACGGTAGTTTTTGAATGTTTTAGAATTAGAAATAGTAAAATAAGGTGGGATGTGGGTGGCTGAGAGTGAAGGATTTCTGGGAACAGGTGGGAACTCAGACTACCATCACATCATCCATGATCTAAATGAATGGCTTAACAGACTTGACGAACCAAATCACATGTGTTTAAGAAGGAACTGAAGATGCTGGAAAATCGAAGGTACACAAAAATGCTGGAGAAACTCAGCGGGTGCAGCAGCATCTATGGAGCGAAGGAAATAGGCAACGTTTTGGCTCGAAACGTTGCCTATTTCCTTCGCTCCATAGATGCTGCCGTACCTGCTGAGTTTCTCCAGCATTTTTGTGAACCAAATTATATATTCCTTTACATAATTGATATATCTTAAACTGCTGAAAATGAGGTCCAACTTCTCTCAAGTACAAATTGTTGGTATATTGATTTTAAAAAAAAATGTCATCACCTAGAATAGAGAAAAATGTTAAATTATATAAAATGTAAATGACTTTTTAACCACCACGGAGTACTACCACGTTACCTGTGGAAACTCTTGTCTGCAATTGCTCTCCTTTCCCACGTCCCTATTGGAACTCGACTAACATGAATACTTTCAAATCTTTCAATAACACCCCTGTGTCTTATCGGATGAGCACTCGCTGTGTGCTACCTGCTACGCTTTAATTATGTCTAAGAAGGAACTGCGGATGCTGGTTTAAACCGTAGATCGACACAAAAAGCTGGAGTAACTCAGTGGGGCATGCAGCACCTCTGGAGAGAAGGAAAGGGTGGCGTTTCGGGTCGTGACCCTTCGGTCTGAAGAAAGGTCTCGAACCAAAACGTCACCTATTCCTTCCCTCCAGAGATGCTGCCTGTCCCGCTGAATTACTCCAGCTTTTTGTGTTTCATTATGTCTTCTGTGTTGTCTTGTCCAATTTACCTTGGGTATAAAATGAGCACTATAATTAATTCCACTGACCTCCATAGTGGGGAATATTGAGCTCTTGGTGTCTGGAGAGCATTGGATAGAAGTGAGAATGTTGGGCTAAGATGGCTGTTTCTCTTACCCAGAGTAGGTGAATCGAGGACCAGAGGACATAGGTTTAAGGTGCAGGGGGAAAGATTTAACAGGTAACTTCTTCACACAAAGGGCGATGGGTTTATGGAATAAGCTGCCAGAGGGGGTAGTTGAGGCTGGGACTATCCCAACATTTAAGAAACAGTAAGACAGGTACATGGATAGGACAGGTTTGGAGGGATATGGACCAAATGCGGGCAGGTGGGTCTAGTGTAGCTGGGATATGTTGGCTGGTGTGGGCAAGTTGGGCCGAAGGGCTTGTTTCCGCACTGTATCACTCTATGACTTGATCCCTCTATTCACTGGACTTCCATGTGCCTGTCTGAAAGCCTTTTAAACACTAGTATCTTATCTATCTCCACCACCACCGCTGCTGGCAATGCATTCCAACCCCCCACTACTCTCTATGTAAAAAGGAATTTCCATGCACATTTCCCTTAAACTTTCACCCTCTCACCTTATAGCTATGCACTCTAGTGTTGGGCATTTCCACCCAGGGGAAAATGAAAAAAGGTTCTGATTGTCTATGGTACCCCAAATATGAATCATAATAGTAATATATTCAAATGAAAATATAGTAATTTAACTGCATAATTTATAAGGGATCCGCCACAATGTAAAATACATAGGAAAGTTTAACTCTTTTTGAAGTTAACTTTGCAGTTAGGCAAAAACAAGATTATCATTGAAAACGTTCACATTTTAATTTGGAGGAATCACAAAGCCGTTAGTAAATAGACAATAGGTGCAGGAGTAGGCCATTCGGCCCTTCGAGCCATTACCACCACTCAATGTGATCATGGCTGATCATCCCCAATCAGTACCCCATTCCTCCATCTCCCCATATCCCCTGACTCCACTATCTTTAAGAGCCCTATCTAGCTCTCTCTTGGAAGCATCCAGAGAACCGGCCTCCACGCCCTCTGAGGCAGAGAATTTCACAGAGTCATAACTGTGAGAAAAAGCGTTTCCTCGTCTCCGTTCTAAATGGCTTACCCCTTATTCTTAAACTGTGGCCCCTGGTTCTGGACTCCCATAACATCGGAACATGTTTCCTGCCTCTAGCGTGTCCAAACCCTTAATAATCTTATATGTTTCAATAAGATACCCTCTCATCCTTCTAAACTCCAGAGTGTACAAGACCAGCCGCTCCATTGTCTCAGCATATGACAGTCCCGCCATCCTGGAAATTAACCTTGTAAACCTACTCCCCCTACCTTGTAAGCTAGGTTTAACCTTGTAAACCTACTCCCTAAATAGCAAGAATGTCCTTCCTCAAATTAGCGGACCAAAACTGCACACAGTACTCCAGGTGTGGTCTCACTAGGGCCCTGTACAATTGCAGAAGGACCTCTTTCTGTCGCCCTGCATTCTCATTGCATCCTCCTCACAGTTCACACTGCCATCCAGCTTTGTGTCATCTGAAAATATGCTAATGTTACTTTGAATCCCTTCATCTAAATCATTGATGTATATTGTAAATAACTGTGGTCCCAGCACCGAGCCTTGCGGTACCCCACTAGTCACTGCCTGCCATTCTGAAAGGGACCCGTTAATCCCTACTCTGTTTCCTGTCTGCCAACCAATTTTCTATCCATGTCAGCACTCTATCCCCAATACATTGTGCCCTAATTTTGCCAACTAATCTCCTATGTGGACCCTTATCAAATGTTTTCTGAAGTTACATCCTCAAAAATTCCAGAAGATCAGTCACGTATGATTTCCCCTTTGTAAATCCGTGCTCACTCGGACCGATCCTGTGCCGCTAATTCGACATGGATCCATATAACCATTATATAAATATATACACACATGAATAAATAAACTGATAAAGTGCAAATAACAGATAATGGGTTATTAATGTTCAGAGTTTTGTCCGAGCCAGGTTTAATAGCCTGATGGCTGTGGGGAAGTAGTTATTCCTGAACCTGGTCGTTGCAGTCTTCAGGCTCCTGTACCTTCTACCTGAAGGTAGCAGGGAGATGAGTGTGTGGCCAGGATGGTGTGGGTCTTTGATGATACTGCCAGCTTTTTTGAGGCAGCGACTGCGGTAAATCCCCTCGATGGAAGGAAGGTCAGAGCCGATGATGGACTGGGCAGTGTTTACTACCTTTTGTAGTCTTTTCCTCTCCAGGGCGCTCAAGTTGCCGAACCAAGCCACAATGCAACCGGTCAGCAAGCTCTCTACTGTGCACCTGTAGAAGTTAGAGAGAGTCCTCCTTGACAAACCGACTCTCTCCGTAATCTTCTCAAGAAGTAGAGGCACTGATGAGCTTTCTTGATAATTGCATCAGTGTTCTCGACCAGGAAAGATCTTCAGAGATGTGCACGCCCAGGAATTTGAAGCTCTTGACCCTTTCAACTATCGACCTGTTGATATAAACAGGACTGTGGGTCCCCATCCTACCCCTTCCAAAGTCCACAATCAGTTCCTTGGTTTTGCTGGTGTTGAGGGCCAGGTTATTGTGCTGGCACCATATGGACAGTCGCTCAATCTTACTTCTATACTCTGACTCATTCCCATCAGTGATACGTCCCACAACAGCGGTGTCGTCAGCGAACTTGATGATGGAGTTCGCACTGTGACCGGCTATGCAGTCATGAGTATATAGAGAGAGTACAACAGGGGGCTTTTATCTTTTACAATTGACACCAGCATCTTCCCCACCACCGATGTCAGGTTAACTGGTCTATAATTCCCTGTTTTCTCTCTCCTGCCTTTCTTAAAAAGTGGGATAACATTAGCTACCCTCCAATCCACAGGAACTGATCCTGAATCTATAGAACATGATTTCTAGAGCCACTTCCTTATGTACCCTGGGATGCAGACCATCAGCCCCTGGGGATTTATCAGCCTTCAGTCACATCAGTCTGCCCAACACCATTTCCTGCCAAATGTGGAATTCCTTCAATTCCTCTGTCACCCCAGATCCTCTGACCACTATTATATCAGGAAGATTGTTTGTGTCCTCCTTAGTGAAGACGGATCCAAAGTACCTGTTCAACACGTCTGCCATTTCCTTGTTCCCCATAATAAATTCACCTTTTTCGGTCTTCAAGGGTCCAACTTTGGTCTTAACTATTTTTATTCTCTTCACATACCTAAAGAAGCTTTTACTACCCTACTTTATATTCTTGGCTAGCTTACATTCGTACCTCATCTTTTCTCCCCATATTGTCTTCTTAGTTATCTTCTGTTGCTCTTTAAACATTACCCAATCCTCTGGCTTCTCGCTCATCTTTGCTACGTTGTACTACTTTTATTTTTATACTGTCCCTGACGTCCCTTGTCAGCCATGGTCGCCCCTTACTCCCCTTGGTATCTTTCGTCCTCTTTGGAATGAGCTGATCCTGCACCTTCAGTATTATTTGCAGAAATGCCTGCCTTTGTTTTTCCACTGTCATCCCTGCTAGGGTATCTTTCCAGTCAACTTTGGCCAGCTTCTCCCCGATGCCTCCAGTCCCCTTTATTCAACTGTAACACTTACACCTCCGATTTACCCTTCTCCCTCTCCAATTGTAGATTAAACTTGACCATATTATGGTCACTACCTCCTAATGGCTCCTTAACCTCAAGTTCCTTTATCAAATCTGGTTCATGACGCAGCATAAATCCAGAATTGCCTTCTCCCTGGTAGGCTCCAATACAAGCTGCTCTAAGAATCCATCACGAAGGCACTCCACAAACTCCTTTTCGTGGGGTCCAGTGAATGTGGTGAATGATCAGTGATGGAAGCTGAGTGTAGCAAGCTGAAGCTGAATATCCGTTGTCTACATTTAGTTGTGCGCACAACTAGCTGAAGTGTTTAATCTCACATTTAATGTCATGCTTTTGGCCAAGATCTAACCACTTAATGTGTAGGAAGGAACTGCAGATGTGGGTTTAAATCGAAGATAGACACAAAATAGACAATAGGTGCAGGAGTGGGCCATTTGGCCCTTCGAGCCAGCACCACCATTCAATGTGATCATAGCTGATCACCCTAATCAGTACACAGTTCCTGCCTTCTCCCTATATCCCCTGACTCTGCTATTTTTAAGAGCCCTATCTAGCTCTCTCTTGAAAGCATCCAGAGAACCTGCCTCCACCGCCCTCTGAGGCAGAGAATTCCACAGATGCTGAAGTGGGACAGGCAGCATCACTGGAGAGGAGGAATGGGTGTCGTTTCGGGTCTGAAGAAGGGTCTCGACCCGAAACGTCATCCATTCCTCCTGTCCAGTAATGCTGCCAGTCCTGCTGAGTTACTGCAACATTTTGTGAATGTTTTCTAACCGCTTAATCTTTTTCAAGGTTCACTTTTCTGCAAACCAAATCATTGTTGTCATTTCTCCCCCCCTCCCCTCGCACATTGCTATTGGCTTTGGGTCGTGTCGCAGTTTTGTACAAACTGCTCGCGGTACCACTGCCCGTGTCCTGCAGCTTCTCCGTTGGATACTGAAGTAAATACAATCCTTTGTTGAATGATGGAGGAAGCAGTTGGCAAGATGTAAAGACTGTATTCTACCAAAGAGCTTTTGAGATTTGTGCCAATTTTGCATGAATGGTGAGATTGCAGCCAGCAGCAGAATTTTGAATTGGTTCTTTTCTCAAATGTGAGCTGCTTGTTTGTAGAGGATGGCGGTGGTAAAAATGATTTGTTTCTGGTCAGTGTGCAGCTGTGAAAAATCTTTTAAAAATGTTAAATTGTACATAACTCAGTATTGGTGTGGATTCGGTGAAGTGCAATTTCTCTCAGAGCATATTGACTGCAAGCCCAATGGCACAATGACAACACCGGTGTATTCCAAAGCTGAGAAGAGAAATTAGGAGGAAAAAGACTGGTTTCAATTAATTTGCTACAGATGCACCATGGAAACCATGGTTGCATCACAGCCTGGTTTGGGAACAGCTCTGCCGAAGACTTCGAGAAATTACGGAAAGTTGTAGATCGAGCCCAGTCCATCGCACAAACTAGACTTTCCACTATTGACTCCATCTACAAAACGCTGCCTCGGAAAAGCAGCCAATGTAATGAAAGACGTCCCACCCTGGTCGTTCCTGCTTCAGCCCCGCTCCCGTCGGGCAGAAGGTACAGAAGCTTGAAAGCGCGCATCACCAGACTCCAGAGCAGCTTCTTCCCCTCTGTTATCAGGTTTCTGATCAGTCCTTCCATAAACTTGGAGAGTAGATTTATGTCCCTGTCCCATGGTACGAGTTCATTCCAAGAGCTCTCCCCGAGTTTGCCCTGATTCAAACTTGGAGATTTACGGTAATGGCCACTCGTCGGTATTCGGGGCTCTTGTGGACATTATTCAACATGCTGAAAAATCTTCCTGCGCTTACCTGCCTATAGCGAGTCTTCCCGAGTACCTGCCGTTAGCGTTACGAGCTGCTAAGAGACGTCCCCGAGCTCCGATGTACCCGCTACGTTCATTCTCCGCGCTTACCACAAGTTAGATTTTTTTTTTAACACAGGAGAGCTCTTGGAATGAACTCGTACCGTGGGACAGGGCCATAAGAATATTGTGTTTTGTCTCTGGAACTGATGCGCTGCAATGCTGAGAACTATATTCTGGCACTCTGCATCTTCCCCTTTGCTCCATCTATTGTACTTGTTTGCACTGATTGTATCTGTATGGTAATGTCTGACCTGTTTGCATAGCATGCAAAACAAAGTTTTTCACTGTACCTCTGTACACGTGACAATAATAAACCAAAGCCAAAAACTAAACCTGCATTTATTTGTGCTGTGTGTGGGTGTGTGACTCAATGCTACAGTCGACAATCTGTGACTGTCCATGTGGACCGCAATGCTCATCATTGATTGCTTTTGATCTGCTGGGGGCACTGTTAACCATTCCCCTGAACCATATTTAGTTTCTGTTTAAATGCACCAATTCTTGACCTCTATTTGCAAATTATGTTGGAGGGGCAGGAGGAACAAACAATTCTGTCAAAAATAATAAAAAATAAAAAATTGCAAATCTGCAATTTAAAAAAAATGAAAGTGATGGCAACACTCAGCAGGTCAGGCAGTATCTGTGGAGAGTGAAACAGTTATTGCTTCAGGTCTGGAGCCCTTACTAGGAACCGTCTCGCTTTCCTGCCGAGTGTTTTCAGCACTTTCTGTTTTTGTTTCAGATTTCCAGCAGTTGCGGTTTTTGATTTTCAAAAAAAAAGGAGAAACTGAGCCCAAGTAATGACTGGCAGAAATGGGCAGTTCTGATATAGATGAAAGGAAAGACCGAGTTGCCTAAAGTTGCAGGAATCGATATTGAAGCCCTGAAGGTTGCAACCTGCCGAGAGAGGAGATGAGGTATTGTTTCTCAAGCTTGTATTGGGCTCACCTGTGGATCTGTTTACTTACATTATTAATTGCAAATACTGACACTGCATGCGTATTTCAAATCTGCGTTAAATGTATGAGTAATGTGCATAATGCCGTGTAAAACGGAGGTACTTGGTGCAACGGACTCATGACGTGCCTTTTAGAACTTAGAAATCACAGGCCACAGGCCTGCAGTGTTCCATTGCTACAATATGATTAGGGTTGTGTGGGTCGGTCAAGGTGGAGATGATTGTAGGAAAGTAGCTGTTCCTGAATCTGGTCATGATTTCTGTACCTTCTGTCAGACAGTGGTAGTGAGAAGGCGGCAAGGCCCAGATTATGATGATCCTTGATAAGAGATGCTGCCTTCATGAGCACCCATATTTGAGGGTGGGGAGGGCTTTGCCTGTAATGGACTGGGCTGAGTCCATCACTCTGCAACCGCTTGCGTTCCTGCGTGTTGGGATTGCTGTACCAGGCCATGGTGCAACCAGTCAGGATACTTTTCACAGCGCACCTCTAGAGGTTTGTGAGAGTATTTGGTGACATGCTGATTCTCTTTAAACTTTCTAAGAAAGTAGAGGCGTTGGCGTGCCTTCTTTGTGATGGTTCCAGGACAGGCCATCCGAGATGCTAATGCACAGGAATTGGAAGCTGCTAACTCTTTTCGACCGCCGGCCCACCAATGAAATCTGGCACATGGTCTCCAGACTTCTTCTTTTGTGAAGTCAAAGATTAGTTTCTTGGGTTCATTGATGTTGAGCGAGAGGTTGTTGCGGCAAGATTCAACCAACTGTTTTACCTCTCTCCTGTGCGCTGACCCGTCACCAGCCTTGATTCAGCCCAAAACAGCGGCGTTGTCTGTGATTTTGTACTTGGCACTGGAGGTGTGCGTATGCACACAGTCATGGCAAAGAGAGTGGAGCAGAGGGCTAATGCCCCTGCCCCACTTAGGAAACCTGAACGGAAACCTCTGGAGACTTTGCGCCCCACCCAAGGTTTCCGTGCGGTTCCCGGAGGTTTTTGTCAGTCTCCATAGAACATAGAAGAAGCGGAAACCACTTTCGACCATTAGGGGGACTGACAAAAACCTCCGGGAACCGCACGGAAACCTTGGGTGGGGCGTAAAGTCTCCAGAGGTTTCCGTTCAGGTTTCCTAAGTGGGACAGGGGCATAAGGATGGAGCCCTGAGATGCACCAGTGTTGATGGTCGGTGAGGAGGAGATGTTGCTGATCTGCACTGCTTGAGATCTGCCGATGAGGAAGCCAACGATCCAGCTGCCAAAGGAGGTTCTGATACCTGGTCTCCAACTATTCCGATTTGGGCGGAATTCTTCCGATTTTTCCATCCCAATTCCGAATTCCGATTTTTTCCTCAATATTCCGAAAAAAATTGGAATTCGGAATTGGGATGGAAGCGTGCATGCGACCCATGGCGGCGGCGGCGGCGAGGAGACAGCGAGAGAGCGCACCGCGCCTGCGCCGCTTATGGGGACACGCACGGGTGTACGTCAGCACGCAGCCGCATGACCCCGCCCCGCCACGGTGGCGTTCGGCGTCACTTGCCCCCCCCGCACTGAGGTCACTTTGTTAACGAAGAAACTGCAGATGCTGGAGAATGGAGGGTTACACAAAATGCTGGAGAAACTCAGCGGGTGCAGCAGCATCTAAGGAGCGAAGGAGATACACAAAATGCTGGAGAAACTCAGCGGGTGCAGCAGAAAGTCTGAAGAAGGGTCTCGACCCGAAAACGTCACCTATCTCCTTCGCTCCTTAGATGCTGCTGCACCCGCTGAGTTTCTCCAGCTTTTTGTGTAACCCCCCTGAGGTCACTTTCCCGCCCTCACTGACGTCACGTACCCCGCCCCTTACTGACGTCACTTGCCCCGCCCCTTACTGACGTCACGTGCCCCGCCCTCACTGACGTCAGACTAATAGGATTCCGATTTTTCAATCTCACAAGTTGGCAGGTATGGGTTTCTGAGGCTCTGGTCTCGAGCTTGGTGATGAGTTTGGAGCGGAAGATTTTGCTGGACACTGACCTTCAGTCAATGGACTGCCTGACGTAATCAGCTGTCTGTATTGAAGTCCTGAAGGTTGGAACCTGCCCAGAGAGAAGATGAGGTATTGTTTCTCAAACTGGTATTGGGCTCGCCTGCGGATCTGTTTTCCTACATTAACAATTACAAATCTTCTTATCCAGATCGTCCAAGGCATTAGTGCATGAAACTGGTGCTGAAGTAAAAGATCAGCCACTATCGCCGCAGCATGGTTTCTAGATGGTAAATACTGCAGTCATTACGTGCTGGTGGTACGGGGAATAAATATTTAGAGTGGGAGGTGAGGTGTGTTTCAAGCAGGTTTTTTTTTTTCCCCTTCTTGCTTGGTGTCCGGTTTCTTGCTAGAGTTGCAACTCATCCAGTTAAAAGGGGCAGTACCTCATCACTTTCCTTACTTGTGCCCTGAAAATTGTGGAAAGACTTTGGGTGTCACGAGGTATAAAGATTGTCATTTAAAATAATAAATCTATAGTAGATTTAGATGCTTCAGACTGGAAGAAAAGCTTTGCTTCAGGAATTTCCATATTCATTGCCAATCGTTAATCTGGGATTGTAACCTCGCATGAATTGGTGTGGGATTCCGAAAAAACTGACTTCATGAACAGGTTCTGGCTGTGGTAGAAGTTGATATACGCCATAGCTAACCTCTCAAAGAACTTCATCGCTACGGATGTTAGTGCCTCCAGGTTTTAGAAACATAGAAAATAGGTGCAGGAGGAGGCCATTCGGCCCTTCAAGCCAGCACTGCCATTCATTGCGATCATGGCTGATCGTCCCCAAGCAATAACCCGTGCCTGCCTTCTCCCCATATCCCTTGATTCCACTAGCCCCTAGAGCTCTAACTCTCTCTTAAATCCATCCAGTGATTTGGCCTCCACTGACCTCTGTGGCAGGGAATTCCACAAATTCACAACACTCTGGATGAAAAAGTTTTTCTCACCTCAGTCCCAAATTGCCTCCCGTTTATTCTAAGACTGTGACCCCTGGTTCTGGACTCGCCCAACAATGGGAACATTTTTCCTGCATCTAGCTTGTCCAGTCCTTTTATAATTTTATATGTTTCTATAAGATCACTCTTCATCCTTCTAAACTCCAGTGAATACAAGCCTAGTCTTTTCAATCTTTTCCTCATATGACAGTCCCGCCATCCCAGGGATCAATCTCGTGAATCTTGGATGGTCACGCGGATATGCAGGGAATGGAGAGATATGGCTCGCGTGGGGGCGGAGGAGATGAGTTTAACTTGGCGCAGTATTTTGGGCCAAAGGGTCTGTTCCTGTCCTGATATGTTCTATCCAGTTAAATCATACCGTACATGAGTACAGAAAGATGCCAGAGTGCAGAATACAGTGTTGCAGCGTTACAGTCACAATGAGGCAGTCCAGGGTCTGAAATGAGATAGATTGGGAGACCAGGACTATATCCTAATGATTACTGTGGGGAGGTTACATGGAAACTTTTTTTTTTTCCCCGACACTTTTTAAATCTACAATAGCTCTCAAGGAAGTACTTCTGCTTTTCCTGGGCCACCATGAATGCAACTTCATGGATGCTACTGCTCACACTACCTTTCACCTGCTGGATTTCCCAGAACTCTGGTCAATGAATTAATCGTAGAAAGAGGCAGCCTTTACTAAAACATTTCAACATGCCAATTCAACTCCTGTAATAAAATGGATGGAACTTCTTATCAGCCTGACTCTTATTGGTCTGTCGAGTCTGTTGTCAAGGTCAATGGTTGGACTTTGTTTGGATAACGTTTCACATGGAAGGTTTTAGACTACTTAAGGCAATGTTAGCTGCGTAGGCAGGTTTACACAGCAAGAAATCAACTATAGTGTGTGTGTGTTGTGAAATGCAATGTACCATTCTGAAATATCTGGGGCCTGATCTTTATTTTAGTGCCAAGGATTTTTCTCAACTTATCGGATTTGGTTATGTCGGTCAATGAAACAGCTTAATAAAATGCTTTCTGTTCCCTTTGGGTCATTATTAAACATGCAGCTAGATGGTGCTAGGAAAATTTGTAGTGAATGTATGGTTTCTTAATATATGAGGTTTTCTTTAATAATGTATATATTATCATCGCTGTGTCAGTCAATAAATTGTTTGTGGGGCCACGATGTCTGACTCAGCATCGTTATACGCAGCACAAAAAATCAATTTATACAGTAGATAGATTATGCAAAGAGCAGGGGAAAGGGGCTATATCAGCAAAAGCAGGGTCTCTCTCCAGAGAATGTGGCAAGGGAAGGATAATTTATTGATAAATTATATCATAAGGCCAAAGCAGATGGAGTTTAATTCAGATAAATGTTAGGTGTTATATTTTGGTTAGACCATAAATGGTAGGGTCCTGGGAGGTGTAGAACAGAGGATCCGCGGGTGCAGGTACATACATCATTGAAAAATGGTGAAACAAAGAACTGCAGATAGATTTATTTTTTTTAAAGAAGGAACTGCAGATGCTGGAGAATCGAGGGTACACAAAAAGCTGGAGAAACTCAGCGGGTGCAGCAGCATCTAAGGAGCGAAGAAGATAGGCGACGTTTCGGGTCAAGACCCTTCTTCAGACTGCAGATAGATGCTGGTTTACAAAAAAAGACACAAAGTGTTAGAGTAACTCAGCAGGTCAGACAGCACGTCTGGAGAACATGGATGGGTAATGTTTTTGGTCGGAACCCTTCTTCAGACTGGCAATGTAGCTAGACAGATTGGGGAAGAAGGCACGCTTGCCTTCATCTACCAGGTTAATTAAGGCACCCTGCTACACTTGATGGTAAGACTACATTTGGTGTAGTGTATACAGTTCTGATCGCCCAGCTATACATAGGATGTCATTAACTGGAGAATCATAGTCATACAGCATGGAAACAAGCCCTTCGGCTGACCATCTCTGGAGAATATGGATAGGTGACGTTTTGGGTTGGGTCCTTTTTTCAGACTGGAGATATATTTTCTTAACTTTACACCTGCAAAAATATTGAATCTTTATACATTCAAAAAGCAGTTCAGGTACATGCCAATATAAAATGGAGGAGATGGACACAAAATGCTGGAGTAATTCAGCAGGCCAGACAGCATCTCTGGAGAAATGGAATATGTGACATTAAGGGTCAAAACCCTTCTTCAGTGGAGAGATGGGGAGAACTTCTTCCGCTGAAGAAGGGTTTCGACTCGAAACGTCACTTATTCCTTTTCTCCAGAGATGCGGCCTGACCCGCTGAGTTACTCCAGTACTTTGTGTCTGTCTTCAGTGTAAACCAGCATCTGCAGTTCCTTCCTGCACATAAAATGGAGGGGAACTGTTATCCAATTTCTTCTTCCCTTTAATTTACGTGCTTTCCCCCACGGCTCTGGGTTTTCAGACGTTGTTTCTCTGCAGCTTTCTCATTTTGACAAGCTTCACCAGCTCTAGTCCATCCAGTTGGATCCAAGCTCATTCCTGACATGTAGAGTTTAGACTGTTGGGGAGGAATGATCCCATTGTTGACAATAGCCGACTGGCATATCATCGTGTCACAGACATTTCAATTTATCGGTGGTGCTGCTCTATGAACAGAGCTGTGAAATAAATGGTGCAATGCTGCAAAGGTAGTGCAGGTGAACAAGTGTGATCAAGACCATGAAAATCAAAGACTGTTGGAAGTTGTCAGTTGTTGGAAAAAAATCTGAGGGACAGGATTAATTTACACGTGGAAAGGAAAGGATTAATGAAAGACTGTCAGCGTGGTTTTGTGATGGGGAGATCTGTCAGACCAATTTGATTGCATTTTTTGGAGAGGGAACTAAATGTATTGATGAGAGCGGTGCGGTTGATGTAATCTACATGGATTTCAGTAAAGCCTTTGACCAGATCCCCCACATGGGAGACTTGTCCAAAAAGGATAGGTCCCATGGGATCCAAGACAATTTGGCAAATTGTCTCTAAAACCGCGTGGTTACAGGAGGCAGTGAATGATAATGGAGGCCTGATTTGTGTTTGGATGCCTGTGAGGATTCGGGTGCCACAGGGATTGGTGCTGTGACCCCCACTATTTGCTATTTTGTCAGAACATAGGTTCTTAATGTAGCACAGGAAGAGGCCCTTTGGCCCTCAATGTCCACAACAAACTTGGTGCCAAGACCAACTTGTATCTGTCTGCACATAATCCATATCCTTAAATTCCTCCACATCCATGTGCCTATCCAAAAGTCCCTTAAATGCCACTGTGTTCTTTAACAATTGGATATGAACATAGAGGTATGATCAGTAAGTTTCATACGACACCAAAATCAATGGTGGTGATAGCAGGAATGTAGGGTGATATTGATAATTTGGGAAAATAGCAGAACAATGGCAGATTGCATTTCATTTTAATAAGTGTATTGATGATTAATACGGCAGGTCATATACACCTGTCAATGAACATTTCAATGAACTATGAGGAGGATGCTATGAGAATGCAGGGTGACTTGGACAGGTTGGGGGAGTGGGCGGATGCATGGCAGATGACGTTTAATGTGGAGAAATGGAGGTTATTCACTTTGGTAGCAAAAACAGGAAGGCAGATTACTATCTAAATGGCGTCAAGTTGGGGAAAAAAGTAAAGTAAAGTATTCTTTATTGTCATTCCATCCGGTCTGAACACTAGTGAGACCACGCCTGGAGTACTGTGTGCAGTTTTGGTCCCCTAATTTGAGGAAGGACATTCTTGTTATTGAGAGAGAGCAGCGTAGGTTTACAAGGTTAATTCCAGGGATGGCGGGACTGTCATATGCTGAGAGAATGAAGCAGCTGGGCTTGTGCACTCTGGAGTTTAGAATCTTGGGAGGGGATCCTATTGAAACATATAAGATTGTTAAGGGTTTGGACATGCTAGAGGCAGGAAACGTGTTCCCGATGTTGGAGGAGTCCAGAACCAGGGGCCACAGTTTAAGAATAAGGGGTAAGCCATTAAGAACAGAGACAACGAAACACTTTTTCTCACAGAGAGTTGTGAGTGTGTGGAATTGGTATTGGGAATGGGGTCAGTGTAGAGAGACATTTGATGATCGACATGGGCATAGGTCTGTTTTCTGCGCAATACGAGTCTGAGAATACTTTTGTTTGAGTAAGGATTTCATGTGAAACACTCAGCTAG
This sequence comes from Okamejei kenojei, assembly GCA_035221665.1. NCBI lineage: Eukaryota > Metazoa > Chordata > Chondrichthyes > Rajiformes > Rajidae > Okamejei > Okamejei kenojei. The sequence continues at coordinate 2,907,734 of CM069132.1, read as the reverse complement.
TAATTGGATACAATAATAGTAAATGAGGTGTGATGGTGCATTGGACATGTGGATCTGCAGTTAAAAGGATTTTGAAACCTGATGGAGCTGATCTAATGGCTCTTCTTTCAAAAACTCAAAAAATAACTGTTCAAAATCAAAGCAATCCAAACCCTCACAGCAAAGATGTTTGCACTCATTTTAATGGAAGCCATCTCACGGGAATGTATTGACCTATAAAACATCTCTTCCTACTTATACCTAATTGCCTTTAATCCTACTCCACCATTTTCATTTTTAATGTGTGTGATAAACAGTCGTGTGTTGTGATATAATTTATATCCTGCTGGCAGTATATCATGAGAACCTGATTTCAATTTCCTATAAGCCCTCGTGTTATAAGAAATTAAACAAAGTCCACCCAATTTTGTAATGTTTTTCTTTGTCTTGTCCTGATGATGACGATTCTGAATACAGTTCTGCCGCTGTTCATGTCTTATTCACATGACTGACCTATGTATACTGGAAAGATAGTTGAGCATAGAGGCAACAATGGATCATGACTGCGAGCCTATTTAATCCTCTAGTATACTCATGAGCCCGTGACTTGAAGGCATTGAATTCGCCAATGTTAGGTAAAACAGCCCCCCCCCGCCCTTTCTTTTACCCACTCTCTTCCAAATGCCCAAACCTGATGGGTATCCACTTCTCCTCACTATCCTGCTGCTACTCTTTCTTCTCTCCCCCCCCCCCCCCCCTCCTTACACTTACCCGATCCCCTTCCACCTATATCCCTCCTTCTGGCTTTACATTTCATTCCTCTTCTCTCCTTATCTTGCATCCTTATCTCTGTTTCAATTCTAGCCTTTTGTCTGCCCATCTGCCAAACAAAACCTCCCTCACCTGTACTCATCTATCACTTGCCAGACTCTGACCTGTCCCCACCTCCCTTCCACTACCCCCCCCCCCCCCACCCCCCGCTACAATCAGTCTGAAGGATCTTGACCTGAAACCTTGCCTATCCATATCCTCCTGTCCTCCAGAGATTCCGCCTGACCCCGAAAGATATTCTAGCGTTTTTATTTATTTTTTAACTTGAAGGGATTGTAGGAGAAAACTGGAGTATCTAGGGTGTCCCGTGTGGTTATGTGAAAGCCAAGATACTCTACTTCAATGGCACTGGGGATCAGCACTGAACCTGGAACGCTGGCACGGTGAGGCAGCCAAACCACTTGGCTAATGGATCGTTCCAGAATCTTTTTTTTAATTGAAATTGACTACAGAACATAGTTCTTTGCACAATACAGAAGCAGATTTTACTTCAATGTCATTCTTCCATCCACTGGGGAAACACCTCTACTTCCTGAGAAGATTGCAGAGACTCCGTATGTTAGAGAGGATTCTCTTGAACTTCTACAGGTGTACAGTAGTGTGCATATTGACTGGTTGCATCTCTGCCTGGTTCAGCAACTTGAATGCCCAAGCTGAAGAAAAGTGCAAAAAGTCCATCACAGGTTCTGACCTCCCCACCATCGAAGGAATTAACAGGAGTCGCTGCCTCAAAAAGGCAGCCAGCATCATCAGAGACCCACACCACCCTGGCCACACACTCATTTCACCCCTGCCATTGGGAAGAAGGTACAGGAGCCTGAAAACTGTAACGTCCAGGTTCAGGTACAGCTTCTTCCCTACAGCCTATTTAAATACGACAACCTCAAATAAGCTCTGAACTACATAGACTATTATTACCCATATCAGGTAGTTTTACTGGGCAATATTAGTTTGTATTTTGATTGGTCAAAAAACGCGCAGTTTCCAGCGGGCAATATTCTTCTTCCGGGTTTCGCCATTGACTTTACGTAGAAAAACTGCGGTCAATCACAAAGATGAAATATTACGAACCCTGGGCGTACATCCGGGACACGAACCCGGCCAAAGTTCACCGCGAAGAATCAGGTCACGGCATCTAAACAAACATGGCAGCCTCCAGCAGTGCGAGATTCGCGTCTCTTGACGACGACGGAATTATTTTAATTTACGTGGGGATAGGTAATAATTATAATATTGACTGGCTTCTTTCGGGAGACACCAGGAAATATTGCCCGCACTGAAATCATATTGCCCTCGTCTTCGACTCGGGCAATATGATTTCAGTTTGGGCAATATTCCTGTTGTATCCTCAAGGCCAGTCAATATTATATAATTATTACCCTATCACAATCTGAGGTATGCTTTTACAAAATTGTATTCCCTTCGTTTTTACTGCCAGCAGGGGTAACGGGAATATTTTCTTGTATTCCCCTTTCTTGCGAACGCCTATGGACTTTACCTGTTAAAACAGCGGGGAATATAGTCTTATATTCCCCTGGTCTCACATCCGGGAACTTGGCAACGTGACGGCAACGTGACGCTGCGTGGGAAATTTAGAATATTCAAACGGCAGACAGGAAGACTGCCGCGTCCATTTTGGTTAAATTTTACGTGGAAGTCCGCCGAGCTGAGATGTTGAGATTTTCCTCTAGATGTCTGATATGGGTAATAATAACAATATTGACTGTCCTCTTTCGGGAGATACGACATATATTGCCCTCACTAGATCCATATTGCCCTCGTCTTCGCCTCGGGCAATATGAATCTACTTCAGGCAATATATGTCGTATCCCCCTCAAGGCCAGTCAATATTCTATTATTATTACACTAGTATTGTTTTTTTATGCGTGCATGAGTAAAATATATATATGTATATGTATATATATATGTATGTATATACATGTGTATGTGTATGTAATATAATATACGTGTGTGTATTTATATATTATATGCGTGTTATATGTGTGTATATATGTATGTATGTGTGTGTATATATATGTGTGTGTGTGTGTGTGTATATGTGTGTATATATATGTGTATATATGTGTATATATGTGTGTATATTTGGCCCGAAACGTTGCCTATTTCCTGTGTTGCTGGGTAGATTTGATCTATCATCCATTCTTGATACAATTATTGGCTTTTGACTGCATGCTTTACAAATTAGAATTTGGGGGGGGGATTATGTAAGCAAAGAATGCAACTTAACTTGTGTCACATGCTGATTCTGAGATTTGAATGGTTTATACAATTTTTTTTTTTTTTTTCATAACCTGAAATGAGGAAAGCCAAATCTGAGCCTTGCTAATACTTTTATTTTCCAGTCTTTTATAAGTGGTGTGGTTGTCACACTCGAGTCGGGCAGTGCTTCTATCCAATTACAAGTGCTCCTATCCAATTATGGTAATATAATTAATCTATATCAATAATTGCATTTGAGTCTGAATTGAAAAATTTGCAGCAAAGTCGAATGGATATTGGTGTGTTACATTAGTATTAACCCTCAGAATACCAGGTTTACAAGAATGATCCCAGGAATGACTTGGTTAACATGTGATGAGCACTTGACGGCACCGGGACTGTACGCGCTGAAGTTTAGAAGAATGAGGGGGGGACCTTATTGAAATGTACCAAATAGTGAAAGGCTTGGATAGAGTGGATGTGGGGAGGATGTTTCCACTGGTGGGAGAATCTAAGACTAGAGGTCATAGCCTCAGAATTGAAGGACATTCATTTAGGAAGGAGATGAGGAGGAATTTCTTTAGTGAGAGGGTGGTGAATCTGCAGAATTCTTTGCTACAGAAGGCTGTGGGGGCCGTCAATGGATATGTTTAAGGCAGAGATGGATAGATTCTTGATTAGTATGAGTGTCAGGCATTACGGGGAGAAGGCAGGAGAATGGGGTTAGGAGGGAGAGATAGATCAGCCATGATTGAATGGCGGAGTAGACTTGATAGGCCGTATGGCCTAATTCTGCTCCTATCACTTGGACCTTATGACCTTATAATCCCTGTGATGTCCTGAACTTGGCGATCAAAGTGAAAAGCTTTACGGAAAATTGAGTAGGAAACTATTATATTGGTTTCAAATGTTCTCCAGGGTTATTTGTTGTACTAAGTAGCACACACCATATTAAACAGATGATCTAAAGAGAGCACAATATGTAGATCCATATCATTTTAGCAAATGTTCACATCTCTGCACGTGATTTGTTTGAAGTAATGTTTCATAATGCACACAAAGTGCTCTCATTAAAATTTTAGAATGATTTAAAGCATTTGATATTGGCACTCGACACTCGATCGATATGTATATTAAATATAATCAATCCTTTTTTGGTTTGGAAGTCAGAAATGTTGTAAAAAATACTCTTGGGTTGCTTTCTTTTTATAAAAGAAAATTCAATTATAATTAAATATTTGCATCTGGAGTTGTAAAATACAGGACTATCATTCATGCTAAATTTATTTCATTCTGTGGACGAACCAGAACTCTCTAAGGGCAATCAGGCAATGAAATGTAATGAGACTCGGATAGAATGGCATATTGGGGAGCGATTGTCCTTGAAACTTGCCCTACACATTTTTTTTTCTCTCCAATTTTGACTGGACATAGTTGGAAGGTGACGGCTTTACCAGGAGGACTGACTTAATAACTGTGCTAATGACAAGAGGGCAAAGTGAATTGAGATGAATGAGGTTGAACAATCAGTTTTGTGGTTTCAGCATTTTTTTTCCCCATTTCAAAAGCATTTATGCAAATTTAGAATAATGCAAACCTCCATTGTGGCCTGCATTCACTGCCACAATGTTTGCACATCCATATAGCTGTGCAAAATATTGTGGACATTGGACTTTGCCTAGAGACCTATATTCTCCACTCTAATAAGTAAGTAATTTTTATGTATATAGCACTTAAATCAAATCATGTTGAAGCCAAAGTGCTTAACAGAGAAAAAAAAATAGATTTCCATACATCCAGATAAAATTTAAAAAAAAAGAGAAAAAAAAGACACAATACACTATAGGATTCAACATGAACGTCCCCACAACAGCAGGATCAACACTTTCCACTGTGAGGGAAGGCACCAAAAAGTCTTAGAGCAAACTCTATTGCTTTACCAATTCTACTTGAGTTTGCCGATTTTATTTACATATAGTATTATCTGATTTGATTGAATAGCATGCAAAGCAAAGTTTTTCACTGTACCTGTGAACCTGACAATAATAAACCTAAACCTGTATTTTTTTTAAAACATTTGCAGTGCTAAATTACTCCAGATTGGAAAATGCATGCTCAATTTCTTTCATTTACTGAACTCTCTGATCTCTGTGGAGTGGCAGCTTAAAAGACCATGGTCTGGATCTAGGAAGCAATTATCCAAGATTTCTGTTACTGGTGACGGATGTCCAATAACTCAGAGAGCATCTGTTAATATCAGGATCTGGTTCACTCACATTGCTGTTGCTGATCACACTGCCTGTGGCACTCTCTTGCGAAGCATGGCCACTTATGAATGACATTGAAGGTCTCATCGTTTCTACAGAACAGGAGCACAGCAAATGTTGATGCCTTAAGGAGTGACAGAAAGATGAGCTAAGTTATGGTGAGGAGAGAACTTCTTTTATATGATGCACATTTCATTCATAGAGAAAAAAAAAATAGGTGCAGGAGTAGGCTATTCAGCCCTTCGAGCCAGCACCGCCATTCAATATGATCATGGCTGATCATCTAAAATCAGTACCCTGTTCCTGCTTTTTCCCCATATCCCTTGATTCCTTTAGCCCTAAGAGCAAAATCTAATGGCCCTGTCCCACAATACGAATTCATTCAGTACAAGTGGGACAAGTACAAGTGCATTACGAGTACAAGTGCTCTCCCGAGTATAAAAAAAAAATCAAACTCATGATAAGCACGTAGAATGAAGGTAGCGGGTACGTCAGAGCTCGGGGACGTTTCTTAGCGGCTCGTAACGCTAACGGCAGGTACGTGGGAAGACTCGCTAACGGCAGATAAGCTCGGGAAGAACATGTTGAAAAATATCCACGAGAGCCCCGAGTACCGACGAGTGGCCATTACCATAAATCTCCGAGTTTGAATCGGGGCAAACTCGGGGAGAACTCTTGAATGAACCCATACCGTGGGACAGGGCTTTTACTCCCCAACTCTCCTCTAATTCCCCAAAGTAAAAAAAAACGAAATGCTTGTATTGACGGGGAGACCTGTTGGAAGTATATAAAATTATGAGAGGCTTGGATCTATACGATAGATACGGTCAGAATCTTTTTCCTAGGGTGGAAATGTTAAATATTAGAGGGCAAAGCATTAAGGTGAGAGGGGCAAAGTTTAAAGGAAATGTGTGGGGTAATTTTTTTTCCACAGAGCGGTGGGGACCTGAAAGGCACTGCTAGGGGTGGTGGTTGAGGCAAATACAACAGTGGTATTTAATAGACCTTTTTACAAGCGCACATATATGCATGAAATGGAGGGATATGGATTATGCGTTAAAGAAAGAACTACAGATGCTGGAGAAACTCAGCGGGTGCAACAGCATCTATGGAGCGAAGGAGATGGGCAACGTTTCGGGCCAAAACCCTTCTTCAGACTGGTGGGGGGGGGAGGCGGGGGGAAGAAAGGAAAAAGGAGGAGGAGGAGCCCGAGGGCTGAGGGAGAGGTGGGAAGGGGAGGAGACAGCAAGGGTTAAAAGAATTGAGAGAATTCGATGTTCATGCCAAGAGGATGCAGACTCCCCAAGGTGAGGTGCAGTTCCTCCAATTTGCGGTGTTGCTCACTCGGGCCGTGGAGGAGGCCCAGGACAGAGAGGTCGGATACGGAATGGGAGGGGGAGTTGAGGTGCTGAGCCACCGGGAGGTCGGGCTGGTTATTGCGGACCGAGCGGAGGTGTTCGGCGAAACGATCGCCAAGCCTCCGCTTGGTCTCACCGATATATGTGCAGGTGGATGAGTGATGGTGACGGCATCATGTTTGGCATAGACGTTATAGGCCGAGGGGCCTGTTCTTGCACTGTATGTTCCATGTACATCTGAGTCCTTGGCCTTCATGCCTCGTGCTCAGCAAGTGCGTAATGTGATGTAGTACTCGTGCAAAACTGCGGCATAAGGAACTGCAGATGCTGGGACACCCAAAACATCCATTTAACCCAATGGGTCTATGAAGGGTTTAAAAAAGCAAAAAGGTTCAACAAAATTAGCTTGTTATTGTTGAGAATCTGACCTCCCCTAAAAGGGAGTAAAAACATAAACTGTTGGAAGAAACCAATGGATCAGCCCTATCTGTGGATGCAAAGGGAGGTTGATGTTAATGCAAGATCTCAACCTGAAACGTCAATTAGAAACATAGAAAATAGGTGCAGGAGGAGGCCATTCGGCCTTTCGAGCCAGCAGCACCATTCATAGTGATCATGGCTGATCGTCCCCTATCAATAACCCGTGCCTGCCTTCTCCACATATCCCTTGACTCCACTAGCCCCTAGAGCTCTGTCCAACTCTCTCTTAAATCCATCCAGTGAGTTGGCCTCCACTGCCCTCTGTGGCAGGGAATTCTATAAATTCACAACTGGGTAAAAAAGTTTTTTCTCACCTCAGTCTTAAATCACCTCCCGTTTATTCTAAGACTGTGGCCCCTGGTTCTGGACTCACCCAACATTGGGAACATTTTTCCTGCATCTAGCTTGTCTAGTCCTTTTATAATTTTATATGTTTCTATAAAATCCCCCTCATCCTTCTAAACTCCAGTGAATACAAGCCTAGTCTTTTCAATCTTTCCTCATATGATAATCCCACCATCCCAGGGATCAATCTCGTGAACCTACGCTGCACTGCCTCAATCACAAGGATGTCCTTCCTCAAATTAGGAGACCAAAACTGTACACAATACTCCAGATGTGGTCTCACCAGAGCCCTATACAACTGCAGAAGAACCTCTTTACTCCTGTTCCTTTGCCTCCTGTCCACTGTCTGACCTGCTGATTTCCACCAGCAGATAAAGTAGCAATGTTACAAAATTTTGAGATTTTAAAAATCAAGTCTGCAATTTATCCCATCAGATAAAGCATAAAAAAGAAGTTTAAATTGACACCTAATTCACTTTCATATCTTCAGTATTAAAAAAGTAATGGCCATTTTCATACTCGGAAATTAGCAACTTGTTCCGCTTTTCCATCGACTTAACACAAAAGTTGTGATCGAGGACAGTCAAAAGCCCATAATTTTCTTTAAAATTAAGAGAACTGAAAGACATTTTCAGTTATTATAGATTGAAGTATTCTGAAACAAATATGAAACAATCTTACTTGGATGACCTGAAATTAAAGTTAGTTACCTTATTGTAGCTAATTACAAAATTCAATTACTAGATCTAAACATCTATCCATTTCTTAAGAAAAAATTAACATTTTTTTAAAGCCTGTCCAAATAACATTCACACAATAATTCACAATATAACATGATTTTTTAATCAAATTGTCATTAATTTATAGGCCAAATTGAAGGAATTTTGTGTTTAATGCCTGTAGATTAATGGCCATTTAAATCAGCTTGCGAGTGGGATTTTCTGGAACGCGATGGATTGGAACGTTGCGGTTGTGGTGAATTTAAACCCCATATCGGCAGAAAAAATTCTGCCGGTTCATATGGGGAATAAATCACCGTTTCTCAACATGAAATGTTGATTAATTTAAACCAGCAAGTTTATATGAAAAAATGAACAACTTTCATTTTTACCTGTCCCCTACGTAAAACCGTCCCCGTTGGCGGCGTTCACGGCATTAGGAGCTCATTTTTATTTTACTGCAGCGCTAAAATAGTCGGGCGATTTAAAAAAAAACGGCAGTCGGAACGAATCTTTAGCAGTAGCTCGCACTCCGAGAAAATAAAGCTCCGGATGGCAAGGGGAAAAACGCATTTTAATCCCCCCCCCCCCCCCCTCAAAGGCGCCAAATTTGCTAACACACGGCCAGTGACAGAACCGCAGCACCGCTAAAGGTAAGTTTTGTAACATACCTAGAGAAAGTAGAAATCAGCCACTTCGACCCAGAAAGCCTCTATTTCTCAAGTTGTTCATTTTTTTCTCATCATAATATGCGACAAAGTGGCTGCTTGTGGAAGCAAATGCCACCTGTAAGCATGAAACATTTGGTGATCTGCTTTTCAATTCTTTTCTGTTCATCCATAGCTGGTGAGTTGAAGAGGGCATTGTTGGGATTGCTGACCCTTAGATGGGACATCAGATTCTCAAGGGTAATAATAAGCTAATTTTGTTGCCTTTTCAACCTAATCACAAATCTACGGAGTTAAATTGATTTTTTTTTTTTGGGTGCTAATCCTGAGCAAAAATGAAAAGAACAATTTATTAACTGATTTAAGCTTCACAGCATCCTTCTGGAGCTGGAAATTGCATTGTTGGAAACTACTTTTCGGGTAATAAATGGATTCCAGGGTGCGAGCAAGTAACCAAAGTAAACATGGTAAATGTGTGCAGTGAACTGTGAAACAGCCTTGTTATTGTGTGCAGAACAGTATGTGTGTGATGTCTACCTCTTCAGACCTGTCAACTCGTCCAGCTGTAACCCTGACTGTCTCCTGCATGCATACAAATTGCACATATCTTCCAGCAAATTACTGCAGCTGAAACAGCCATTTAGTAGTTGAGTTTTTTGGACTGGAAAAATCCATATTGCTGTGTTTTTATATGAGAGCAATGGAAGAATCTGAAATGAAAGCAGGGCTTGTTGGAAATGTGTAGTCAGTATCTGAAATATTCTGGTATTCCTAGAGCTTGTGCGTAAACCCTCAATCTGACCGTAGCTTTTCTGCTTTGCTACTTATTGAATTAAACTCTGGGTAAGGTTTGTCTTGCTGTTAGCACACCTGTAGAAGTTCGAGAGAATTCTTGTGGACTTGCCGAATCGTCTCGGATGCCGAAGAAAGAAATACGGTGAGGTCCGTTTTTTAACCACTTCATCTGTGTGACTCGCCTCATCTGTGTGAAGGGACCATGTCAGTTTACTGGATATATACACGACTAGGAACTTAAGGTTTTCAACTCTTAATAGCAGCTCCTATGATGAGGGTAGGATTGTGTTCATCCATCTCGCACCCTTGCTTAGGTCATCTAGGTTGTTGCTCTTCTGTCGTATGTCTTTTAGACCTGTAGCTCCTTTGAGGCGAGCCAGGCCAACGTGTCATCGTCCAGGTCAATCAGACCTCGTTCACTGGTGGCCGGTGTCTGGGGCAACTGGAGACGATGTGCTCCGCTGTCTGTGTTGGCTCCCCACACTTGCAGGAGGCGCTGTCCACGAGGCCCCACCTCTTCATCGCTACTCCATAGCGTCCGATGCCTGTCCTCAAGTGGTTGAGGGTTGTCCAATGCTTTGAGGGCAGGTCCTGGCCAGGGACGTCCATGGGGTAATTGATGTAATGGTGTAGCCTAGATGGTTCCGCTGGCATCCACTGGTCTCTCCATCCTGTCTTGACCCAGGCGGTCTCGACTTGAGGCGCAATCGTCGTGGTGTCTCTGTGACGATCTGATGGAGGAGGTGGGATTCACTGGTCTGTGCCTTTCGAGAGAGGACCAGCGTGGCTGCTTCTCGTCTGATGTTGGCTGGGGCGATGCCAGCGAGGACAGGCAGTTGGTTTACTGGGGTGGCTCGTAGGCATCCGGTGACAGTCCGCAGGGCGCTGTCGAGGGCAGCATCCAGTTTCTTGGCGTGAGAGCTACGGCATCAGACCGGGGCGCGGTACTCGGCGGCTGAGAACTGCTCTGACACCATGTCACAAGGTTCATGGTCTTTATACTTCGTCTCGTTGTCGATCCAGCCAGCAGTGCTGGTGTCCTCGTCGAGCTGCCAGTATGCAGGGAGAAGAGTGTGATTCTGAGCACTCAGTCTAGAGAGGCAGGCACCAGTGTTGAGGGTCAGAGTGGAAGAAATGTTCTGACAATTCTATTTGAATGAGGTCTGCATGTCAGGAAGTTCAGAAGCCAGTTGCAGATGGACCTCAAGTTCAAGATCCAGAGGTTGAGCGATGAGTTTATTTGATATTATGGCGGTGTCTGAGCTGTACTCCATTTTTCTCTGGACACACAGTGATAAATAACCAGGTACGGCTGTTAGTTGTGGTTTTTGTTGTTTCCCTTTCTCTTTGAAAGATTGCTCTTCAAACTATCTGAGCGACCTAACCAGCTATGGATTTAATAATCCTGGTCAGAGATTCTCCTCTGGATGTAACCCAGACACTGATAACAGCTGATTAATTCTTCTATGTTGACAATCAACTATTTTATTGTCTTTTTTCATACAATAGAAATTTGCTACTTTTCCAAAGTTGAAGGCTTTTCTCTTGTGTGTATTTGATGGTGTTTTATTGCCAATTTATATCAGTAGCATTGAAGGTTTGTCTCAAGCATTCATTTATTTGCTGGTACTTGTGTAGAACGATACGGGGTAAACACATCAGTTTGCCAGATCTTCTTGCGCGTTGTTAAGTTATCACTTCCAAATTCCTCTCACTGCTGTTCCCACCTCCTGGATCGCATTTTAGTGTTGTGCGGCTCTCGATATTCTCCACAAACACAACACCGATATGGCAGATTAACATCTTCCGCATGGTCTGGGAATAATTTTAACAATCCAAATGAGTGCAATATGAAAGTCTTGCCTGATAGCTTCAATGGATAGTGGGGTTATAAAGATACATTTTGAATGTTAGATTATTCTGAATGCAGAATTATTCAAAGTAACATTAGCAAATTTGCAGATGACACAAAGCTGGGTGGCAGTGTGAACTGTGACGAGGATGCTATGAGAATGCAGGGTGACTTGGACAGGGTCGGGGGAGCGGGCAGATACATGGCAGATGAAGTTTAATGCGGATAAATGTGAGGTTATCAACTTTGGTAGCAAAAACAGGAAGGCAGATTACTATATAAATGGCGTCAAGTTGGGAAAAGGGGAAGTACAATGGGATCTGGGGGTCCTTGTACATCAGTCTATGAAAGTAAGCATGCAGGTACAGCAGGCAGTGAAGAAAACAAATGGCATGTTGGACTTTATAACAAGAGAAATCAAGTACAGGAGCAAAGAGGTCCTTCTGCAGTTGGAAAGAGCCCTAGTGAGACCACACCTGGAGTATTGTGTGCAGTTTTGGTCCCCTAATTTGAGGAAGGACATTCTTGCTATTGAGGGAGTGCAGTGTAGGTTTGCAAGGTTAATTCCCGGGATGGCGGGACTGTCATATGCTGAGAGAATGGAGCAGCTGGGCTTGTACACTCTGGAGTAGCTGGGCTTGTACATTCTGGAGTTTAGAAGGTGAGAGGGAATCTCATTGAAACATATAAGATTGTTAAGGGCTTGGACACACTAGAGGCAGGAAACATGTTCCCGATGTTGGGGGAGTCCAGAACCAGGGGCCACAGTTTAAGAATAAGGAGTAAGCCATTTAGAACGGAGATGTGGAAACACTTTTTCTCACAGAGAATGGTGAGTCTGTGGAATTCTCCGCCTCAGAGGGCGGTGGAGGCCGGTTCTCTGGATGCTTTCAAGAGAGAGCTAGATAGGGCTCTTAAAGATAGCGGAGTCAGGGGATATGGGGAGAAGGCAGGAACTGGGTACTGATTGGGGATGATCAGCCATGATCACATTGAATGGCGGTGCTGGCTCGAATGGCCAAATGGCCTACTCCTGCACCTATTGTCTATTGTCACACACTGGGATCTGTGTTAGAGTTTTAAAGTGGGACAGAGCAGAGGCTATTTTGTAATGGTGGATGGGCTGAGAACAAAATCACAGTGCGGCACGGTGGCGCAGCAGTAGAGCTGCTGCCTCACAGCGCCGGAGACCCGGGTTCGAACCTGACTACGGGTGCTGTCTGTACGGAGTTTGTACTTTCTCCCTGTGACCTGCGTGGGTTTTCTCCAAGTGCTCCAGTTTCCTCCCACGCTCCAAAGACGTGCAGGTTTGTAGGTTACTTGGTTTCTGTAAATTGTCCCTAATGTGTAGGATAGAACTAGTGTGTGGGGATCGCTTGTCGATGCGGACTCGGTCGGCTGAAGGGCCTGTTTCCTTGCAGTGTCTCTAAACTAAACTAATTGTGATATAGACTTAATAAATATTAGTCCCTGCATCGAAGAGTTGTTAGGGTTTTTGACTGGAATGCTGCAGTGAGATTTAAAAGCAGATGAATCATTTTTTTTTAGTCAATCAAATGATGCAAAGAAAATGACCTGAGATTTGCAGCATCAGCAGATCTGCCGATGGTTCTGCAGTGGCATTGGTCGCTTCCGGCGAGAATCCACAGGTCCAAGCAGGGCCCGGTTCTAGGTGACTGGGGGGCTGGCTCGATCTAGGGGGCTGACTTTATCCTGAATGTCAGTATGAATCGGACTGCTCTTTGTTCACCCGTAAGGGTGGCAGAGCTGAGCTGTCACGTCGTCTGGCTAGTATTGTTGCCATATTTACATAATCTGATGTGTTTTGCTTGTCCCCACTTGCTGTTTTCCCGGTTCTCGTGGCTCTGGCTAGCCAAACTGGGTGCCAGCAAGGCATAATTTCAGGTGGTAATTGTCTCACCTCCTCTTCGCTGGTCTAGGTGGAAGAGGATGTTAGCACAGGTCACGCCGACATTGTGACCTGGCTTGAGTGCAGCTTATGCATTTTACACAGTGAGCCGCTGCTAATGGCTCATTTGCGGGGACGTTGTTTGTCCGGGACAAGTCCCATCCGGATAGGCGCAATCTTTTGGGATTGACAGCCATATTTTTGTTTGAGTTGTAACCCTTGTCTGCTCGGGCTCCGATCTCCGCAGATCGTGTAACTTTCTAAGTCATTTTGGCCGACGGAAAATCATCGTTTCCTGCAGGGCCACGTGGAGGCACGACTCGCTGAGGACGGCGAGAACACAAAAGACGTCCTCAGCTACGGTGACTTTGCCAGAGACTCCTTAAGAGAGTCATTGTCCGTAGGAGAGTCATCGTTACTCCCGCCAATGATCTCGCCTGCAGTCCGTCTTTTTTTTTTTCTTTTTTTGTTGTTTTCTTTTGTCTGTTTTAGTTAAATTAGTCTATTAGGCTGTGTGTGTGTGTGTGGGGGGGGGGGTGGGAGAAACAGGGTTTTAGTCTCTCCCTTCGGGGGATGTGACTTTTTCTTGTCGTATCCCCCGTCTCTGTCTCCGCTGAGCACTAATGGCGGAGCTGGCGGCCTCGGAGCTGTGGCGGCGTTCGAGCGTTCTGGCGACGGACCCGACTTCAGAGCTGTGGCGGCATTACGCCGTTTGTGCGTTCCGGCGGCAGCCCGGCTTCAGAGCTGTGGCGGCGTTCCAGAGTTCTGGCGGCGGAGAAGGCAGGAATGGGGTCCTGATTGGGGATGATCAGCCATGATCACATTGAATGGCGGTGCTGGCTTGAAGGGCCGAATGGCCTACTCCTGCACCTATTGTCTATTGTCTAAACTGGAGCACTCAGAAGAAACCCACTCAATGACATGGAGAATGTGCGAACTCCACACGGATGGTACACAAGGTCAGGATTGAATCCGGGTCTCTGGCGCGCTATAAGGCAGCGGCTCTACCAGCAATGCCACTGTGCCGCCGATTTCATCTGTAGGGGTCACAAATGAATGGTCCCGACTTAATAGACAATAGGTTTCAATAAAATTCCCTCTAAATTCCAGAGTACACAAGCCCGGCCGCTCCATTCTCTCAGCATTTAACAGTCCCGGGAATTAACTTTGTGAAGTTATTCCCAGGCATGGCTGGCTGTGGAGTATTTTAAATGGGGAATGTTTGAGGCTAGAACAGGAGAACAGGAGAAGCAGAGAGACCACAGACAGGGAGGAGTGAGACCACAGAGTGATTTGAAAACAGGAATGAGAATTTAAAGTAGAGGCAATGCAGATTAATGAGGTGGTGGGCACGTTGTACTTGTTATGAATTAGGATGTTGGCAGCGGAGTATTGGATGGTTTACTGAGAGGCAGGCCAAGAAACCGTTGCAACAATCGCTTCCAGAATGTTTCAACTTTCCATTTGATATACATCCAGCAGTAGCTTTAGACACACCAACAATTTTCATCTCATCCGCAAACTTACCAAGCAGACCATCCAGTCATTGATGCATATCACAAACTGCAATGGCCCCAGCACTAATCTCCGTGGTGTACCACTAGTTGCAGAGTTCCCATCAGAAAAGAGCCATCCTTCTACCAATACCCTCTGCCTCCTGTCACCAAGCCAGTTTTTGATCCAATTAGTCAGCTCGCCTTGGATCCCATACTTGGAGATGGGGACTACACCCTAGCTTACGGAAGGACCGTTCAGTAGGCTGACAACAGTGTGGAAGGCGTTATTCCTGAATCACGTCATTCCTGAATCATGCAGGATCTTGTCAAATGCTAAATTGATAAAGTCTCAAGAGACACTATCTACTGCCCTTCCCTCATAGAGATGTATGAAATCATAAGGGGGATAAATAGTGTGAATGCACAATCTTTTAACTCGTCTAGGAATCGAGAACCAGAGGACATAAGTTTAAGAGAGGAAAGTTTTAATAGGAGACTGAGAGGCATTTTTTTCCACGCAGAGGGTGGTGGGTTTATGGAATGAGCTGCCAGAGGAGATGGTACCATAACACCATTTAATAGTCATATGGACAGGTATGTAAATAGGAAAGGTGTCAAGGGATATGGGCCAAATGTGAGCAGGATGGACTAGCGTAGAAGGGACATCTTTGCCAGCATGGGCAAGTGGGGGAGAAGGGCCTGTTCTATGCTGGATGACGCAATTAATGTATGTTACCTCCTCGTAAATCTCAATCAAATTAGTTAGATAAGATTACCTTTATTACATGGATTGTTTTGGGCCTGATCTTCTCTCCCTCATTGCTGTCCCCCATCTTTCAAATCTACAATCATAATTACTTGAGGCAATAGGATAGAAACTCAGAAATGAGGTTACAGGTTTGGGCAGAGTGGAGTTCAAATATTTCAATGGCGCTCAAAACATTTTTAAAGAGTGTGTATTTCCTGAAGGGATAATGGTAGTTTTGATGGAGAGTACTCAGTTGATATGAGGAAGGGGTCAGGAGGCTGGATGTTATTGTGCAAGGGTGCAGGATGTGGGTTCTGTAACAAGACATGCTTAACAAGGAGTTCAGGGAATGCATGAAAGAAGCTAGATTCAGATCTATGTAGGAAAGAACTGCAGATGCCGGTTTAAATCGAAGGTAGACACAAAATGCAGGAGTTAACTCAGTGGGTCAGGCAGCATCTCTGGAGAGAGGGGATGGGTGATGTTTGGGTCGAGAACTTTAGACCAATGTCAGGGAGGTGGGCGGGACAGAGATAAAATGTAGTCGGAGACAGTAAGACTGGTGGGAGAACGGGGGGGGGGGGGGGGGGGTGGGGGGGGGGGGGGGGGGTGGGGGGGGGGGGGGGGGGGGGGGGGGGGGGGGGGGGAGGGGAGGGATGAGAAGACAGAGGGAAAGCAAGGGTATTTGAAGTTAGAAAAGTCAATGGTCATAACAGCTGGGGTGTAAACTGCCCAAGCGAAATATGAGGTGCTGGTCCTCCAATTTGCGCTGGGCCTCACTCTGACAATGAAGGAGGCCCAGGACAGAAAGGTCAGATTGAGAATGGGAGGGGGAGTTAAAGTGCCAAGCAACTGGGAGAACAGGTAGGTTTAGGCGGACTGAGCGGAGGTGTTCAGTGAAACGATCGCCGAGCCTGCGCTTGGTCTCGCCGATATACAGGAGTCGACACCTGGAACAGCAGATACAGTAAATGAGGTTTCAGCTCCAGTACAGTAGATTCAAATCTAGATCAGTAAATCATTACATTGCATATAATAGTCAGTGATATTTGAAATTCATATCAGTGGTGTTCAGTGAGTAAAAAGCCGATGACTCTGAAAATTTCAAGTCAAAAGTATTAATTGTCTACATATATTAGATAATGTATTATTAAATTGTTTAAATGTATATGCACCAAAATCAGAACAATAAAATTCTTAGTTGCCACAGCATAACAGATCGGTAACCACAGTACTCATAGATAACACAGCAGAGTGGCGCAGCGGTAGAGTTGCTACCTCACAGAGCCAGAGACCCGGATTCGACCCTGACTATGAGTGTTGTCTGTATGGAGTTTGTACTTTCTCCTTTTGACTGTGTGCGTTTT
This sequence comes from Okamejei kenojei, assembly GCA_035221665.1. Lineage (NCBI taxonomy): Eukaryota > Metazoa > Chordata > Chondrichthyes > Rajiformes > Rajidae > Okamejei > Okamejei kenojei. Next base: position 2,890,700 of record CM069132.1, on the reverse strand, counting down.
CTCCCGGTGCTTCGTTTTCCACTCCCCACTCCAAAGACATGCAAGTTTGTAGAGGCTAATTTCTTCTGTACATTGTCCGTAGAGAAGTAGATAGTGGTCCTTCTGTGTAGATAGACTAGTGTACCAATGATTGCTTGGTCGGTAGGAACAAGGTTGGGCCGAAGGGCCTGTTTTTCATGATTATCTCTTTCTTAAAAAAAAAAACCTCAAGAAAAGAAAGATCAATAACTTATAAAAAAACAATCTTAGTGCAAAACCCAAAGAAGCCCAAAGTCCGCGTCTTCTCTTCCTTTCGGACAACAATTATATTTGATCTCTGTTTGTGGCCACGTCGAGTGGATTGGATTAGTCGAAAACGTGATGGTTGCAATCTCACGCTCCGGCCCCAACCGACCCCCCCCCCCCCACCCCTCCCCCCCACCCCCCCCCCCCCCCCCCCCCGCCCCCCCCCGCCCCCCCCGCCCCCACCCACCCCGTCCCAACCACCCTTCCCACCCCCCCCCCCCCCACCCGCCCACCCACCCAGTCCCCCTCCACCCCCCCCCCCCTCCCCCATCCCCCCCCCACACCCCTCCCCCCCCCACCTCCCGCTCCCCCCGCCCGTCCCGTACCCCCCCTCTCCCTCCTTCCTCCCCCGCCAGGCCCTCCCTCCACCCCACACCCCCCCCCCCCACATTCCGCCCCCCACCCCCCCCACCCCCCCCCCCCCCCCCCCCCCCGCCCCCCCACACCCCGCCCCCCCGCCACCCCCCCCCCCCTCCCCCCCCCCCCACGCCCCCCCCTCAGCCCCCCCCCGGCCCCTCCACCCCCCCCCCCCCATATCCACCTCCCCCCCCCCCCCCCCCCCCCCCCCCCCCCCCCCCGGTCCCCGCGCCCCCACGCCACCCCCCAACCCCCTCCACCCCCCCCTTCCCCACCCCAACCCTCCCCCCCCCCCCCCGCCCCCCCCCCCCCCCCCCCCCCCCCACCCCCCCAACTCCCCCCCCCCCCCCCCCCCACCCCTGCCCCCCACCCCCCCACACTCCCCCCCTCCCCCTCCCCCCCCCACCCCCCCGGCCCCCCCCCCCGTCCCCCCCCCCCCCCTCGCCCCCCCCCCCCCCGCCGACCCCCCCCCCCCGACCCTGCAATTATCCCCCCCCCCCATCCCCCCATCCCCCCCACCCCCCCGCCCCCCAACCCTCCCCCCCCCCTTCACACCCTTCCCCGCGGGCTCCCCTTCCTCTTCCACCCCCCCCCACTCCCCCAGCCCTCCCCCCTCTCCCCCCCCCCACCCCCCCCCCCACCCCCAACCCCCCCACCCCCCCCCCCATCTTCCACCCCCCCCCCCCCCCCCCACCACCCCTCTTTCCTTCCCGACTCCTTCGCCCACCCCCCCCTAGAGCCCAGGCGCTGCCCCGTCCCCCTCGACCACCCCCCCCCCCCCACCGCCACCACCCCCCCCCCCTCCCCCCCCGACCCCACCCCTCCCCCGCCCCCCAGCCCCCCCCTCACTGCCCCCGGCGCCGCCCCCCCCCCCGAGGAGTACGCCCCCACCCAGCCCCCCCCCCCCCCCCCACCCCCCCCCGCCCACCCATCTCCGCTCCCTCCCGCCCGTTCAGCTGCGCCTACCTCCCCCCCGTGCCCCGCACCTCCCCCCGCCCACCCCGCCCCCCCCTCCCATGACCCCTCCCCCCCCCCCATCCCTGTGCCCCGTCCCGCGCCCGCACCCCCCCCGCGGCCGCCCCCCTCCCCCCCCGGAGTGCTCCGGGCTTCCCACCCCAACCTCGCCGGCCCCCTTCGGTGGGCTGATTTTGGCGTTGTTGCCGTGTGGGGCGCCGGGGTGGTCCCTTACCCGTCGTCGTGTGGCTCCGGGGGCGGGGGGGGGCGTGGGGGTGTGGGTGTGGGGTGGGTTCCCGGGCGACTGCGTGGTGGGCTCGGGCCTGTGTGGCTTTGGGGCATGGGGCCTCCCTCTCCAGCTCTGGACCTACCCCCCAAAGGGGGGTTGGAGTATTGCCTCTTAGCGCGGGCGCCTGAGTTTGCCCTTTGGCGGCCTCGTGGAGCCATGTCGTTTCGCCCTGGCGCCGTGCGGGCTCGCTCGGATCTTGGGTCCTCCTGCGCCATGTTGGCCAGTCCTGGGATGGGGTGTGTTGGGGGGGGGTGGCTGGGTGGGGTGGGTGGGGTGTTTGGGGTTGGGGGTGCCACCGTCGCCGGGGGAGGGGGTTTGTTTGGTGTGTGTGTTTCAGGTGTGTTTGGTCCCGGCCGTCGGTGTGCTCCTCCTCCGGCCGCCCGCCCCCAACCCTCTTGCTGGGCGGGTTTGCGGTCTTGGAGCGGCTGGGCCTAACCCCTGGGTGTGGGTTTTTTGGGCGTGTGGGGGTGGCGCGTGGGTGTTCACCGTCCTATCATTGTTCTCTGTTTGTCGTTGCTTGTGGGTGCTGCCTTCCTTGTGGTGGGGTGGAGCCGTGCCTGGGGGTGGTGCCTCCCCCGTTCCGGGTTGATGCCCCAATCTTCCACTCACCTCCTGGTTCAGCCGCTCCACCAGCTGGGCTCGGGGTGGCTGGCCGCCCCGGTGGTTCTGTGTGGTGTTTTCTGGGGGGCCCGCCCGCGCCGTTGCCTCGTGGCCCCCTGGTGGCTTTCCCCGCGGGGTCCTGGGTCGGGCTTTTCCCCCTGCTGCCCCGTCTGCTCGGTGGGGCGCGGGGGGGGGCTCCGGCGTGGGTCTGTGTGTTGTCTGTGGTTGTGTGGGGTTGGTTCTGGGGCGGCCTGGCGGGTGGGGGTGGTGGCCTGTGTGTTTGCCCTTGGGGTCGGGTTTGTGGTGGGGTGGGTCGGGTGGCGTCGGGCGGCGCGGGGGGGGTGGTGCCGTTCTTGGGGGGGGGCCTGTGGCGGGTGGGCGGGGGTGCGGTGGGGGCGGGGGGGGGGCCGCGCCGTGGGGTTGGGGTGGGGGGGGGTGGGGTGGTGGGGGGGGGGGTTGGGGAGGCCCGGGGGGGGGTGTGGTTTGACTGTTTTGGAGGGCCTTTTCCCCGCTTCCTCTTCTGGTGGGTGGGGCGGGCCCTCGCCCCCCGCGGTGTGTTCCTCCCCTCGACCACCCCCCCCTTTTCGCCCCCCCCCCCCCTCGCTGATCCCGCTTTCGACGTCACCCCAATGGGATCACCCCCACCCCTGTCCTCCCCCCCCCCCCCCCCCTATGCTCCCGGCGCCGGCCGGCGCTCTTTGTTCAGGCCGTGGTCGTGCGTCCTCTTGCCCCCTCCCCACTTCCTCCGCTCCTTTCACGCCTAGCTAGTCCTGTGTTTGTCGTTGTGGGCCGGGTTGTCCCCCCCCCCGGTTTTCCCCCCGTGTGGAACAGTTTTGGGTTGTTGTGGGGTTGGGGTGGGGGGGGGGGTCCTTGGCGGGCCTTGGGTTCGGGTGGGGGTGGTGCTGGTGTGTTCAGGGGGAGGGGGGGGGATGTTTGGGGTTTTGGGGGGGGTTCTCCTTGTGTCTTTCCACCCCTATTGTTTTGGTTATTGGGGGGTGGGGTTGCCTGGGGACTGGGATGCCGCCCCACCCTTTGTCCTGTCCAATGGTGTGTGTGCCCCCTTCCGACAGCGCCCTCCCCGCCCCCCCCCCCCCCGCTGGTCGGGTGTCGCCCCAAGGACTCCACCGCCTTCCCTCCCCCTCCCCCCGCCTACGCCCAGCGGCTTCCCCCACCCTGTACCGCCCCCACCGGGGCGTGCTCCCCGCCCCGCTTGCCACACCCCCTTGTTCCCCCCTCTCCCGCCTGCGTTCCGGCCCGTCTCCTCCACCACAGATGCCCCTGGGTAGTGCCCTGTCACCGCGCCCAAGCCTAGGCAGCGGATGCCTGTGCCACGCTACCCCCGTGTCGCGGTGCCCTCATGCCCCCCCGGCCCCCCCCCCCCCACCCCGATCCCCCCCAGCTGGCCCCCGGCCAGCCTACCCCCCACAGTGTGCGCCTGTCCCTGCCTCTCGTTGTCCGCCGGGTCGCACCCCGACCCTCGGCTTGCGCCCCCGGGCCCCCCTCTCCAGCGGCAGTCGCGCGCTTTCTGTATATCCGTTGGTGGGGGGGTTGAGCTGGGGCCTTGGCCGCTTATCGGCCCACCCGACCCTCCGTCCACGGTGGGGCTCACCGTAGTGGACCCCCTTAGCCTCGGTGCTGTTGGTGGTTTCCGCCCTGTTTTGGCCCGGTGAGCCCGCGGCTGGCCGGCGGATCGCCGCTTCCCCCCCTGCCCACGCGCCGCCTTGCGGCGTCGTCGGTGTTGCCTGCGACGCCCTCACGTCATTGCCCCCCCCACCCCCCCCGCCCTAACTTTTCGGTCCCCCACTGGGTCCCTACCCTTTTCGGTGTTTCCTCCCCCCCCGCACTCCTTTGCCATTCGGGTCCGCGCCTGCCTTGTGCCCCCCCGCCCCCGCCGCGGTCCTGTGGGCGGTTTGGTGTATGTTTTCTCCTCGGGGCGTGGGGGCCGCGTGGCTCTCCCCGTACTTGGCCCCTGGGGCCCACTTCGGGGACTCGTGCGGGCCGCCGTCCGGGTGTTGGGTGGGGGTGTTTGGCCACTTCTCTTGCTTGTGTTTGTGCCCTGTTTTTCTTCTGGTGGCTCGGCGTGTCCTGGCCGCTGGTGTTTCTAACTCCCTCCGCTCGCCCACCGCGGCGGGGTGGGCGGGGGCGGGCCCTGGCCTCGTTGATCTCCTCTGCCGCCCGGCGCGGCGGTGCCCTTCGTAGCGCCCCCCACCCCCCCCCCGCCCCAACCCCCCCCACCCACCGCACCTGCCGTCCCGGGGCCCCCCCCCTCCCCTTGTGCCCCTTTATCCAACCCTTCATTCCAACACCCCCCCCCCCCTTCCCGGTCCCCCCGCTCCCCCCCCCACCCCCCTGGCACCCCTCCCGCCCCCCCCCCCCGCCCGTCTTCCACCCCCCCGCCCCCCCCCCCGCTCCTCCACCGTCGGTCCCCCTCCTCCCCCCCCCCGACCCCCACTCCCCCCCCCCCCCCCTCCCCAGTCCCTAGTATTACAACCAAGGCAGATTTATGAACAATTTTAAAATGTAATGTATTAACAAACTGTAATTTTGCTCTGTTTTACACACTGAGGAGCAGAAACTTTATGGGAAGGGTTTGATATTGGGTTCAGTTTCCAGAATAAAATTCTGCTTGTTTTCTAGCTGTGCAGTGTGTGTTAAATGCCTTTAGGAAGGCTGAGCACAACACCAAGTGATGAGCCTGAGGATATTGCCCGTAATTGCAACAATAATTGCCTCATGCACACACAGGTCACCATGTTAGCTGGTTTAAGAAATGCAAATGTTGGTGGTACAGTGTGGGGTACCGTGAAAAGATAAATTATGCTATGTTCGACAGCTAACTGACCTGTGCGTATTTAGGTTAGTTTTGAGATACAACACAGAAACACTGAGCCCACTGAGTCCGTGCCGACCAGCGATCCCCACACACTAACACTGTCCTACACACAATAGGGAACAATTTACAATTTTACCAAGCCAGTATGTCTTTGGAGTGTGGGTGGAAACCGGAGCTCCCGGGGAAAACCCACGGGAAGAAAGTACAAACTCCGTACAGGCACCCGTAGCAAGGATCGAACCCGGGTCTCTGACGCCACCGTGATGCCAACAAAAGTAGCAAAAAATGTTCTGCTCTCCCTCTGCTCCAGTATCATCATTGATTTGGATTTTTCAAAATCTATAGTGGCGGTTGTTTGCAGTGACCGTCAGGCTGCACATTACCTGAGCAGGATTCATTTGCTAAAACACTTCTTTCCTTGTCTTGAGAGAATCCTGGGAGGTGGCAGTTCATTCTGAGCTGTTAGCGAAGGCTGGATTTAATTACATTGAATCAGTACCACTGCAGTCAGAATGGAGCCAACCTTTCAGCAGTTAAACTATCCAAATACCTTTTTAAACACAGAGGAATATTGAATTTTTCTAGGTTTTGCTCAAAGCTAGCTAACTAACCTGCTTTCACACATAATTAACTTATATGCCCGTTTAAGGTGTTGAATAATTTAGGGCAAAGATGTACCTTGGAACATGCCAACTTCACAATTTCATTCAACATTGTCCGTTGAGACTTCAGAGTGAAAATAGCAATTGTAAGGTCTGGTACTTCAAATAAAAACCTTAAATGATTGACCACACACACATGGGAGAGTATAGTTTATAATATTGAGAACTGGGAAGTTATTCTTGACCGCTTTGTTTGGAAGCATTGTAACGTCTTCTGTCAGAGCCCCTTGGGTTTGGCAGAATGGTGCTGGCAAGTAGGCACATTGTAAAATGTTCCGCGAGCAAATGCTAGACATGCTATAGTGTCCTGGACTTTCAGTAAACACATGGGTGGCCAGGAGAATTTGATATACTATCTTTTCTACACGTTTTCCAGCTAAAATTTCTCTTTTCAGCTCTGTAATATCCCCGTAGATTCATGGTGTCTAGCTTTTAATTCCTTTACAGTGCATTCAGAAGTATTCAGACCCCTTCACTCTTCCACATTTTGTTACGTGATAGCCTTTAATCTAAAGAATGGATTACATTTTTTTTAAAATCATCAATCTACATCTCAATATTTCATTATATAAAATCGAAAAAAAAACAAAAAAAGGTGCTTGGAAATGGTTGCAAAGCAATTAGAAAGAAATAAACTGAAATATCCATTTACATAAGTATTCAGACCCTTTGCTTCAAAATTGAGCTTCGGTTCATCCTGTTTCCATTGATTATCCTTGAGATGTTTCTACAACTTGATTGGAGTCCACCGGTGGTAAATTAACTTGATTGGACATGATTTGGAAAGACACACACCTGTCTATATAAGGTCCCACAGTTGACAGTGCATGTCAGAGCAAAAACCAAGCCATGAAGATGAAGAAATTGTCTGTAGACCTCCAAGACAGGATTGTGTCGAGACACAGATCTGGGGAAGGGTATAAAACAATTTCTGCAGCATTGCAGGTCCCAAAGAGCACAGTGGCCTCCGTCATTCTTAAATGGAAGAACTTTGGAACCACCAGGACTCTTCATAGAGCTGGCCGCCCGGCCACACTGAGCAATCGGGGGAGAAGGGCCTTGGTCAGGGAGGTGACTCTGACAGAGCTCCAGAGTTCCTCTGTGGAGATGGGAGAAACCTGCAGAAGGACAACTATATCTGCAGCACTCCACCAATCAGGCCTTTATGGTAGAGTGGCCGGACGGAAGCCACTCCTCAGTAAAAGGCACATGACAGCCCGCTTGGAGTTTGCCAAAAGGCACCTAAACAAGATTCTCTGGACTGATGAAACCAAGATTGAACTCTTTGGCCTGGATTCCAAGTGTCACGTCTGGAGGAAACCAGGCTCCTCTCATCACCTGGCCAATACCATACCTACGGTGAAGCATGGTGGTGGCAGCATCATGCTGTGGGGATGCTTTTCAGCGGCAGGAACTGGGAGATTAGTCAGGATCGAGGGAAAGATGAACGGAGCAAAGTACAGAGAGATCCTTGATGAAAACCTGCTCCAGAGCGTTCTGGACCTCAGACTGGGACGGAGGTTCACCTTCCAACAGGACAACGACCCTAAGCACACAGCCAAGACAACGCAGGAGTGGCTTCGTGACAAGTCTCTGAATGTCCTTGAGTGGCCCAGCCAGAGCCTGGACGAACCTGATCGAACATCTCTGGAGTAACCTGAAAATAGCTGTGCATCGACGCTCCCCACCCAACCTGACAGAGCTTGAGAGGATCTGCAGTGAAGAATGGGAGAAATTAACCAAATACAGGTGTGCCAAGCTTGTAGCATCATACCCAAGAAGACTTGAGGCTGTAATCGCCAAAGGTGCCTCGACAAAGTACTGAGTAAAGGGTCGGAATACTTATGTAAATGTGATATTTCAGTTATTTCATTTTTAATTACTTTGCACAAATTTCTAAACACCAGTTTTCACTTTTTTATTTAGGGGTATTGTGTGTAGAATGATGGTAAAAAAAAAGAATGTAATCCATTTCTGAATAAGGCTGTCACGTTACAAAATGTGGAAAAAGTGAAGGGGTCTGAATGCACTGTATCTCCTTCCAGTGTTCTGTTCGAAGATGGAGTGGTCGCTGTGTGCGGATATTGCATGGGGGAGGGTGTGAGGGTGAGGAAGAGGACAGGAGGCAATAATCAGACAGATACCTCAATGTTTCCCTCCCATCTATGGTGAGCAACACAGGAATGAGCGAGGGTAATTTTTGATTTTTTTTTCGCATAGAACATAGAATAGTACAGTACAGGGACAGGCCCGTCGGCCCACAATGTCTGTGCCAAATATGATGCCACGTTAAGCTGGAGAGTGTCAAGTGTGTTTATAAACTGTATCACACGGTGGCATTGCATTAGAGCCACTGCCTTACAGCGCCAGACCCGGGTTCGATCTGGACTAAGGGTGCTTCTCTGTACTAAGTTTGTACGTTCTCCCTGCGACCTGCATGGGTTTTCTCCGAGATCTTTGGTTTCCTCCCTTACTTCAAAGACGTACAGGTTTGCGGATAATCGGCTTGGTATAAATGTAACTCCCTTTCTTCCTCTACCACATAATTTATGTAGTGTGGTGACCAGAACTGCTCCAAGTGTGGTCCAACAAGTGTGGTCTTGTACATCTGCAGATAGACACAGAAAGCTGGAGTAGTTGATGAAGGGCCTTGTCCAAATGCGTCACCTATTCTTTTTCTCCAGAGATGCTGCCTGTCCCGCTGAGTTACTCCAGCATTTTGTGCCTATCTTTGGTTTAAACCAGCATCCCACGATTGACTATGGGAAAACAAATGGTCGGCACGGACTGGAAGGGCCGAGAGAGCCTGTTTCCGTGCTGTAATTGTTATATGGTTATATGGTTATATCTGCAGTTCCTTCCTACACATTTTGTTTTGTGCATCTGGAATGTCCCAGTTCTCAAACTCAAGCAAACAAGCTTCATTACTGTCCTACCCACCTTTGTTGACATTTTCAGAGAGCAAAGAACCTCTATCCAAAGCGCCTCTGTACATCAACTAAGGTCTCTGCTGTTTATTAAATATGTCTTGCCAGTAATTGCCAGATATTGGGGTTATGGGGAGAAGGCAGGAGAATGGGGTTGAGAGAGGGCCACGATTGAATGGCAGAGTAGACTTGATTGTCCGAATGGTCGAATTAGGCTCCTATGACATGAACTTATGAATTAGAAGGTCCAAAATTCACTACTTCACATTTATCAAGAATAAATTCCATCTGCCGCTGAGTCCATCCAGCTGACTGAGGAGTGCTGCATTGTTAAATGGGAGACTTCCTGCCTCTTCGAAATGAAGAAGGGTCTCGACCCGAAACATCGCCTATCTCCTTCGCTCCTTAGATGCTGCTGCACCCGCTGAGTTTCTCCAGCCTTTTGTGTACCCTCGATTCTCCAGCATCTGCAGTTCCTTCTTTAACTCTTCAAAATGGATATTTTTTTTCTAATTTGTCAGACTAAAAGCAAACTCTGATGGCCAAAATGTCACCTTTCAATGGCACTGCCAAAATAAAGACTAATGTTAATCATCACACTGTGGATGGCGAGATCCTGCTGTGTGTAAAATAGTAGCTGCCTACATGCGTTTGTTTTCTCGTGACACCCACCTCCTGTGAAGTGATGGGGTTATTTCTGAGAGATTCAGTATAAACTTTCTTAGTTGAGAGCAAGATGAGGATTTGTAAAAGTGTCTTGGAGTGATTACTTCAGACTTAATGAGGGAAAAAATATTATTTCTTTCTCTCTCTCGTCAATTTTCTTTTCTTATATTTCAGTATCAGACATGATTTCAATTTTCCATCCCACAATTGCCCCTTTCAAATCTGTTTGTCTCTGTGAGTGTGTATATATGGATTTCAGCAACGCCTTGGACAAGGTCCTGCATAGTAGGCTAGTCTTGAAGGGTGGATCACATGGAATCCAAAGTGAACTAGCCAAGTGTTGTGATTATATTATTTATGTGGCTGCATGGTAATTCAAATTTCACTGTACCAATTGGTGTATGTGATAATAAATGGAACTTGAACTGGATATTCTTCAGTCTAATTGACATGTTGCAGATGCACCATAGAAAGCATACTGTCGGGATGCATCACAGTTTTGGAACAGCTCCGCCCAAGACCACAATGAATTGCAGAGTTGTAGATGTAGCCCAGACCAGACTTCCCACTATCCATCTACACCAGGGGTTCTCAACCAGGGGGAAATTCAGGTTTTCAGGGGGGGGGGGGGGGGGGGTTGGGACCACAGATTAGCAAACTCAAACTGTTAGAAATAAAGGATTTTCAGTATTATATGCATATTATTTGGAATGCACCTTTTGAGGCAGACAATCTTGGAAAGGAGGGGGGGAATGACATTCTGACATATGGTGAAAGGGGTGCATGGGGCAAACAAGGTTGAGAACCACTGATCTACACTTTCCACTGCCTTGGGAAAGCAGCCAACATAATCAAAGGCTCGTCCCCCTCCCCCCTGTTCATCCCTTCTTCTCCCTGCTCCAGTTCGGCAGAAAGTACAGAAGCTTGAAAGAGCGCACCACCAGACTCAGGAACAACTTTCCCTCTGTTATCAGGCTTCTGAACGGTCCTTCCATAAGCTAGTATACGGTCCGATTCACCTCTATCCCATTACGGACATTGGACTTTGTCTATGGAACTGGTGCGCTACAACGCTGAGAACTATATTCTGCGCTCTGCTCATTGTACAAGTTTGATTTGATTGTATTTCTGAACATGTATATGATCGGTTTGGATAGCATGCAAAACAAATCTTTTTACTCTATCTTGGTACTGGCGACAATAGTGCACCTAAACCTAAAGTTAGGTTTGCTTCGCCCAACAACTTCCCTACATCTATGGAGAGAAGGAATAGGCAACATTTCGGGTCGAGACCTTTCTTCAGACTGATGTCGGAGGGGGGGGGGGGGGGGGGGGCTGACGGGAAAAAGAAAGGAAGAGGTGAATACAGCAGGCTGTGGGGGAGAGCAGGGAAGAGGAGGGGAAGGAGGGAAAAAAGGACTACCTGAAATTGGAGAAGTCAATGTTCATATCGCTGGGGTGTAAACTACCCAAGCGAAATATGAGGTGCTGTTCCTCCAATTGGTCTCGGTGAGACCAAGCGCAGGCTTGGATCGCTTCGCCCAACACCTCCGCTCGGTTCGCAATAACCAACCTGATCTCCCAGTGGCTCAGCACTTCAACTCCCCCTCCCGTTCCGAATCTGACCTTTCTGTCCTGGGCCTCCTCCATTGCCAGAGTGAGGCCCAGCGCCTATTCCTTCTCTCCATAGATGCTGCCTCACCCACTGAGTTTCTCCAGCATTTTTGTCTACCTTAAACCTAAAGTTAGGTCATTACGGACATATTAACATAGATTCTTGATCCCCTGTGAATGATACATGCTGTTTTAACTTTAACTACTGTGAGGCCTCTGGGTATGCAGAGGTGTAACAAATATCTAGCACAGCTTGTTCACTGCTCAGAGTAATCCCTGACCCCTTCGATAGGAAAGCCGGACCTACAGGAAAGCCACATGTGATCTCGCCTTGGCTCTAGGGGTCAAGGAAAGAGTGTTCCCGTCGCGGCCCTGTTTTCACCAATCTTTCCACCAACATGCGCAAGAAGCACAGGAGTGTAAGACAGTCACCATTGTATACAGATGCCGAGAGGTGTGTTCAGCTCTTGCTGAACAACTTCTAATCTTGTGTGTGGACTCGATAAGAAGAAGACCCTTTGCTCTATATAATTGGAGTAAGATTCCCCATGGGGTAAAGATCAATGTCCTGTCACCCCCTTTAATTGGCATGTTAACGTTCAATTAATTGCACACAGTCACACCCATTTTATGCAAACATCCTTCAATCTCTCACCATTTACATGCACACCAGCTTTTTACTTTTTCAAAGTGGTTGACCTTGCATTTCTCCACATATTCCATCTGCAAATTCCTTTCCCATTCACTTGGTGTGCTTAAAACCCCAGAAACCCCTGTGTGTCCTTCTCGCAGCCTACACTGCCATCTAGCTTGGCATCATTCGCACATTTGAATACATTAAATGTCACCCCCTCGTCCCACGTATTTGATGAAGATCTAAATGGCTGTGGCTCCAGCATTGACCTCTACAGGCGGTCGCAGTGGCGCAGCGGTAGAGTTGCTGCCTTACAGCGAATGCAGCGCCGGAGACCCGGGTTCCATCCCGACTATGGGTGCTGCCTGTACGGAGTCTGTACGTTCTCCCTGTGACCTGCGTAGGTACTTTCCTAATTCTTCGGTTTCCTCCCACACTTCAAACACTTCGTACTGGTTTGTAGGTTAATTGGCTTGGTAAATGTAAAAATTGTCCCTAGTGGGTGTAGGATAGTGTTAATGTGTGGGGCTCGCTGGTTGACGTGGGCCGATGGGCCTGTTTCCTCGCTGTATCTCTAAACTAAACTAAGTTGATCATAGCCTCTCAACCCAAAAATAACTTGGGTTATTAATATTCCATTGTCAATTTTCTGTTCATCAAACAATGCCAGGAGATGGCCTCCAATTTCCATTCTCCGTAATTCGGTTTAATAATCTCTTTGGGCACTTTGGGCCCAACGCACTGATGGAATCACAAAGAAAGCTCACCACAGCCTCTACATCCAGAGATTTGGCATGTCGTGGTGTATGGTGGAGATCTTATTGACTGGTTGCATCACAGCTTGGTTCGGTAATGGGGCTGTCCCACTGTACAAGTTAATTCAAGAGCTCTCCCGAGTTTCCCCTGATTCGAACTCGGAGAATTACGGTATAAGCAGCTCATAGGTACTCTGGGCTCTCGTGGACATTTTTCAACATGTTGAAAAATCTTCACGAGCCTTCACGAGCTTATCGTGTTTCCCGAGTACCTGCTGTTAACGTTACGAGCCGCTAAGAGACATCCTGAGCTCCGACGTACCCGCAACGTACATTCTACGTGCTTACCACGAGTTTGATTTTTTTTTAAAGCTCGGGAGAGCTCTTGAATTACCTCATACAGTGGGACAGGCCCTTAACTCAAGCGCCCAAGAACGTAGGACGCTGCAGAATTCCATCGGGGCAATGACCTCCTCACCATCAAAGGGATCTACAGGAAGCGTTACATCAAGAAGGCAGCCAATATCATCAAAGACCCACACTACCCAGGCCACGCTTTCATCTCGCTGCTATCATAGCGAAGATTGATCCAGGACTTTGAGAGAACTGTGATCTCCATGTTCAGCAGCAGCTTCTTCCAAGCAAGCAGCAGGCTCATGAACCATCCTGCACAATCCTAGATGTAGAAAGACTTTGTATTTGTTGCACTACGTGCTTGGACTTGCACTATTATGGTCTGGTTGCCGAGTATAACAGATAGAAACATAGAAACATAGAAAATAGGTGCAGGAGTAGGCCATTCGGCCGTTCGAGCCTGCACCGCCATTCAATATGATCATGGCTGATCATCCAACTCGGTATCCTGTACCTGCCTTCTCTCCATACCCCCTGATCCCTTCAGCCACAAGGGCCACATCTAATTCCCTTAAATATAGCCAATGAACTGGCCTCAACTACCTTCTGTGGCAGAGAATTCCAGAGACTCACCACTCTCTGTGTGAAAAATGTTTTCCTCATCTCGGTCCTAAAGGAATTCCCCCTTATCCTTAGACTGTGACCCCTTGTTCTGGACTTCCCCAACATCGGGAACAATCATCCTGCATCTGGCCTATCCAACCCCTTAAGAATTTTGTACGTTTCTATAAGATCCTCCCTCAGTCTTCTAAATTCTAGCGAGTACAAGCCAATTTTGTTATTATATTAGTTTATTATCTTATTTGTTATATATTTGCTGCGTTGTTGTGTTAATGTTCCTGTAAAACTGCAGCAGGTTCTGATTTTCTTTGTTCCGTTCGCAGTACAGGTGACAATTTAAAGCTCCTGACCATCTTGACTCTTGACCTAATCAAAGGCTTTCTGAAAGTCCGAATGCACCAGCTCGACTGGCTTGCTCTTAGTTATAACGATGCCATACGTTAGAGCATACTAACGTATGGCATCTCTGTGTGGTATCTCAGCTGCAAGGAGGCGGAGGGGAGAGCTCTTCAGCACGTCGTCCACAGAGCGCAAAAGATTATTGATCCACCGCTACCAGCCTCGGAGGGCATCTACCACACACGGTGCCTCAGGAAGGCCGTCAGCATCCATAAAGACTCCTCTCACCCTTGTAATGGACTGTTCGCACTACTCCCTTCCGGCAGACGTTACCAGGCCTTCTACGCCCGCACCTCCAGACTCAGGAACAGCTTCATTCCCAGAGCTATAGCGGCTCTGAACCGGCCCTGCTGAGTGCCCCCCACCCCCATGGACTGTCTCCCTCGGATGGCCACGTCGCACAGACACATCTGCACTTTAGTCTGTTTTGGTTTTGACTGTTTTACTGTTCTAATGTTCTTTTCACAAACCTTGTTCTCAGGGTATCTAAACCTACATTTTATTAATCGTTTAAGTTATGACATCGGATGGAGTTGCAAACCAAATCTCGTTGCACTTATGTGTAATGACAATAAAAGATGTTATTATTATTATTCATTCATTATTTCTTCAAGATATTGCCAAATAATTTTAAAATTTGATTGTGTAGGAAAGAACTGCAGATGCTAGTTTAATTGAAGGTACACACAAAATACTGGAGTAACTTAGCGGGTCAGGCAGCATCTCTGGAGAAATATGAATGGGTGACGTTTCTCCAGAGATGCTGCCTGACCCGCTAAGTTACTCCAGCATTTTGTGATATCCTTTTCATAAGTCCATATTGACTCTGGCCAGTCTTGTTATTGATTGCTAAGTGCCCTAGTGTCATAGAGTCATACAGCGTGGAAGCAGCCCCTTTGGTCCAGCTTGCCCTTGCCAATCATCTCTGGGAAAACATGGATAGGCGACGATTTGAGTCGACTCCTGTAAATAAGCAAGCTGTACAATCTGGAGTTCAAATTCATCTTTAATCTGTACACATAGTATAGCGGTACAGCAGGTTGCTTGTTGTTAGTTCATCGTTATCGCTTCCAAGACTGACCAGTGTAGGAAGTGGGTGTTAGTATAATTATTTTATATTATATTTTATACTATACTGTATAAATCATACAGTGAGGTGGGGTTATTTCTACTATGATTGGTTCACATGCAATAACCAATCTGCAACTCCCTTCTTCAGACTGAAAAGGGTCTCAACCTGAAAAATCTCCAGTTATGTATGAATCAGCATCTGCAGGTTTTTGCCCCTCAGCCTCCTAATCGCCAAAGAATAAAGTTCTAGCCTGCGCAACCACTCCCTGTAGCTCAGGCCTACAAGTCCTGGCAACATCCTCGTAAATCTTCTCAGCACTCCTTCCAGCTTAACAACATCTTTCCTATAGCAGGGTGATTAATTCTGAACAATACTGCAATTGTAGCCTCACCAAGTGTTTCAATAATGCTTTCCATCCAGCATTTTCCTACAACTACTGTCCAGTTAACATGCACAAGAGGCAGAACAAAGGAGAGAACAAGAGAACGTCTGATTCGGTGTGGAGATCAAGAGGACAATGGCACAGATCACCGTTGGCTTGGAGATGGTGCTGAATTCTTGTTAGCTAATCTACTCGATGTGTAAATAGGTAGAGAGTGTAGGAGAGAAAATAAAGGATATTTTTTGCAAGTTTAAACATGCCTATTTTCTCCATTTTCCCAGTTCAGAATGAGTTTATAACCTGAAACGTTTATCTTGCTTTTGTCTCCCCTCGTGATTAGTTGAATGCGTTCAACACTTCTTGCTTTTGTTTCAGATTTTCAACAACAACTCTTTTTTTCTCCTCAGTTGTTGAATCTTTAAATATTCCTCATTCTTTGTACGTTATCATGTTTTTTTGAATTAGTTTGCCGGTCAGTCTCCCACAGCTAGCCCATGCCTGAGAAAATATTTCTTCATATCTGTCTTAAATGAGCAGGAAAACTGTTCCCCATGTTGGGGGAGTCCAGAACGTGGGGTCACCGTTTAAGAATAAGGGGTAGGCCACTCTAGCTCTTGGGGCTAATGGAATCAAGGGAGATGGGGAGAAAGCAGGTACTGATTCTGGATGATCATATTGAATGGCGGTGCTAGCTCGAAGGGCCGATTGGCCTACTCCTGCACCTTTCTATGTTTTTGCTTCTTTGTGTTCCTTATTCTAAAATGATGCTCGCCAGAGCTAGATATCCCCTGTCAACAGCCCTCGAGGAAAGCTTTTTTTTTCGGTGTGAAGGACCTAATTTCAGATTAAACTGAATTATTTTCAATTTTTGTATTTTTAATTTTTGCATTAATGTTCAGTCATATTTTGATTTCTGTCCCCTACAAGCTGCTTAACTACCAGGTGATCAGTTAACCTCTTCTCTTGATGCATTACTACATAAAAAAACAACTTTATGTTATACCCTTTGTGAGTTAGTCCCCCGCAGAATTTAATGCTAATTTGGGTCATCTAATATAAGTGTAGATTGGCAATTCCCCATGATTATTGTATTACTCCTGTAACATGCACCTCTAATTTCTGCTTGAATACAAGACCATTATCATTGTTTGGGAATCGATATGCAATTCCCAACAATGTTTTTTATCCCTGGATTTTTCCCGGCATAAATCCTTCCTTTCTGCTGGCATTGTTCATAACAAGATTATCCCACCTCCTTTGTAATGTTTCCTGTAAATTAATTCCTGTGGAATATGTAATTCCTTTTCTTGCCACTTTGCAACCATATTTTAGAAATTGATGTTAAATTGTACTCAATTATTTCTACCTGTCATCATTAATTCACCCATGTTGTTTCAACACAAGAACTGGAGTAGAAGTCTTTAAGAAGGAACTGCAGATGCTGGATAATCGAAGGTAGACAAAAATGCTGGAGAAACTCAGCGGGTGAGGCAGCATCTATGGAGCGAAGGAAATAGGCAACATTTCAGGCTGAAACCCTTCCTCAGAATGGAGTAGAAGTGTTCAGTTTCCAGCCACGCTGATATGGCTGATACAATCATGGCAGCATTTTGCTGTGCTCTCCTCATGCCCTGGGCCTCCATTGTAGATTAAACGTCTGTGAGTCTCTTTCTGGGATATCGTGAGCGACTCCACCTTTAGAGAGACATTGTGGAAATAGGCCCTTCGCCCCACCGAGTCCGTGCCCACTAGTACTATCCCACACACTAACGACAATTTTTACCGAGGCCGTTCAACCTACAAACCTGTACGAGTCTCTGGAATTCTCTGCCACAAAAGGTAGTTGAGGCCAGTTCATTGGCTATATTTAAGAGGGAGTTAGATGTGGCCCTTGTGGCTAGAGGGATCAGGGGGTATGGAGAGAACCCCCTGATCCCTCTAGGTATCAGGTACAGGATACTGAGTTGGATGATCAGCCATGATCATAGTGAATGGCGGTGCAGGCTCGAAGGGCTGAATGGCCTACTCCTGCACCTATTTTCTATGGTTTTTTTTTGAATATATATTTTTATTAGAGTATTTAGACAGTGATTTAGCAAACATATGTTATGATTTTCTATGTTTCTATGAACGTCTTTGGAGTGTGAAAGCACACGGAGAAAACCCACAGGGTCACAGAGTGAATGTACAAACTCTGCACAGACAGCACCTGTAGTCAGGATCAAACCTAGGTCTCTGGTGCTAAAAGGCAGCAACTCTATCGCTGCGCCACTGTGCATCATAAAATGTCTGAGAGTCTCTTTCTGGAATATATTGACCAGTCCCATCCCCACATTAACTATCTGTGACTCTTTGGAATATATTGAGTGACTCCGACTCGAGAGTGAAGAACTCCAAAGCTTCATGATAAGGAGAGAAGAAATTCCTCCTCATATAATATGGGCAAACCATCATTCTGAAATTCTGGCCCCAGCTCCTGATAGTCCCACAAGGGTAAACACCGTTACAGCCACCAGACAGAGAAAGGAATCCTGTATCCTTTGACAACCTCCCTCACTGTCCGCATCTCCACTGATTTTGGTGTCTACAAATTTATTAAGCAACCCATCTATGTTTATTTCCAAGTCATTTATAGACAATGCATTGAAGGCTACACTCATCATTTATTGGCACATAGCACTTTGGAGCATCAGAACGTCTCTTGAATGCATTCAAACTGATTTTACAGTATGTGTTGATTTTTCCTAACATAAATCCATCCATCCTTCTGGCATTCTTTACTAACAGGCTGTCCCACCTCCTTGTATGTCAGAAGGGCAGTGAAAGTTACTTACATAATACAAGCCCTGGCTTTCTCTGACTGGTGCTGAAGAGGAGTAGAGGGAGCCAATAATAATGTATAAAACAATGAGAGGCATAGATAGGGTAGATAATCTGAACCTTTTTCCCCAGGATGGTCATCTCCAACACTAGAGGGCATAGCTATAAAGGTGAGAGGTGGAAAGTTTAATGGTGATGTGCAGGGCATGTTATTTTACATAGAGTAGTGAAGGCCTGGAAAGCATTGCCAGGGGTGGTAATGGAGGCAGATACGATAGTGGCATTTAAGAGGCTATTAGATGGGCCCATTGATGTGCAGGAAATAGAGGGATATGGATCATGTGCAAGCAGATGAGATCAGTTTAAAGGGCCTGTCCCACTTGCATGCGTTTGGCGCGACCAAATGGAAGCGGAGTTCACTTATGTCATTTGCGTCATACTTACCAATCAGCTGGGCAGGAGGCGGGCCGACGGAATTTGGGCGCCGGGCGGTGATGTCATCACGCAACGCCATGCTGGGCGGTGATGTCATCGTGCAACGCCACGCGCTAGGCATACGCTGTCAAGATGCTGCGTACGTCCGCAACGCGCCTGTGTGCCGACAGGCCGTTGGCGCACGAAGATTTCGGACACCGTCAGATTTTCGGAGCCCCGCGAGATGTCGGGACCAGCCCCGCACAACTCCGCGCTTCTAAGTGGGAACGGCCCCGCGCGGCCATACGGTGCCCGTACGCCTCAAGCGTCCGCGTTTGGTCACACCAAACGCATGCAAGTGGGACAGGCCCTTACGACAACTTCCTAGACGACTACAACTTCCTAGACGAGTAATAAAACTTTGCCGACTCTGGTTAAATGGGGAGTCATTGGATTTGGCAAATTGAAATTAAATTTGGATAAATAAATCTCTACCTGATTCTGCCTGGTCAGCCGCCAGGGTGGCTTTCACATGTGTAAAGTTTGCAGTTGTGCTTTGTAGCCAGCTTGCAGAGTATTTGTCAATGGTATAAGTCAAGATCGAATTACAACATGTAAGAGGCTGCAGATGCTGGAACCTTCCATCTGAAGAAGGGTTCCAGCCGCAACATCAGCTACCAATTTCCCTCCACAGTCACTGTCTGACCAACTGAGTTCCTCCAGCAGTTTCTTTTAGCGTACGTTATAGCAGGTTATTCTAATAGCCCTGTCCCACTGTGCGAGTTCATTCAAGAGCTCTCCCGAGTTTAATTAAAAATCAAACTCGTGGTAAACACGGAGAATGAACGTAGCAGGTACGTCGGAGCTCGGGGACGTCCCTTAGCGGCTAGTAACGCTAACGGCAGGTACTCGGGAAGACTCGCTAACGGCAGGTAAGCTTGGGAAGACTCGTGAAGATTTTTTAACATGTTGAAAAACGTCCACGAGAGCCCCGAGTACTGACGAGTGGCCATTACCGAGTTCGAATCGGGGCAAACTCGGGAGAACTCTTTGAATGAACTCGTACAGTGGGACAGGGTTTTAATGCCTAGATGGAAGAGAATATTTTTCTTCTTGAGTGCAGTCCACAGAGTGTGGAGTTTGCTGCATGAGGGATAATTTCAACTTCATTGACTTGGTCAAGAGTTCTTACTTGCTTGCAGCAGCCGAACAGGTTTGTAAACCTAATACTCCGTAAATTATATAAGAAGCAAACAAAAAATAAAATCAATAGATTAAAATAAAACCAATATCGTGCAAAAACACAAAACAAAATGTGAAGTTCCCTGATCCAACCTATAGGCTGTTCGTGGTACGGAGTTTAGTTAGAGTTTGTAGTGTTCAATATCTTGATGGTTGTTGGGAAGAAGCTGTTCCTGAAATTACCCCTTGGAATTAAATGAATTTTCAATTAAGAATTGATTTTGTTTACTTTATTCAATTTTGTTTTATTGCTATTTTCTCTGAACTTGCAGTTTTGATTTGGAGTGGTCGTCTCTCGGCTAAAAGGGTAGATAGCTAGAATTGGTTAATTAAAGTCAAGTGATTCAAGTATTGTTCCCTTTGTATGCCCACCAGAAACCACTGCAGTGCAGCTCCCATGGTGTGTGGACTTTGAGTAAGGCGATGGTGACAGAATTATATAGATTAATTTAATTAAATGTTTATAGTCATATAATGTGGTACGTGTGTGGGAGGTTTTCAAAACCATTGTGACCCATAGCAACCACATCTCTAGCCAGAAGATCTTTAACTCAGTGTTGATGAGCTAGGGGCTAGGATTCAGACAATGGGATGCATCGGGGAGAAGCAAGGTTACCTAGATAACTTCTACGAGGCAGTCACACCTTAGGTTTAGTTTATTATTGTCACATGTACAGTGAAAAGCTTTGTTTTGCATGCTATCCAATGAAATCAGATAGTACCTTGCATAAATACCATCAGACTCGAGTACAAGTGGTAGAGCACATGAGAAGATCCAGAGTGCAAAATATAATTCTCAGCGTTGCAGTGCACCAGTTCTGGATACAAAGTCCAATATCCTCTATGGGGTAGAGGTGAATCAGACGGTATCCTAGCTTATAGAATTCATAAGCTTGATAACACAGGGGAAGAAGCTAAAATGCAAAAGCAACCCAGCCTTCCACCTTCCCCCTCATCAACATCACTTTAGAAGGATGAGAGGGAATCTCATTGAAGCTCATTGAAACATATAGGATTGTTAAGGGTTTGGACAGGCTAGAGGCAGGAAACAAGTTCCCGATGTTGGGGGAGTCCAGAACCAGGGGCCGCAGTTTAAGAATAAGGAATAAGCTATTTAGAACGGAGACGAGGAAATACTTTTTCTCACAGTGAGTCTGTGGAATTCTCTGCCTCAGGCAGGTTCTCTGGATGCTTTCAAGAGAGAGCTTGATAGGGCTCTTAAAAATAGCAGAATCAGGGGATATGGGGAGAAGGCAGGAACGGGGTACTGATTGGGGATGATCAGCCATGATCACATTGAATGGCGGTGCTGGCTCGAAGGGCCGAATGGCCTCCTCCTGTACCTATTATCTTTTGTCTATTGTCAAGCTGCCTCGGGAAAACAACCAACATAATCAAGGACCACTCGCACCCCGGCAATTCCCTCTTCTCCGCTCTCCCGTCAGGCAGGTTACAAAAGCTTGAAAGCCACCAGATTCAAGAGCAGTTATTGAATGGACCTCTCATATGCTGAGGATGAATTTCCTTATCTTCCAATCCACCTTGTTGCAGCCCTTTTGCACTTTAAAAAACTCTGCTGTAACTGTATATTCTGCACTTTGTTCATTTTTTTTTTAATGTTTGCAACAGGATAGACAGTCAGGTCCTTTTTCCCAGGATAGAAATATAAAATACTAGAGAGCTTTGCTTTAAGGTGAGAGGGCAAGGTTTTTTTTTTACACAGAGGGTGGTGGGTGCCTGGAATGCACTGCCGGGTGTAGTGGTGGAGGCAGATATGATAGTGGCGTTTAAAAGACTTTTTGGCATGCAGGGAATTAAGGGATATGGATTATGTGCAGACAGATGAGAGCTGGTGTTAGAAACATATTAGGCAGAGACATTGTGGGCCAAAGGGCCTGTTCCAGTGTTGTACTGTTCTATGATCTAAGCATCTGTTGTACTTGTGTGGTATAATTTGATTGGAAGGCACACAAAACAAAGTTTTTCACTGTGTATTTGTTCACATGACAATAATAAACCAATACTAATGGCAAGTATTGAAAGGCGGAGTAGACTTGAGAGCCCACTCTTGCTTCTATTTATGTAATGCTATTGAGGCATTCCGTGCAAACTAGATTTGGCCTCAGTCACCATGGATCCAAAGATACAGTATGAGCCTATGAAGCTTCAAAGATGTGATTTATTCTCGACTTTGTTGAGAAGATTGGCATATAAATCCTGATTGCTTTTCATGGTTTGGTGGCTCACCACAGGGAGAAAATGAGTGCATGGTTTGATTCAAAGCATTCACTGTATGAAAGTTCCTGTTCACTTTTCAGTCCCGTCCTTTTCCCAGGCTTGAAAGGATTGCTTTCGTTGTTGAGATGACTATGTGAACATTTTGGGGTTTTGGCAAAGACTTGACATGAGGTTGCACTGTGGGATTCACACCGCCACGCCCTTACTACTCACCATACTCATGTAACCCAATCTGGCTCTCTCTACACTACTCCCTCTGCTATATTTTTATTTTAGCATAAGTAGTGCAACAGATTTACGTTTTATATTTAATTTCAGTGCAACAAGGTGACTTTATGGTGGGCGTATGTGCTGGGTCCTTGTTCATGGGTATTTAATGCCATGATGCTTTTGCCATTCTGGCTGGGTCCTTGCTCATTGCCGGAGAGTTCTTGAAACAACAGAGGCAAGTTGCTGATCTTGAATGTGGACCACACACGATTGGATTTACCAGTCCGAAATGCTGATTTATACATGTCCCGCTGCCTGTGCATTCACAGAAGGCAAAAACCCCTGCTTCGAAAAGCCAGTGAGGTCTGAAGAAGGGTCTCGACCCGAAACGTCATCCATTCCCTCTCTCCAGAGATGCTGCATCTCCAGCTGAGATGCTCCAGCTTTTTGTGTCTATCTTTGGTTTGAACCAGCATCTGCAGTTCCCTCCAACAGAGTTCCAGAATTGGGTTCATTTCACAGGATCACATTGGCTGGTGCTCTTACAACCCTATAAATTCAAACTAAGATGAGCTGGAAAAATAAAAGACAACTGGTTCTACTTTTGCATTGAACTCCCTAATTATTATCAGATGTGGCATAATATATAATTAGACATGCCAATCTATGTTTATGTTATTTTGGGTGAAACGTTTACAGAAAGTGCAGAGGAGAATTGAAAAGAAAGTTAATAGGGGTAAGAACATAGAACACAACAGCCCAAAAACACACCCTTTGGCCAACAATGTTTGTGCCGAACATAATGTCAAGGGCATCTCTTATCTACCATTGCATAATCCATATCCCTCCATTCCCTGCACATCCATGTGCCTATCTAAAAGCCTCATAAATGCCACTTTTGTATTTACCTCCCCCACCACTCCTGTCTGTGTTTTTTATGCTCTCACCACCCGGCGAGATTAGAAAAAAAAGTTACCCCACACATCTTCATAAAAATTTGCGCCTCTCATCTTAAACCTATGCCTTCTAGTATTTGATTTTTCCATCCTGAGAAAAAGGTTCTCATTGTCTACGCCTCTCATAATTTTAAATATCAGATTTCCCCACAACCTCCGGCTTTCCAGAGAAAACAATCCAATCTGTTCAACTGTAAGGTGAACCAGGAGAAAAGTGCGGTGCCCTCCATAATGTTTGGGACAAAGACCCATCATTTATTTATTTGCTTCTGTACTGCACCATTAGAGATTTGCAATTTTAAAAAAAAATCACATGTGGTTAAAATGTACATTGTCAGATTTTATTAAAGGCCATTTTTATACATTTTGGTTTCACCATGTAGAAATTACAGCTGTGTTTATTCATAGTCCCCCATTTCAGGGCACCATAATGTTTGGGACACATGGCTTCACGGGTGTTTGTAATTGCTCAGGTGTGTTTAATTGCCTCCTTAATGCAGGTGTAAGAGAGCTCTCACCACCTAGTCTTTCCTCCAGTCTTTCCATCACCTTTGGAAACTTTTATTGCTGTTTATCAACATGAGGACCAAAGTTGTACCAATGAAAGTGAAAGAAGCCATTATGAGACTGAGAAACAAGAATAAAACTGTTGGAGACATCAGCCAAACCTTAGGCTTACCAAAATCAACTGTTTGGAACATCATTAAGAAGAAAGAGAGCACTGGTGAGCTTACTAATCGCAAAGGGACTGGCAGGCCAAGGAAGACCTCCACAGCTGATGACAGAAGAATTCTCTCTATAATAAAGAAAAATCCCCAAACACCTGTCCGACAGATCAGAAACACTCTTCAGAAGTCAGGTGTGGATTTGTCAATGACCACTGTCCGCTGAAAGCTTCATGAACAGAAATACAGAGGCTACACTGCAAGATGCAAACCACTGGATAGCCGCAAAAATAGGATGGCCAGGTTACAGATTACCAAGAAGTACTTAAAAGAGCAACCACAGTTCTGGAAAAATGTCTTGTGGACAGATGAGACGAAGATTAACTTATATCAGAGTGATGGCAAGAGCAAAGTATGGAGGAGAGAAGGAACTGCCCAAGATCCAAAGCATCCCATCTTATCTGTGAAACACGGTGGTGGGGGTGTTATGGCCTGGGCATGTATGGCTGCTGAAGGTACTGGCTCACTTATCTTCATTGATGATACAACTGCTGATGGTAGTAGCATAATGAATTCTGAAGTGTATAGACACATCCTATCTGGTCAAGTTCAAACAAATGCCTCAAAACTCATTGGCCGGCGGTTCATTCTACAGCAAGACAATGATCCCAAACATACTGCTAAAGCTACAAAGGAGTTTTTCAAAGCTAAAATATG
Source organism: Okamejei kenojei (assembly GCA_035221665.1). NCBI lineage: Eukaryota > Metazoa > Chordata > Chondrichthyes > Rajiformes > Rajidae > Okamejei > Okamejei kenojei. The sequence goes on along the minus strand of CM069132.1, from coordinate 2,866,034 downwards.
TCAATTCTTGAGTGGCCAATTGAATCACCCGATCTGAACCCAACTGAGCATGCCTTTTATATGCTGAAGAGAAAACTGAAGGGAACTAGCCCCAAAACAAGCATAAGCTAAAGATGGCTGCAATACAGGCCTGGCAGAGCATTACCAGAGAAGACACCCAGCAACTGGTGATGTCCATGAATCGCAGACTTCAAGCAGTCATTGCATGCAAAGGACATGCAACAAAATACTAAACCTGACTACTTTCATTTACATGACATTGCTGTGTCCCAAACATTATGGTGCCCTGAAATGGGGGGACTATGTATAAACACTGCTGTAATTTCTACATGGTGAAACCAAAATGTATAAAAATGGCCTTTATTAAAATCTGACAATGTGCACTTTAACCACATGTGATTTTTTTTCTATTATAAATCTCAAATTGTGGAGTACAGAGGCAAATAAATAAATGATGGGTCTTTGTCCCAAACATTATGGAGGGCACTTTCTTTAATCCCCGTTTCACCCATGTTTCTCGATTCTTCTATTCTCTCTGCGAATTGTACTCCTAGTTAATATGTTTAAGAAGGAACTGCAGATGCTGGAAAATCGAAGGTAGACAAAAATGCTGGAGAAACTCAGTGGGTGAGGCATCATCTATGGAGCAAAGGAAATAGGCAACGTTTCGGGTGGAAACGAGTCTGAAGTAGGGTTTCGGCCTGAAACGTTGCCTATTTCCTTCGCTCCATAGATGCTGCCTCACCCGCTAAGTTTCTCCAGCATTTTTGTCTACCTCCTAGTTAATATTGTCCCTTTCCCCCTTATTTCTCAGCCTATTGACTTCTTTTCATCTCTGGCCTTTGTCTTGGTCTTGTTGCTTGCAGGCCTGCGCTGTTTTATTTGCTGAGGAATTATGAATGAAATTGTACATGCAATCATCAATGGAGATGGATATCTCCAATTTCTGGCCTAATGCTCGACGGAAGGTCACTATTGAAGCAGGTAAAAATGGTTAGGCCTCGGATTTTACTCCGACGATTTCTCCAGAGGTGTCCTGGGGCTGGGATAATTGACCCTGCGAACAATAACCATCTTCATTTGTGGCAGACGTGACTCCCAACAATTGAAGTCTGCTTCTTTGATGTCCATTGACTTCATTTCCCCCAGATAACCTTAATACTGCAACTGGTCAAATGATACATTGATGTCAAAGGGCAGTCACTCACACCTCACCTCTGGAATTGCAATCTTCAATCCACATTGATAACCACACCGGCTCCATGCAAGGAATGGAGGGATATGGATCATGTACAGGCAGATGAGATCAGTTTAACTTGGCATCATGTTTGGCACAAGCATTGTGGGCCGAAGGGTCTAATCCTATACCGTATTGTTCTATGATCTACGTTCAGTCTGTTTTTGTAGCTGGATGTCGGTGTTGTAATTGACTGGAGCCAAAAGAAACTCAGTGGGTCAAGCAGCATCCCTGGAGAAGATGGATAGATAATGTTTGGGGTCGGGAGCCTTCTGCAGACCCTTTATTTTCAACAGGTGGCGTGACATTAATCGACCTTTATAACAAGAGGATTCGAATATAGGAGCAAAGAGGTCCTTCTGCATTTGTACAGGGCCCTAGTGAGACCACACCTGGAGTATTGTGTGCAGTTTTGGTCCCCTAATTTGAGGAAGGACATTCTTGTCCATTGAGGGAGTGCAGCGTAGGTTTACAAAGTTAATTCCCGGGATGGCGGGATTGTCATATGCTGAGAGAATGGAGCAGCTGGGCTTGTACACTCTGTAGTTTAGAAGGATGAGAGGATATCTCATTGAAACATATAAGATTGTTAAGGGCTTTGACACGCTAGAGGCAAGAAACGTGTTCCCGATGTTGGGGGAGTCCAGAACCAGGGGCCACAGTTTAAGAATAAGGAGTAAGCCATTTAGAACGGAGATGAGGAACACTTTTTCTCACAGAGAGTGGTGAGTCTGTGGAATTCTCTGCCTCAGAAGGCAGTGGAGGCCGGTTCTCTGGATGCTTTTGAGAGAGAGCTAGATAGGGCTCTTAAAAATAGCGGAGTCAGGGGATATGGGGAGTAGGCAGGAACGGGGTACTGATTGGGGATGATCAACCATGATCACATTGAATGGCGGTGCTGGCTCGAAGGGACGAATGGCCTACTCCTGCACCTATTGACTATTGTCTATTGTCCTGACTTCTCTACTCCCCCACTCGAATCTCACCCCCTCTGAAAGCACAGCTCCTTCATTTTGACAGGCTATTTCTAGAGTGCAGATCTTAAGTACTACAGCTGGGATGTAATGTAGTCCCGCAGCCGTTGCTGTTTCCAGCGCTCCCAGCTATTGCTTGGTATCACGTGTAATTAATTGAATTGTCCGAAGATTGGACTCTGTGATGGTGGGAATCTCAGGAGGAGGCTGAGATGGATCGCTACATCTGGCTGAATTCAGCATTTTCTCCAGCACTGACAGGCTGAGCCCTGCCTTTGTTCGGGATGGAGATGTTCACGGAGGCATCTATCAGTTGTTGGCAGCAGTGCAGAGCTTCAATCCCATTCGTAGGTTGCGAGGTTGCTTAGCTCTGTCTATTGAGTTTGCTGTGTTGCTCACAATTAGTTCTTTATTCACTGCTGCACAGTGGTGCAGCGGGTAGGTTTGATCCTGAGCTTGGGTGCTTTCCATGTAGAGTTTGCACGTTCTTCCTGTGACCACGTGGGTTTCCTCCAGGTACTCCGGTTTCCTCCCACAATTATGTTTTATTTGTGATATATATGCAGCTGAACTGTGAAATTCTTTTTGCACATTACACACACAGGTGCCGCCATTTCTGGCACACTTATTCAAAGTCCAAAGCCAGGACGGGCTGCACGCTCGATGTACTTGAGCAGTTTCCATGAACCAATGTCCCTTTCCTCGTCTGGCCATCTCTGTGTCCTGGGCACCTCCTGCAGACAACATCCCAAGATACACGTGGGTTTGTAGGTTAAATGGCCTCTGTAATTTGCCCCCTGGTGTGTAGGGAGTGGATGCAAAGGTGGGATAATATAGACCGAGTGTGAATGGATGGCGTGAACTCGGTGGGCCGAAGGGCCTGTTTCTATGCTATATCTCTAAACTAAACCTTATGTAGAAACAAAGAACTGCAGATGCTGGTTAATACACAAAAGGACAAAGTGCTGGAGTAACTAATTGGCAGACAAAAATGCTGGAGAAACTCAGCGGGGGAGGCAGCATCTATGGAGCGAAGGAAACAGGCAACGTTTCAAGTCGAGACCCTTCTTCAGACTCATTGGGTCAGGCAGGATCTCTGATAGGTGATGGATAGGTGATGTTTCGAGTCCAGACCCTTCTTCAGACCGCATTTAAACTAAACTTTCTTGCGGCTTGACGAGGCCGCCGCTCATTATTTTAATGTATGCTGTTTCCGCCAGTCTCCCATGCACTCGACTTTGAACTGGACTTCCTGATCAAACATGATTTCTTAAACACAACCCACATTGACCTTGCTTGTTTACCTTAAATAGTTCCAAGTTTTCTGCTATAATGTCTCTTAATAATAGTTCCTAATGTTTTCCCTGGGACTGATGTTTAGCTGAGCAGCCTGTTATTTCTTGCCTGTGTGAGGCATATTGGGTGATCTGGAGATTGTCACGATCTGAAGTTATATTTAATCACTGGTTCCTTGTATTTGGTTCCTTGAATGTGGTGTCACAGGTGGACAGGGTGGTCAAGAAAGCTTTTGGTGTTGGTCTTCTTCAGTCAGAGTACTGAGCATAGAAGGTAGACACAAAATGCAGGAATAACTCAGCAGGACAGGCAGCATCTCTGGGAAGAAGGAATGGGTGACGTTTTGGGTCGAGTCCCTTCTTCAGACTCTGAAGTTGGGATGTTATGTTACAGATGTACAAGATGTTGGTGAGGCCGAATTTGGAGTATTGTATTAATTTTGGTTACCCTGCTATTGGAAAGGATGTTGTTAAGCTATAAAGAGTGCAGAATGTTGCCAGGACTTAAGGGCTTGAGCTATAGGGAAAGGTTGGGCAGGCTAGCACTGAATTCCTTGGAGCGCAGGAGGATGAGAGGTGATCCTATAGAGGTGTATAATTTCAAGAAGGGATTGGATAGGACGAATGGACTATTTAGTGTTTTTTTTTAAAGCCAGTTCTACATGCTAGCACCTGGCCCATATCAAGAGTCAAGAGTATTTTATTGTCATATGTTCCAGACGGGACAATGAAATTCTTACTTTCTGCAGCACAACAGAATATGTGAATATGTAAACATTGTATATAACGGGGGAATAAAAAAGAAAAAGTTCAATAAATAACAAAATATAGTGCAAATAACAAATAATAGTAGTCTTTTGCAGTTCAGAGTTCAACACTTCACCTATCCATGTTCTCCAGAGATGCTGCATGACCCGCTGAGGTACTCCACCAGCTTGCGGCATAGGTTGAAGTTGAGGGATGAGCCGTAAGCCCCTGTCCCACGATTCGAGTTCACCCAAGAGCTCTCTCGAGTTAATTAAAAAAATCAAACTCGTGGCACTTCATCACGAGTATTTTTTTACTCCTGTAAATTTTTCACACTTGATAAAAACACGAGTTTCCTCATTTCCTGAGTACCTGCAGTTAGCGTTGTGAGCTGCTACGAGACATCCACGAGCTCCGACGTACCCGCTATGTACATTCTATGTACTTACCACGAGTTTGATTTTTTTTTTTAAACACGGGAGATCTCTTGGGTAAACTCACATCGTAGGACAGGGCCTTTAGAGGGGATCTGAGGAGTAATAACATCACCCAGAGAGTGCGTGACATTTGGGATGCACTGTCTGAGATGGTGACAGGGATAGATATTCTCACAACTTAGTTTACTTTAGTTTATTAATGTCACGTGTACCGAGGTACAGTGAAAAGCTTTTGTTTGCGTGCTAACCCAGTCAAAAAGATTGCTTATGAATACATACAAACCGTCCATAGTGCACTGATGCAGGATAAATGGTACAACATTCAGTTCCCAACCTTTTTTGCCCTGTTGACCCCTGGCAACTTTGCATAACAATACTATTTCACTTATTTATGAACAACTAATCTTCTTCTTTCGTGTGGCGTGCACAGCTTAAAGTTGAAGGACAACTTGTTCTATTTGATCTTCCGTTTGTGCGCGTCGAGTTGATTGCATTTGTCGAAACAGGGCGGACCACGTGGAAGGTTGCAATCTTCCACCCCTGAACAACTAATGATGAACAGCATACCAGATGTATACCAGAACCAAACACAGTCAGTCAATGAGAAAAAATTATGTACAAATCCAGAATCAACACATTTACCCCTTGGGTAGGTGAAATTGACCCCAGGTTGGGAACCCTTGATTTAGTGCAAAGATATAACATTGGAGCCCGATAGTTCGATTAAAGATAGTGCTAAGTTCTCCAACAAAGTAGATGGGAGGTCAGGACCGCACTCTAATGGATGATTGTACAAAGCATCTGACCAAGCACTGGAATTGGAAGGCATGAGAGGTTACTGACCTATAGCTTTTAAATGGGATTACTGTAGATAGGTTCTTGATGGTCAGCGTAGACACAGCATCTCTAAGTGCCTACTTCTGTGCTCTGTGGCTCAATGAATTTAAACAGGTAATGGGTGGAAATGTTTTTAAGATTACACTTGGATTCACCGATTGCAGAGTCCTACACTTGAGTGCTGAAGATTAGGCTGAAGCGTGCCCAGCCGTGCTCTGTCAGAAATACCAAGCCGGTAATCGTCCTCCAGAGACGCCAGCCAACCTCATTCACTCCAAGTGATATCTACAAACGTTAGCGCGCACGGGAAAGAGAAGGCATGTTAATGTCCCGGTTATGGTCTTGAAGACTTGCGCTCCAAAACTAGCCAAGGTGGTTTACAACACTCTGCTGCTTCATAATGTTGAAAATGTCCCCGTTATATCCTGTCCATAAAAAGGCTGATTACACCAATCTGTTTTCTATCATCAGCAAAGTTATGGAAATTATTATTGGCAGTGCTGTCAAATGGCACTTGCTCATCAATTCATGGCCAGATTCAGGGACAGTTTCTTCCCATATGTTATCAGGCAACTGAACCATCCTACCACCAACTAGAGAGCAGTCTTGACCAACCAGAGAGCAGTCTTGACCAACCATCTACCTCATTGGAGACCCTCAGACTATCTTTAATAGGACTTTACTGGACTTCATCCTGCATTAAACGTTATTCCTTTTATCCTGTATCTGTGTTCTATGGACGGCTTGATTGCCATCATGTATTTCCTCTGACTGGAAGCAAAAACAAAACAAAACGCAACAAAAAAAAACTTTTCACTGTACCTCGCGACATGTGATAATAAACTAAATTAAACTTTTCTTCCATCCATTCCCTATATCCAGAGATGCTGCCTGTGCCGCTGAGTGACTCCAGCGTTTTGTGTCTTTATCTTCAGTGTAAACCAGCATCTGCAGATCCTTTCTAAACAAACTAAATAATAAGCGCTTGTTCATTTGGGTTTTGCCAGGATCACGTTGCTCCATGTTGTATCCAGGTCTTAGAACATAGAACAATACAGGTGGTACACTACAGTAGCAAGTACTATCACGATGTTTAATTAAAACATTTGAACAGGTACATGCATAGGATAGGTTAAGAGAGGGTTTGTAAAGATATTAAAAAGGTATATCTCTCCTAATTTCTTTTCCTTTTAAAAGAAAAATCTCTTTAGTTTCTTCTTTCTTCTTTCTGTCTCTCTCGCTATTCGTTTCTCCTCTCTTGTCTATCTATCTCTTTTTCGGGCTCTTCTTATTATATCACGAATTAGCACCGTCACCATTGCCTACGACACTCTCTATTTTCTTTTTTCTATCACTGTTCTTTTATTATTAATTAAAAAATAAGAAGTTGTACAAGGACTGTAATATATCTGTATGCATCATGTATTTAGGTACCACGTTACTGTATTTACTTCTAACAAAAAATAACATAAAATAAAAATAAAATTTTTAAAAAGGATAGGTTTAGAGGGACATGGGCCACCGCGGGCAGGTGGAACTAGTGTCGATCATTCCCTGCATGTTATGCCTCTGTCTAAATGCTGTTAATCCTTGTCATCAATATCTGCTTCCACTTCTTCCCCTGCTGGCACGTTCCAGGTTCCTACCAGTCCTATGTGTAAAAATAAAAGCTTGCCATGAACGGCATGGACTTGGAGGGCTGAAGGGCCTGTTTCCATGCTGTGTCTCTATACAAAACTAAATGTCATCTTTAAACGTTCAAATCTTACCTTGCTGCTATGCTCTCTGGTGTTTGACCGTTACATCCTGGGAAAGCCTCTATTTACCCTGTCTTGGTCTTGGCCATGGTCCAAACATGAACTAAAAAGCTAAATTCCCTGACATGCCTGGAACGCGCTGCCAGGGGTGGAGTCGAGACGGATCAAATCATCTATTGTGGCGTTTAAGAGACTTTTGGATAGACACATGGATATGCAGGGAATGGGGGGATATGGATCACGTGCAGGCAGATAAGAGTTGGTCTTGGAATCATAGAAATATAGAAACATAGAAAATAGGTGCAGGAGTAGGCCATTCGGCCCTTCGAGCCTGCACCGCCATTCAATATGATCATGGCTGATCATCCAACTCAGTATCCCGTACCTGCCTTCTCTCCTTACCCCCTGATCCCTTTAGCCACAAGGACCACATCTAACTCCCTCTTAAATATAGCCAATGAACTGGCCTCAACTACATTCTGTGGCAGAGAATTTCACAGATTCACGACTCTGTGTGAAAAATGATTTTCGCATCTCGGTCCTAAAAGACTTCCCCCTTATCCTTAAACTGTAACCCCTTGTTCTGGACTTCCCCAACATCGGAAACAATCTTCCTGTATCTAGCCTGTCCAACCCCTTAAGAATTTTGTAAGTTTCTATAAGATCACCCCTCAATCTTCTAAATTCTAGCGAGTACAAGCCGAGTCGTGTGCTGCACTCTTCCATGTTCTATATAGATGAGTGAATAACCAGGGATGACGCAAAGTGCTGGAGTAACTCAGCGGGACAGGCAGCATCTCTGGAGAGAAGGAATGGGTAACGTTTCGGGTCGAAACCCTTCTTCAGAGTGAATAATCAGGGATCCTTGTTAGAAATGAAATCAGTGGGTAACAAGGGTTGGAGTGGTACCTCGATGAACACAAAATGTTAATGTTTGTCAGAGCTCAACCATCCATCAGCTCTGCAGGTCAATATCCGATGGCCAGCCATCTCCAGCTGCTTCATCACAGGGCTGCCTTCCTCTGTAAGTATAGATATTTGTGGAGGATTGATTGCAGAATATTTAATTCTATTTGCAGCTGCACAGCAGTGTGCACATGTTGAAAACCCCAGACAACATTGAAGCGTAGGCTGTTCAGTGGCAAGTGTCATAGAGTCTTAGAGTGATACCATGTGGAAACAGGCCCTTCAACTCAACTTGCCCATACCGGCCAACATGTCCCACCAACACTAGTCTCGCCTGCCTGTATTTGGTCCATATCCCTCCAAACCTGGCCTATCCATGTACCTATCTAACTTAAATGTTTCTTAAAGGTTGGGATAGTCCCAGCCTCAACTACCTCCTCTGGCAACTTCTTCCATACACCCACCATCTTTTATCCTTCACCTTAAACCTATGACTCCTAGTCCTCGATTAACCTATTCTGGGCAAGAGTCTCTGTGCATCAACCCGATCTAGTCCTCTCAAGATTTTATACACCTCTGTAAGATCACCCCTCATCCTCTTGCGCTCCAAGGAATAGAGTCCCAGCCTACTCAACTTCTCCCTATAACTCACACCCTCTAGTCCTGGCAATATCGTGACATTTGCACAACAGAAATGCCAGGCTTTGGGAGTGGGAGGTCAGGGATGATGCTCAAAACACAACAATGGTGAGGGTTGTGGTTGGGGGCGGTGGAGGGGAGGGCTGAAGCGAGTCAGAAGATGGATCCCAAGCTGAAAAGTCACCCCTCCATATTCTCTCCAGAGATGTGGCCTGACCCGTTGAGTTACTCCAGTTCATTGTGTCCTTTATTCCCAACAGAAATGAGTCCAACTTCCTACCCTTGCCTTTCAATGAGATTACCGATGCTGACACCCCCTGTTATTAACATCTAGTGGGAACTGTGTGCCAAGAAAAATACAAACCCAATTGGACTCTATCCATTCCCTCCACACCTGCTGCCTGACCCACTGAGTTCCTCCAGAACCATGTGCTTTGCCCAAGATGCCAGCATCTGTAGTTTCTTGCATCTCCTTGGAGATTACACGAGATGTTCTTGCGTCTTTATCGAGTAGGTTGATTCCAAATTGGTTTAGAAGAGATGTGAGTTTAATACCGAATTATTGCATTCTGAGTCCTTGTTGGAAAATGCTTGGTCTTCAGTGAATGTGATGGAGCCAAGCAACTTGATGCAGTGATTTGACGTTCCAAATGATCAGCTTGTTGTGGGGAGAGATAGTCAGTGGCTTCTGCAGTTGATCTGGTCCGACATTTAACAAAGCAGATCATCTTTCATATAGCTGTGGCTGTGATCTGTGCCAAATATTAAAGAGATATGTGTGGGAACGTTGAAGGATGAGCTAATAAAGAACCTTTAAGCATATCAAAGGATTAATGAAGACTATTGATTGACACAGCAATGACTTCAACGTGTACAGCAGGCACGTGCCGTCAGGGTAGGCAAGGTCATCACTGCCTCCCCTGACTAAAATTATAAAATGATCATTATTAAATATAAATAGTAAAGGCACGGGAGAATTATACCTACCGAAGAGATCGATCTCTTAGAAACGTAGAAACATAGAAAATAGGCGCAGGGGGAGGCCATTCGGCTCTTCGAGCCAGCACCGCCATTCATTGTGATCATGGCTGATCGTCCCCATCAATAACCCGTGCCTGCCTTCTCCCCATATCCCTTGATTCCACCAGCCCCTAGAGCTCTATCTAACTCTCTCTTAAATCCATCCAGTAATTTGGCCTCCACTGCCCTCTGTGGCAGGGAATTCCACAAATTCACAACTCTCTGGGTGAAAAGGTTTTTTTCTCACCTCAGTCCTAAATGGCCTCCCCTTTATTCTAAGACTGTGGCCCCTGGTTCTGGACTCGCCCAACACTGGGAACATCTTTCCTGCATCTAGCCTAGGCATCATTCTCCGTGCCTTTCATCCGCAGTACATGTAATACGTGAAAGTCTATGCAGCTCACGTGCCGTCAATGCTGCTTTAAGCCTTCAATGACAAGGGGAGCTGAAGGCAGCCGGAATTCTGCCTTTGCACCATGGACTGAATACTGCACATGCGCAGCGCAAGTTTTTTGGCGGGTTTTTAAAACATGGATTGTCATTATCTTAAGAGCATCTTCAGAAACAAAGAGAAAAGAATGGAGTTTGTGTACAAATAATGTGGTAAGTAAATTTCTTTGAGCTATATGTTTTTAAATACCGTATTTCCCGGCAATGAAGATGCTATTTTTTACCCAAAAATAAGGCACGAAAATTTACCTGCGTCTTGGAGGCCGAAAGTTAGGTTGTTAGCCAAGAAAGATAGACTTGGCTATCCCTCAGTACAGCAACATCAACATCAAGAACGATGCTGCTGCGCAGGGACAGCCAAGTCTATCCCTCATTGCTGGCAGCTGATGGGAAGCGGCTGTAAAAGGACAGCACCGCTGGGGGGGTGGGGGAGAGAGTTCCTTTCACAGCGTGTGGGGAGACTGGCCAGGGGTAAAGTTGCGGGGAGGGCAGGAGCGTTGAGAAGGAGGGGGTCGGGGATCATACCAGTAACTCACTCGCTCACCGCTGCCGCGACGCTCCGGGCGCGGAGCCACCACATTGTGGCCGGGGAGGGAAGTAGCTCGGGAGGCTGTGAGTGTCCGCCGGGACTGGACAGCAGAACCTGCCGCCACCTCAACGCCTTTTGCCGGTCCGCTCACCTCTGGCAGAGCGGGCGATGGCGCGTACTCCTGTGTCAGCGCGATCAAGGGACCAATTGAGGTTACTCGCGCTGACACAGGAGTAAGCTCCACCGCCCGCACTGCCAGAGGTGAGCGGGCCGGCAGAAGGCGCTGAGACGACGGTCGGTTCCGCTGTCCGGTCCCGGCGGCCGCTCGCAGCCACCCGAGCTACGTCCCTCCCCGGCCACAATGCGGTGGCTCCGTGCCCGGAGTGTCGCGGCAGCGGTGAGTGAGTGAGTTACTGACATGATCCCCGACTCCCTCCTTCTCAATGCTCCTGCCCTCCCCGCAACTTTACCCCTGGCCAGACTCCCCACACGCTGTGAAAGGAACTCTCCCCTCATTTGGTCCCTTGAACTAGTATTGTCATTCAATAAGATCACAACTGATTCAACTTGTCCCGGTGTGCTCCCGTTTTTCCCACCATCTCTCCACCTGCTGTCACCCTCCACCCCCCACCCATAAATAAAGTAATTCAGAATGAAGGAGATTTGGAAGCCTTGGGCGAATTGAATTGTCACTTTATTTATTTATTTATTTGTTTTAGCGTGAGAGATTCTATGTCCTGCCAGCCTTCTTTCTAAATTTAGCGACTCAAAATGGGGGTGCGTCTTCATTGCCGGGAAATACGGTACTTTATTAAGAGATAAGGTTTTTGAAGACTTTACAAAAGTCGACTGATAGTTTATGGAGAGGAGAACAATCTGCGCATGCGCGGTTTAAGATTTTTTTTAAAGCCAACTGACTGCAGACCCTGAGTAATTATTCATGGCACGTGCCTGGTGTACAGTTACATAATGTCAAACTGTGCAGAAGTCTCATTGTTCTGTACTTCACGTCATGCAAAAAAAAGAATAAATCCTACTAACTCAGCTGCCGAACTGAATTTCTTTCTGAATAGATCCATCAATTGTTTGTGGTAGCCATGCGTGAAGATCAATCGTGTGTCTGCCTGAGTGTGTATGGTTGAGGGAGGCCATGTGTCTACATCTATTGCGTTCGTCTCTTGCAGTGAGGATGTTATTTGTGCTGAATGGTCAGCAGATAATATTAAGAAGTGTGGATAAATATTAAAATGAAAGTTTAAAACTCTCCAATCTAGATATTTATGGATGGGACAGTTTTGGAGGGATATAAGGACCAAACACAGGCAGGTGGGACTAATGCAGCTGGGACATGTGGGCAAGTTGGACTGAAGGGCCTGTTTCCGTGCAGCATCACTCTACGACTCTCTGTTGTCAATCCACAAATGGGCAGGGGGAGGGTGGGGAGAACCTGAAAAGGTTAAAGGCCCTGTCCCACTTTCCCGAGTTACTCACAAACTCTCCCGAAGTTTTCCCCTAGATTCGAACTCAGGGAATGTCCGTAGCGAGTCCCTAGGAGGCCATAGGAGTCCGTAGATCTTTCGTAGTGGCTCGTAATGCCAACCGTAGGAACTCGGGGCATCAGGTAAGTCGGGAGGTTGTTTCAACATGTTGAAAAATATCCTTGAGTAAAACAAATAGCCGCGAATACCTACGAATGGCTATTACCGTAATTCCCCGAGTTCGAATCAAGGGGAAAAGTCAGGAGAGTTTGTGAGTAACTTGGGAAAGTAGGATAGCGTCTTTATACGAGCTAATGTGATAGAAGAACAAAAGCATACGATCCCCATATAATGTAAGAAAATGGAAAAGCAGTCAGATTTAAGAAATGAGCTGAAGCTTCCCTTCGTGACATTGATTCAGCAGTGATAAAGATGCAAATACCTCCTTCCAGTCTGAAGAAAACCTGAAATGTCACCTATTCTTTTTCTCCAGAGATGCTGTCTGACCCGCTGAGTTACTCCAGCTTTTTGTGCCTATCTCAAGCGCTTCCTTTGCAATTTGCTGCATTGCACGTGTTTCTGGGCCGTGTGGGTGTGTTTCTGCCTGGTGGGGTTGTTGGTGAGGCTCCCCGTGGTAGGCAGGTCCGGCCAGGTCGAAGGGAAAGTGCAGCATCAGGGGTAGCATCTTTAGCTTAGTTTAGAGAGACAGCGTGGAAACTGGCCCTCTGAGTCCGCACTGACCAACTATTCCCGCACATTAACACTATCCTACTCACATTAGGGACAATTTAAACTTATACAAAGCCAATTAATCTTTGGAGTGTGGGAGGAAACCGAAGATCTTGTAATAGGGAATGTACAGACTCCATACAGACAGCGCCCATGGTCGGGATCGAACTCGGGTCTCTGGCGCTGCAAGCGCTGTAAGGCGGCAACTCTACTGCTGCGCCACCGTGCCACTCTTGTTCTACTATTGAAATGAACATTAAAAGATAGATGGAAAATTAGACCACATGAACCAGGAGCCACTTTTAATGCGGCCGACCATCTCAAACCATTTTATCATTCACCATAACCCACAATTTGAAAAATTAGCAGATTAGAACTCATTTAATGACTGAGTGCATCAGCCCTCGGAAGGTGGAGAATTCTATTCACTTCATTCTTTGTGAAGAAATGTCTTCTTAAATTCAAAATGGCTGAAACCTTTTCTGCTCTGGGAATAATAACCCCAGCATCGTTGTGGGGAGTTAGCTGCATTGTCCAGGCCACTGCCTTTCAGGCGTAAAAACTCAAATCAACCCTCTGCTTCGTGCCTCTGTCAGTCTTGGGTCAAATTCTCCACACTCTCTTAGGCCCACATGGGCATCTACTTTCTTTCTTGGGCAACATATAGAGAGAGTTTGCCAGAGGAAGCTGTGGAGGCAGGCACAATAGTAATGTTTTAAAGACAACTGGACACATACAGTACATGGATAGAAAAGGTCCAGAGGGATATGGGCCAAATGCAGCAAACAAGGGATTATCTTAGATAGAGGGTACACAAAAGGCTGGAGAAACTCAGCGGGTGCAGCAGCATCTAAGGAGCGAAGGAGATAGGCGACGTTTCGGGTCGAGACCCTTCAGATAGACATCTTGGTCAGCATGAATTCCTGACTGTAGTATGGGACCTTGCTAAAAGTCTAGACATCATCCATGCAGAGAACATCAAACGCATAGCCTTTATTGGCCCTTGTTATCTTCTCAGAAAAGTCCACTCACATTACCCAAGACTTTTGTGTAGCATATCCAGGCTGATTGTTCCTCATTTGATCTATGCCACTCTTAGTAAAGGTTCACACTGTCTTGGATTTCAATAATTGCCCACCACTGAAGTTAAACAGTATTTACTAAGTTCATCCCAAATGCAGACAGAGGGAAAAAAAGATGAGTGGATTACGTTGGATGGGTCATCTTGGTCAACATGGATAAGTTTGACCAAAGGGCCTCCATGCCACTTCTGCTCTATAACTCCAATGCCTTAGTCATTTCTTTACTTTTAATAATAATTTCCCCTCACTGTCTTTAGAATCTTCATTTTTAATTCTTTTTATTTCATTGTAGAAATGCATATAACTTTCTTCCAGACGGCAAGGTGGCGCAGTGGTGGACTTGCTGCCTCACAGCGTCAGAGACCCGGGTTCGATCCTGGCTTCGGAGTTAGTACGTTCTCCCCGTGACCTACATGGGTTTTCCCCGGGTGCTCCGGTTTCCTCCCACACTCCAAAGACGTACAGTTTTGTAAGCTAATTGGCCTGGTAAAATTGTAAATTGTCCCTAGTATGTGTAGGATAGTGTCAGTGAGCGAGGATCGCTGGTCGGCATGGACTTGGTGGGCCGAAGGGCCTGTTTCCGCGCTGTATCTCTAAACTAAACTAAACTAAAATAATGGTTGATAATCTATTGCATAAATATACCCTCTCCGTTTTCATTAAGTTACTGGTCATTTGTTTTACCCTTCTAAACACCTAGCAGTTTAAAGATCAGCAACTGTAGTATTTAATTCCCAAGCTAGACACAAAATGCTGGAGTAACTCAACGGGACAGGCCGCATCTCTGGAGAGAAGGAATGGGTGATGTTTTGGGTCGAGATCCTTGAAGGGTCTGGACCCGAAATGTCACCATTCATTCTCTCCAGAGATGCTGCCATCCTGCTGAGTTACTCCAGCTTTTTGTGTCCATCTTCGGTTTAAACCAGCATCTGCAGTTCCTTCCGACACATTTAACTCCCAAGTGTGGACATCTCTGATCAAAGTCACATGGGCTGCTCAAAGGCGATGTATTGTTCTTTAAAACAATGCCTGCTTTTGTGAAGGGTTTAGTGGCTGTTATCTTTGGTCCCGCAGCTTATTTTGCACTGTGCAGCTGCATTGCTAACGGGTCATCTCACTTACTGGCGTTACTGCCAGCTCCACGGGATGTTCCTCTCGAGCCCAAGCATCACAACAACCCACTGACGCCAATACTAAAACTATCAAGGACTTGGTGATACATTTCAAAACTGCACGGAATCTTTATTTCCATGTTCCAACCAATTAACAATTTGGGTAACTTATAAAACATACAATGGGAATGTTTATGCCGA
Source organism: Okamejei kenojei (assembly GCA_035221665.1). NCBI lineage: Eukaryota > Metazoa > Chordata > Chondrichthyes > Rajiformes > Rajidae > Okamejei > Okamejei kenojei. Next base: position 2,850,604 of record CM069132.1, on the reverse strand, counting down.
AACATGATGCCAGGTTAAACTGATCTCATCTGCCTGTACAGGATTCATATCCCTCGATTCCCTGCACTTCCATGTGTCTATCTAAACACCAGTTAAATGCCGCTATCATATCTGCCTCCACCTCCACCCCAAGCAATGCATTCCTGTCCCCTCCACCACTCTGTGTAAAATAGACTCGACTCACACATCTCCATAAAATGTTCCCCTCTCAACTTGTAACTATGCCCTCTAGTGTTGGACATTTCCACTCTGGGAAAAGGTTTCTGACGGTCTGCCCACCTATGCCTTTCATAATTTTATTTACTTCTATCAAGTGTCGGCCGAACCTCTGATGTTGTGGAGAATACAATCCAATTCAATTCAACCTCTCCCTTTGACTGAAACCCATGGTTTGAGAACAGCTCCATTTAAGATCACGGGAAATTGCAGAAAGTTGTGGACATAGCCCAGACCATCACGCAAACCATCCTCCCTTCTATTGGACCTCCCTTCCAAGGAATGGGTGGCATTTCGGGTTGCGACCCTTCTTCAGTCTTCTTCTATCTTCAGATTTATTGTAATGTACGGCTTGAGGAAAGGTCCAGACTTGAAACATCACCCATTCTTTCTATCCAGAGATGCTGCCTGTCCCGCTGAGTTACTCCAGCGCTTCTGTGTCTATCCTCGGTGTAAACCAGCACCTGCAGTTTCTTCCTACACTTTAATCATGTATCATGTATAGTCTTTTATTTTACTGGATAGCACGCGACAAAAGCTTTTCACTGTACTTGACAATACTAAACTAAACTAAACTTGCACAAAGCTCTCAAAAGCACCTCAAAGGGTCTGTATTGGTGTGGGGCAGCCGTCACATAAAATGTATGCCAGCACAATATTATAGAACGTTTATGATGATAAACCTAAATGCTAAGAATCCAATAAAATATAGAACAGTACAATAGAATGAAGAATGGTGCCCACATATTCAGGTCTGTGTTGCATCATGCACTACCTTCTGGAGCTCACCACCATGCCACAGTGATTAAAACAGAACCAGATGTGTGTAGTTTTATCCAGAAATGATTGCACTGGTGGCAGCAGATGTTTCGATAGCGCGGCACTAGCTGGGCAGCAGAAGCGTTGCCTGCGGTTCCTTGTTAAGCTCCATTTGGAAGGGTGTATTTAGAAGCTCAGTTGGGGACGGACTGATCTTGCCTGTGACATCTCCTGTGTAAACTGGTTCCCCGTCTCTCTGCAAGTTCACACCTGAGCAATGATCAATTTGTGATATGTTGCAGAGCTGCTAGTTTTATGTCGCATTTACTCAACCTGTGCTCTGTGCTGAGAAGATCTATTTGACCAAACTCCTTATTTTTTGTTTAACAATCATTGTGCAGGAATCTGAATCTAAATCAGTGCATTAAGTGACAGGGCGTTTTTGCTAACACTTCATGCAGTGTGGATTTTAAATCTGCTTGTCCATTTACCTGAAGCCAGCCCATATAGTCAGAAAGAATCATTGTTAAAAATAAACTTGTAGAAAATGTATCGTTTTGTAATTGATGTGAGCATGCAAAGGAACTGTTTAAGAAGCACAAAGGGCTGGAGTAACTCAGCGGGTCAGGTGGCATCTGCGGAAAACATGGATAGCTAACGTTTCAGGTCGGGACCCTTCTTCAGACTCGGCATACCTTCTTCTTCTGTCGTGTGTCTTTTAGACCTGCAGCTCCGTTGAGGCGAGCCAGGCCAACGTGTCAAAGTCCAGGTCAATCAGACCTCGTTCACCATTCGGTGGCCGGTGTTTGGGGCAACTGGTGACCATGTGCTCCGCTGTCGGTGTTGGGTCCCCACACTCGCAGGAGGCGCTCACTGTCCACGAGGCCCCACCTCTTCATCGCTACTCCATAGCGTCCGACGCCTGTCCTTGAGCGGTTGAGGGTTGTCCACTGCTTTCGGGGCAGGTCCTGGCCAGGGACGTCCATGGGGTCATTGATGTAATGGTG